>BPLT01000117.1:0-1487500 GCA_019656295.1 Rhododendron mucronatum var. ripense | reverse complement strand
GAGGCATTGGGGAGGTGGAGGCATTGGTTCGAGTCTCGCGGGACGCGTTTGGGGTTTAGAGGCTATAGATAGTCTTTGGACTTCTTGGACTAACCTATTAACTCCCCTAATACCCGGTACTGTATATCGTATGACAAAAAAAAAAAAATAAGAAAGTTGAAAGCTAATTGGGCACTCCAAGCTTCACTAGAAAGGAACAGAGATACTTATTCACGGAGGACACGTCTCCTCCATGAAAAAGTTATTTAAGGAGGTGGACGATCTCACCCGTCCGTCTCGATAATCAGTGATTCGGATTTCAAAAAACTCTTTCAAAAAAGAGTTCTTTTAAAATCTGGATTGCTCAAAATTGAGCGCTATAATTAAACTCAGTTTTACATAAACCTCCGTAATTAAGTTTTTCCCGGCAAGGAAACTTGGACCAGCCATGCCCCTAGAGTTTTGTACATGATGTGTGACTAGAACTAGAGGAAATTGGGTCCCATAGATATTGGTATTGAATGGTATTTTAAGAGGAAAGGGATTATTAGTCAGTGAGTTTTGGAAAGTTAGGGCTCTCTTTAAAGTGTAGTTCTCGGCACACTAGCAGTATAAAAAGAGGAGGGCAGTAGGGCTTTATTGAGGGAGGAGAGACCACCGCGCAGAGACAAGCATCTGGCTGTGGCTGGACACCAGGAACTAGAAGGAGAAACAGCCTTTGGGCAACAATACTTTATTCTTTGTAAGCTTTTACAGTATTTGTTTTTCAATGGAGTTTTATTATCGCATTATTATGCGTCATATCGGTTCCTCTTTGTACGTATTTTTTCCTAACTCCAGAACTGATTTGACTAACAACAACCTTATGTCGTGGCGGCCGTATCTTGTTTTTCGGTTATTCACGCACAATTTTCTTCTAACGGGTGCCCCAAAAGAAATTTTCTTTTAGTGAGAGTCGAACTAAAAACTTACTACCTACGAGACTATTACGTGTGCTCCTTAGTAAATTTTTAGTAATTTATCAAACTCTCATGCATGTAATTGATATTGAGATAACATATGTATTCAACTTCATGCAGGGAAACATGGATTGTGATAGCTAGGCCACTCAGCCTACAAGTGATTTGCTAGAGCCCATTATAACGGAAGAGAAAAATCACCACTATGCAATTCCTCTCGAGAAAAATAAAGAAGAATCAATCGCCATCGAAGTAGAAGGAGAAGAAGAAGAAAAGAGAGAGACGATCACAGCGGACATATTTACTAAACTGCCCGCAAAAGATGAAATAGTGCTAGAAATCCTCTCCCGGTTGCCACCAAAAACTGTCACCAAATTCAAGTGTGTGTCCAAAACCATATATGATCTAACAAGACAACCCAATTTCGCAGCCAAACACTCCCATAATTATAAACCCATTGCTAGTACTAGTTCAACAGGGTTTTTCCACCAGAGAGTACCATATACTGATCAAGACGTGCGTATGGAATTGGTATGGCGTGATGTTACATTCACACCCGTAATAGGATCCGAACCCGGTTGCCTCCCGGATCCTTCCCTCAAATTCTTGAAACAGAGGGGTGATGAAGATTTTATCGAGCTCATTGATTCATGTAATGGCCTCCTTCTATGCAGCAACACGGATTCAATCACTTTTATAACGACTTGTTTCGTATGTAACCCTTTGACAAGGGAAAAAGTAGCCCTTCCTCATCCTTGTCGTAGGTCGACTCGTGTTTTATATTCGTTAATTGCTGATTTCAATTGCCATGGGTACCTTCAATACAAGGTTGTGCGTCTCTTTAGGCCTAAATGTACAGACTCGGCTACCGAGTTATTGGTTCTGTCATCGGAAACCGGTATTTGGGAGGAGATAGAAGAAAGGCTTCCAGAATTGCACCACAAAACCGTGATGGGTTCCAAAGTGTTTTTCAACGGGAGCCTTTTTTGGGACTGTTTGGAAGATAAAATTCTAGTATGCCACTTGAAATCGAAGAAATCGCAACGTTTTCACGAGTTGATCGAAACTCCGCGTGCTCCACTTGGAAGGTGTTTGTGGGAATGCAAGAAGCAACTACTATGTTATTGCCACGGGTTTGCAGATGACTTTCCGGTTTGGCGTGTACAAACCAATGAGAAAAATAAAATGACATGGAAGCTCGAAGATGGAAAAGAGTTTAAAAACATAAGTGAAGATATCTCGACGAGGAATTCAGAGGGCTGGCACATCAAGATAAAGGCGATGCCCGTCATTAGGTTCAAGATCATCGGGTACAATCCCGGGTCAGATACGGTGTTTTTATGTGTACATGAATCCGTTTTCTCCTCTGGGTTTCAGAATAGGAGATTAGAATGGGTGGGACGATGCAGTTTGGGATGGCGGGACAGTCTGCTACAGAGATTTCATTCAAGGAGTTGTGTGGTGGCTTATAAGCATAGCTTCGGGACAATAGAAGGAGGAAGAGGAATAAAGGGAAATAGAGGAAGAAGATAAGCAGAAGAGTAATGATTCTGTTGGAAAGGAGTAATTTGTTGAACTGGTGTCTTTGTATGAGAATTTGGCAAACAAGTTGAAACCAAGAGGCAAGAAAAAGTAGTTTGAGTTCTCAGTCCATGGAGCAAGTAGTTTTTGAATCTACCGAAGACATGATTGGAGGCAAAAAAAAAATTTAATCGGTGAAAGTTAGTATTCTTAGAATAGTTAGATTTGCAATTTTAGTTACGGAATTCTGTTTATTAGAGTACTGATCTCGTTCTTGGGAAAGCTAGATTTAAGTTGACTAATTCACAACTGATCGAAGAATATTTCTGTCTCTTTACCTAAACATATCCATTGCTACTTATCATTTCAGACTAGTTATATCATACTAGGGAAAGTCTATAATACACACCTCCTAAAAGGGTGTACCTTATGATTCATTCATAACATTTTAGTGTATTTTGTAATTTTCATTATAGAATTCATAACCTTTCAGTAGTACGATTCGTAACATTTTCATTATGATTCACAACATTTTGGTGCATCTTCGTAACCTTTATACCATTCGTAACTTTTTAGCAATACAATTCGTAACATTTCTCTATAATTTATAACATTTTTGGGGTGCATATATACACATTACACACTCAAATAAGGGATGTGTATTGTAGTCTTTCCCTTCATACTAAGTTAGTTATGGGGGATTACTTTCGGAAGGCGGGATGGTGCAGCGCTCAATCCCACTGTCCAATAGTGTTTTGGACGATTCGAAGTGCCGAGACGGACAGTTCGGATGAAGCGCTGCATTGTGGCGCTACAGGATCCCCGTATTGATCCATTACTTTCAGTCATCCACCCTAGCAAGCAACTTTTGTTCAGCACATGTGGTTTTTCGGTCTCAAATTCAAATGTATCATGTAATTAGATGGGGTAACACCATCGAATTAAGATCCCTTATGTGATTCTCGAGTGAAGCTAAATAAGGCTTATTGTGGCTTTGTTAGATGATCCATAACTGTTCATTTGTAGAACTCGTACACTCGTTTAATAACTTTGTCCTGAATTATTTATGTAACAAATTAGGTTGATCGAACATCTATCAAGACTTGTTCGAGTCGTTTCTCTTTTCTTTGTTATAAAAACATCGTTCAGATACCGGTATTAGATCAACTTGGTTTTTACATGCACGATAAACGACTAAACGTATTATACCTACAAAACGAAAGACAAGATAAATTGTGATGAGTTTGGGGACTCCTATTTTTATGTCACATGAGAAATTGCAAGTGAGGGTCCTTTCTTAACATCAAGCGAAGCACTACGACCACTGCATCGCATGATCGTCCACTGCACATGCGGTGACCGTCCACCGCACGTCTATTGGGGCCCACCCTGCATCCCACAAAAATACAGAAAAATATTCATAGCTTTTAAAATAATATTTTATGGGATTCTGTAAAAAATCAGCTCTAACGACGAATTCAGAAAAAACATACCTATCGATATCCGTTAGAACTAAATTTTTTTTACAGGACCCCATAAAATATTATTTTAAAAGTTATAAATATTTTCTGTATTTTTGTGGGACCCGAAGTGAGCCCCAATAACCATACGGTGGACAGTCCATGCGGTGTAACTATAATGGGCCAGTGTGTACGTGGACCCGAAAAGGGTAAATCAAAGAGAACTTGTTCACAATCGTCTATTTCTCTGCCTATTCTGTTTTGTACAAACCCATTAGTAGTAGTAGTAGTCGTCGAACAGGGTTTTTCCACCAGAGATGGGTTCAAAGGTGTTTTTCAACGGGTCCCTTTTCTGGGATTGTTTCGAAGATGAAATTCTAGTATGCCAATTGAACCCGAAGAAATCGCGGCGTTGTTATGAGTTGATCGTGGCTCCGCGTGCTCCACTCGGAAGGTGTTTGTGGACATTCCGGAACCAACCTCTCTGTTACTGCCACGGATTTGCCGATGAATTTCCGGCTTGGCGTCCACACACCAATGAGAAAAACGAGATCATGACATGGAAGCGCCAAGACGGAAAAGAGTTTGAAACCTTGAGCCAAGTATCTCGACGATGCATTCAGAGGGCTGGGACGTCAAGAGAAAGGTGAGGCCCGTCAGTTAGGTTTAAGATCATCAGGTACAATCTCGAGTCAGAAACGGTGTTTTTTTGGGTACGTGAATCCTTTTCTCCTACGGGTTTGAGGATAGGAGGTTACAGATGGTGGGAGGGGTGCAACAATCACTACAACAAAAAAGGTCAAAGACGAGGAAAAAAATTTGTCGGCAATTACATGATTTTCGTCGCCAAATTGATTGCCGACGAAAAATTTCGTCGTCCCCGTTCGTCATTTTATGTTGGTCGAGAAAGGCCCCTGACGACGATTTTTTTTTTCCGTCGGCCTTTTTTGGTTTTGGCAAGGAATTTTTTCGTCGTCTATTTCGATTTTGGGCGACAAAAAAGTTTTGTCGGCATTGGTTTTTTTTGAAGAGGAAATTTTTCATCGGCGATTTGTTTGCAGCGAAAAAACAATTCCACACTTATGCTCACTGTTTTTGCTCCCAATGGGTTTGGAACTCAAGACCTCACACCTACAACACCCAAGCCCTTACCACTACACCAGCACAACATCTATTACTAGAAGACTAATATTTATTATATATACTATTTCTGATTCGTTTTTTTTTTTTTTCGAAACCACCACCACCGCGCCACCACCGCCGCCACCACCACCACAATCACTACTCCACCGCCACCACCACAGTCACCACTCCACCACCACCAGCACAATCACCATTTCACCACCTCCACCACATCAACAATCACCGCAACCACCACATCACCATTACACCACCACCACCATTCCTACAACTCCACCCAGGCCACCCACCATGCCGCCACCATCGCCAATGGATAACTATCGAAAATTTTAAACTTAACTATGTATAATATATATTACCTTTTTATGATTAAATTTTAAACTAAACTATATATGTATATTTTATTTAATATGTATATTTCTATTTATTTTTTATGCTAAATAACATATAAAAAATTAAAAATTTAAAAATAATCAGCCAAAAAATTTGGTCAACGCCGACGAATTCTAAATTTTCATCGCTAGAAGCCAACCTTTTTTCCCTCACTAAATAGGTTCCCTATGACAACGAATTTTGAATTCCTCTCTAAAAAGCTGCCCTATGACGACGAATTTGGGATTTTCTCGCCAAAAATTTGCATTTGATGATGTAATTATTTTTGTCGCCAAAAACTAAGCCTTCGACGACGAAATTTTTTTCCTAGCCAATAGCCCTCCTTTGGCTACAAAAATAAATTTCGTTGCTAATTTTGGGCAATACAAATTATAGGAAGATGGAGGAAGAAGAGGAAAGGGAAATAGATCAGGAAGAAGATATATAAGCATGCAGCAGGTTAGTGATTCTCTCCAAAAGGAGGAACTGGTGTCTTTTTATGAGGAGGATTTGGCAAACAATGAGTATTAATTACTAGAGACAGTTTTCTTTAATAGTCAAACAAGTTTATTTATTATCCGATTAATAGCAGCCTTTTGAATTAGTGTCTGTCACGCCCTCGATTTTCAACATAAATAATAATAACATTTGATAATTAAAATCCTCACCGAAATCACAATTTATAACCCAAAAGGTAATTCAGTTCCCAATTCCACAAACTTGCCCAATAAAATTACAGAGTTCCAAAATAGAAAATACAATATCATGTAGTTTAATTTACAAAGATTGACAAGTATTCTCCAAAAAAAAATAGCTTTAATCGGTAACAACAGCATGAACTCCAAGCATTCCATGACAATGACCTGCAATGTACCTGAAAATGATAGGTTGAGCTACACTAGCCCAGTAGAGAAATCTATACACAAGTTATAAGAAAATATAACGAGTTATGCATCTAAAGTGAATGAATATAGACCGATATGCCCAAGGGTTATATGACTATCAACAAACAACTCACTATGGCCAAAGGATTCTAGACAATCCTATATACAACACCTATCATCTCACATGCCACACCAGTGCCACAAACATTCCCACATCAATCGCAAATAATCGACATTTGGTTTCTCAACCGACTCATCACATCATGTGTGTTTCCACATTCATTCCCATTTCACAATTGTTCACATTCCTCGATTCATCAACAAATTTCCTTTCTCATTCTCATCAATCATCAAAACTCTTTTGTTTCCCAAATAGATGTAATGTATAAGAATACGTGACCTATAGCAGTCAAGCTCCGCTGATTCGAGCTTGAATAGCCGGAATCCGTTGATTCTGTGCACGAATATCGGAAACCGCTGATTCGCTCAAGAATAGCCAGCGGATTTTTAATAGAAAATTATTTTCCCTTTCGAACAATCCAATTTAGTAAAAACGAATCTTTCTTTCCTTTTCCGATAATCTCATATCATAACATCCAAGGTTCTCGCATGTATCGCTCGTTTCCGGTCATCTCACCGAATGTCCATGGTGATACCCGTTCATTTGCGTGATTCCGGTCGTCTCACCGAATGTCCATGGTGATACCCGTAGTGTCAATTCCGATCGTCTCACCACCTAGTGGTGATGCCCGTAGTGTCAAGTTTTCGTTGTGTTCGTAACCTTAAACGGTCATTCATATCTCATTATGCTACAAACCATCAACTGTCACATACACCAACAAATAGGTAAGCACACACATCTCCATTAAGTATATCACCATAACCTACATAGCATATTGAACTCATAAGTAACTTTACGACTCGCTAACCACTAGCCTCTTTACTAGAATCTCATAAAATGAAAGCTCAAGGAGTTTAGAGTAATCAACGAGATGAAATCACAAGAATACGAGTTACTAAGTTACCTTTCGGATCACTAGCCAAACTCACGACTACCCATCACACTCACCACAACGCCTCATATAACCTACGGTACACCTAAACAACCTTACGGTTCATTTTCCATTTACAAAGGTACAAAGATTACCTTTAACGAGTATCGCAAGGATTAGAACAATCAACGAATTATTGGAACCCAAGTAATTAAGTTTAGAGTTGATTAGAATATGATTGGAGAGTGTTAGAAGTGATCGGGAGCCAATACAATCGACGAATGATCAATAAAGTTCAAGAACAGTTTTCTGAGACAAAGGTACCAATACCTCAAAAAGTAGGTATTGGTACAAAATCAATCCAGTGAGCAATTCGAATCAAAGTACCAATACCTCAAAAAGTAGGTATTGGTACTAAGGTATTGGTACTTCAAAAATTAGATATTGATACCAAACAAATCCAGTAAGCAATCAGAATCAAGGTACCAATACCTCAAAAAGTAGGTATTGGTACAAAGGTATTGGTACCTCAAAAACGTGGTATTGGTACCAATGCAGCAGCGGGCGAATTTGCAGAAAATCAGAAACGATCACAAACTCAAATTCCAACCAACTAAAGCACGATTTAGGCACATAATCATCATATAAACTCATAACAAGGGTAAGAAATCCCTACCTCAAGTCAATGATCGAAACCCACGCGATTTGAGCAAGCCCTAGACTCCGAAAACTTCAAAATCAATCGAATCTCCTCCTCCGAGCAAAACCCACGAAATTTCAAGCTCAACAACGCGATTGGATGAAGGATTGGAGGTTATTTGCCATAGGTTTTGAGTGAGGGTTGAAGTTTTGAGTGTTGGAGAGGGAGAGAGAGAGAGCCGGGAGAGAGAGAGATCGGGAAAGAGAGAGAGAGAGATTGGAGAATTTTGTTCTCCTACACACACACCTACACTTATATACTAGCACCCGCACAAATCACACTTGCACTCCCTCAAATATCAATCCTAACACATTAACCCCGAATCAAATAAACTTAAGAAATTTCATATTTTCCTCAATTTCTAACATTTATAAAACTTTAAAAAAATATTCGAAAAATACGGGTCCTTACAGTGTCTACAACTCATGATGATCCTTTCAATCATGCATGGCTTGGATTGTAAAAACTGATTTTGATCTTGAATTAGTTGTTAATGATTGACGAAGATTTCTTTGTTTAGGATACCTAAACATATTCAGTTATACTTATTAAATCAAAATCTAGTTATCTCATACTTCGGCATGCAAATGGATTAGATTTAGTGATTACTTTAGATACGACTGATAGATGGACCAACCTATTTGAGTTCAAGCTAGCTAGCTTTCGACTCATTAAGAGTTAGTTTGAGGTCGTTTTTTCTACTTGAACAAAAGAGACTTGTATAGACTGTCTTATTTACAGAGGTGCTGTAAACAGGACGTTTACTGCACCAACCAATCTCAGTCGTTTATTCGCGCAATCAATGGCCGAGATTCGTTTTTAATTATGACCGGTCACGACTAACTCTTCCCCGGAAAAAGTTTCATTAGCATCTTGACCGTCCAAATCACTTTTGGACAGTCACGATTGAGTGTTGTAAACACTTGTTTATTGTACCTATGTAAAGAAGATTTTCTCTTGTTTTAAACTTGTTAAGCTTTTAAACAAAACTTTAAAAAGCTATTATTTGGCTTATTCAGCTTATGGAGTGTAAAAAAATTTAAGTTACTTGAGATACAACGATGGGATCTTTTAAAAATCATTTTGAAATCAATTTGCTTGATAAATTAACAAGTCAAACTTGGATATACAGTAACGTTCATGAAGTTTTAATAACCCCTAACTTCAGCCAGACATCCAATTTAAAGTTACATAGCCTTTGATTTTGTGTTACTCAAAGTTACATAGCCATTAGTTTAGTGTCTAATAATGGAGTAATTATTGAGCATTCTTGGAATGACACATGGCATTACCTATGGGATACTCCTAATCATTTACGTACATATCAACAATTTATGAGGTAGAGACATTTATCATTCACATTTGTTAATTAGGTGGTTTGGCCCGGAGAGAATGAATGAATGACCCATATATGTTGTGTGCTGACGATATTTTATTTGCGGGAAGTACTACTGCATGACAATGTCACATAATACCATGCCAGTACCTAATAGTTGGTGCTAATTAATACTAATGGGTAGGCAGGGAATACTATATGATAATATCACATGATACTCTCCAAGTATCCTAGTTACCCAATGAAAGGATGGACATGCAGCTGAAATTGTTCAACTGAGACAAAATCTGATCTGTCCATTACCGAAATGGACGACCCAGATGGAAACAACACCCAGGGGTCCCTGAGTTCAAAACTGAAATAGTTGACATGTCTTCTAGCTAGAGTACTACTCCTATAAACCAACTCTTAACATCCCAATCAAAATTCAAAGCCCAATAAGAAATTAAGGGCATGCATCTGTCATCATTTACATAAAGTAGCAATTTATTTAATTATGAGTACCAGGTAATGCCAATTATGCAAAAGAAAATTCTACTTCGCCTAGGATTTGGCCTTCCGTTAGTGTAGCTCTCATCTACATAACTAAATAGTAGAAAGGTGAACCAATAAAATACTCTAGAAACTAAGAATTGAGATCAAAATCGAATTAATAAAACCAAAATCAAATAGCTAGCTAGGAGGTACCCAAGCAATAGCAAATGCAACATTATGTCCTTTCCAAGTGAGCACAAGATCCTCCTCCTCCCTTTTCAACCCCCACCCGGCTGCATGCTCGTCTAGCATGCCCTTCACCTCCGCCACCCCATCTTTGCTAAACCCGACGCCCCTAAACCCGGCGTTCCTCATCCGCTGCACCCACCACCCCTTCAGCTCCGCTCTCTCCACCCTCTTCGCCCCCTCCTGTGCCATGACGTTCTCTATCGTCCAACACAAATCCCCCTAAGACCACTCCCTTTCCTTTCTACCGGTACCGCCACCACCACACGGTAGAAACGTGTCCATCGTGTCATATAGTATCCACAAATAATTGAACGCCGATTTTAGTCTAGAAACCATATCATTGGAGGTGAAATCCGAGTCTGCGTCCACCAGAACCACCGCTGTCAGGTCTAGTCTCCGGAGGTTTTTTAGAAACATCTTGCAGTAGGACGAGTTAGGAGAACCCGCATCGAACAAAGAAATCGAGGACAGGGTGTTTTCGGGTATGTAGTTGAGCATCATGTGACAATTTACAACCAATGCTTCATTTTTTAAGTTGTTTCCCTGGACTAGTTGTTCCGACCGGATTTCTTCGATAAACGAAGAAAACCCAACTAGTTCACGTTTTTCGAACGGGCAAAATTGACTAATTTTTCTCCCTACTTGTCGTAGGAGAGGTCGAGAATTGGTGGGATGTCCTCGGTGGCGCTGGCTACCGTGAGCTTTATCAAATGTATCAGTTAATGAGATGGGGGTAACTCCATCAAAGTAAGATCCCTCACGTGATCCTCGAGTGAAGCTAAATAAGGCTTATTGTAGCTTTATTCGATGATTCAAATTGTACATACTTCATATTGTAGAATTTGTAAACTCGTTCAATAACTTCATTCTGGGTCATTCATTTAACAAATCAGGTTGATCGAACATCTATCAAGGCTTGTCCGAGTCATTTCTCTTGTTATAAAAAACATCATTCAGGATTGTTCTTAGCTTTGTTTAGGAATATGTCTTTTTAGTCTTTGTAACTACTACAAAGATTAATAAATAAATAAAAATTTGCCGTTCGAAAAAATAAAAAACATCATTAAAACATATCGGTATTAGATCAACTTGATTTTTTACGTGCATGGTAGATTTATCACACTTACAAAACGAAGGACAAGATAAATCGTGCACAGTGACTCCTATTTTGTACCACATGGGAAATCGCATTCGGGGATCCTTGCTTAACAACATCAAGCGCGTGCAAGAAAAGAAAATTAACCATTGTTGTACTTTCAATTGGTGGACGAATACAAATACCTTACTTGATCAAAACAGGTCAAGTGGTAGGTCCAAATCGCAAGCAATTATGGAAATTAAGTCAAATATGAATCCCATTGGAGATGTGAATCAGTACAAATACGTTCGGTGTTGTGAAGTTGAAAGCAAAGCTAATTGGACACTCAAAAGCTTTGCTAGAATTTGAATATGGCAAGGAAGATAGATACTTATTCACGCACTACGCCAAATTTTTCTTTAGCAGCATTAAATAATCACCGATAATAGTCTCAAAACCGTCGGTGAAAGTTCCGTCGGCAAAATAATTGTCGGAAATACAAAAACGGCAGTAAATTACTGCTAGTAAAGGTTTCGGACTATCTGCTAGAAATTTCGAAAAACAATGACATTGCCGAGGTTCAAACCCATTGATTAATACCAGAGCACTTTCCCACTGAGTTACATAACATTATGTGTTTAATTAGAAAAAATTAATATTTATATTATATAATCCATTATTACCGGCGGTTTTTTTTTTTTTACCGCCGTTAATAGTTAGTTTTACATGCAGTTTTACATTACCACCGGTAATAGTTACTTTTACCGGCGAATTTACTCATGCCGTTAATAAACTGCATTTATAATTACCTTTTTGTGGCGGTTTGTCATTACCACCGGTAATAGCACCCTTCACCAACAGTTTTATTACTGCCGGTAAAAAAACCACCGGCAAAGGCTATTTTTGGCAAAGTGATGACTCCTCCATGAATAATTTATTTACGGAGGCAGACGATCTGACAATCAATGGTCCTGATTTTAAAAAGACTCTTCCAGGGAAAAGTTTTATAAAATCCGGATCGTCGAAACACTTTGGATGCGTGAGATTGAACACTGTAAACTTAGTTTTATGGAAACTTTCTATAAACAAGTTTTTCTCGGCAAGGAAACTTGGATCAGCCATGCCCCTAAACTTTTGTCCATGGTGTGTGAGTGGAGCCAGAGGAAATTGGGTCCCATAGTTATTGGTCTTGAATGGTATTTTAAAAGGAAGGGGATTATTGGTCTGTGAGTTTTGGAAAGTTAGGGCTCTCTTTAGAGTGTAGTTCTCGGCACACTAGCAGGATAAAAGAGGAGGGCAGTTGGGCTTTGTTGAGGGAGGAGGGATTACCGCGCAGAGACAAGCATCTGGCTGTGGCTGGAGACCCGGAAGTAGAAGGCGAAACAATACTTTTATTCTTTGTAAGCTTTTATATGTTTTTCAATGGAATTTTATTATCGCATTATTATGCGTCATATCGGTTCATCTTTGTACGTATATTTCCCTCACTCCAGAGCTGATATGACTAACGACAACCTTACATTGCGTGGCGGCCTATGTGTTTCTCAATTATTCTCGCACAATTTTCTTCTAACGGGTGCCATAAAGAATTTTGCTTTTTAGTGAGAGTCGAACTAAGAGCATCTCCAGCCTTCACTCATTTTTTCTCTCAATTTTGAGTCAAATTTAGGGTAAAAACTAGAGGTAGCAATTCTAACCCATATTTTTTAACCCGTCCAAATCCGCCCACTTGTAACCCAACCCAACCCGCTCATATTGTGTAATGGGTTGATATGGGTTGAACCCATATCAACCCATATTTTTATGGGTTTAGATGGGTTGAGAGTGGGTTTAATATGGGTTAGAATTAAAAATGGTCTAACACCCATTTTTCTCTCCAATTCACCCATATCTCTCTCTCTCTCTCTCTCTCTAACTGTTTCGGCAGCAATGAACTAGAATGTATCTATCTATAGTCTATACAAACTCGAGGCCTTCAAATCCAATTTTTAACCAAAAATATATATGTTTTATTCTTAATGGCATAATGGTAAATAAGGTAGAGCAATCAAACCTGAAATGAGGAGAACTGGTAGAGTCAAACACAAAAAAAAATTCACACAAAACACATAATTAGACATGACCATGAATGGCAACTCTGAAATTCATTAATCATTGGAGAAGGAGGCCAGAAGAGAAGACGACAACTCTAGAGGACCCAAGATGGCTTAGATTCCACAACGCCACCACCACTTTCTGCATCGACCGATGACCGCCTTGGCCTGTCACCACTGTCGACGAGGTTCTCTCTCTCCCTCTCTCTCTCTCTCTCTCTCTCTCACTAGCCGTTGAAATGGGTCAAGGCAAAAGTTGCTTCAAGTTTAGGGAAAGAAATGAGTAAAACCCAAAATGATGAACGGTTTTTGGGTCAGGGATTGGAGAGGAATTTTTGTGGTTTTTGCCCAAATTTAAAATTTAAGTTTTAAAATTGGTCAAGACTGCAGATGCTCTAAAAACTTACTACCTACGAGACTGTTACTTGAGCCCATTGGTAACTTTTTGGTTATTTATCATACTCTCGTGCATGGTACTTCCTCCATTCCAAATTGAATGTCCATCTTTCCATTTTGGGTTGTTCTAAAATGATGGTCTTTTTCCAAAAATGGAAGGAAAAATTTGGTGATTTTCCGAAAATGTTCCTCATAGGTAAATATAAGTGTTGTAGAATAGGTAGAATATAGGGGTAATGGTGGAAATGATAGGCATTGTAGGTGTAATCATTGCATGTCCCTTAAATAGTTGGAATCCCCAAGAGAGACTCTCAATTTGGAACGGAGGGAGTAATTGATATTGAGATGATTTTTTATTCAACTTCATGCAGGTAAACATGGATTGTGATAGCGAGGCCGCCACTCAAAGTGATTTGCTAGCGCCCTTCATAGCGGAAGAGAAAAATCACCACTCTGCAATTCCTCTCGATAAAAATAAAGAAGAATCAATTGCCGTCGAAGTAGAAGGAGAAGAAGAAAAGAGAGAGACGATCACAGCGGACATATTCACAAAACTGCCAGCAAAAGATGAAATAGTACTCGAAATCCTCTCCCGGTTACCACCACAAACTGTTACCAAATTCAAGTGTGTGTCCAAAACCATATCTGATCTAACAAGACAACCCAGTTTCACAGCCAAACACTCCCATAATTATAAACCCATTACTAGTACTAGTTCAACAGGGTTTTTCCACCAGAGAGTACCATATCCCAATCAAGACGTGCGTATGGAATTGGTATGGGGTGATGTTGCATTCACGCCCGTAATAGGATCCGAACCCGGTTGCCTCCCGGATCCTTCCCTCAAATTCTTGAAACAGAGGAGTGATGATATTACCGAGCTCATTGACTCATGTAATGGCCTCCTTCTATGCAGCAACACGGATTCAATCACTTTTATAACGACTTGTTTCGTATGTAACCCTTTGACAAGGGAAAAAGTAGCCCTTCCTCATCCTTGTCGTAGGTCGACTCGGGTTTTATATTCGTTAATTGCTGATTTCAATAGCCATGGGTACCTTCAATACAAGGTTGTGTGTCTCTTTAGGCCTAAAGATACAGACTCGGGTACCGAGTTATTGGTTCTGTCATCGGAAATCGGTATTTGGGAGGAGATAGAAGAAAGGCTTCCGGAATTGCACCATGAAACCGTGATGGGTTCCAAAGTGTTTTTCGACGGGAGCCTTTTTTGGGACTGTTTGGAAGATAAAATTCTAGTATGCCACTTGAACCCGAAGAAATCGGGACGTTGTTATGACTTGATCGAGGCTCCACGTGCTCCACTCGGAAGGTGTTTGTGGACATTCCGGAACCAACTTCTATGTTATTGCCACGGGTTTGCTGATGAATTTCCTGCTTGGCGTCTACGCACCAATGAGAAAAATGAGATCATGACATGGAACCGTGAAGATGGAAAAATGTTTGAAACCTTGAGCGAAGATATCTCGAAAATGAATTCAGAGTCCCTGCACATCAAGAGAAAGGCGATGCCCGTCGTTAGGTTCATGATCATCGGGTACAATCCCGGGTCAGATATGGTGTTTCTACGTGTAAACAAATCCGTTTATTCCTACGGGTTTGAGGATAGGAGATTAGAGAGTGTGGACGAATGCAGCGTGTACTGCTGGGACAATTGGAAATTCCACTCAAGGAGTTGTGTGTTGGCTTATAAGCATAGCTTGGGGGCAATACAAATTGGGAAGAAGGAGGAACAGGAAAGGAAATATAGAGGAAGAAGGTAAGCAGAAGGTTAGTGATTCTCTTCAAAAGGAGGAACTTGTTGGACTGGTTATATAATCGCAACAAGGTAAAACCAAAGGGGCAACTTATACCGCTGGTATAAACATTTGTTTTTGAAGTAGGACAAGATCGTAGAATTTTTTATATTTTATTTAGGAGCAATATTATTATAAAATTATATTTGTGTTGCCTGTTTTGCATGTGTCGTATTTTTCTAATTCCTAATTTTTGTAGGATTTATTATTCCCTCGGAGATGTTATTTCCGTGAAGATTTTATTTTCCTTTTTACGATGATCTTGGTTTCCAAGTAATTGTTTTGCTTGGTCTCCACTCTAAGTAGTTACCTTATTGTTAGGACTCCTATTAGTATAAATAGGGATGTAAGTTATTCAATTATTCAACTTTTCATCAATAAAATTATGAGTTTGTCTTTTTCTTCTCGTGGACTCAAGAACTCGTTTGTGGAGTCGAACAGTTATCTCGTTTAGAATAGTGCGCAACTAATTTCTTATAAATTTAGCTGCGTCAATTTCCTCCAAATCAATTACATTGCGCCACGTTGCTATGTTCTATTAATTGGAACCACTGTTTTGACAACATGGCGCAATGTAATTGATTTGGAGGAAACAAAATTATATTTACGCTGCCGATGTATATAATTTATTCTCTTTTCATAAACAATGATTTTACTAGAGATAGTTTAATTTGCTCAAGTGTGTCCGCAACTCATGATCCTTTCAATCATGCATGGCTTGGATAGTAAAAACTGATTTTGATCTTGAATTAGTTGTTAATGATTGAAGAAAATTTCTTTGTTTAGGATACCTAAACATATTCGATCAGTTACACCTGATTAAATCAAACTAGTTGTTGAACACAAATTTCGAGTCTACGGAAAAGACGGGAAAAATGTTGAACGAGAGTCAATTTTATTGATGTATCAAAACTAGGGTTACAATCTCTATGCAATTTTCAAAGAAAATTAATCCTCTGATTCTTCTCTTCGGTCGTTGAAATGAGGCTTGACGCTTATTCTCGGATCGAACGGCGGAATCTTCTCCGATGTTTGCGAAGAAGATGATGATGATCTAGGTTGAGTGTTCTTCAGGGCTTTGAAGCCTTGATCTGAAAGAACCTTCTTGATCTGAAAGAACCTTCTTGTTGGATTTGGACTTGAGACTTGAGGAATTCTAAAAGGCTTTAAGGGCTTTGATCTTCAGAGCTCTGGAGTTGGATGCTTGAATGTTGACGGAAAATATGAGAGGAGAGCACCTCTATTTATAGAGGATGCAGGATGGAGAGTCATGATCAATCTCTATTTCTTTCATATTTATCTCTCTTTAATTATTTCTTTATTTAACTCAAAAGAAATAATTATAATTTAATAATTATCCTTCTTTCTTTTATTATAAGAAAGACAATTATATAAAAAGAAATAAAAATATTATTTTACCAAGCGGCTTAATTTGATTGGCCAGACTTAATAAACATAATAACTGCATCACTTGGACACGTGGCACCATTTGATTGGCTCATTCGCATCACTTTGACTTTTGACCTAAAGACCCTTGGCAAGATTTGATTGGCCATTTATCGTGCCCTATTTATCAGGTCCTGCAACACGTGGCAACTTGTGATTGGCTGGAAATTTTACATGCCTACAGATGCCCCCTCGAGACTTGCTCATGCACGAAAGTGAGTAGGTCTCGAAAATGTTGACTTGATTTGATTTAATACCGAAAATTTGTGTACTCGGCAATTTTTTGCTTGAGACTGACTTAATGTTGACTTGGTTTAAATTGATGCCAAAAATTTGTGTGCTCGGCAACAATTTCTTTTGCTTGAAACTTGGAGTGAATTTGATTCTCCAAGATTTACCTAACGAACCGAGTTAAAAATCCATAGTCAGTCATGACTAGAATTTATGCAACAATATGTGAGAGCCCAATTTTTTGTGGACTGAAGCTTTGATAGTCCGATAATTGTAACACACGGAAAACTTGTGCCCACGAGTTGACTCAGTGAAATCGGCTTGCCAGTAGATTGCCGATTAAAATTGAACACCAGACGAGAGGATCCATTTGGCATATGCCGCATATCCATGCTTGTTTTCACTGCTCGGAAATCGAAACACCGCTTGAACACAAACGTGTTTGAATAGGAGTAGAATTTCCAAGTCCTTTTTCAATTAGAAGTCTATTTTGTCTTGTTCTCTATATTGAGGAAAATAACAGCCGAATCCCCACAATTGAATGCATAATTCAGTAAAGAATTTCTGAGCCAACATTGTAAGCCTTCTTCCTTTTGTCTCTAACTTCCTGTTTTTCATCTCTCTCTCTCTCTCTCTCTCTCTCTCTTTCTTGTGGCTTCACGTTTTGGATTTTTTTCCTTGGGGTCAAGAAGTATCACACGGCCCAACAGAATTAGATGTCCTTAATCAACCTTGTTCCCGTGAATGCACCGATCCATTCCTTTTAACTCTTTTGGTCGTCTTGTTTATGCACCGGTGCAAAGTTCAAGCTGGCACACCAATTTTTTTGTTGTAGTGGAGTTCTTATTTGTGCAAAAAAGAAATATGGTATTCTTTGACTTCTTGTGGTAAACAAACATTTTCGATTGAACACTTTTCCTTTACACAGCACGTGTTCTCTGTTCGAACAGAATTTCGGCATACATATAACCCGACTTCGTGACTTGAAGCCTATGGCCAGAACCAATTTTGTGGCTTCTGAATTTGTCACTTGTAATTTTGGCACACACCTGTTGCTACTTGAATTTTTTTCATGACAGCACATGTTTTCTATCATTGCAAAAGGCCTTGATGTCTGTGAAAGAATAGCATAAGAATTTGTATACGGCAACTTTGCGTCTGTATTGCTTTACCCGACACCGAAATTTTTCTGCAAGGGTATGAACAAATTTTACACTACGGGGTAGTGTAATGAATATTTTTTCCTGGTTGCTGAATATTTGATCTTTGTCTTATTTGCAGGTATCAAGAACCCTTGGTTTCTTACGGCTCCAAGAATTTCGGTCTCAATTTTTTTTTTTTTTTGAAAAACAGCGCCTTGACTTTCTCTTCTGTTTACCAGCTCTGGATTTTCCTTTTAATGCTCTATCGTTGCTTTCTTTTGCAGACTTGATAGTTGGTGTTTTGCAATTTGCCTTTCAGACCTTCCGTTGTTCAAAGATGGCAATCTTCGCAGACACGATCCTTCATGGCCAAGCACTACTTTCTATTGCTGAAGGTCAAAATGCATGTGACGAAGCACTACTTCTTCCAGTCCTTGATCCTGTCATTGGCTCACCTTCTACATGCCAACCTTCTACATGCCAACCTGCAGTTGCTAACCTTGCCCAGCCGAGACAATGGTTCATTGACACTACGACGGACTTGCACGATTTCACCAGCTCTGCCACCATTCCTTCCTCCAGGGCGCTCTTATTGCGGTCATCACTCCATTCCGAAGATGATGCCACAGAACACTTTACCTTGTTAGGTGATCAAATCAATGACGGAAAAGCTGCTTGGACAGCTCCTCCTGCCAGTTTTGGCCAATTTTCATTCATCAATCAATATTAGGAGTGGGCAGAAGATGTACTTGGGCGATCTTCAAAAAAACTTCATGAGGCGAGGATCTATGGTGCCGTCTATGCTTCTCTTTTTACATATGACCATGATGCAAACCTCATTCAATCATTCTGCGAGCATTGGTGTCCTTCCACAAACACACTTCATACTTCAGCAGGAGAGCTATCAATCTCCCTTTGGGATTTGGGTTATATTGGTGGTTTGCCGGTCTACGGAAAATTTTACGACGAAGTCATCCCGCCAGCACGCGATCTGACAGGCGTTGATGAAAACAACATGTACCTCCTTCCACCTAGTTGCAAGCACCTCTTTGCGGCATACCACAGACTTTTTCGTGCTTCAGAAACTCACCATATCACTGCCCATGACTGGATCCACTTCTGGTGCAGGCTCAAAAGCAAATATTCAAATCTTTCTTCCGATGATCAGAGCGAGGGAGCAAGCAGACCAACTGGACACACTAGCTTGCCACCGAAGCACACAAAGGATGAAGAAAGAGCATTCAACGAGCTAGGCATTAAAGCACGCTTAAGGGAAGAAGTCTATTTAGCAGCCTTCCTGCCGTGCTGGCTGTCTGTATTTGTCCTACCCAACGGAAAGGTGAACCAAATTCGTCCTACCGTCTTCAAAGTTGCAAGCATAATGGCGCGCGGATCTACGTTTTCTTTGGCAGTGCCCGTTCTAGCGATCCTCCCCATGCATTATATCTACGGGTGGCTTGGCAACTACTTCGACACGGACCTTCCATCCACACACACTCAACCGGGCGTTAGAATGGTCCGACTAGCCGGTGAGAAGAATGCTAAACATTTCACAGCACTTGCAGCTCGCAAACTCCTCAGAAGTGTTGATCCTTCGCGATTATCGTCCTTAGCCATGTTTTACAATGACGAGCGGTTAATGGTAGATGACGGAAAGCAATCCCACTTCTGGATGGCCTACACCATCAGTCTTCGTTCAAGCTACCTGATTCTTCGCCGCGATATGCAGTATATCGTTGAGCCTTATAGCCCTCATCGATTCTCACGACAATTCAACTTTTACCAAGACGTGCCCGGAAGATTAGTGGAAGAAGCTTGTCCCCTCAGTCTACCAGATGTCGTAGGACTTTGGCAATCCTGCACGAAGCTTGGCACCAAGGCAAAACTGAGAATTCCTATCTCCTCGCACAAAGGCCTTACCACAAAGCGTTATCAAGAGTGGTGGACAAAGCATGCAAGCGATTTTGTTAAAGGAGACATAGAGCCTGCCAAAAAGCAAGAGAAATCCAAGACTCCAGTCAGAATTCGCCTAACCAATGGCAAGGGAGCAGGTACACCTATCATCAATGCCCATTAAGTTGAAGGCACTAACGCAATAGAAAGCAAAGCCAAAGCAAGTAAAGCTAAATCAAGCAAGGCTAAACCTTCAGTTCTACCTATAGTTAGTAACGAAGAAGTTGACGGCACTAATGCAACATTAGGCAAAGCCAAAGCAAGGAAAGCTAGACCAAGCAGGGCCAAACCGAAAGTTCCACCTGTTGCTAGTACCCATGAAGTTGACGGGGCCAATGCAACAACAAGCAAGGCCAAAGCCAAAGCAAGCAAGGCTAAACCAACAATTCCTCCCATCACTAGCACCCACGAAGTTGACGGTGCCAATGCAACAACAAGCAAAGCCAAAGCCAAAGCAAGCAAGGCTAGACCCACCAAGGCCAAACCAAACCATGGAAAGGATCTATCCAAAGATGCATCCAAAGAAATGGAGGACTCAACTCTCAAGCCTAAACCTCTCTTGAAGATTTCTACTCCAAAAATTTCATCCATGATTGTCAAAAATCCAACCACCGAAAATGGAGACAAGAAAAGAGGCCTTGTGATTTGTGATGGGGACAGTAACTCTAGCCAAGGTGATCGTCACTGGAATCGCCCCAAGAAGCAGAAAACCATAGCCCAAGTCACGCCCTTGGAGGATATCCACATTGACATAGACGGTTTTTTTTTCCAAGACATGCCTGATAGCAGCACACCTTTGGAGGATTTAGCAGCACATGTAAGAAAACATATACGCACATGTAAGAAAACATATACTGCTTCGAATGCTTTCACATTTTTACTTTTTCTATTTCACTAAGCTGCTCAAGTTTTTCCCCTTATATGTGCAATTGGAAGTCAACAACTTGAACCTTGGTGATGAACCATACTCTCAAAGTAGTGGAGGTTCCATAGATGGTCCAGATTCCTTTGGACTGCTTTCTGGTAAGGGAAGATCTATCGAAGAAGCATCACGTCAAATTTCTCATGAGAAAGCTCCTGGTGACATGCTCAAAGTACCAATAACAGAACCAGGACAATTTCGAGCGAAACCTTTTGGTCTCACGTTATCTGACGTTAGTGTCTTTCAAGGGACTGATGTGATTGCTAAAGGTCGGCGTAAGTATGTCTCAGAGTTGTGGTCTCAACTTTCACATAAGATCGGGAAAACCAACTTGGACCATGTAGACGATATTGAAGATGAGGCTGAGAAAGTCCTTGAAGAGATGAGAAAAATGGAAGTAATCGACATTTTCCCGTTACAGTGCAACCTTAAAAGCTTCTTTGATAATATTCGGGCATACAAAAACCACTCCGCTTCTATCAAATCATGTGCAAGTCAGCTGTCAGATATTTCTCAAACTCTTTCTCATGCTAAAATCAGAGAAAATGAGGTAATTCAAGATTCTGAACTTCGTCAACAAGAATTTGAAGCCCTTGAAGTTGACAAGGCTAAGTTGAAAAGAGCATTGGAAGGCATAGACACCAAGCTGAAGGCCAAGGAAGCAGCGGTTGTTGGAAATGAAGGAGAATTATCTGAGGTGCAACTTCAAATCTCTAACCTTGAAAATAAGGTCTCCGCTATCAAGAATGCTGCAATGCAGACTGATGAGGATATTGCAAAATCAAAGGAGATGAGAAGGTAGCTTGAAGCAAATCAAAACGAGTTGGCGAACTTCAAGCTGTTTCCTTAGTTTTTTTTTTTTGTATTATTTTTTTTTTGCCATTAGGAAAGATTGTTTCTCTTTCTTCACTGTTAATAACATTTGGTCTACTTATTTGTTTGAGGAATATAGCAAACACAATTTGTCATTATTGATTAGAGGAAAGATTGTTTCCTTTTTTTTTTTTTCTCGATTAATAACACTTGAACTACTTATTCATTTGATGAATATAGCAAATGCAAATTGTTATTATTATTATTTTTTGATTTTTTTTTTTTTTTGGAATGACTGAGCTCAAAATTCAAGCTGCCTACGTACCCAAAATGGGATCAAGCCAAACGTAGTTCATATATATATTTTTTTGGTTTGCCGTGCACAGTTTTAGCTCATGCGGGCCAGGAGCAACATGCAGTTTAAGCTCGTGCGTCATGGAGTGACGCTTGTTTTTCAAGGGTAGTAGCGCTTCAAGAATTTGCCGTTTATGGGGCCAACTTTCAAGCCATCTTCAGCAACCAATTTGTAGGCGCCACTTGAGTAAACTTCTTGCACCACATATGGTCCATCCCACTTGGAAATGAATTTGCCACCGAGTTTATGGGTGGTATTAATGGGCCTTCTTACAGCAAGAACCAAGTCTCCTTTCTGAAAAGAACGAAGACGAACCTTCTTATTGAATGACTTTGACATGCGGGCTTGATAGCATTCAAGGCGTTGTTGTGCCTCAAGCCTCTTTTCGTCAAGTGCCTCTAGTTCTTCAAGGCGCAAGCGAGCATTCTCTTCATGAGTGAGGCCTTCTTGAATGGCAACCCTTAAAGATGGAATTTCACGTTCAAGCGGCAAAACAGCTTCCACGCCGTACACTAGTGAATATGGAGTTGCTTGTGTAGGTGTTCGATACGTGGTTCGATACGCCCAAAGAGCTTCTTCCATTCTCTTAGGCCAATCTCTTCTTGCTTTGGCAACCACTTTCTTCAATAAGCTCCCAAGAGTCTTGTTGAATGCTTCAGCAAGACCATTTGCAGGTGGATTGTACATAGTAGAGGCATGTTGTTTGAAACCAAACTTCTGACAAAGCCTAGTTACGGCACTATTGTAGAAGGACTTTCCATTGTCTGTGATGACAGCGCGGTACACCATATCTAAAAATAAGATGAGTACGGATGAAGTTGATAACATTTTCCTTCTTCACTTCCTTCAATGCAATGGCCTCCGCCCATTTGGAGAAGTAGTCACTCGCAGCCAAAATGTATAAGTGGCCACCAGAAGACTTTGGCAAAGGCCTTACGACATCCAGCCCCCATGCATCAAAAGGCCACGAAGCGACAGTTGGATGGAGCAGTTCTAGCGGTTGATGTATAAAGTTGGTGTGGATTTGGCAAGCATGACATCTTTTGGCGTACTCCATGCAATCCTTGACCATGGTCAGCCAGTAGTAACCCATCCTTTTGATTCGAAAATGAAGTTTAGGGCCAGATTGATAAGCGCTGCATATTCCAGAATGAGCTTCTTCTAGAGCTTGCTTTGCCTCATTTTCTCCAAGGCAACGAAGGAACAACCCTTCAAAAGATCGACGGTAAAGCGTGTCCTTGTAGTAGATGAATCGAGGGGCACGACGCTTCACATCCGTTCTTCTATGTGGATCACCAGGCAATTTTTCATGCTATAAATAATCAATAAATGGTTGGCGCCAATCCTCAATTTCAATTTCCAAAACTGAGACGACGTTCACTTCCCTTTCGCCATTGTCTTCATAGTCAAAGATTGGCGGTATGACCCAACTTCGGCATATTGGAACGTGTGTCTCTTGGTCAGGTAAAGCAAGCATAAAAGCAAGCTTTGCAAGTGCGTCTGCTTGCCTATTCTCTCCTCGCGGCACATGCTCTAGGGTGACATCACCAAGCCATGCAATCATGCGACGCGCGTAGTTATTGAAAGGCACAAGTTCAAGCTTCCTCACTTCATAGATGTCGAGAAGCTGGTTGATGATTAACATTGAATCTCCATATACCTTGAGCTGTAAGTGCTTTGCTTCAACCGCCATCTCCAGCCCAAGAATGAGAGCTTGGTACTCAACCTCATTATTTGAACAATTTTGTGTGAGAGTAAAAGCATATGGCAAGATATCTCCTTCTGGGGAAATAAATACCACACCAGCGCCTGCTCCACTTCGATGAGATGCGCCATCAAAGTACATTGTCCATGGGGGACAAACTTCGACTACCATGACATCCTCATCTGGCAACTCTTCGGACAACTCCCACTCAGCTAGTATAGGATGGTCTGCCAAGAAGTCGGCTAGAGCTTGCCCTTTAACGGCTTTTTGAGGCACATAGATGATCTCGTATTGTTGAAAAATGAGTGACCACCTTGCCAATCGATCGGAGAGGACTGGCTTTGACATGATGTATTTGATTGGATTAGCCTTGGAGACAAGATGCACTGTGTGAGCTTGAAAATAGTGCTGCATCTTTTGGATAGCAAAGACAAGGGCGAGGCACATCTTCTCAATCACAGAATAGTTCAACTCATGAGGCAGCATCATTCTACTCAAGTAATATAAAGCATTTTCTTTCCCTTCATCATTCTCTTGAGCGAGAAGTGCTCCAACCGAACGCTCTTGAGCCGCAATGTACAAGATTAATGGTCGTCCAGGTATAGGGGCAGTGAGAACGGGGGGGCTCGTTAAATAGGATTTAATGCTCTTGAAAGCATTGTTGCATGCTTCATCCCATTCAAACAGAGTCCATTTCTTCATGAGGTGGCTGAATGGTTGACATCGGCCAGCCAAATTTGATATAAAACGACAGAGGTAAGCCAATCGTCCTTGAAGACTTTTCAGCTCATGAATATTCCGAGGTTCAGGCATTTTCTCTATAGCATCAATTTTAGCTTGTTCAATTTCTATGCCGTGGTGGCGCACAATGAACCCAAGAAACTTTCCAGACGTAACCCCAAAAGCGCACTTCAAGGGATTCATCCTAAGTTGGTACCTTCGTAACCGTTCAAACACTTGTCTTAGATCATGAAGATGGTCAGCTCGTCTCTTTGTCTTCACGACTAAGTCATCGACGTAACACTCCACATATTTATGAAGCACATCGTCGAAGATCTTTTGCATCGCTTTTTGGTATGTGGCACCTGCATTCTTCAAGCCAAAAGGCATAACTTTGTAACAGTAGATGTCTTTAGGTGTGCGGAAAGCTGTGAACTCTTCATCTCGCGGAGCCATGCGAATTTGATTGTAGCCAGACGACCCATCCATGAATGACAAAACCTCATGTCCAGTAGTGGCATCGACCATGAGCTCAGGTATAGGAAGTGGAAAGTCATCCTTCGGACAAGCATTGTTCAAATCACGAAAGTCAACACAAACTCGAATTTGCCCATTTTTCTTCTTTACTGGGACTATGCTTGAAATCCAAGTGGGGTACTTGACTTCTCAAATGAAACCAGCATCAATGAGTTTATTGACCTCCGCTTCAATTTTGGGAACCAAGTCAGGTCGAAAACGTCTTTGAGATTGCTTGACAGGTCGGACACCGTGCTTTACTGCGAGATGGTGAACAGCAACTCTTGGGTCTAACCCTGGCATTTCCGTGTAATTCCAAGTGAAGGTGTCTTTATACTCTTGTAGGAGTTCAATTTAAGCAATTTCTTCTTCAGGAGTGAGCGAGGCACTTATGTAGGTTGGTCGTGGGTCATCTTCAGTCCCTAGGTTGATCTCTTTTAAATCGTCAACGGTGGACTTCACGCCTTCTTCCAACTCTTATGGAGCATCTTCAGCATCCTCCTCTGCTTGGACTTTATTACAAGAAGCTGTGATATGGAATGAGGAAGTGAATCCTTCATTAAGGCTATCTTTCAAGCCCCTAGAAGGCACCTTGGTTAACACCACAGTTTGTCGCTTTACTTTCAGCGATTCATCGTCAACTGCCACGATAAGAGTAGTACGGCGCTCAATGCGAGAGGGTATTTTGCTCTTCAACTTCTTATCATATTCAGACAAGAGAGAAGTCCTCTGTTTTGAAGCCTTCTTGATGGTAGTATTTGAGACACCCAACCGGCAATGCACAGATTTTCGAGGAGCGTTTGATGAGGATGCCTCCTTCGGTAGACTCAATCTGCTATGGATAGACCCGCACGAGCTAGAGGGCATACGTCTTTCACTTGGCGGCCCTAATCGGCTTTGAATGGATTTTCTCGTGCGAGACGATGAAACTTCTTCACTTTGGGGCGCCAATCTGTCAAAGATTGACACTTGAGATTTCGGAGCACTCAAGCGGTCAAAGACAGATGTCTTAGATGAAACTGATGAGGTTCCTTCTTCCGTTGTGATGTAACTGTTGGTGGATTTCTTTATGAAGATACGAGCAAGAGTTGGTGCGGTATATCCAAGGCCTGCTTGGGATTCCTTGACGATGTATCCCTTCTGCTTGAGCATCTTCTGAGTTGAGTTCAAACCATGTACCTTTTCGCCAGTCACCTCAGGCAAGAGTTTCCCTAGAGCAGTCGAATCTTTAGGATTATGTCCAGCCTTTGCAAGAAGTTTGTAGGCATTTGGATCAAAGCCGTTTGTCCGTTGTGAAGGCAAGTAGTCATTTTCCACTATGGGACTATGTGTGGCTCGAACAAATCCTTTTAGGGGTGGAGCAACCTTTGCTTCATTGAGGTTAGCGACTGGAAGTGTTAATCCATCCAAGGCCAACACTTCCCCTTTCTTCACTTTTGGCACAAAATGAAGTACAGGTGTCCCTTTCTTCTTTGATGCTTCCTTGACAAGATGATTGACACCTTGACCAATTTTCTCCTTCTCCTTAGTTAGAATATTTGTCTTACTAAGTTGCAAGTCATTGGCTTTGGATTGCTTGTAGCTTGATGAAGAGGCGGCAGGCTCCAACTCTATCAACATAACATTTGCTAAGTAGAATTTAGCATCAGCAACATGGGACTCGGCTTCGCTAAAGGGTTTATCATCAGCTACCACTTTCTTTATCACACCATCTTTTCGGTACTTGAAGCATTGATGGAGGGTTGATGGGACGACGCCATTCTCATGGAGCCACGGCCGCCCTAAAAGCACGTTGTAAGAAGTCTTGGCGTCAATGACATGAAGCGATACACTTGAAGTCATATCATCGATGAGCAAGTCCAGACGAATTACGCCAATAGCTCTTTGCCCCCCTTGATTGAATCTTTGGATCATGAGACAACTAGGTGCTAGCTCGTCTACAGGGATGCCAAGTTCCTTCATGGTACGAAGCGGCAAGATGTTAACTGCAGATCCACCATCCAAGAGCACCCTATTGACCCTCTTTTCGCATATGTATCCCGTGACAAAGAGTGGGCGATTATGTGTTGTGTCACCAAGCAGTAAATCCTCGTCAGAGAGTGTAATGCTTCCAATGCAAGCGAGACAATCACTGACACAACTTGTAGAGTCAGCCTTGATTGGAGTATCTTTAGGTGACTCAAGCTCTGGATCCTCAATTTCTTCGACACTCACAGTGTTGCATGAAGTCTCAAAAAGACCAGAGTTGTGAATTTTCTCAAGAAGGAAATCCCATAGGGTAAAAGGAGCACGCAATTTTCGAACAAGCGTGTCTTCTTGCTGATTTGAGGATATTCTCTTCGACTGCTTCCTTCTTTGTTGCCTTCTCACACGCATCCTTTTGGGACTAGGCTTTGGTATTGCAGCATGGGGATGTTTCACACTTGATGCGTGCTTCTTCTTTTTACGAGTGACAAGGGTCCATCCTTCATCATCCGCGTCCTCAACTTTTGTGCTGGTAGAGATGTTGCCCCCAGACTGTTGAATAGAAGGGCATCGCACTACTTCAATTGGATCAAATGACCCAAATTGAATCTTCACCCTTGGTGATGCTTTAGGTTGAAGGGTGTCATTTTGTAGAGTAACTACAGTCTGATTTGTAGCTACAGTTTCGTTTTCTTCCTCCAAGACAATCTTCCCTTGGCTAGCGAGCTCTACTATCCTCTCTTTAAAGACGAAGCACCGTTGAGTGGGGTGGCTAACCAATCGGTGGTACTTACAGTAATTTGGATCATTCACCTTGTTAGCCTCCTCAGGTCGTTTCATCTCTGGGAGCTCAATGAGTTTTAGATCCAGCAATTGATCAAACATTGAAGGGACCTCTGAATCTGGAATGGATACACTTTTTCTTGCATCTCCTTCAACGTGAGCCTTCTTTTCTCCTTCACCTGTGGAGGAGTAGACTTTTCTACTTGCTTTGTCTTAGGTCTAGTAGAGATTTTGAAGGGTGCAACATTCACTGTCATGGAATCCTTCTTTTCTCCTTTGACTATGGGTTTGCCCCCTTTGTGAACATCTGGCTTATTTCCTACGGTACGAGAATCTTGCGTTTTGCGAGAGTCTTGAATTGGTAGGCCTTGCCTTCCGTTTGCTGCAATGGTGAGTTCCATGTCATGAGCTCGAGAAGCCAACTCTTCAAAGGTTTTAGGCAGGATTCTTTGAAGAATGTATTGTAGATCCCATTGCATGCCTTTGATACACATCTCGATTCCGGAAGTTTCAGACAGTCTATCCTTGCAGTTTAGACTCACGTGCCACCATCTATTGATGTAATCAATGACAGGTTCATCCTTCCATTGGCGAGCATTCGTAAGCTCGAACATACTGACAATATGGCGAGTGCTGTAAAAACGGTTAAGAAATTCTTGTTCCAGCTGCTCCCAACTTTCAATCGTGCCAGGCTCAAGGTCGCAATACCAGTCGAAAGCATTGCCTTTGAGCGTTCGAACAAACTGCTTGACAAGAAGATCACCATCAGTTCCAGCATTACTGCACATTTCAACAAAATGGGCAATGTGTTGTTTTGGATTGCCCTTGCCATCAAATTGCTAAAACTTCGGTGGTTGATAACCAGTGGGCATCTTCAAAAGGTCGATCCTTCTAGTATAAGGCTTAGCATAAGTAGAAGAAGATTTTGGCGTCTCCTCGTACTTCTGCTTGATGGTGCCTAAAATGAAATCTTTCAATTGGTCTATGGGAATCGAACCATCACCAGAAAGTGTGAACTCCTTAAGTACCACCTTATGTTTACCTGAGGACTCAACTCGACTTGAATCTCCTTTACTTTCTACTTTACTCTTGAGGTAGGCAATTTCAACATCACAATCTTCTAGGGTTTTGGACATTCCCACAACCATTTTGGCTAAGTTAGCGACTTATTCTTCTAGACTGACCACATTGGTTGTCATAACATCCATGACTGAAGAAGTGGTAGGCTTGGCAAAAACATTGAGTTTTGACTAAGGAGTGCTTTTAGAAGAGTCAGAATCAGAAGTCCAACCGCTTAAATAGCCATCTTCCAGATTCTTTTGAGTTTCTGAACCAGACTCCTGAGGCATAGCAGGATTTTCAGTGTCGGTTGCCATATCTTTTATTGCTTCTATGGTAGAAACAACATTCCTTCCTTCTGGTGAGCTTGGCGGTGCCTTCGGTAGATCAGCCTCAGACTCAGGATTTAATTTTGGTGAACTTGGCGGTGCCTTCTGTAGATCAGCCTCATACGTGGGATTTGATTTAAACAAAACCAAGGCTTGGGCAGTATCTGCAGAGGCAACTTTCACCTTGCTTCGAGTTGTTGGACCAGCACTTTTAATGTGAGATCCAGAGCCAGATTTGGTAGCGGCAACCTTCACCTTGCTTCGAAGTGTTGCACCAACACCTTTAGCATGAAATCCAGAGCCAGTTTTTGCAGCGGTTGAAGACTTGGAGTGTGCAACCGGAGCTTGAGGAGCTTTTGAATGGGCAGTCACAGGAGCCATTGAGAGTTTGTTGATTTGTTGAAGAGAAGAGATGAGAGGTAGAGATTGTCCCACCGGGCGTGCCAAAATCTGTTAAACACAAATTTCGAGTCTACGGAAAAGATGGGAAAAATGTTGAACGAGAGTCAATTTTATTGATGTATCAAAACTAGGGTTACAATCTCTATGCAATTTTCAAAGAAAATTAATCCTCTGATTCTTCTCTTCGGTCGTTGAAATGAGGCTTGACGCTTATTCTCGGATCGAACGGCGGAATCTTCTCCGATGTTTGCGAAGAAGATGATGATGTTCTAGGTTGAGTGTTCTTCAGGGCTTTGAAGCCTTGATCTGAAAGAACCTTCTTGTTGGGTTTGGACTTGAGACTTGAGGAATTCTGAAGGGCTTTAAGGGCTTTGATCTTCAGAGCTCTGGAGTTGGATACTTGAATGTTGACGGAAAATATGAGAGGAGAGCACCTCTATTTATAGAGGATGCAGGATGGAGAGTCATGATCAATCTCTATTTCTTTCATATTTATCTCTCTTTAATTATTTCTTTATTTAACTCAAAAGAAATAATTATAATTTAATAATTATCCTTCTTTCTTTTATTATAAGAAAGACAATTATATAAAAAGAAATAAAAATATTATTTTACCAAGCGGCTTAATTTGATTGGCCAGACTTAATAAACATAATAACTGCATCACTTGGACACGTGGCACCATTTGATTGGCTCATTCGCATCACTTTGACTTTTGACCTAAAGACACTTGGAAAGATTTGATTGGCCATTTATCGTGCCCTATTTATCAGGTCCTGCAACACGTGGCAACTTGTGATTGGCTGGAAATTTTACATGCCTACACTAGTTATCTCGTACTTCGGCAAATGATTTTTTTGATTTGGTGATTACTTTAGCTACATTTGATTGATGAACCAAGCTACTTGAGTTTAAGCTAGCTAGCTTTCAACTCATTAAGAGCTAGTTTGAGGTCGTTTTTTCTACTTGAACAAACCAAACTTCTATTTGTTTTAAACTTGTTAAGATTTTTAAACAAACTATTATTTGTCTCATTCAGCTATGAGGTGTAAAAAAAAAATACAAGCTACTTGAGATACGACTCAAGATGGTATCCTTTAAAACTCATTCGCAATCAATTTGCTTGATAAACAAGTCCAAGTTGGATATATAGTAACGTTAGAGTTTCAAATTAAACTTGATTAATCCGTTACTTGTTCATTTGACAACCCCCTAACTTCAGGCAGATATCCAATTTAAAGTTACATAGCCTTTGATTGTACTTGTGTTATTCAAAGTTACATATCCATTAGTTTAGTGTCTAATAATGGAGTAATTATTGAGTATTCCCGGAATATCACGTAACATTTCCTATTGGAATACTCTCAATCATTTTCATATCAACAGTTTATGAGATAGTGATATTTATCATTCACTTTTGTTAGGTGATTTGGGAGAGAATGAATGACCCATATGACGATATTTTATTTGCGATGAGTACTACATATATGACGATGCCACACGATACTCTACGACAACGCGATAGTTGGTGACTTGGTGCTAATAATGGGTAAAGCGATGACAGTAAATCAAAAATAGAACTGGGAAGTTCACATGTCTTCTAGCTAGAGTCACATACTACTCTTCGAAACCAACTCTTAACATCCCAATCAAAATTAATTGAAAGCCTAACAAGAAAGGGTATGCATCTGACGGGGACTTGGGTGAAGAAAAGCTCTACTGCATTTTCTGTCATTATTTACGTAAAGTACTATCAATTTATTTAATTAGAAGTACCAGGTAACGCCAATTATGCAAAAGAAATACCTACTTTGCCTTGCAGGGCTGGCTCTAATATTTTAGAGCTCTCAAGCGAATTTTAAAATGATGCCCTAGATTTTTTTTAAAGGAAAAATTCATAAATACATGGCTAACACAAGGTAAAAAGATTAAACATGGTATTTTAGCTTTGTAATTTAACTAAACTAAACTTCAAAAAAAATTATACCATTAGAAAAATATGAATCAAACATAACGAAGTACCACTCATACACTATATTCAGGGGTGAGCATAGATCCGAAAGAACCGACCAAGCCGTCTAGTCCGACCCGACTGAACGTGCTACGGGCTGTTTAGAAACCTTGAGCGGTCAGTTATGGGTTTGAGTTATAGTGAAATCGCGGGTTTCAAGCAGGGGCAGGTCTAGCGTTTTCAAATCCGATCTACCCAACCCGACCGACTTTCGGGGTGGGTGGTGTAGTCTACGGTTTCTTTAACGAATATTTTAAATTTTTTTTTATCAAAGTTTGTTGAGTAAAAATAAATATTTTTGGTTTATTTTTATTTGATAGTGTTTTATTTGTGAATTTGATATTAACTGTTCAAGTAAAATTAAAAAAATTATCAAAACATTATGGTATGCAAAAGATTTGAACAGTGGTCTTGAAAAAAACGTAGAACTATTAGAGCATAAGTAATTTATAATACAAGAGTTGCAAGTATATTATCTACACCTAGATTCATTAGGAAAATAACAAAAAAATAATAATAATTTGCCAAAAAAGCCCTCTGGGGTTTGAACCAGAGGTATTACCTCTTGGCTCTTGGTTTCATTGAGTTAGCATGCGCCACTTAGTTCCGTTTCACTAAGTAAAATAAGTATTGATTTTTTAAAAAAGTACCCACTTTTTTAATTAGCGGAACAGGGCCTTAAGATAAAAATCATCTTATTATGATACATGGAACAACTTGTATTTAATATATAAATGTGTTATATGAAAAATGGGGGGCTTTAGTTTTTGCATAAAATTTAGAGGCCTAAAGTGTCTGCATCTCCTGCTCCACTCCAGAGCTGGCCTTGTCGCCTTGGATTTGGCTTTCCGTTAGTGTGGCTTATGCAATTGATCTTGCAAATTAGTCAGTCAATTAACCTAAATTCGGACTTATCAAACAAATTGAGCTCTCATCTACATTATCCCAAAAGGGAATGACTTCGGTGTCCCCGATCATTTTGAGAACACCGTAGCTTTTGGCATAATAAAATCATTATGAGTATAATCAAAATCCATTATAAGCATAACAAAACCATAACAAGGCATAACTTGTTTGTTATGCCTTAATTGGGTTTGGTTATATCTTGATTGGTTTTTTAGATATTCCTTGGTTATGCCTTATTTAGGTTTTGTTATGCTCGTAATAGTTTTAGTTATACTCATAATGGTGAAGTTATGCCAAAAATTACGGTGTTCCCAAAATGACCGGGAACACGATAGCATCACCCCAACCAAAACTAATAGTAGAAAAGTGAACCAATAAAATGGAAGAGAAACGAAGAATTAAGATAAAAAAACGAATTAATAAAACCAAATCAACTGGCTAGCTAGTAGGTACCCAAACAGTAGCAAAAACAACATTATGCCCTTTCCAAGTGAGCACAAGATCCTCTTCCTCCCTCTTCAACCCCCACCCCGCCGCGTGCTCCTCCAGCATGCCCCTCACCTCCGCCACCCCATCTTCGCTAAACCCGACGCCCCTAAACCCGGCGTTCCTCATCCGTTGCACCCACTGCCCCTTCGGCTCCGCCCTCTCCACCCTCTTCGCCCCCTCCTGCGCCACCACGTTCTCTATCTTCCAGCACAAATCCCCCTCGTACCACTCCCTTTCCTTGCTACCGCCACTGCCGCCATCCCCACGACCCCGCAGTAGGAACGTGTCCATTGTGTCGTACGGTATCCACAAATAATTGAACGCTGATTTCAGTCTACAAACCATATCATTGGAGGTGAAATCCGCATCTTCGTCCACCAGAACCACTGCCGTCGGGTCTAGTCTCCGGAGGTTTTTTAGAAACGTCGTGCGGTAGGACGAGTTAGGAGAACCGGCCGCATCGAACGATGAAATCGAGGACAGGGTTCCTTCGGGTATGTAGTGGAGCATCATGTGACAATTTACAACCAATGCCTCGTTTGTAAAGTTGTTTTCCTGGACTAGTTGTTCCGACCGGATTTCTTCGATAAATGAAGAAAATCCATCGGTACAACTAGACGGGATGACGCGGAATTCCATGTTCACGTTTTTCGACCTAGCGAAATTGACTAGTTTCGCTCCCAACTCGTCGTAGGAGAGGTCGAGCATTGGCGGGATATCCTCGGTGGCGCCGGCCACCGTGAGCTTTATCAGCGGTGGGCCTGCTAACCGGCTGGCGACGGCATCGATGAGAGTGGGTATCTGCATGCAATGCGTCAAGCTCAAGTCGACAATGTGAATGATGGAAAACCCCTCGACGGCGTCTAGAATCGCCGAATTGGCCGCGGTGAATCCGAACCGGTGCCACGGGGTTAGGTCGACGAAGGACGCCAGCTCGGTCACGGAGAACTTGTGCGTGGAGATCGTGGGGCTCGAGCTCGCGACAGCGGCGTCGAGCATCATGCACGTGCCATATTTGGCGGCGCGCGAGATGAGGGCTCGGAGGAAGGCAGAGGCGAGGCGCTGGGTGGAGTCACCGTCGGGCAGGGCGATGTTGTTGAGGACCCAGAGGATTTGTTGCGCCAGGGTGGCGTCGTTGGCCTCGATGGCAGTCGCGCATTGGACGAGCAGTTGTTCCATGCAGTTGGCGTCGCCCAGCCCGCTGTTTCCTCCTGCGCCGAAGGCTGCTGTGGCCTTCGGCATGGGAAAACCAATGGGCCACGGGCGGCTGCGGTGGATTATTTGGGTTTTGGTCATGGGGATCAGGGTTGTGAATGTGGAGATTTGGTAGAGTGGTGGTGGTGGGGTCTCAGTGAATTGCATCATCTAGAAAGAAAGGGGAGGAGAGGGAGGGAGAGAGAGAGGGGGGGGAAGTATATTAATTGGATTATACTAGAATTGAGAGGAAGAATGGGAGACTGAGAAATTAAATCAGGAGGGGGAAAGGGACTAGACTAGTAGTGGTACCTGCGGAATATTGGGTGACAGTCCATTATTGGACTTTGCTTGGGAAAAAGTTTCAGAAAATAGGATTTAGAGGGAAAATGAACTTTTCAGACCTTTATATTACCTGGAGATTTACTTTTTCTTGTCCTTTGTATTGTAGTATGACAAATCAGAATGAGGAATTAAATTCCTCTCATCCCAATGGCAGAAAAAGAACCCTTGACAAGTCAAATGGTGTAAGGTAAATCTTTTTTTCTCAGCAAATGTTGAGAAGCAGCTAGCTAATGTGAAAAACTTTTCATGGCTACAAAAGGGTCTTACTGCTTTTCTTCTATGCAGGTAGGAGAGAGAGAGAGAGAGAGAGAGAGAGAGAGAGAGAGAGAGAGAGTAATATAGTATATATAAAGGTGAGGAGAGGAGAGGAGAGGAGAGAGAGTGGGGATTTTGTTGGATTTGGGTAGGCATGTGAGGTGTGTGGCCTGCCATGGAGTTGTCTCTGTGTGGGAGTTGGGATTTTTTGTTATCTAGCGAGTGGAGGAGGAGGGATTGGAGGCAGTTAGTTTTGGCTCACTCACGGGAATATATATATATATAGACACACATATCATGAACAAAATCATTTTTATGCTTTTTGTATGTGACTTCATGTGTAGTTGACATGAATTCATGAGTAATAATTCACTAGTAGTCCCAGATCGATCTGTGCAGGCACATAGCTAGCGTGCTTCAATTCACACCATATAATAATAACGTGGAGTTCATTAACTTTGTCATGGTGCTAGCTACTATATCCCAAAACATCAACTTGTGACCGTAAGTACCAAACAAAAATATCATCTTGTGACTGTGCTCGCACTGAATAATTAGACCAAATTCATAGTGTGAAACGAGTTTTCAGTTTCTTTTTTTTTTTGTGGTCCATTTTTTTTTTGGGTCAAAAATTGAAAAGATTATATTAATAATGATCCAACAGCACTTACATAATGAAGTTCATTACAAAAATTTTGGACAAAGTTAAACTAATCATCTTACTATTATAAACGACAAAAACACAAGGTACTCAGTGTCTTAGCTTCCACCCTTACTGAGACGTTGAGCCAGACACAAAAGGCGACACTCGCAATACTCATTGGATTCGCCAATGACCCTTCCTCTTTGTGGAACGGGGGGCGTGCTGTGCACCATCCTGACCGTCCATTTTGACAATCAATGATTCTTTTTCGGAGAATAATTCGTAACTCTTCTCCGGAATTTTTTTTTTAAAATCTGGACCATTGAAAACACTTTTGGACGGTTGCACAACACCATGCTGAGCACCTAGTGCGCACACCACGTCTCCCGGGTTCCCTCTTTGTCTTATCTATATGCCTGAAAAAAGATTTTGGCATCCCGGAGTCATTTCAAGGAGCCCAATTAATTAATCACATGGTTAATTACTAATGCTACCTTGACGGAGGGAAGTGTGGTCATATGGGGGCCAAGGCCCCCGCGCGGTTTCGGGTTTTTTTTTTTAAATTAATTTTTTTTTTGTTTGGTGAGAACATTTAGGTATTGTAATTTGTTTTGGTGTTATTTAGATATAAAAATGTGTTTGTTTTTTGTCCTAAAACCCAATTTCTCTATGTGCATGGCCTTTCTTAAGTTTTTCTTTTAATTATTGATCTCATTTCTTTTTCTATCTCTCTCTACTTACTACCAAAAAAACCTCCCTTAAAATCTAACCAAACAAACTATTAGATTCCCGAACCTTCAAATTTCAAAATTTTGTTCATAGGTCGGCCCCCGTGTTTACAAAATCCTGGTTCCGTCTCTGATAATTGGAGTGCTCAACAAACTCGATCTACAAACAGAACGGTTCGAAACATAACGGAAGTATCTGAATTAAAGCATACCAAGATGCACTACAATTCCGTAGTGCATTAGTGCACTACAGAAACCATTCGTCTATTCTTTGCTTTAGAAAATAGATACATAAATATTAATCTAGCTAGTGAACACCCTTGAATACACTAGAGATTGAATGTCAATCTCTAATGACTAATATTCAGTAGACCATATACGATGGACGACTCTAATCAAGGATGTGCCGGTACTTGTAACGACTCTAATCAAGGGTGTGCCGGTAATTGTAACTAATGGAACCAAGGACGCATGACTTCGCAGCAGCGACAAAGAGCTGAATTCTTACCCTTCGAAATGAAAAAACCCACACCCCTTTCTTGTTGAGTTTTATATATGCAATATTCCTCCCTATGTAGACATGCGAAATCTGTGGCTCAATTGCGCTAGAACCCAACCAACAGTCCCATGGTAAATATCTGCTTTCTAGCTACTGTAGTTGTCATGCATGGGTAATAATCCAAACTCAATAATCCAACACTTCTTTTTTAATTATGCAGTAACTTTCCACCTAACACCCACAGTCTCTCGATCTACTCTATAGGGACTGCGTACGTAACTAATTTGTTTTAATCCTTTTGTAATGGAATACTCAATATTCAAATCTATTCAAGTAATAGCTAAAATAACCATTTCTCTCTCACTTTTTCCCACGTTCGCAGACCCCAATATATCCACATATCGTCATGTCTAGTGCTAACATATACCGGGGATGCTGCCGCGCGAGCGGCCGATTTGGCCGTTCATGCATCTAGGCACAAACAGCTCAGATTGAATATGAATGCATATAAATCGCATACAAATCTTAACCGTACATTGATTGTCGATCGAGGTGAGCATCGCATACAAATCTCAACCGTATATTGATTGGCAATCGAGGTGAGCGGCCAGATCGGCCGCTTTACAAGAAGATGCTTGGCATCATCTCTCATTCCCATATATACAATTTGGGAACATTTGTTTGATTTTCTTTATAACTCACGTGTATGGGCCAACCAATGGCAGAGCTAGGATTTTGATCCCGGTGGCCGGTTTAGGAGACAAATGTTTTTTATCGGAATGTATACTTATGATATTATAAAGTTTTTATTTTTCAATACATTACATTTGTACATTAAAATGATTTTTGCTCAATGCAGTTAAAGTATATTAATCATTTTATTTTTTTCTTTAGGCTAATTCAACTGTCACATATATATTTTTAGTTATGAAAGAAATTGAGAAATAAGAGTGTAAAACAACTGTGTTTTTTTATCAAATCAAACTGAAATTATTGAGATTATAATTAGATATACACAAATAACTGTCAATAATTTACTAAATAAAAATTTTAAAATTTGAAAGCTGGGGGGCTGGGGCTAGAGGTCCAGTGCCCCTCAAGCCCCAACATAGCTCCGCCCCCTGGGGCCAACTTACCTCACCTCGACTAAGCCCATTTGTATTTGGAGGTTTGATAACACCTACAAGGTTTCGAACCTAATACATTAAAAGAGATCAAACTCCTAAGTCATCGGCCTTTGACCAACAGGTCAACCCCCAATTTATTTGACATCCACTACTAGGAGCATCTCCAACAAGAAATGCCAAATTGGTAATGTCAAATTTTTTTTGAAGGCTTATGTGACACTTTGACATCTTTAATTTGACATTAAGTTCTCCCTCTCCAATCCTTATATCAAAAAAATAGAGCTTAAACTGGGGGGGAAAAAACTCAAATGGAAGAATTCCTTTTTTAACTGCAACGGTACGTTTTTGAACTTGCAAAGGTAAGTTTTTGATAATTGGCATGTGGAGAGGTAGATGTCAAAATTGGCATGGGAGTGAGAGATGTCAAAGCCACCTCAGCTGTGGCATAAGTGAAGGCATATCTATTGGATTGTCTATTTATGCTAAAAGTGACCGTTGGAGATGCCACCTCAGTTTTGGCATCTCCTGTTGGAGATGCTCTAGCACCATTATAGTCATGTACATTAGTAATCATGGATCTCAGAAGTCTTTTAGTCTAAGATCGATTCTGGTGTTTGACACTTACATTTAGAGCTGGGCAAAGGACACGAAATGCGATAACACTATATGAACCGGATACGAAATAGCAGGTTAGGGTTGAGCATTTCTGACACGAAACACAAAAATAACACGACTCGAGAACACGAATTCTAAATGGGTCGGGTTCGGAATGAACACGCGAGACACAAAATTGACACGACTAATACAGTTACTAATTCGTGTCACCCATTAACATGACACGACACGACCCGAACACCAAACACACACACATAATACAGAAGATTATTATATGTGTGTGTCTATATATATATATATATATATATATATATAAATATTAATATATGGTATATCTATAATTCTATATAGAGTTGGGCAATGGATACGATAATACGACACAAATCGGACACGAAGTTAATGGGTTAGGATTGAACATTTCTGACACAAAACAGAAAATTGACTCGACGCTACCTGTTACCTAGGTCTGCTCACATTTGCCTATCAAGGACACCGCTAGTAGACGGTGAAAATTATTTCACCCGAAATTACTCGGTTCATTGTGCAGGATAACAAAACATAAAAAATATAAGAACCTGCAGCGCGTAATTGACGTAAGAGGACGACAAATGGGCAACAACATGTGAAGATCGATCACATTCCTTTTGAAAATGGTCCATATTTCAATCTGAATACATCCCCACACACACACACACACATACATGTGTGTATGTAGTTAGCTTCTTTTAATAGCGTCCTTACCGTATTAAGTTGCAGACATCCTCTTTTCTCTCATTTTCGGACCAAATTTCGAAGATCCGAGTTGCTAAATGTGTTTAGAACGTGATTTTAAAGATACTAGCAAAATCAGCAACAAAAAAAAAAAAAAAGACCGAGAAGGGCTTCATCCAAGCAATTTTTATTTGAACCGTACGATAAAAAATAAACAAAAACTACTCGGATAAAGCCATTCCCGATCCTTTTTTTTTTTTGCTAATTTCTCGTAAGTACCCTTAAAATCACGTTCTGAACGCATTGAGTAGCTCAGATCATCTCAAATTAGTCAGAAAAGAGACGTCCTTACCTTAATACTGTAAGAGCGCCCTTATAAGAAATTTTGTGTATATATATGTACATATTATCACTTGGAACTTCTGGCACTGCACCCAAAGCACGTGATAGTCCCGCTCTATTGTTGAATATAGTAATCGTATTATAACAATATAACCAGCTCAACTCGGCCCACCTTAGAAACAGACTACTCGACCATGCATGCCACCACAAAGATCAAAAAAAAAAAAGAGTACATTCAATTTAATTTCCTCTCTCATGAGAAGCAGAAAAACTGCTGCCTGCATTTACCTGGAGGGAAAAAGATCGCTATTGTGGGATCCCCCAAATCTTTACTTGCAGTGTCATCACTGTCATAGAATTCTTCCTGTTTTCAAATGCATTTAGAGCATGTACGCCAAGGAATATGTATTTTAGCTACCCAATAATGCAATTTTTCTATTTTACCTATTCAAATTTTTTTCAACCTCACACCAATCCTCTCTATTATCATCTTTATTCTTATAAAATAGTATAAAATATTACCCTTTTCTCTCTCTTTCATTCTCACACACAGAGAGATTGAGAGGAGAGAGAAATGTGTATGAGTGAAACATAATCATAAATTATTGTTTACCTAGTGCACAATTGCTCGGTAGATCTTCGAGGTACAATCCATCAAGCAATAATTTTTACCTTTTACCGAGACTGGTGCACAACTGTTTTTTAGTTCGCAGTCGGTAAAATAGCTAAAAAGTGCAATTTACCTCACTTGGTGTATATGCTTTTAGGCCTTTCGATAGTTCCAAGTGTAGGTGAGGGGGAAAAAAACTTGCCAAAAAACACTACTAGTAACTAATACTGTACCATTTTTAATTCCTTGCCAAGCGATATACATCAGCGAGGGTTATGGGGTAGTAATAAGTTACTAGTCCACAGGAGATCCAAAGGTTATCCGTAGCCCTGAACCACAAGCCACCCTGACAGTGGCAGATCCAGAATTTGATCGCACTGGGGTCAAGCCGTCAAGCAAAATGTTTGGAGGGCATATCCTGGCCTGTGGGGCAAATTTACATAAATAATACCCTAGAACTATATTACTCCCCACAGAAAATTTTCATTCAGTGGGGTCAATAGACCCCCCTTGCCTAAGTGTAAGTCTGCCCCTGGACCTGATGATACTCGCACTCTGGACCCACAAATTAAGGAAGGAACGTGCATGAAATATGATTGGGCTACAAGCCCTTTTTCATGACAACCACTTCCTCTTTACCCAATCCCATTTTCGCAAGTTGAGTGCAATCGCGTATTGTTTTCCCGGAGGAGCATGCATGGGGACATAAAATTCAGAAATAGAGGGTCTCCTACGTATTCCGTTTTAAGCAAATTAAGAGTTTGATTTAATTTGGACTGAATTAATTTGTGTTTTGTACGTGACAGCATATTTGAACTTTTTGTATAAATATTTGATTTTCAACTCCATCTCGACGAGAAATGCAAAAGGAAAAAGAAAATCATCTCAATTTTGACAAATTCAGAAAAGGGAAAAAAATGTATTCATTTCTTTGGTCTTTATTGAATTGCTTTTTAACTTTAGTATTAATAATAGTATAGTACTTCAATTCCTCCCGGCGAGATGAAAATCTAAGAAGTACAATCATTTGACCAATAACTAATAAAAATTCACAAAAGACAAAAATAACCCGACTTAACTAATTTAGTACAAATTATGACTAATGCATTGTTTGGATCACTTCTTGAAAAATACTTTTCAACTCAAAAAACATTCATTATCCATACTTCTAATCATTACTCTAATTTATCTTTCCTCTCTCCAATTATTATTCTCATTTCTCTCTCTATCTCTCTCAACTCATTATCCCTACCTCTAATTATTATTCTAATTTATCTCTCCACTCATTACCCAAAACCCAAACTCAAAATCAAAAATTTTCAAAACATCATCCAAACAAGGCATAAATCTCATAAATGGACTGCAAAAGCTTCTCTAATTCAGCATGAAATTAATCTGCCTATTCTGTTGCAGAAAATCTACTGGCACAGCAAATATGTGCACAGATTGTGCACAGATTTCTATGTGGGGCCCACTAAGGGTCTCACACAAGTGATCCGAGCTGTTCATTATGTTTAAAACATTTTTTCAAGAGCCTCGGCCAAAAATTAGCTCAATCCGATACATATAAGTACTTTATCTAATCGTCTAACATTTCATTCTCTAAAAACTTGAATGAAAAATAAGATGATTAAATCAAGCACTTATAGGTATTGGATTGAGCTGATTATTTGGGGAGGCCCTTGAAAAAATATTTTAAACATAATGAACGGCTCGAATCACTTGTGTGGGACCCGTACGTAGTGGACCCCACATAAAAATCTGTGCACAATCTGCTGTGCCAGTAGACTGGTTCATTCTGTTGTTATGCTATTGGATCTATTAGCTCCAAGACTAACAATTGGATTATATTCTCATGTGTGCTAAATCACACACAGCATCTTTTAATAGAGGCATGATTTTTTGTGCCGAAAATTCTCATGACTATGTGCCGAGAGATTTTCGATCCGGCTGTTGGATTTAAAAAAAAATACACAATTCAACGGCCGTAAAACCTCTCGAAGCACTGAAATTTTCAGGATAGAGCAGATCGGAACCCCTTCTGATGAGTATACGGTATACCTTTCCCAAGATGATAAATACCCAGAACCCTCTAGGCTTCATATTAAAATGGAATCATTGGTTTAATCATCAGCTCAATAATATTCTTCTGCAGGGTTCCAAGGTCCAAAATGCTACAAGACACGAATTAATCATATATTTTTGTATTGAAAAGTTATTCTGTTAAGTATGTCCAATTTTTCTGTGAAGTTTTTTCAATCGAGATCTTGTTTTCTACACACTATTTTTTTTAAAGTGTCACAGGCATTCATTTTGGAGCCAAAAGCGGCCTGTAAAGAAAGCTGACTCACCAACTCTTTTTTTGGCCTAAACTTTTGACCTAGTTGCATACTGTATATATCATGCGAGAGAAACTAATTCACGAAGGTTCTATGAACAGGTTATTCACAGAGCGTCGTAATTACAGTCGTCCATTCGTGCAATCAGTGGTTGAGATTCGTTTTCAATTTTGACCGGTAAAAAATAATTTTTACAGGTCAAAATTGGTTTCCAATCTGGACTGTCCAAAAACACTTTGAATGCGCACAATTGAGCTCCGTAACTCTCAATTCACGGAGCCTCCGTAAAAAAGATTTTCAGATATCATGCACATATGTAATATATGTAAACGCATACTTTTAGAACACATTTTTTCTTGAGAAAAACCAGTTAAAATGGATTTTATCTAGTGTCCCGGAGTCCATTTTTCTTCCTATTTTGGTGGGTTTGGTATATGCCTCATCAGTTTTTTTTTTTTTTTGTCATTCGTTAAATCTAATCTACTCTATTCTAGGGAATTTGGGGAGGGAGATGAGTGGGAATCAAACTATGTCCATGTGCATGGAAATATAAGGGAGGCACCAACCGCACTCCACTCCACTTGCGGTATTCCCCTCATTAAATCGCCTTAACGTGTGTATAATGTATGTATGTATGTATGTATGTATGTATAACAGCTTTTGCATAGAAATTGATGATATTTCCGTCAAAATTCGTAGCGTGATGCGAAAACTAATGACGTGCAAATGTATTGAATTTTGGGAACTCATGCAAATGTTTTGAAATTCGGTGATGTTATGAAACGACATCCGGATGGAGTATAATTTTATATGCATTAATGCATACCATATATACGTACACAGAAATATCAATAAGTCTTGGTACACTACATCTAACTACTACATCATTCACTACATTTTTTGTAGGACCCACCATGGGTCCCAAAAAAATACAGAAAAATGTTCATAAATTTTAAAATAGTATATTATGGGGCCCTGTAAAAAATCAGCTCCAACAAATATCGATAATTATTATTTCTTATTTTGTAGGGGCGAAACTGTATAGTTGAGCAGTTTCGCCCCTACAAATCAAAAAATAATACTTACCGATATTCGTTGGAGCTGATTTTTTACAGGGCCCCATAAAAATATTATTCGAAAATTTATGGACATTTTTCTGTATTTTTTTGGGACTCGGGGTGAGCCCTACAAAAAATGTAGTGGATAATGTAGTGGATGGATTGTAATGTATATAGCATGTGTGTAGTGTAGCTTTTCTTTCCTTTTTTTAAATTTATTTATATCTCTTTGCATAACTTCCAGAATATTGCTACCATTTTCCCACAAAAAGCGAAACCAAGGAACATCATAAGAAGAATCGAACTCTCACAGGTAAGCATATACAAGGAGAATCAAGTTGTAACGCTCCGATTTTCAGAAATAAAATCGGAGGTATTAAATATTAATTTCTTAAAATTTATTAATTTAAATTCAAAATCCAAAACAGATAATTCTCCCTAACGATTCGTCTATTACAAATTCTTATTGAAATAATGAAAAATAGTCTTTGTGATAAAAACTAAATAAAATAACAAAGCCGTCTTCTAGGATTGATATGGATCCCAAGCGTATTCTGGCTCGGCTCCCACCTCTTGGTTCTCTTCCGCATAAAATTGTTCACCTTCACGGTTCTGTGTCTCTTCCAAATTTTCTGCAAAATCTGGCACGGAAGCCAGGCAATCCGTACCTGAGTGAAAGAGTTCACCCCGAAATATAATCCAACCCAACTACCCCTCTTACTTTACAACTAGCAGGCAGCAGGATAATATGAATAAATGATACGAGAAAGTAAAACAGAGATTAATCACATAAATCAATTCATTACTATCAATTAACCTATCGTGTAATCTAAGATCTCCTCTGCGGAATCTTTCCTCCCCAACCGTTAGCCATGCTCGGTCCCATGAGGTCACTTCCCTTTGCTGTCGCAGATACACCTAAGTTATATACCGAGTGTGCACCTCAATAACTACAACAAGGGGAAAGCTTATCATGTCTGAATCATGACTAGGGTTCGCCTATCTTATATACCACTTCACAATCATCACTGGACTCTCGCCAGTTTCAATTCATCACTGGACTCTCGCCAGTCTATCAATTCATCACTGGACTCTCGCCAGTTTCAATCTTATCACAAATCTCATCACATTCAAAATCTCGCCTGCAGGCATTCTAGAAATAAAAACTTTCCTTTTCATCCATTACCTAGCATCGTCTAGTATGAACTCTATTCGCATACCACCCCATATCTCTAGAGTCCAATTTAACATATAAATCAAGAATTGACGTAATATAAAATTAAATCAAATAACAAATTAAACAATTAACGAGCAATGCAATCACACAACTTTTTATGAATGGGCCGTTGCCCTTATTCTCGTATGGCCACAATGTCAATAATGAAGTAGGATTCTTATAAATATTTTTAATAAATATTTTCTAAGCTTTTAATAATTATTACAAAGTAATTGAATTTATTGAACCCTAATTAAACACATTAATTTGATAAAAATATTATAATAATTAACATGAGTCTAATAAAAGTCCTAAAAGTCCCATACAATCAGTTAGTGTCAAAAGGTGGGTCCGGAGGGTTGAAGAATTAATTTACATGAAAACGTTAATTAAAATGACCGAAAGTGGAGTAAATAGACAATAAATAATATATTATAAAAAAAATGTTGAGACTGACATAGTTTCATCTTTGGACAGTAAGGAGTCTAAAAAAAATTACACGGGTATTAATAATGATGTTTATAAGGCCGTAAAGTAATTTTGATTGGCATTACTTTAAAAATAATAATAAATAGTGAATTAAATAAAAAAAATATTTAATTTAACAAGTTACTGTATTTGACATTCAAGAAGTCTAAAAAAATTAGTTGGAGTGTTTAGACGTTGGTTGAAAGGTCGCAACTAATTTTCGTTTGTAAACTTTGAACGAAAACTAATAAATAATTTAATAAATAGATAATTAAATAAAAAAATGTGACCTTAACAAGTTATGATCTTTGAGATGTGAAAAGTCTAGGAAAAATAGTTCGGGGGTCGAAAATCAAGTTTAAAAGGTCGCAAAACGCATTCGAAACAAAACAGAATCTGCCGCAAGGTTTGACCGAGTCAACCTTGCGGCTGAGAGTCTAACCGCAAACTCCAGCCTGGTTCCCGAAGGTTGCGGCCGCAAGGTCTCGCCCAGATTTTATTTTTTTTCGGTTTTCTTCATGGTTTTGATGCATGGGTCCGTTCGGGGTATATGGTTAAGCATAAAAACATTAAATATACTTAGAGGGAGGGTTGGGAGAGATTATACTACCTCAAATCGGATCGAATTGATTTTTAATCGAAACTTGAAAATTTGGGAAGAAGGTTTCGGGTTCTTCGATCGGGGAACTTTGGGACCGAATTGGGTGACGTTTGGTGATGCTAGGAATTGTAGGAAGTGTCTGGAATGATCGAATTGGATTTCGGTCGAGTCTTGATCACAAACCCACTTTTCTCTCTCTTTCTTTCTCTCTCTAGAACTCCATAGATTGGAGCTTCGATCTCTTCTGGTTTTCTCTCTTTTCTGGACTGTGTGGGGCGTGGTAAATATTCTAATAAACCCTAGGGTCGGATTAATGGGGTATATATAGAACAATTTTAAGAGGTTGATAAATTTGAGTTCAAAAAGGACTCAAATTAATTGGGCTTTGAGATGGACGAAAATAAAGCAAAAATATAGTCAGGAATATGGATTAGAGACTGAGTAGGAAAGGGAGAGGTGGTAGGATTTACATGCATGCAATTTAAATAATTAAAAGTAGGATAATTAAGATTAAATTAATTTTATTTGTATTTATCTCTCAGATAATTATAATTAAGATGATTATATTATTACTAATAATATTCTTTTAATGATATTATAATTGATAAAATTTACGGGTCATTACACAAGTAAAGTTAACCACCAGAGGTTGTAGCCTAGTAGCTCATGGCTTACTTTCACAGGGTTTGGGTGGTCAAGAGCTAGGAGGTCATGAGTTTGAGTTGTGCTAACGACACCCTCTCATAATTGGTCCCCCTGTAAAATCTGGTTGTGATCCGCTAATCTTTGATGGGGCTATAGCTGGTGTTGTTGTCCAAAATATTTGCAATTGGGTATCCAAAATACGAATTCCAAATTTTGATTGTAATCTAGCTTATCCTCCAACAGGTTCCGGTCAGATATGGCTATTAGTCATCTGATTGTACCTCTTTACTTTTATGGAAAAAGTATGCACCGGAGTCTATGAAAAAACATGGGGAGCTCTGTTATGCGCAGAGACAATTTGCAGAGAACCACGCAGATACAAATGTGTTTGGCTCCATTTCGGATCCTGAAAAAATCTAGAAAAATATCCATAAATTTTTGAATATTATTTTGTGGAGCCCTGTAGAAAATCAACTCCAGTGGATATCGATAAGTATTATTTTTGGATCATGGATATTTTTCTAGATTTTTTCGGGACCCAAAATGGGGCCAAACACATTTATCTCTGCGTGGTTCTCTGCAGATTGTCTCTGCTGCTAGTATTTTTGAAAAAAACATTGTACCCCTTTTAGTTGTTAACTAGCTAATTTCCCAATTACCCCATTGATGTATGGAATATTGGCAAAAATAAAAAATAAAAAAATTTGGTGATTATATCAACTGTCGAGTGAATTTATTTTGGCTTAATAATTTGGATTTATTTTTTTCCTTTATTTAAAAATTTTTACTTGGTGTTGCATCAATTTTTTTATAAATTATTAATTAGTCCCGGCGAGATGAATAAAAAAAAGTAAAGTTACGTTCAAAACTATATATTTGGTGAATAAAGACAATATACTATTCTTGAATTATTTTTGTCTATTAAAATATAATGGAGATGTAATAATAGTAACAAATTGAGTTAGTCCCAATTGGTTAAGATATACTAATAATCTAAAAAAAAATTGACACAAAATAAATAAATGGGAAAAAATAAAATAAAATAAATAAAATGGACTGAGGAAGAGATTAATCGAAATATGTGTAAGCTGATCCAATCACTCTCTGTCAAACTTAAAAAGAAAAGAGTACAGCCATGAGAAAAACTTCTTTATGGAGCAACTTGTAAACAAAGTTTACGGTGCTCAATCACGCGCATCCAAAATTGTTTTGAACGGTCTAGATTTTAAAAAAATTATTCGCTAGAAGAGTTTAATCGAAGGACTGAAATTGCGTGGATCCGTGAATAACTTGCGGAGCCATGAATAAGTTTCTCTCATACAACCAATAAGTTTGGCAGAGGTGTTGAAAGACTATTGGGTGTTGCAAACTTCTTATTCACGATAAATTTTTGGGTACCGGGTGGATACTACATGGCCATACCCATGTAGTGCCCGAGCAGCCTATTTGGGCCGTCCAAAAGTGTGTTGGACAGCGCAGATTAAAACTCTCTCTTTCCTCTCATCCCATCACTCTCTCTCCTCTCTCTCTCTCCAAATTCGAGCCGTCTAAAATCGAAATGAATAATCCGAGTGTGCCGAGCAGACACGATTTGGTACTTAAAAATTTCTCCTTATTCACTGTTGATCCGTGAATAGTGAATAAAAGTTTTTCTCATTCCTATGATCCTATCCCTCTTCAGCGTACAACTCCCGCGTAGGGTTTAAAAAAAAAAACGGCGTACAATTCAAGCCTTCAAAGCAGGAACCTATATGCATCTCCCCCAATTCGTTCGCTCACCTTCGCGCTCTCTCGCTCTCTCTCTCTCTCTCTCTACCTACAAAGGGGAGCCAAAAGAAGGAAACTAAATCCACAGAAGAAGAAAACACTACCAAAACTGAGTCGAAGACCAAGGCTAGAGGTGGAAGACCTATGGAAGCAAAATCATCCAAGCCTAACAAGCGTAATTTGGTATGTGATCATGGACTTAAAAACCGGCCGCTACTGAGAGGTTTTTCGGACTTTCTTTCAAACTTTCGATACTGTTACATTCCGCTATACGGGCGTTATCCAAATACACACTATCAGCCGGTTCCCACTACTATCGCGGATATATACAAATTAATATTAACATTAGTACATGTATGTATGCGTGTATGTCCGTTCAATTTTTATTTTTTGGTGACGAAGTAACCACCCATGGGCATAAACCTCCGGGCGACCTGAAGCAAACCACAACCCTGGCCCGTAAGGTAAATCTTGGTACCGCCCTGGAGAGTACTCGAATGTTCGTTTAATTTGAATGCTTATACAACATTTATGAAGAACTGTACTAGCTATCTTGATTGCTTGCTGATAAAATTCAGGAATCTGATTAGTTAAAGCTATATTGCTTTGTTTTTGTTTCCGAATTTCGTTTATTATTTATTTCCTATTTTGTTTCCGAAGTAACCACCCATGGGCATAAACCTCCGGGCGACCTGAAGCAAACCACTGCCCTGGCCTGTAAGGTAAATCTTGGTACCGCCCTGGAGAGTACTTGAATGTTCGTTTAATTTGAATGCTTATACAACATATATGAAGAACTGTACTAGCTATCTTGATTGCTTGCTGATAAAATTCAGGAATCTGATTAGTTAAAGCTATATTGCTTTGTTTTTGTTTCCGAATTTCGTTTATTATTTATTTCCTATTTCTCATGTATGAAAAAAAAATTGCGTGTATTTACATGTATGTATGAGTGTATGTTTGATTAATTTGAATGCTTAGTGTGAAACATACGAAAATCTGTATTTGATATCTTGCCTGCTTGCTGAGAAAATTCAGGAATCTGATTAGGTTTAACCGTATCGCGTTGTTTTTGTTTCCGAATTTCGTTTCTTCTGTGTTTTATTTCACATGTAAGGATAAAATTTGCTGAGAGACTTGAGGGAAAACATAACTGTTTGAACTTTGAATGCCATGTGATATGTTATGAGCTAGCTACCAAAGAAGTTACTTATAGATCCAAATAAAAATTATGTTGCTATCCGTTGAGTTGAGGTACACAATTCATTTGCTAAGGTTAAAAATGAAGCATAGCATCCTGCCATTTTTATTAGACAGTTGTTCATCAGGTATATTTTCTCTTGCTTGTTTGATGCTGCAATTCTGCTCTACGGACAATTTGCACATAAAACGTAGTTTCCAGTTCAATGCTCACATCCAATATCCTTATGGAAGAAGAACTGTTTCATGTCTAGTAAGTGTTCATTAAATCTTGCGCAGCAGTTTAATGCTTAGTTGCACGAAGCAGGAGCGGGGGCGGGGGAGCGAGGGAATACAGAAGCTCCCAAGGTTGGGAGCGTGAGAGTAGTGTGTACATATATATTATGTGTGTGTGTGTGTATGTGTGTGTGTGTGTGTATATATATATATATATATTATAAAAAAATGTAGCATAGAGTATTCACTTTAAGATGTAAAAATATGGGCCAAGTCCGCCATAAATGTAAGAAATGGGCTAGTGTTACAATATATGATTTTCTTTTCAAGTTATCATGACTTGGGCTAGATATCATGTGTTTATTGAAGATCAATGAATAAAGCCAAGTGACAAATCTTTGTCTTCCTATACAAAGATCATACAAAAGCTCCCATCTTTGTAAGGAGCGAGCTCCTATCTCAATGGGAGCGGGTTTCCGTCAAGTTCCTTAGTTGGGAGCGCAAAGCGGGCTCCCAAGGTCCCAAGGAGGGAGCGGCTCCATTATAGGAGTTTCCTGCAACTAAGGTTTAATGCTTTGAAAATTTAATCTCATGCTATGTTTTGCAGGAAGACCTGTGGAAACAAGTTTTCTTCGTCGGGACAGAGGTTTGGCAATGATGCTCTCTTCCCACATTACTTTCCAGTTGTTATTTCTGATAATTTATAGTTCATTGCAGTGGGATCAGTTAGACCAGGTTTATCATTACAAGTGGAAGTTCTCCAATTTGGAGGTGAGTTGCATGATTATTGTCATTTCCTGTCCTTGTTGGCTCTGATTTGATGGTTGCTTTGTTTTCCGAGAACCGTAGAGATTGATAAGAAAGACAATCACGAAGATATAAAGAAAATTAAGAACAATATGTAATGCTAACTTCTGTTTATTTTGCACAGAATGCATTTGAAGAGGGTGGAGAGCTATATGGGCAAAAAGTCTAACTTTTTGGCTGTACTGAGCGTAAGTGACGACCAAATTTGTAATCCTTGCATTCTTTCTCAAAGTTATGTAATCAGTTATTTTCTTGTTCAGTTTCTTATGAGCAGTATGTTATGTTACCTTCTAATTGGGGAAATGGTGTTAAGATGGTATTGGATGTGCTTTGGTTAGCACTTAGGAGTAACTGCAGATCTAATAGTTCACGGTTTGAGCTTCCATATCACCAGTACTCAAATCCGTTGTCGTCGTCTGCCTTTCTATTTGTTTTACTCCACTGTCAATGAAACTCTAGCATTCATACATGATGACGTGTGGGATATATAATTTTGTACTTTTAATTCCAGTTATATATCTAAACATTGTGCTATGTCAGTGATTGTTTATTTATTGTGAGACTAGTTTGATACACTAAAATATTTTCCAAGTGACAATGGTAATGAACAATGAAATCGCCAGTAGCAGGACATGGTTGAAACCACTGTTGCTTGATCAGTCCTCACTATGCATAATATATTACTTTGATGCACTTGCCAATATTCACTGAATAAGTGAAATAGTGAAAATCACCTTTTTTCAAAGATTACCGTTGTTTGGACCCCTTACTAGTGCATTTATATCTTTTGTCATGTTGTTCTCAATGAGCCCTTGTTTCCCTTTGCTCAACCATCAAGCATCGCAGTATGTGTTCATTAGTTCTTTTTAGGAAATAAATAATAAAATTACCCCTCTCTATAACAACTTAAGCTTATAGATGAGTTGATGGTTGACAATTTTTAATAGGATATCATAGCAGGTAATACATCTTGTGTTCGAATGTCACCACCTACCTGATAATTAAATATTTGCATATGTTTAGCCCACTGAAGGAGGAGAGTCTGGTTACACATGAGGGGGTGTGTTAAGGATATAAACAATTAAGTTACCCCTCTCTATAACGGTTTAAGCTTTTACATGAGTTGGTGGTTGACAATTTAATAAACTCTAATATGGCATCTTTGTCTAGCATGATGGAACCCGCAATGGCTGGGTCCTCCACTGTGGTTGATTTTGTACAAGGTTACTTCGCAATTTGTGTTTACTACAATACCTAGATTTTTGATGTGACAATCTCCTAGCTGTGGCTCTTTCGTCTAATCTTGTAATACCATGATATAAACTCATAAATCAATGTGGATTACCACTAAGTTTGCAAGAAGGTGGCGGCTAAACCTCTTGGAATAAACCGTTTAATTCTTCTGGGGATCATTCCCCGGCAGTACAACTGAGACATTCTCTGTAAGGATGTGTTGCATAGCTTACATCATTGTTACAACTGACATGCTTGTAACCACAATCTCTATTCCTTATCCTGTAAACACTCATTGGGGGCTCTTGGTAACCAAGAATGGGTCAACGTGAAAATGATATCTTAGAGCCCTCTGTCTATACTTGGAGGCCTGCATTGCCTTTGTTTTGCACCTTCTGTAAAATAATATCTTAGAGCCTCCATCTATACTTGAGACCTCCACCGCCTTTGTTTTGCACCTTTTGTTGAATGTAAAGATATCTTGGAGGCCTTCTCTTATATTGAGAGGCCTTTACCTTTCACGGTTGCCGAATATATATATCAAATCCGACGATTGATGAGCTTGTGTGAAGAATCACTCTCCAGAGAGAGGGTCAGAAGGTTAATCTGGTAACTCTACGGTGGACATGAGACGGGTAGAAGATATTTTTTGAAAAAAGACTACAATTTACAAAGGGTATTACTTGTTCTGCCTTCCCGCTTTTCTTGACGTTCTGCTTTTTTGGTTATATGTTTTGTTTTGCAGCTCAATTGGTCCTCTTCAACGATGAAGTAAAAGTAACCTGCATACCTGTTGTGGTTGCTGCAAGTTACTAAACTATTAGCTTTGTTATGTGAAGGTTATATAATCACTCAACTGTGATTAAAAGCAGCACACCTTTTTTCTATGCAAAATTAAGATGCCTGTTGCTACTTTTTGTTGCTGGCTTGCTGCTCCCTTGAAATGCAGTCTCTAAATAAGAAATATAGAGTTTTAAAAGTAACCTGCATACCTGTTGTGGTTGCTGCAAGTTACTAAACTATTAGCTTTGTTATGTGAAGGTTATATAATCACTCAACTGTGATTAAAAGCAGCACACCTTTTTTCTATGCAAAATTAAGATGCCTGTTGCTACTTTTTGTTGCTGGCTTGCTGCTCCCTTGAAATGCAGTCTCTAAATAAGAAATATAGAGTTTAAGATCTAACTTCTATGTTTCGGGTGTGAAATTTTCTTCTACTTATTCATTTTGATGCTAACACTATATTCTATAGCTATTGTCTATCCTAACTAATGAAGACATTACTATTGGTGCTTGGAATTGTTCACTTTCTCAAACTTGACATATTTGCTATTATTAGATCTTTAGAAGCTCCAACATCATTGACCCATGGAAAACTGTATTTTGAAGGAGTATTAGTTTAACAATTTCATATTTAGGCATTTATTCTTTCTTGATGATCACCAAATGGATGTTGAAATGAGACTTCTCTAACCATTTGAAACACACAGAAACATGCTATTTATACTTATTGTTCCTTCTTGTGGAATAGGTTGTTTCCCCCTTTCCACCGTCCGATAAGATTGGGATTACCTTGGTCCAAAGGGAGGCGGAGGAAATAATGCCTATGAAACAGATGAAGATGAATTGGGTTCCTTACATACCATTGGAAGATAGGTAAGCCTGATTTCATTTGTTTGGGTCATTATTTTGGTTTTCCCTGACTTCTATGTGCAATGTTTCGCATTGCTCAACACTTCAAAGTTCTTAGTCAAGCACCTGATTGCATTCTCTAATTTCACTTGCCCACAGAGATTCTCAAGTTGAAAGACTAAAATCTCAAATTTTTGTTCTGATCTGTACACAGAGAAGGTATCATTGTATCCTCTTGTCTTTTGTTTTCCGCTTTGTTTTTTGAGATCTGCTGCTTTGTAGTTCGTTCATCTATTAATTATTTGGCTATTAGATAGTTTATGCCACTCCTTCGCAAAGCATCTGCGTTTGTTGAATCTAGTGGATCAGGAGAATTTTTTGCTAACTCAAGCTAGAATTGACCAACCATTGTTTATGGATTTACCATGGTTTATAAATTTGTTGCCTATTTGGTTTAGTCTGAAAGTTTCAAATGAAGACCTCTTAAAATGCGGAACCCCCCTTTCCTCATCGAATTTTGATGATCCGAGCTACTCAATGTGTTCAGAACGTGATTTTAAGGGTATCCGCACGAAATTGGCAAAAAAAATGACCGGGAAGGGCTTGATTTGAGCAGTTTTTTATTGAACCGTTCAATAAAAAACTGTACGGATGAAGCCCTTCCCGGTCTTTTTTTTATTTTATGATTTCTCGCAAGTACCCTTAAAATCACGTTCTTATCACATTGAGCGGTTCGGATCATCAAAATTCGATCCTGAAATGGGAGAAATGGGGAGGTCCACATTTTAACTAAAATGAGGACCCCCTCGTTTGGAAACGGACTGTTGGTTTAGTACTCCCTAAATAGTCTTCAAAATCTGAGGAAAAACTCCTCTCAGTGAATAAAACAAGGATACAAGCATTGTACCTTTGATACACAGTATCAAACTATTAGTATTCCTAAAAGCTTCCTATTACTCCTGTTCCACAAACACCACATAAAGCATTGTGAAGCGGCTGGAAGGTCGGTGCAAGTTTCTCTTCTGAAAACCGATAAGAAAGCCGAATCGAGGAAATTAGCAGATGTCTTTTTTTTCAGTCACGAGCCTAATTAACCTAATGAAAAAGAAGAAATTTGTGGGTCCCATTTAGTAGTCTTGCTCAAGCTTGCCCCCTTTGGGTGTTCATTTGAGTCTTATGACAGTGATCAGAGCGAAGGGATAAAACCCTTTCCAGTTCAGGGGAGGATGAGTGAAGTATAACAGCCTACCATGCTTTCTAGAAGCTTTCTTTTGGACAACCTCCGCTCCAAAGAGTTAAAAGATCATGTAGCAAATACTCCTAAGAAATTACCTACTTGATCCTTACCAGCAATTGATTACACCCTATCCACATCTTGCTTGCCACTGAGCCATATAATAGGAGCTAGGAGGTGGTTCACACCTGTTCCTCTGTCTTACACACACTATCACTAAAATTGGCCCCTTCTCCTGCACTTATATGTCATAAGAATATCCTCCCTAGCCACCTTCCTTGGAAAGAAGGCCATCTTATGGGTGACATTTTGCGAATCATTTTGCTTTCAAGGTTGGGTTTTGGAATTTGAACCATCCAACCATTTTATGGTTGACATTTTGCAAATCAAGTATTTTTTTCATCAGAGTTTTTGTGTTTTTTATATAAGTTTATATTCTACTTTGTTTATACAATAATATCATGAACTTGTTCATTGCAGGGAGGGATTGAGACATTTGAAGGTAGAGCATGTGAAGAAATTTGAGTACTGCTTACCTTGTGAGTCCTTTTCTATCTTGGAATGTCTAATGAGACTTCTAGATTCCATACCGGGACCATTTCTCATATCACCAGTAGGGTGCTAGGTCCATTTGGCATTAACCTGTATGACCAAATTCAATTCGTGGCCTCAAACCAGTAGTAATTTTGCATATGGCTGCAGTGTGACTCTGAAAACTTTTGAGCTATTACCATCTTGGAGATGGGGTTGAAAACTATTACAAACTTATTATGTTATCCCTGCACTAGATAAAACAAATATGGCTCTGGTTATTTATTCTCAACGTGGTCACTTTGAAAATTATAATTGAGTTGTATTTGTATCAAAACCACTTTGACATCAACTGCAGACATGGCTTTTAATACAGAGAACCGAAGGAGATCAATTAATGTGGCCAACCCTACTAAGTTTGAAGAAAGTTTGTTAAGTTGAAATCAAACTCACACTAAAAAGTAAAAAGTAATCCCAAATTGGATGTCAATTTTTGATAGCCGTGTCAATTTCAATTCCTTATATCTTTCAATATAGATCTCAAAAAATATGCAATATGGATCTTGTTTGATAGTTCTCGATTAGTTCTATTATACAAAGTTTTCAGACTCTTGAAAACATTATAGATTGAAAGATATAAGCGATGAAAAATGACACGACTTTCAAAAATTGTCATCCATTTTGGGACGGAGGGAGTATTTCAATTTGTCCTATAATAAATCTTCATGTTGTGATCTTGTAACTTCATGGGCTTCTGCTTCATTGGCCTGTTTCTTGAAAAGCAACCTCGAGAATTGTCTATCTAGAGTTTGGGCATGGAGATGTCCAGCTTTGTGGATTTTGTTGATCAACTATCTTTTATGCTGCTTTTGGCTAGACCACATAGAATCTCTTGTGATGAGATGCCCTTTTTTGCAGATTTCTACCAGCCCCTTCAGGAAGATGAACTTGAACAGAGCACCATCGTGGACATCATATTTTGAGCTGAAGCAAACCTGGTAAGATTCTTGTTTGTAGTGATGATTAGGTCCTAAGTTTCACCGAGGATGTCGCTCTAGAGTATGCTAGATGAGTATATATGATTCTTAGAGCGATCACTAGAAGTTTGTTTGGTATGAATACTACATCATGCGTATAGGAATTGGGAACTCCTCAAATGGGTTGACTTAGCAGCTGTTGTCAAGTAAATTTGAACAATTTGCTATAAACTGATCTCATTTTTGTTTATTCTCTTCAGATATGTCGTGACTTTGATTGGAATTATGAGAAACTTGAGGAACTTTTTATTTGCATTTCCATGTGCTTATTGTATACATTGAAATTGAAATTATACTGGCTTGTTGGCAACTTGAGTCGAACATGTTTCTGAGACAGAGTGAGTCAATTGTCAACATCTCTTGCAATCTGCAAGTGCCACTTCTTTTATTTTGCTATGATGATCATAGATTACTTTCAGTTATGTGGCTTAGGTTTTCCTCACAGTTCATGGTTCAAGTGCCCAATGGTCTAAAAATCGTTAGGCGCTAGTCAGGCCGAAAAGGGGCGCCTAGGCGCCGGCTAGTCAGCTGCCTAGCTCCTAGGCAGGGACTAGGTGCCCAACTAGTCGTCTGCCTAATCTAGGCGTTGGACCACCGCCTAGCGCCTAGGCGGGGACTAATCGGCCTAGGCGACCGACTTTTAGAACATTGCAAGTGCCACTTCCAGTTTTTGTGATAGAATTGCTGTTTAAACTTGCTTTTAATGACTGTAGGAATTTACTGATGAGCTTATTGAGGCGGGAGAGTTATCTGCAGATCTAAAGGACACTTTCAAGGTGAACTTTACAAAATAATAGTACGCAACTTATATCTTCCATGTGATGAAACCAATGTCTGTAGCTATGATCACCTTATGATTCGTTTGTCTCAGGATTTTATGAGGGAGAAGGTCCGTGACGGAAAGAAAGCTAACCGTGAGGTATTTTATTGGTAGCAACTGTTTCCGTTACACATATTGTGATGGCTCCTTCTATGCATGTTAAGCATTGTTGCAAATTTGTCTTCTAGGCAAGGGAAGCACGGAAGAAAGCTTTGGATGAAATGAGTGAGGAAACAAAGGCAGCATTCCAGAATATGAAGTTTTACAAGTTCTATCCTGCGCCCACACCTGATTCTCCTGATGTGTCCAATTTCAAGGTAATCTTAATCGATCTTTATCCGTCTTGTTCATATGGCTTCTTGATCTGGGTTTGGTCCCTGCCATGATTAGTCCTCCTTGCATTGTTTGTATGTTGAGTTGTAAGACCAAGTCCAGCTCTGCCTACATGGTTTTCAAGTAGGCCTGAAATTTAGAGGCCGTTAATACGTACCCTCTTAAACTTTGTAGTTGCTCTCTTTGCTACTCTTGTTACTGTTTTTTTCACAAAAAGAGAGGCTTTTAGAATTGTATGTTATTATTCCCGAAAGTTAGTCTTACATTTTTGCAGAGCTCATTCCGTTTTTCAGACCACCACCACTGCACTACGCATATTTTCCATGAAAATTAGTCTAACATTATTATTATTTTTTTTATCGGCAATTAGTCTAACATTTTTGGCAGAGCTCATTTCAGTTAATCAGACGATCACCAATGCACTAAGCATTGGCCAATACCCACTTTCATTTTTTAATTTAGTTTTAGAAGGAACTATGTTGATGTCTAGTTTCACTTCCACCTGCCGGATTTTTACTTTTATGTAATGTTTATCTTCTTGAAGACTGATGCTCATTCATAGTGAGTTGAATCTTCAACTACTAGTACGAATAAGGTTTAGCAGAGGGAAAATTTACACTTCTCACGAAGTTAACCTAAGAGAGATAATCAAAGTTATAATTAAAGCTTCGTAATAAAATTTCCCTTCTCCCTCAATCAGAAATTTCTTGTCTACAGCAGCTATGAAGTGGGGTGGTATTTTGGTGCTATTTTTCGCTTAACAAAAGTACACTTCATATAGATTTGCTACAAGCTGCCAGTAGTGCGTAGTATTCATTGTTTTATTCATAGGTTTTGTAGTAAGTATGTAATTAAGTAGTGTTGGTCTATTTTCAAGTTATATATACCAGACATGTATACTTGGGAGACAAAACTCGCTATTTTTGGTCCTGTCAGCTTTCATTTCCATGTTTTTTTGGGTCCAGAAATTTGAATTTTAGAGGAATGATGGTTGCCTAGACATAACATGTCATTTGAGTTGTTGTCGCATAATAAAACATACAGTTACTTGTGTATGTTGTCCTGTTTGCGTGATATATTTGGGGCATTTCTAAGTGTTGATCTTCTTTGGTGTTTATTCCGACTTCCAACCTAATAATTGTCAAGGTTAACTGGTCAAGGTTCTAGGTTCGAGTTGATGGACCAGCATCAACATCTTTTGTAGTAATCCAACATTTTAACTCATTAATTAATAATAATGCCACGTTGGGAAAAAGATCTAGTCCTTTCCCTGTATCTTCAAAGTTCAAACTACTGAACTCAAACTTTCTTCGCTGTGAACTATATTTCTGCTAGTCAAGGCTTGTGAATGACTCTGTTTTTTCCCCCTTAAGTAAACCATTAGCTTCAGCAGGTCTAGAAATCTGTCAATTGTTGGAACTTGGGATTCATTCCGATGGGAATAATTGGACGACTGTTTACTGAATCTCCGTCTGCATTCTGTAATTCAACTGCTTCCAGGATATATAATTTGTGTATCAACAACTACTAAAATTGAAATTAGCTCCTCAGGCAATCCTTGGCTGTGCAAACGACATTTTGCTAACCTTTCAACCTTTTTGTGTTCTGTATTTTGCCGTGCAGTTTCCATTTATAAACAGGTATTACAGGGATGCACATAAAGTTCTATGACTTGATGCTGGGGGCCGAATTGTCATATCCAGATGGCGTATCTAATGCTTGAGGAGATGCTTAATTTGTTCATTTCGGCTACAGAAAAACCCAACTAAGTGTAAAAGGTTTGGTTGCTTTGTAGAAATTTGCAGGCCTTATGTTGGCTTGTCACCTTAAATGTAAGCTTGTAGTTTTGCAATTTTAGGGGAAAACGGAAAAATAGAGATACTTTCATGAGGTGCTTTCTATACCATTGGATGTAGTTCATGAATACAATGCTGATGCTATCTCTTTCCACTTATTACTAGATATAATCTCCCTCCATTTATTTCACACCCTTGTACGGCAGTGGGAGGGGAAGGAATCTCCTCTTTTACTTTTGTTTTTGTTTTGATTTTCTCTTGTCTCTTCATATCAACGACTTGTCATTTGATCTGTGAGAGTTTTGTCTCTCGTCTTCTCGAGAGTTAGTTTCGTCTTTGGAAGAATATTTTGTCCGCAAATCGGATTCTTTTAGACACAATGGTGTTTCACAATGATATCTGTGCCAACGGTGCTCATACCTTACATGATGTTTTTGACGGGACAACTCGTGGTGGCTTTGTCAGATCTATAGCTTCTAAAAGCTCATTGGTGCATTCATACTTGGTTGGAGTCCATCTGATCGTTTAAGTATTTGTTGTCTTTTATCTTTAACTAGCACCTTATCTCTTTTGAGATTGCTGATTTCAGGTATGAATCTACGGTAGATTATGAGTGTCACTGATTGCGTCTGGCTCAATGTCTGGGTTGAGGTAAAAGACACCGACTATCTTGTGTGTTCTCATTTTATATTTAGATGACGATTAGTTGGGCTTTGTCCAAAAATATGTGCAATATATGAATTCCGTTATGTAAGTGTTATTGGGCTATTATTCATATAATCTTCTCCATATATTGTAAAAAAAATGCACAGTAAGTACTTTTATTATTTATTGTGAGTTTCTTTGGATATTCAAACTTTTAAACATTAAAAAATAAAATAAATAAAAACGAGGGACAATAAATAATGATCTCATGGTGCATAGTGCTTGAAAGATTCATTTGTAGGTAGACTAATGAATTTTCATATATCAATCAGGGAGTAAAAAATAGGCTACACGCGGCAAGCGCAGAGGGCTTATCATTAAAAATCCTCATGCAATACTATATAGTATAGATAGATAGATAGATTTGATCACCATAAGTGAATCTACCATCAATGAATTCTTAAGCTCGAAATAAAAGTGGCAAAGTTCTTTAGGATTATGATAAATTCATCATAACTATTGGATCTACGATAAGTGAATCTACCACTTCCACCTATAAAATATATCCTATGGCAATAATGGAAGATCGGTGCCAATGAGTTTTTTTTTTTTGGGGGGGGGGGGGCGGGTCCTTCATTTGTGCATTCGTCCGTCTACTAAACTTAGTCTCCCTCTATGATCTAAATAACCTAAACTTAAAACAATCTTATTCTCCCTCTATGACCTAAATAACTATAACTCATGAATGAGTATGTGTCAATGTCACTACCAGGATTGTTTTGAGAAAACCAAAGAAGATGTCAATGTCGAGTTGATCTCTTCTCCATACTCCATCTCTCCACACCTCTTCATACGTATAGGACGTCCTTTCTTGAATTCAAAATGTAGACCTAAACCATTCCTCGCGTAAATACATTAGCCTAAATATTTCCTGGATGAGGTGGAGCTGGCTATGCAATTCTAAATTCAAGGGAGGGTTGGAATTCCGAGATTTTACATTTTATAATTTGGTTCTCTTAGCTAAGCAAGGATGGAGGATTATGATGTCACTGGGATGTTTATTGGCCCGGGTTCTCAAGAGCAGATATTTCAACGATAGATCGTTTATGGAAGCAGAGCTGGGTTCCAATCCATCTTGGGTATGGCGAAGCATTTGGGAAATCAATAAGGTTTTAACCACTGGAATTCGGTGGTCTATTGGGAATGGCGAACATGTGTGCATTGATGAGGATCCTTGGGTGCCGAAGGATGGGGCATTCAAATCGCAAAGGCTGATGGACATGAAAGGAAGATATTGTTTCTCAGCTCTTTGTTCCGGACCACGCTTGGTGCATTTTCAGCAATCCTTTGTCGTGGACATATAGGGTTGATAAGTTGGTATGGCATCAGTCACATGCGGGTACTTATAATGTAAGCTCAGGCTATTTGTCAACTCTAGACTTGAAGAATTGAAGGATTATGGGAAATGGAGAGGGAGGGGGGACCAGATTGATGGCTGGGAATGAGGCACAATGGGAATCTATTTGGGGGCTCAATATTCTCAATAAAATTCAGCACTTTTGGCAAAATGGGAATCTATTCGGGGGCTCAATATTCCCAATAAAATTCAGCACTTTTTTTGGAAGTGCTGCCATGAGATTCTCCCAACTAGGAAAGCTTTGCAGTGGAGGAGGGTGATAGACGATCCTAGCTGTCCGGTTTGTGGTTTTACCCAAGAATCTATTATTCACCTGTTTTGTATTTGCCCTTTAGCTGTTCAAGCATGGCATTTGTCGCCTTTGCAAGTAAGCATGGGGACAGTACAAGTTAACTCTTTTTTTTTTTTTTTTGGGATACTATGGAACTGTGGTGGTAGGATCAAAGCAACAAGGATTGGTGTATGTTGGTTGTTGCGGTTCTAATGTGGTATATTTGGAAGTGTCGGAATGGGGCTATTTTTGAACACAAGCTTTCTCGTCCTGGGGTGGTGTGCAAGAGGGCAGTGGATTATCTCCATGAGTTTTTGGCTGCAAACTCTTTGAATACTGCGGCTATTGTTTCGAACAAACTCTGCATTTTCGTGGATAAGGCCTCCAGATGGGATGTTTAAGATTAATGTGGATGGTTCTTGGAAGAAAGAGTTGGGGAAAGGAGAGGCTATGGCATTGTGGTTAGGGATTCCAGAGGCTTTTTTGCCACTGAGTCTATGGGAGTTTCGCAATGGTGTGCCAGTTCATCAGTTGCTGAACCTCTAGCAATTCGACAAGGTATCCTATTGGGCTTACAACTCGTTTTGGGGTTTGTTCTAGTAGTGATGCTCAACTGTTAGTGAAGATGCTTAATAGCCAGATTGCGACCAATCAAGTGGTAGAAGTGATCATTCATGACATTCAAGTTTTGAGTAGAAATTTCCAGTGTTGCAGCTTTTCTTTTGTTCGTAAGAATGGTAATAATGTTGCTCATGTGTTGGCGGGCAAGGGTTTGGGTGGTTTGGGCCCTTCGGGATATAGTCTATGGACGGAAGCCCCACCGTTGTGGTTACTTGGTCCCCTTTATGGACGGGTCTCCCAATTGATGTACCGTTTTGACTAATTAATAACATCTGTTATCATTGTGGCAAAAAAAATTTTAATAATAATAATTCCTTCAAAATAGTAGTTTGACCAAAATTCGATAGATAACTAAATAAATTTTACTTTGCTTGATAAAATGGGAGGGGTAAGTTTAACTCTTTTTTTCTATCCATTTTAATAAACAAAATACGTTTGTCCGCATATCGAGTCCGATCAAATTGATTTTCCATGCGGGGAGAGACGACGGTTGGAGGGAGTCCCCAGCTCCAGTCCTCTGATTTTCAGCTGCAGGATCATGTGAGATTCTTTAACAAAGAGAATTTCTCAACATATTCCTGCGACTCAAAATCACTTGGTACAAGGCTACGTCAAAAACATCCTGCTAATGTGAAAACAAACGTTGAGACAGAAACGTGTATTTTGCTACTGGCCTGCAAATCTATCTCAGTAGTCAGTAGTACCTCACTTTCATATGGAAGACTTGCACTTGTTTTTCCCTCTTACTATGAACTGGTCTTCTTCATTCCTACTGGTCTTCTCAATTTCAATATTGATCAAATTATCCAAGTTGTTAGTACTACTAATTCATAAACTAATAAATAACTATCATATTCTTTCCACTCCTATGGAAGACTTTCACTTGGTTTTCTCTCTTATTACGAACTTGAACCGGTCATCGGCATTCCTACTCGGGCTTTTCGAGTTTGATACTGATCAAATTGTCCACTTGATCAACAAGTTGTTAGTAGTAAATCGAAAATCAATGCATCATATATACTCAGTCAACACCAATCGGGTTTCTGGTTCCTCCTATATATTGCCTAGTCATTCCCACGTACACTTACTCATAGTCGTACATGTTCAATCACATTGCAAAATCTCTGCTATCCCTGTAAATTCCACCACTCATTCACGTTTTCACCTGGGCCGTTTTATCTTTCGTCCATTTGGTTATTGGCCACCGCTTGTTTGATCATTGCCTTCTTCGAAGTGCTATTACTGCAAGAAGTCAATCCGGATCGAGCTCATACGAAAAGGGTATTTTTCGAAATTTGGTTTCACTTCCATTAAGCTGTTTGTTACTGTAGTTTTTTTCAGTTGTGTGAAATGTTTCTTGTTGTGTAGGTTGAGTCATAGGAGCACATTTAGGGAATTTAATCACTTGGAACTAGAAGAGTGTTTCTTATATGGCTGAATCTGTTCATGAAGATTCGTGCTGTGAAGACTCACGCCATGATCAGGGTGTGCTGCATGTACCCTCAAAAACCCGAAATGCATCTTTGAAAGATTTTTTGTTACACGGGAGTTTGGACATATGGGTAAAAGAGGGCAGGAACCTTCCTAACATGGATACTGTCCACCACAAAATTCCAGACATGATCAAGCTAATGAAGGAAAAAGTTAGGCGCAAATTTGATGGAAACGGTCCTCATAAAATGATAACAAGTGATCCTTACGTTGCAATCACAGTCTGCAATTCTGTAATTGGGAGGACTTTTGTGATCAGTAACTGCGAGAACCCAGTTTGGATGCAACGTTTTTATGTTCCCGTTGCACATTCTGCTGCAGAGGTGCACTTTGTAGTCAAGGACAATGATGTTTTGGGATCTCGGATTATCGGGGTGGTTTGGATACCAGTGGAGCAACTATTGTCAGGTACAAAAATTGAAGGTACCTTCCCAATTATTGACACAGACGGAAAGCCATGGGAAGTTGGAGCAGTCTTGAGTCTATCAATTCAATACATCCCAATTGGGGAAATGACACTGTTAAACAGTGGGGTGCCTGGAACATATTTTCCACTGCGGAAGGGCGGAAAGGTTGTGCTTTATCAAGATGCCCATGTTCACGATGGGTTCCTTCCAAATTTGAGACTCGACCATGACATGCAGTATAAGCATGGGAATTGTTGGCGTGACATATTTGATGCAATTAGTCAGGCACGCCATTTGATATACATTACAGGGTGGTCTGGATATCACCAAGTTAGACTTGTTCGCGAAAGTGATAAATCAGCAGAAGTCACTCTAGGGGACCTTCTGAAAACCAAGTCACAGGAAGGCGTGAGAGTCCTGCTTCTTGTATGGGCTCATCCTACTTCTTGGAACTTTCTGGGTTATGTCAAGGTAAGGAACAAAACCCAATGTATGCAATATTTGGACCAGAAGCAGAACTACATGGGGGTGGGTGGGGGCAAAATATTAGCCCTTTACAATCTGAACAATTTTGGTTTCATATAGTCAAAATATTAAAGTTTTTCTTATTTTTCTTCTCAGTTTCTTTGATAGACAAAGAAATAAGTACGTGGGTGTTTAAGCAATCCAAAGAAAAAGAACAAACTAATTTTGTACATTGGTTGTTGCTTGAGCCAAAATGACGTTAGTACAGTGTATTATAAAGGAACACAAATCATATACTATCATACATTGAGTGCACTTTATGGATGAAAATCTGCCCCCGAATCAAAATCTTGGCTTCACCCTATTTGGACTCCATTGCCTGGCTATCTTTCACGAGTCTTATGTTTTCTTAGGGTGTGACAATAAGTAAATGTGAACAAATCGTCATCCTTTCCCACTCTTAGATGCTGATTGTTGTGTTTGTGAGCTGTGATGTCATATTATTTCTTCAAGTGCAAATACCAACTTGTCTTTTGTCTAGTGTGAGCGTGATAGGTTTATAATTTATTTGACAGCACAACATGCTTGATAGTTATCACTTTTTTGATAGCATGGACTTATGCATACAAGTGATGAGGAAGTTCTGAAGTTTTTCAAGCATGCCTCAGTGAAAGCTGTACTTTGTCCCCGATCATCTTGTCCAATTGGACATAGCTGGGTCAAAAAACAGGTCAGATATGTCATCTCTCTGTTTTGTGTTGTCGTTTATCAGATGTGCTTTGAAAACTCGGATGCAGCTTTATCGCATGAGATGATACTAATATTTTGTAGCCATTACACGGCAAGTTGAAATGTTGGATGTCTATTTGGAAATGTTGTGGGATATGTCAAGTGGAAGAGTGATATTTTTTTTCTTATGTTTTCCTTCTGTTTTTGTTGAAATTAAGTTGAACAGTAGTCTTGCATATGTATTGCGTAGATGTTAATCATGTGATGGTGAATTTCTACAGTTTGTGCGTCATAAATTTCGTCCTAAGAAGAGAGGTAAAATGTATCCTGTCATGTGAAAAGTCAAGGGACTAATAGCTAGCCGAACTGAATTTGATGTTATGTTCGTTTATGATGTTTTGGAGTCAGCTACTTTTTATATGCGTATAGTGCAGAAAACCTTTTGTGGTGTATTCTCTATAGTTGTCTACCAGGGTTCCAAATCAAACACAGACTAAGTACTAGACCAAAATATGTCCACCAAAATATTATAATTTTTCCCCAAAACTGTCGTTTTGTTTGCATGATATCAAGATTTAGGATCTTTTACATATGTTCTATTGGCTTTTACAATCAGGAAGCAGAAAAAATCTACACCCACCATCAGAAAACTGTGATCGTGGATGCTGATGCAGGTCATTATCAGAGAAAGATTATAGCCTTCATTGGGGGCCTTGACCTATGCAAGGGAAGATACGACACTCCCAATCATTCCATATTTCGAACTTTGCAAACTGTGCACAAAGATGACTACAATAATCCTAGGGCCGGGCTATTCGCACCCACAAATTTACTCCCATACCCCGTTAAAAATTTTCAATTAGACTCGACAGTTAGTTACCAAAATTGAGATACATTTTCAGCATCCAATTACCGAAATATGATGTTTTTTTCAACAGCTGTTTACCGAAAATGCATGTTTGGCAATTGTCTACCGAAAATTGAATATATTTTCGACATGTAGTTACCGAAATATAATCTTATTTTCAACAACTATTTACCGAAATGTTATTTACGATTTTCAACAACCGCTTGCCGAAATATAGTGGGGTATGGGAGTAAATTTGTGGGTGCGAATAGCCCGGCCCTAATCCTAATTTCAAGGTTTCAGTTAGATCGAAAACGTATTTCCATAGGCTTTGTCAAGTTGCTTGGATTTGTGGAGTTATTTTACTATAGCTATTCGTGACTTATATGCTGAATCTGGTTAGTACTTTTGTGGTGCTGTTATCAACTCCTATGCTAGGTGTAAGATCCTGCATAGCACGTGCAATTAATACCTGTACTGGCACAAATTTTGGAAGCTGGGCTAAATCAGATAAATGTAAATCATTGTAGTTGCAAAAACATTATTTTTATTTTGTTTGGGAAGTACATTGAGTACCAATTATCAAACATATTTCAGGTTGAGCGGCTCTATGGTTTAACCTTTAACATGTATGCTTCATCAAGTTAATGAAAGATCTAACAAAGACCATGTTTACAATTAGTTGTATCATCTTCCAGCAGATTGGAAATATTTCCCCAAAAGAAAGAAATTGTAACTCCATTATGATCTTCTCGTTCTTTTGGGTGGTATTGATTCTATTAATCTCGTTTGATCAACTTCACTTTGGTAAGGTCGACCAGTGTTTCAGAATATAGGGTTCAAGCCGTCAAGGGGTGATGCTTTATCGGTAATAGCACTAACAATACTGAGAGGTGAGAAAAAGGTTTTTTTATAAACTCAATATGAGGAGTATATTGGTTTTTTGTGTTTTGATTAGTAGAAAGTGTAATTCCCAATGTACCACCCACTATTTCAAACAGTGATGTAAACCATTCATTAACTCATAACTTCCTTTTCTGAATCTTTGGTGCTACTTGAACAGGGGCCTGTTGTTGGCTGTCCAAGAGAACCATGGCATGACTTGCACTGTCGAATTGATGGCCCAGCGGCATATGATATTCTTACCAACTTTGAGGAGCGTTGGTCAAGGGCTTCAAAGCCCCGTGGGCTTAAAAGACTCAGAGAGACAGGTGGATCAGCATTACACAAAATTTTGAAAATTCGTAGCATGGCAGAGCTGAAGGATTTAAATCCCAAGAGGCTTCTAGAAATGTATAAATCATACAATGATGCATTACTCACGATTAATAGAATTCCGGACATCATTGGAATGACAGATTTGCCATGCCTAAGAGATGATGATCCAGAAACTTGGCATGTCCAGGTATGTTAGTTCATAAAAGCTGTTGATTTGTTAATTCTTGTTATTTTCTTGTCTAATTTCTTCAAAAATACAGGTTTTTCGTTCGGTAGACTCCAATTCAGTTAAGGGTTTTCCAAAAGACCCAAAAGATGCTACAAGCAGGGTGAGAGCTGCTTCTTTTCTTTTTCTTTTTTTCCTTTTCCTACGGGATGTCTTTTCTCATTTATTTGACTGCAATTTAACAGAACTTGGCATGTGGGAAGAATGTCCTGATAGACATGAGTATACATGCTGCATACGTAAATGCAATCCGTGCGGCCCAACGCTTCATTTACATTGAGAACCAGTACTTCCTTGGGTCATCATACAACTGGAATCAACACAAAAAATTAGGTGCAAATTCTGACTCTTTGGTAAATTGGGAGGGGAAAAAAGGCCATACTTTTACTTTAAATTTTTAATTGTCATCAAACAATTAAAAGTTTCATTTTTATGTTTGGTTGTTCGAAAGCAAGATATTTGGAATCAGTAGAGAAGAAAGCCTTAGGGAAGCTGATTGGGAATTCCAAGCTTTCTAGCTACTGAAAGTTCAAATTTTAATCGACAAAATCATGTTATCTACAGGTGCAAACAATTTAATACCGATGGAAATCGCTCTCAAAATTGCGAATAAAATCAAAGCGAAGGAGAGATTTTCTGTATATATTGTCATTCCAATGTGGCCAGAGGGTGATGTTCCCACATTTTTCACCACTCAAAGGATTCTTTTTTGGCAGGTAAACTCCAACTAGCATGTTTCACATTGCTTCTAGTGTCTGTCATTTGCTGGAACGTATTAAAGAGCTATTATGCCGCCTCAAAAAAATCTGATACCAAGAAACTGGAAATCGAGTTTGTATTTTGTGCTTTCATTATTAGGTGCTCACTGAAATTTTTCGGTAGATATGTCCAAACTAAATCACCTCATAAAATCTATGTGCTCCCCACTTTAAATCCAGCCAATTTCTTTCACCTACTATGATCTCAGAACTTTTGTTGCATGTAGTACTTGAGATCTTTTTTTAGTTTGCATCACTTACTGATTGAACGCTTTTCAATTTTTATTCTTTCTACTATTCCTTTCAAAAGAAAAAAGAAGTATGAAGTACGCATCCTTTTTCGTGGTAAATTACCTACTTTATAGTTTTTTTTTGGCTCCATGAGTCTCGTAAACCAGCGTGTTTTAAATTATGCAGTATAATACAATGCAAATGATGTATGGAGTAATTTACAAGGCTTTGGAAGAGGTAGGGCTTGAGAAGGAATATGAGCCTCAAGACTATTTGAATTTCTTTTGCCTTGGCAATCGTGAGGCTGAAGACGGGGAAGACACTACTTTAGATGCAGGAAATGCTCATGCCGAAAACACTCCTCAAGTACACTTCTCTACCTCCAAATTTTAATACTTTCTCATTTTCCAATTGATTGTCCATATCCTGAACGTTTGGCAATTTAATGTGTCCAATTGAAAACCAGGCACTGACCAGGAAAAACCGACGCTTTATGATTTATGTTCATTCAAAGGGCATGATAGTTGATGATGAGTATGTGATATTGGGGTCCGCAAACATCAACCAACGTTCCTTAGAAGGCACAAGGGACACCGAGATTGCCATGGGAGCGTATCAACCTTGCCATACTTGGGCAAGCAAGGGCTGTCATCCACATGGGCAGGTTTGTTTCCAGGGGATACAATTTATGCAATTGTTATGCCTTCATACTGCCATACTGGTCGCCTATGATGCACGGACACGGATACGGACACGGGAACATGAGAATTCTAAAAAAATGGGGACACAGACACAGCAGGGGACAAGCCATGTGAATATTTATTTATTTATTTTTTCAATTTTTTTCCAAGTTTAAATGGCAAAATGTGGACAAAAAGAAAAATCCATAGTTCCAATACCATTCAAACAAAACAAGACACCCATAAGTTCAATATGTACGTGTCCCCCACCTGTCCCCATGTTCGACACTGCAATACGTCAACCACTAGAGGTGTGGGTGCTTCATAGCTGGTCGCGTTGCACGACGAGTGTTTGGTCTCGTAAAAATCAGATTATTTTTTAATTTTACTTTCCATGGTCAAAGGAAGTGATTTTCTTGATTGGAGTCAACAAAAAACCAAGGCATGATTTATCTCTTACACTTGCAAAAAATAGAACCAGCTTTTTAACTTTGAACTCCTGAATTATTTTGAGAATATTAAGTTTTGCATTGATGCATATCAAAAGATTGCAAACTTTTTTTTTTTGTTATTTTTGGTTGGGCTAGTTTTTCCATTTGATTATAATTACTGTGGTGAAACTGAAGCGGACATAAATGGGCCATCTCCAATTAAGTTTGCACATCTAGGTGTTTGAGTACGTAATACCGAGTCAAAAACCTTCAACGCTTGCGTTTTTTAAGTCATTTTCTGATACTGTTTTGCAAAGTCCACACTTGTGAGTTGCGACTACACCGAGTTTACTTGCATGGTATGGTCAGCAGTCATTAAATTTGTTTTCGTTTCTAATGCAAGTTTTCATTCATGTTGTTTTCGCCAACTTGTTCGCTAAGAAGCCAAATTGTTTTCAATTGTTTGGCCTCTCTAAAAATGTCAAAAGATAGCTCAGCAACATTTTTTAGCTCCTTTTCTAGAGCCAAGCGAGTTCTATTCTTGTTTAACCTGGTGAATTGTCCGAGCAACAATCTATTCTCATTGATTTCAGATCTATGGGTATAGAATGTCACTATGGGCAGAGCACATTGGTGATATTGAGGAATGTTTTAAGCAACCAGAGAGCATCGAATGCGTGAGAAGGGTAAGGTCACTGGGTGAGCTGTACTGGAAGCAGTATGTGGTCGATGAAGTAACAGAAATGAAAGGTCACCTTCTGAAGTACCCACTCGAGGTTGATCGAATGGGCAAGGTGAATCCTCTTCCCAGCTGCAAAGAATTTCCAGATATGGGCGGGAAAATCACTGGGAGTTCGCAGACCGGGCCTATTGATGTGAACGAAAATCTCACCATATGATCAAATCAAGCATCCAATGTGGTGAACACTTCAACGTAATAAATTCGTGATTCTTGTTCCTTGTATGTTTCTGTGTGCACCAGTAGGTGGTAATGCAGTTAATTTTACTTCATCGTGTTTCGGTTTATACCAGATTCTTTTACTCTAATGAATTTAGTGTTGGGAAAAGTCCATTTTAGCCCATCATTTTTTGGTCTTTGTGCCGATTGCCTCCCTGACTTTTACACATGACTGCATAATCCCCTTATGGTTGTTGGACTGTATCGCACAGGTAACTCTCTGTTAACGAAAAAACAAAATGTCTGAAGTACTCCTCTACCTGCTATAGATTACCATCCCCTCCCAACACACGCAACTGCCTCCTGCTTCCTTTTAATCAATTCAAAGATCTCTTTCACTCCCTGTAAATACATGCCTGTGTGCATAACTAGATAAATATGTAGTATATGTATTTACACTTGGTTCCCATGAATCCCATCCCTCCGGTATGTACAGCAATTGGTTACGAGTGGCTCAATTGTGAGCTTCAATCATGGCAGTGTTTACTGAATCAAGCCAAAAGCAAACATATTAAAAGATAAAGGTACCATTTAAGAGAGAGAGAGAGAGAGTTTTGGTTCCAAACAGCAGATTTAATACCCAATTTCGAAACAGGTGCTTCCCCTACACTATAGAGAGAGTTTTGGTTCCAAACAGCAGATTTAATACCCAATTTCGAAACAGGTGCTTCCCCTACACTATCTGTTACCAACTTACAAAGAAGAAGAGACGGTGGGAATCAGTCCATAAAACACAAGGTGGTTAAGTGCAAATGTCAGGGAGGTAATTCATACTAACCCAAACCACAAGGGTATGTTTAATTCTTTTTAATAGCCGTACAAAGTCTGGGAAATTTGGTAAATAGAGATGTTAACAAGTAGAAAGAGTTTACTGGTACTAATGTTTAGTGTGTTACAAGCGCAATACACGACATAGCACAGAAGCACGGGAAATTTTATGTTATGACAAGGTGAGAGAATGTGCGTGTTGACAATGCAAAATGTCTGTTTGAATTGTTAGGAACTTGAGATACGTCAAATGCAACAATAGGTTACAGCAAATGAACAGCAGCCTAAAATATACCACAACCTTAGGATCGATGCATCATACGCCAATGCCTGCCCAAATTGTTAGGCACGTTGTCAAGCATTAGTGACAGATACCCGATGGAGTTGCTTTTTCTATCTTAAAATGTTCAAGAACAACATTTCTTCAACTAAACATTTGTCTGTCAGGAATTCTGAAGTCATGCATTCCGGATTTTTCTCACAAGCATTGCTATCTTGTAGGATGTTCCTTTCAAACCCAACAGTGTGGTAGTTCAGCCATGACTCGTGAGGAATCCAGACGTATTAAAATGCACTTACGATGGCAATTTGCTTTTGCCAACCACAATCAACCCTTGCACCACTGATGTAATCCCTAGTAACCTCTTCTTATTGTTGTAGTATTGGTAACAAATTACGTTTCGAAACTATTTGAGAGAATGTACTCTTATATCTCCTGTACACTCTACATTTGGCCTTGGGCTTTAGAAAAGAGGGTTGGTAGTTCAAGATTTCTTCTTCTTTTCTTTTCTTTTCTTCTTTTGTGATTTGAAAGCTGGGCCATTAGGAAAAATTAGGTGACTAGTTCTCCCTTTGGTAAATTTGGAGGGGAAGGAAAAGAGATGCGTTGTTATCAAGCCAGAAAAAGTTTTCATGTAATGTTTGGTTGTCCAGACAAACACGAGCGGGGAAAACAAGAGATTTTTGGAATCACAAGAATAGAAAGCTTTAGAGAAGCTCTTGTGAAATTCTAAGTTTTCTAGCTGCTGAAAGTGGCCATTCTAAGAATAATAGATATTTGTGGTATCTACAGGTGCAAACAACTTAATACCAATGGAAATCGCTCTCAAAATTGCACATAAAATCAAAGCCCAAGAGAGATTTTCGGCATATATTGTCATCCCAATGTGGCCAGAGGGCGTTCCTACAAGTGCCCCCACTCGAAGGATTCTTTTTTGGCAGCTATACTCCAACTAACATGTTTTACATTGCTTCTGGTGTGTATCATATGCTAGAAACATATTAAAGAGCTATTATGCCGCCTTAAAAAAAAAAAAAAAGGCTAAACAGTAAATTCGTACTTTTTGTTCCCATTACAAGATGATGACTGAAAGTATTCCACATATATGTGCGAATTGAATCACCCTATATGTGTTTGAAAATCCCTTTTTCGCTATCTAAATACTCAACAAGCAGAATAATAGGAATTGAAAAATAGTAAACGATGAACCCAAGAATATACGTGGAAAACCCCTTAAAAGGGTAAAAATCACGGGAGGAAATAAAACCACTAAAAATAATCATTGTGCAGTTACAAAACGATCTTAACTAAAACAACCGTGAATCCTCACAGACTGACCGAAGATCGAGTTGCGGAATCCACGTACACCGCACAAGTGGTTGATTGCCGCACGCTTTGAATCCACAAGTCCTCCGATATACTTCCAGAATCCACCGGAAGAATATTTCAAGTAGTTGAAATAATGTTGAAAAGAACTCTTGGAGTTTTTTGGAAAAATTGATGATCACCAGATCATGTGTTACTCCAAGAGATAATCTCCACTCTCCTTTCGGTATTGTCTCAGTGTTGAAGGCAGAGGGAATCAACTCTCATATATATTTGGTACATTGAGAAGCCAGCAGAATTGTATCTAAATAGACTGCTCGACAAAATAGGAAGGTTGCTCAAGCATGTATATAACCAGTCTTTGAGGTGCTCAAGCACTGTGACAAGAAAATACTTCTGTCATGCCCCGATCTCGCAACACATGAGTTCCCAAAAAAAAATGAAGGGTGACGCTTTTTTCAACGGCTTTTCAAATGGTCAACACCGATGATAAAATAAAACCTGAAAATTTACCATAAAGACCAATGAGGCTTCCCGGCCACCTCCCCAACAATAGAAGAAAAATTACCTATAAGCGTATTCACGTTTCAAGTTTTTAAGAGAGTCAAAATATGTGATTAAATTTATTACAATCCAAGAGAATACCGAGTCACAGGACTTCCAAAATCTTACTATCAAATTAATAGAATACAAGTATATCAACTAAGCTCTAAAAAAAAGTATAACAAATCAAACACTATCATGTCTTCGGATCCACCGCCTTACTTGAAAAAGGTTGGATTATACAACGCGAGTCGACACTCAATAGGAAGCGTGCTAAAGGCGAAGATAAGAGAACGCAAGTAAAATGCACAATACACAAAATAATTTGTTCTTGTCTACTTTTCGAATACATCAATTTGAGAGTATACACAATATCCTAAGAGAATGCGCATTTTAATGATCCCAAAAAAAAACCATTGAATGTAATACTAACATTTCCTTCTCAAATATCAAACTGAAGTAAATAAATAAATAAAACAATCCGATACGGTACGATACGATGAAAATCCAATTCCCAAATACCAAGTTATAATCAAATCACGTAAACTCATCTCATCTCATAGATCCAAAATCCTTCAAACATAAAACACGTTAAATTATTTAGTCAAGTAGGAGAAAATAAGAGCACATAAGACCGATGGTCCAAATTAACAAGTTGTGTACTAATCTTAGGCGACTGATCAAGTTCCTAAATCATCCAAATTTATGGGCTTTTAACCCAAAGGCCTATGGAACACCTTATCCCATGCGGGTTTACGGACTATACACCGACGGATAAACTCGTTATCCATATGCTTCCGGCTACACAACAAATATAAAATGGTCAAGTCAACCTCCAATACATGGCTCACTAGCCCAAATAACAAGTACCAATCCCAAATCATCCAAAACTACGAGAAAGATCGTACAATCTAGTCATAGTCTCAACAAAGTCATAATCTAGAATCCAGATTTACAGTAGTAAAGTTATCATCATATCAATATATAAGTAGAGTCATTATCAAGCGTGGTGTCTAATTACAAGAATTGGTTTAACTTTCTCTCTGTCATTTTATCAAACACCTTATAGGTATTGTATCAAATCATCACATATTAGATCATTCTTTACTCAAACCACACGATCCTCAAACAGGTCCAACATACTAAAATTTACATAATCTAGTAAATAATCATCAAGGTCTTTAATCAATCGTGAAAATTCAAAACTCATGAATAACACACGCTACACATAGTCCACATATACTTTGAACAAGACATATTACGCATAAATCACCTCTACTTGGAACATATTAGGGTTAACTTAAAATTGAAAAGAAAAATACTATAATCACAGATTTTTAGGTGCATCTCACTATACTTTCCCATATCTAAGCATTTAGCAAGATTCCTACCTCAAAAATGAAAACCTCCGAATTTGCTAGGAACTCCAAAGTTGGCCGATCGAGATTTTGTTCGGATAGATGCGTAGCCCGCTGTCCGTAGATCACGCTTTCTTCTTAGGTTGCGAGATTCTCGAGTCTTGACCTTCGATTTTGAATTTGAACTATGAGGGTTTGTGTTGTTGAGAGAATGGGAGAGAGAGAACGGGAAAGGGGAAAAAAAAAGGAAAACAGAGAACTCCAGAGAGTTCTCGCCTGACTTCAGCCTTTTAAGGTGCAAAATTACACTATGGCCCCTCCAAGAATCAATCTATTGCTCCATCTCTAAAATGTTTTAAATCAATACACTAATGCCCCTAAAGCTAACAAATCTATAATAATTAGTAACTCTCTAAGTTTTTATTTACCAAAAAAGTCCATAACTTGTGGATCCCAACAACTCGCCCTTGGCGCACAAAATTGAATCCGATCAATCACGCATACTGTACATTCACACATATATACATAAAAAAAATCCATGGTTCACAAAATTATTAAAATAGTAACACATATTCACATTATTAAATTAAATAAATTCAAATTAGGACGGGTCTCTACAACTTCCATATAACCACCCATGAGATTTCTTCGTTTCCTGCACGAAATCCTCTTTGCAAAAAAAGGATTCCTTCCATGAAACTTTCCTTTGACAACCTCTCTCTATCAATTACAAAATTCAATTGATAGCCTTCCTAAAACAAATGCTCTAAAACAATAAGTTACGACATAATTAATGGGATACAAATCAAAAGAGATTTTGTCATGGGATTTGCCAAACTATGGACTTTACAATCTCCCCCTTTGGCACTTCCATGACAAAACAAGCAAGCACGATTAACCTATCCCTTAAAATATGGAGCACAATTGTGAAGAGCTGTAGACACAAATCTGGAAAAGATAATCGGTTAATCAATAAATTAATCCCCCTTTTTGTCACAAAATGACAAAGGTAGAGCAAATAGAAATAAGCACCTAATTAAAACACAAAAGTGATAGATTATAATAGCCATTTGAAAAGTGGAAACCATTTAAGTCAGACTAAAGAAGTCTAGAAGGCAACACCATAAAGAGAGAGAGAGAGAGAGAGAGAGAGAGAGAGAGAGATGATTTTCCCAAATCCCCTAATATGAGAAGATATTTACGTGATATGAAATCGAATTATGAGATAAATAAAGATATCGATTGTAAAGACCCGGTATTTTAAAAAATAATAATAATAACAATTATCGAAACAAAAAATTATTTATGTCGTCGCACTAATTTTATTTTTGTAATCGATTGCGTGCGCGCGTACCCAACGAGTGTTTTTTTCTAGTGCGTGTATGCGTTGCACCGGAGCATTTTCTTGCAACCCAACCTCTTCCCAATTGTTCAAAATTCGGCTGAGAATCTGAGGAACCAAATCCCTTAATTCCCTCCCTAATTTGCTCCCATTTAGACAACACATAATTGTCCATAGGATTATACCCCTCGTGCAAAAACCCATCCCATTTTAATATCACACCATCTTCCTTTCCTTCCTTTTCATTCCCAGCTAACACACGAGAGAGAGAGAGAGGGCAGCCTCCAACACCACCATATCTCATCACCTCAACAACCGGGTCCTCACCATTGACGAGCCCACCACCGAGAACGCCACCACAACCGGCCACCATCACCATCTCCATCTCCAGCCGTACATCACCACCAGGAACTCCTCCTCCTTCTTACCAACCGGAGGCACCACCGGCACCACCCGAAGCTCACCTCACCGCTGTAGCTCCATTCCCCAAACCTCCTGCATTACCGCTGGACACCATCACCTCCTGCCGCGCTCACCATCCGACCGAGCTCCACCGCGACCCCGACCAGCCACCAAATCACTCCGAAACCCGTTTCGCCGGACGAGAGGTAGTCCGAACTCACCTGCCTAAATATATAATATGTTCCGTATTGATTGTTTCGTGTTTTGGTATGAAAATAATCAAACCCGACGTCGCTGGTTGAGTCCGGGCTGGAAAACCCACCTTATTCGGACACCATTGTCTCTGTTTTGTTTTTTTTTTTAAAAGGTTGCTAGCCACTGTTGGGTTTGATTTAGAAAAGTATGATTTGGATTTGATCAATGCAATTAGGATTTAAATATAAAGCATGCTTGGGCTTGATTAACGAAATTAGAAATTAAATATGCGTGTTAACTTATACTATTACTTGTTCTGTTAATGCATGACCTAGAATTTGGTTAATGGAAATAGGAGTCAACTGTTTTTTCGTCGTACAATTTTAAGAGGAAAGTTGCCAAGTGTGTTATCGTTTATGTAAGAGAAATGTTACTTCTATCACATGTGATAGTCTCTAAATTCGTCAAGCAGAAAAGCATTATTAGGTATTTATTTCTATCGCTTGATTTGTTATTATTGCAAAAACTATTAGTTGTTGGCCTGTTAGCATGTTTCGTAAAAATGTTGGACTGCGTGATATGTTGTTGTACTGATAGATTGGACAAATAGTTTTCCGGAGTTGGTTGCGATGTATGGATTTAACACCTTAGACACGAAAATAGGATTAATGGAAAAATTGAATAATGTGAAAGGTTGTGGGCTAAGCAGGATCTTGGGGGTAGTCTGACAGGACCTCATGTTATCGGGGGTAGCCTGGTAGGACCTCGAGGGCAGCCTGAAAGACCCGATGTAGCTAGGGTGGCCAAGCAGGACCTCAGGGGTAGCCTGGCAGGACCTCAGGTATTGAGGGTGGGCTAGCAGGACCTTGAGGGTAGCCTGATGGACCTAGAATTGTGAGAGTAGGACCTGTAAAGTAGGTCAAGCGATAATTCTGAGTTAAGGGCTAGTCATTGAAATTGATCGTTTGTTGCTTAAATTGCATTTTAATTTAACCGTATTGTACATGCCTTTGTTTGTAAGTTATGGGTTCGGGTAGGTTTTGGCTATTGAGTGTCATCGCTCATGGTACTATGTTGCCCTGGTAACTCGAACGCCAGGTATTGAAGACAGAGCAGAAGGGCTGTAGAAAAAGAATGATTTGACGACGACCATTGAAGGGATTGTCGACTCTGAATTCCATCCTTTAGTTGCTCTGATTAATTTTAATCGACCATATTTTGAGAGCTTTATGATTTATTGGAAATTAAAATTTCAAAAACTTAAATTTTATTCGATATGGTTGTAATATGGTGACATGGGCTTTGCGAACAATGATGTAGTAAATCTATGGATTTCTTTTGGGAAAATTGTCTTTGAAAATTTTAAAGCCTGAAAAAAAAAAAAGTATTATTGGAAATCTCTTTTCAATATTTTTTTAATGTCTCCGAATTTTCGGGGCGTTACATTGATGTATAGAAATAGATAAAGATATATAGGCATAGATGCACACGTGATATTAATACACATGTTTTTATATTTTTACACACTGCCGTTTGACACGAATATTGGGAATAAGAGTACCTCATATCCATTCCCCGGTTACTAAGCGAGTGGTCCAACACGGATGCCTTCACAAAGTCTATCCATTTTGTGACACGAACGCTCAGAGGGAGAGTACCTCACCCCAATTGTTCGGTACTCGATGAACGCCCGGATAAGCATTAAGATCTCACAAATAGACTTTTGTCTTTCTTATAAGATTTATTTATTTATTTTTCAACAGAACCAGGAGAACACCGTATCCAACCAAGATGCCAAAAGGTCAATCGCCGAGGAAACAAAATGAGACATTCCAATAGACATGAGAACCAACTATCCAATCTGAATAATCTCTCTAATCCTGACGTGTAAATGTGGCGATCATAGAGTCATAAGGCATGATGCAACTAATGTCCGAATATATCTCATGAGAGGAGTTCAACAAGAAATGAGCATGCTGCATGCATTAAAAAAAATGTGCATTTATGTGAAGCCAAGATTGACTACTCACAACTGAAGAAACATGCTATGCCCAGACGATGTTTTTTTTTTAAATGTTTTAAAAGTGAATTTTTTTTTTTTTTTTGTAGAAATAATAAAAAAACACAAACTAGGAAAAACAAAAATCAAAATCAACTACTAGACCGAAAGAAAAACAAATAGCAATTACAGTAACAAAAGGACCAACTCAATCAATGAGACATACCCCAGCCGAATTTATCACTAGGCATATAATGTGAGCAATCACTATTAAGATTCCCCATGTCAGAGTTCCTAGACTTAAATGCCGTATGAGCAACAAAACAATGCAAATCACACTTCTTAATCCATATGGATCTAGTCCTAAATTGAAAAGTCTCAATTTGATTGTTAGGTCTAAATGTAGGTATCGGGCTTCTCACTATCATGTTTCTATCATTATCACAGTTCGCATGATTAACCAAAGATTTATGAGCAATGTGGTGCTTGGAGACATTTTTATTGAGACTAGCATGATTATGAGTAACATTTGGGTAGCCTTGAAGTTGGAAACAATTAGGTCTAATGTGACCTCTAACTTGGCAATAATGGCATGTAGAAATGAATTTAACAAAATTACTCTTCTTAATATCACAAGCCTTTTCAAGCACATTATTGGCAATATTTATAGTGCGGAATTTTGATGTTACCTTTTCTTATTGAAATTCATTCGCTTTACCTCCTAGTGTTTTTGAGGGTGAACAAAATCCAAGTCCTGTTTTGTCACTTGCCGGTCTTTGAATGCTCATAATATCATCCAATGTCTTTGACCCTGTATTTAAACGCTCAAATAGAATATTAGCATTATCAATCTCACCTTTTAACATATTTATTTTATCATCCGAGGCGGTGTTTAACTCAATCAAGACCCTATTCTTTTCTTGCAAACTCTCAGCCGCCTTGCTCAACTTTTCTTTCTCACTGTTAGAGTATTGTCAGGCTTATGTTAGTCCCACATTGGTTAATTATCTCATTATAATAAGTATCTCGTAATATAAATAAAGTCTGTGTGTGTTAGGGTAAGTTAATAACCCCAAAACACTTTTCTCCTTTCTCTCTCTCTAACAACATGGTATCAGAGCGAAACCCACCATAAATCTACCGTACCCATCCTACGTCACCCACCACCACATAACAGTCTTGAACAATAATCTCGGCTGTGAACAGTGACGTTTTCTGAAGACCCCCAGATCTATGCCTGAGAACTCCAACCCAGGTGCCGGCGACCCTCGCCGGCCATCGCCTGACTCCGGCGACTCTCTTCTGTACCAGATCTGCTCCTTTCTCTATCGACTCTCTTCTGTACCAGCCTCCAACCCGTCGCCACCCACAGCCAGCCACCAGCGACCCTCGCCGGCAGGCACCCAGTCTCCGCCGACCCTCGCCTGACTCCGGCGAGTCTCCTTGTTACAGATTCATGTGATTTCAGCCTCCTGTGCTCTGTGTTGCTGGTATTTTTTGGATCTCTTGTGATTTTCTTGGTATGCAAGCCTCTTTGCTCGTCGTATCTCTATCTTCTACACAATATTGATGTAAGTCGGATCTTTTGGAGTTGTTTTATTCAATTTATTTGGGTTGGACAGTGTTCGATTTATCCTGTTTAGTTATTAGTGGGTCTTCGTCATCTATGGAGTTCGTATCCGTGACTGTTGTGTCCAACCCACGTCCAATCTGTTGGGTATTTATGGCTGTGGTCAGTTATAGTTGTTCTTGCTTCTGTTGATGTTCACTTGTTGGTAGTTCTTGCTCATGTTAGTTGATCTTGTTGGTTCTTATTGATTGGTGCCTTTCCGTTGACCGGTAAAATGTCTAAGCAGAAGAAGGATTTTGATTTTGGTACTGTTTCTAGCACTGGTTCTACTATTATTGGTAGCTTATCTGGTGGTTCTTGGTCTCGCGACAGGCGCCTTATTACCTCCACCCCATTAAATGGGGGCAATTATGTTCTTTGGGCTAAAGCCATTGAGGTGTATTATATGGGTCAATCTGAGGACTCCTATTTGATTGATGATGCTCTTGCTACTATTGATGGACCGACATATAGGGCATGGAAAGCTATTGATGCTCATATTTGTTTTGAGTTATGGAATAGTATGATTGAACAAGTTACTAGTACGTTGATCTTCTGTGATACTGCTAAAGAGGTGTGGACCCAGGCAAAAGAATTATATTCAGGTGTCGACAATCTCCATCGCACATATGACCTTCATCAGTCTTTCTTTGCTATAACTCAGGGTGATGATTCTTTTGAAGATTATTATGCCAAGCTCCGGCGCATTTGTAATGAATTGGATATTTGTGAGCCACTTTCTACTGATATTCAGGTTATGCGGCGCCAGCGTGACCGTATGAGGGTTACTCGGTTTCTTTCCAGTGCATCATCGAACTTTGTCCTGTGGGTAATCAGATTTTGGGGACTCGTGACTTACCTCCTCTCAGTGAGGTTTTCAGTTATCTCCGTCAGTCATCATCTATTTCTGCACTGACTCCTGACCGTTCTGCTTTAACTTCCGCTGTTTCTGATAGCTCTGTGTTCTCAGTCAGCCGTGGTCGTGGTCACGACAGTGATTCTAGGTTTAGAGGTCGTGGCCGCGATTTTGGGATGCATGGCCGTGGTTCTGGTGGCCGTACAGATATTGTTATCGGTGGTCGAGGTGATCGTACATTTAGTCGAGGTGGCCGCATGACAGGGGGAGGCCGTGGTGCTCGGTTGTGTACTTACTGTGGGGGGACCAATCATTGGGTGGACACATGTTATGAGTTGTATGGTTTTCCTCAGGCTCATCAGGCCACTGTCTCTGAGTATACTGGACAGTTTGCTCAATCTTCTGCCGATAGTTTGGTTATTTTAGCTGATGAGTACCAGTGCTTATTGTCATTTCAGAATGCAACAGGATCTTCCACTGCTACGCTTGCTCAGACCGGTCCATCTATTGCTTGTGTTGCCTCCTCTTCTTCCTCTCCTTGGGTTATTGACTCGAGAGCTACAAATCATATGACTGGTACATCTGTTTTTCTTTGTGATCGACAGCTAGTTGGTAGATCATCTCATGTTACCTTAGCTGATGGATCTACCACTGTTGTTACTGATTTGGGTTCAGTTCCTGTCTCTTCCTCTCTTACATTGACATCTGTATTACATGTTCCTCGTTTTCCGTTTAATCTTATATCTGTAAGCCGTTTTACAAAATCTTTAAATTGTTCGGTTACATTTCTTCCTCATGGTTGTGTTTTTCAGGATCTCACGACGGGGAGGAAGATTGGTAGGGGCATTGAGCGAGGTGGCATCTATTACTTGACAGTGTCTCAACCTATTGCCCTTCAGACATCAAAGTCTCAATATCAACAGCACTGTCGTCTTGGTCATCCCTCTCTTCAGAGTTTACAGTGACTTGTGCCCTCATGTCGTTCCGTTAATAAGTTGGTTTTTGAAGTCTGTGAGTTTAGTAAACACCGTCGAGTCAGTTTTTATCCTAGGGTTGAGCGTCGTGCATCGCGTCCTTTTCAATTAGTTCATTCAGACATTTGGGGGCCTATTCATGTGCCTAGTATTTCTGGTTTTCGGTATTATGTTATCTTTGTGGATGATTTTTCTCGTATCACATATCTTTATCTAATGAAAGAGAGATTTGATTTGAAATCTGTTTTTAAATCCTTTTACATGCAGATTAAGAATCAGTTTGATACATGCATTAAGACATTTCATTCCGATAACGCCCCGTGGATATTTTCATAGTACACTTTCTCAATTTTTTGATGATCATGGCATTATTCACCAATCGTCTTACTCTCAGACTCCACAACAAAATGGAGTTGCTGAGTGCAAGATTCGACAATTGTCTGAGGTTATGCGTGCCTTACTATTTCAAATGTAGGTTCCTAAGTCATATTGGAGCGACGCTGTCCTCACTGCCTATTACTTAGTCAATCGCATGCCTTCTACGGTCCTAGGCGGTCAGGTTCCCCATACGGTCTTATTTCCTGATCGGCCTCTCCATTCATTACCCCCTCGAGTTTTTGGGTGCACCTGTTATGTCCATGCTCTTGACCCTGATAGGAGTAAACTTGATCCTCGGTTTTTTCATTGTATTTTTCTGGGATACTCACACACTCAAAAAAGGTATCGATGTTACTCTCCTACTTTACGTCGTCACTTTGTCTGTGCTGATGTCTTCAATGAGTCCTTACCATATTACTCGGCTCCTATTACTACCAATGACCTCCTTACCCTAGAGTCTGTGTTACCTATGGCTATTCCAATTGGCCCTCTACCAAATCCTTTGCAGGTTTATGTTCGGCGTTCCCCTGCACCAACACCACCCCAGCCTCCGGCACCAACCCAGCCTTCACATACAAACCACTCCTCGCCTGCCGAACCATATTCGCTAGCACCTCTGTCTTCTCCCCTGTCGCCAGATCCGCCTGCTCCTCTCTATCCGACTCGTGAGAATCGCCACCCACTAGTAAAATATGGTTTTTCTAATTGTTCTCACACTTCTCATCCTCTTTCTCAGGTTATCTCCTATGATCATCTCTCTCCATCTCTTCGTGCTTTCACTACTATTGTCTCATCTGTTTTTGTTTCTAACAATGTTTAGGAGGCATTATCACGGTCTGAGTGGCGGAAAGCTATGGAAGATGAAATGTTTGCTCTTCATAATAATGGCACGTGGGAGTTGGTTACTCTTCCTACTGGTCAAACTACTGTCGGCTGTCGTTAGGTCTATACTGTCAAGTACCTTCCTGATGGCACTGTTGAGCGCCACAAAGCACGTTTGGTTGCCAAAGGGTACACCCAAACTTATGGTGTTGATTATTCAGAAACGTTCTCTCCCGTTGCCAAGCTTGGTTCTGTGCGCATTCTTATTTCTTTTGCTGCTAATCTTGGTTGGCCGTTATTCCAGCTCGACATCAAAAATGCCTTTCTCCATGGCAATCTCCAAGAGGAAGTCTACATGGAGCAACCACCTGGGTTTGTTGCTCAGGGGGAGTCTTATAAGGTATGTCATCTTCGAAAAACACTCTATGGACTTAAGCAATCTCCTATAGCGTGGTTGAACAGGTTTAGTGATGCAGTTATGAAATTTGGCATGTGTCGAAGTCAGTCAGACCACTCTGTATTCTCCTTTATGTCGGATCGAGGAAAAGTATTGCTCATTGTCTATGTAGATGACATTATTATTACTGGAGATGATCAAAAAGGGATTGATGAGCTGAAACAGTTCTTACATAGTCAGTTTCACACTAAAGACTTGGGTAAGCTGCGATATTTCTTAGGCATTGAGGTAGCGAGGTCCAAGGATGGAATTAGCCTATCCCAGAGGAAATATGTGTTGGATATTCTAGATGAGACAGGTTTATTGGGAGCTAGACCTGTAGAGACTCCAATGGATCCTAATGTGAAACTCTGCATTGATCAGGGGGAGGTATTTCCTCGTCTAGACCAGTATCGTCGATCGGTTGGTAAGTTGAATTATCTTACCAATACACGTCCTGATATCTCATTTGCTATTAGTACCGTGAGTCAGTTTATGTCTGCTCCTCGTCTTCCACCTTGGGAAGCTTGTATTCGTATTGTTAAGTACCTTAAGGCTCATCCTGGACGCGGTTTGTTTTACCGTTCTAATGGTCATTTTCGTGTTGAGGCATTTACGGATGCAGATTGGGCAGGGTCACCTTCTGACAGACGTTCAACAATTGGCTATTGTACTTTTGTTGGTGGCAACCTAGTTACTTGGAAGAGTAAGAAGCAAACTGTTGTTGCTCTAGTGCAGAGGCTGAGTACCGTGCTATGGCTCATACCACATGTGAGATTGTTTGGTTGAGATCCTTTCTTGAGGAGCTGGGATTTCAGATGCAATTACCCATTCCGTTGTATTGTGATAATCAAGCAGCAATTCTCATTGCATCCAATCTGGTATTTCATGAGAGAACTAAGTATATTGAAGTTGATTGTCATCTGGTGCGTGAGAAGTTAGTTGGTGGTGTGATAGCTACTCCCTTTGTGTCTACAGGTGCTCAGTTAGCTGACATGTTTACTAAGTCATTGTTCAAGCCCCGGTTAGAGTTGTTATGTAACAAGCTGAGACTTTGTGATATTTACTCTCCAGCTTGAGGGGGAGTGTTAGAGTATTGTCAGGCTTATGTTAGTCCCACATTGGTTAATTATCTCATTGTAATGAGTATCTCATAATATAAATAAAGTCTGTGTGTGTTAGGGTAAGTTAATAACCCCAAAACACTTTTCTCCTTTCTCTCTCTCTAACAACACTCACTAGTGACATTGCTCAAAAGACCTTGCAACTCTTCCACTTGTTTTTTAGCTGTCACTAACTCCTTGTTAGAATTATTATAATTCTCAGCCATTTTTAAATTTGACTCATTAATCTTAATACTCTCCTTAAACAGCATATTGTAAGATTATTTTAGCTCATCGAAACTAAAATCCTCATCACTTCCCTCATTCTCACTATCGTCTAAGGATTCATGATCACTAAGGTTTGACTGTAAAGAAGCCCCAAACGCCATAAAGTTCGTGTGATCAACTTGTTCTTCTTCAGAGTTGTCAGACTCACTATCCTCATCCCAAGTTATATTAGCCTTAAAATTAGTCGTCTTCTTCAATTTGTTAACACATTCATGAGCTAAGTGACCATATCCTTGACACTCATAACACTTTGGCCCTATTGGTGGTCCTTTAATCCCTTTCTTTTCTTTAGCACTAGAAGATTCACTTTTTCTTTTGTTTTCAAATTTCTTATTCCCATCACCTTTAGTCATTTTCTTTTTAAAAAATTGTTTGAAGTTTTTGGTAAATATATCCATAGCTTCAAGGTCATACTCATCATCACAATCTGACTCCCTAGACTCGCTTTGAGAGCTTGCAAAAGCAATCGACTAAACCGATGGTTTAACTTTAGATTTTAGAGACTCATGTTGTAACATATCAGCTTCATAAGTTTGGAGAATACCTACCACTTCTTCAACAGATTTTTTATTGAGTTTACGGTTACCCTCAAGCATAGTGACCTTTGTCTTAAACCGTTCAGGCAAGGATCTCAATATTTTCTTAATCACTCTAAAAAGAGGAATAGGCTCACCGAGGGTTTCGCAACTATTGACAATAGCGATCAATTTAGAATAGAATTCATTAAAAGTTTCATCCTCTTGCATTTTGATTGTCTCAAATTCAGTAGTGAGTCTCTGTAACTTAGATTGTTTAACAACATCCGTTCCCTCATGACAAGTTACTAAAATATCCCATGCTTCTTTTGCAATCTTGCAATTAGCAATCTTACGATGCTGATTAACATCAACACTAAATAAAATGTCCAAGGCACGATTATTAGCCTGTAAAGTAGCCTTTTCCTCGCGAGACAGTTTAGCAGTAAATTTAGGGACCGGTTTTTCTTCTATTTTTTTTGTGGGATGGCTATACCCTCCGATGCAAGAATTCCAAATTTCCTCATCCACAGACCTCATGATAGCCTTTATTCTAGATTTCCAGTAGTCAAAATTTCCACTATCCAAAATAGGTGTGTGACTCGATGGATGATTCATGTTATTGTTCATGTTCATTATTGCTATAGATTTGCTCTAGGAAGAAATCCAAAATTAATGAGCGACCCGCTCTGATACCAATTGAAAATCCCTTTTTCGCTATCTAAATACTCAACAAGCAGAATAATAGGAACTGAAAAATAATAAACGATGAACACAAGGATATACGTGGAAAACCCCTTAAAAAGGGTAAAAACCACGGTAGGAAATCAAACCACTAAAAATAATCATTGTGCAGTGATAAAACGATCTTAACTAAAACAACCGAGAATCCTCACCGACTGACCGAAGATCGAGTTGCGGAATCCATGTACACCGCACCAAATGGTTGATTGCACGCCTTGAATCCACAAGTCCTCCGATATACTTCCAGAATCCACTGGAGAATATTTCAAGTAGTTGAAATAATGTTGAAAAGAACTCTTGGAGTTTTTCGGAAAGATTGATGATCACCAGATCATGTGTTACTCCAAGAGATAATCTCCACTCTCCTTTCGGTATTGTCTCAGTGTTGAAGGCAGAGGGAATCAGCTCTCATATATATTTGGTACATTGAGAAGCCAGCAAAACTGTATCTAAATAGACTGCTCGACAAAATAGGAAGGTTGCTCAAGCATGTATATAACCAGTCTTTGAGGTGCTCAAGCACTGTGACAGGAAAATACTTCCATATAACCACCCACGAGATTTCTTCGTTTCCTGCACGAAATCCTCTTTGCAAAAAGGATTCCTTCCATGAAACTTTCCTTTGACAACCTTTCCCTATCAATTACAAAATTCAATTGATAGCCTTTCCTAAAACAAATTGTAGGGAGGTATTCCCGAACAGGTGCAAATAGAAGCCGAACACTTGATATAAGAAAAGCACGTGGTTAACACGATCTGATGTACCACCGGGAAGGGCAGTGAACGGCGATATAGATCATTGGCATGAGAAGTCATTGGCCCATATAGTCTGTTCGGCAAGTGTAGACAAAAGACACGTGAAGTTATTTATCAAAAGCATAAGAATGTGGACCAGTGACATGAGGAGTCATTGGTCCATATGTACTGTTCGGCAATGAGATGGCCGAACAGGGAAAGAGTTATTAAGTAAGCGGCCTTGAATGCTAAGGTGGTAGGAACGCTCTAGAAGATTCTAGAACGGTCTTATCCTCTAAAGAGTAAGATCCCGAGTATATAGGAAAGAGACCCAATGTGAATGGGATGTTCGGCTTATTATGGAAAAGAGTCCTAAAAGGACTGAGATAATGAAATGATAAGGGAACAAGAGTCCCAGATATCCTGGGTTCCTATAGGAGATAGGAATCCTGGAGCGAGAGGAATGCTTGGGCAGCAAGTATATGTGTGTCTATAAATACAAGGCAAACCTAGAGGTAAAGGGTACACAAGACTTTGCATTGATATCGCTTTCCTACTGATAATTAGGGTTTATTGCTAGTACGTGGTACTAACTTAGGCATCGGAGGGTCTTTGCCACGAGCGGCAGAGGTGCGCTCACCCCTTGTCTGTTTTGCAGATCAGGGTACCAACGACGAATTAGGGTTCCGGTGAAGAGCCACGTGAGGCCGTTGCATATTGTTGTTGTCTAGAGCATCAATTGATTTCATCCCCCTACATAAATGCTCTAAAACAATAAGTTACAACATAATTAATGGGATACAAATCAAAAGAGATTTTGTCATGGGATTTGCCAAAATATGGACTTTACATTGTTGTCCTTTGATGCAACACACTTTTCTATTTTTTCTTCTTTACTTTTCTATTTTTCTTCTTTCTTTTGTTACTTCCACACAAAACACACACACAAAAAAAAAAAAAAAAGAATTGATTCTATTCCACTGTTTGGTCACTTTGAAGAAGTATCAGAGTACTCATCTTGCTTGTGGGAAATTACCGAATGCAAAGCCTTTTGGCTTCATGAATCTCGTAAACCAGCATGTTGGAAATTTTGCAGTATAATACAATGCAAATGATGTATGAAGTAGTGTGCAAGGCTTTGGAAGAGGTAGTCGGTAGGGCTTGAGAAGACACGTGAGCCGCAAGACTATTTGAATTTCTTCTGTCTTGGCAATCGCAAGGCTGACGACAAGGAAGGCACGACTTTAGATGCAGGAAATGCTAATGCCTATAACACCCCTCAAGTAAAAAATTTCTCTATCTCTAGGTTTTAATGCTTCCCATTTCCATTTGATTACTGTCCATATCCTTTATCCTCTAGCAATTGGATTTGTCTGACTGACTCTGACTCAAAACCAGGCACTGACCAGGAAAAATCGACGCTTTATGATTTATGTCTATTCAAAAGGAATGATAGGAGACGATGAATATGTTATATTGGGTTCTGCAAATATCAACCAACGTTCCGTAGAAGGCACTAGGGACACCGAGATTGCCATGGGAGCCTATCAGCCTCACCATACGTGGGCAAGCAAACCCTGTCCTACACATGGGCAGGTGTGTTTTCAGGAGATACAATTATATGCAATTACTATGCTTTGATATTGGACATAAATGGGCCAGCTCCATTTAATTTTGTATTTCTAAATCTTTGGGTTTTACTGAGTCGCAAACTCTTAATCGCTTTTGTTTTTCAAGTATTGTTTCCTGACACCCTTTTTGTGTAGTCCATGACTCAATGGCTTGTGCTTTTTAAGCCATTTTCTGATACTGTTTCGTATAGCTCACTCGTGAATAAATTGAGTTTACTAACATGGTATGGTCAGCATTCATTAATTCTGTTTTCGTTTCTCATCCACATTTCCATTTTGTTTTCTCCAATTAAATGGCCAACTTTTATCTAAAAATATAATTTGTTTTCATTGACCAACTACTATTCTGTCATTGAGTGCAGATATATGGGTATAGAATGTCACTGTGGGCAGAGCACATTGGTGGTCTTGAGGAATGTTTTAAGCAACCATGTTGGAAAAATTAGCCGTTGCAATTCGTACCGTTGACGAAATCTCCACCAAACCTGTAATACACTTCAAGTCACGACTATGTCGCTTTTCTAAAGACAGTATTTGCCCCCACCAATTGGTATGCAAAGGGTTACAGTAAATCTGCCTTCAAGATAAATCGAAGCCCGAACTCGAAATTCTTTCCGTTTTTGTTTGCACTAACGAAACCGACAGAATACCTGCTTGAACGAATATAAGAACCGAAAATCACTGTGTTCTATTTTCTACAGCGAAACAGAACGCAGAATGAATGCTAGAAAACATAGAGAGAGATGTGGGAGAAATTCGGATTATTTGTGTGTGTGGATTCTGACAAGTAGTGGTCTATTTATAGGCCACTACGCACCCATTGAGAATGGGTACGCACCCGATTCAATTTGACCGTTGGATCAGATCCTATGGTCTAGATCGACTAGTCACACCCAGTCACACTGAACAGGTGTACTGTTTCATTCACACCCAATCGGATTTGACCCAATCCGTTGGATCGTGCCCGTTCGCGATGGACGGCTGAGATCGCAACTCTATGAACCAACGCACCTGTAGGCTCGAGTTGCACCCAATCGGAACCGCTCCATGTGACTCACCTGCCATGTGTGCGACACGCGGCATCCACGTCAGCGCTACCTTACCGCCAACTCGCAATAAGAAATGGCGCCTAGCGATAAGTGCAAAGTGCGCCGCTAAAGCGCCACAATGCACCACAGCCCAAGCCACACTGCCCATGCCGCACGCGCGTGTGCATGTGTACCGGCTCTGCCGGTATGGTGTGAAGCACCATAGGGCTGCATCACACTAGATCATTGTTTATTCATATTAGGAATGTTTCCTAATATATACCACTCCAACATCTCTCAACTAACCAATGTAGGACAAAACTCACAAAGAGGAAAAACAAGTATTCTAAGGAAACAAGGAAATTTTACAAAACCAAAACAACTCTTCCTTTATTTTGAAATCTCTAACAATCCCCCACCATTTTCGAAATACAGATGAAATATTCTCCGTTCTTACAACAAGGTTTATGCATACATAAATAGTGTCTTGCGACTTCAACTACTCACTTAGTGAAAACATATCAAAGCTAGTCAGGACAGCATAGTAGACGTGTCTTTGAACTAGTTGTCCTCTGCAGACCAACCGGACGTGTTTCACACATAACCCTCCAAATAATGCAGATATCCTAATCGGTTGACCCGTGAACTGGCCTTGGGTCTTTTATCTTGAATTCATGAACGCTCTAAGGTCTAGCCCCTGTGACCTATAGGAAGCGGCACCACCTCCACATTCACATGGGTAGATTGCTATCCGTACTCCTATAACACAGCACAAACAATCTATTATGAACTAAGTAGTTCAACTTCCTTTGTATTCACATTATAGGTACAAAACACGTTACCTTGGAATGTGTAAAATAACTTTAAGTGTTTCCAATCATGACATGTGGTGTAGTTTCTCATTGAACTCAAGAGATTGAGAGTATCAACCGGTTGAGTTGAGTTTCCACCAGGAGTGATTAAACTAATTGGGCAAAAGTCTCATTTCCATTGATGTTTTCAACACCAAATCCCTTGCAAGGCCTTTCGTAAAAGGATTCGCCAAGTTTTGACTTGACTTAACAAAATCAATGGTTATCACCCCATCAACAATCAATTGTCTCACATAGCTATGTCTTAGTCTTATATGCTTGGACTTCCCATTATACACTCGGTTATACGCTCGTGACAACGTATCTTGACTATCACAATGTAGCGATACATGTGGCTTAGGCTTAGGCCACGCTGGAATTTCCAGCAATAGATTTCTTAGCCATTTTGCCTCTTTACTACCAGAAGCTAATGCTACAAACTTGGCTGCCATGGTCGAGTCTGTTATCAACGTTTGCTTCTTAGATCCCCAGGAGATTGACCCTCCACCAAGTGTAAAAACTCAACCATTCGTTGAAGAGTGATCATTCCGCTCAGTAATCCAACTAGCGTCAGTGTATCCTTCTAGAACCGAAGGATACCCACTATAGACTATTCCATAATCTATAGTACCTTTGAGGTATCGCAGTACTCTATGTACTGCGTGCCAATGTACATGCCCAGGATTATTAGTATACCTACTAAGCCTCCCCACCGCATATGGAATATCCGGTCTTGTGCTTGTCATGGCGTACATTAAACTGCCAATCACTCTAGAATACTCTAGTTGTGACACCGCTCTCCCCTCATTATGATCCAATGGCGATTGAGAGTCAGACGGAGTAGACACCGGTTTGCTTTGAAAGTGATTAAACTTCTTTAAAATTTTTTCAATGTAATGTTCTTGGGATAGAATTAAATTATCATCATTCTTTTTAATTCTTATACCCAATATTATATCAGCAACACCCATATCTTTCATACTAAAGTTAGCAGAAAGAAAATCTTTTGTACTCTGAACGCTTTTTTGGTCTGTACCAAAAATGAGCATATCGCCTACGTACAAACAGATAATGACTCCTCGTTTGCCATTAAACTTACTATACACGCATTTATCAGCTTGGTGTATTGTAAAACCATTTGACACAATCACTTTGTCAAACTTCTCGTGCCATTGCTTAGGCGTTTGCTTAAGTCCGTAAAGAGACTTTATAAGCTTACAAACTTTCTGCTTATAACATTGCACAATGAACCTCTCTAGTTGCTGCATATAGATTTCTTCATATAACTCACCATTAAAGAATGCAGTCTTGACATCCATTTGGTGTATCTCAAACTTGTATATAGAAGTAAGAGCAATTAAAACTCTAATTGTTGAGATTCTAGCAACTGGGGCATAGGTATCAAAGTAATTAATACCCTCTTTCTGGGTAAAACCTTTGGCTACGAGTCTGGCCTTGAAGTTATCAATAGTTCCATCAATTTTCATTTTCTTTTTGAAAATCCATTTACAAGCAATTGGTTTAGAACCAGGTGGTAAATTAGCCAAAATCCATGTATTATTACCCATAATAGAGTCCATCTCATCTTGGATAGCCTCTTTCCAGAAAGCCACGTCTTGCGATTTCATTGCTTCCTCAAATGTCAAAGGATCATTTTCCACGTGAAGTGAAAATACATTGTGAGCACATGAAGTCTCTCTAGTGCCTTCAATTGGAAAAACTATGAAATCAGGACCAAACGTTTTCTCTGTCCGAACTCGTTTGCTCCTTCTCAATTCAACTTGTTCCTCTGGTTCATTCCTTCAACTAGAACCTCAAAAGGCTCATTGTCCTCTTCGGACACCAAAGGAAACTCTTCCGAATCTTTATTAGATTCCAAATCCTTACTAGATTTTAACCTTGGAATTCTGTCAAATCTGTTTTCATAAAACACTGCATCTCGAGATTCAATGATGGTGTTGATAGACACAACATCATTATGCTCAGTCACTAGAAACCTATATGCTTTATTGTGCAAAGCATAGCCAAGGAATACACACTCGATTCCTTTTGGACCTAGTTTCTTCCTTTTAGGTCCAAGCAATCTCACAATCGCCCTACACCCCCAAGTCTTAAAATAACTTAGGTTTGGTTTCCTTTTTTATCAGAGCTCATATGGAGTAATGTTAGACTTTTTGAGAGGTACTCGATTCAGGATATAAGCAGTGGTAAGTATGGCTTCGCCCCACAAACCTTTACTTAATCCTGCATTGCTTAGCATAGCAACCACCATCTCAGATAAAGTTCTATTTTTCCTTTCGACTACTCCATTCTGTTGTGGTGTATAAGGTGTAGTAATTTCATGAATTATCCCTACTGATTCACAATAATCAAGGAATTGATATTCACCACCCCTATCAAATCTTAGACGTTTTATTTTCAAACCACATTGATTTTCAACTTCAGTCTTATATGCAACAAACTTATCAAGCACTTCATCTTTGGAATGAAGCAAATAGACATAGCAAAATTTCGAATAATCATCTATGAATGTTGCCATATAAAGCTTTCCGCCTCTAGTTGGAGTGCTATGAAAATCACATACATCACTATGAATCAATTCAAGTAATGAAGAAATTCGCTCGATTTTAGGAAAAGGCAATCTGGTTATCTTAGATTCTACACAAATCTTGCATTTATCAACCATATCATTATCAGATTTAGGAATTAGTCCTGATTTAATCATGCAATCCATTTTCCTTGTACTGATATGTCCTAAACGAGTATGCCATAAAGAAAAAGAATCAAGCATATAAGCAGAAACAACTGTGTTATTGATATTAAGCTTAAACATCCCCTCGGTTACATAGCCTTTGCCAACAAACACACCACCCATGGACACAACAATTTTGCCCGACTCAAATACAATTTTAAAGCCATACTTATAGACTTGCATGAGATTCTTCCTAACTTCCGGTACATGATACACATCAATAAGAGTCAGCGTCTTGCCAGAAGTGAACTCCAAATCCACTTTGCCTTTACCCTTAACGGGTGCAGTTGATGCATTTCCTATGAACAGAACGGTGCCATCTGCAACTGGTTTATACTCAGTAAAAAACCTCTTGTCATTGTAGACATGCTTTATCGCACCAGAATCAAACCACCAATCTCCAGCATCTTCGAGGATATTAGCCTCGGAAACAACAGCAATGAATTTCGAATTCTTTGCCCCAGATGCTCCTGGATTTCCACCAGAGTTCTTCCTTTTCAGGGATCGGCAATCTTTCTTAAGATGCCCAGGTTTGCCGCAATGCCAGCAACCAGTATCGGTAGCATCCAGTTTCTGCTTCTTCCACTTACCAGAAGACTTATCACCACCCTTATTCTTGCGTTTCTTGTTGAAACTTTCTTCCACCTCATGAACTTTGGAAGTAGAATTATCCTCACCCTCCTGACGCCTTGTCTCTTCCTCCACCCGAAGGTGTTGCGCCAACTGATCAAGGGATATTCCTCGGTCTTGTGTTTGAGTTCCTTTTTGTAGTCTTTCCAAGATGCAGACAGTTTGTCAATAACAAAGGAGACAATAATAGATTCATCCATATGCATATTCTTAACCTTAAACTGACTGAGGATATACTGAATCTCATGCAACTGATCAATCACCGGCTTTGTATCAACCATGCGATAATTCATAAACTGACTAACAAGAAACTTCTTACTTGTAGCGTCATCAGAAAGGTACTTATCGTTGAGTGCATCCCAAAGTTCCTTTACCGTCATTGAATTCTGATAAACATCGAATAGTGCATGCGACAGTGCATTGAGAATGTGTCCTCTACAGATATAGTCATCATTCTCCCATTTGCCCCCTTCACGGGCCTGCTCCATAGTTTCATCATCTAGCTCCTCCGGTATCACCAGACTTGGAGTACTTAGAATATAAACCACCTTCAAGGTAGTTAACAAGAAGTGCATCTTCTTCTGCCAACGCCTGAAATTCCCGCCTTCAAACAGTTCCAATTTCAAAAAGTCCTACGTCATCTTTTGTAGAGACATTGCCATTGCAAAATACTGTCTTTAGATTGTTGGAAAAATTAGCCGCAGCAATTCGTACCGTTGACGAAATCTCCACTAAACCTGTAATACGCTTCAAGTCATGACTATGTCGCTTTCCTAAAGACAATATTTGCCCCCACCAATTGGTATGCAAAGGGTTACAGCAAATCTGCCTTCAAGATAAATCGAAACCCGAACTTGAAATTCTTTCCGTTTTCGTTGGCACTAACGAAACGGACAGAATACCTGCTTGAACGAATGTAAGAACCGAGAATCACTGTGTTCTATTTTCTGCAGCGAAACAGAACGCAGAATGAATGCTAGAAAACATAGAGAGAGATGTGGGAGAAATTCGAATTATATGTGTGTGTGGATTCTGACAAGTAGTGGTCTATTTATAGGCCACTACGCACCCATTGAGAATGGATCGAGTTGCACCCGATCGGAACCGCTCCGTGTGACTCACCTGCCACGTGTGCGACACGCGGCATCCACGTCAGCGCCACCTTACCGCCAACTCGCAATAAGAAATGGTGCCTATAAGGCGCCTAGTGCTGACGTGCAAAGTGCAAAGTGCGCCGCTAAAGCGCCACAATGCACCACAGCCCGCGCCACACTGCCCACATCCGCGCGCGCGCGCGTGTGTGCGTGTACACCGGCTCTGCCGGTATGGTGTGAAGCACCATAGGGCTGCACCACACTAGATCATTGTTTATTCATATTAGGAATGTTTCCTAATATATACCACTCCAACATCTCTCAACTAACCAATGTGAGACAAAGTTCACAAAGAGGAAAAACAAGCATTCTAAGGAAACAAAGAAATTTTACAAAACCAAAACAACGACTCCTTTATTTTGAAAATCTCTAACAAACCAGAGAGCATCGAATGCGTGAGAAGGGTAAGCCGTCACTGGGTGAGCTGAACCGGAAACGGTTTGCCGCTGGTGAAGTAACAGAAATGAAAGGTCACCTTCTAAAATACCCAGTCGAAGTTGATAGGATGGGCAAGGTATATCCTCTTCCCAGCTGCACAGAATTTCCAGATGTGGGCAGGAAAATCACCGGGAGTATCGGGCCTATTAAGATCAACAAAACTCTCACCATCTGATCAAATCAAGCTTCCAATGTGGTGAACGTTCCAATGTAGTGAATTTGTGATTCTTATTCAATATTTATGTTCTGCAATTTGTATGAACAAGCAGAAAATAATGCGGTTAATTTTATATCGTCGTGTTTCTGTTTACAAGCTAACTAGCTGCCTGACGGATCCAGATCCCCTACACATGAATCCAAAAGCAGGGGAAAAAAGTAATGGATGTGGAAGAAGTGCTTAAGGTCCCAACTATAAGCATCCAGTGTAATGGATGTGGAAGAAGTGCTTAAGGTCCCAACTATAAGCATCCAGTGTGACTGTTGGGTATAACGGTAACATCACATGCCAGTGTCACTGAGCAATGAGAAATCTTACACTACCATACCGACTATTACGTGGTTGAGCAGTGAGAGATAAGAGTTACACACCAAAACCCATTTCGCAATTTTCTATTTGCTGGCGACAAAACATAAGAGTATCCCATCAGTAGTTAATAACTCAGTTGTCTGGGTAAGTTTATCTGTATCCCAACTTATCAAAGCCTTGTATGTAATTTCAATTCGAACGACCCAGGGACCCCGCCAAGAGCATTCTGATCGTCCATCCCAGCAATCAATGGTCCGGATTAAAAGCAAACTCTTCTAGAACGAGTTACCGGAAGAGTTCGTTTTTCAATCCAGACAGCTGAAAATACTTTTGGACGGTCTGAATGTGCTCTGCGGGCGGGACGCTGCCAATCCCAATTCGAACACATAAAATGGTGTCGCGATTTCTATCAAGATTTGTTCAGAGTGTATCCCATCAATCAATAGTTCAATCAGCAATGGTGGTCCATCCACTAAAGAAAAAAGTGCCATACCCTGTGGGGAGCCCAATCGAGGTGGCTCTCAATATTCAATTCTGAAAAAGAAAGCTGATGGCCACTCCAAGGAATGTACTCTTAAAGTGAGAGAGATATCTATCTACCTTTCCTTTGCCTCAAAACCAGATTATAACATCTCTGCAACTAGGATAGAGCCATGGCTCTATATGGTGCAAGACTAGTTTTGCCCATAGATCTAAAGAAGAAGCCATGGGAGCAGAAACTACCCCTTCACAACCGGTGGCACCCGGATATACCTCCGGTCGCTGAGGTGAGAACCGGAGAGCTTTTCAGGGTGGAGATGATGGACTTCAGTGGCGGTAGGATAACGCAGGAATACTCTGCCGAAGACATCAAACATGCTGACCCCTCTATTGTAAGTGCCTTCCTCAATTTCCTTATGGTTCTGTATCTTTTTAACTTGTATATATTGAAATAAGTTTGAAAACAACAAAAGATACACTAATCTAAGTGTTAATTTACACACTACGAGTGTGGATCTTCCATCATCTCTCCTGTACTCTGTATTTTGGCCCTAAGGCCAAATCCACAGACAACTTATGGGGAGGGAGAGGAGGAAAAAGGATGATTCGAAGTTGAAAGCAGAAATTGTGAAAAGATAAAGAGGCACTAATTCACGCAATAGCTCTGTATCGGTGTTGCTGTTTGGCAATAATTTCTAGAAACGAATTCACCGATATTAGTAGGGTTGGCCTAACTTATTCATTCTGGTTTGTATTTTTTTTTTTTTTTTTTTACCCTTTTGTTAATTTTGCATCAAACTTTTATGATTTTTTTTCTTTTTTTTAGAAAATAGTAAGCATTTGGATGATACAATTACATTTAAATTTGTAAGAGAAAACGCTATGTCATGCGAAAACGAACTATAGTTCATCATGAAGAAGAGAAAATCCTAAGGGTTTGGCCGAGTGGTTGTGAGAAAACAATATGTGTTCCTCTATGATGTCACAAGTTCTATTTCCACAGAGGCCAAATATTTCAAACATTGGAGCCACTGGAGATATGTCTGATCGTTACCTTCAGGATCCCGAAATTAATCGATGTGTACAGAAGCTGGCCCGAACATCGATTATTAAAAGAAATGTGATCCATAATTTTTCAGCAATTTGTCCAATAGTAAAAGGTAGTTGGGGACCATTTAGAAAAACAGTCACACTATTTGTTACCTAACGATCCAAGTCAACCTCTATCTTCCACCAAAAGATGCCAAGTTGGTTACTACAAAAGATGACAGAAAACAAAGCAATAACTTCTGCTACTCTACTAGGGATCCGGACATGGCTCCTCCAACTCCAAGACTAGTAGTCCCCATAGACCTGAAAAAGCAACCACGGGAACAGAAGTTCCCTCTTCACAACCGGTGGCACCCTGATATACCGCCGGTTGCAGAGGTTAAGACCGGAGAGGTCATCAGAGTGGAGATGTTAGACTGGACTGGAGGCATTATAAAGGACGATGATTCTGCAAATGATGTGAAATTCATAGACCTCTCAATCGTAAGTATGCGAAGAAAAACTTTGTATATTACTGTTATTATAAAAGACTCAAGTAAATTAGTTTATGGGTTCGAGTCCGACGTCCACTATTTTGTGTATTTAATGCCAAAGATTTGGTTTTCTAAGTGGGGCAACTTTAGATGCTGAGCGGCGTTCCTGCCAAGTGGTCGATCCGGCTATCATCTCGGCACGGACGGCTCAGATTGAATCTGAACGCATACAAATTCGAGCCGTCGATTGCTCGGCAAAGATCCGAGCCATCGATTGCCGAGATGAACGGCCGCTTGGCAACCGCTTAGCAGGGGGTGCTTGGCAGCATCCCCCAATTCAGGGCCCATTAAATGGGTACTAACTGGGCGTAGTTTCTTTTTCGTACAACTTATTTTCCAATGACCAGATAGATAACTCTACTTCATAGCAGGGCAACTGACAACTGACTCCAGAAACAATGTAGCATTAAGTGGGAATATGTAGCAGGAGAATTTATTCTGCAATGTCTCATGTCTAGTAATTAACATGATAGTATAGTGTCTGTTTGAAGAATGATTTTCACTCTTATTTATAAATCCACTCCAAATCCTTGAGTGTTTAGAATTTCACCAAATGCAACTCTCCTAGCGCGACAAGTTTTGGTGTCCATTTACAAGAAAGAGCGTGTGAATATCCTGCATAAAAACCAGGATGATCAAATAAGTGTAACTGGTACAGGTACATTACCTTAGCGGGCCGATTAGAGTTACAGATGCAGATGGTGCCCCGGCAAAACCAGGAGATCTTCTTGTAGTTGAAATCTGCAACTTGGGTCCTCTACCTGGGGATGAGTGGGGTTATACAGCGACGTTCGACAGAGAAAATGGGGGCGGTTTTCTGACTGACCATTTCCCATGTGCAACAAAAGCCATCTGGTATTTTGAAGGAATATACGCCTATTCTCCTCACATACCAGGTCAAACAAAAAAAGTCACAAGACAAAATTTTGAATTTTGCATATCTTTCCTATGCTACTAAACTATGACGCACTTTTTGTTGCACGACAGGTGTACGGTTTCCTGGCTTAACTCACCCTGGAATAATTGGAACTGCACCTTCCATGGAACTACTAAATATCTGGAATGAAAGGGAGAGGGAACTAGAAGAAACTGGTCTTCAAAATCTGAAATTATGTGAAGTTCTGCATTCTAGGCCTCTGGCAAACCTACCATCACCCAAAGGTTGCCTTCTTGGCAAGGTATGAATTAGTTCTGGTAGTAAGTGGTATTCTCAACAAAAATTATGTGAATGGGTTAACTTATTGGTCATGATTGGGTGCAGATTAAAGAGGGTACTTCAGAATGGGGAAAAATCGCTCATGAGGCTGCAAGGACGATTCCAGGAAGAGAAAATGGAGGAAATTGCGACATCAAAAATCTCAGCCGAGGATCAAAAATATACCTCCCGGTATTTGTAGAAGGAGCGAATTTTAGCACGGGAGACATGCACTTTTCTCAAGGCGATGGTGAAGTCTCGTTCTGCGGGGCGATTGAGATGAGTGGCTTTCTAGAACTCAAGTACACTTCATATCTCTCAGCTACTAGAATTCTACACTATTTTATAGACCTCTGACTCACACCACAATAAATATAACTTGGAAGAAGTTTAGTACAACTATTATTAGCACAATTGGATAACAAACTAAACTGTAACTCTGTAAGTCATAAATCTCCAACAAAGAGGTGCCAAAATCTGGCAGATAAACAAAGCAGACTGGATTTGCCATCAAGTTTCAGACAGGAAACTTCGAGTTCTACTGCTCCTTAAACCCTCTACAACAGAGACAAGAGTATGAACAAGTAGTTGCGACAATGCTAAGAATTAAGAAAAGCTTATCTGTTGAATAATCAATTCAACAACTGTCGAATTTCAGTCTCAATAATGGAAACTGCAGCTAAAAGCTGCAATTTACAACCAAGCACCTAAGTTCATTGGTTCGTTAAACACCTGTGAGTAACTTGGCTTTCTTAGATAGAAGCTTTAAACTGAAAAAACCAATCGAACAACAGGATATGCGGCCACCTGATGATGTTATTACCTAGAATGTGATGTATGATTCAGTTTGGCCACAAAGTTTAGGACACTGGAGTCTGGACCACAGTTTAAGTTTAAAAAGAGTCCATTTCATCCGTACTAATGCCATAAAATTGAAGACATGAGAAATGTTTTCACGATGCGCTGAGCTATTCTGGAAGAATTATGTATCAATGATTACGCGCGTGACTTAACTTATACTTAATGTTCATTACTTAACCTTGGTGATTCTGCTTGTTCGCAGATGTGAAATCATCAGAGGTGGAATGAAAGAGTACCTCACACCAATGGGACCGACTCCCCTACACGTAAACCCAATATTCGAGATAGGTCCAGTTGAGCCCAGATTCTCAGAATGGTTAGTATTTGAGGGAATAAGTGTCGATGAAAGTGGAAGGCAGCACTACCTCGACGCAAGTGTTGCTTATAAACGTGCAGTGCTCAATGCGATCGACTACCTGTCAAAATTTGGGTATTCTAAAGAACAGGTCAAAAATTTGTGTCCCGAAACAGCATCTATATTTTCTCTAACAACACTTCAAACAAGCTTACACTTAGGAAGCGCATACGAAAACCTCGAGTATGCTATTTCTGATTACGGTATGTTACTGACTAACGAGGTATATGTGATGTTGGTTATCAGATATATCTTCTGCTATCATGCTGCCCATGCGAAGGAAGGATTTCCGGAATAGTAGACTCCCCCAATGCTTGTGCTACCCTTGCAATCCCAACAGCCATCTTTGATCAGGTAATAACAATCTGCCTACTTTTTAGAGCACTTCTAAGTTGAGTATATTGGAACCAATTAGGGAAAAACCAAAACTACTGCATTGCGCCACAGTCCACACCCACTGCCCAAAGTTCCGCGACCTACTCAGATTGGAAATATACGAACATCGAATGCCTAAAATAAAGCAGTTATTCATGTTTTTCCTCAGTGCCTTCTGCTTCACTTTTGGTAAAGTTAAAAACTCATGAACCATTGCATCTATAAAAAAATAAAATAAAAGCGCCTCTACTTGAATAAATACTGCATCCGGAACTTTTCATTAAAGAGGAGGTGTTTGCAGCGGCGGAACTAGGATTTTTCCTACTAGGGGTGTAGAATCTTGAAAGTTCAAGCATAACAAATATATTAGAATGCAAGGCCGCAAAGGAATTGTAAACCATTACTATTTAAGCATTGCCATAAAAATTTCATGTGCAAAACGTGAAAGTAAATTTGTTTTAATGGATGAAAGTTCGTTAAGTCTTTAACCAACAAGCAAGCTAGGGTTCCATAGAAAGTGGGGCGCTTTTACTAAGTTGCCTATCTCTTCATCTGAGAGTCCGTTAGTAAGAATCAAACTTCAATCAATCAAACGCGAGTAGTTACCTTTTTGCTAAGGATTACCATCTGCTGTCCATCCATAAGTTTGCTTCCCGAGTCAACCTTCAATGCTAGTATTTGAATTGACATGGAGCAGAAAAGTCTATGTATAGATAAGAAAAGTCAATCTATAGATTATCTATGAATACATTTCAGGGTATTATGTTTCTTTTAATTGGTGGGGTACTGAAGCCTATCTCTTGATTTGGTACAAATTTAAGACCTAACTTACAAAAGTCTAATGGTTAAACGTACAAAGATTTATAAGGAGCCCCATCCCATATGAATTTTACTATAGTAATAGCTTTTGGGTCTTACATAGGGGTGCCATTATACCGTATTTATCCTACTATGATATGAAATAATGGAGTGTCACTAGAAACTGGGGGCGCCCTTAGCCTTTCCGTCAAACGCCTGTCAAAATTGATCGGAATGTAAGATATATCATTGTAGAAAAAAGGAGGCATTAGGATACGGCAAATGAACATCGAATGCCTCCCCAACTTGTTAGCCACTGCGACAAGCATTAGTAGCAGGCAGCATAGTTTTCTTTGATCTAAAAATGTTCAATAACTACATTTCTTGATGCGAACACCCATTATCCATATATCAGTTATTTTGAATCATGCATTTGGGATCTTTCTCACATGCGTCGTTATCTTGCAGGATATTCGTCCAAAAGCCAGCAAAGTGCCAGTTGGGCCACGGCTCGTGAGGAATCCAGATGTACTGAAATGCACGTACGATGGCAATCTGCCAACCACAAAGAACCCTTGCTCCGCTACATAATCGCTACCAACAACTGCTAGGAATACAAAGATTATCATGCAAAAATATCCCCCCTTAATGCATGTAGAGATAATGCAAATACAGGGTACTTTTCTAGTGGCTGGAAATAATCGAATAAACGATACTTTGAAACTATGAGGAACAATGTACTCTAAGCTCTCCTGTACACTGTGTTTGGATTATCAGTTCACAACTTCAAGTAAGGCACTGAAATCATGGCAAGTAGCTGATTGAAGCTGGCCCCTACGTGGTCCTGCCTCGAACTTTAAGAAAAACTTCTACTACAAAATTGAATTGCGGCAGAGAGTTCTGTAGCTCGATCGACATTAAGCCCGATGGAAATGCTACACGACTCAAAAAGAAAATACAATGGCGGCTTTGAAAAAAAAGATATGTAAGGCCAAACCAGTTTTTCAAAGATTCGGTAGTACTCAAAACTGGATGATCAATTTCTATCGCCGTATTCCAGCTTGCAGTTACTCACAATGATCCATTATGTAGCACATACTAAGAAAACGTTCATCCTACAATTCCAAAATCCACATGGTCGAATCTTTTCTTCAAGTGCATCTTTGTGACTGAAAGCATTATTATTTTTTGCTTTTTTCGTGTCCACATCTCGAGTGTTTTAAAGATCTGTAAGATACAAAAACAGAAGAAAAAATACACAACTAAATGAATTGTCAAATCAGCTCACGATTCGGGAGGGACAAAGTCCAATTCGCCTGATCAAACTATTTAGAAATTCACTGCCAATGGCGAGTTCACTTCTAGATCGCCCCACAGCATCCTCACAGCTTCCAATCCATCCTCCCTGAATTGGAAACGAATTCGGCATCTTCCTTGCACCCCTCGAATTCAATACTTTGTTTGGTTAATTGTTCAAGAACGGTTATCAACAAGGAATGCCTTACACTACCCTACGATCTGTTGCTTATGGTGTACCAATTTCAAGGAAGATACATGCCATTGCCTTCGCGATTGTCCATGGGCAAGGGCAACCTGGAATACCTTAGACTACCCTACCTCATCCCAAAACCCGAGACTCGCTTGGAGTGGGTCCTTAGAATTTCAAACCTTCCAGCCAAGCGATCATCCATAGATCCATGGAGCAATATTATCTTCCTCTCCACCATTTGGCATATTTGCAGCCATAGAAATCAGCGTTTAATCGATTCAAGCTCTAACACGAATGCCCAACGACCAACTCAAGTCGTTGTTTCTCCACAAAAAGTGCAAAAACTAGATTGGCTTGAGTAGCGTGGGCGTGCCAGGACTGGAATGCAGCAAACTGTATTTCAAGGCCTTCGTGCCTCAAAAATTTGACTTCTTTCAAACGATGGTGCTAGGCCCAAAGGGTAAGGCCTCGTGATGGTTCGTTGTTCGCCTTTGCTGGATAAGGACTTAAATATTTCCTAACCGTTGTTAGAAAATGGTTAAAAGAAAAGAAAAGGACTGAAAGGTAATGAAGGAACGAAAACAAACTTTATTAATCGGTTTAACAAAGTTTGGGTACAAGGAAATGAAAGGACATAAAATCTAGTCTGTGCTAGATTGAACGGGAAAGTAAAGACAATTGAAAGATAAAATGGGTAAGCCGTGGGCTTGATGGTCGTGAACCTTGGCCAAGGCCTTCAAAACTGTTATTTATAGGCAGGAGCTTCAAGCTTTCAGCTACTTCAAATGCTTCAATGCATGGCTGCCAAGTGGCCCTCTTGAGCTGCTTCAAAATCCTCCAATGAGAGGCCTTTCTTTGGCCAAAACGTGCCTTTTACTCCAAGGAAATGGTGAAGGCCTGAAAAATCCTTCTTGTTTGCACAAAATTTTGTAGAAGGGCAAAAAGAATTTTAGTCCCTGCAGCATCCAGGCCATTTGAGCTGCTTCAACAATCAAGCTACTTGCTTGAATGGACTCCTTCCGGGCCCACCACAGTTGAAGACCAATTCTTCAGGCGTTCCTACCATTTTATTGGACTTTACATCTCTTGTGGGCCCTCAAATCCTCTGGGCTTGACTCCTTACGGAAGAAGGATCGAGAAACAAAAGATAAAGCAGACCTGGGTGAGCTGCTTGTGAGCAGCTTGCTTAGGTCTTCATGAGTCATTTACCAACAGCTTCAAGGACTGCATGTACGCCACCTGTCCTTGGTCTTGCTTCATGCTGAAGAATGGGGTCCCACCAGTTCAGACCTTGAGTTGCTTGTGAGCAGCTTACCCAGACCTGTCTAGCAAGAATATTCTAGGCCTTTGAGCTGCTTGTGAGCAGCTTAAGACCTTTGAGCTACTTGTGAGCAGCTTAAGGCCTTTGAGCTACTTGTGAGCAGCTTAAGGCCCCTTTCTTGCTCATTAAAGGCTTTAAATGATGCTCTTAAAGCAGTGGGCCTATTCATCAATTGGGCCTGGACTTGTGGTAAATTATGGGCCTTTGTCCATTGTAAGCCTTCTGAGCCCAAGCCTAGTGAGAAAACCAAGGCTTCTACCAATTTGGGCCTATTTCATAGGCCTTGTTACTTCTAGGAATTTGGGTTAGGCCTGGACGAAATACTCAGGCTTGGTGAACTGATTCAAGCCTTGGGCCTTTGACTGATTTGGGCCTATATGGAAGGCCCATCATTTCTTATGAACCGGCCCTAATTCGTGGGCAACTGGTCGTAAGGTCTTTCAAGGCTACGGCCTCGACCCTCGAGGCTACCTTTTAACCCGTAAATCCATTTCCTGATTTTTGGCCTAAAATGGGTGTAAACAGTCGCAAAAATAATTTTGGCAAAATCTATGGAGTGGTCCTTTAATGTGCAACAATTTCCCATCCAAGGGAGAGAATCCATCGCTGTCGGATGTGTACCACCACATCCAAAGTTTGCTAAGTTGAACACCGATGGAGCTTTTGATTCACAAATTGAGGAAGCCTCTAAGGCTTAATCTGCGATCCAAACAGGAGATCATTAAGGGGTTTTCTCCAGGACATGCATCCAAACTCAAGCATCATGGCCTAAATTTGGTTTTCCGCGCGAGCTGAAATTTGCAATGGAAGAGAATATTGGAAGTTGAAGTGGATGCTTTGGACATCACACAATTACTAACAAAACATGACATTGCACGTCATCCTTTGGGTAACATTTTGACTGTACACAGTTTATTATGGAGCGGTTTGAAGTGGTGACATTAAAATTTTTGTAGATCCTTTGTTTGATGCCTACCGCGAGGAAAATAGGTGTGCAGATGCTTTAGCAAATGATGTTCCGATTTCATTGGGGGATTTCCATACTTACACGTTGTGTGGCCCGTGATCCTCAATCTGGTTCCTTCTCCGCTGGTTCAGTGGTTCCCTAGCCTGCACAATGAACGCACGGCTAAGACTCGGCCTGGGGTTGCCCGGCAAGGCCCTCCGGCGAGAGGATAAGTATGTGCAGAGAGAGAGGAAAGAGACTAGGGTTTTTTAGGTTATTCGCGTGTGTCTTTCCAGAGGCGTTATACTTCAGTTTTTATAGAACCTCTCTGACTTGCTCTCCAAGCACGGGCATGTGCAATGCACAAGCCAGGCGACGTCATCATGACATCACCGGATGAATCTGATAACTGCTTTGGTGTGAGCTGGCATGCTCCATGTGCGTTCATGACTATCCTTTGGCATAACCGTCTCTGCATGTGGGTGGGCACGTGGCCGCGCAAGTGGCCGATCCCGCAGGACCATGGCGGTTGCCGAGCCATAAGAGTAACCGAGCCCGAAAGGGAATTTGGGCCAGGAAAAATCGTCCACGGAGCCACCTACCAAATGGTGGCCGAACTTGACATAATCCTCTCCGTCGCCGGATGCAAGGTAGAGTCGAAACCGATGACTGGTATGCCTCGGCTCAAGCCGAGCCCCGGTGGAGTCACAATTGTGTTCAGCCTGCTACAATAGCCCTTCGATCTCTACCGACGCCGAGCGTGTGGCAGGGATAGACGTTAGACCTCAGCCGAATCTACTGATTGCCAAACGTGAGTTTAAAACCGAGCCTCGGTCACTAGTCGAAACAAACGCCACCGACTGGCAACAATGGAAGGGCGCCAGGTGTCTCCCCCCCCGTTGGGCACGGCTGATGAGAGGACAGTTGGCGTGTGCAGGGTTCTGTACAGACGTCCCATCTGGGCCACGTGTCAGACGTTCAATGGCTGCAGGTTCGGCAGTGTCATAATTGGGCGGGAAATTCAAACCTCCAACCCTACCTTTATATAAGGAACATCGAGGTGAGAGAGAGAGGTTACAGACTCTCTCTCTCTCTAGGACTCCATAGCCAGAGCTCCATTCCTTGCCCGTTCCTTGCTCTTTCCTCTCCCAGCCTCGACCTTTCGTCGATCTGCCAACAGATCTTCCAGAAAATCCCAGGTAAACGCTCGATTTTCGTTACTGTTCACTCTTCTGCAATTTTTACGCGCTTTCTCTTTGTGATTCTGGGTTTTTGGTGGGTTTTTTGTTCTATATGAATAGTACGCCCCTGGGATGAACAGTGATGTTCATCCCTATGCTCAACCTGTTCTTCCGAGCCCCAGCAAAGACGCTGGTTGGCTTAACCGACATTAGGGTGCGCCGAGTCTGACGCACTTGAGTCTCTTGATGCTTACCGAGCTAGAGTTTTGTTGGAATGACGTAGGGTGGGCCAGTAGGGTAGCCGAACGTAATGAGGTCCTTGCCTTTTGGCCGATGACAAGGTCTCTCAATATTTCCTCTTGTTTTGTTAGGTTTGGCTCACTCGGTCGTAGTCATCTCATCCGACTCTGAAAGCTCAAGGGACGACTCCGGGGATCTAATCATCCGAGAGTATTTGGAGAGGCACAGAAGCCGACGCCAGACTTCTTCAATAGCTTCGAACATGTCTACCGACTCCGGCGACTCTAACGCTGAACGTGATTACGAGTACGCCGCTGATGGGTTCAACACCGAACCCGAGATATCATTCTCCCCCTCAACCCACTCCGAGGCCGAACCCTATCGGGGACCAGAGGCCGAATCCAGGTTCAACCCTTAGGCCGAGGCCACTACCTCAGCACGGTTCGGGCAAAGTGAAGCCCCGTCCGAGGGTAGGGAGGTCGTCGACCTCTACGAGAGGGGCCAAGTTTGCCCCCACACTCACTTCTTCAATGGGGAGCCTGGTGAATATGAAAAGTTTTGTCGAGACTACAACATACCCGACGATGTAGTGGTTAGCCAGGTGGCCAGCAACCGAATTCGAGACACTAGGGAGCACCGTCCCGAGCACATCACAGTCCCTCTGATGGCCATTTGCAAGGCAGGGCTGCGGTTCCCCCTTAACCCATTTTTGAGGGAACTACTGGCTCGGTTCTATCTGCTGCCCCACTTCTTTGCAATCAACAGTTATAGGACAGTGATGTTTGTAGTCAAGTTAAAGGAGCTCCACAACTTGGAGTTCATGGTCGCCGACCTTTTTTCCCACGTATATCATGTCCAAGCACGGCCAGACCGGGCGTCGGTACCTGTAGACACGTAGGGACAGGGAGCCCCTAATAAACGGGCTGCCCGATACTGACAAGTGGGCCAGCCTCTACGTCGAGGTACACGGAAATTATGAGTTCGGTGATCAATCCGTACGTAACTACGTTGTGCCGAAGATAAAGGACTTCCAAGGTAGCTAATCTTTCCTCGTTTCCACCGATGCCAACTTTTTGATAACACACGTTTGATTTTTCTCGCCCTAATTATTGTTTTCATTTGCAGACCACCGGTCCATAACTAGGACTCAGCAGTCCCTTTCTGTGGAGTCGCATGTCGATGACTTGATAGCCCAGGCCTGCCGAGACGCGCCGACGCTGCATAGGTACATTCCTTCGTACAAGGGTAAATTGAGGAGAAGGGAAAAGGTGGGCGTGCCGAACGCAAAAACTAACGGTGGCAAGTGACCCTTTGAACGACAAGTAGAGAAAGGGAAGCAGTCGGAGCCGAGCAAGAAGGCGCAGGGGCCGAGGGTTAAATTCCCCTCATTCAGGAAGCCCGCTGAATTTTGGTTTCAAGAGAGTCAGCAATCCGACATCCCAGGTATAAGCGTCCCTCTTCAGACTCTTGTACCTGAATTCGCCGGTGAGATGGGGAGAAGGAATGTCGTCCGCGTGAATATCAGGGACGGCGCTGCCGTTGGGCAAAAGAATCCAATCTTGCCGAGCCTGCTGAGAAGAGGCAGAAGACAACATATGACTTCTTCCCAACCAAGCCGCCGATTCCACTTCCGACTGAAAAGGACAGGGTTGATTCATCAACCGCCAGTGGTTCAAAGGCGGTCCAAAAGTCCGTGGGCTCGGCTGGCCCAGCCGCCACTCAGGAGTTTGCTCCATCCTACGCCTTGGCCGGAGGCTGGGTCGTTACGGTGGAGGACTCAGTCAAAGTAGAGACAGGGCTGGTGTAACACCCCGACCTAAAATTCGTCTGTGGTTAGATTTAAAATGAAGGCAATGTTGAGACCGGCATTTAAAATTATTTAATTTTAGTCTGGAACAAAAATTGAAAATATTTCTTTTTGAAAAATACACACAATAGATAATTTACTTGAAAGATGATAACAATACCATAACATGGAACATGTGTATGTGTGTGTGTGTGTGTATATATATATATATATATATATATGTTATATACGGGAATTTGAAAAAAAAAAAAAAAAAGACGAAACGAAAAAAAAAAGAATGACAGGCATGCTCTAATTTTGCCACAATAGCCTACACCTACTAATAGCTTTGCCAAGTCACAAGCTTAGCTTGGCTTACCCAAGGAAAGAGAACGACATGTGTAGCACTAGGTGCCAAATTTGGAGCAAATTTGGAACTCTATAAATAGCAATCTCATACTTAGTACAAGACCAGAAATAGTAGCCCCTGGTGCAAAACTACTTGTACGGAAATAAAGGGAAATAATGTTCAGGGGGTTAGCATTACAAAAGAAATAAAGAAACTTAACAAAAGTCCTAAACAAAGTCATACGTACCCCACTGCCGAAGTCATACACCACTGCCGAGCTACCACTACGTCGGCCGGAGGTTAACAAGTACACGTAACAAAGAATTCTAAGGTGAGATACTTATATTTTAGTTACATGATTTTATAAAAGTAGCATGATTTTATGACGAGTAAAGATTACAATTTTATTTAAGATATGCCATGGAAAAAGATATGATAAATTTTTCATGTTAAAGATTAGAAGCAGGTCAGACAAACGTGATGACACTGTAAAGTTTAAGTTTAGAAAATGAAAGTGGTCAGACAAAGGAGATGACCTATTGATGCATCCAGACAGTTGTCCCGAGTTTGGGGGACGCTTAAAAAGATACCATAACACAGAAGGGAGTTATACGGACGGAAAGAATACGGTCCTAGTGGCCAGTGACTTGATCATTTCACACATCAAGAGGGGTCGCTCCCCTACAAAAAGATTAAGCTGTTGGATGAACATCATAAGATTATTTGTTTCAGTTTATGCAAGCTTTTATGTTAAAATTGTTTCCATGGTATAAAACGTGCAACTTTTGTATTTGTATCTCACACGAGCATTCGGCTTATGAAAATTGATATTTTTCACAGATATTGAAGAATAGAGATGGAGTTGCTGCTGCCCTGGGACATGCTTGTTGTACTTTTGTAGATATTGTAAAAATGTTGTCTTTTTAAAGACTTGGTTTTGTAATAAGAGTTTTAGAAATAAAACAATCATGTTTTTATCTCCAAATTTAATTATGAAAAAGAGGCCTGGATGAGCGTTAGGACTCATCGGCCGGTCACGATGACTCAACAAAATTTCTAGAATCGGGGTCGTGACAATTGTGGTATCAGAGCAAGCTTTTTACAAAAAGAAATATTTAAAAGCAACCTGCGAATTTCCTTTAAAATGAAAAAGAAATGAAAAAAAAGAGGTTTTAGCATCCCTAAAATTTTAAAAGAAAAGTATACACATTCCTTGTACAACAGAGTCCCCGGGCAGCTGGCATGATTTAGATGGTAAAATTATTTAAATTCTAAAATGTATTGACTGTAGGAATGGCAAATCATCACGCAATGGATATTTGGGGCGGATACATAATCAACCCACCTGTTAATGGACGCCCTGCCGTTCACCCAGCGAACCCCAACTGTACGAACATCTTACCGCTCGGGATGCCCAAACACTCGCCTACCGAGCAGTACGAAGGGTGGTGCAATTTCAACCCTTACTATCTACAGAAGCAAAAAGAAGTGTTGTAGAACATCGTCTCGATACCGAAACTCTCATAAGGCAGAAAGCATTACAACTTTTGCAAGATAATGAACACTTCCAAGTTATGTTGAATCGGATAAATGCAGAAGAGGAAGAATATGGTAGACGAGCTGCTAATAGGGAAGAACCAAGACCCTCGAATAATGATAATCCGTTGCCAATGGAAAATGGGTACCACTAGAAGAAGAAGAAAAAAAAGAAGAAGAGCCTGTGTAAAAAGTGTAAAAATGTACGGGGAAGAAATAGTTTGTATATAGTTTTTATATAGAAATGTATATAAATAAAAAGGTTTTGTTCCTTTGTAAATTCGGTGCCTCCTACTAACTGGCCGAAACTACAAAGTATATAGTAATAAATTGGAACAATGTAAAAGGAAACAATTAATGTAATGTTTTTCTTTTTTTTCCTCTAACGGCAACAGAGCATCTTACGTTTTCGTAATATTGAAGTGAATTAACAAAATTGAATTACATTAAAAATGATTATTTCAGAATATCTTATGGTTTGATAATAGTGAAGTATACTAACAAAATTGAATTTCAATAAAAGTGATTGTTTCAGGATGTCTAGTTCATCAGACTCTATTACTATTGACGAATGGGGACCCTTCCGAGTTAAAGGAAACCATGCCCAACACGTAGATCAAGATTCTCACAAGCGAAGAGTCCAATACAGCCAAGGAGGCTTTAACGGGTGAAATCAGTAGAATAGAAGAATATTTTGGATACTACACGAAAGAACAGAAGAAGTCTATCTTAAAGAAGCGCGTTAAAAGCAATTGCTTAGTGTGGTTCAAGGCATTCAAGATGATTGAAGGGCAACCAGAGGGAATGAAGGAACTTGAAAGAAAGCTAAAGAAAATCCTCCAATTCGAGTTCGCCACCATATTCCTAGCGAGGGTTCTTGCAATGCGAAACCACCGTCTCCAGGGTGTGCGTAATCGGTACCGATAGACATCCCGAGTGATTAGGATAGAGACGAGGCCGATGACAAAGCAAAGAAAGCCGAGTGTGAACTTGGGAAGGTTCTGAGGAGGGAGAAGAAGAAAATGAAAGAGGTCGACGAGAAAGCTTATCAGGCTGGTTTTGATCGTGCCGGTGCCGAGTACATGAGAGGCGCTCGGGCGATGGTGAATGAAGCCTCTAAGATGAGGATCACTATCTCGTACCGAACGGGATACAAGGATGGGGTTAAGGCTGCTTGCAGAGTTATGCTGCTGGAGGCTGACATGAATTTGATGAAGTCGATTCCAGCCCCTGTTACTCCCGAGCTGGTTCTTCCTTATACAGAGGAGGAGTGTGCACCCCTCCCTCCCTAGGAGTTTCCCGAGAGCGAAGATGATGTCGAAGACCTTACTAATGCCGACGCCGACACCAACGCCAATGCTGGAGATGGCGCTGGTGGGAAAAAAAAATGGTAAGGATGGTGAGAAGGTTGCTGAGGATACCGACCCCAAGACTGCTGAGGATGCCGATCGCGAGCCTATGAATGTTGATAGGGATGCCGAGGCTGACATTGACATTGTTATTGCCGGAGCTAGTGCTAATGCTGAAGAGGCTGCTCAGGGTTGAGGGGAAAAATGCCCGCAGGTGCCGTGGCCGATCGCCGTAGTTAGCTTACCCTTTATTTCTCGTTCTTGTTAATTTTTTTTTTCTTGCATTTGGTGCTTTTTGTTGGACTGGACGGATCCGAACTTGGATTTTGCCGTTCCAGATGTAATTTTGGGGAGTTTAGACTTTGAACGATGCGCCAAACTTGAATGCATGATGTTTTTTTTTAAATGGATGACTTCTCTTTTGCAATGTTTGTTTGAATTTGTAGTTATCCGTTGCCCCCACTTTGGTCTGGGTTCGGCTAAGTAGTTGAATAACAGCCGAGCCTTGACCAAAGTACGATAATCGAGTAGAACTTATGTATCGCCGAGCATGGTGTTGTCCTCAGCCGTTTTTCTAGCTTAGTGGACAATATTGAAGCCACCAAAGTGTGATTGGTGCCCCTTCTTATTGTTGGGGCTCGGCGAGGTAGCCAGCCCCTAGCCAAGGTATGAAGGGAGTTGGAGGCGTTATACGTTCGTGGGTTGTTTGCTCACCAAAGCGTGAGTATAACCGGGCTGTGGCCAACCTCAGAGTCTTGCCGAGCCGAATCGGAGCCTAAATTCCAGCCATAATATATGTCTGTAGGCTCGGTGGACCTGATGTCCGTTAGTGCTTCTTTGGGCAGTAATAGTGGCCGAAGCAGAGGCGTAAGAGCCATTTGTGGGTGTGACCGAGGTCATCGTTTGTGGTCGACTAAGTGAGCCGAGGGAAAATACGAAGTAAGGAAAATGTATCTAAAATGGTAAAGGACAACGACTGCCAGATAAGATTCGTCTTTGATTTGATAAGCATGAAATACAGGTTGAAATGTAAAGACTTGGGCCGAAGCCAACAAAAGGATACAAAGAAAAACAGGATGGTCAGTGGCCGAACATGGGGCACACGGTTGGTATTTCGGCTACATGTATGCCTTCTTTAGATTCTGTGCATTCCATGGGTTAGTTAGAACTTTCCCATTCATGTCCTCCAGTACGTAAGCACCTTCACCAGCAATCATGACAATACGAAAAGGTCCCTCCCAGTTAGGCCTGAATTTCATTTTCTTACTGGTTTGCACAACTTTTCGCCAAACCAAATCATCTGGCTTGAACGTTTTGACCCGCACGCTTCGGTTGTACCCTTTGGCCACCTACTGCTGGTATTCAGCGAGCTTTAGGCGAGCGTCATCATGCTTCTCTTCTGCCAAGATCAGCTCCTGTTCCACAGCTTCGTCATTTGTTTTGGGGTCAAATGTTTCTGTTATGAGGGTAGAAAACTTCGATTCCAATGGGATCACCGCCTCCATGCCGAATGCCATTGAGAATGGTGTCTGGCCTGTGGAACGCCTTGGTGAAGACCGGTAGGCCCATAGGACGCGGGGCAACTCTTCAGCCCACCTTCCTCTTTTAGAGTTTAGGCGACGCTTGATTCCTGCACAGACTGTCTTGTTCGTTGCTTCTGCCTGGCCATTTCCTTGGGGGTAAGCTGGTGTGGAGTTGAAGAAACGAATCCCAAACTCTGCGCAAAGGTCAGTGAGATCCTTGCCGACGAATTAAGTTCCGTTATCTGAAACAATGGCGTAAGGGACGCTGAACCTGGTAACAATGTTACGCCAGACGAATCTCTGGACATCAGCTTCAGTGGTTGTGACGAGTGGTTCAGCCTCAACCCATTTGAAGAAGTAATCCGTTGCTGTGATCAAAAACTTGAAGCCTCCAGGGGCCGTCGGCAGTTTTCCCACGATATCGAGCCCTCATTGTGCAAAGGGCCAGGGACTTGTGATGGGGGAAAGATTTTGGGTAGGTTGTTTTGGTATAGGAGAAAATAGTTGGCATGGTCGGCATCTGCGAACAACTTCTTCACAGTCTTTCTTCATGTTCTTCCAAAAGTAGCCTTGGCTTATTGCACGTTGACAAAGAGAGCGGCCGCCAGAGTGGCAGCCGCAGCTGCCTGAGTGGAGTTCGGCCACAATTTCAGGTACTTGAGTGGGGTGGACAACGAGGAGATATGGCCCAGAGATGGATTTCCTGTAGAGTTGGCCGCCTTCGGAAAGCCAGTAGTAAGCGGCCTTATTTCTGACACGAAAAGCCTCATTCTTGTTTGTGGGTAGGATGTCGTGTTTAAGGAACGCCACGATCTCGTCCATCCAACTTGGGCCGAGTTCTACGTTGAGTACCTCTAGGGTGGGCTCAAAAGACGGGCGGTCAATACTGCCAAAGTTGATGGTTCTGAATTCTGAGGCTAAAGAAGCCGAGGCGAGGCCTGCAAGGGCGTCTGTGTGTGCGTTGTGCTCGCGATTGATCTGTTCGATGCTGAAGGTTCCAAAGTGAGAAATGAGCTCGGCTGCCGTAGCTTGATATTTCGACATTCGAGGGTCCCACGCCTCATAGTCTCCGAGTACTTGATTGACGATGAGTTGGGAATCGCAATAGACAACAAGGTTGGTGACCTTCATCGCTATGGCGAAGCGTAAGTTAGCAAGGAGTGCTTCGTATTCAGCTTCATTGTTGGTGGCAGGGAAGTCGATGGTGAGAGAGCTTTCATGAAGTGTCCCACAAGGTGAAACCAAAACTACCCCTACTCCAGCTCCGTTACTGTTGGAAGCCCGTCGATGTTTAGGCGCCAAGTCTCGCATTGAAAAAGATGCCATGGCTTGTTTGCGGAGCTTTGTTCAGCTACAACTGGCGGGGTCGGAGCGTTAAGTGTGTCTGCGTCTTCCGGAGTCAGTTCTGCTATGAAGTCGGCTAGAACCTGCCCTTTGATTGCCGTACGTGGCTCGAAGCGAATGTCGAAGTTTGCGAGTTCGACAGCCCACTTGGAGATACGGTTGGAGAGATCAGCCTTTCGGAAGAGGGCTTTGAGGGGGTGCTCCGTTAGCACAGTGATCATGTGGGCTTAAAACTACGATAACCGTTTCCTCGCCGCCGAGATGAGGGCTAGAGCGAGTTTCTCCAGAGGGAGATAGCGCGTTTGTGCCGGAAGGAGTCTTTTGCTTGTGAAGTAGATGGGCATGTCATCTGCCGCTTCCCGTCGAACTAGTGCTGAACTGACCGCGTGGGTGGAGACGACAATATACAAATAAAGTGTCTCGAACTCTTTTGGTTTCACCAAGAGCGGGGCCGAGCTTAAGTACGCTTTGAGTTCGTCTAATGCGATGTCGCAGTCTGGAGTCCATTCGAAATTGCGTCGGTTTTTGCCCTTCAAAGCATGGAAAAGGCATGGCACTTGTCGGAGGATTTGCTGATGAACCGGTTAACAGCGGCTGCCATCCCTGTGATCCGTTGTACTTCCTTGATCATTCTAGGAGGCCGCAAGTCGTTGACTGCTTTGATTTGGTTGGGGTTGGCTTCGATACCACGCTGTGTGACCAGATGCCCGAGAAATTTCTCGGCGCTCATGCCGAACGCACACTTTTCAGGGTTCAGGCAGAGATTGTGGAATTTGAGAATGTCGAATACTTCCTTCAACTCTTAGGGGTGGTTGCACTCCTTTTGGCTTTTGACGACGAGGTCATCAATGTATGCTTCCACGGTGTGGCCGATTTGGTCACCTAGCATTTTGAATATGGCTCAGTTGAATGTGGCGCCAAAGTTTTTGAGGCCGAATGGCACAACCCGGTTGCAAAAAATGCCATGAGGGGTGATGAAGGCCGTTTTTTTCCATATCGTCGGGGTCCATGGCTATCTGATGGTAGCCGTGGTATGTGTCGAGGAAGCATAGACGAGCATGACCTGCTGTTGCGTCAACGAGTTGGTCGATTTTTGGAAGTAGGAACCAATCCTTCGGACAAGCATCGTTAAGGTTAGTGTAGTCCACGCAAACTCGCCATTTGCCATTCTTTTTCTTAACAACTACTGTGTTGGATAGCCAGGTTGGGTACTGCACCTCTTGGATTGCGTTGGCTTCGAGTAACAGTTTAACTTCTTCCACGACGACGTCGGCATGTTCTGTGGCCGATCGTCGCGCTTTCTGGATAACAGGTTTTGCGTCCTTTTTGACGTTAAGGGAGTGGCAGATGGATTCGGGGTCGATTCCTGGCATCTCGTTAGGGGTCCACGCAAAGACTTCCATGTTGTTTTTTAAGTACTTGAACATTTCTTCTTGGTCGGTTTCGCTGAGAGAAGAACGAATTAAGAAGAAACGCGAGCCATCCTCGTTGATGGGCATTGGGATAAGGTCTTCCTCGGCTTTGTCCTTGGCTCTCTGGCCAACGTCGTCAATCATGGCCTTGTCGGGGATTTCAACCCATTGTACTTGTTTGGCCTTGGTGGAGCTATGGACAGCGGAAACGTAGCACTTTTTCGAGGCTACTTGGTCACCTCGCAGATCTTCCTGTTGTCCGTTGGAGCCGATGAAGCGGATAACCTGGTGGTAGGTTGAAGCGATTGCTTGCATGGCATGAAGCCAGGTTCTACCAAGAATTGCGTTATATGGACTCGGCACGTTGACAACGATAAACTCGACGGTCAACGTTTTCATATTGACAACGACCGGAAGAAAGATTCGACCGAGTGGCCAAACCAGCGCTCCATTGAATCCGATGAGAGGGACTTCGGCGGGTTGTAGGGCTGACTCTGGGAGGTCAAGTTTTTTGAACAAATCATAGTACATCACCTCTACTGAGCTTCCCTGATCGATGAGGACTCTTTTGACATCGTGGACTCCGATTTGCACGGTAACGACAAGAGCATCGGAGTGTGGAGTTTGTACGAACTCAAGGTCGCGCTCGGTGAAAGTGATGGTCCATTGGGTAGTTCATTCGAGCGTGGGCGCTTTGACCCAGGTCCTACCGCAAGTACCTGTTTTGAAGTGGAGGCGCGATTGAGGTCGGCTCGGAGGTTTGCTTCGGATTCTTTTGTCACTGGGCCGTGGATGACATGTATCGTCGGCCGTGGTTCATTAGGGTTGGGATTTCCGACAGGTGGACGGGCGGGTGTTTTTGCTCGATCAATGTATTGATCAAGATGGCCTTGGGCCGCCAAACATTCCAACAGCGCCTTATACGGAGCGCATGCCGTTGTGTAGTGGCCGAGCTCATTATGATATGAGCATTTCTTCCTCGGGTTCTGATCCGCTTGGCAATTGTCTGTGCCAAGCTTACCTTACGGCCACTTGAACCATGGTTGCCTCATGATCTCCTTTAGAAAAGACCAGATGGGTTCTTTGAAGTGGGTGGTCTCGGCCACGTAGTCGTGCTCTTTTGGCTGGCGTTTCTTTCCCTCTTTGATGTTGTTGACGTGTTTCTTTGGCTGGGATTGTTGAGTTGCGATTGGTGTCGGCAGCTGGGAAGCTGTTGTCGGCAGAAAGGTTGTTGAATTGGGGATCCCCTGAGCGGCTCGGTCCGCGTATAATTCTTCAAGAGCACAGAATCGTTCTATGACGCGCATCAACTCTCCCATGCCATGCGAAGGTCGAATAGCCAGTTCGTCAAGTATTTTGCTGCTAGATTCCAACCCATTTTTAAAGGTGCGTGCGGCTCAGTACTCGTCGATTCTAGGGATTTCATTGAAAAATTGCCAGTACCGCTCGACGTAGTGTCTGAGCGTTTCATTTGGGAGCTTCCTCATCTGAGACAAGGATTCAGGCTCCTTGGCTGTCCTGTTACTGGTGATAAAGCGAGTGTTGAAGGCGCGTTTAAGGTCGGCCAGGTTCCGTATGGATCCAGCGGGCAATTTGTTGAACCACTGGAGTCCAAGGGAGCCAAGGCTGGATGGGAATGCTTTGCATTTGATTTCGTCCTTGGTAGTGCACAACTCGATGGTTTGGCGAAAGTGAATCAGGTGAGCGTAAGCTTCCCAAGTGCTTGGGTCGAACTTCGTGAATTTTGGTAGGTGGAAGTTGGGTTCGGCTATGGTGTTGATGATGTGGGAGGTGAAGGGTGAGATACCAAGGTCCTTTAGTTGCCGCTCAAATCCTGGACGCAGCGGTTTGCCGAGCTCGTCCATCCGTGTCCTCTTTGGGTCCTTTTCTCTGTCTGAGATTTTCTCGCGTACTCGGCTGCGTAGCTTGTCTCGCAGGTCCGTCGTTGCCCTGTTGGGGTGGTCTACTGACTTCTCCCTGTCGCAACAGGTTTTGTTTCCGTTCTCCGTCCCTTTGATCCGTACTCCTTTCCCGTTCCGCCGAACATAGTTCTCATTATCCAAGTTTTCTGGTGGGATCCCCCCGAGGCGTTCAGAGATGTGGCGCCTGGTCTCTATGGAGTCTCTGCTACGGTGTGAGACCGTTGTGCGAGAGAACTCCGCACGACCAGTTGAGTACGTGCTCATGAAAGACTCGGTGTCCCTTGTGCGGGTCCGCTAGTGGTGGGACCTCGAGCGGTGTGTTCCAGATGTTGTAGGTCGTTTATAGAGGATGAGTTCCCTGGCGTCTCCCCTCTCTGGAGTAAACCCAAGGCGGTCCTTGACGAAGACACGATGGCCAGCCTCGTTGGGTTGCTCTCGTGGTGGAGGTGGAGGAGGTGGAGGAGGAGAGCTTCATCGCCTCCGTCTTCCGCCTCCAGTAGATCTGGAGGCGGCCGGTGTTGCGCCCTGCAAATGTTGTTTCATCTGGGCCATCTCCGCCCTAAGTGCCGCCAATTCATTATCCCTTTCGTCGTCTCGTCGTTGCAGCAGACAGATGTAGGCCGCTGTTATGTCATCTGCGACCGAAGATAGCTCGGAATTGAGGGGAAGCGAGACTGACATGTGCCTCTCGGTGAACGGTGGAAGAATTGTGTTTCCACTGACGTCTTTGGCCCCCGAAATGGTAACGTTCGGTGGATCTCTGCCCATCGCGGTTGAAATTTTGATTGTTTTTGGAAAAGGAAGAAGGCTTGAGAGGGGTTTTGAGCCATTTGAATCAGAAGCTGGGAAGGTTTCACGTTGGGTTCACCAATTGTGTGGCCCGTGATCCTTGATCTGGTTCCTTCTTCCGCTGGTTCAGTGGTTCCCTAGCCTTCTCCACCCAGCTTGCACAATGAACGCATGGTTAAGACCCGGCCGGGGGTTGCCCAGTAAGGCCCTCCGGCGAGAGGATAAGTATGTGCAGAGAGAGAGGAAAGAGACTAGGGTTTTTTAGGTTATTCGCGTGTGTCTTTCTAGAGGTGTTATCCTTCAGTTTTTATAGAGCCTCTCTGACTTGCTCTCCAAGGACGGGCATGTGTCTTGCACGAGCCAGGTGACGTCATCATGACATCACCGAACGAATCTGATAAGTGCTTTGGCGTGAGCTGGCATGCTCCATGTGCATTCATGACTATCCTTTGGCATAACCGTCTCCGCACGTGGCCGCGCAGGTGGCCGATCCCGGAGGACCATGGCGGTTGCCGAGCCATAAGAGTAGCCGAGCCCGAAGGGAATTTGGGCCAGGAAAAATCTTCCAGCGACCTACCAAATGGTGGCCGAACTTGAAATAATCCTCTCCGTCGCTGGATGCATGGTAGAGTCGAAACCGATGACTGGTATGCCTCGGCTCAAGCCGAGCCCCGGTGGAGTCACAATTGTGTTCGGCCCGCTACACACGTTGTTCCACCTTGTAATGCTAGTTCATTTGGTGCTGATTCGATAGAGGCTGCGATTGTGAACTCTTTATATATATGATTGCACCTTTTATTTATTAAAAAGATTAAATAAAAATAAAGTCTTTTCGATTAGCAGCCTAGTGTCAATAAGTAAGGAGAAAGACAAAAAAAAATTACACTGTTATACATTTTTTACACTTCTCGATACATTTTCACACACTTTATGTATTTTTCACTCATTTTAATATACTTTTTAAACATTAATGACAGCCCATTGAGTTGTCTTTATACCATTTTCCAATAAAAAATCAGAAAGACTATCCCTACGGTTATGTTTTACTACTCTCTCCACCGCTTTCAATTTTATCGTTTAAAAGTGTTTTGGACGGTCTGAATTTTAAAATGACTTTGTCAGGGACGAACGGTAAGATTGAGCGCTGCGTTGGAGGAAGCGGTGAAACAGAGCCATGGATGTAGCACCGCTGATAAAAAATTGAAGTTGACAAAGAGCTACTCCAGTAGCCTACTACTCCCTCTGCTCTAAGGGTCATCATCGGGCCGGGCCGGGCTGGCCCAGCCTGCCAAGCCGCTGCTCAAGCTCGCCCATGGGCCGGGCCGACAGGGCTTTTTCTTTTTGGCGGGCCGGGCTACCTACCATAAATTGAAGCCCAAGCCCGGCCCATGGGCTAGTCCAATTGGCGGGCCGGCGGGCCAACGGGCGGGCTTAAATTTCCTTGGGCAAAACTAAATCAAGGGAAAAAAGAAAGGGTTTTGTGGGATTTTAGGCTAATTGGCGGGCTTGTAGGCGGGCTTTTGGGGGGGTACCACGGGCGGGCTCACCAGGCCGGGCCTACAGGCGGGCCGAGTAAAAATTCATAGGCCCGAGCCCTCTCATTACAAACTACGGGCCGGGCTAGCCCGCCAGTTTTACGGGCTCGGGCCGGGTAAAGCCCGGCAGGCTGGGCGCGCTTTGGACGGGTCGCGGGCCTTCGGGCTAAATGATGACCCTTACTCCGCTCCAATTGAGAGTCTCACTTTCTCTCTCTTATCATTTTTCAAATCAAAAAATCAACTACTTCTCTGTATAACTTTTTGAATTTTTTTGTATTGTATTAAAGATCTCGATTACTACTTTAATTTAGTGCGAAAAAATTTCAAAAAATTATACACGGAAGTAATTAATTTTTTAATTTCAAAAATTACATGAATTTTCGTGGTGAACTCTCAATATGGAGGGATTTTTCAGTGCCAAGCGGGTATATCTCACGTGGTATCCGTTCGGCGCATCTCAAACGTCTTATACACTTTTGGACGGCTCAGATTGAAATCTTCTCTATCCTCTCATCCCAAAACTTTCTCTCTCCTTTTTCTCTTTCCAAATCTGAGTTGTTCAAACACGCAATAAACGGCTTAAATGTGCAAACGAACACTACATAATACCTGCTGAACACCGAAATTTTTTTCCTAAATATAGAACAGAGGGAGTAGTATGATATGGAATTTGACTTTGTTTGACAGTTGCTGTCGATGTCTTCTTTGTGGCAGAGATATGGAAAAGTTAATGGACCACAGGCCGGGGGTCCAGTCAATCAGGTTATGGGCTCAATATATATATATGGATAAGGATTCTTCGAAGATGTGTTATATCCAGTGTACGGCAGTGAACTCCAGGCTAATGCCTATTACTGCCCCATAGAATAATATGGAAGTATTATGAAAAGTACTTTTTATGGTCACCATTTTCTGTGGTCGGGTCATACGTATCAGCGTTGTCGATCTCGTATCTTATCGGCAATAAAACGATACACATATCTAGGTGTAACGTACAATTCAAAATACGGCCTATACTAGTTGATATTAGCCTTGTACCGAAATCTCGACCGGTACAAAAAAAAAATTACGTACGTTTTTCTCTTGCTAAAAGAAGGCTTGCATCTTAAGATAATTTAATAAAATTGGGAGTCGATATGCAATATGTGAATCTTCTAAAATTGGTTATTATATTAATGTTAAGACATATCAAAGCACTAGTGCTAGTCCGTGGGCCTACGGCACTACGTATTTCTGTTGAAAGGGGATGACAATTGTGTGATTTAGGTAAAAATCATGGGCACTTAATCGGGAAATGGGAAGATGCACTACGGCCTTTGAATCAAATGAATATAAGTCGTTCCAACAACTTGTCCCCACACCTTTCTGTTTTATAATAAAGATTAGAAATTGTTTTATTTTTCAATCTGAAACGGTACCGAGATACATACTAGTAACGATACGTACCGTCCTAATAGAGAAAACGGAACACTTTGTCATTACGGGATTGACAACTTTGATAAGTACTACTCTCTCTTTTTAAAAGCAAGAACTTCAATATATAGAAAATAAAATTATAACAAAAACACAAAAAAAAAAAATCAAAAGATTTGAACATATTACAAACAAAAAACAAAAGCCACCAAAAAAGCTTCGGTATTAGAAATCATTCCTGTCACTGATGTATCAACCATAAATAAGGCACTAACGATATAAAGTCTACAAAAATTAACTTTATTAATTTTTTTCTGTTGCTTATATTATACAATGTTCGGAAAATAAATAGTCTTTTGTACTTGTGATATGTGGATACTAAAATAACATGTGCTAAAATACAGTATGAGAGGTAATGCAATCTAATCTACATGTGTTGAGGGTATTTTGATCTTTTCCTTATTAAAGTTAAAACCTTTTGTCCTATTTTAACGGCAAGGAGATCGATGTGTATATTAATTTGTAAACTAGGAGATGTGACAACAATTTCTAGCGCCAGAGGGCAGGTCAGTGTATTTTTCATCAGCGGAGGTCAGTGTCATTTTACCCTTTTTAAGCCCAAAAGCTATTTGATAAAAATGTTATGAGCTAAATTAAAATAGATAGCATGGTATTAAAATGAGTTTGTCCTATTTGAAAAATGTTAAGAGCTAAATTTGTCCTATTTTAAAATGAGTTTCTCGTACAGGGCAAGCAATATGGGTCGAGAGAAGTAGTTATTTTATTCTTATTGAACTTTTTCTGAGCTTTAATCTTTAACTAGTCGGATTCGTCTCAACGGAAAAAATTTAAAATAAATAAAAAAGCAATATGATCAAACTTCCAAAAAAAAAAAATCCAAAGTAATGTGTAAAAAGAGAGCTGCTAACCACACATACATCTGTACACAGATTTTGTTGTGGGGCCCACCACGGGTCCCACACAAATAATTCAAGCCGTTCATTAAATGAAAAATATTTTTTCAAGTTCCGTAAAAAATAAACTCAATCTAATACCTATAGGTACTCGATCCAATCATCTAAATTTTCATTTAGATTTTTGGGTAATAAAAAATTACATGATTAGATCAAGTACCTATAGGTATTGGATTGAGCTGATTTTTACGAAAACCCTTGAAAAAATGTTTTAAATTTAATGAACGGCTTGGATCGTTTGTGTGGGATCTATGGTGGGCCCCACAATAAAATCTGTGCACAGATTATCTGTGTGGACAGGTTTACCGGTGTAAAAATTATGCAACGGTAACAACAAAAATTTAAAAAAAAAAAGCTTGAAAAAATAATTTAGTCCAAACTTTGTCTAATGGGGAAATCCACCTTGCTTGATTAATTTACCAGATCCAGACATGAAAACACCACTTAATGAAACTGTTGGCTAATCACAATGCAACTTTCTGACATACTCAAAATTTGTTTTCAATCATCAGCTGCAACAATTTACTAAATGCAACTAAACAGTTTTTTTTTTATAAAAAAAACCAAGAAAATCGTAATCTATACCTAGGCATGAAAAAAGGGGAGTAGGGTGGGATTTGAATCTTCACCAAATGAGTAAGAGCTCGTTACCTGCTCCATCAAGAGGGCTAAAAAGCATCTTCAACTATACCGTAATTTTTTTATTTTGTCAACGTGGTAAGAAATTTTTATTGATATAAAAGAGCATAGCAGTACATCAAAAAGACGATTATTGTTCCACAGAGGACCCAATACCCAATAAGGAGTTCTAATTTTCCAAGTACGAATACCTGAACCTTGCAAACCCGAAGTTGCCAAAATATATGCAACTACAGTCGCCGATCTGTGAACAAAAAGAAAATCATATGTCCTAACCGATCAACTTTCCAGCAAATAGTCCCTTTGGGGACATCCGATAAAATTGGAATGATACAGAGAAAATTAGCATGGCCCCTGTGCAAGAATAACACGCACAAATCGAAAAAATGATCCAAATTTTATTTACCAAATTTTTTTTATTTACCAAAAAGAACTTCCCAGCGAATATCTTTCATCTATAAAAGTTACTACTATTTATTTATAGTGGTTAACTAGGGATTGGAAAATCCTGTGATGCAATATCTTGCAAGGCACCTTGTAAGACGCACACGGGCCATCGATCTTGATAATGAATGATTGAAATATGATTTTTAATTATGACCAATAAAAATCAATTATTACTGATTATAATTGATTTTTAATGTGAACCATTGATTGATGAGATCAACGACTATGTACCATCTTACACGTGTACTATAGAATCCCCGAATCCGGTTAACTAGACATGGGCACGTGAAAGAAAGAAATGCAAGTCAAAGTCAAAGTTGGTCGAACTGAAAGGACACAAATTGAGACGTCAAATGGATGGTCGTGATTTTGGCTTCATCTGATTCTAGTCGAATGCCTATCTATATCCCACCCCATCAGTTACCCCATCGGGCTCAAGAGTTAATCAAGGTGATTAGCGAGTAAAAACTCCAGACATATTCGACGATTCTTGATGTAAAACATGAAGAAAATTATTTTTTTTTGTAAATTTCATAGTCTCACCGTGTATGATCTCTCTTAATTTAATCGAATTGAAGAAAAAAATTAATTAAAATACACATAAGCTATGCTCAAACACTTTTGATCGATCGTCGCAAAAGTATCTCACCCCATGATATGCTCCTTATGAGTGGTCATTTTCAGGATGCACAAGACGAGAGAGAGTGTCTGGGCTAGCTATGGCCAAGTCTGAAAGAGAAGAGAGAAGACACGTTGCAGAGATAATTGATCTTTGGGATATGGATGATAATTTAAGGCAAGGTGCCAAACCCGGTCGGACACAAAAGCCCAAAAAAACCAAACAAAACAACAACAAAGAAAAATTCAACTGAGATGACAGCACCTCAACCATTCCAAATACGTCCCCCCACTCAATCCTCTAGTACATAACCACATCAAACCTAAATATATATAAATATCTCTCTCTCTCTCTCTCTCTCTCCCCCTCTCTCTCTTGTCCCCCTCTCTCTCCCCTTCCCTGATAGAGTCAGTTCCTGTCCAGTTTATAATATGATTCAGTCTCTCGTCCAAACTCAGGCTGCTGTGGGCCCGACAATGATCAGAATCGTTCATTTTGTAGAACTCGTTGAGTTTGTTATCCACGCGAAAAAATTAGCTTGATCGAACATCAATAGATATATGAACGAAACAGATTTTTTAGAGAAACATGCGATGACAAAAATTAAGTTAAAGCTAATAATTGCCCTTTTTCTTGTACAAATATATTTCAGTGTAGCTATTGATGTTTGATTAAGTTATTGTTGTTTGATTAAGCTAATTTTTTTCGTAAATGACATACTCGACAAGTTCTACAAAATTAACAAACCAAACAAAATCAAGCCTTAAGTGCCAATCACTTGGGATCAGCTTGAATCATTTTCCTTCATTGAGTTCTGTCAAAAGTCACTTGTTCACGCAAACCTACTATACTCATATCGTTTTTACAACCGCCCGAAAGGAGCCCAAAATTGGACCAGATTACATAAAAAAAACTGGACTAGACCTGACTCCTCCCTGAAAGCATTCATCTCTCCTCAGTCAACCTCTCTTCCCCCCCCCCCCCCCCCCCCCCCCCCCATGATCATACAGAAGCATTTAGGCTGTGTTCTCTTGAACTTAACTTAAAGTATTTATCCCTCCTCAACCAACACTCATAGTTGTACCCCATTCTAGGGCAAGAACAAGAGGAGTAATTATTCATTGACCTCAGGGCATGATCATGTAACTTCACATTGATAGCATATAATTGCTTGATATAATTTCAGAAGACATTTTAAAAGACTCGTACTATCAAACATGATCCAATCAATATAATTTTGGTCACGATTGAAATCCTCAACGAATTCTAGATGGTAAACGATTCCGATCATTAAAATAGGTCTAAGAAGTACCCAAAATGGGCCAAAACTAGATAGTGCAGTACATCAAGGGCCTGCAGACATGATCCAATCAATATAATTTTGGTCACGATTGAAATCCTCGACGAATTCTAGATGGAAAACGATTTCGATCATTAAAATAGGTCTGAAGTACCCAAAATGGGCCAAAACTAGATAGTGCAGTACATCAAGGGCCTGGAGAGGATCCAAGTCGAATGTATAAACTGATTTTAATGATCGGAACATCGATGGTCAAGCTATTGAGTTTGTCAGCACAATTTTCAATAAAAAATTTCTATGGTAATTATATCCTTTAATTTATCTCTTTCCACACATTACTCCCAAAAATCTCTCTCCAAACTTTTACAAAAAAAAATACCATGTATAATATTCGTTGATCCAGGTGCACATCCATCAATCAATAATTTACAAAAAAAAAATACCATCCATAATATTCGTTGATCTAGGTACACTTCTACCAATCACTTTTCTTGTAACGCCCCGATTTTCCAAGAAATTTCGGAAGCATTAAACGTAAGATACACTAAATTTTATAAACTACTAGGCCCCTATTTGTCATTATACAAAATCTATATTAAAAAAAATACAAAAAAAAAATCTAACATTTTATTTAAACATTTTCAGAGCAACTCTAGTGTTGATACAGATCTCAAGCATTCTCGGTCTCCGTTCTTGATATTTCTCCTGTGTCAAACAGCTCCACCATTGAACCCTGCACCCTCTGGCAAATTGATCGCCGAAGCAAACGATTTACCATGATACAAACGTATCCGTGAGTGATAATTCACCCAGTAGAATAATCTTAATCCTATCAACCCCTTACTCTACAATTAGCAGATCAACAATATAATAATTCATAATACAGCGAAGGTACAGATTAATAGCACATTATCATTTTCTTTACTATCGATCGACGTACATGAAATCTAAGGATCCTCTCCATAAAGTCTTTTCCTCCCATATTCATCAACTTTGACCGTCCCCTGGAATAACTCTTTCTTTATTTGTCTTGCACCAGGGTCCTAAGCAAATACTACTAAATTATGTACTCAGTTAGGATTTGCCTACAACCATAATAAAGGAATAGCTCACCATGACAACTCAGCATTAGGAGTCGCACTATCTCATTGTTAGGATCCTTTACCGTCTCTCAACTCTACACACTGGGTACTTTACCGTACCCCTAATCTACACACTGGGTACTGTACCGTACTCAAGGATCCTTTACCGTTTCCTAAAATATTGTATCTGGAGTCCTTTACCGTCCTCCACACATACTGGGTACTGTACCATATTTAGGATCCTTTACCGTATCCCAAATACTATACCCGGAGTCCTTTACCGTCCTCCACACACACTGGGTACTGTACCGTATTTAAGATCCTTTACCGTATCCCAAATACTATACCGGAGTCCTTTACCGTCCTCCACACACACACTGTGTACTGTACTGCATTTAGGATCATTTACCGTATCTCAAATACTATACCCGGAGTCCTTTACCGTCCTCCTCACACTCTGAGTACTTTACCGTACTCAGGGTCCTTTACCGTTCCCCAACTCAACTTAAAGTACTTTACCGTACTAGGGCCCTTTACTGGCACCCAACATCCTCGATCAACTTTACCATTTTATCATTTACTTAAACATCGTCTACGCATTCACTACTCGAAACCATCCCATGAATCTAAGTCCGACTAGCATGTCCAATCATATATCTCCAACAACAACTGAATCCAACATGATACATTTCAATGAGAACACAAGCAAAGCAATTTATAAGTGCAAAATAATTAAACATGTAGATGTTTGGATTGGGCCGAGGCCTTTCAAGTTATTTAAATTTCACGACTAGCTTCCAGTTACGTTTCATTAACTCCACTGACCTTAGTTAGGTAACTTAGTAGTTTATTAATTTCTTAGCGTTCAACGTATTATTAAGATTAAAAATAATAATAATAAATAATAATTATTGTAGATATTAGTTTGTAAATTTCTTATATAACTCGTAACATTTTAATTATCCTAGGCCTTTATCAGTACTTTACTTAACGAGATTTTGACTATATAGTTTTACCTTTATACTGTTACCAATTGCTCCACTAATTTAATTAGTTCATTGATTCGTTCAAAGGAGAACTTGTGTTAGTTTAAGTTCTAAGAGTTATTTTATTTGTTCTTTGTAACTACTACTCTTTTAGTATCAAAGTTCAAACCTAAAGTTCTTACTACCGATCCATTAGGGTCATTTGCCACCGTAATTATTTTACTGAATAAAAAAAACAACAATAATATTTTCATAACTTATTTTGTACCTTGTTTTATTATAAAAGTACAATCCATTTAGTATCATTCCAAAACAACATTTATTTTTTTCTACAGTATAGTTTAGTGAATGGTTACTTAAACATATCAAAACCTACATTCAGCAAGATTGGTTAATATACAATTATTCTAAACACTATCATGTCACAACAATAAAAGAGAATAAATCAAGTTAAAATATAGTCTAAGGCCCAATCCGAAAACTAAATACCTACAAGGATCCAAGTGTAATATGGATCTAGCATGTTAAAAATATTTCGTTCATGCAACAGTGACTTTCAAAAGAAAACAGAGTAGTAACTGGTTTCTCAGTTTCGATCTGTGATTTCGATTGCTACCATTAAACTTGTTTAAATCATCATACATGGACTAAATATACTTAGGGGAAAGTAGGATAAAGATTAATCTACCTTAAATCCGGCCGAAAAAGCGGGTACTAGTTTGCGGACGATTTCGGTAAAATGAAAAAGATGGCGGCGGCGGCGGAGGACTCGGGGCTAACTCGAAATGATTGGAAGGTGGTTTGTGGATGCTTGGTGATGTAGTGGTTAATTGAAAACCTGAATATGATGTACGGAAGGATTTTATGCAGAAATCCGTCTCTCTCTCTCTCTCTCTCTCTCTCTCTCTCTCTCTCTCTCTATTCTAATTTATGTGGGTATGTATAATGAAAGAAGATAAGGTAGTGAGAATGTGAGAGAATAAGTGTGGAAGTGGTGGAATGGGAAAGGAGAGTGAAGGAGAGGAATACTGATAATTAAAAGAGGGATAGGGGACAAGTGGCACATGCATTTGTTGGGGTTTTCTTTAATTCTAATGTATGTGGACGCGTTTATGTATAGGGTGAGAATGTATGTAGACGCGTTTATGTATAGGATGAGAACGTATGTGGACGCATTTATGTATAAGATGTGAGAGAGAAAAATAGGGAAACAAAATCTCTTCAATGTGGGGGGTAGTTTGAAGGATAAAGATAGAGGTGGTAGAGTTTAAGAGGGAAGTGGAGAGTTCGTTTGAATAGAGTTCTAGTTAGGGTTTAGATAAGAAAGATAAGAGATGAATATAAATCCCTGATTCCTCGTATATCTAATATATAAATATATATCTTATACAATAGTGTAAATAATATCAATTGTACACATAATAATATATTTTAATTATTCAATCTAATTAATTATTGAATTAGAAATTTAACAATATAAATTTATATTTTAAAAAAATTGGGTCTAAAATCCAGGTCGTTACATTTCTCTCACATATGTGTGGAGCCCATTCCATAATTGAATATACGGGGCCGACACCTATGTAAGTGAGGAGTGATCGGTAAAGTGTATGTAGCATTACTCTCAAAGCCGTGGCCACAATTATACTTTTTTTTTATTCGAAACTACGCCTCAAAGGCTTTCATTGAAACAGAAAACAGTCCAAAGGTTGAACAAGAACCGAGTCTGGAGCCCTAGGTTGGGTAGAAACCTCAACAAACGGGTTATCCATGGGAACCGGATAGAAATCTCTGGAATACAGAAAATCAAACCCTTAACGGGTGTAGGAAAGGTCAAAATTACTTTAGTTGACTAGATCAGAGCTTTGACCACCTCATCAGAAGAAGACATGTGGCACTTGCATATGAGTGACACGCGACAGACAGGCTGGGGCCTGTTGGAGATGCAGACGACTTTCAACAACAGGAAGGCTTGCGCCAAACAGACTCGCGACCAAGCAGCCTCCCACAGAAAAGGGCCGCGACAAGCCCGTGGACGGACAGGATCACGACATGGCCGCCAACAAACAAGGCCGCTGCAAGGTTACAACAGGGCCGCAAACAAAGAGGGCCGCGGCAGGACCATAGACGGGCAAGATCCGCGATAGGATGGGTCCTAAATACCAGTGTAGGTAGACATAGACGGAGAGACATACAGAGATAGAGACACACACAGAGAGAAAGAGGAGACAAACATACTTCTAGAGAGAGAGAGAGAGAGAGAAAGAGTCATCTCCTCAAGAAAGAGAAAATAGATTTTCAGAGAGAGGAAGAAGACCATCTCCCCGAGAAGATGGAACTACATTTGACTTGATTCCTGGTACACTGCCACACTGGGATACATAGACAGCCCAAATGACTCGGGCTCGATCACGTTTTATGCCTCCTTCTCGACCCTTCCATTCCTTCATTCTAAACGTTAACCATTCTTTACCTCTCCAGCACATTTTCTTTTCATGAATATTTTGGGCTCTATTTTGAACCTTGAGGAGAAAGGTCATGATTTTGACTGCTCCTACAATAGGCAACGAACGATCACGCAGGGACCAACAAACAAAATCAAACCAGTACACAACCTGTTAATACAATTAAAATTGAAAAAAATAACTAAAAGCACGAGGGCCACCGGAACACCGCCGGACACACGAGAATCCTAAACTATCCAAACAACGCCAAAAGCAGGCCCTCGCCATGAAATTTACCCTTTAATTAATTAGCTAGGATTTGGATTTCATGTCATCTCTCTTTCTTTTTCTTTTTTCCAAATCTGTTGAAGAGATCATTTCATCATATATGAAGTACAAAATACTAACCATAAGACACTATATTCATTGTGTGATAGTCTACGAGATAGTCAAACCCAACAACTGAACTACACAGGATAAATAAATCCATTAAAGGGATTACAATCACTATAAGTCCAACTCAACTATAAGTTTCATAAAAGGAGAGAAATAACTTCAACAAATACAAAAAAAGAACATCCACATACAAATAGAAGGACTAGAACTCCGAACATCCTAATGAGATGTAAGAATTATGTTCAAGTGAAGCTAACTTGGTATGTCATCTCTCTCTTGTATCACCCACGTTGGTAGCATCCAAGAAGGGACATTGCAATATTATTGCATACTCGTACTGGCCCCATAATTTTGCTTTTGCTTCTTGTCCTTTCTAATTCATTGCAATATGATTGGGAAAAGGAAGAACCTACGGATCATAATGAAAGAGGATAAAATAATAATAATTATAATAATAATTACAAACAAGGGAACAGGATCCCTTAACTTTTGTTTTTTTCTAATAATAACGGGATATCCGGATTAGATTGCGCGCAGCTCGATTAATTTCAGAACTCTGAAGTTAACAACCGAGCAAATTTTTTAACGGCTTAAAGATTTGGAATGTTTTGCCTTCGTTGAATTCAAACACACGTCCTCATGAATTGCAAACACTTATTTTCTTTTTATGCCAACTTTTTTTTATCAACAAAGAAAGGATTTTCATATCATTAAAAATGATACTCCATTATATTATGTGTCATTTTAGATTACTTAAATCTTTCAATTCATAGAGTTTTATGCAATTTTGAAAACTTTATTTAATAAAATTGATTAAAATCTATCGAACAAAAGTCATATTACATATTTTTTAATATTCACATTAAAAAATATAAATAATTAAAAATGACACACTATCCCACAAATGTCCAACTTTTTGGGACGGTGAAAGTACAAAAGTGAAAACCTATAATGATACACATAGTGTTTAACAAGATCCTTGCCTTGATAGTAGTATATTTATCATCCCAAGGAAATTGTCTTAACCTGTAGTGATACTGTGTTAGCCAACTACTTTGCTTTGATAGAGACGGTTTCAGAGTAGTATCGGAGCAAGTATTTTGATCCAAAGGGGCCGAATTAATAGATATATACGGCCTCCGTTTCAAAAAGAGTGTCCGTTTTGGAAAAGTGTATCATTTTTAATTGTTTATATCTTTTAATGTGAATATCAAAAAATATGCAATATGGATCTTGTTTGATAGATTATAATTAGTTCTATTAAACAAAGTTTTCAAAATCACATAAAATTTCATAAATTGAAAGATATAAGCATTTGAAAATGGCACGGAGTTCCAAAAAGGTCACTCATTTTGGAACGGAGGGAGTATTTTATATCCAAACGTATATTTATTATATCATGTGAGAGGTTGTGTAAGTTGTTGTGAGGTTGTGTAAGTTGTTGTGTTTGGATCGTTGTGTGAGTAGCATTATCCTTACATTTATATATTGAAAAGATTCTAGCCTAGTGCAGTTAAAATATACCAATCATTTTATTTTTTTCATTAGGCAACTTCAACCGTCACGTGATTATTTTTATTTATGAAAAAAATTGAGAAATGAGAATGTAAAATAACTGATTTTTTTATTAAATCAAACCAAAATTATTAAGATTATAAATAGCTATACACGAATAATTATCAATAATATTCAAAATTAGATATATACAAAATAAAAATTTTAACACTCGGAAACTCAGAAGGGGCCCCGGGTGGCCTCGGCCCCTGACCCAAAGCTAGCTCCGCCAATGTCTAAGAGTCAATTATGGCATGGCAAAATTCAAGATTGATTAATGAATGGTTGGAATCGTCTCTCTTTTAGATCTTATCGAGAGCATTAGCCCAACCAAAACCTATATATGTTGATCGGATTTTGATTGATATATTTATGGAGCACATTCATCTTCAAAAAACATTGCCACGTTGGATCAAAATTTATTTTTCTTAAAATAAATGTGTTTCGAAAATATACCAAATGATATCCGATATATCTTTTTAATAAATTGAAATTACGAAAAATGACACTTAAAAAGATACAGAGGAAGTATATATTAAAATTTGCCCAAAAACTTTGGAGTTTTGACCCACAAAATATATATTTTTTAATTGCAAATGCACAAGCATTCTCTTTTCATCGCAAGTTAAAATGGCATTACAAAGGAAGCTATCATATTCATCGTTTTCCATGTATGAAAATTTGCCAGAGTCAATTATATATAGTTCTAGTTTCTGACCCACTAATAAAAATCTTAACCCTGTCTCTTGCTGGGTCCATTTCCTACTTAAAAAAATTCCACCAACACACACGCATCCTTCTTATTGTTTTGGTGTCTGATTTAAAAGGTCTAGCTAGTCCCTTGTGTTACAATTGAGAATGACTTGTCTCGTAAAACAGAAAATAAGTACTTAAACAATAAGAATTTTAACGGAACGGAACCTAAATAGGTCTAGTATTTTCCTTAATAATTGTTAGTAAAATAAGATAAGAGAAGCATTATAGTGACAACTGACAGAAAGTGGACTATTGAGATGTAATATTTTATTTGAAGTTTTTAACGTGGAAGCTGCATTTGTTCTTTCAGGATAATGCATGGAAACATCTCTTGTTGTCATAATACTAATCCCGTATAATAAACTGTTGTTTGGATCGTGTTTATTATTTTCGTTAGCTTTTTAAACTATTTTTAGCTTTTGTATTATCTTGTTTAAAAATGTTGACGTTTGATTTTTTAATATGCACACAAGTCTTCCATTTAAATTATGATATCTGTGTCCCTTTAATATTCTACCAGCTCCGTCCGTGTTTGTTTATTCACTTTCATTATTCAACACACCTCAAAAAAATTGCACATGTCTTTGGGTATGAATTTAAAAAAATATGAAATATGGATCTTATTTGATGAATTTCAATTAGTTATATTGTACGAAATTTTCAAAAGATAAAGACAATTTAAATCACGACATGAATGCCAAAAAATGGACCAATAAACACGGACGGAATGAGTAACATGAATTGCTATGACTTTTGGCTTTTCTTGAAAGAGGAAAATTGGCTGCACAACTTTTAACCCAAACTCTTAGGATGCATTGGGTTAACTGGAAGGGATCGGATCCTTTCTAGTCCAAAACTCAGATCGGAAAAAACAGCCCTAATTTAGACAACACATTGGAAAAATCAATGGTTGAGATCTGCTTACAAACTCTGAATGAGAAAAAATCAATTCTTCACTCGAAAAAGTGTCTTGGCAGATCCAAGCCATTGATTATAGGATTGGATGGTTCAGATTAAGAATTGTTTGCTCCAGTCCATTTCTTAATTGGAATGAAATGAACACAGGAACGAAATTGAGACTGTAATATCCTGCCGTTCCTATAGTCCTTTCAAAACTAAACATTGCACTTGTAATATATTTTTTATTCCTTTCCACCCTTTTTGTCTTTTAGATACATATTATTGGCTTTTCCTCAGTAATTGAGCTAAAATTTAAGTGAACGGTAAAATTAACTTTAACCCATTAATTTTGAACAGAGAATCTTTTTTGAGACATGTAAAAGTGTTTAAAAAAAAAACCAATAAATGGGGAAGGAGGGAGTAATGAGAATGGGTAAGATTGAAATATTCATTAAAATTTTCTTGTTTGGCTATGCCAAAGAGTAACCTCTGTCATTCCTATTTCATCCTCAATATAGTTTTATTAATGTACCAAACAACTATGCCCTTGCTCTCCCTCTAGATCTCTCCTATTATCCTCTCCTTGCTCTTCATCAAAATTTGAACACAAAACCACATGCCCCAATTTTTATACGCAAGGTATAAAGCATTCAAAACTCTAAATTATAGGCTCATCTCAAAAACTGCGTCAAATAAAATTATGTAAACATGTATGTGTCAACATTAAGTGGGAGTTCAAGTGTGTATCTCTTCCCTATTTGACTCTTGAACTTCAGTGTTATTCACTTTAAATTAAATTCCCACACAATTGAGCCCCAAATACTTAAAATCTCCATACAACAGAGGAGAAAAGAAACGAATAAGAATCAACTTCGTCGTGGAAGACTCATGAATATATACATGTGCAATTGTGCATGTGTGTGTGTAGAGGGAGACGGAGAGAGAGAAAATGCGGGTGAGTTCTTTCTTGGTTGGAATGGAATTTTAACCAATAGATGTTATGTGAGGGTAAAATGGTCCATTTGACCTATCCTTCGACAGAGTTGGCCTTTCACCAATCACAGATAGATTAGGTGGTGTCGTTGTCCACTTTTAAAGTTGAGGCGTTGTCAGTGATACAAGCCAATTGATGAAGGGGTGCTTGTGTAATTTAACCGATAATAATTAATAATGGTAAGAATATGAATAACTAGGGACAAAATTTATTGGTAAAACTGTGGTAATGATTATAGAAATTGCCTAATAAATGGGGTGATCATTAGGCAAAACGTCTCCTTCCGTGGAAAATTAATGATTAAATTTGAATGCACCGCCACTATTGCGCAGCCATAGCCGCCATGTCCCTCCACCACTGTTGTAATCATTAATGCTGTTATTGGATGGATTTTTGAGATTTTTTGAATTTGATTTTTGGGGTAATGATTGGAGAGAGAAACAGAATAATAATTGAACATAGAGATAATGAGTGGAGAGACATAAAGAGAGAAATGAGAATAACGTTTAGAAAGTAGAAAGAGAAATGAAAATAATAATTGAAAGTAGGGATAATGAGTGTTTTTTAAGTTGAACCAAATAAACTCCCTATTCGAATTGTTTTCACTAAGATAGAAGTTGTGGACTACTACTTGTTATCACTACCCCGTTCTACTAAATAAATTAAGTGGCTTATTTTTTTTTTTGTCATTTTTGAATTTTTTTTCATATTTGTTAGTTTGTCGTTAATTTTTTAGGGATTATTGCATCGTCACGACGAAATGAATATAAATAGTAAAAAATTATGATCGAAATTAAATTTTTTTGAATAAAGATGAAAATAAGCCAACAAGCCAATTTTTCGTCTTTATTTAAAAAAAATTTGATTTCGATAATAATTTTTTACATTTTAGATTTCTCTTGTCATGATGATGCAATAATCCCTAAAAATTTAACGACAAACTAATAAATACAAAAAAAATTTGAATAGGGATAAAAAATAAGCCACTTTACTTATTTAGCGGAACGGGTTAAATTAAAAATTGCAAAAAATATGTTGAATGTTTTAGTTGAAAATGTGTTTGGTTTTCTAAATTTTTTCCACGTAAGGTGGAAACCTTCCGCCACCCTTTATGATCGAGTTTCATTATACGTTTATTGCAGTAATCTAAATTGTTCATCTTGTAAGACTTATAAATAATATATTCACGCAAAAAAAAAAAAAAACTTGATGGGACATTAATAGGTATTTTAAAAATTGAATTTTGGTTTATAAAATAGAAGATCATGGACAATTTAACTTTAAACTTATCAACCAACCTTTTTATAATCCAAAATTTAATTTTTATATACCTATCGATATTCAATTAAGCTTAATTTTTTTAGATATATACTACTCTGTGGACTCTATAAGATGAATATTTCATATTACTACGGGAAACGCACGGTGTGTCCCACAAATGGCGGTGTTAGAAACCCCAAGTTTTTTACACCTAAGGTGGAAAAGTTTAAACTCATTTCAGTTTAGTGGAAACAATTTAACTTTGAACAAAATAATTCAAAAAAGAACCCACCCGCATTTTCTATATTATGAATCAAATAATTCAAATTTTTGAATTTTGTCCACCCTACTCTTTTTGTTCTTCCCCATGCACAGACATGGAAAATGGAATCACTTCAAGAGTAAATTCCATTAGAGATAATTGTAAATCCTTAATTATATTTTTAATAAATTGCATGTTACCAAAAAAAAAAAAAACAAAGAAGAAGAAAGAATGGAATTAAGATTTTGATTATAGGTAAGCTTTTATAATTTTGCAAGAGAGCAAGCATCAGTGTAATTCCCATTATGTCTATATGTATTTTTAGAGATAAGGTTTTGATCATATACAAAATTATGTGTCTTCTCTACCTCTCTAAGCACTGCTAATCCGAAAACCCAACAAAAAGACCTCTAATGCTGAGTCTCTAATTGTACAATTTTATTTTGTTGTGGGAGAAGGTGATCGGAGTTCTCGGAGGGTTGGAGACACTGCTGAGGCTGTGCAAAGAAGAAATATAGTATTTGATACCCTCCATCTTTTGGACACTTAAATTTCTTCACACCATCGACGCCAATTGATCAATAATCACTAGCCATTTTATATATTTGTTTTGTTTTTTTTTTAAATTTCATCTTCTAAGAAAAATAAGAGTTTTAAAACCATAAACGGACTTTGAAATACAGAGTTGTCGCAAAAAATTATGCAAAATTTAACTTGCACATGCATTGCGTATGTTCCAACTTCTATTGATATGAATAAGGGCATGTTAAAAATTTGTTTTCTACTAACATAAACAGTTCGAATTAGTTATTTGGAACTGAAGGAAAGACCAAAAAAAGGCCCCCATATTAAATTTTGAATTTTATTTATTTATTTATTTTTTGTGTGTGTCTTCAGCTATGAGTACCGGTACAATAATCGATTCTAGAGCAAGGGGGAAACAAAAAGAGCCCGAAAATTGTATTTAAGGGCGGCACCACCACCACCACCACTAGTAGAGCCTCTCAAAAGCAATGATGAACTACTCACTAGCCGCTACTCTGGTAGGTTAAGGCCCAGCAGCATAACTGCTTCCCTTTCGTGTCTCACGAGCTCCTCTCTCTCTCTCTCTCTCTCTCTCACTCTCTCTCTCTCTCTCTGCCCCCTCAACTGCTTATCAGTTTTCACAAATTTCGAAGAGATTTTTTCCTTGCTTGAAATACACGTTACATAGGAGTGGCAGGCATCCAGCATTTCGAATCCCTGTAAATACTGCACCCTCCTTTCTGTCCTCTTCCTCTGCACTCTGCTCTCTACACATACACAGAATCTGTTCAAGAGTTCAGCCGTTTGCCCAATAGTCACAGTCCCACGAACAACGTCTTCCCATAACTGGGCCCTGCTTGGCGTTCCGTTTTTTTCCCTCATCCTCTGTTCTGCTTCGGATAAGTACAATTTTTTTTTTATAATCTCAAAAAATGGTGGAGGGGTGCGAAACCACTGCGGTTTTGGTGGTGAGGGAGTTCGACGGGAAGAAGGATTGCAAGGGCGTGGAGGAAGTAGAGAAGCGGTGTGAGGTCGGCTCCGGCGGCAAGCTGTCTCTGTTCACCGATCTCCTCGGCGACCCCATTTGCAGGGTTCGCCATTCCCCTGCCTATCTCATGCTGGTATCCATACATACATACCTTCACAGTCTCTTTTAATTTTGCTGTTTTTCTAGTTCGAATTTTGATTTCAAAATCTGTGTTGGAGATGTATATTGATATGGGTATATACATACATACATACGTATGATATGATATGATATATGTTTTGAGTAGGTAGCGGAGGCAGTGAAGGTGGTTGAAGGAGGAGATAAAGAGGAGAGAGAAATAGTAGGAATGATAAGAGGGTGCATCAAAAGCGTTACGTGCGGCAAGAAGTTCTCCAGAAGCAGTAGTGGTAAAAACTGCCCAACCCCTATCTACACCAAACTCGCCTACATATTGGGCCTCCGCGTCTCTCCATCTCACCGGTATCTCTCTCTCTCTCTCTCTCTCTCTCTCTCTCTTAATAACACACATACATATTCTCACATTCCAATCATTAGGACTTTGCAAACATTAATACTATTGGTACGACGGTTTTTCAACCAACGGGTTTGCGGGACCCACTCTGGATCCTAATAGCATCCCTCACATACGGCACCCCTCATCAGTTCAAAAACCGTTGGTGACAGATGCTAACCGACCATGATTCAACGGGCACATGGGGCACACTCTAAACCCCAATAGCACCCGCCCCTTTTGCAAAAACTGAGACATCGAGTTCTCACCTCTAGCTCATGGTTCACACGTTATCCTCGCATATGGTACGATAAATGTTCCTAACGATTATTTTATACCCTCTCCAATTCTTATTACTTGTTCTGTACAAAACAACCTTCAAAAAAATTTAATGGGACTTACCTTTGATGAATGTCTACTTAGATAGTTTAATTCAATTTCCATCATGCCCTTTATTTGTAACTTTGAAAACTACTTTTAATTATTTTTGAGGCTTAATTTTTAGAAACTTAGGCACTCTTTTCTTCCACAAAGGACAAAAAAAATTCACTATAAAATAGACGCTAAACAATATGAGACAAAGGAAGCCAAAAAAAGTTCTCTCAAAGTGTCCCGTGACATGTTTAGACACAAATTGGATGTGTATAAACTATGGGGTCTACACACTTTGTCTAACATATGACCACAAACTATGGTAAAAACAGGTCAAAAGTATTACTTGGCAATACCTTGAGGATTCTGAATAATTTTTCATACGAATTCTTTGTTCATCGTGCGTTGTTATCGAACATCTGTACCGTAGCAATACTCTTATCTAAGTAACTAAAAAACAGAGTGATTTTTGTAATTTTGCAGGCGAATGGGAATTGGACTGGAGCTGGTTCGAAGAATAGAGGAGTGGTTCAGAGAAAACGGAGCTGAATACTCGTACATAGCAACCGAAAACGACAACAAACCGTCCGTTAACCTCTTCACCGTCAAATGCGGCTACTCCAAGTTCCGTACCCCCTCAATCCTGGTCCAGCCCGTTTTCGCCCATCGGGTCCGGGTCAGCGCCCGAATCACCATCCTCAAACTTGCCCCCTCCGAGGCCGAATCCCTCTACCGCCGCCGCTTCTCCACCACCGAGTTCTTCCCCCGAGACATTGACTCGGTGCTCAACAATAAACTCAATCTGGGCACCTTCATTGCCTTTCCAAAAGGGACTTGTTTTCCCGGGTCGTGGCCAGGTACGGATCGGTTCTTATCCGACCCGCCCGATTCGTGGGCGGTTTTAAGCGTGTGGAATTCCAAGGATGTTTTTACACTCGAGGTGCGTGGCGCGTCGCGCGTGAGGAAAGGGTTGGCGAGGACGACCCGGTTAGTGGACCGGTCCTTCCCCTGGCTACACGTCCCGTCAGTGCCGGAAGTGTTCCGGCCCTTTGGGCTGCACTTTTTGTATGGGCTGGGCGGAGATGGCCCAATGACGGTGAAATACATGAAGGCCCTTTGCCGATTCGCGCACAATTTGGCCATGGAGAGCGGGTGTGGGGTGGTGGCCACGGAGGTGTCGAGTCACGACCCGCTCAAGTCGGGGGTTCCGCACTGGAAGGCGCTATCATGCCCTGAGGACCTGTGGTGCATCAAGAGGCTTGGGGAAGACTATAGCGATGGCTACGTGGGCGACTGGACCAAGTCGCCACCCGGAGTTTCTGTTTTTGTCGATCCCAGAGAGTTCTAACCAAATCAAGAAAACTAAATTGAGAACTCGAAAGAATTGTGTTTTTTTTTCTGTCTCTCTTTTGGGTTTAACTTTAGGTTTAGTTAAATGTAGGTAGTGGTGGTGGGGGAGCAAAAGAGGAAACATGAAAAGTATGGGGTGTTCTTGGCCTTATGGGTTTTTGTTTGTAAATGGATAATTGCTCCCTTTTTTTTGTGTGTGTGTGAATGGATGTGGCCTTTTGGATCCTCTTTTTGAACCAAAATCAGAAAGTTGGGGTGTTCCATGTGGGGTTTGTTATGTTTTGGCAATTAACGGTTGGAAAATGGGTGTGGTTATAAAATCTTGTGCATCCAAACTAGAAAGTCCCTTTGAAGAGGTTTGTGGAATCCCTCTTTTTCTTTGTAAAGTGAGGAGTGATGCTATATGTACCGATCAGGGGAGGGAAATCGTACCGACCGCTGTCGGCGGGCTGTCTTCGGCCACCGGGCGGCCTATCCGAGCCGTCCAAAAATTCTTTTAAAAAAACCGATGGGGCCCACGCCGGAATCAACCGCATCCGAGGTGTGTAGGGTGCTTGAACCGAGCACCCCTTTTTCGTGTCTCGGTTCAAACACCCTACACATCTCGGATGCCATTGATTCCCGCCTAGGGCCCCATCAGTTTTTTTTAAAGAATTTTTGGACTGCTCGGATCGGCCGCCCGGTGGCCGAAAACAGCCCGCCGGCAGCCTTCGGTACGATTTCCCTCCCCCGGTCGGTACTTATATCATTTTCATAAAGTGAGACCATTAGGCTTTTTGTTGTTCTTCTTGTAGTTGTGAGGGACAGAATGAGAATTGGAAGAAAAGTATACCGGATGTTCGGGCCAACGCGAACCCTCAGGTGGCCCCAAAGGTTTCGAATGGTTGGCATGCTTGAAATTCGAACATGCGACCTCGTGGAAAACAAACACTTGTAATTTTCTCATGTTCATTTGGCCAAATTCTATAGGGTTAAAGTTTTGCTTTTCTAAGCCAGATAAATTTGTGTAAAAGTATTTTAGGAGGCACTAGTGTTTTCTAACCAAATGGCCCGGTGCATGGGATATTACTTTGTTCATCTTTTAAAAATTCACCGCCATATCGTTGTGCATGAGTTTTTTTTGCTGTAAACAGGACACAGTATGTCTGGATAGTCCAAAATCTTGATAGTGGGATGAGTTTGTTTTTTTTCATTCGATATTTCTAAAAATTTACCACCATATCATTGTGCAAGAGTTGTATATTTTTTCTAGCATCAATGATAATGAGCACATCAAATTAGGAATTACCCGGAATGTGGTGGATGCGTATGATTGATGGGACTATAGTGGTTCTAACTTTTTGTGTCGACTAACTTTTGGTGGCATTTGGAAGATATACTCTTTTGCTGGATGCTATGTTTCTTTATATGAAATGATTGGGCGATTTGGCTTTTAGCTTCTTTGCTCTTCGTGCGAGAGCAAGTCCATTCATCCAGAAATTTTTGTGTACTGGTTGGGTTTCACGTGGCCGTGCCCACGTGGTGCCCGAGCAATCCATCCAGCCTGTTCAAAAGTGTGTTGGACGGCCCAAAAATTTCTCCCATTCATCAGTCATGTAAGCTGTTGAAGTCATAATTTGGCGAAATTTCTCACAGAATTTATGGCAACCGTTTGCTAGTTACTGATGCTAGAAAAGTTGGTGTCAAAGGTTTCCCAAAATCTATCACAGTAAATCCAAAAGTCTGGATTTAAAATTGTGCCGCAATGACACCATGACACCGTTTTACTGTTCTCCCTTTTTCCCATATATCATGGCCATCAACGATCGCCACATAGCGGTTGGGTCTTTAAAGGGCCCGCCGCACAACGCGAGGTACATGCATTCGAGTGAAATTTCCCATTTTGTTTTTAAAAACTAATGTAGGATTTTTTTCCTTTTACAATTAAATTGACTCCAAAAAAAGGGGAGTGTTTGGATTAGGATGTTGTGAGGAAAGCACTCATGGCCTTCACGGGTGTTGCACTAATGAAAATCATATGACTCATGAGGATAATGAAGGGAAGGTAGACGCGGTTGTAGTGACAAAATTAATGTGATTGATGAAAGTGGCACTACTCGTTTCACCGTTTTGTTTTCTAGTCCACTAGGCGATTAAGGTGTTTTTGATAATTCAGATGTCTTAACCGGTTTACATACACCTCTGCTATAATTGTAACAATCTTTTTAAAATTACGAAGGATATGATTTGAATTTGAATTTTGTGGAGGAAAAAACAAGAGTAAAAACTAAAAAGGATTCTCCTCCTCGTACTTTCTTTTTCTTTCCTATTTATGATTGAAGAAGAATCTCTTGTTCTTCCACCAGAAATTCAAGATCCAACTAGAAACTTCACCACCAAGCTTTGTTTGGTCAATGACAACATTTTCTACTTAACCGTTGGGATTCTCTTTTTCAAACCTAAACCCAACATGATTTGAAACCTTCCAAATGCCATCAATTTTTATGAGATCAATTCATACAGATCTTTGCCCTAACTATAATTGGGTTTTCAATTAGTGGACAATGAGATTGCTCCTTCAAAATTAGCTAGTCGAGATGTGTATAAGCTGACCATGACATCCTGAGACATACAAAAGAAGCATGGTTGGTGAGAGAGTGTTAGGCAAGTTTTGACCATGGTTATTTCATGGAAACATGCCCAAAGTAAGCCTAACTCAAATTAGTAATTAATATAAACAAGATCCAAAATGCTATCATTCCCAAATCCTTTTCTTCACAGTTTCCTATGAAAAGGTGTTCCCCAAGATAGATCACCTATATATATTAAGGAGTATAAGATAATAAGGCTAGGAAGTGAGTGATGAGTACCTTTCAAATACATCTATTTTTTTGGTGAGAATTTTTGTTATATCCCTTTATCTTTAAGCAAAAATTCACTTTAGTCCTTCACATTTTAATTTGGACAAATATATACTTGCATTTTGGAATTGATTTCAATGTCATCTATGTGTTGGATGCCGTTTGTTTTTTTGACGGCAAATGGTCATTTGCTCACTGTTTTTTTGGGGGTACAGTTCCCCATTCCCCTCTTTTCTCTTTTTCTCATCAATCTCCACCCCCTTCCATGAAGAAACCCAGCCAGTGCAAAACCCCAACTGATTTTCCTCCCAATTTCCATCAGTTTACTGTTTATTTAATTAGTTGTATATCCTATTCAAGGGGGATGAATTCCAGATTTTCAGTGGAACAAAACACAAAATTAATCAACGTCGTTCAGTCGTCAAAACGAGTACCCTAACTTTTCCTCAACGCTAGATTTGTTTTCTATTCTTGATGATCTCTCCGTGATTCGGTTTGAGTTAACTCAACCAGCTGTTGTCATTGTTAACCTGAGATTTGTAGAACAATCAAAGCATATGGAGAGGAAGGGAGGCATGGTCTCGATGTCCTCGTCGTAGACACCGCAGTCGAGCGATAAGGTTGTGAGAGATCTGCACTTCTCCTCAATTCCTCCTCCTCCTTTCAACCCTTCAAATTCATCCCGCTGTTCTCGATTCGCCGTTCCAAAAACACTCCTCCATGAACTCTGTTGCTTTGCCTTTCTTTGTGAACAGAGAGAGATTGACTTGATAAATGAATTTCATCTTAAAAACCACCTCTCCTTTCTCAATGACTGCCTGAGAAGCCCAGATTTTTACAACCCACATCAAGATTTAGCTTTCGCCACCAACTGCAGCGCTGGCGGTGCCGGAGCTGCTCGGTGAGTGACCCTGTTTTTGGGTCTGCCGTCGACCCTAGTTTTAATGTGGGAAGAAGAGACAAAATGGGGTTTTTGAGGGAGGAGTGGAATGGAAATCTACCCATAAAAAACAATCATGTGCTAGGCACATGACCATTTGCCATCTAAACAACAAACGACATCCAACAAATGGATGACATTGAAACCAATTCCAAAATGCAAATATACATTTATCCAAATTAAAACGTGAAGGATCAAAGTGAATTTTTGTTTAAAGTCAAAAGGATATAACATAATTTTCTCTTTTTTGGTTGACTTGAACTAATGTGAGTGGTTTAGGTATACTTAAGGTGAGCAAGAAACTGGCAATGTCTTATGATGTCAAATTTGGTTTGCATTTTGCTTCCTTTTAATATTGGTCGATGCACAAATCACAATCACTAAATCTGTCTTCTTTTTACTAGACTAGGTGCATCCCGACGTGCTTTGCACGTCTGTCATGCCTGTTATGAACAGCGATTTTGAATGTTTCTGTAATTAAAAATGTAGATGAGCATAGCAAAAGTTGTATGCATAAGTTTTATCAAGGGTTTGATATACATAAGTACGTCATCTACATCAACTGCACGATTTTGCTTACAAGCTTATATATGATTGCAAAATGCCTAGCATTAAAGTAGAGTTCGTGGGACTTAGACAAAGCAAAAGTATTTAGACTTGAAGTTGTAATAATACACTGAGACCTTGATGGGGGAAAAAATCCTTAATGAAAGGGTGCAAAGCACTAAAGAACTTCAAAACTTCAGCTGGGGCCGAGGAAATAGAACTGACAATCTCATTAACCAAAAACAAAAGGAAACTCTTCCTAACCAAAAGTCTATCAAGAGAACCATCGAACATAAACATGCCATCTCCACTTATAGGCTTGTGGGACAGTGAAAGAGTAATAGCATACCGTCTCATCAGCTTCTCTAGCAAATGTGATTTTCCGTCCATTCTGCATGTTCTTCTCCATGATAATTTCCAGCAGCTTCTTCTCTTGCATTGAGGGCATTGGTCTTTCTCGTTAATGCTCTCGCTAGTACCATTGCATTTGTAGCAAAGGTGTTGCATCTGCAGGATCATAAAGGGTCCTAATTGTGACCATTCCTCGTTCCCTTGGCAGCTAGCACATTTCGTTGAAGCTCTATCTTTTGAACATTTCCTGTCATTAACATAGCATAAGACTACATGAGCATCATTTATATCTAGAATTACAAAATTAGTGTCAACATTGAACACATACTATCAAAGAAATTACTCATTGCACTTTGAGTGAATGATATTTCAAGTTTAGGGTTCTTCTTTGATGTCCCAATGTACAAGTTCTCGAGATAGACCAAGGGGCGAACTATATCTTCTCCCCTCCTCTGCCTTCGTCCTCTGCTGCTACTACCACCTGATATGTTTACTCTTACTTTTTCCTAAATATGTTTACTCTTATTTTCTCCAGAGATCCCAAGGAAGCTCATGAGTTGCAGATTAATTTTCTCTCTCTTAAGAACTATTATATTCCTGCTGCTATCACAGATTCTCACTCTTAAAACCAAAGAAACCCAATTCCACGTTACCCAACCAGAGTGTTGTTCTTCCAGACACATTCCTTACAAAGTTAATGGACATGTGTAACCAACCAACAGAAATTCATGTATTTTTTTACTAACCAAACACGCCATCATAAACTCTACTCCATAAATGTAACTAATTATAGCTTAACATGTGATCAATCGAATTGCATTCACACGGAAAACATCATTAAACTTCCATGTTCATATGAACTGAATAAACTATAAAAAGCTCTCTTTCTAACTTAAAAAACAAGTAGCAGAGAAGCAAAAATTGGCCCTCATCATCAGAGTCGATTTATCACAATAAAAGAAAAATTACATTAAAAAATATCTACACATTCCTGCCATCCCATACACATTCTCGATCCCAATGGTCCGAAGTTTCCAGCAAATTATAACATTGAAATCAGAAATTAGAAACCACACTCAGCAAGTCAACGCTTCTCCAATTCCTAGAATAAAACTCCTGACAATATAAGTGATTTTGAGTACGTAAAAACTGCCAATATCACAAAAAAATCCTATTTGTTTCACCACCATTAAGACTTGAAGCGAGGAAGCTGAATATAAAGTCATAAAGATTACCATATGTGTCACTGCAACCCCTTTTGGATTCTCCGAAAAGTGGATGATCCCTCTTTTCCCACAGTTTTTCAGAAAAGTGGATGATTCCTATTTTGTCAAATTCCATGCATCCATAATTTGATGCTTGCTTCAAAAACAAAATAGACATCAATAAGAAGTTCAATATGACAGAAAAAATTAAATGCATAAAGGAAAGAAACAAAACAAAAAATAAAGGAAAGAAACAAAACAAAAAATAAAGGAAAGAAATAACAAAGCTGGTAAATAAATCTGTATGGCACTAAACTTACTCCCATTGTAGTGGTGAACTCCGACGTTCGCCAACATGGCATAGTACATTATCTCAGACTTCCAAAGAGGAGGGCAGTTGTTGGCAATGATAACCAACTTTGCTGAAGAACATAAAAACAATTCCCATTAGAAACCGTCTCACTTTCATTCTTTCTTTGAACTTATGCAGGAAGCAATGCACTCAAAATTTGAAAACACTTAATTTCTTTACGAAAACTATAGCGTAAATCAGAAATGGGCAAATTTCATAAACAGCGCCTTTGGCCAATTTCCATATTGATTTCAATCTTTGATCTCAAAGCTGATTTTTCTGATCAAATTTATCCTTGTCCATGCATGCCCATCTTGCAAATGGGCCAAACATGAAACAGGGCAGTGAGCGACCCAAAAATTAAGGGAGAGTAATTCTACATCTTTTTGCAGAAGTAAGTGCAAAAGAGTTAGCTCAAGTGATAAAGGTGTAAGTGCCTTGCATGAAATAGCTGAGAAAGGGGCTCCAAAAACTCTTAAAAAAAGAAGAAGAATCAGAGATAACTTAAGAGATATAGAGATCGTACCTACACATATATATTCTCTATTGAAAGCTCGGTATTACCTGGTAGTAAATAGAAGGCTTGATTTTTAGGTAGAAAACCCGCCTACATGCAACATAAGAACATTCACTAAAAATCAATGTCTAAGATACCAAGCCAAACAATAGATAAAATGAATCAGATTTTTTGAGCCCTTCAAATCAATTAATTTCAAACCTCGTAGCTCATCTACACAAACAAAGACAATGCAATTTGAAAATCAAAAACAGTATCACCTTACCTGGGAATGTGGGGGACCAAATCAATTGTTTTATTTCCACTTTTATCGTCCTTCGATTTTCAGAGCACGAGAGGAATCCTAGTGTGAGTTGAAGAACCCTAAATCGAACAAAGAATAACCCTAACTCAAACAATCGCACTGCAGAATTGAAACAATAAATGGAAGAACTCTGAAATATAATTAAAAATCTCTAAAAAATAGGATGAAAGGGAAATAATACCTGATTCAGATCTAGCCCATGGCTGCATCGGTTGGGGGAAGGCGAACGAAAAAATTGCTTCCGCCCGAAAAAGAGTTGAAGTCCCGATCTGGCCAAAGACTTTACGTGGACGGCGATGGAGTCGTGATGAAGGATTGCAGAAGAGAGAGAGAGAGAGAGAGAGAGAGAGAGAGAGAGAGCCAAGGAAAATTGCAGAAGAGAGAGAGTGCATGTGTGTGTATTCCGTGGTGAAAAGGAAGATCAAGATACGTGGCACGAGGCTGCGTGTCATGCACCCACGTGGGCCATAAGGCAATTAGGCACAATTACAATTATGGGCAGCCGGCTAACACTGCATGTCTATAAATTGAAGGCTAAATTCGTCCAAATCAGAAAAGTGGCAAGCGAAAAATTGACCAAAACTCCCTCTTCTTATAGAGGAGGAGGATATATAAAATAGTAGGATGGACAAGTGGAGTCAAGTTAAATTATCAGCTATGGACACCTATGGTGTGTGCACCAATGGTTCACATATACGCACGCGGGGCCTATTCTGGGTCCCCTACGGATAATCCGAGCTATTCAATCATTTTAAAATACATATATACCAAGTGGGCCCGTGAAAAATCAACTTAATTAAACATGTGTATGTGATTGATCCAATTTTTCGTTTTTCATTTAGATTTCATAATTTTTTTCATTATGGAGAGGATACTCTGACGTGGAGAAGGCTATTGAGAGGAGGCTCAATTTGAGGCATAATTTTGGGCGAACCCTATCTCAATTTGTCTTTCCAATATACGCACCCAAAAATTAGAAAAAACAATCTTTGCAATGGCATAGGAAGGAAAAACTCTACCTACGTCTTTGTTTGAGAATTGCATTTGTCCAATGACATGATTTCCCCCATGTAATTCTTTACGATGTCTATAAATCAAAGACATTATTAGGAAACGGCTACGGTGCATATCTAGCGTACAATATGCACCCATAACATTTACAACGGAGAGACATAAAATTTACCACTGTGAAGTGTGACATTTTACTAATAAGCATAACACTAGCGCAACATTTTACCAAACATGCGTAACATTTTACCGGATAGGCGTAACGGTGCATATGGAATGCATCCTTAACCATTGAGAGACATAACATTTACTCCACCATTAAGAGACATACCATTTATCACTTAGAGGCATAACATTTGTCCAAAATTTATTAACCAAGCTTGGGTGGTTTAGATGAGCGATGTTGGACAAGTCTAACACTCCCCCTCACGTGCAGCCCGGATGCACGTGGAGGTGACAGACCAGAAGCAGACTCACTGACTCAAGTGACAGAGATGACAGAGACTTTACTACAAAAGGTGAGGCCACCCAAGACCTAACTTTGATACCATGTTAGATTTCTTGGAGGTTTCCAACCTAAAAATTAATTGGCAATAGGTGGAGTAGCGTCTAGAATTTATTAACCAAGCTTGGATGAATTAGATTAGCAATGTGTGTAAATATGAGAGAAGAAATATTTCATTGAATTCGATATATAAAACCTTATAATGAACGATCTATTTATATAGGAGAGGGAGCCTAATTATAGAATGAAATCATACTAATTAAATATGGAAGAAAATCATCCTAATTACAATCAAATCACAATCTCAATATTACAATTTTATTTGTTATATATCTATTTATTCTAACATCCCCCTCAAACTCAAGTAGGTCTATCAACTTGAATTTGAAAAAAGTAGAAATCAAGAGCACCAAAGCCAAAAAGAAACCAGGAACAACCAAGCCAAGCCAAAAGAACCAGGAGAGCCAAAAGTGAGACCCAGGAGCAGCCAAGCCAAGCCAAACTCAAGTAGGTCTAACAACTTGAGTTTGAAAGAAAAGAAATGAAGAATCCATGAATTAGAAAGCCACGAGTTCTGGTGGTGAAGAGGCACGGTGGGCGAAGTAAACTATGACTGTCCGGCGGACGGCATTGCATTCAAGGCTTAGGCCACCCACCAGAAGCGAAAATTCCACAGGGCCTAAATCTTATAGCTCTGATACCATGTGAAGAAAAGAGAATCATGTATTATTGAATGTATTTTGACCATAACCCTAACATGCCTTTATATAGACTACAGGACTTGGAGACTAAGAAAGTAACCAACAAGGAAACATTAATAACGAAGAAACATAAATATTAACCTAGCCTAAACAAGAAATATATAATATTGAAACCAAGAAAATATGGTAACATAATATTAGAAAATATTATGTTAACATCTCCATTCAAACTCAAGTAGGTCTACCAACTTGAGTTTGAAAAAACTCAGAGAAATCAAGAACAGCCAAGCCAAGAGAAGCCAAGAGAGAGAAAGAAACCAAGAACAGCCACGCCAAGAGAAGCCAGGAGAGAGAAACGGTCAGGAGAGCGAAAAGCCAAAAGCCAGGAGAACAACCAGGAAGAAAACCAGCAGAAATCAAGAAAAGCCGAAAAACGAAGAAACATGTAATTGAAAAGCCACGAGCACTGGTGGTGAAAAGGCATGGTGTAGGCAATCGGAAAGCATGAAGGAGATTGGCAAAATAACTAAGAGCCCAGCGGATGGCAACGAGGCTTAGGCCACCCGCCAGGAGCGAATATCCACAGGGCCTAAATCTTATAGCTCTGATACTATGTGAAGAAAAGAGAATCATGTATTATTGAATGTATTTTAACCATAACCCTAACATGTCTTTATATAGGCTACAGAAGACTAATAAAGTAACCAACAAGGAAACATTAATAACAAAGAAACATAAATACTCCCTCCTTCTCATAATGTTTGACATTTTCAGGAATGCGTGTCATTTTTAAATTGCATATATCTTTCAATCCATAGTATTTTAGGAGATTTTTTGAACTTTGTTTAATAGAACAAATTAAACACTATCAAACAAGATCCATATTGCTTATAAAAAATATTATGGATTAAAAGATATAGTCAATTTTTTCATAAGGCTGGAATAGTGAAAGTGCCAAACATTATGGGACGGAGGGAGTATTAACCTAGTCTAAACAAGAAATATATAATATTGAAACGTAGAAAATATGGTAACATAATATTAGAAAATATTATGTTAACATCTCCCCTCAAACTCAAAGAGATCTACCAACTTGAGTTTGAAAAAACTCAGAGAAATCAAGAACAGCCAAGCCAAGAGAAGTCAAGAGAGAGAAAGAAACCAAGAACAGTCAAGCCAAGCCAGGAGAAGCCAAGAGAGAGGAACGGTCAGGAGAGCCAAAAGGCAAGAGCTAGGAGAACATCCAGGAAGAAAACCAGCAGAAATCAAGAAAAGCCAAAAAAATGAAGAAGCCAGTAATCGTAAAGCCACGAGCACTGGTGGTGAAAAGGCATGGTATAAGCAACCAGAAAGCATGAAGAAGATTGACAAAATAACTAAGTGCCCGACGGACGGCAGCGAGGCTTGGGCCGCCCGCCAGGAGCGAATATCCACAGTGCCTAAATCTTATAACTCTTATACCATGTGAAGAAAAGGGAATGATGTCTTATTGAATGTATTTTAACTATAACCCTAACATGTCTTTATATAGGCTACAGAACTTGGAGACTAAGAAAGTAACCAACAAGGTAACATTAATAACAAAGAAACATAAATATTAACCTAGCCTAAACAAGAAATATATAATATTAAAACCTAGAAAATATGGTAACTAACATGTTAGAATAAATAGACATATAACAAATAAAATCGTGATCTTGAAATTGTGATTTAATTGTAATTAAGATGATTTTCTTCCATAGTTAATTAGTATAATTTCATTCCATAATTAGACTCCTCCTATATAAATAGAGGGCTCATTGTAAGGTTTTATATATCAAATTCAATAAAACATTTCTTCTCTCATATTTTACATGGTATCAGAGCTATAAGATTTAGTCTCTGTGGAATTTTTGCTTCTAGCGAGCGGCTTAAGCCTTGCTGGCATCCGCTGGGCACTCATAGTTTACTTCGCCCACCATGCCTCTTCACCACCAGCACTCGTGCCTTTCTAATTACGATCACTGACTTCTTCGCTTTTTGGTTTTTCTTGGTTTTTCCTGGTTTTCTTCATGAATGTTCTCATGGCTCTTAGCTCTCCTAATCGTTTTTCTCTCCTAGTTTTCTTGGCTTGGCTTGGTTGTTCTTGGTTTTTTTGAAAAGGGATGTTCAAATAATAAAAATAGGGTTATTTACCGAGACACCCCTCCAACGTTATCCGTTTTTCATGGTCACCCCCTCCCCCGAAATTCGCTACGGCTAGACCCCTTCCGTTATCTCTACTTTACCCGTACACCCCTTCCGTTAGAGTTCTGTTAAGTTCTGTTAATTTTTTTATTGAAATTAATTCAAAAGTAATAAAATGTTCCAATACTACCCTCAACCATATTTCCTCTCTTACCTCAATCCTTCCAATACTACCCCACCCCACCCCACCCCATCCCATCGACCCACTCCCCCACCGTCGGCGCCGGCTCCCACCACAACCAACACCCACCTCCACGCCTACCACACCCACCCCACCCAACCGAAAACAGCTGACTAAACGGAAGGTAGAAAACTAGGCCATGGATCCCGATGAGGCGAAGAAGAAAAACGGAGAGAACGTCGAGACGAGAAAGAATAAGGAAATCAAGAAGAGGAGGAGTTCGTTTATCCTGAAATTCGGATGGTTCAGATCGGACGACTACGATGTTTCCACCGTCGAGAGATCGGCGGCAACCTCGATACGGAGTCCGTCTCGGCTAGAGATATTCGCTCCCGAGAAATGCTTATAGCTTATTCACTTGAAATTTGACTAGATAATAGGTGAAAATTACCTTTGGGTTTTGTTTTATTGTTTTACCTGATTGGGAATTGTGTTATAGAGGATTGGAATGGGTTTGATGGGAGCTTGAGATGGGTTGAATTGTGGGATAATGTGAGCAATGGTGGGTGTGAGGGAGGAAGCCATGGGAGAGAGAGAGAGAGAGAGAGAGAGAGAGAGAGAGAGAGAGGGTTTCTTGGTTTGTGTTGAATGGGTCGATGAGTTTTGAAGAAAACTTGGAACAAACACGGCTTGGTCACGGGATCAAAAAAATAGAGCCTGGTCAAATAATGGAAATTTAAGAAGATGACAAGGGCAATTTTGGAAATTTAAACGGAATATTCCAATATTCATGACGGAAGGGGTGCCATGGTAAAAAAAAAAAAGATGAAGGGGTCTCGCGGTAGCGAACTTTTGTCGAGGGGGTGTCCAAGAAAAATGTGTTTCGCGGAGGGGGTGTGCCGGTATTTAACCCATAAAAATATTCTAATAGATTATACTCCCTCCGTCCCACAATGTTTGTTGGGTCCGCAAAACGAGAATGTAAAAATATTACACTTTTTGCAAGAAAAACTCCAATTGTTTTTATGTTAGAATAAATGCATATACAAAATAATATCGCGATCAAATTGTGATTTTGAGATTGTGATTTGATTATAATTAGGATGATTTTATTTCATAGTTAATCAGTATGATTTTCTTTTCATAGTTAGACTCTCTACTCTTGTATAAATAGAGGCCTCATTGTATGGTTTCAATAATCAAATAAAATATTTCTTCTCTCATATTTAACATGGTATCAAAACTATAAGATCTAAACCCTGTGGATATTTGCTCCTGGCGGGAGGCCTAAGCCTCGCGACTGTCCGCCGAGCACTTAGTTACTTTGTCAATCTCATTCATGTTTTTCGGTTGCTTTCACCCACCAGAACATCTCTTCATCACCAACGCGCCTTTTTACAACCAGTGCTCGTGGCTTTTCGATTCATGGCTTCTTCGTTTCTTTTCTTTCAAACTCAAATTGGTAGACCTGCTTGAGTTTGGCTTGGCTTGGCTTGGCTTGGCGTGGCGTGGCGTGGTGGCTCCTGGTTTCTTCTTGCTTGAATGTTCCTAGTTTCTTTTGGCTTTTTCAAATTCAAGTTGGTAGATCTATGTCACGATCCCGACTCTAAGAACTTTGTCGAGTCATCGTGACCGGCCGTTGAGTCGTAACGCTCATCCAGGCCTCTTTTTCATAATTAAATTTAGAGACAATGGTTTGAAAATAACATAACTATTTTATTTCAAAAACACTTATTACAAAACCCAAGTCTTCTGAAAAGGTAACATTTTTACAACATCTACACAAAAGGACAACAAGCATGTCCCTGGGCAGCAGAAACACCACCTCTATTCTTCATTATCTGTGAAAAATATTAATTTTCATAAGCCGAATGCTCATGTGAGATACAAATACAAAAATTGCACATTTATACCATGGAAACATAAATGCTTGCCCAATCTGAAATAAATAATCTTATGATGTTCGTCCAACAGCTTAATCTTTCTGTACGGGAGCAACCCCTCTTGCTGTGTGAAATGATCAAGTCACTGGCCACTAAGGCCCTATTCTTTCCGTCCGTATAACTCCATTCTGTGTTATGGTATCTTTTTAAGCGTCCCCCAAACTCGGGACAACTGTCTGGATGCATCAATAGGTCATCTCCTTTGTCCGACCGCTTTCATTTTCTAAGTCTAAATTTTACGGCGTCATCACCTTTGTCTGACGTGCTTCTAATCTTTAACATGAAAAATTTGTCACATCTTTTCCATGGCATATCTAAAAAAAATTGTAATCTTTCCACAACATAAAATCATGCTACTTTTATAAAGGAAAATCATGTAACTAAAGTATAAGTATTTCGCCTTAAAACTTGAGAATATAATGAAGACTCAACCTCTACCCTTGCTGTCTGCTGAACTAAATTAGTACACTAGTACACGGCTTGGCTACTTTTCTTTTCTTTCCTTTCAATTGCACCAATTGTAGACTACTGTTCAAGTACTACCACCAGTAGCATTTTTTTTTCTACTGTACTAAAGTTGTTTGTCTACTTCCTTTTCCTTTGGCATGCACATGGAGTCTTACCCTATTTATAGGCTTTCTTTAGTTAGCCTAATCCTGACACCAAACTTGTCCAGGTGTCACAGAAACTGGAGGTGGTAAAATTATAAGCATGAGGTGTAGAATTTAACCCTACGATGTGCTAAACTAGAAGATTGTGATACCCTTCTTTTTTACCCCTTTTATCCCCCGGAATCTGGTAGAATTTTCAAGTTCCGTACACATTATACATATATGTTCTAATTACGGTATTTTGTCATCTTCCAAGTAAATTATCTATTATGTGTACATTTTATAAAAGAAATATTTTTAATTTTTGTCCAGGCTAAAACTAAGTAATTTTACATGCCGGTCTCAACATTGCCTTTATTTTAAATCGAACCACGGAAGAATTTTAGGTCGGGGTGTTACATCCTTCCCACCTTAAGAAGTTTGGTCCTCTAAACTTACATATACCTTGGGAATAACTTGAATTTATTTAATAGAGAAATAATTTAAGTATGGTACCTGCTAGGATGTTCTTAGTTTCTCTCATGTATCGCCAGGAAATATTGCATAATCTCTTCCATGCCTCTAGCCTTGTCCTGTATTCCCAGTCTTATTTTGCGGGTTTCCATTATTTCCTTTTCGTTGATCCTCATTTTCAACCAACAAATTTGAGTTTTTTGGGCAATTCCTTCTGATATGGCCCAGCTCACCGCACCCATAGCAACCAGTTGATCCTTTCAAACATATCCTTGTATGTGCTTTCCCGCAATTCAGGCAGTTGGGGCGATTCTCAGTTCTATTTTGTCCTTGTCTTCCTGTATTTGGTCGCTTAGTCTGTCCATTGTTAGTATTGTGGTCCTCATTCTTCATTTTCTTAGGTTCCGACATATGGTCAGTCTTTGCACTTTTATCTTCTAGCATTAAAGACCGATCTAGTACTTCGGCATAGGTGGCTAATTTTAACGACTTAACGAGTTTGTGCAAGTCTGGGTTTAATCCTCCCTCAAATCTACGAGCTTTCATATTTTCGTCTGGAATCAAATGTGGAGCATAGTGTGCTAAGGTTGTGAACTCGGCCTCGTATTGGGCTACAGTCATGCCTGGTTTTTGAGTAAGGTTTTGAAATTCTATACTTTTGTTATCTCTAATGGATGGGGGTATATACTTTTGGTTAAAGAGGTCGTAAAATCGTTCCCATCCCATTTGAGGTTCAGCCCTCCTTACTAACGTCCACCAACGTTGAGCTTCTCCTGTTAGGTTGTACGCTGCTAATGCCACTTTCTCTCTTCCTTCACATTGCATGACTTGGGCTATATTTTCTATGGATTCCAACCATTCATTGGCTTTTACGGGATCTAATCCACTGGGGAATGTTAATGGTTTTAGCTTTTGGAAGTCTCGTACTCGGACTTCAGTTACCGCTGGGGCTGGTAGGGGATTTTCTGAGGGAATAACGGGTGGATCATTCAAATTAATATGCACTCCCTGTGGAGGTACTACTGGCGGTGGAGGTGGCTGATTTTGCAAAAGTGTAAGAATTCTTTCCACTTGATGTTCTAGTCTTTCAAACAGTTAGCTTGATTCCATTTAAAACTAAGCTGGAAAAAGAAATACAATTACGACATAAATAACAGCATTTATTTATAAACATAAAATATCACACTTTATATTTACAACGCTAATTTACATTGTCTTTTTTTTTACATTGTCATTTTTCTTTTCCTCCCTTCTTTTTCTTTTTTTCTTTTTCCTCATCTCCTAATCACTTAGGATGTCTATTGGTACCGATGACGCACACCCTAGAGACAGCGGTTTCGCACTGCAAGAACCCTCGCTAGGAATATGGTGGCGAACTCGAATTGGAGGATTTTCCTTAGCTTTCTTTTCAAGTTCCTTCATTTCTTCTGGTTGCTCTCCAATCATTTTGAATGCCTTGAACCATACTAGGCAATTGCTTTTAGCATGCTTCTTTAAGATAGACTTCTTTTGCTCTTTTGTGTAGTATCCAAAATATTCTTCTATTTTACTTATTTCTCCCATTAATGCCTCCTTGGCCCGGTATTGGACTCTTCGCTCGTGAGAATCTTGATTTACGTGTTGGTCATGATTTCCTTTAACTCTGAAGGGTCCCCATTCGTCAATAGTAATAGAGTCCGATTAGCTAGACATCCTGAAACAATGACTTTTATTCAATTTTGTTAGTATACTTCACTATTATCAAACCGTAAGATATCAGTTTGGTTGCCGTCAGACGGGAAAAAAAACACTACATTAATTGTTTCCTTTTATATTGTTCTAATTTATTACTATACACTTTGTAGCGCCTGCCAATTAGTAGGTGGCACCGAATTTACAAAGGAACAAAATCTTTTTATTTATATACATATCTATATACAAACTACTTCTTCCTTGTACATTTTTACACTATTTACACAAGCATTTTTTTTCCCCTTCTAGTGGTACCATTTTCCATTGGCAACGGATTATCATTATTGGAGGGTCTTGGTTCTTCCCTATTAGCAGTTGGTCTCCCATTTTCTTCCTCTTCCGCATTTACCCGATTCAACAGAACTTGGAAACCTTCATTGTCTTGCAAAAAGTGTAACGCTTTCTGTCTTATGATGATATTCTACAACGCTTCTTTTTGCTTCTGTTGATAGTAAGGGTTGGTATTACACTACTCTTCGTACTGCTCGGTAGGCGAGTGTTTGGGCATCCCGATCGGTGAGATGTTCGTACAGTTCAGGGTTCGCTGGGTGAACGGCAGGGCGTCCATTAACAGGTGAATTGACTATATATCTGCCCCAAATATCCATTGCGTGATGATTTGCCATTCCTACAGTCAATACATTTTAGAATTTAAATCATTTCACCATCTAAATCATGCCAGCTGCCCGGGGACTCTGTTGAACAAGGAATATGTATACTTTTCTTTCAAAATTTAAAGGCTGCTAAAACAATTTTTTTTTCATTTCTTTTTCTTTTAAAGAAAATTCCCAAGTTGCTTTTTTTGTTTTTTTTTAAAAAATATTTCTTTTTATAAAAACCTTGCTCTGATACCACAATTGTCACGACCCCGACTCTAAGAACTTTGTCGAGTCATCGTGACCGGCCGATGAGTCGTAACGCTCATCCAGGCCTCTTTTTCATAATTAAATTTAGAGACAATGATTTGAAACTAACATAACTGTTTTATTTCAAAAACACTTACTCCCTCCGTCTCTTTTTTAGGGTCCAGTATTCCATTTTGGGCTGTCCCTTAAAAAGTGTCCATTTTATAAAGTTAGTGGATAAAAGTTGGTGTATTGTCTATTTTGTCCCTAAAAGTATATTCCATTTTGAAAAATAAGTGAGTAAAAGTGTAATGATGATGGATAAGTAGGGAAAGTGGAAGAAAAAGTTGATGTAAAAAGAATAATGATAATGTCTTTTTAATAAGTTGGAGTTACGAAGTAGTACATTTACAAAGGGACGGAGGGAGTATTACAAAACCCAAGTCTTCTGAAAAGGTAACATTTTTACAACATCTACACAAAAGTACAACAAGCATGTCCCTGGGCAGCAGCAACACCATCTCTATTCTTCATTATTTGTGAAAAATATTAATTTTCATAAGCCGAATGCTCGTGTGAGATACAAATACAAAAATTGCACGTTTTATACCATGGAAACATAAATGCTTGCCCAATCTGAAATAAATAATCTTATGATGTTCATCCAACAGCTTAATCTTTCTGTAGGGGAGTGACCCCTCTTGCTGTGTGAAATGATCAAGTCACTGGCCACTAGGGCCCTATTCTTTCCGTCTGTATAACTCCATTCTGTGTTATGGTATCTTTTTAAGCGTCCCCCAAACTCAGGACAACTGTCTGGATGCATCAATAGGTCTTCTCCTTTGTCTAACCGCTTTCATTTTCTAAGCCTAAATTTTACGGCGTCATCACATTTGTCTGACGTGCTTCTAATCTTTAACATGAAAAATTTGTCACATCTTTTCCATGGCATATCTAAAAAAAATTGTAATCTTTCCACAACATAAAATCATGCTACTTTTATAAAGGAAAATCATGTAACTAAAGTATAAGTATTTCACCTTAAAACTTGAGAATATAATGAAGACTCAACCTCTACCCTTGCTGTCTGCTGAACTAAATTAGTACACTAGTACACGGCTTGGCTAATTTTCTTTTCTTTCCTTTCAATTGCACCAATTGTAGACTACTGTTCAAGTACTACCACCAGTAGCATTTTTTTTTCTACCGTACTAAAGTAGTTTGTCTACTTCTTTTTCCTTTGACATGCACATGGAGTCTTACCCTATTTATAGGCTTTCTTTAGTTAGCCTAATCCTGACACCTAACTTGTCCAGGTGTCACAGAAACTGGAGGCGGTAAAATTGTAAGCATGAGGTGTAGAATTTAACCCTACGATGTGCTAAACTAGAAGATTGTGGTACCCTTCTTTTTTACCCTTTTTATCCTCCGGAATCTGGTAGAATTTTCAAGTTCCGTACACATTATACATATATGTTCTAATTACGGTATTTTGTCATCTTCCAAGTAAATTATCTATTATGTGTACATTTTATAAAAGAAATATTTTTAATTTTTGTCCAGACTAAAACTAAGTACTTTTACATGCCGGTCTCAACATTGCCTTTATTTTAAATCGAACCATGGGTGAATTTTAGGTTGGGTGTTACAATCTACTTGAGTTTGAGGGTGGATGTTAGAATAAATACATATACAAAATAATATCACGATCAAATCATGATATTGATATTGTGATTTGATTGTAATTAGATGATTTTATTCCATAGTTAATCAGTATGATTTTCTTTCCATAGTTAAGCTCTCTCCTCTTGTATAATAGATGCCTCATTGTGGCTATGTTTGGTAACACTGCCACTTTTCTGTTTTCTAAAATCAATTTCTACTTTTCCTAAAAAAAAGTGAAAGCAGAAAATATGTTTGTGTTGACCTGTTTTCAAAAAAAAAAAAAAAGAATTTCTAAAACCAGTTTTTACTTTTCCTAAAAATGTCTCTCTTGTAATTTCTCCAATAATTTTGAGAGAGAGAGAGAGAGAGAGAGAGAGAGAGACCTTTCAATAGCCGCTTCAAACCAGAGGGATCGAGAGAGACCGATGGATCTGAACTTGGGGAAGACTGAGAAAAGGGAAGTCGATTGTTACAAGGAGAACTTGACTCACGCGGAACGCGACTTCCAGGATTTGGCAGCCGGTTTTTTATTTTTCAAGAAGTGAAAGTAGACTTTTGTTACTTTTTCAATTTTCAAAAATTTAGAAAACTCATTTTAATTTTTAAAAATGAAAATAGGCAGCCAAACAAACTTTCGGTTCTAAATTTTGAAAATTTTGAAAATGGAATCAGAAAACAGGAAATGAAATGGTTTCCAAACAAGACGTATAGTTTCAATAATCGAATTCAATATTTCTTCTCTCATGAGAGAAGAAATGTTTTGTATATATGCACAGTGGGCGAAGTAACTAACTGTTAGACTTGTCTCACATCGCTCATCTAAACCACTTAAGCTTAGTTAATATATTCTAGAGGATACTCTACCTATTGTCAATTGGTTTTAGGTTGGAACCCTATAAGAAATCTAACATATTATCAAAGTAAGGTCTTGTGTGGCCTCATCTCTCGTGGGAAAGTCTCTTTCATCTCTATCACCCGAGTCAGTCAGTCAGCTCCTGCTCTGTCTCCTCCACGTGCATCCGGGCTGTACGTGAGGGAGAATGTTAAACTTGTCCTACATCGTTCATCTAAGCCACCCAAGCTTAATTAATAAATTTTAGAGGGTACTCCACGTACTGTCAATTAGTTTTAGGTTGAAACCTTCCAAAAAATCTAACAGTCCAAAATAGGCATAACATATTCAATTATACAGGGTGTGTATTGAAATTTTTTCCTATTACTTTTGACATATATGGTTAAAGTTCTAAACAAGTTCAGACAAATGTACATTCGATCATCAAAGTGCACCAAAAGTGTTCTTAGATCCCCAACAATCGGACTTGGAATGCAAAGTGAAGACTGGGCCCCTACCAAAATTGGGCCTAAAATTGGCTTAAATCAAACCCTGAACTCAGTATTCGGCCCAATTTTCAATTCCATGATTTCCATCCATCCACCTAAATGTTGGCCCACAGTTCTCTGAGCTTCTTGATTTAAGGGCCAGAATTTGTGCATTAGCCAACCCAATGATATTAACGGCCAATTTAGACATCTTCCACAGATTTATTTTTTATGGGGACACAATTTGGGCAACTTAGGGTGAGTTTGGACGGAATTTTTGTAACGAAAAATATGATATAAAATTTTGACTCGGATCTTATAAAGATTTAAAAAAATAACTAAAAAGATCGGGCCGAAAAAAGTCTCAAAAAAATTAGTCCAAACTCACTTATAGTCTTCTGATATGATACAATTTGTCTGTTCTACGTTAAAACAATTGCTTTAGGAAGTGAATATAAAAATGCTTCTTATGAAGTAAATATTTGAACCCAAAAAAATTGTTTTGACGTATTTTCTACAAAATATTTATTGTTTGGAAAATGCCTTGGAAGCGCCTAAAAGCAATGGCGGAGCCATTAAGGGGCTGGGGGTGGCCAAGGCCCCCGGGTGTGTTTTTTTTTTTTTTTTTTTTGAGTTTTGCTTGTGATTTTTTTTTAAAAACAAAATAAATCTTATTCTACTAGTACTAATTCTGGAGAAAGGGGATGAAGTTGGTGGGGTTTGAACCCTCACCTAGTGTAAGGAGCATAGTACTGTGTATATTATTTGGCTGTCACTCAATTTGTCACGTGTGAAATGAAATAACAATCTCATAGTCATTTCAAAATTTTCCTTTTTGGAAAAAAAAGAGAGACAAAAAACACATTTTATCATTTTGATGGTTAAAACCTTTTTTAGCATACTTAATTAAATTTTAAACTCTATTTTAATATACTTAATCAATCATTAGAATTTCATTTTTGTCAAAAAAAAAAAAAAATTTCTCCTCTTAGTTCGGCCCCTCCCGAGTGGAGATCCTGACTCCGCCATTGCCTAAAAGTTAAAGAAAATTCAAGCATAACGGACAATCATATGTACTTTTCTCGAATAAGTGGTTACTGTATTGCGCTAATGCATAATGAAGTGCAATGCATCTCATTTAATTTTACCAAGATTTCATCCTCATGATTCGGACTATTCATTTAACAATATTCGTTGAACACAAATGTGTACCAAAAAGCAAGTTAATCGCAAATTAATACTAACCATATGACTTAGATTTGTCTTGATGATTATACATCAATGCATTGATTTTCACGCTCTCCAATTTTACAAATGCACCTTTTTTTTTTCTCTCTCACTATCCTATTTTCTAAATGCGCTTCTTTTTTGTGTCTACTATCAAGAAGTTGCATAGAAGTCCTAATTTTCTATTTATTGGTTCTTATTAAGGGGTTTAAAATAACTTACACCATAATACGACCAACTCATTGTACTTCATAAAACAAGAGAGTCGTATATCATTTTCCATGCAATCATATAAAATTGCAACGCTATTCCAATTTTTCTAGCTTGTAAGTGGAGTGATAGCCGAGTGATAGGTACAATATACTCTCATGCATTTAATAGAAGTTCAAACCTCACCAACTACGTCTCACAATGCTGACTTTTGCCGAGGGAAAAAAAAAAAATGTTTCTCCAACTTTAGCTGCTGAGATATTTGGATCAGTCTCATTACACATTGTATCATTTTTTCTGCAGATACCAAGAAAAGCTTCATCAAAGAGGATGCTTGTTGGGGGGGGGGTGGCGGCGGCGGCGCGGGGGGCGTGGTGGAGGGGGAGGCTCAAAATTTCCAGATAAATCACATGAATCACAGTCATTTACAAGAATAATAATACTTAAATTACAATTTAATTACAACAAATTTCACAGTAAAAAGCAGAACCCTTGAGAAAACATTAGGCTTATTTGTGGTTATACAGATTTTATTTTATTTTTGAAAGGTGGTTCTACAGATTCAAAAGAAAAGAATGGGGCTCCCGTAATGCTCTTTGCTCTCAGGACCTTTCTGACCAATATTCTCCATTTAATGTCCTCCTTCTTCTCTTTCTTCATCCTCCATCGCTTGAAGTTCCTGAAATGGAACATTTCTCCACAAGTTTAGAAAAACCATGTGATAGAAGGATTTAAAAAGGAAACCCAAGAACTGAAGTTTTTTACTTTTTCACTTCATCTTTTAAAGCCGTGATCCAAACACAACCTAAGAAGCACGGACATGACCAGGCACATCATTATTTAACAAATTAGAACACAACTCTTCAATCACAGGTAAGATTTTAAGTCAGGTTCATGACAACTCTTCAATCGCACACATCTGGGAATAACTCGATTGGAAGGTGAAGGTTTTGCTGCTCTGGGTTCGTGAAATAGGCATCTATTGCGTATTTGACTATGTCCCAACTTTTAGAGATTGCATTATGACCCTATCCAACGTGTCTCTGTCTCCAACGTGTTCAAGCCTGTCTCCCAACTGTTGGGGCCAGCATGTCCGACTAAAAAAAAACATGACAAGAAACTAACTCAATACAAATATGCAAGTGTCTGAAGTATGTTGCGTTGTATCTGTGCCAGATGCGCGTTAGACATGGTAGCGTGAAACCCCAGGAAGTGTTTGTGCTTCTCACAAGACAACCTTTTGGTACAGTGAACTCAAACTTAGTAGTCATTGGAAGTGGAAGGAGAAGACAAAACAACCCCTGACAGAGAAAGGTTAAAGGATGGACCTGCATAAAGGAACCCTGCAGAGATCTGAATCAGGGCAAAGATGGGAGTGCAACTCCAAGAGCTGCCACATTCTCTTGCAGTGAATGCAACCACCGGGGACTCTCATCTTGCAACCGGCGAAGTGGCGGACTAGCAACTCTAGTGCCTTACAAGACTCGTAATTGCAAGGACCCTGATCCACTTTCAGAACCTTATCGTGTGGACCAATTGTCCTACAACCATCCCTGCATATATGCACAAGAGCTTCCATTGCCTCGTATAGCTGGGAATATATTTTCCTCTCATTCAACTTCCTTGCCCTCTCCTTTCGCCTCTGCAGAAAATAATATGTTGCATAAATCAAAATCACCAGTACCAGGGAAAGAAAATAAAATCGAAGGGAAGAGTAAAATAGTATTGGGTTCGCTGGAATAATTTTCAGAAGAAATAGAATAAACTTATCCTTGGCCTCACACCTAAATTGGTAACCAAACATCATCATGAGCGTCATATGTAAGAACTAACGTTGAAAAGATTGTTGTCAGGGAATGACCATCCACTCCAGCCTTCATTTGCTACATTACATGGACTCAGGTGCGAGTATCAGGTGCAGGTGCAAGTCTACGCATCAGATCTTCCTAAACTTAAATCTTAGGATACTGGGATATGTGTCCCCAAATTGGGTATTGGTACGGGGACACATCCTGAACTTTTGTTTGTAGTATATATATAATGCATAATTTTTTGTTTGTGGTACATATTGCATAACTTTTTCAGATTATGTACCGTAAATTATACTCAGAAGTGTGTATTTAAACAAGAGGTTAAGAAAAATATATTTTTGCTATTTCTTGTCCATGAGAAATACTCGAAATATCGGTTTTCTAGTTAATTTGATATTCATTTTCTGTAAATATCATAATAATTAGAGGATACGAGTGTTCAAAATGAATATGGGCATCGGACACATCGATATAGATTCTTGAGCCAAAGTGAAGGATCCATGCAACATAGCATTTAAGTGTACAAAATGCTGCCTAAAAGAAGTACTTACAGTTTCTGCTTCAACTAAGGATTCCAGGATTTCCTTCTCTAGCATTGGATGGCTCTGTTGCATGATTTTCCATCCTTCCGTGGTAGAAATGCGAACGAAGTTCTTTAGAATCAAACGGTGGCAAATGAGGCCGAGTCGAGGGGCATCACACAGTAGCGCAAGCTGGAAGGTATCGATCACGTTCTCTATGGTTAGTAATCCATGCTCTAACTGCCATTCACACAGTCTCTTCAAGTGGGGGACCACATAAGCATGCGAAAGAGCCAACAAGTGCAAGCCATATTTCTGCAGTTCTGCTGGCTCATAGCTACAGATAGAAAACCAACAAAAGTTAGCACAGAGAAGACTCAAGCTAACTATTTTTGGCAGTCAACAAAAACCACTGTAATGCAAGCTTCTTTTTGAAGGTTCTAAGTCTGATACATGATACTGCCGCAACAAGTTTGGCTCATATACCCTTTTTTGTCCATCAGGATTCAGGTGAGCTATTATTTACTGATATAATGAGAGTAACATCAAGCAGCACATTCACCTAATCCCAACCAACACAGCAATCACAATTACGACTCTGGGATTATTAAGTTCTAACAAGATCTGCCTGAAAGTCAAACCCATGACCGGCTACTAAGGTAAAAAGAGCTCTGGTAATTGATCTCACCCCGTTCAATCATGTGTGATATTATGACAAAACTGGGATGAACACTTGGCCTGAAAGTCAGACATTCTTTTGCTATGAAGAAATTGCTGTTTTGAACTCGATAGTTTTTTCGTTGATTAGGAATTTACTAACAGAAATTCGATTCAAATTATTTAGTGAAAGTGCCAAGCAATGCACACTGATTCACCCACAGGTGGAATGGATACGAATGACTCTCTGCAAGTTTACATGGCCTCTGTATCCGACTTATACATGGTATAATATCTAATAAATCATTAATATACGGTGCGCAACAAAAGATATTACAGCAATACACCAGAAAAGAAGCAACAAAGACGAGAGGATTAGTTACCTGGAAGAGTATAAAAACCGTATGAAAACTTGAACAGCATCATGTGGAACTCCACGAATTGAGATTGATCGTCGACGACCATGTCTTCTTGATTTCTTCAGCATGCCTTTCAAAACTGGAGAGGCCACACCCTGTTACATTGAGCTGATGTTTTAGTTGTGGAGCCTTTCTGTTATCCTCAATACCATATCACCAAGTAATTTCTACATCCTCTGTACTTTCTAGGCGGAGAACTATTTTAATACCTACGTAGAATTTGCTTATGACCACAATAAGGGTAAGCAAAAATAACAGGCTTAATTACCAGGATACTAGCATGGGCATAGATGATCCCACCGTCTTCAGTGTTGATGGAAACATCTGCTCTGTAACCATCATTAAAGAGACATTCCCATAAGTCCCTTGTAACAGTCGAGACGCAGCTGTATCCTCTAACCGGTATTCCATTCACTGCTAAACCTCTTGGATGACAACTTCTTGTTGGCAATGGAGGTGGCACTGGAGAAACTTCGTTGGCAATCAGTGGAGATTCCTCACCGGGCATTTCTCTTATTCGTGCTCTTCTCTTCTGCAAGAATTGCGAGAAATCAAAATCGTTTTCGCTCCCAGTAACATACACATGAAGCTGTATATGATTTCTCAGATTCAGAAACAACCATGGTTCAAGAAGGATTTACAATTTTAACAGTTATTTTCAACCCAAAAGTTCATAGGCTACAGGTAATATGATTTGCATGATATATAGCGTAACTCATAGAAACATAAACCTTGGAGGTCTGTCAATGCTTTAGGCTATGTTTGGATGGCTGGAATCATACGAAGGAATGCAAACATAACGTATATTTTGGGATTCCAATTTTAGGAACTGGAATATGAATCTGATTTCTTGATGACATATGACATATGACATATCCAATCAGGAACCACATGCCCAGACCACTTGGGAGTTTGATCCTTCACCTCCCCCATGGTAATCTTAGATTCTCGACTCAATCTATGATAAAGGGAATTAGTTTTCGAAAACAAATGTTTCTTGGATAAGACTACTGTCAAACATTGAGATGAAATTACTTGAAGCATTGGATGCCTACATATTTGATTCATGGCAATCACATTCTAGTCATACCCATATGGGCATGCAAACATAGGCATAGTTTAGATCAACAATACGCGATAATCCAACAAAAAAACCCAAATATCTTAATGCTCATGACTTCTATTTGCATCAAAATGATACTCCCTTCGTTCCGTAATCCTACGAAACTACGTATACTATAACATTATTTTCAAATTTGAAAATTGTGCGTAGTTTCGTAGGGGACCAACTTTATGGGACGGAGGGAGTACCTCATACACCCTTCAGGATCTTGCGAATTATTGTCAAGGTCATGATTTTAGATTAGCTCAAAAATTATGGACACAATATGAACTAACAGATATAATTTATACACATAATTAACAGAAAAAATGCCCTGTGCATTGATTGACCTGATGCTTTGATTATTTCCGTTTTGCTTATTTATTTTCCGGTTAGCATTTTTGAAAAAAAGAAAAAAGAAAAGAAGAAGATAGAAAAGGCTTTTCTTGTTTAGTATCACTTGCAAAATCAATTCACAGATTGCCGATCAAAAAAAAAAATCAATTCACAGATTATTTTTGGATCAAAACAATAAGGGGGAAAAAATTACTTCCAAAAATTCTATCCCCAGAGCCAACATTCTCAATTTTCAGAGATATCAACAAAGTCCGTCTGCTTCTTTGAATCACCCAAGCAAATGATTGGACAGCCATGAATCATCCATATTTTATGAAAATGATCAAAACCCAATATCTAATTCATTGTCAAACCCAATTGGATTCCATTGGAAAAACCCAAAATGAAAAATGAAAATACAAAAACATTCGTGGACAAATCAAAATTACCTCTTATTTGCAAAAGACCCACAAGAATCAAATCACCAAATTTGAAGCTGTGTGTTACAGGAATCACTTCTCCTCTCTTGTACACGCCTCAATCCCAATGTTTGCGAATAATACAATTATATAAGCTGCGTAATCAATATTACAATATATACATTCAACACGAAAAATAACCAATCCTTCTACTTATATAAAATAATGGGTTGGTCAGGGATGAGACAGAAGCAACTTAGAGAGAGAGAGAGAGAGAGAGAGGGAAGGGGAAGAGAGAGAGGGATGTCTGAAAGCAGCCCCAAGGGCCCAAATGCGATCTACTCGTGTGTAATAAATACAGATACAGCTATAGATGAAAACGACGTGTGCGTGGGTCAAAATTATTGGGCAGTCTGGGAGCACATTCACGTGGTGTTACGGATTACTCCACAGCTACAAGTTTTCGTAGAATCTACGACTAAATCTATGAAACTACACATTAATATGTGGTTCTGAAATAGTCAGTGACACCGTGTGATGGTCACGTGGTGCTCCGATTCACTCGTTCTCAATTATGTGTGCTAGTGACTCCATGTGACGATGGTGCTCCTAAACTATTGAATAATTACTCCTCTGGGTGGGTGTGACGGTGTGAGTGTTGATTGTGACGATGATCTGTCCCCTTGTCAGCGCCAAAACATGGTTTTCCTTAAAACGTGCGGCTAAGGGATTTTCTTTGGTTTCCATTTTTTCTTTCTTAATGTCTTTTGATTTTTCTTTTTGGAAAATAATTTTCACAATTTCTTTTTAGTGATTCATACTTTTTTTTTTATCTACATGAATTTATAATATTGTCCTCGCATGTGAAGAAGTGTGTTAAACAAATGACAAGATAGTAAATTCAAGTAAATAAAGACAAAAATGAAGTGTAAATTATAAAAAGACGAAGTGTGAAAATTAATTTTCTTTTTTTTATATAAGATTTTGGGAATATTTTTCCAGTCCCGTGTTTTTTTTCCCAACTCACCTAACCGTTTTTTCACACTTTCCCATTCAAATTTTAACCAACATTCCAAGTACCCAAGGAAACATCCATGTGATTTTTCTCTCTACTGCCAAGAGAATAAGTATATTTATTTTCTCTACTCTTCTCGCGATAAAAGAAGAAGTTTAAATTTTTTCCGCCAATGATAGAATCATAGAAATTGTGGTTTTTCCGCCACCACCATTATAGGCCCCACTATGAATTGTTGTAATCTTAATTTTTCACTTTGTAAGACTCGCTTTGACAAATTTTATATACGCTAAAAGAAAACAAAATGCTAGTTCATAGATTATTTTGAAAGATTTAGATAAAGAGGTGTCCGAAATTATCAAGTATTTTGTGGGACTCCCTCACGTGTGTACTGGACAATTTCAATATTGAGTTTTTGGGCACATAAATTAGTGTATACTGTATAACGAATAGAGTTATCTTTCAATTCCAAATTTGGGACATCGGAATTGTCAGATAGGATTGTGTTAATCGCTGAAAGACGGTTATTAACGAATAGAGTTATCCTTCAATTCCTTTTTCCCATTTTTAATCTGGCTTCCTAGGTCGATTTTATCCATTCAAAATGGCATTTGTAATTATAATTGTTTCTTTAACAGTGGAAAAAAAAAAAACCTTTTCTGAGGTATTTGGGTTAAGTTATGAGAGTCCTCCTAGTCAGCACAATTATTTTACCCAAAAATCCTGTTTATTTTTCGGTTTGCATATCCCTATCTTATCAAATTGACAATCATATAAACTTGACGAACAAACATTATCAATACAAATTAAGTAAATAGACACCGAAACAAACGGGGTACGACCAGGAGTTTCTCTATGACTATTATTAAATGTAGCTTTAAATTAAAGTACAAAACATCTACATTAGAATCCGGATGACAACATACCTACTAGATTTATCCAAAAAAAAAAAACAAAAATAGCTACTAGGCCTTCAAACTTTCCGGATATCGACGTATTTTTAAGTTAGGTTTGAAAATTTTAGAAACGAACTTCAAAAATGGGTTCAGACTTAATTTTCAGATTTTCCTCTCAATAGATTGATTTCAATTTTAAAAAAAAAAAAAACTCTAATTGAACCATAAAATTACGAGCTGAGTTCGAGTAAATGGATTAGATATACAACATCATAATTAAGGCGTCATATATCTAGCCAAGTAGCAAATTGGGCAAACGTGATCAATTTTGTTCATTCATCTAGCAATCCAGCTACAAAAGCTCAGCTCATTTTGTACTAGTTCTCAAGGCAGGTGTAAACTTTGTAGACTGGGACCTTTTGAAAGCAATGTAAAGAAATTATGGTTACACAAACCCAAGGCCACTTTGACCAACTTTTTAGTGAGTGTTTGGCATGATTTTTTTAGTTTTTTTTGTTCTTCTTATTTTTGCTAGATTTTGGATCAAATTTGTACATTACATCTTTCTTCTCAACGAGAGAAAACATAAATGTATAAAATTATAGAGCAAACCATGACCTTTAATCCCAAATCTGTTTCCCGTAAGGATCGAACACTAACCACTACTAGAAAGAAACATGAGCAAATCAACTCAACTAGCTTTGGTTTCTCAAAGGCCTTCATACTTTGCCTTCCTGTAAACAGGACCAATGGAGAAATTTTTGGGTGCCGGATGGGTATCATGTCACCTGATCGAAGTGGTGTCCGAGCAACACATCCGAGCCGTCCAAAAGTGTATTGGACGGCCCAGATTGAAACACTTTTTTTCTTCTCACCCCAACACTCTCTCTTCTCTTTAGCTCTCCTTTTTTTCTCTCATAATCCGAGCCGTCCAAAACCAAAATAGACGGTCAAGATGCGCCGGGCGGGACCACATGGCATCCCCTCAGCACTGAAAATCTTCTCCGACAAATGAGAGACGTAGCAAACAGAGAGCGAGGTGGGAGTGTGCTTCAGCAAACAGGCAGAGACCGTCAATTTGATGGGCCTACATTCCGGGATATGGACGGACTCTAAAAGCTTGTACTACTTAAGTACCTTTGTTTGTCTGTTGAATCATTGATCTCTCTCTCTCTCTCTCTCTCTCTCGGCCGTCCAAATCTTCCTCTGATAGCGACAATGAAGAAAAACAAGACCACAGAAATGATTTACCAACTCCTTTTTCACCACCACAAGAGTGTGTCTCGAGAAAAAGAGAAGGTTGATAGAGATATCGACCGACAAAACATCGCGCTAAGTGCATGTACTACACTTCTTGTATTTGACATTAACGGTTCAAGTTCGATCAAGATTATAAATTCATCGTCTATTTTCTTTGAAAACGAATGACGAACTATTTACGCACCTCTAGATAATTTTGATCGAGTTGATATATATATATTTTTTTTCAGGCACTTTCTTTTAGGTGAGACCTTGCAAACGATTTGAAATATTTTTTTAGGGGTATGAAGAATTTCATTACGGAGAGGTGTGGATGGAGTTTTGAAACACACCCGAGCTTTGGTGTGATGCACAAATGGGTCCAATTTCATTCATTTAGTTTGTTTAGTTTACCGTTTCTGCGAAACACACACTGATCAAATGTAGATAAAGATGCGAACCAACATAAGTTTCTTCTCAAATTCTTAATAGCCATTTAAACATATGACGCGTTACTTGCATGCCTCTACTAATATCCAATCAATGTAACCAGATCGACGGCCCAACAAAACAAACAGCTTGGATCACCATTTTAGACCCGGTATGAAACCACCTGGTGCACCATCCCAATGTTCGATCCTCTCCCCTGCATACATTATGAAAGTCTAAATCAGGTCAAAAGTAGAAAATATCTAGTGGGCAGGCCGGCCCCAGGTATTTGGATGTCCTAGGTCAAGTGGTGGAATAATGCTCTGTATAAATTTTTTAATTTAAAAATAATAATCAGAAATACTTTTCTATGTATAGTTTTCATTCATACTATTCAACATCGTAAATATTTCAACCTTAATAGCTTGTGCGGTTGCAATAATATTCAGTGGACTTAAGTTTGAATTACAGCAGCCCCAATTTGTGTGATAGAAGGAAATTTTTTTGGTCAAAAAGACACTACAAAAAAGTATCCTACCAAGATTTGAACATAGACATCTTATGTGAAAAAATAAACATTTTACCATTGAACAACCAAAGAAGTTTGTATTATAGTTGCACAGAGAAAATATATATACTTATCTAAGAAGGGGTGTCCCATTTTTTGCCCAAAATATAAAAGCTCAAGGCGGCGGCCTGTTGGACTTCCCATTGGGAAGGCCCTGCTAGTGGGATTGCATCACGTTTCACTCGGGAAGCTACAAAAATAAAGAAAGCGACGTGATTGAAAAAGACAGAAGAAGAGGAAGGCTAGTTGCATAAATGGTTCAAGCTGTTATACAGTATTTTTGGATATTCGTAAAAAATCAGCTGAATTGATTATATGTAAGTGTTTGATCCTTTCTTTCAAAATTTTCATTTAGACTTAATCAGAATTACGATTCTCAATATTGAATGAAAGATGAAAGAACGGATCAAGCCCTAATGAATATTCAATTGAGCTAATTTTTTATAAGACTACTAGCAAAATATATTTTAAAGTTAATGAGAGGCTCAAGTCATTTATGTGCTATCTCAAAGTGGGCCCCACACATCGCCCCACACACCATCTGCGCATAATCGGTAATCAAATGCTTGGTACCCGTAACTTATTGGATTTTTGCGAGCGAAGAGTGTTATTGTTCACTCTATTTTTGTCAAAGAGAAAACTACAAGAGATCGAAAAACCGACACTTTTGGAACGTGTGTGCAAAGGAAGAGATAAGATGAGAAAATGATTAAAGAAGGAAAAGGTTGAGAAAGTTGAGAGGAAAATTTATGTGTTTTTCTTTTACTTTTTCACGTTTCTTCTCTTGTTTTTCCACACAACAAAGCAAACAGCACAAGGGGATTATTATTATTATATTTTTTAAATTTTATCTTCTAATTCCAAACACACCCTTGTGCAAGAATAATCAATTCTGGCGTCTAATCATGGATACAAAATATAATTGATTCGAGACCAGCAAAATGCACGCGCGATTAGATAGATCTGCAATCCCCATGGCGCTTGTTGGAATATGGGTGATGCCGCCGTTGAAACTAGCTGGATCGTCGCCGGAGGTCTCCTTCGTAATTGTTGGGAGATTACCCAACGGTCCCGATCTTCAAACGAGAGATGTGTTTTTAAACCATTACCGGTAATAAATATTTCTTGCCGTTAGTAATTTATCTTTAATCTAGATTGTTCAAAAATATTTTGAACGGCCAACATTGGCTCCCATAAACTTTATTTACAGGTAGCTCCGTTAAAAAGTTTCTCTCCCTTTAAATAGGCCCAAAATTGGGTTGAACTCGACTGAAAAAGGTACTAGAGACTAGAGAGGATCGATCCATTCCCCATTTACTAATGGAAAATGACTAGGGATGGATACTCATTTTAGCATCAAAAAGTTGTTAAGTAAAAGTTGATTGGTTGTAAAAAAACTATTTTAAAACTTATCATTGGAGATGAGTGAGTCCTATTAGGGAGATTTAGTGATATGTCCACTATGAACATTTTATAAGCCCATAAGTCCACCTAATAGTTTTGTAAAGCCACAAGTCCACACAACCTAAATTCTAGGTACCTTATGAAAGTGCTTCAAATCCTATAAAAGTGCCTGAACTACTAAAATTTTATAATAGGAAAATGCAATCTAAAACCCTATAAAAGTGCCTAAATCCTAGGGTACTTTACGCTAGGGTAATCTACTCTACCCTAAGGTAGGCTATTCTATAATAAAAAAAGTGCACCCTAAAATTTTATGAAAGTACCTAAACCCTAGGATACCCTAAAATGGACTTAAGACCTTATAAAATTAATAGGTGGACTTGTGGACTTATGAAATTCACATAATGGACCTAAGGCTAATTTTCTACCCAAAACTTAACTCAGCTACTACTTCTGCTAAAAAATAATTGTCTTGTCCGCCAAATGAGGAATTTTTTTTTAAAAATTTATTTTTAACTTCTGTCCAAATTTTTTCACAGCTAATTTTTCCTCTCCTTATTTTTCGGCAACTATCAGGTAACTTCGCTGAACTTTCTGGCAGGGGTGGAGCCAGGATTCGGATATGAGGTGACACCGTAATTTATACATACATGTTTGTAAATCGACATATTTGTGAATTCAATTTTTATGTCAACACACTTACTATAATCAGTAAAGAAATATGCAACAAAAATACTCAAACTTGTGGGGGGAAAATTAATATCCAAATGAGTTACGTTCATTTCCAATTAGTGAAAAAAAATGCAAACCATGTGGGGATTTTTAATAAACACTAAAACTTGTGGAAAAAAAAAAAAACTAATGTCCATGTTACGTTCCTCTCCAATTTTAGTGAAAGAAATACAAACTATGTGTGAATTTATGCAAAAAGAAGCATGCAATAAAAACACTAAGTTTGTGGGGGTAAAAAATTAATGTCAAGATGTGTTACCTCTCAAATTATTGGGAAAAAAATACAAAGTATGTAAAAAATTATGACAAAACTTAAAGGGAAAAAAACTAAAATCGTCCCTATAGTTAAGTGTTGTGTTAACTTGGTCCCTATAATTGTAATTGGCTCCATTTACACTCTGTACTTTCCATTTTGTTCCAACTTGGTCCAATTACTAACCGCCGTTAGTGTTTTTAACAGCAAAATCAAATAGCCTCTTTTTTTGGGGTTAAAATGGTAATTCTCTCATTCCCCTTTTGCCCTAATATTAGAGGTGTGCACGGGTCGGGCGGTCGGGTTTGACCTCCGACCCGATATGGTGGGTAACAAATATTTTAGGCCCACAAACCGAACCGAAAAGGGGTAAGAACCATTCGCGAGCCCGATTCTTTACGTCGGGTCGGATCCGACTAAAAACCAAATTAGTCTTTATGAATTGGTTGGGTCGGGTAAGAAACGCACCAACCCGGACCCCGAACCAAAATCTGATTTTTAACAGAAAATGAACCCGTACCCGTTCGAAGCACATGTTCGACCCCGCTCGGGACCCTTCGGGTAAGGTCAGGTCGAGTCAGGTCCGCAGGTGGACAGATTTTTTTGCACAGACCTACCTAATATATCTCTGAACTAAAACACAGCTCATTCTTTCATTCTTCATTGATAAGAGGCACCTGAGAAAAATTTTGGTTATAGTTTTCTGCAAAAAATTGCCCTCTAATTCAGCATTTTCATGATCAGCCATGAGGCAACATAACCGCTGGTATTGCCTACCTATTTAACTTGTGAACAAATACTGAGATGTCTTATTTTTCTGCATAGTGCTGAAAATGCATATAAAACCATGTCCAAAAGTCACAACATGATATATATCCAAAAGTCACAATATGATAAAGAACCATGTTCAAAAGTAAGAATATTACATAAACTCAGAAGTTCAGAAGTTGTTCGGCTAAATAAGCCAAGTGGCTTATATTGTCATTATTCAATTTTTTTCTCATTTGTTAGTTTTTTTGGAATTATTGTTTCGTCATGACAAGGAACCTAAAAAGTAAAAAATTACCATCAAAATCTAATTTTTTTGAATAAAAAAGAAAAAATTGGCTTATTGATTTAGTTTTGTCTTTATTGGCTTATTTTTTTCATTATTTAAAAGAACTAACGGCAGACTAACGGCAGTTAGCAATTGGACCAAATTGAAACAAAATGGAAAGTACAGAGTATAAATCGAGCCAATTACAACTACAGGGACCAAGTTGACACAAACATTTAACTACAAGGACTATTTCAGTTTTTTTCCCAAACTTAGAATGAGAGAGGGAGGGAGAGAGAGAGAGAGAGAGAGAGAGAGAGATGAAAGGGTTTTTTAGAGAGAGAGAGAGAGAGAGAGAGAGCTGATAAGTCTTGAAAAGAAAAATCTCAAAATAAGGCCTTGGGTTTTGAACTCTTGCGCTAGAGTTCCAACTAAGGCACATTGCTTAACCATACAGCCAACATGAAATTTGTGTACATTCTTCAGAACTTTTACTCCCTCCGTCCATTTTTTATAGTCCGGTATTCCATTTTGGGTTATCCCTCAAACAGTGTCCATTTTGTAAAGTTAGTGGATAAAAATTTATGAATTTTCCATTTTGCCCCTAAAAGTAGATTCCATTTTGAAAAGTTAGTGAGTAAAATTGTAATGATGATGTCTTCATAGAGGGTAAAGAGGGAAAGTGGAAATAAAAGTTGATGTGAAAGGTGAAATGACGATATCTTTTTAATAAATTGGAGTTACGAAGTGGGACACTTAAAAAGGGACGGGGGAAGTAATTTAAAGCTTTCTCTGTAAATTTTTTTTTTTTGACATTTTTGAAACCGGGGGTGGCACGTGCCACATCCACCCCCATACTAGCTCCGCTCTTGCTTTCTAGTATATGGTAGTTGGATTTGGATGAGGTGACAAGGGTAACTATAGTTATTTGGGGATGGAAAGATCCATCTGCATATCCATCAAATGCATTTTCATACCCATTGGAGCACTAATTTCTGCATCGATTTGGGGATGAAAAATGACTATCCATCACCCATCGGACTTGCTCTAAGACTGGATAAAAATACTTGAAGACAAAAAGATGGAAACCGAAAAAAAAAAACAAACGTTGATCAACTCTAAAATGCCCATGAAGTTTTATCCGCTATCATTTATGTGTTGGGAGTTAGACCTGTGTATGCATAGGCCTAATTCGTTGGGAAGTATTCACGGAGTTCAAACCACATTATATTGACTCATTATATATCGAATGATCCATATCCACTTAAAAAAGACTAAGTCTTGTAAGTGGTGAGTCACCCCAGTTATATATTAGGGCCTCATTTGATAATGCTTATAGATGGATGAGATTCGAAAAGAGATGAGACTAGGATTGAGATTGATAATAATATGAAATTGGTAATTTGCATATATGCTTTACACCAGATTAAAAGATAGGAATGTAATTACAATTTTGCACTGAGCGGAGGATAATATGCCAATAATTTCAAATTCGTTCAGATATCAATGTATATCTCAAGGATATTAACATACTTTCACAAATATCAATAATTCTCGGATATCAATGCACATTTTACCTATTATTCTATATCATTTCGGGAGGAGGTTAGAATAATCCTTGTTAGTTGTTTTTTTTTTTGCTCGGCATAATCCTTGTTAGTTGTTACTAATATGTTTGTTTCAAATGGAATAGGATTGGATTGATATTAGGAATTACTATTACCACTAGGAACAGAAAATAAAAAGTATTTCCTATTAAGGTAAGATAGAATACTTAATTACCACTAAGTCCATTTTTTACAAAATACATTTACCATTAATGAAAGTGTCACCCTAGGGTTTTAGGGTGCATGCCCTAGAATTTTAGGGTTTAGGATACCATAGGGTTTAAGTTTAGGAGCTTTCATAGAACCCTAGGGTTTGGGTTTAGACACTTTCATAGGAGTTTTAGAGTGCAATTTCCTATTATAGTGTATAGTGTTTTAGCAATTTAAGCACTTTCATAGGTACCCTAGGGTTTATGGATTTTCATAGGATATCCTATGGTTTAGACACTTTCATAGGTACCCTAGAGTTTAGACATTTTCATAGGATACCCTATGCTTTAAACATTTTTATAGGGTACCCTAAGGTTTGGGCACTTACATTGGATACCCTAGGTTTAGGCACTTACAGGGTTTAGGGTTTTAGGTATTTTCATAGGGTTTTGTTGTTTAATTAATTGGAGGTGACCTCACGGGAAATGTTTTTTATTTTCCGTATCTAGTGATAAAAAGCCCATGATATTATACATATTCATCTTTGTCGTTCTGCAAAGCTAAAGGATAACAACCACCATATCTTCCTATTTCAAATGCCTCGTTTGGTAGAACACTAGAACTAATACATGATATAATTGCTATAATTCTTCTAAATGCATTTTGTAACAGTAAAATCGTACAACATCCACTATATAATTTACTCCCTCCGTCCCTTTTTAAGTGTCCTGCTTCGTAATTCCAACTTATTAAAAAAACATCATCATTACACCTTTCACATCAACTTTTTCCTCCACTTTCCCTACTTATCCATCATCATTACATTTTTACTCACTAACTTTTCAAAATAGAATCTACTTTTAGGGGTAAAATTGACAATACACCAACTTTTACCCACTAACTTTACAAAGTGGACACTTATTAAGGGACAACCCAAAATGGAATACTGGACTCTAAAAAAGGGACGGAGGGAGTACTAACTTATCATACCATCGGCAGCTTCGATTTTTTTTTTAACCTTGAAATATGTAATAAATTCGAGATACCAATTTTGTCCCTGATTGTTTTCTTGTTGTTGGTGAACAAAAAAAAAAAATCAAAACTTTGGATAGATTGAACAAAAACTAAAAACTGTTGAAAAGGCTTACGCTTTGTTTGGTTGAGAATTTAGTTTTGTTTTGTTTTGGTAGTGAGTGGAGAGAGAAATAGGGTAATGATTGGAAATAAGGGTAATGATTGGAGAGAGATAGAGAGAGATGAGATAGTAATAATTGGAGAAATAGGTAATGATTGGAAAAAAAAGTAGGGTAATGATTGGAACACAAAACAAAAACTAAACAAAATTTACAACCAAACATAGCCGGTAAACTAATAAAGTACATATATAATGCACTAAATAATCTAATAGTTATAAGGTTTATTTTTTTGTTTCTAAGAAAAACGAGATGTCGGAAAGAAAAATTTGTTGGAAAAAAAAACCTGTTTATATCACATAATTTCCAGTGTAGGATGATCCTAATTAAACTGGGAAGTTTGCGTATAACATTTGTTAACTAAGGGCAAATTGGTCTTGTCACATCACTCTACTTGGGATTGGATACCAATACCATATCCATAGGGTATTACCAATCCCCCCCCCTATGAGCCGGATTGCTAATACCATTGGACTCGTAGTCCATACTAGCGACTCCAAGGTCAAAGAGGGTTTACAAATGGGTATAAGGTCTAAATTTTTAATTTAACCGATGTGAGACCCAATTATTTACACATGTTGCTAAACTGTGTACATTTACTTGAACTTGTGCAACAACTTGCTCCCAATCTCATACACTAGAAAAGCTTCAGCAGTTGCATATTTGACCATATCATTGGAAAGCAATCCCAGTCTCCACCAATATGGATCCAGCGCGCCATTTTACATTCTTAGGTTTCTCCAAGCTACCTTCTTCCCCCAAAACAGCCCTCGCCACCAACCTTCGTGCGTCGTACCTCAAAAGCTCACACTCGAGTTCAGAACGTCGTGAGGGAGTTCGGTTCCTCTGCAAGCCCAATTGTTTGCCACCTCGAGGTCCTGCAGGTCGACCTGCCTTCGTGTCAAGAACTCGTTTTCCTTCTCAAGCTTAGCCGCTCTTTTGTCAATCCAAGCCTGCGCCAGGTCTTGTAGCAACACCCGTCATCGTATCAAGAACCCGTTTTCCTTCTTGTGCTATGCCGTGGTTTTATCAATTCCAATGCCAACCACAAGGGTTTGACTGTCGCAGAAGAAGTCTTTGAGAGCTTTAGAGCTCCGATCTGGTTCTAGTTCGAAGCGAAGGCAATGCCGGCCAACACATAGTTGCAAAAACAATCATCCTTTCGATCGGCTGCCTTGACACAGAGAGAGAGAGAGAGAGAGAGAGAGAGAGTTGGAATTTAGGTGTGTATTTGTAAAACATTGTGTTTTTCTCTAGTCCTACGTTGGCTAGTCACAAAACTTTTGTCTACTTTAAATGACTTTGCACACTAGTGGATTTGTAAATGAAGACCCAATGAGAGATCTCCGGATCGCGCGCTCAAAAAAATGAGCGGCAATTTGGAAAATTAATTCAGAAACCAGTGAACCAGGTGCGCGTCACGAGTTATTCGCGCGCAAGGGGTTGCAAAAATCCGGGATTTGAGCTGCTAAAAATTCGTATAGCATTTCGGAAATGGTTTCAATATGAAAAAAGTGTTTTGTTTTCGGTTTTCTTCCGTGCAGAGAAGGCCATGGGCCGTGAATTTGGCTGATTTATCCTGGGGATGGCGAGGCATTGACGAACTGCTTGTTTTACAGCAGTTAATCCAATAGAGAGATTACAAAAATTTACGAGCTTAAAACACATACATAAGTGTAGTTTTGTTGCATTTGCTTCCATCGAGAGAAGCAATGTCTGGGAGGTTTTCGCTGCCCATCATGGAGGTGCTTCCAATGGTTAGAAATTCATTCCTGATGATAATCTGCTGTATGTTAATGTTTTAAGTCCTCATATGTTTACACTTTACATGAATCTAATCTTTTTTGCTGCTTCTGATTGAGATGACTGTGTTGCACTTATGAGCTGTAGGGGTGTTCCGGTTCCTTCGAAAAGGAACTTTTTGAAAAAGAAGGCAATTTCAAACTCAAAAATTATGTGTTCACGCAAATAATTTTCCTATCAATATGGATCTTATTTGATAGATCTCATTAAAATCTTTTCAACGGTGCAAAAAAAATTGAAAAAATATTTTTTATTTTCATTATATATGAATTTGAAATTACCTTCGTTTGAAAAAAAAAGTACTTTTTTTAAAGTGGAACACCACCGTAGTACAATACGTAAAATAGTCCAGATGCACGTAAGATGGTCAGGATCTATGGTTTAATAGTTCACTGCTTCCAAAAGACTGCCATGTGGTGCTTCACACTACACATTCTCATGACGTTCCCAACTAAATGTAAGAACCTTTCATAAATATTGGCATTGGAATGATCTATGGCACCACGTGACTGTGCTCCAGAACTATTCAATAGTTACTCTACATTAATCAGTCTATATTCTAATATACCATTTATTCTTTTTGTAAGGCCTCGTTGCGCTAACTAAAATAAGTACTTGTTATCTTAATTAAAGGTGATGTATTATGAAAGAATGACTTGTCTCGTAAAATAAAAAATAAGTACATAAAAAATAAGAACATTAACGAAGTGGGACCTAAGTAATAGGCACAAAAAGGCCCGAATTCATTATGTACGTAGCAAGTGATGGTCTTGGGTTCTCGTAACATTGGTAAGTGTTATAGTTTTGTACTTGAAAATTCTCATGATGGTAAGTAATTTTTGTGGCTTTGCCTTTAAAGTTATTTTAACTCATTACTTTTTTTTTTTTCAAAGATTTAAACTCTTTAAGTAATTACTCCCTCCGTTCTAAATTGAGAGTCTCTTATTCCATTTTGAGATGTTCCAAAATGATTGTCTCTTCCCAAAAATAGAAGTGGAAATTTGATAAAATTCCAAAAGTATCCCTTTTATTTGAATACAAATGGTGCAAAATAGGTAGAATATAGGAGTAATGGTGGAAAATAGATGTAATGATTACATGTCCCCTAAAAAAGTTGAAATTCCAAAGAGGAACTCTCATTTAGGAATAGAGGGAGTAACAGATATCTTGTTGAATTTCGTTTCTTGAAAAATGTGTAAGGGCCCATTTTGAGAATTCGAATGGGCCTACCAAAAACTCGGGGCTGGCCTAATACAAGAGGGCAAAGAGAAGGAATCGCAGGGGACAAATGTTTGTGGACCAAATAAACAAAGTTTAAAAGGTCCATTAACTATTATTATTCCTATTTCCTATGGTTTCTGTGCTAAATCAATTTTCAAGCTAATCCATTTTTGATGGCTTCTGTACTTGTTCTGTACACTTCAACTATACATATACCCGAAAGTCTAACTGCAACAGATTTTGTGCACAGATCACGGTGTCGGGCTCATTAAAGATCCGAGTCGTTCATTAAATTTAAAATATCGGTCATATGCAAAAAATCAGCTCAATCCGATACCGATACCTCTAGGTGCTCGAAATCCAATCACATTCAGATTACAAAACCTTTTTTGCGGAGTGGTGAAATTCTTGAGATCAAACGGTAAGGGTAAGGGGAAAATGGGGGCAAGAAAATCTCACAATTCTACTTTTTAGAGTTAGATCCGGACAAAGATGCATTGAACTGTCGAAAACATCATTGGGCACTAGAATGACTAAACAAAACAATACATCAAAACGTACCACAAATTCTCATAATTAAGCAGTAAAAGGAAACTAGAAGCTGAAAATACTCTGTGAGCTCGGAATCCTCACCCTCAAAAAAATATTTTACATTTAGTGAACAATTCGAATTATTTGCGTGGGACCCGTTGTGGACTACCACATCGTAATTAATTGAAGCAGTTAACAGAGAAAATGGCAAAGAATGGGCAGTTATAGACGGTGATGGTTAGTTACTAGAATGCTAGTTGATAGGTCTATCCCCAAACTCTCAACATGTACTCAAGATTAATTGGTACGTTGCGTACGTAATATCGGAATTTAAAGTGTGAGCCAAACTCAGTTTTCAATCCATGTAATTAAGGTGCTCTCACTTAAGAACCAACCAATCGGCTGCTATTTCCATTGTATTAATGGTCTTGGGGTACCGTCACATGATGATCCAATACATTTTTTTTTTTGTCACTCATTCATGTTATACATATGTGATGGAGAAAGATGTAAGGGCACCACGTGGCAGTGCCCTAGTAATTACTTTTGTTTGAAACATAAATTACATAATAGTAAAAGTTGAATTTCTTGTGTATACCACTGGATTTGTAAGGGAAGTTGGAATAGGTTAGACTTCGATCGGCACATAGACCAACAACGATTGTTTGCCTGTTTCTCTTTCCGTATATTACTTGTACATCACGTATCCATCGCTTGAGTCGGAGTTCCGATGTCCCGATGGTGGTTGTGATGGCTCTGCCACCGACGGTGACGGTGCAAGTGTGGCATGCTCTTCTCTCTCTACTGTGATTTCCATGGTTGCTTCCTCTCTCCTCTTTGCTACTAGGGCTAGCTTACTGTGGTTGTTTCCTACGTAATACGGAGTATTGCTCAAACTAAACGAAACTAGGAGTCGAGACGTAGTAATTAATAAGAATCGGACTACTAGTAATAGGGAAAAGAAATCAATCAAACAAGAAAGAAAGAAAGAAAATAAAACAGACAATCAAAAACAAGACAAGCGATTGCTTAGTCGAAATCCACTTGGTGTTCGGGGGTTAATTTTACTATGATGAAAGAGATGGTCGGGTTACAATGGAGGAAGTCGTATGTGTTCATTTTATAGTTTCAAAGTAAACACATGCACAGAAAACCCTAATAATAATAAATAGAGGTGTCGAATGGGCCGTGTCGGTCCAGCCCATTAGGTTCGAGTACCCGTGCCAGCCTGTTTACATTATCGGGTTGTGTCGTGCTTTTTTAATCATTTCGTGCCGGCCCATTTGCAACTAAGTTTTATCGGACAAAAAAAATTGTGTAACAATTATATTTATATATATCCTTATTATGAGTCTCCTTCTTATAAGGACTACCTTATTTTAATAAAATGTGAACCTCCCTTTTCCGATTGAATTTCAATGATCCGAGCCGCTCAATGTGTTCAGAATGTGATTCTAAGGGTACTCCTAAGAAATCAGCAAAAAAAAAAGACTGGGAAGGGTTTCATCCGAGTAGTTTTTGTTTGTTTTTTTATCTAACAGTTCAAATAAAAACTGCTCAAATCAAGCCCTTCCCGGTCATTTTTTTTGCCGATTTCTGGCGGGTACTCTTAAAATCATGTTCTGATCACATTGAGCAGCTCGGATCATCAAAATCAAATCGGGAAAGGCAAGAAATGGGGAAGTCCGCATATAAAGTCCTCATTTTAAGGTCTTTACCTGAAGATTTCTGTCCTTATTATAATTAGTGGTATTTAATTATGTAGTACTAAGTTTAGTTTTCTATGATTAATAACATAACAAATTAATTTATTTAATAAAATTTAAAAATAGTATTTGTTGTGTCGTGCCCCGTGCCCGTGCCCGTGCCCTTTCATGTCCATCTAAAACCACATTTTGCCGTACCGTGCCCGGCCACTTCCGTAGCGTGTCCATGCCAGTCTAAAATTGTGCCCGTGCCGTGCTACATTCAAACGTGTCATGCCAGCCCGGTCTGTTTGACACCTCTTCTAATAAATGTTGAAATGTGCGTTTTCTCGTGCTCGATCATCCACACAGAATTCACCACCATCCGGACGGGATTTACAGAAGTCCCAATCTTCAATCCTGCATGGGCCGTCCGAACGGGATTTATTGAATCACACCGTATCCAGATCAGCTCTTCACATTTCAACAATTACTAGGTGGAGCATTGAGCCCGAGCCCGTAAGCTAACCGCGGGTCCTATTTTTATGCTTCTACCTAGAGCTCTGAGCATTTGAATCCGATCTAAATCCGAACAAGCAAAATTGCTATGAAGCCAAACCAAATCTGATCCGATGCACACGGCTGTAATTTTTTTTGGGTTAAATAAGCTAGAAAAGTCAAATAGTGATTATTCATAATAGGTAACAAATGCCCTTCATTAGTTTTTTTGAGCAAATAAGCTAAATAAGTTGGATTATAAGTGCTAGCAAACAGAACCTACGTAAAATGGCGTAAATATCTCTGATGAATATTTTTACAAAAAGTGAACAAAAATTACAGAAGACAGAAATAAATAATTTTTAAAAAAAAATGAATTTCAGTTCTTTTCTTTTCTTTTCTCATCTCTTTTGTTGACATGAATTTGAAAAGTCAAATAATATGACAAAATTTTTTAAAAAAAGTCACTACAGATTATAATAGAGTGCGATATAGAAATATGAAATTTTGCAATTATTTTTTTTGAAAAAGGGATGGATTTTGTCCAATTGCCCATTTCGTTCTTGGACCCGGATAGGGATGTCAATATCTCCGAATTGGCCCAATGGGTACCCACCCTGCCTATTTGTAGGCAGATATTACCCCTACTTTTTACCCAATAGGTACAGGCATGGTGGAAGAAAAAAATCTGCGCTCAAATATGGTACGGTTATGATTATGTGACACCAGCCCCCGAACACCCATACCCACCTCAAATCGGAGAAGGAGATGCTGTCAAGCATCTCCCTGCAAAGCGGTGAGCGATAGATAGAGAAATGAGAGTTATAATTGAAAGAAATTTTTTTTGGAAACCGTAGTAAGAGGGAGGTAGTGGTTCTGAAAAACGAAAGCAAACAAAAATAGAGGTTATCTTCGGTGCCTAAAATTTTATTGACATGTGTGCAAATTGGTCACGAAACATGAGTTACCAAAAAATATACGTAGTACTTTTAAAGAGAGGAGCGTCTGAATATGAACCTTTATTGGCCAATCCAAAGGATGGGGGGGGTCGTGGTCCAGCCTTCTTCATCCACACGTGAATACGCTCCCCATTGGCCCTTACAATCAAGTTCACGTGTATTTTTACATGCTCATGAGTACTTAACACGAAAAGCTATCAGCAGTGTGTGTGGACCAAACATTTCACATTGATGCATATAAACATAGATCATCAGTAATCGTACTATTTTTACAATTTATTCGTTCAGATTTAGCCAAAATTTACCGAATTCGGAAGTAGATACCCGTGACAAGGTCAATCTCATCACACACAAGGTTTTTGGATTTTTGGTGAAAAGAGTACGAACTTCATTGATAAAAGAATAGTACAATACTTAATTTTTACTAGATCTCATTTAAAGTCAAGACAAGAGACATTGGGCTTTCAAAATGGAACCTAATGGAACTAAAGAAGATTTCATTGGTGATGGAGGTGACTACTCTTAATGGTCACAAGAATAATTGTGTGCTTAGCATAACAAGAGTTTCTACTTATATTCGTAATAATGGCATGCTATGGTCATGGTCATGTCTCACTCATATTATGATATAATAAATAATTCAAGATGTGCTTATTCTATGATAATATTTCAAAAGTATGTTTTACTCATTTATTCGTGAAATTTTTGAAATTATATTTTACATATAATAGGGGCATGGATATTGATCTAGCACTATCAAATACAAAGATAATAGGTGGAGATATTTGTTTGGTAGACAATGGTACAACACATACTATTCTTTGAGATAACAAATATTTCAGCCAAATAACGAATATCAATATACAAACGAATGTCAATACAATATCAAATTTTGCAAACCTTATTGAAGGCTATGGAAGAGCAACTATTGTGTTAACAAATGGAACAAGTTTAAGTACTTATGAAAATAGGCAAAGTACGGATTACCTCCCTGAGTGTTTCCCATTTGGCAGATGACCCCCCTGAATTTTACTAATGATCACATCACCCCTTATGGTTTTGGAGTACAATGCAACTCCTAACTCCATTAACGGCAAAAGTAAAAAGGCCACACAGCCCTCTCCTAAATAAAGTGTAGACATCGCCCCTTGGGGTTCACCTTTTCATCGCCATCGCCATCCCATCATCTCTGGCACCTCCATAGCAACCACCACCACTAGCCATACCCACTTCTCTCTCTCTCTCTCTCTCTCCCCCCAAACGGCTTTCTAGAATTCGATTTTGATTTCCAGAATCTGAGTTTGGAGCAAACCAATTGATAACCCACAAACCAACAAATTGATAATCCACAAACCACAAATTCAAAACTGACGGCAAAACCCACAAACCCAAAACTGTACGAACCATTTTCTACCGCAGCCGTCGACTTTGAGTTCCATTTTTCTATCGTCGAGCTCGTTTTCTGCCTTACCCAAGTTTGATTTTACCATCGTGCAGATCGATTCCACTATCATGGAGTTCTATTGTGCTGTAGTTGTTGTCGACGAGTTCGAAATTGAGTTTCTCAAAGAATCCGTGAGCTGGAGAGGGTTTCTGGGGTAGTGGGTGCCCAAATATTATGAGTTTGATTGTAGCAATTACATGGAGAGGGTTTGGATGTAAGCAATATGGAATTGGTAGATTGCTGGGGTGGGGAGCAATTATGTGGAGTGAGTTTGGTATGAAGAAGAAGAACCAGAGCAATGGGATCGGGCAGGGTTAAGTTTCAACATTATTTGAAGAAGAAGGGTAATGTCGTCTTCGTACATTGAAAGTCAACTTTATTTAATTTTTTTGTTTATGACAAGTCTCGTAACTAGCGCGTGTGTCTTACACTTTCCGTTAGTTTGGATGAAAAAGCTAACGGTAGCACTTTACTCCAAAATTATAGGGAGGCAATGTGATCATTAGTAAAATTCAGAGGGGTCATCTGCCAAACGGAAAAACCTTAGGGAGGTAATCCGTACTTTGCCCTATAAAAATTAGTACTCTACCAAATCTAGAAAAAATCTCCTAAATTTCAAAAATATACATCGCAATGATTATCATATTGAAACCATCAGCGAAGGTAAAGAAGTGTATTTGCGTATCACTTCTAATGTATCTTGTTAAAAGCTGGTGTTAGAAAAACTTTCTGCATTCTCTTTTGGGTTATATTACATGACGATTAAAACAATTCAATCATATACTGCTATGTACCAAAAGTGGTCTAACCCAAAACTTTTCATGCTATGGCATGATCGCCTTGGGCATCCAGGTTCAATAATAATGCGTCGTATTGTTGAAAATTTACATGAGCATTCATTGAAGAACCAGAAGATTCTTTTGCCCATGAATTATTGTAACGCCCCGATTTTCGGAAATAAAATCGGAGGTATTAAATATTGATTTCCAAAAATTTAGTAATTAAATTCAAAATCCAAACTGGATAATTCTTCCTAAAGATTCGTCTATTACAAACCATTAAAGAAATACTGAAAATAGTCTTCGTGGTAATAATCTAGACAAAATAACAGAGCTGTCTTCTAGGATCGATACGGATTCCAAGCGTATTCTGGCTCAGTCTCCATCTCTGGATTCGTCTCTAGGTAGTATCGCCCTCCTTCAGGGTCTTGAGTCTTCCACTGATTTTCTGCAAAATCTGACACGGATGCCAGACAATCCGTGCCTGAGTGAAAAAGTTCACCCCGTAATATAATCCATCCCAATCACCCCTCCTTACATTACAGCTAGCAGGTAACGATATATCATCAATGCAAGAAGGTACAATACTCATAAATCTATTCATTATCGATCGATAGTCTAACAACAAGGGAAATCTAGTCATGCCCAGACCATAACTAGGGTTTGCCCATCTTAATCACCACATCAAAATCACCACGGGGCTCCCACCAATTCTATCATCGCAAAATATCACTGGACCACCTGCCAGGTTTTATCAAAACATCACTGGGCTTACTTTGCCAGGTTTTATCATCAGAAAACATCACTGACCAACCGTCAGGTTTTATCAAAACATCACTGGGCTTACTTTGCCAAGTTTTATCATCAGAAAACATCACTGGGCTTACTTTGCCAGGTTTTATATCATCACTGGACTCCCGCCAGTTTCAATTCATTACTGGGCTTACTTTGCCAGTTTCAACTCAACACATCCAACTCATCACATCTCAACATCCTACCTGCAGGCAGATCTAAAAATAAACTTTCTAATTTATCCATTACTTAGCACTGTCTAAGTGAACTCTATTTGCAAACCATCCCTTGTCTCTAGGTTCCAATCTAACATATCAATCACAAATTAGAGCAGTATACAAATAATCACAATGATAATTGAAATAAATAATAAGCGTAGAAATCACATAACCTTTTATGAATGGGCCGTTGCCCTTAATCTTGTATGGCCAATAAGTTAATAATAATATAAGAAACTTTTATCTAATAAAAGTTTTTATAAAAAGAATAAATCTAGGTTTGTATAAATTTTATTTAAAAAATTAGATTGATTAAAAACTAATTAAATACAATAATTAGATAAAAATATTAGAATTATTAACATGACCCTAATAAAGGTCCCAAAGGTCCTATATGATCAGTTGAGTGTCAAAAGTTGGGTTCGGAGGGTCGAAGAATTTATTTAAAAGAAGTCGTTAAATAAAGTGACCGATAGTGAAGTAAATAGATAATAAATAATTTACTATTAAAAATATATTGATATTAACATAGTTTCATCTTTGGACAGTAAGGAGTCTAAATAAAATTACTCGGGTATTAATAATAATGTTTATAATGTCGTAAAGTAATTTTGATCCGAATTATTTTAAAAATAATAATAAATAGTGAATTAAATAAAATAAATATTTAATTTAACAAGTTACTGTATTTGAGATTCAAAGAGTCTAAAAAAATTAGTTTGGATATTAAAACGTTGGTTGGAAGGTCGTAATCAATTTTCGTTTGTAAACTTTGAACGATAACTAATAAATAATTAAATAAACATATAATTAAATAAAAAAAATATATCCTTAACAAGTTATGATCTTTGAGATGTGAAAAGTCTAGGAAAAATAGTTCGGGGGTCGAAAACGGTGTTCGGAAGGTCGCAAAGTCGTTTCGAACCAAAACAGTGCAAACCGCAAGGTCTGACCATTTGACCTTGCGGTGGGAGGCCTAGCCGTAAGCTCGCGACTGGTTCTTGCAACCCGAAGGTTGCGGCCGCAAAGTCTGGTCCAGATTTCTTTTTTTCGTCTTTTCATCATGGTTTCGATGCATGGGTTCGTTCGGGGCTGTTTGGGCTGAATTAGCTCAATCAAATGGCAAATGATTGTGTGCGGGCGTGCCAGAAAAGAATTAACTTCCAAAAAGAAATTACTCTTTCCAAATGATTTGAAACAACTAATTTGAATCAGGCAACTGTGTTATCCGTTCGAATACCTCAATTAAGAGGATTTTTCCTTAAGGTATAAACCAAATAAGAGATTGACGCGCTTCGAATCAGAAAAGATGATCGAACACAAACAAACCTGAATTTAATCAAAGGTAAGCTTGTATGCAAACACTCTTAAGATTCTATCAAGAATAATGCGGAAATATAAGCACACTGAATTCAATCAAAAGTGGGCCTACAAACGACTATCCTTTGGTAAGAAAATGCTTAAAAGAAAATAGGAGAACTTGAATTTAATCGAAAATAATCTTACATGCAAATAAGCCTTCAACTTACAAAAAGATCCTATTCTAAACTAATCTAAGTACTAATCTACGATAGATCTCTGAGCAATCATTTTGTATGAATTGTCAGATGATATGAATTTTTGTCGGGGGTTCTCTCTTCACTTGCTTCTTCTATTTATAGACGATGAGCATGCCTTCGATCTCCACTTCCCACGTTTATCTCCATGTTTGCCACATAAATCGGCTGAGAGGGGCCTTCGAACGGTTACTCTGATATTTCCAGAACTCTTCTCTCTCCCCACGATTCGATAACGGCCATTTCCTGGATCGTGGTATCCCTGCTTTCATGCAACGTGGGCTAGTGTTACATGATTGGCTCAAATAATTCCCTGCAAACACATCTAACTCCATTATAAATTAAAGTAATAGTGGTAACGTTTGATGGTCTTTAAAGATTAATCAACGATTGAACTTAATTGTCTTTAAAACCACCGTTAATTACTATCCAAACGTCGTCGGTTCCAATTAAAACGGTACCGTCTAACATTAAAATGACACCATCATTAGACCCCGTAATCCCCTGCATCTCGGGCCTAACTGGAACACATTTTAATTAGTTAGCACACTATTCGGCGCCACGTGTAATTTTCTCATTGGATGGCATATTTTAGGATGTAAACACACCCCCCGCATTAACATCTTATTTAAGATAAATAAGTGTTAATGGCACACGTTCTCTGCCCATGTCCCTTCAAATTCGGATGCATGGGGACATAATCGAGACTTTATTTCATGCACGACTACTAAGCTTCCCAAAGTTGGCTGCAATTATTTCCTTATAAATAGCAATTAATACTAGGGTTTAACGAATCACATCACTTCCCAAAACCCCTTCGAACTTAAGCTTTCTTTGCTTTTATGGACTCCCTTCCAGAAATCAATCTTGTCCTAGAGAATCTCGATCATCAATCTCACTCTCCTCAAATGTCTCCCCCAAATTCTCCTCGAATGTTGGCAGGAAAAATTCTCTCGGATCGAACATTCCACACTCCTAGTCTGTCTCCCACAGATTGGGACTCCTCTCTGACCCGTTCGAATTCACTCAATGGGTCCAACTGGGTGTATATGAATAAAAAAGGCATCCTCCACTAACTATCTCCTATGGAAAGATTCCCATATGGAAGGAACGTACGCCTTCAAATGTCTTCCATTTATCTTCCTTCGATGAACATAACCGTTCAAGTTTCTCAAATGGTAAGCTCCCCCTCTCAAAACTCTATGGATTTTAAAAGGCCCATTCCACGTTGGTGCCCATTTTCCTAATCCATCTGTTCTGACCCTCCTATCTCTAATAGGGAGGATAACTTTCCACACAAGATCTCCTTCATCGAAGCTTCGAAGAACCACTCTTTTATTATAGCTCCTGGCTATTCTTGCCTTTTGTAGCATAATCTGATTTAAAGCTTTTATCCTAGCTTCATCAATATCTTCCAATTCCATGTACATAGCCTGATGATAAAACCCAGTGTCTAAATCATTTTGATATGCTATTCTTTGGGATCTCACAGTGATTTCCATAGGTAACACAACATCATGTCCATAAGTTAATGCGAATGGAGTGGTACCTGTGCTGGTTCTTTTTGTATTCCTATATGCCCACAACGCATCCAATAACAAATCATGCCAAACTTCTGGGTTTTGATCCACCATTCTTTGGATCCCCTTTTTGATGATTTTGTTAGTTGATTCCGCCTGACCATTGGACTAAGCATAATAAGTGCTGGTATATATTAACGAAATTCCATGGTTAGTTGCAAAATCTTTAACCAACTTCCCTTCGAATATGGAGCCATTGTCTACGGTTATCGTTTGAGGGCTTCCAAACCTGTATATGATTCCCTTTATGAAATCAATGACATGGGTTTGTTTGACCTCCTGACAGGCTTGGGCTTCCACCCATTTTGTGAAATAATCAGTAGCTACTAAGATGAACTTATGCTTTTCCAATGAAGGAGGATAAATCATCCCAATCATATCCATAGCCCATCCTCTAAAAGGCCATGGCTTTATTACATACTGCAAGTCTGTGACTGGCAAATGCTTGAGTGGGTCTGTTTTTTGACAAGCTTGGCATCCCTTTGCATAATCTATACAATCTTTGAGGATGGTAGGCCAGAAATACCCATATCTTCTAATTAACCACCTCATCTTTATACCAAGCTGTGCCCCACAAATCCCTTCATGGACTTCAGCCATTACTTTGAAAGCATTTACCTTGCTTAAACATTTTAAAAGAAGGCCATCCATCCCCCTTTTAAATAACTCGTTGTTAAACATGATATAATTTATTGCTCTCAATTTGGTTACTTTGTCTGCTACACCATCCGGCTTGGTTAAGTAATCAATCAATGGCTGTCTCCAATCTACTCTCTGAGTATTGGGAGCATCAACTGCTAATATTTCGAAACCAATTATCCTATTGTTTAACATGGGCAGAGATTTTCTCAAAGTTAATTGACAAAACTCCCTTTCATTTTCTGACAAGACTTTATAACCAGAAGCCCTTTGAGCTATTTCATCAGCTTCTTCGTTAAAGAATCTAGGGATATAAGTCAGAGTAATCATAAAAAACTGCTCCATTAGCTTCCTTGCATGCTGATAATAAATTGCTAATGCTCGACTGGTACATTTAAACTGCCCATTTAGTTGGTTAATCACTAACTGGGAGTCTCCAAAGATTTCAGCAACACTAACTCTTAATTTCAGCAAAATTTCTAACTCTATGATCAATGCTTCATATTCTGCTTGGTTATTGGAGCATTGTCCCTCACTGAGTCGAAAACCATATTTGGTCTTCAAGCCTTGGGGGGACTCCAAAATTATGCCCACCCCAGCCATCTGAACAGTCCTCGATCCATCGAACCATAATTTCCATAGCTTGATTTCAACCATCTTGGCCTCCAATGCTCTTGGTGCCCCATACTCATTAGGATGATCAGCTAAAAAGTTGGCCAATGCTTGGCCTTTTACTGATTTCTGAGGTACATACTCAAGACAAAATTCTATTAAAGACAATTCATTTCCCAATCTTTCCACTAAGCACTGGCTTCGAAAGCATGTGCTTAATTACATCAGTTTGAGAAATAACATAAGTTACTCTGGGCAACATATAATGCCTGAGTTTCTTGGAAGCATAAAATAAAGCTAAACATAATTTCTCTACTGCTGCATACTTGCATTCACAGGAGTTTAAAAACCTACTAAGATAATAAACTGCTCTTTCTCTGCCATCTTCATCGTCTTGTGCCAACAGTACCCCTATTGAATCCTGTGTTGCAGCTAGATACAACTTCACTGGCTTTCCCCCAATGGGAGATGCCATCACGGGAGGGCTGGCTAAGTACCTTTTGATGGCTTCGAAGACTTCATCGTGCTCCTTGGACCACTTGAATTCATCCCCTTCCTTCAGTTTTAATAAAGAAGAGAAAATTTTAGTCTTTCCTTCAGTATTAGATATAAATCTTCGAAGGAAATTTAATTGACCAAGAAACCTTTGCAACTCCTTCTTGGTAGAAGGCGGTTTGGCCTCAATAATGGCCTTAGCCTTGTTCTTGTCAACTTGTATTCCTTTGCTGTGGACTAAATATCCCAGAAACTTTCCAGCTGATACTCCGAAAGCACACTTTTCTGGATTTAACTTCAACTGATAATGCTTCATTTGTCGAAATGCCCTCTCTAAGTGTTGTAAATGATCCTCATCAGAATTTGACTTCACAATGATATCATCTATATAACACTCCAGAAAGCTTCCCACTATGTTATGAAAAATGGTGTTCATAGCCCTCTGATACGTGGCTCTAGCATTTTTCAATCCAAATGGCATTTTGACCCATTCAAAGATGCCAATGTTTCCAGGGCAGGCAAATGCCGTTTTATGCACATCCTCTTCTGCTATACAAATTTGATTGTACCCTGAATGTCCATCCAAAATAGACAATATCTTGTGTCCAGTTGAACTGTCCACAAGTGTGTCCACATTGGGCATTGGATATTCATCCTTAGGGGTTGCAGTATTCAGGTTTCGAAAGTTAACACAGATTCTGATACTCCCATTCTTTTTAGGGACTGGGACTACATTAGATAGCCATTCGACATACCTGGCTATTCTAATGAAACCTGCATCTAGAAGCCTCTGCATCTCTTTTTTGACCCCTGCAATGGTTTCCGGATTCATCTTCCTGGTTGGTTGCTTCACGGGTTTGAACTGTGGCTTGATAGGTAACCTATGCTCCACTAATTCCCTATCCAATCCCGGTAATTCTCTATAGCTCCATGCAAAGCACTCCTTGTTTGCTTTCAAGAGTGCTATTAATCCGGCTTTCATATCTGGCTCAAGCTGTTTATTAATAAACACTGGATTGGGGTTCGAGTCATCTCCCAACCTTACTTCCTCCAATAAGTCTTGAGCTTCGTTCTGTTCGTGAGAAGTTAGCTGGATTTCCTCCTCACGAGGCTTGTTATCCTGCATAACGTCTTCCTATATGTTGTCCTCTTAAATCTTCTGTTCGATCCCCAAAGCAACATATCTCACTAAAGCCAATGAGTTGGCCTCTTCTTCTGTCTCTTCTTTGGATTTACATCCAAGCAGCATCATCCTTTGGGGTGTTTGATTCATAATCAACAGCTTGTTTTAGCTTCAATTTCAGCTCTGCCAATTCTCCCATTTCCAGCTCGTTGGTTGGGTAAGTGGCGGCCTGGAGTAGTTCACTCAAAGGAACTACATCTGATTTGTACATTTCCGCTTCAGCGAAATTTGCAGTAGCACTAAATGGATGAGGATCATCTTTGACTCCTTCAACACCCACTTCTTTGCCCTTATCATATTTAACAATTATTAATTCAGGATGCATAGAGGAAGGAATACATCCATTAACATGAATCCAATCTCTTCCTAATAAAGCATTATATTTAGCATATGTGTCTACTACAAAGAAAGCAGTGTCAGTTTCTATTCCCCCCACTGCCAATCTAATGGAGATTATTCCCCTGGCATGCTGGCTTTCTCCAGTAAACCCTGCAATGGATGTGCTGGTTGGAATCAATTTTGCTTTTCCTTTTCCTAATTTTTTCAAGGTTCGGAAAGGCAAAATGTTCACTGCAGCCCCATTATTGATGAGCACATAATATTGACACTTAGAGGCCCCAATATCATATGTTGCTAGTTATTAAATGTGCTTAATTGAGTACTACTATTATCTTTCGGATAATTTATGTTATATTGTTTAATTTGCAGGAAAATATGAGAATAATAACTTTTACAGCCATTGAAATTACAAGTATGGAACGGTCCGGAAATAGAGTACATTGTTGGAATTGGAGCGTGAAGTATATAATTTCAAGGCAAACGATGGTTGAAATAGTTCCAAGTCATGGGGCCAGCTTACCCGTTGCTTTTATTCACCATGGCCAATTGGATTTTATAAGAAGTGTTATATGGATTAGAGGCCAAGGAAAATTGGAGCCTGATTAGGCAATCTAAATCATTGCCTAAAATATAGGATTTGATTAGGGAAGAGAATTCCATTTACATGAGAATTCTCGGCAGCCTATTTAAAGAAGGCAATAGGGTCAACCAGAGGACAGCACCACGCAGCAAGGCGGCAACTTCTCGGACGTACAAGAGCAGCGGCAGAGGGAAGGCTTGGGAGAAAAAAATAACTACTTTAATTTTGTAAGCTTTCATGGAGTACTTTTATGATATGATTAAGTGTTTTGATTCCATGAGCGGCTAAACTCTTTGACTAGGGTTGAGGATGAAACCCCATTAATGATTATCAATTATATATTTGTGAGATTTGGTTTTACCTGAATATGTGGTATGATTTCGATTAAATTGGTCTTACTCCAAATCATTTGTTAGGGATCTATTCTGGATATGAGTTCAATCATGTTTTTCTCATGATTTGGAATTGTCTCTAACATTGAATGCTGGTTTTTCATCGTTAACTATAGAACTAGATATTTATTGTGATTTGTTAAAAGCGGATACAATTAATGATTTGGTTTTATACTTGCGAGCGGAGAGGAACATACATTAAATTTTTTAATGAACTTTCACGATGATATTTTCCATGGTAACAGAATTAGCTTTCAGATTATCGTGAAGAAATTTTAGGGTAAAGTCAATGATTATGAATATATAATGATATGATTTAATGGGTGTGGATTCCAAAACTCTAGTATTTTCTTCTTTGATTAAAAAGAAGCTTTAATTTTCTCGTCTTTGATAGTATAGTTCATTATTTTTACTGTTCACTTTTAGTTTAAGAATCAATCACACTTTTGTCAACTAGGTTAGGGTATAATCGATTCAAGTTTATTTAGTTTTCCTATTAAAAAATCACAAGTCCCTGTGGGTTCGACCTCGCTCCTGCATTACTATACTTCGGTACGATTCGTGCGCTTGCGAGTACATTAAAATTTCACATCAAGTTTTTGGCGCCGTTGCCGGGGACTTAATTATTTTTTTAGGAAATCTAGTGATTTGAATTGATTTCACTCTTCTAGTAGTTTAGTTAGCAAAAAAAAAAAAAAGCACTTTTCCGTGAATCTCTGATTAGTAGTAATTGCTTTTTGTCACTAAGTATTTTTGTGGTTTGCTGTCTCTTTATTAGTCACACAGTAGAGCTGCCTTTTTATTTGTTTTTATCGGCCGAGATTTTCAAGTCGGCTACAAGCGCTTGATTGAAATAATTTTGGGAACCACTGTACGTATTTACAATGCACCACGGTGGTTGGAGTTAGAAGCAACAAGTCACAGGTTAGTCTCTAATTAATCTCAATTTACTTTTGCTATTTTTATTTTTATTTTGCAGCTGAGTTTTTTTTAATTTTTATTTTGTCTAGAAGCATGGATTTCTTCAATCAAGATCATAATCGCGCATGCTCTATATGTTATAGCACTTGGCATACGATAGAAACTTGTCCTACGTATTATTATGAGCAAGCTAATGCACGAAATAATTTTGAAGGTTCATTTGGTCATTCTTCTCAGGAAACGTACAATCCAAACATGGGAAATCATTTTAATTATTCTTACACACAAAATCAATTTCCTACACATATAGATGGGCAACCTTTGCATTCACATGATGATCAATTTTTCCCGAATTTTAGCCATTCTACTGAGTCATACCCTACACAGTCATATCCTCTTCAGTCTCAGCTTTTATATGCTCAAGCTTCTGTGTCTCATGAACCGAATTTTCACTTTGTTGCACCACAACAACAGTCATCGTTAGAGGTCACTATTAAAGCATTCATGGCTGAAATGAAAAGTACGACTCACTTGAATACTCAAGCCATTTCGAAATTAGAAAATCAATTGGAGCAATTGGCTAATCAAATGAGGGAGATTGAGGACGAGGACATTTATAGTGGATCTATAGTTAATCCAAACTGGCAGGTTGTCGCAAGTGACACTGCTTACTCTTCTGATGAGCAGGAACATATTGAATCTACTCTCACACTTGAGTCTAGGGCAATTGATGAGCCAGTGAGTATACCAGTGGAGAATGATCCATTGGAGTCAAAAAACGAGAATGTATGTTTGGGTCTAGGGACTTTTATCGAGTCAAATCATGAGGACTTAGATCACTTTACAAGTAATTGCAATATTGATGAGATTGAACAAATTTGCACATTGGTAGACAGTGCTCCATGGTGTAGAATTGAGGAGTGGATATACACCAAGGTTTCGCCGCCGCTTTCTTTCTCAACACCATGTCCGTCTAGTATACCCGCCTGTGAGTTGAAATCTCGATCACCTAAGCCTACCATTCAATTTGTAGAACCAGTGGAGATTACGTCAGTTGTTATTCATAGCCATTGTGATCATACTAGATGGAGGAAAGTCGACAACAAAACGGACAATAGCGGAGTTGAATGTGATTTTGTTTTTGGAGCTGAAACTCCCGAACATACTCATAAAATTTTGATACAAACACTGTTATTCAAACAAATATTTCCATGGTATGCGGATCTTGCCTCTATTTTTACTCTGTTCTTGACACACATGATTAAACAATTTGCTAAATTAATTTTGGTTGTGTCGTATATTTTTTGTTGGGACAATCCATACATTGTAAATTACAAGAAGAGAATAAAAGAAAATGATTTGGTTGTCCTGCTTCATAGCTTCTAATAATTTAATTGTTCTTGGTCCTTTTTTTTTTTTTTGTCACTAACCAATTGCAGGAAATAAAAAAAGAACTTGTTCGCCATACGAGGTAACCCTTAAACTTCTCCTGTTTTAATTTTTTTTATTCGCTACATTGAGGACAATGCATCATTTAGGTTTGGGGGTGAGACTATTATTTTTGAAAAAAATTATTTGCTGCAATTGTGATTTTATTATTGTTATTTTTATACTGCATTTTTTTTTTTGGTCAAATTTAAAAAAATTGAAAGTTGTGGATACTTGATTACGACTTCCGACGTGGATGTTGGTTTTTGATTAGTGCTAGTTTGATTATTGCTCAAGTTGGAGTCTTGATATGATTTTATTGATAGAGTTAAACTTGTGAACACATGTATTGAAGAGAGGCACTTAGTTGATTCATATCACCTATGTTTGGATAGCGATTAGTCATTCGTATGCATGCCTTTGCACGAGCACTGTCACACTTAGAGTTGGATTTGACCTCGAGTGCCGTACATATATTCTTGATGCCTCAGTATAAGTCAGATGTCTTATTGGAATGCTTAATGTCCTTTCCCCAAAGAAGAAAAAAAAAAGAACAAAAAAAAAATAAAAATAAAATGAATAAAGTGCATGTTTTTTTCGGGATTTTCACTTAGTAACCGGGCCTCTTGCCTCAGTAAGCAGTGAGTGTTCGCGTCAAACGGTGGAGAGTTCTGGGATTATCATGTATGGTTAGCTTGGGTTCGTAGCCTTTTTGACTCGAGTGATTAAGTCCGTTGGGGTGTTCTCTACATCTAGTACCCTAAAGTCGTTTGGTTTGGGTGTCATTGGCCTAAAGCTCGCTACAAGGGTCAATTAGAAAGCTTAAGAGACCAAAGCATTGCACGACCACAAGAAAAAAAATATTACCAAAAAAAAAAAAGAAAAAAAAATATTACCAAAAAAAAAAAAGAAAAAGGAAAAAATATGAATAAAGGGAGGGGATATAATTTGATATAAGCATTTTGATGAGTATTGAGGTATTGAAGGTGCGTGTATTGTTTTCGAGGTTAATGAAAATCTTTGTGCGATTTTTCACTTTACACGCATGCCATGTGATTTCTTTTTATCCAGATATATGTGGGAGGAACAATTTTTGAGCCAATTCAGATTAGAATGTTCACTTGTTTAAATTTGTTAATGGATGAAATATCTTGCTTCTAACTTGTGTTATTCTCACGCTAGTTACTTTAATTGAGAGGCCATAGACTATGTTTTGGAATTCTAATCGAGTGTCATCTTGTTAAGAATTTTGTGGGTATATTCACGGCAAACCCTCACGAGACTATAACTCGTCCACTAGAGCAACCTAGGGGTTTAAAGGCTTGTTGCATATGCTAAATGCAATCGGACTCCTCCGAAAAAGGATTAGTTAGTTTAATTTCAATTTCTTTGTTTAAATTTTATTTCTTTTGCTCGAGGACTAGCAAAACATAGGTTTGGGGGTATTTGATGAGCACATAATATTGACACTTAGAGGCCCCAATATCATATGTTGCTAGTTATTAAATGTGCTTAATTGAGTACTACTATTATCTTTCGGATAATTTATGTTATATTGTTTAATTTGCAGGAAAATATGAGAATAATAACTTTTACAGCCGTTGAAATTACAAGTATGGAACGGTCCGGAAATAGAGTACATTGTTGGAATTGGAGCGTGAAGTATATAATTTCAAGGCAAACGATGGTTGAAATAGTTCCAAGTCATGGGGCCAGCTTACCCGTTGCTTTTATTCACCATGGCCAATTGGATTTTATAAGAAGTGTTATATGGATTAGAGGCCAAGGAAAATTGGAGCCTGATTAGGCAATCTAAATCATTGCCTAAAATATAGGATTTGATTAGGGAAGAGAATTCCATTTACATGAGAATTCTCGGCAGCCTATTTAAAGAAGGCAATAGGGTCAACCAGAGGACAGCACCACGCAGCAAGGCGGCAACTTCTCGGACGTACAAGAGTAGCGGCAGAGGGAAGGCTTGGGAGAAAAAAATAACTACTTTAATTTTGTAAGCTTTCATGGAGTACTTTTATGATATGATTAAGTGTTTTGATTCCATGAGCGGCTAAACTCTTTGACTAGGGTTGAGGATGAAACCCCATTAATGACTATCAATTATATATTTGTGAGATTTGGTTTTACCTGAATATGTGGTATGATTTCGATTAAATTGTTCTTACTCCAAATCATTTGTTAGGGATATATTCTGGATATGAGTTCAATCATGTTTTTCTCATGATTTGGAATTGTCTCTAACATTGAATGCTGGTTTTTCATCGTTAACTATAGAACTAGATATTTATTGTGATTTGTTAAAAGCGGATACAATTAATGATTTGGTTTTATACTTGCGAGCGGAGAGGAACATACATTAGACTTTTTAATGAAGAAATTTTAGGGTAAAGTCAATGATTATGAATATATAATGATATGATTTAATGGGTGTGGATTCCAAAACTCTAGTATTTTCTTCTTTGATTAAAAAGAAGCTTTAATTTTCTCGTCTTTGATAGTTTAGTTCATTATTTTTACTGTTCACTTTTAGTTTAAGAATCAATCACACTTTTGTCAACTAGGTTAGGGTATAATCGATTCAAGTTTATTTAGTTTTCCTATTAAAAAATCACAAGTCCCTGTGGGTTCGACCTCGCTCTTGCATCACTATACTTCGGTACGATTCGTGCGCTTGCGAGTACATTAAAATTTCACATCAATTATCCACCAGGATTCTGTTAAGTGGGATTCCATCAAAATAAGCAGTAATATATAAAGGACGCAAATTTTGTCTCATAGCATTAGTAGGTAGCTTAAATGGATATGAAATTTCCACATAATTTAAATCTATTACCAAAGGGTACTCGACGTCTGACATGGAATCTGGTATAAAGCAAGCACTTTCTTTGGAGCTTACCTCCAAACTCTCTTGATTATGCTCTATTTCACGTACCAAGTTGTTGTCCATTCCTATTTGAGCCACTTCTTCCAAGTCACAATCGGTACATATGATATTTAACTCCTCCTCACTATGTACTTCTTCCGAATTGTCTGACTTGCCCAAATTTCCCCAAGCATCATCTTGGTCTTTGAATATCTGGCCATGTTTGAACAAATCCATAGAACATGGGTAAACCATATTAACCTGTACTTCTGGTTGGCCTCCAAATTGGATTGTGGCCATTTCCTTTACTGGTTTGACTGCGTCGATTTCCTTAGCACCCTCCCTTTCAACTCCTTGTGTTGATACCTCCATAGGGGAAGAGCTTCCTTCTACCCCTTCTTGCTCTACCAACATGGCTTCTAGCAACCCAGATTGATAACTAGCCAATGAATTGGGAGAAGGCGGGTCAAGGTCTTCTTCGAGCATGGCCGAAGCTACTTTCTTCAAAGCTTCCCTCTCGTGATATTGGATTTGAAATTCTTCTGGGTCCCTCTTAGCCCTATCAAATCTTGGATTAGGCCTTACTCCTCTTCCTGATTCTTCCCCAGTTGAGGACTCTCCTGACTGAAAAAGTGTATACTTTCTCTGGAGCTTTCTTTTCTGCATTCTTGAGAGCAATGGGACCATCTGAGGTATTTGGGACTTGGGATCCCTGATCAATACCCAGTTTCCTGAATTCGAACTTGGTGGCTCTAAAGTTTTATTCTCACTTCTGTTCGAATTTTTGTACCCTTGAAACAGATCAGGCTTGACTTGCTTCAGAAACCAATCAGGAACCCCCTTTACCAAAGTGAATTCCTCTTGTTTGGCTTCCACTTGTGCTTCTGATGCCTGGCCAATGTTGGCCTTCTTCGAAGGTGGCAGCTCCCTTCTGTGAATGGGTGGCACAGGGCTGGTAGGCACGTCCCTGTTCGAAGCTGACCAAAGCTTGTTGCCATTAGGCTTTGTTTGTGTTGGAGCCATCCTCTTCATTCCCATTTCCTTAGGGAAGAAACTCACACCTTTTCTATCCAAGTCTTTAAACACCAGATAGTTGGCTCTGCATCCTACACATAGACATTCCAAAAATGAGGATTCTAACATAGGTAAATGATTATTACCTGAAAATCTCTGTGAAGGCAGACCAACATTGGTTTGCCTATAGTGATTCTGCCTCATTCCCATGCCTCGAGGGTGGCCAGCGTATGGCTTGCCTCTTCCATAATGAATAGTATTCATGTTCACTGGGGCCTCCTTGTCTTGCCAATATTTCTTCACAGTTCGAACCAGTGAAGTAGGTACGTTGGTATTGACTTCTTCCACCTTTGGAAAAGGCATTGCATCCATCCCCATAGTCTTTTCAGGGAACTTGATTCTTCCTTTCTTGATTTGCTCCTGAATCCTGTCACGAAACACATTACAAGACTTAGTTGAGTGAGACCAAGAGTCATGCTATTTACAGTAGGTCTTCCCATTCTTCTCTTCTACTGTTGGCAATTTCACATTTGAAGGTAGCTTAATGATTTTCTTTCTTAACAAAAAGTCAAAGATTTCATCTGCTTTAGCTATATCGAAGGAATATACTTTAGTGATTTCTTTCTGCTTGAATTTCTACCCTAGAGAAAGATTCTTCTGAACTAGGGGCTCACAAACACAAGGATCGTGTTCTACAATTTCTGCTGCATCTATCTCATAATTAGGATCTCTATAATATGTTGGGTAAGAGGAATTATGCCTGTCCATATCCTCCTCTAGTAGTGACTCATATCTAGTAACCTTATAAGTTAGGTCTGCAAAATCTCTAAATTCTGTAGAATCAAACCTCTTTCGAAGTTCTCTTTCTAAACCATCTTGTGCTAACCTCACAAATTCTGCCTCTGGCAGAGGGAGTTTGCACTTGGTTTTTGCCCTTTTGAATCTAGATATAAAGTCTGCTACCTTTTCATCTGGTTTCTGCCTTAGCCTAGCTAAGTCTGCCATGGAGACTTCAGGCTTAGCATTAAAGAACTGTGCATGGAACACTTCTTCCATTTGAAACCAATCTGTCATTGATCCTGGTGGTAAACTAGTGTACCATGCAAAAGCTGGCCTTGACAAGGAATTTGGAAATAGTTTCAACTTCATGAAACCATTTTGAGCCAAATTCTTACATTGGGCAGAAAACCTAGCAATATGTTCTATTGACGATTGTCTCCCATCTCCATAGAACAAAGTAAAATCCGGGATTTTAAATTCGCTAGGGATCTGAAACGTTGTGTCTACCCATTCTGGGTATGGCTTCCTATAGATCTGATGTTGTACCCCCCGAGTCCGAGGTCCACAAACTTCTTGTATGAGACCCATAACTTCGTCTCTTAGTATTGGGTTGCCTATGAGGAAATTTTGTCCCTGATTTTCCATGGGTGGCTCTGGTTCTACAAAATCATCTCTATAAGCCTCCCTTACAGTGTTAAAATCCCCTTGGTTTTCTCTGGGAACTTTCCCATACCAGGGTTGCTGCATTTGGTCTATTGTAGTTGTGCCTCGAGCAGGCCTGTGGCTCCCATAGGCTACTGTAACAGGATTTTTGGAAGTTGAACTATTTTTTCGAAAGGGTTGTGAATTATCATCCTTCCTTTCGGGTCTATACCCACGTTCTAGTTCTATGTCATCCTCCCATCCCCCAAGAGTGGGTTCGAAGAGGGGGTTGACACTCTGCCTATCCCTAGCACTTTTTGGAACCCTCATCATAATACCATGAGATGGCTTCGGGATGTCCATAACTGGCTTTATAGGCTTTACTGGCTCATACCAAGATTGTGGTATTTCCTCTGGGTACATCTTCTCTTTACCTGTCCCAGACCTCAACTTTTTCCTACCAACTTCCTCTCCAAGCCTTCCTTCGAAGGGACTTTGGTGAGTGCTTGATTTAGCAAGATTATCTAGCCCAACATTCCCTGGGCTACTCCTTGCTGGTTCTGGGTTAGGCAACCTATTTTTTATGCTTTTGATCATGGCTCTTTGAGTTTGAGCCATTTCTCTAAAAGCTATCATCATTTCTCTAAACATTTCCTCCTTATCGTGGTCTTTACCACTGGCTTGTCCCTCTTGGAAATTTGGGGGCATTTCATAAGGAGGTATTTCGTAAGGAGGCTTCTCATAGGGAAGCTCTTCCACTTCCATAGCCAATTGAGGAAACTCAGGTCGCTAGACGTTCCTGTTTCTATGGCTTGTTCAGGCACAGCCTGTTCTTCTGGTACTAGACTACCAATGGGTGTCCCTATTTGTTTTCGAAGCCTTGGCATTTTGACACCTTCGGGTCCCACTGGGCGTGCCAAAAATTGTTTGGGCTGAATTAGCTCAATCAAATGGCAAATGATTGTGTGCGGGCGTGCTAGAAAAAAATTAACTTCCAAAAAGAAATTACTCTTTCCAAATGATTTGAAACAACTAATTTGAATCAGGCAACTGTGTTATCCGTTCGAATACCTCAATTAAGAGGATTTTTCCTTAAGGTATCAACCAAATAAGAGATTGACGCGCTTCGAATCAGAAAAGATGATCGAACACAAACAAACCTGAATTTAATCAAAGGTAAGCTTGTATGCAAACACTCTTAAGATTCTATCAAGAATAATGAGGAAATATAAGCACACTGAATTCAATCAAAAGTGGGCCTACAAACGACTATCCTTTGGTAAGAAAATGCTTAAAAGAAAATAGGAGAACTTGAATTTAATCGAAAGTAATCTTACATGCAAATAAGCCTTCAACTTACAAAAAGATCATATTCTAAACTAATCTAAGTACTAATCTACGATAGATCTCTGAGCAATCATTTTGTATGAATTGTCAGATGATATGAATTTTTGTCGGGGGTTCTCTCTTCACTTGCTTCTTCTATTTATAGACGACGAGCATGCCTTCGATCTCCACTTCCCACGTTTATCTCCATGTTTGCCACATAAATCGGCTGAGAGGGGCCTTCGAACGGTTACTCTGATATTTCCAGAACTCTTCTCTCTCCCCACGCTTCGATAACGGCAATTTCCTGGATCGTGGTATCCCTGCTTTCATGCAACGTGGGCTAGTGTTACATGATTGGCTCAAATGATTCCCTGCAAACACATCTAACTCCATTATAAATTAAAGTAATAGTGGCAACGTTTGATGGTCTTTAAAGATTAATCAACGATTGAACTTAATTGTCTTTAAAACCACCGTTAATTACTATCCAAACGTCATCGGTTCCAATTAAAATGGTACCGTCTAACATTAAAATGACACCATCATTAGACCCCGTAATCCCCTGCATCTCGGGCCTAACTGGAACACATTTTAATTAGTTAGCACACTATTCGGCGCCACGTGTAATTTTCTCATTGGATGGCATATTTTAGGATGTAAACAGGGGCATGGGGTTAAGCATAATAACACTTAATATACTTAGAGGGAGGGTTATTGGGAGAGATTATACTACCTCAAATCGGATCGAATTGATTTTTGATCGAAACTTGAATTTTGGGGAAGAAGACTTCGGATTCTTCGATCGGGAAACTTTGGGACCGAATTGGGTGACGTTTGGTGATGTTAGGAATTGTAGGAAGCATCTGGAATGATCGAATTGGATTTCGGTCGAGTCTTGATCACAAACCCACTTTTCTCTCTCTTTCTTTCTCTCTCTAGAACTCCATAGATTGGAGCTTCGATCTCTCCTGTTTTTCTCTCTTTTCTGGACTGGTGGGGCGTGGTAAATATTCTAATAAACCCTAGGGTCGGATTATTGGGGTATATATAGGATAATTTTAAAGAAGTTGATAAATTTGAGTTCAAAAGGGACTCAAATTATTTGGGCTTGATTATGGACGAAAATAAAGCAAAAATATAGTTCGGGAGATGAATTAGAGACCGAGTAGGAGAGCGAGAGATGATAGGATTTTTATGCCTGCAATTTAAATAAATAAAAGTAGGATAATTAAGACTAAATTAATTTTTATTTTGTATATATCTATTAGATAATTATGATTAAGATAATTTTATTATTACTAATAATATTCTTTAAATGATATTATTAATAATATTAACTCTATTTTAAAAAAAATAGGGTCAAAAATCCGGGTTGTTACAATTATCCCCTGAAGAGGACCACGTAGCTGAAAATAATGAGATCAATACACTAGAAAAATTCAGGAGAAGTATGGGATGGAAACAAAACTGTTGTTGATAACATAGTTTCATTTAATGGTTCACCTGACATTACCAAAAGTCATGATAACCATATTACTGAAAGTAATGAAGAAAGTAAACCACAAACTGTCGAAGAACGTCGACATAGAAATAGGGGTGCTAATCGAGCCAAACACAGCATTGTTCAGGCTTGGCTTGATTCCTTGTTACTAGTCTTCAAACTTGGCTTGAGAACTATTTGGGACTAATTGTTCAAGCTTGGTTTGCGTTTGAAGTATTGTGTTTGTGATAAGCTTTGCTTGGTTTATGAATTATGCAAGTCAATCTCGAACTTCCAAGTATGAGCTTAGGCTCATGAAGTTTTGAGCTTTCAAAACACAACATTGAGTCTTTTGTGTAGGGATGGCAATCTCGGCCGACCCGTTCGAACCCTCCTTGTTCCCCGCCCCGAAAATCCCCGAACTTCGGGGATTCGTTTGGGGATTGGGTAGGGTATGGGGAATTATTTTTTTTAAATTCGGGGATAGGTCTATCCCCGCCCTGAACCCTACCCGTCTCTGTTCCCCGTTCGTTACCCGCCCTACTCCGTCCCCGAATCCCCGAAATATATATATTTATATATAAAAATAAATAAATATATACTATATTAAAACATACCCCTTCAGTAGTATGTTTTTTTAGAGTTCTCATAATCTCATTCTTTTCCATTCATTTCCGTCGTACCAGTGCACCACTCAGTCCACTCTTCTTTTCCATTCATTTCTTGACACTTTACTTTATTTTATTTTGTTGGCTTTTCTAATTCTATTTGTGGAGCTTTGTTGGCTCCTAACTTCCTGGCCAACCGACAACCGTTACTAGTACTGTTTCGTCAACCCTTTTCTGTAGAAAAAAAATACAAAACAATCCAAGTCCTTTCGGCTTTCACATGCTAGTATATGCTGTTAGGTGCTGAAATTGTGAAGTACAGGTGCCCGAATTCCGAATCCCCGTTTTGGATCCCCGTTCCCCGTTAAGGTCGGGGATGGAGGAAAAAAATAAATCCCCATTGGGGATCGGGTCGGGGATAGGGATGGGGTAGGGGGTGGAGGTAGTACCCATCGTCGCCGACCCGTCCCCATTGCCATCCCTACTTTTGTGCCAATGTGACCAAATGGTTCAGAGTGAAACTGATGAGGCAAGAGGACGAGATATAGCACGATTTGAAAGAATTTCGCCGCAACATTCAGCAGATAGTGAAACTGAATTTGGAGAAAGTGAGAGTGATTCTACATGATATGATTAGCATAACTGTTTTGCGTGCTGCTTAATAGATTAACTAAAGGATATGGACTGAGTGTATTTTGATTTCATCTTTTGAGATAACGTAGTTGTATTCTGCTTAGGATGAATATTGTGATTACATGTGCTAAACTTTACGCATATTTTCCGACATCTTCATGAGGTGCAATTAAGCTTATATGGCTTCAAATCATAAGACTTGCTTATCAGTAATAAAATTGAATGATTTTATTCCTCTCTTATTATTACCATATTGATAACTTCAAATTGTAATCGCACCTTATGTTCTTCTAAACATTTAAAGGTATTTTAAATTTCCTATGGCTATGAGTATTCAAGATCAGTTGGCTTCTACCTGCCACAACTTTGTGAGTATCCTACGCATTCGAAATGAATACTTTCTTATCAATGAGAGGAACAAAGGTATAAAAGTGGGACAAGCAGTGCGTGAGCATCATGGCATACGGTATTCCGCTGATTGGACTTTCATCAAGAAGTATTCAAGTCTGTTTGAACTTGGAGAAGTATTTCAATGGAACAACTCTGCGAACTTATATATATATATATATATATATATATATGTGTGTGTGTGTGTGTGTGTGTGTATCAATTAAATATTTCCCTTACCTACCTCTCTCAATGCTAGCTCACGCCTCTCTTCTCTCACATGACACACACACCTCTCTCCTCGTCTCTCTCTTTCTTTCACTCTCTCTTACACTTACACCTCAAATCCACCATGGATTCGTGAAACCCAAGTGTATCTCACCTCGTTCAAGTGTCTTTACCTCTCAGATCATGTGGGTGGAGCTCGGTGGAGGAGTTCTTGTTGGATTTCAAAACTTGGAGTTAGGGCTCGACCGATCTCTTTGGTTTCGGCTTTGAATTTTGAGGTAGGAATTTCTCACTCTCTTTATATGTTTGTGAGTTGATTTGGTGTCTTATTGTTGTGTTTGATCGCTTGTTTCGAGCCTAGACGAAATCTGTCAAAGTTTGTAAAATGCCCAAAAATCTACAGGTAGTTCCGGAACTGAGTTTTTATAGTTTCGGAACAAAATGGTTCTGTTTATTCTCTTCCAGAAATGAGTTTTTGCAGTTCAGGAACTAACCGGTAAACTTCCAAAAAATGTTCATTCGCCCATGTTTTCAAACCCCAATCACTTATAGTCCATTCTCAACACCTTCAAACCAGTTCGTAACATTGAGATACATATCCCTAAAGATATTTGAACATCCGTCTTCCTTTGACCCATATTGAGCGAGAATCGGACGTCATCATATTTTTAATTGAATGCGTGGACACTTGTATCTTAAGTGGGGACACAACGATTGATTACTAATGAGATTACAAACGGTTATTGAATTGTTGTGGTATGCGGAGAACTTGAGATGAAAGATTAACCAATTGGCTAAAGAAGATTTAATAATGAGTTATGGACCGATGATGATAATAATGATATACATGAGCTCTTTAATACTTAGTCGAGGTGTGGTGACGTAATATGTTGACACTAGGATAGGTTTATAGGTATATTATGAACATATGTAACATAAAGGAAATATTATGAACACATGTAACATAGAGGATAGTTTGTCGATGAATTGAGAAATGCTTGTTGTTTTATTGTTTTCTCATGAAATAGAAATGGGATATGAACTGTTTGGAATGGACATACGGGGTCCGAGACTCAGAATGTGAAAGGGATATACGAGGTCCAAGACCCGGGATGTGAAATGGATGTATGAGGTCATGACTACCCAGAATGCGGTGTGGGTATATGGGGTTCTAATACCCAGAACGTTTCTAGGTCCACCACTTGGTGTGACGCTTGTGAGAACTTTCTCAAGTTCTTATCAAAAGCCAATGGGAGTCATACAGGATCCTCAACTCCCGGAACGTGAATCACTTGAATTGGGCAAATGTGAGATGTAACGTGAATAAAAGAGAATTGTAAAATAATTATGAGTTGATTGATAAAAGTGAAGGGTTCGTTTGAGTTCTTGAATATCGATATAGTATTTGTGCTGTATCATATTATTCATTATCATCCGAAGTCCTGTTTTCTCATTTATACCTGTTATCTCATTTGCATATAAAGCTTGTAGAGATTTTACTTACTGAGCTAGTGTAACTTAACTCTTCATATTTTTCAGGTACAAAACAGGGACTGTAGCATGGAGAGCATGAGTGTGGGCTCCCCGACCGGCGCGCGCCCATGAAAAAGTCGCCACCCGGATTTTTGAGATGGATGATCCGAGAAACCGAGAGTTTGTTTTGAAAAGAAAGAAAGGCTTTTGGTCTTGCGAAAACGTTGAGATTTTAGGTTTGAGAGCCACGTTACGAACGGGGGAAGGTTTTGTTAGAAAAGAACCCCGCTCGCCCGATAAAACCGGTCTCTACTAAACCTTTCAAAAGAGGGGATTTAGAATATCCTTTGGAAAGTCAAACTCTTAAATAAGCAAGCAAAGGGGAAAGGGACAATAAATCACGTTGACGTGCACGTGGTGTTAACTATACAGTGATGATAAAAATGATGCAAAATGAAAAGAACTTTTGGTTGAAACTGTCTGGATCACGGTATCCTTGTACATGGCATTTTGTAATACCACGCACGGTTTTACATAATACCGTGCGGGGTTCCCCCTTCGCTTTCAGGTTTTCACGATGTTTCAAAACGCCGCCCGGTGTCTTGGATAAGACGCGCGGGGTTTTCGTTGACACCAAACGATGTTCTTACTTCCAAATGTCTCTGAAAAACACCATTTTCCCAATGCCATGAACAGAAAACAACTTTTACTTCCTCGATCTTTCTGAATAACCAAAGAAGCTTCATTTTCTTTTTTTAAAAAAAGAACTACACATGGCTTGTAGATATGGTCTATTTTCGAGGAGTATCTACGCTTGATATTTTAATAAAAGACCTGACAGAGGATAGCTGTGATTCAGATGGTTTGAGCAAGAAAACAGTAAACTTCAAACGTTGTGCGTTCAAGTCAGCTACGCCGTGCGACACATCAAGATGCCGCACGGTGTAGCTTCCTTAGCACAGAGGCTTGCTTTTGTTCTGAAAATAGTTTTTTTAAAGTCAGGATCTGACCCAAAGGAGGCCGATCCTGACCACAGCGAGGTTCCCTCAGGGTTATGAACGGGGCCTATCCCAAGGAAACTAATTTATACTTTTGATCTTTGAGCTTGGAGGGAATGGATGGCTTCGGATGAATGCGGATGAAAGCGATCGAGGAAAAATGGTGGGGATGGTTTGATAAAGAAGATCTTTGGGAAGTAGGAGGTCTTGAAGTGAGCAAGACGACTCACTTCAATGGTGAGGAGAAAAATGGAAGATTTTGAGGAAGAAAGAGCCTTAAGAATGTTTTTGGGAGCACTTTTTCAAGGCTTTGGAGTGAGGAGTGGGTATGAAAGCATGATGAGAGAGAAAGAGAGTTCAGGCTCTTTCTCTTGAGTGGAGGGTTGTATTTATAGGCAAAAGCCAAGGATTTTGAATTTCAAATTGTGGAGGTATTTTCTGGGCGGGGCAGAAGTGACTTTTCGGCTGAGCTAGCTTGTAGCAGTGGCTCAAGTGGGCGTGGTCGACAGCTAGCTAAGCCAGTCAGAACTTTATCCAAAATGCCGTGCGGTTGACCTCATGACTTCGTGCGGCGTAATGAAATCTGTTATGACGTGCGGTGTAGAGGTGTGTCGTGCGGTACTAAAGGTCCAATCCTGGGCCCTTGGGTTTGCTCTGGGCTTTTGGTTCTGCTCTGGGCCTTTGGGTTTTGCTCTGGGTTTTTTGGGTTTATTTTGGGAGAGTCCCATTTCCAAGCTTTCGGAAGTATTCGTTTTCTTTGTTTCATCATCGGGATATTTAAAGCACTTTCGAGACCCGAATTGGGGTGTCTACAATGACATGTACGTATGACATATTTTTTCACTGAAGAATCTCTCTATCATCTTTTTTAAATCACATTTTAGGATGTAATTGTAACTTATGACCTTGAATTACTGTAAACCTTTTGTTGAACCTCTTTTATTTCGTACTTATGTAACATTCGGCCGTGGGACCTAAAAGTGTAAATTTTGAAACTTATGGTGTTGGAATTACAAATCTGCGAAATGGACATCGCAAACTCTTTTGGGGATTATGTATGTTACTATGAGATTTAATTTATAAAAAGTTATCTTTATTTATGTTTAAAATCAAAGGTGTGACATATGCGCAATGGTCTTGGTCTATAATGTTTTATACTCTGTCTTGTTAGCGAGAATGCAAAGGGAAAAAGAATGAAATAAAAGTTCAATTTCTTTATTCATTAGATCAGGCAAAGTTACACAAAAGTGAATTTGAAAATACTTAAGACTTTTGCTCTAATCCTTACCAACCGTACGTATCAGTGAATTGGAAGAAATTGACACGTAATTTCATTAAAACAAACGTGACCGATGGGTAGTTTCGAGCCAGAGGAATGAGGGAAAGAGAATTTGATTCCTTTAGCCAATCTGACAACAATTTTCTATTCGACCATAGATTCGAGCCAGAGGAATGAGGGAAAGAGAATTTGATTCCTTTAGCCAATCTGACAACAATTTTCTATTCGACCATAGATAAACAAATTTGATAACTTTTAGAGATCGAATTGGGCAAAATTGAAAGAAAAGAGACCATAGAAGTAACAATAGAAAGTGAAAACGATTGATTTTCCACCACCTTCCGTTGTGAGTTCCACTGTACATTTATTCATCGTTCATTTTGTAGGGTCCACAGAATAGTATATTTATATAAAAAATTAGCTTGATCGAACATTGATTTATATACCAAGGCTCTGTTCAGTTTTCAGGAAAGTACAGGAAATGATTGAGAAATCAACTTTCTCATAACTTTTGTAGTGTTCAGTTAGCGGGAAAGTAGTGGGAAATATATTTTTAAGTTTTTCTGCAAGATTTACTTTCTTACAAAAGTGATCTGGCCAAAAGCATAGGATTTTGCGTCACGGAAAAAGTTTTCTCCATTGTAGGGCCAAAATAATTGGTGGGTAAAAACAAAAGTGAATAACGCCAATACCAAAAAAATACAAATTAGGTTCTTAATAAGACACTTGAGATTAACGTGAGTAACAACAATTTCGACTACTATAGTACTTTTTGAGATAATTGTTGTGGAAAAAAATTGATAGTTTATTTTTTTTGGAAGTATTTATTTATCTTGTCATTAATCTTCAATTTTGTTTGTACTAACTAATTTTCAATAAGTTTTTGCATCGGCAACAAATTAAGCACGGTTGTTTAATATTTATTTATTTAGTTATCATCTATTTATTTTTTAAACTTCATTTGTACGGTTGATTATCAAAAAATGTCAATTTAAATGGAAGATTTGCATGACCATTCAGAATATAACAAAATAAATAGGGAATTGAAGATCGATTTTTTCATTTCATGTTAAGGTTTTGCATTAGATAAAATATATTTTTTGTATGTGTTAATTTTTGAAATATGATAGCCTATTATTTAGCTTTCAAAGTTACTTTTATTTAAAATTAGTCACGGAAATAAAAATAAAGAAGTTTCTCATAAGTGTCTTTTCCCGGCAAATGAACCACTAAACTTTAGTTTTCCTGCAAAAAAATTGTCAAATGAACACTAACAGGAAAATAGATTTCTTTTTCCTTTATTTCATTTTACTTAATTTTTCCTGAGAATAACTTTTCGGTACAACATTTCTGGCACCTGAATAGAGCCAAAAGTTGTATTTTAGTTTATTAAAAAAATGGACAGTCCATAACCATCCATTTTATAAACCAAAATTCAAATTCTGATACACCTATTGATATCCGATTAAGTTAATTTTTTGCATGAATATACTTCTCTGCAGACCCTACAAGACGAACGGTTCAAATCAATAATATATATACGCACGGTGGGCCCGTAATAACAGTGGTGGAAAACTATTCCACGATTTCTTACGCGAAAATAATTTAATCTCTGACCAATAATGTATTTTCCCCCTAAATAAAAAAACTAATTGTAGTCCAAAACTAATTCTGTTATTTTCATCTAGAAATACCATCATCCCACAACATTTGGAGAAATTAGGGGGGTGTCACCACGTGTGTTTAATGCAGGGTATTATAACCGCCCCTATATTGCATCCGCGAAATTTGGCGGCACTGAAACCGCTACTGCTCATCATCTCAAACCTACGTACCTCTCTCTCTCTCTCTCTCTCTCTCTCTCTCTCTAGATTTGCTCAATCCAATCCCCTTAGATTGAGCAGTTAGAATCTTGAAATACCCATTTTCTAGGCTTCTTCTCTCTTGTACATGTAGCAGTATAGTACTAGTAGACAGAGAATCATGGAATTTTCCCTCACAGACCTCGCGTGCCACGAAGATTTCTTGAAAAAATCCGAACTAGGAGACGAAGAAGAAGAGGACGACCCATTTACTACCTTCTCTGAATCTGACGATGAGTACATACAACTGTTGATCGAAGAAGAGACCGTCTTGGATTTCAATGGCTCTGTTTTTGAAAATGAAAAAGATGGGCAGTTCTCTCTCCACAGTGATAGCTGGTTGAAATGTGCCCGGTTGGGCGCCATCAACTGGGTTCTTAGCGTATGTAAATCTCTGTCTCTCTCTCTCTCTGAATCTTTGTGTGTATATTAAGGTGTGTTCGAACAATATGTGGTAATTTTTTGTCCAAACACTATCTTCTCTCTCTCTCTCTCTCTCTCTCTCTCTGAATCTTTGTGTGTATATTAAGGTGTGTTCGAACAATATGTGGTAATTTTTTGTCCAAACACTATCTTAGCCTATCACAATGTAATGTTGCCATCAACTCGGTTCTTGAAAAGCTCTGTTTCTTTTTGATACAGACAAGGGCTATCTTTGGGTTCCAATTCAAAACAGCTCTTCTGTCATTGACATACTTCGATCGGTTCCTTTCAAAGCGTTCCATCGGCGTGAGCATCTCTCTCCCTCTCTAAAAATGGGATTTTCTTGTCTTTTCCTTTTTTCTACAACTCAAGTGTCCGGATTAGTTTACATTCACCTCACCTAATCATGTTCTGTTTTATCTAATTCGGGAATCCTGCTGATTCTTGTAGAACGGGATGTTATGGGCAATTCAATTGTTATCCGTGGCGTGCCTATCGCTCGCCGCGAAAATGGAGGAGCTCAATGCGCCCAAGTTGTCCAAGTACCACGTATCCGGTATCGAATTCCCGACTAATGGGATTCACAAAATGGAATTAATGGTCTTGACTACACTGGAATGGAAGTTGGGTTCGATCACTCCTTTCGCTTACCTGAATTACTTCACTGCCAAATTTTGTATTGAGTTTAAAGATTTCAAGCCGCAAGAATTGGCCTCCACTGCTACAGAACTCATTTTGGCTGTCCCAAAAGGTATTCTCCTATTAGTCGATCTTGAACTGAGAAATTGGTTTTGGAATGTGCTTCTGATTCTGTACTTATGTACGTGCATTATGTTTGGTTTATTAATTAATGAATTTGTGAACTATGATGCAGAGATTAATTTGATGAATTTTCGACCGTCGGTTATTGCTTTCGCGGCGATCTTGGCAGCCTCGGATGATCAGTTAACAAGAAATGCAATGGAGATTAAGATGAGTGTCATCCCATCCTTGGGGTCCCTCCCAAAAGTGAGTTTTCCATTGATTTTAGATTGTTTTCTTAGGGTATTTCGGAATCTATTTTGTGTAACTCTTCTCAATAACATTGTTGGTTGACAGTTTTCGAAACCCGTTTGTAGCTATCGAAAGAAAGAGATACGATATCATTAAGCAGTCGTGAGTTCAAAAATAGTAGTTTCGAAAATGGTATTTCGCAAAGTTGATTCCGAAAGTTAGGAACTGAAACGAATTGGTAGTACTGTCTAATTTATCTCTTGTTTGTTATAATGGGCAGGATGATGTACACTCCTGTTACAATCTAATGCTGGAAATAAAGATGGAAAAATCAAGTACACCAAAATCAGCGGTTTTGTCCCCTGACTCGAGCCCGGTCGATGTTCGGGAGAATCTCTGGATCACCTCTACTGTTGGCACTAAGAGAAGACTCACTTACGATGGCTGCGACCAGAATTGCCCTAACCTGAAAAATCATCGACCGTAATAACAAATTTTTTTTTACCATTTTTAGCAAAGATTTGATTGGTTTTGATTTTTCTATCGATTACTACAATTTTCATAGGTTGGATTAAAAGGTTTTCTTTCAATTTTTTTTTTCCTTTTTTGGGTTGGGGGTTTCCATTTTCCAATACCCAAGAAAGTTTTCCAGCCAGTGACAACCAAGCAAATAGTGAAACGAGAAATAAAGAGAAAAACAGATAGAAAGAAAAAAAAAATGGTAACTTTAGCTATGAGGAAGAACAAGCTGAGGGCCAAAGAGATGTGCAGAAGGCCATTTTGAAGACTGTTTGTCAGTAGTCTTTTTTTTTTTTTTGGGGGTAGAGCTTTGCTTTCTTGAATGCTTAACAACTTTTCAAATTTGTTTTTATATTTATTTTTCCTCTTATTCTGATTGGGGAAAAAATGTAGTGTAGAGGGAAGTTGAAGCCCTACCTTTAGATAAGGGGGCTTGGGATGCTTCCTATAGTGTCTTTCCAAAGGGCAAAAGCCATTAGGATTTGAGGAATGAGGAATGAAGGAGTTGTTTTTGTTTGATTTGATACATCTTGTGCTGCATTTTGGGCCATCAAAAAGAAAGTAATGTAAAGGCGAGTGTGATTGGATATGTATGAATGTTGGTGGATGCTTTTTGGTTGGTGGGGTGGGCAACCACTTCTCTTTCACTTTTTCATTGTGCTTTGTTTGGGGTTCATGAGACCGCCCAAATTCGTGTTTGCATGATTACCATTTAGTTAATGTGCATGTAGATGATACGCTCTCCGTCTTCATTTGTTTGTCCAGATTCAAAAGTAATTGGCAAAAGTTGATGAATTTACTTTGTCGTCCTTCTCTTTTGAAATTATTACCCGAAAAAACAAGAAAAGTTAATGATGATGTTCTTGAAAGACTTGAAGGGTAAAAGAGAAAACAAAAATATGAAAAGTGCAATGACTAATGTTTTCTTAATTTGGAAGCCGGAAAATGGACCAACAATTTGGGACGGAACGAGAGGCAAAGTGATTTTTCTTTACATCAAAAATTAGAATTATTAATCTTTGAAGATGATTACAAAGATTAAAAATATGCGAGCCAACAAAGTTAACACCTACATACCCCAACAATCATATGCTGCCCAGAGCCCAAACAAAAGTTGGCAATGAGCCAACCAAAACCGAACGGCATTAGATCAAATGTAACAAAGAGAAGCCAAAAATATGGCTAATCTTGCCCCCAAAACCCCCTAAAATCAAAATAATAGCCCTAGAAAACACATCCCTGAGAAATCCCCCATACAGCAGCAGAAGGTTTTCAAGCCGCTCCAAGGGCAAAAGGCCAACCGACTCCAAACAGCATTCCATTCACACACAAGAACTACATACCCCCAAAACCAGATTCCAAATGTTTTTTTACGGAACCTGTAAACCAGACTATTTTGGGTTGAGGTTGTACCCCTATTATTGGCACCGATCGACTCCATTGTCAAAGTAGGGTTGCGGCCACGTTGGATTGGTCGGACTAATATTCGACACATGATCTTGTGGAACGAGTAATTTTACCCGTCTAATAAGGATATCGAAACCACATTCTCGAGATAGTATACATTTCTTTTGCGAGATTAGTTATCCAATAGATACAGAATTCGGACGCTGACCTTGTAGTGAGACGAAATTTCCAACCCCATTTCTAATTTGACCAATCAAACGAACGCATGCTCATTAATTTGAAATTTCGCTCTCCCCTGCCTTTTGGAGAATTATGCTGTACCATGAAGTTCTCAAATGTAACCAAAAGAATAATTGGGATTTTTTTTTTGATGAAGTAGTTCCTCATTCAAGAAGTGGAATTGGTTCATTAAGAAGCTGATAGAATTCACCATTGAAGTTCATTAAGAAGTTGACTAACATCTCGAGACAACTCTTAAATGACTTCACCTTTTTAAGACAGTATTCGGATTATGAATTTGTTGGGAAGCTTTTGAACAGAAAGGAAAAATGGGAGATGTTGCCGAGCATCTCCCTGCAAAGCGGTGTCGAGCGGCTGATCCGGTCGTTCATCTCTGTCTGGACGACTCAGATTAAACCTAAGCGCATACAAATCTACTGCTTGGCCACATCCCCTATTCAAAAAACATAATTATTTGACAAATTCCGAACACAACCTTACAAAAATATCTCAAATATAGCTCAAAACATCAATGCCTATAGCCATTGATGAAGTACGACCCAACCCTTTCATCCTCTTTGAGAAGAGGAGTTAGTAAATTCATGGCAAAAAAATTGGTGTCAGAGGAATGCCCCTGGGGTTTCAAGACCTCCAGTCTGGCATGGTACCCTAATTTCCAATAGCTACAGTTTCTTCAAGGACTGTCCCCTGTTCTTGTGCGCTAGTGTTTTTTCTGCAATGAGTAATACTGTAATGCTGCCCCTGTTCTCTGGTCCATCACCTTCTGATTTTTTCCTTTTTGTAACCGGATGTCCGGGTCAACTTGCACGTACCTAGACTAATTTCGGAGCCCTGAAGCTAACGACCGAGCAAACCCTCCTATGGCTCTAAGATTTGGAATGTTCAGCCACCATGGGATTTGAACAAGCGATTTCATTGAGAAAAAAACATTTATTAGCTTACTCGTACCCACTTGGCCAAACCCATTCGGTAAAGCAAGAACTGGTCCATCAGCTTCTGATTGGTCACAATAGATGCCAATTCTCCAGTCAAACACATGTTGGTGAATTCACATGTTTTTGTCTTATGAGATAGCACCAAAAATAATTTGTGGAAAAAAGGAAGCACCACGGTAAATAGGTTAAAGTCATGTATTTCTTTTTTCTTTCATGATAGAACTGTAGCAGGGCTTGTCGCCAGTGTATAAATATGTTGTTATCAAGACTCTTAAATTAACATTTAACATGATGCTCTAGCTCAGTATGTTACAAGTTCGTTTGAGATCAACTCGACTAAGTAAATCAGTCAACCTTGAACACATTTCACAACTTCAAATTTCGAGCCGTGCTGATTTTCGATTTTCATCGTAAACTCCACAAACTAAGATTAATTTGTATCCAATCAAGCCATAATTTGAAAGTTCAATATCATAAGGTTTCATACTTTCCTTTGAACCAACTTATATGGAACGTACCAATCTCGTTTCTCTTACCTTATTTAATGTTGGGATGCTATTTATGGATAATGATCTTGCATTTAGTTTTCTTCAAAAATTGTCACTTGGAGCTTTATATCTCCTCGCAAAAAGTCACTTTGCAATGTTATGAAGTACATATAGATGGTGGATCAAAAAAAAAAAAAAGTACATATAGATGTATAATGAAAAAACTCTCTTTTGGTCACGTGCTCCATGGTCTTTAACAGCCCGTTTGGATGCGGGGAAAGAATTTGGGGTATTAGTTAATAGGGGCATAAGATAATAGGAGATATTAGTTAATAAGAGATAACCCACATTGATGTGATGTTTATGAAGAGTGATTAAACAATAAGTTGTTTGGATGAGGTATTAAAGAAGTGGGATTAAATAATACTTGATTTGGATAAGGGATTAATAGAGGGAATAAGGAACAGTGGATGATGTAAAAAGCTGTCAAATAACCGTTTTGCCCTTGTGCAGTCCCAAACTTAATTATGTATTACGTTATATATATATAATTATAAATATAAATATAATTAATCTTTCACACTTTAAGCCGTAGTATTTAATTTTACTAACAAATGTAATAATTTAATAATATTATAAAATAAAAAGTCAGTTTTAACTTGATAAAATTCTTTTTTTTTTTTGGAAAATTACATTGTTTGATAGATGGAAATGTGTCCACTAGTTATCTTGATAAAGTTGAAACTTAGCCAAAATAGAACATGTGCATTCCATTGAATTGATCCACTGAATATCTATTGATCCACTGAATATCTTAAAGAGGGAAGAAATTAAAATACAATTGACATTTAATTATAATAACTCCATAAACAAAAGCCACTATTTGCATCTTGTTCAAATAATCAAAACCAAATGTTATAACAATACAATTCTAACCTACTAATTTCATCAAAATGAACACAATGAGTGCACCAACAACGATGCCAACAAGGAATGTACTACATTTGCATTTGTTAGTATCACTTGAGGTTCCTTCATGGCTTTTCAACAGTGGAAGGAAGTCGTCATCTTCAATACGGTTAGCTTGTTCTAACTGGTTCAAATTTGGTGGGCGTAGAGGTTGTTCCACTAGTATGGTGCGCCGCACCCAAGCAGCATGAGCCTCTCATCCCAAGATCCAAGCAGCATGACTACATGCTTTTTCCTTGAATCATAAAAATCATATGAACACAATTATTGAACGTTTCTTGCACCATTCTTTACTGAACACAACATGACAGGGGCACGTTGCTGTTTGGGATGGTCTACTGGTGCATACTATTATAACTTCTAATTTGACAGACTCGAGTTAGAGGCTGTCCCCTAGAAAATCAAATAAAAAAACTATTTTGCCCTGGTATGTAGATAGCAATTATTGGAGCTAATAGGAGGCTGTTTTTCTTTAATCTCTTCTATCCAAAAATCAACATTTTGTTCTGTAAATGACCAACCCATAGCCGTAGAAAAACACTTCAAAAAACGTTCAGTTCACGTAGGTTGAATGGACATTTCTCTGCATTTTCTTAAGTTTTATCACTTTATAATTTTGACCATTTTGTGAACTGGTTTTCAACATACAGCAAATCACCACCCTAGTTTTTTGTTTTCTACGCGTACAAAAAACAAATTAGGTTCAGTCCAGCCACACCCATGTGGTTCTAGGTTCAAGGGGGACAAGGAGGGGTGAAATCGTCAAGTTTCATGGGGAATTAGGGGGGATAACTTATGGGGACCTCAAACCCTAGCCGAAAATAATCCCGCCGATTCCCCCTTCTCCGGTCTCAGCCAAGAAACAGGACAAACGAAAACCCCTGAATTTTGCCTTCCCAAACGAGGGTAAAGAGAGGGGCCTAGGGTCTTATTCTGGGGTAAAAACTTATCCCCCACCTAATGAAGCACCCAAACGGGCCCTAAGCAATAAAAGTTCATAGACATCATCAAACCTAATAAGTGAGTCTTTGGCTTGGCTTAGAATCTAGACATTAATTAGTTTTGTCTCTTTATCCCTGTTTTTTATTGTGTATTTTTCTATGATGGATTAACTGTAGTTTTCCTTTTGTATTCGGATGAAATCGATGTAAGTGCCGTTTGGCATTTTAATGATATGCGCTTCAGATTAAAAAAAAACAAACCTAATAAGCACATGTCTATACTTTGATGAGCATGGCTAAATTCTTGGCGTATCTTTACGAAAATAAAAAATGACACTGCAATTTAAAAAATGGAAATGGGATGTTTGTCACCGACCCTGATAAATAGGTGTACAAATTTGCTTTGCAAATTTTAAAACTGTTTTGTTAATATAAAAAATTTAGTGCATAATTGACTTGTATCCTACACATGGTACGAGCCTAACTCTTCCCTAACTCCACCTTAATTAAACCATAGATTACCAAACTCAACCCTACACTACCCACCTTACCCATAGCCAACCCCAAACCTATCCTTTAGTACTCCCATGCATGGCCGGCCCAACCCCTAGGTCTAAGAGGCTTGAGCCTTGGGTATCTCAAAAATTTCAATTTTTAGAGGCACTTCAATATTTTTCACTTTTTAGGTTTGAGTATGACTCTTTTTAAGTCCAACAGAAAAAAAAAATTGCTCAATTAGAGATAATGAGTTAGCCCAACCCACCATCCATAGCCCCAGGCGCCCAACCCACTAAATTTCCAAAATCATTTCCCTAAACCACCGAATAACACCTCCCCAAAATCATTTTCCTCCAAATACACAACAAAAACTTGACGATCTCGTATTTTGTGTTCGTATGAAATGATTAGTAGAACTTTATATTAGTTTAGCTTTCTCGTATTGTGATTGTTGCTATAAAAGTTGTTAAATATTGACTCTTTAAGGGCATACTTTTTTATATTAGGCCTTAGACACTGAAAATCTTTAGGCCGACCCTGCTCCCATGGCTAACCCTTCCACCAACAAGCGGACTGGACATTTATATCCGCAATGGCATCGGTTGTCGAATCTCTGGTGCCTACAAACCCATCTGATCATTTATATCCGCAATGGCATCGCGCCACGAAAATACACTATGAATGAGAAAATTGTCAATATGAAACGCAAATCTCATTCAAATGCTCTAAGCACCATGAGAAAATGACATAGCATTAATCATGGGGGTAGATGGTGCCTGAGAATGTTCTTTGCACTCTATCCATTGAGATGCAAATTTTATGCTTAGTTGAGAATGTCCTCTCGTACGTTCTAAGAGATTGCAAGACATAAGCAATGAACCGTAAGAAGATGATGATTGTGATGATGAATTGAACTTATAGGTGTTGAGTGCGTCACATATCAAACATTCTGCTTATTGTCTAGATTTCTCTTACGTTTCTTCATTTTGCACGAAGAACTTGTCAAATTGATATCAAATAATCGACTTCAATAGTTTTGGAAATCCCCTTCAAGCCTCCTTAAGTTTATCCGTCGACATTCGCGATTGCAAACAAATCAATTTCGATATCGCAAAAAAGTTAGCAAAATGTAACCATAAATTCAATCACATACTTCAAATCATCGTTTTTGAGTTTCAAACCTCTAGGATCGAAATCGATGGAATTAGGGTTTCGAAAGAGAGGGGAAAGAGACAATGAGGCCATGTTCGGTTTGGTTCTTTAGACCCAAACCTTTTGAGGTTTTGAAAGCCGGGGAAAGTGGGAGAAAGAGGTTAGATTTTCATTTGGTCGCGCATGGGAGGGAGAAGGACGCAGAAGAAGAAAAATATGTTAGGGTTTTTGTGTTTCGTATACGAAGGGCATTTCGAGAATGTGCCATAGAGTTCGACGTAATTAGGGTCAAATAACTTGACCGGTCTCTTAAAAATTCCTTCTTTAAAAAAAAGTGGAGTAGTTCTATTTTATTGATAGGCTTGGGCTACCCAAACTTAGCCCTCGTTTCGCTAAGAAAAATAAATACTCATTTACTTATTTTTTTAATTAAAGGTGATGTATTCTCTCATAAAGAGAGAAATAAATACTTAAAAAATAAAAAATTTAGCGGAACGGGGGTCCTTAAAAACAGGCTTGATATCGGCCTGCCAAGTTTAAGCCTGCTACACCAACCCCAAACTCACTTTACTCCATGCCAGGCCCGGCCCAGCCCAGCCCATCCACTCCTTCGAAAAATTCCACTGAGCGCCACAACACAACGTTTCAAAATTCAGATGTGAGAACTGAGCAAATCAGTTGCGTAAAAAACACAAAAATGGAGAAGAGACTCCGCTCGTCGCTCCAGACCTCCGCCGAAGAATTCCTCTCGTCGGCGGCGAAACTGGGGTTCAAATCGGCGAAGCCCTCTCTCAAAGCCCTAATCCACAGCCTCAAACCCTCCTCCTCCTCCTCTCTCTCCCCTTCCCTCCCTCTCTCTCTCCACCAACTCATCTCCCAGTCCATCACCCGCTTCAAACAACTCTCCCAACCCCCCGCCTCCGCCGCGGACCCGGCCAAGTCTCCCAAATCCCCGCCCGCGAAGCGCCCCCGACGCTCTTCCCGCCACGCGTCCAAGAACAACCTCGACGATTCAGGTGTTGTGTATTTTGATTCACATTTTAAGCAATTATGTATTTGGTTTATTGCATTTGTTTCTTGACAGTATTGTCCTTACGCCCTGTTTGGTACATATGGAAAAGGAAGGAAAGGAAACGAGAAAGAAAGTTTGAGGAGCTAGGTAGTGTCAGAGCAGATTTGACTAGTTTCTTCTCTTTTTCCTCTCAAACCAAACAAAGGAAGAGGATAATTTTTTATTTTCCTTTCTTTTCCATAGGTACCAATAATTTTTCATATGTTACCTTGTGAGTACTCAATTATTCCATTAGAGGAGGTTAATGGATTTGAACGTTGGCTGAAAGTTACGAATGGATTTTGTAACTCCTCAAGTCTTGAGGCATTATCTCAATATAGACATATCCTTGTCACTCTGGCCTCCTATTATTTGCGTTTACAGAAATTCTAACAAATATATCCAACATCAAATATTTACAACATCAGGCACAAAAGATGAAGAGTCTAAAGTGGTCAATGAAAGGGAAAATGTGATTCAGAAGCTTCAGATTTATACTTATGTGGCGCTTCTGTGCGTTTCGCATCCGAAAAAGGTGTTTTCACCCTCCGATTTGTTACTGGCTGTTCGTGAGTTGCACGACAATCTGGTCTTGTTCGAGTCGGATCCGGTTTTACTCTCGGAGGTCTCGAGTCTGTGCGATTTGTGGTGGAAATCGGAGTTTCCCAGCCGAGAAACCCTAATTTCGCAGTCATTGCCGGTTTTGCTGTCAAGGTCTTTGACATTGAAGAAGAAAGTGGACGTGCATAGAGTTTATGCAATTCGCGAAGCATTCACATTGTTTGATTTTGATGATGAGAGCATTGAGGACTTGAAGCTATTGCTGATAAGGTGTGCGATCGCTCCCTTGTACTTAAAGACGGAGGATGGGAGGAAGTTCATAGCATATATGTTCGGGTTAAGTAGGCAGTTGTTGAAGGAGGCACTGGCTATGATTAAATCGCAGATTCCGTTTGGGAGGAAGTCGATGCTGGAGGCGTACGGTGAGATTTTGTTCAGGGGTTGGAAGCTTGTTGAGGGGAACTTGAGGGATGAGATTGAGAATGGGTTTCTACAGGGGTTGATTGAGGGGGCAATACATGCTAGTTCGGATTCGTTGGCTGCCTCGATAAGAAGGGTTTTGGGAGGGTTTATTGCCCAAAGAACGGTTGATGGTGTTGAGAAGCTTTTGTTTCGCCTTGCTGAGCCTGTGATATTCCGGTCACTTCAGGTTTTTCACGATTTCTTCATGTATTTTTGCTGCCATTTTGGATAGTTGGCTTGAATTGAATAGCTCTATATGGTGGCCACAACTGATTTGTGTTGCTTATTGGAACTTGTTTCATTTTCTTGATTTATCATGTACATGTATGGAAACGTTGTGACCTGTCACTATGGTAAATGAGAAAAATAAGACTTCATTAGAAACAAAGAAAAAGCATCAATCAAGGTAACAAGGGTAGTGAAGAACAACCCAAGAACAATGAGGGATTAATCATTGACTAATTCCCGACTAATGTACATAACGCCTAATCAATGTGTTGGGTGGCCACCTAGTGCCTAGGCCCCGCTCACCTATACTGACTTTTAGAACACTCCATCATGTCATTGTCTCCGTTTATGAAAATGTATACTTCAATAGATTTGGAAGGAGTAATAACTTAGGCGGCTCAGAAAGGCTTGAATGCACTATTACTTGCCACCAAATCATCGACAGAACCATTTCATCAGCCTATTGAGTTCTCAACTATGTTTTTAGTTCTTCAACTTGTTAATGACTTATTTCTTTGGACAATTTGAGCCAGCTTAATTTTCGATGTTACTGCAAAATTTGGGCAGGTTGCCAACTCAAATGTTCGTCAAAATGCGTTGCATCTACTTCTAGACCTGTTCCCTCTTGAAGATCCTGATTCTACAAAGGAGGTCAAAGATACGCTGCTGGATAAACAATTCTTTTTGTTGGAGAGATTACTAATGGATGACTGTCCAGATGTGAGGGTTGTGGCAGTAGAAGGTTCCTGTCGCATTCTTCATCTGTTTTGGGAAATCATTCCTACGTCTACCATCACAAAGATAATCACTAAAATATTTGATGACATGACTCATGATCCATGCAATGAGGTCAGGCTTGCCACGTTGAATGGCATTGTATATTTGCTTGGCAATCCTCAATCTCATGAGATTCTTAAAGTTCTTCTACCAAGATTGGGGCATCTGATTCTCGATTCTTCCTTTGCCAATCGCTCTGCTCTTGTAGATCTCCTTCTTCTTTTAAGGGACATTAGGAGTTTCCAATTTCATAAGGTCATATTACCTTGCAATTTAAAATTTGGACTCCTTATCAACAAGAACTATTTGTGATGCCTCTTGTCCTCAATAGTTGATTCACCTTTTTTCTGTTGATATTTCACAGGTTGTGCACCTGGATTTATTACTGTCAACACTTGCAAGTGATCAACCGTCGATTGGTCAAAAAATCACTAAACTTCTGATGCCATCATACTTCCCCTCAAAAGTAACTGTGGAGGAAGCATGTAATCGGTTTGTCACATTAATCAAACGGTCTCCCATGGCTGGGGCAAGGTTTTGTGAATTTTCTCTATCAGAAGGGGCATCTTTGCATTCTCTCATGGAACTAGTCAAAGTTTGCATCAGTTTGGTTTTGTCTCGTAACAAACTTGATGGAGATCAGATTGATGGCTTACTAGCAGCCATTGCCTACCTTTGCAAAAGCTTAGTGAGTGAGGTATCATATCAGGCTACCATTAAGGAGTTGTTGTCCATTGAAAAGCTGAGATGCTTGTTTGGTGCTGCAGCAACTCAGCGTGCTCAGTCCTCTGTTTGTGAGATTATTTCCTGCGTCTCTCCAGATGATATTGGTGTGCTTTTTGACGATTGCATAGCTTTGGTCACAAGTTGTTGTGGTTTATCCAGAAACATGGAAAGGCAAGTTGAAGTGAGGTCCATCCACAAGATGATGCTGTCTTGTAATTGGTTTGATGAGATGTTTGAAACTCTGGCAAGGATTTTGCAAAACACTGCCCATGGATGCCATACCAAATTTGGCACAGAAATACCAAGTCACACTGATCCCTTTGCCAAGCGAAGGAAAATTAAGTCTACGAAGGGGAAACATGTCAGTGGGAAAAAGTCTTCCACCATGTCTACATCTTCATTTGAAGAGGAGTATTCCATTGCTTTAGGAATAGCCTGGCAAATAAAGGACTTGCTTGTAGATGAAAAAAGTCGAATTGCTATGTTGAAGTCTCAAATTTTGGAAATCGCATTCTTTGCTTTAAAGGTCATTTCTGAAGTCAGCATTGTACAGTGCAGGCATTGCGATTATATGGACACGTCTCCAATCATGGCATATACATCTCTTACTCTCCACATGTCTCTTCAAAATGTCAGCATAAATGGAGTAAACAATCACGGAACCAAGAAAAAAGATTCTACTGATTCTGCAAGATCATCTTTGGAGGCAAGTGGTATTAGCGCAGAACTATTTTGTTGATTACGGTTTAAACACATAATAAGGTTTATCACCTGAGATTGTTCCGTTGCTTTTGTACATGAACTCAAGTCTTATTTGCTACACATGAAATCTGGATTGTCTAATCGATTGTAACAACTCGTCGAGACTTGACACCTCCTGACCTGAACATGTCTATGAATCCTCTTTTACTTTTTCTTGTATACTCCCATTTCTTATTCTCATATGTCCAGTAATAAGCTTGGCTGCTTCTCACTTATTTCTCCTGATCAGCCCTTTCGTGAATTTCAGATTCGTTTTTCTATTTCTGATTTACATCTCCCTGAAAATATGGATTAGTTGTTTTGTGGTTACTGATTTTCATTGGTTGCTTGGTTTTCTAGAGTGATTGCTGTACAATGCGTCTTCTTCGTCTTTAAATCAATTGGTTCCTCTTGATTCAGTTACCATGGAAGGTCGTTTGCAAGTACCAAAGTTTCAGAAAAGGGTAGATGGAATTTCTACTATCAATGGCATTCTTGTTTAAAGATAGATCACAGGGATCTGAAGGAACAAAATACTAACTTCTGTACTTCTCATATACATTATCATGTTTAGTGAATCATATGAAATGGTGGGAATTTTGAAGCTTTCTTGGTTGATTTTATATTAGGGAATCTGCCTTAACTGGGCTCTACCTTTTCCATCACCTTTTGTGTTAATGACTTTTTGATTAGTTATTCTTTTGCCACTGTTTAAAATCTGAATCTGTGGTTTTTCAGCCAACTTTGCTGGAACAGACCATGGATCATCTATTCAACTGTACGAATAAGTTATTTGAAGCTGGTGACACAGGAAACTCTAGCGAATTGCCGTCAGAAGCAAAGCAGGATAGGAGGAAGAAGACAGGCTATCATGGCCAGCAAGAGAAAGATTCAGAAATCAGAACCTCAAGCCCAAGTGACGTAGGTCAGTGATGGCAGAAGGGTATTTTTTGCCTGAATGCATCTGTTTTAGTGAGCCCTCGTTTGCTAATATTTTGTGAGTACTGAAATTAAAACATTGATCAATGAAATGGGCATAGTGTTTCTCATCTTGTGAGTTTGACCCTGCAGTTAGTGCTCCTCCTTTGAAGGACTTTGTTGGCCAATTTTTCCCCTCTGAAGTTCCAACTTTCCAATTATCACCAAAACTTGGGGAACTGCTGAGAAGTGGCAGAACTAAAAAAAAAAACTTTTGATTGTCTTTTGAATAAAACTGTATATGATAAAAACGATTGCATTTCGGAATATATGGGTCAGTTTGTTTTGATAGTTTATATCGATTCTCTCGTTTGTCCATGCTGATCCTGCACTTTATATTCAACACGAACAACATTTCAGAGTGTCATGTTGGGCCTCTTGCAGGTTAATTACCAATTTAATTTGGCAGCTTTCTGGACCATTGTTAGTTTGTTATTATCACTTCCAACTCTGTCCCGACTCCGAATAGTATTGGTAAACTATTAGTTGAGCTTATTTATCAACTTCATGCAGAATCCATTTTAAGCGAACAGAAAAGGATGTCCAGTACAGTGAAGATCCTGACTGCAGTTCTCAAGTACATTGTCGATGCAACTGCAATGGGTCTTATTTCCTTCAGTCAAGTCAAGTGCTTGAAATTCTCACTGGATTATGTGGAGTTCATTATGTCTAATTTAAAGCAACAATCCAGTGACAAGCTGCAGCTTAAGGAGGAAGATTTTAAAGATGCATTCCTCTGTTTGAAAAGCTCCTTCACCTATTTCGCCAAATTGCTCAATTTAGTCCTTGTAAGCTCCAATGGGGATTCACTCCCTCCCCCAGAAGCTCATAACCTCGCTAATGGTCTTCTCGATCTAATAGTTTCAATGGAATCGTTTTTGGGCTCTGGTTATGCAACACGTGTTGTTGCTGCAATGAAGCCGTGGCTACCTGACTTGATTTTGGCATTGGGGTCAGCACACATACAGAAGCAAACTGTAGAAGACAGAGAATCTGAATTTTCCTGTTATCCATTATGGCTCACAATGTTAGCAAAAATTGAATTCCATGAAATCAGTGAAGTTGCGGACGAGGAAAGTGAGAAAGTTTCTGAACAGTTGGAGTTTCCTGCATTCAAGAAACTTACAGAAATGGTAATTCTACTTTTAAGAGGAAATGCAAACGTATTGGATGCAGTTGGGGTGGTTTTCTTGTGTGGTATAGCGGCTGGGCTGGAAAGGAAGGACTTTGAAATGGTGTTAGGAATTGCGCACTTCGTCTATGCGAAATTGGTTAAGCAGGAACGCAGAGAGTGGAAAGATCTAAAACTGATGTCGGCTTTTGTGCACGGCATTTACCTGCGATTAGAGAGAGAAGCTGAGCTGAGCAACAATGAGGATGAAAGGAAGATGTTGCAGAGTGCAATGGTTTTGCTTGAACCTGTTCAGAGAAGTAACATGGACGGTTTTTGGAAGGATCAAATGGAGGAAGAATAGATACTGTTGTTGCTAAAATTTGTAAGTTAAGTAGTCAACAAAGGAAATGTGCAAGGGAATGGACAATCTCATTTAACTATTTGCAAGATGTTGAATGGAAATGTGCAGTCTGTTTTGAAAGTTCACCACAAACTGCCTTTACCATACCATATTTCCTTGCACTATTATGTGCTTTGCAATCATTATATATTTAGGCTTTGGGTAAGTTGGAAGAAGTAATTCCTTTTGCGTGGTTCATTAATGTAATGTTTGGGTTGAGATGGGGGTTTTCTTTGTTCTACAAATTACGGGCCGGTCTTAGTTTTTTGGTGGACTGCCCTCAAACTCCAGCCCAATTCCTAAAAGAACCAATAAGGATGGGCCTTCATTTCCCTGCCTGAAATACCCCTTTCAAAACCCCGCTAATCAAAAAAAAGGAAATAAGCTCTCCCCTCTTCGCCTCCCTTAACCGCCTCTGGTGTGTGTTCTGCGATTCCGACGTTGTCGAGGCTAGCGGCTCTTTCGTGTGTCAACGTCCGACTCCTCCCTCCGTCCGACTCCTCCGACTCCTCCCTCCGTCACCGTCTTCGCTTCCTCTGACTTCTCCTCAAACTCCTCCCTTCGACTCGTCCTTCGACTCCAAATACGTCTTCATCGTCTTGTAATGGGGCAAAAAGGTATGTGTTTTCAATTTTGTATAGCTTGCCTTCCATTGTTCTTGGCAAAAACAAACTAGTTTGAAAATTAGTTTGTTTATATGCGATTTCATTGTCATTTGACGTTTGAAAATTAGTTTGCCTTCCATTGTTGTTCTGTGCCAGCAGCCTATTGCTCCATTGCATGTTTAAATTGAGGCAATTGTCAAGGACTTTGTGTGTATTACTGTACGAGCTGTGGTTTAGAACTGATTTGCTAGGGAATTGCTCGAAGCTATTGTTTTTAAATTTGAGCAACAACAGACTTGGTGATAGCATTCCTATAGAACTATGCCAAGTCCGTAGCCTTCAAAGTCTTGATCTATGTTATAATGTGCTATTAGGTAAGATACTACCACAGATTGGAGCACTAGGAAAGTTAGAAACATTGAATCTCTCCCACAATAAGCTCTACGGTACCCTGCCATCTACTTTTGATAATATGTTAAGTTTGACGACGATTGATGTATCCTTCAATCTATTGGAGGGTCCTCTTTCTAACATCAAAGCTTTCTGAGAGGCTCCATTTGAGGCACTCCAAGGCAACAAAAATTTATGCGGCAATGCCACTGGTTTGGAGGCTTGCATGCCTGATAAGGTTGCTAGAAAAAAGGACAAGAAATTGGTGCTACTGGATGCACTTCCTGTTTTAGGAGTTCTGTTTTTTTCACTACTCATGGTACTCGGATTTTGTATGACTTTATCTAAGAAAGTAAAGAACACAAGAAATGAGCCAAGACAAGTAAATAATGAGATTTTGTTTGCGATATGGAGCTACGATGGAAAAATGGTGTACGAAAACATCATTGAAGTTACTGAGGACTTCAGTGCCAAACACTGTGTCGGTGAAGGAGGATGTGGTTTTGTTTATAGAGCTTCTTTGCCCAATGGTCAAGTAGTTGCTGTGAAGAAACTTCATACATGATTCAATGGTGAATTGGCTGATCCCAAAAGCTTCACGAGTGAGATCAATGCATTAACCAAAATACGACACTGCAACATCGTAAAGCTTTATGGGTATTGTTCACATCCGAGGCAATTGTTTTTTGTTTATGAATTTTTGCAAGGGGGAAGCTTGGGAAAGGTACTGTCCTCAGAGGAACAAGCAGTGGAGTTTGATTGGATTAATCGAGTGAATGTCGTTAACATCTATTGGTATTGTTGCAATATGAGTATCTTCATTGTCGCGCCAACTGCCAATGCATTCTTAAGGGACTGAAATATTCTCTTTCAATTGTTTTAAGTTGTGTGGCAGTATTTTGTGCCTTGTAATCCTTTGGACCACATTTCATGTTTAAAAGCATACATTAGTTTCTGTTTTGATAATGTTCGTTCAATAATAATCAAAAGATCTTTCCTAGTACCGACTTGGATCCTGGATTATTGGAAACCTCTAGGTGCATAAGAAAATTCATTTTCATGGCATTTGAACTTGACAACATATGAACCATGTACGAGTACATTTTTTTAATAGAAACCATGTTTCAAGTAGCATTCAGACTAACAAATCTTTGTCATTGCCACAAAGGTTTCGATTCAGTTGCTCATATTAGAATTTGATACATCCATTTCGAGTTGTGCTAAAAATGCTGTTATTGGTTTTTCTAAGAATCTTTGTTTCTGTTGTTTCAGCCTCAGTTTGTTAGTAAGCGAAAGAGATTCGATTTTCTATTAGGTAAGTTTACCTTTCCATTCAGTACTACCTGTATATCTGAAGTTCCCCAACAATTGAAAGTAGCCATTATTTACTGCCTGTGCCTTCAGATATTGTCCCTGAGAAAGTGAAAGCCAAGGATGCCCTGGCGGAGATGTCAGTAGCAGAGACATGACAAAGCCGGAGTGGATCCTCTGCTGGTTCCTCACCTGAGCTAACATGGGGTTCACCATTCATCTGTAGGTTAGTTGTAGGTTAGTTTTAGATTTTGCCAGCTCGAGGGAGTATCTTGGAACTCTTATGGGTTACGAAGGGCATTCGTTTTGATAGAGGAGCCTTATATCAGTATATAGTCCTCTTGAATGCTTGTTCTACATAAGTTTGTGCTGTATATCATTGAAGGGATGTTCTAACAGAAGTTTATAGTAGGAATCAGAATTTTTGGGAAGTTGAAATCTTCGACGGTTACCACTATTTTCTCAGTCTCTAAATTTTGTTACAAGAGGGGTTAATGGTTTGATAGTGATGTTGAGGCTGACCAATTTCAAATGTCCTGATTGAATCTAAAGGGAAACAACTTCATCTACCCACTTTCGAGGGGTTAATGGTTTGATAGTGATGTTGGAGATGCTCTAATCCTTGTTGCATATAGAGTATTATTCTTCCTCTCCGCTGTGAACGTAGGCACTCTGTTGTGTGATTGTTTGATTCTTCCTTTTGTTGTTTTTGTGGACTGAAATCGTCTTGCTAGCGCATAACAGTTCTTGCTCCGTTTGGTTTCTGAGAAATCTCGGTAAACAAGTTATTCTTTATTAGCTATTTTGAAGTTTGTCAAAATTGACAGTGCTTGGAATTATAAAATTGACAGTGTCAATTTTACATTTCAAACACTGTCAATTTTGAAATAAAATCTACGCGAAACAATGTCAATTTTACATTTGAAACATTGCCATTTTTTTAATACTAACACTGTCAATTTACAGTGTTGGCATAACATTGTTCGCTATTTTAAAGCAATTGACAAAATCGACAGTGCTTGGAATTATAAAATTGACAGTGTTTTTGACAAAATTGACAGTGCTTGGAATTATAAAATTGACAGTGTTTGGAAATGAAATCAACTCCAAACACTGTCAATTTTATAATTCCAAGCACTCCATAATTCTGTGAAATCTTCATGGATGGAACTCATGCATGGAATAACTTCGTAGCGGCTTCTTGTGCCTCACAGCCTCTCTTATGCTTTAAAAATGACAGTGTTTGAAATGTAAAATTAAAACACTGTCATTTTTTTAATACCAACAACACTGTCATTTTTATGCATAACACTGTCAATATAAAATTGACAGTGTTTGGAAATGAAATCAACTCCAAACAATGTCAATTTTACATTTCAAACACTGTCATTTTTTTTGTTAATTGACAGTGTTAGGAATTGAAATTAATAAAATCAACTCCAAATAATGTCAATTTCACATTTTAAACAGTGTCATTATTTTTTTATTCTCGAAACAATTTTAATTTTACATTTGAAACACTGTCATTTTTTTTAATATCAACACTGTCATTTTTAAAATTGACAGTGTTTGGAAATGTGAAATTGACTGTCATTTTTTTAATATCAACACTGTCATTTTTTTGATTCCAACACTGTCATTTTTTTAATACCAACACTGTCATTTTTATGCATAACACTGTCAATAATAAAATTGACAGTGTTTGGAAATAAAAACAACTCCAAATAATGTCAATTTCACATTTCAAACATTGTCATTTTTTTGTTAATTGACAGTGTTTGGAAATGAAATTAATAAAATCAACTCCAAACAATGTCAATTTCACATTTTAAACAATGTCATTTTTTTGTTATTCTCTAAACAATGTTAATTTTACATTTGAAACACTGTCATTTTTTTAATACCAACACTGTCATTTTTAAAATTGACAGTGTTTGGAAATGTGAAATTAAAACACTGTTATTTTTTTAATTCCAACAATGTCATTTTTATGCGTAACACTGTCAATAATAAAATTGACAGTGTTTGGAAATGAAATCAACTCCAAACAATGTCAATTTCACATTTCAAACACTATCATTTTTTGTTAATTGACAGTGTTAGGAAATGAAATTAATAAAATCAACTCCAAACAATGTCAATTTCGCATTTTAAACACTGTCATTTTTAAAATTGACAGTGTTTGGAAATGAAATCAACTCCAAACAATGTCAATTTCATATTTTAAACACTGTCATTTTTATTAATTTCATTTCCAAACATTGTCAATTAACACTGTCAACTCCAAACAATGTTAATTTTACATTTGAAGCACTGTCATTTTTTTGTTTTTGACCATTAACATTGTTAGCTATTTTGAAGTTAGATAAAATTGACAATGCTTGGAATTATAAAATTGAAAGTGTTTGAAAATGTGAAATTGACAGTGTTTTAAACACTGTCATTTTTAAAATTTACCGTGTTTTAAACACTGTCATTTTTTTATGAAGTTAGACAAAATTGACAGTGCTTGGAATTATAAAATTGACAGTGTTTGAAAATGTGAAATTGACAGTGTTTAAAACACTGTCATTTTTAAAATTTACCGTCATTTTATTATGAAGTTAGACAAAATTGACAGTGCTTGGATTATAAAATTGACAGTGTTTGGAAATGTGAAATTGACAGTGTTTTAAACACTGTCATTTTTAAAATTGACCGTGTTTTAAACACTGTCATTTTTTTATGAAGTTAGACAAAATTGACAGTGCTTGGAATTATAAAATTGACAGTGTTTGAAAATGTGAAATTGACAGTGTTTAAAACACTGTCATTTTTAAAATTTACCGTCATTTTATTATGAAGTTAGACAAAATTGACAGTGCTTGGAATTATAAAATTGACAGTGTTTGGAAATGTGAAATTGACAGTGTTTTAAACACTGTCATTTTTAAAATTGACCGTGTTTTAAACACTGTCATTTTTTTATGAAGTTAGAGAAAATTGACAGTGCTTGGAATCATAAAATTGACTGTGTTTGGAAATGTGAAATTGACAGTGTTTAAAACACTATCATTTTTAAAATTTACCGTCATTTTTTTTATGAAGTTAGACAAAATTGACAGTGCTTGGAATTATAAAATTGATAGTGTTTGGAAATGTGAAATTGACAGTGTTTTAAACACTGTCATTTTTAAAATTTACCTTCATTTTTTTATATAGTTAGACAAAATTGACAGTGCTTGGAATTATAAAATTGACAGTATTTGGAAATGTAAAATTGACAGTGTTTTAAACACTGTCATTTTTAAAATTTACCGTGTTTTAAACACTGTCATTTTTTTATGAAGTTAGACAAAATTGACAGTGCTTGGAATTATAAAATAGACAGTGCTTGGAAATGAAATTAACTCCAAACAATGTCAATTTCACATTTTAAACACAGTCATGTTTTTGTATATAACTCTTTAGTCAAAGTGATCCCCAGCTTAATCAGAAAAAACAGGAGATCCATGTATATTTTCAGTCAACTGCAAATCTCACCAAGGGCACATACTAGTGCTACCCTGCTAGGAGTCTAGGACACATGTCAATGACCAAATCTTTGGACAGTATCGAGCATTACAGTGTTCTGTACACTTATCAGAATTTTGTATGTAGTAGATATGATGTAAAAAACTTAACCATTTACAATATCCAAATCTATCACCACTCACAGAAAAAATTAACCAGATAGTGCACTATGGATGATGTAAAGGCTCTCAAGTTCAAAATTCAAATATAACCATTATACTGTTCTTACGGACAAGAATGAGATGACAATCCAACTTAAAGTTTTGCCACATGAAATGATAATTATCTTTGAACACCAGATAGATCATAGAAGCCAGGGACAGCAATGGAGTACCTATCACAAAAAAATTTAGCAGGGAGTTACAAAAAAAGGGGTGCTTTATTCAATAAGCATATTTCAACAATTACAAAAAAAGTTAGCAGGGAGCCAGGGACAGCAATGGAGTTCCTATCACGTACCAAAGGGGTGCTTCATTCCACAATACAGCAACAAAAAAATTGGGAAAAGCCAAAGGCTCCACAAAGCAGCTACACTCATAAATCAGTAACAGCTCTTAACAAGCAGACAGAAGCCAATCATTCAATAAGCATATTTCAACAGTTAAAAAAAAGTTAGCAGGGAGCCAGGGACAGCAATGGAGTTCCTATCACATAGCAAAGGGGTGCTTCATTCCACAATACAGCAGCAAAAAAATCGGGGAAAGCCAAAGGCTCTACAAAGCAGCTACACTCATAAATCAGTAACAACTCTTAAAAAGCAGACAGAAGCCTTATACTACAAAATAGGGATGGATTTTATTGAAATTCCCTTCTTTTCATATTTCTTCACTACGTCCCAGGGCTCCTCAAAGTGAGCTGACTGGACTAAAGCATCAATAAATGTGTTACATGTATAAGCATTTCTAAAAAAATAGTCACAACGACGGCATCATCACTCCTAAAACCAAGTCCAAACATGACAATGAAAAAATATGCTGAAGTTCTCTAATGAAAATGTCATTAAAAATCCATTCTAAAGAACATTCCTGCTCCCTTATTCTAAAAGGCAATCCCAGAATTTCTCAAATCCTTTGTGCAAGTTGTCCTGTTGTGCCTACTGTGGTGGCGTGCTTTTCTCCGATGGAACCTTGAAGAGCGACACAGTAAGTTGGCTAGCCTTGGTCGAAACCCTGCACAGGAAACAACCGTGTTAGTGCCCAAACCCGGGTGGTGGTGATCCGGGATAGGCACTCCGACGGTCTAGTCAGTTTTAGAAAAGAGTATATCTTGTATGTAATTAGGTTACCTTCCTTACTTGCCATCCTTGTCCCTTATATAGGTCGAGGGAGTGAATGGATCAACCCACTCCCGAGGATCACGCATTGATCATCACTCCCCCTCAAATCAAGCAAAAGATCTGGGTTGCTGAAAACTGCTTCCACGATTTGCTCCCGTTGTTTAGGGAAGTAACATTGCGCCACCTGTCCCCCTATCCAACACTTCCTTTTCTCATTAGGGAATAGGGGTAGTTCGGTGCCCAGGCACCGCGCCGGCCAGGCCACTCTGGCTGCGACTGGGAACTATGGGTTCGGCACGCCGTCGCCGAACCCATTTCTTGTCCTCGTGGTGACCACACACGAGGCTCGGCAAGGATCCGCCGAGCGAACCACACCGCCACGTCCGCCGAGGGACCTAGACCGCGTCATGATCACCGATGATCCGCCGAACTACTTGCCGTCCCTCCCGTCTGGTGAATCAGTCCAATAGAGGGGCGTCAGACTATAGGCTGACCCCAAGTAACCGAACCGTACCTCCAGACGACCCTACGAGCCTCGTCCGCCACAATAGCCCCTCAACTCCTTCCGGCCCTAGTTAAAGAACGGAGGGGGTTGACTGGCGGTTTCCGTGCCTCGGATTTCCTATAGGATCTCGCCGAACGCCACGGGGAATATGAAAAGATGGTTTGAACTCAGAACAATGATGTCTTACTGCAGAAGGGATTGATGGGATCGTTGAGGATCAGAGATCGAACGGTTGGGGCGTGGCGTAGAGCGATATACGACGATACGTGGCACAAAAGGAGGATCCCATGAGTACGGATTAACATTGGCCTCCACGTGGCGCAACGGGACTGGACGGTCGTGGTGTCGCTTCGGTTCCAGCGCGAGACCCTCCAAGTCCCATTTTCCCCCCTTTTCTACCATTATATAAGAGAAGGGGGAGTGGGGCAGAATCACTTTTCCTGCTCTCGCTCTCTCGCTCTAGATCGTCAGAGTGCGCGCTACTGCCACCAGCAACCCGTCAGTGCTCCGCCTCTCTCCGTCGCTCACCGTCCGGATTTTCAGGTATCTCTGCTGCTTACTGGTTATTCTGTCAAATCCCACCATGCTTTAAGGCCCTCATTGTGCCAAAAATGCCCGTTTCAAAATAAACGTACTTTTCCGGCCGCCTTTGGCCGTAATCTTTGACCTGGAACCCCCAAGACGGGGGCCCTTGCTGCGTACGGCCCGGCTCCCATCCTCCCGTCTTGGGAAATCAGTCCCCCGTCTTTCTCCGAGGGAGATCTCGATGGATCTCCCTCGGCGGGAGTCAGGTGCAAGAGAACAGCCGTGCTGAAGTAGGAATTCTCACCCCTTCCCCCTTCTCTTTTTTCTAGGTCTTCAGCATGGTGGACTCGAGCATCAACTCTCCAGACGTGGATCCCGAAGCCTATCCAAGCCTGTTGGAGATGATCCAGGGCCTCGGCAAAGAATACAGGAGCTTCAATGAGAGCTCCAGTAACTTTCCCCGGTTCCCTGGAATGCCCGTCATCCCCGGAATCCACGTTCCGCTCCAATCGGACGATAGTGCAGCGAGGGGCTCTCAGATAGCCCGGGGGACGTCTCCATGCCAAACCACCGGAGCAGACGTTGACCCAGAAAATCTCGCCGAACGGATGGCAGCTGGTGCCCAAGCTGGCACCTCTACATCGTCCGCCGATCCTCTGAACACATCCGAGGCAGGAGGATTAAACGCCCCTCCAAGACCACCACGGGACATCGACGCTATTCCCCCACTGCCGTCCGGGCTTGGTCCAATGCCGTACAACCATTTCTACGGCGACGGACCTGGGGGCTTCACAGAACAGTTTCGGACGAAATACTCGATCCCCGACGATGTCCTGGTAGAGAGGGTGTCCACCGATCGAGTCACCTTCGGCGAAGATTTCATCATACTCCCCCTGTTTGCCATCACCGAAGGAGGGGTTAGATTTCCTTTGAGTCCATTCTTGCGCTACTTCCTGTCGGACTACAAACTTGCGCCGATCCAGGTTGCAGTAAACACCTGGCGAATTCTCAGTTCGGCGATAAGGTTGGCCGAATCGAACAAATTGCCGTTCACACTGGGGGACCTCATGCTGATGTATATGGTGTCGAGGAACCCCAAATACGACAAATACTACCTCACCACCCGTCAATACTTCGATCACCTAGTGGACCGCCTCTATGACACTGAGAAATGGGGCAACGTCTTGGTCAAGGTGTCCGGCAATTTCGAATGGGGACCGATCAACCCTCTCCTTGACTATCCCTTCCCAACCAGAACCGGATCGGCGATTGAGAGGCCTTATAGAATCCCTCGAGTACGAGGGTCCCCCGGTAGCGGGGACAAACCTGGTACTCTTTTTACTCCATTTGCCTTGCATATTTCCCGATTTCTGCATCATTCTTAACATTTCATTTGCAGATTGCTCGGCGCCAAACAAGGGACTCTTTATTACCGGCAAGTGGCCGAACCTGATTGCTTTACTCCAGTGTCCAAACCGTGACGCTCCGATCCTTCTCGACTTCGAGCCGACGTACGCCGGATTTGCTCACCGAAAGGACAAGAGCAAAATGGTAAGAAAGACCATCGATCTGGCCACTGCTGCTGGGAAGGCACTGCAACAGCAGTACCAGGCCCAAGACCTGTCAACTTCTGGACTGCCGGAGCGAAAAGAGCAGACAGAGCCCATCCCTTCCAGCCAGCAGGAGAAGCAAAAACTGCCCAGTGCAAGGACTGAGGAGAAGCAAAAACTGCCCAGTGCAAGGACTGAGTCCCAACCCATCCGCCGAAGGGAAATGGATCCGGCCGCCGAGGGAGAGGACCAACGGTCCACGAAGAAGGCAAAAAACCGCTGCGGATGTGGAGGTGCTGTCAACCCGCCGATCCGAAGACAATCCAGACGAACCCTCGGAGGCGTTCATTCCAGACTTCACATGTTCGGATGGCCACGTGATCGCCGCCGACGACAGCCTAGAGGAGAGCCCTCTCCTGGCTATGACCCTCCTGAAGGGCCTAGCCCTTCCCAAGGACATGGAGAACCTTCAAACGGGGAAGGCCAACAACATGGCCGAACTGTGTCTCTTCCTTGCCAAGGTACGTGTTTTTCCTTCCTCGACTCCTGAATGATTTCCTTTTCGTGTACTAAATTGCTGACTGCAGGCCGGGCAATGCGCTGGCAAGGCCTTTGCCGACATGAATGCCCTCCTAGATACCAAGAGATCGATGAGGGTGGATCTGCAGGCGAAGAGGAAAGAGGCGGATCAACTCGCAGACCGGCTTGAAGAATTGGAAGCCCAAGTTGCCGAGTCCGAGAGAGTTCGGCAAGAGAGAGACCGGTTGCTCCTCTAACTGAAAGATGCCGAGGAGGAAAATATCCAATTAAAAAAGGAGAAACAGCAGGCGGAGGAGGAGCTCCCGAAAAAGCTGGAGGAGGCTGGTGACGCCGGCTACAACGAGGCCGGTGAATACTACCAAGAGCAGGTGCAAAATCTGGTGACCAAGGCCTTCAAAGAGGGGGAGCTGAAGGGAATAAAAGATACCCACCACTCCTCCTTCCTCCGTGGGTACCAGGTCGGCCTCGATTATGCCGAAGTTCCCAAGGTAGATCACCGAAGGGAGCCTCCAGTGGTGCCCCCTATGGAACTGCCGGAGATGCTGCCCCACAAAGAAGTGCCGAGCCCGATCAATGACTCGCAGCCGGACCTCGCTGATGTGGCCAACAACTAGACAATTAAATGTGATGGGTTTTGTTTTGTTTGTTTTTTGTTTGTTTTTGAGGCCCATCCTTGTAATGACTTGTAATGATGTTTAATCGTCAACGTTTAGTCTATCAAGTTCAACTGATCGCACTTCATGCCTGTCAGTTATTGTATTGCACTGCATGCATCAGTTCATGTTTTGCACTTCATGCCCATGAATTTGTCTGAGCCCACTACACCCAGCTTGCCGTACCCACCCCCTTCTTCGGCAGCGTCTTACAATCGAGTAGGATCTGCCTAAGCAAGGTACAGCCGAAGCTGGGAGATGCACCCTTCAGGTGACAAAATATCAGAAAAACACAATTGAATCAAAATATTAAATGGAGCACGATGGCCAAGTACTGTACCGCCGAACATTATTTAAAATTGAAATAAACGAATAAGCAAACATCCTAAGACAACTTTAAGCATAAAACTTTCTGAGCAACTGCGCATTCCAATGATTCGGTATCGCCGTGCCATCCATCTCTGAGAGCTCATAGGAACCGTAGCCGACCTTCTTAACCACGCGGAATGGACCCTCCCACTTGGGCATAAACTTCTTCAGTTCCTTCTTCTGAACCACCTGCCGAAGCACAAGATCATCAATGTTGAATGGCCGTGCTCGCACATTCTTGTTATAGCTCCGAGCCAGTTGCTGCTGATAGGCCGCATACTTGATGTGAGCGTCGTCTCGGAGCTCGTCAAGGTGATCTGATTCGGTGGCCAACATAGCATCATTTGTCGGAACATCGAAGGTTCTGGTTCGAGTAGTCGGCCGGGCCACCGCCACAGGAAGCACAGCTTCAACACCGAACGCCATCGAGTAGGGGGTCCGGCCAGTTCCGCGCCGTGGAGTAGTACGATAGCCCCACAGCACATCAGGCAGTTCGGCCGCCCACTTGCCACGTTTATTGACGAGTCGTCTCTTCAACCCGCTGGAAATTGCTTTGTTGGCAGCTTCGGCCTGGCCGTTCCCCTGCGGATAGGAAACGGAAGCCGTCTTCATCTGAACTCCCCGTTTCTTGTACAAAGCCTTGATGGCGTCGGCGACGAATTGGGTACCATTATCCGATACAATGGCATAAGGAACCCCGAATCTCGTGAAGATTTGTTTCCACAGAAAACTTTCCACGTCGGCGGCCGAGACTGTTATGAGCGCCTTGGCTTCCACCCACTTCGTATAATAATCCGTGGCAGTGATGATGTGAGTGAAACCACCGGGGGCCCTTGGCAGTTTACCGATGATATCTACGCCCCACTGGGCAAAGGGCCAAGGGCTAGAGATTGGTTGCAAAGGCAGGGTCGGCTGATGGAGGAGAGGGGAATGTTTCTGGCATGATTCACATCGCTTGGCGTACTCGATGGCCGAATGCACCATCTTTTTCCACCAGTAACCTTGAGAAAGAGCACGATCTGCTAAGGATCGGCCACCGGTATGGCAACCTGCACTCCCGCCGTGGAGTTCCTGAAGGATGCCTGGGACTTCTCGTTCATGGACTACCCGAAGGTCTGGACCCGTGTACGACCGTCGATATAAGACATCGGAAGGATCGAGGAAGTACGAGGCAGACTGGCACCGAATCTTGTGGGCATTGTTGCGATCGGCGGGGAGCGTACCGTGTTTCAGGTAAGCAACGAGGGGATCCATCCAGCTTGGTTCCAATTGGATGCTCATCACGTCAAGTGGTGCCGGAATGCTCGGTGAAGGAATCTCCCCGAGATTTATCGTCCTACTGCCGTCGTACTGGGCGCAGACGGCTCCAAGACCGGCCAGAGCGTCGGCGTGGGAATTTAGATCTCGTCCAACGTGATCAAAAAACACCTTCTGAAATGTACCAACCAAACGGTTGACCTCGGCCACATACCTGCTCATACGTGAATCCCTCGCTCCATAGTCCTCGTTGAGCTGGTGGACAATCAGTTGGGAGTCGCTATAGACCTGGACCTCCTCGGCGCCAAGATGTCGAGCGGTTTTAAGCCCCGCAAGCAGGGCTTCATATTCAGCCTCGTTATTGGTGGCAGGAAAGCCAATGCTAAGGGCATGCTCATGGATTGTCCCGTTCGGTGATACCAACACTAGCCCGGCTCCAGCGCCTCGACTGTTCGACGCCCCATCTACATGAAGACGCCAGGCATGGCCGGTGAATAATTTCGCTCGATGAGGCGGAACAGACCGTTTGGTGATGTATTCGTCATGGGTCAGATGACTCAGCCGAGGTCCATCCGTTGCGCCGGCAGAGTCCACCGAAGCCACATCTTCCTCATCAAACGGCATCCCCGGAGAGAACTCGGCGACGAAGTCTGCCAGCACTTGTCCCTTGATCGCCGTCCGCGGTTGATACCGAATGTCAAAATTGGCCAGTTCAAGGGACCACTTGCATAGCCGATTTGATAAGTCTGCCTTCCGGAGTACAGTCTTCAACGGATATTCGGTGACAACCACAATTGTAAAGCCCTGGAAATAAGGCAAGAGCTTCCTCTTTGCCGTGACTAACACGAGCGCCAGCTTCTCTATCGGCAAATAACGGGTTTCGGCGGGCAGAAGCGTTTTGCTGATGTAGTAAATTGGTTGTTGGTCGCTGCCCCCCTCCTTGGCCTCCTGCCGTACTAGAACCGCACTAGCGGCGTGTTGGGATACGGCCAGGTAAAGATAGAGCTCCTCCTCGTCCTTGGGCACAACGAGCAAGGGGGCCTAGGATAGGCACACCTTCAAGTCGGCGAGAGCGCGATCGCACTCTGCCGTCCATTGAAAGCTCCTTCGGCTGTTCCCCTTTATCGATTGAAAGAAAGGACGGCAAATATCCGAGGACTTGCTGATGAACATGTTTAAAGCTGCAGCCATGCCGGCGAGACGTTGCACCTCTCTCACCGTGGCCGGGGCTCTTAATTCTTGAATGGCCTTGATCTGGCTTGGATCGGCCTCAATTCCCCGGCGTGTTACCAGATGCCCAAGGAACTTGCCAGATCCAACGCCGAAGGCACATTTCTCGGCATTAAGCTTCAAACCAAATTTCTTAAGTACGCCAAATATTTCGCCTAGGTGGCGAATATGATCGGCGGAATCCTCACTCTTCGCAACCATATCATCGATATACGCTTCAAGGATTCTGCCGAGCAATCCTTTGAACATATGAGAGATCATACGCTGGAACGTAGCCCCAGCGTTCTTCAAGCCAAAGGGCATCACCCGGTAACAGTAAGTACCGCTGGGGGTAATGAAGGCGGTTTTCTCCTGATCTCCCTCACTCATAGCTATTTGGTGGTACCCCCTGTATGCATCCATAAAGCTTAGACGAGCATACCCAGCGGTGGCATCTACCAACTGATTTATCCACGGGCAAGGAAAACAATCCTTTGGACATGCGTCGTTCAGATCGGTGAAATCGATACAAACCCGCCATTTTCCATTCTTCTTCCGGACCACTACAGGATTTGCCAGCCAGGTAGGGTATTGAACCTCACGAATAGCCCCAGCGTCAAGGAGTCGCTCAACTTCTTCATTGACGACGTCCACATGCATCGCCGAACTGCGGCGTGGCTTCTGCATGATGGGCCGCCGCCTCGGATCGACGTTCAGGGAGTGTGAAATGACGTCAGGGCTCACGCCGGGCATCTCATACGGCGTCCAAGCAAAGACCTCCATGTTATCCTTGAGGAACTGGATCAACACATTACGCTCGGCTTTGTCGAGGCCCGAGCCAACCATGAAGAATCGGGTACCATCCTCGTTGATTGGTACCCGGACCAGATCTTCCACTGCTTTTTCTTCGGCTGGCCTGCCGATCTCATCCGGGCCTTGTAACGCTTCGTCCATATCCTTGCCGGGGACGCCCCCTTCTGCCGACTCGGGGATTTCGACCCAATGAACTTCCTTTTCTTTGCCTCTGCCGCGAATGGAGTTAACAAAACACTTTTTGGAAACCATCTGATCGCCCCTAATGGTTTCCTGTTGCCCAAACTTGCCTATATACCGGACGCACTGGTGGAGAGTCGATGCGACAGCCTTCATGCCGTGCAACCAATTTCGACCCAGGATTGCATTATACGGGCTCGGCGAACTCACCACGATGAACTCCACGTCCAGCTGCATCGATCCGGCAAATACCGGAAGCAATATCCGACCAAAAGGATACACCGGAGTCCCGGCAAATCCGACAAGAGGGGCGTCCACCGGGGACAACTGATCCCTTGAGAAGCCAAGGGCCTTGAACGCTGAGTAGTAGAGAATCTCTGCCGAGCTTCCTTGATCGACCAACACCCGGCGAACCATCTTCCGACCCACAGGAAGCGAAAGGACCAAGGCATCGCTATGAGGCTGTGACAACCCCTCCATGTCCTTCTCGGTGAATGTAATCGCCCAGGTTTGACGAGCCTCCATTTTACGTTTCAAAGACGGTTGTAGCACCATCACCTCAGGTGACGCACGATATAACTCGTCATGAAGTTTGTTGGCGCGGTTCCGATCCATAGGTTCGTGAATACATTGGACCACTCCGTCCAGGGCTCGGTTCTGTGGCTGGATCCCCGCATCCGGAGACTTATTTCTATCTATCCACTGATCCATTCTCCCTTGCTGCACAAGCTCTTCGAGATAAAGTTTAAACGGCTGGCATGCCGTCGTGTAGTGCCCCTGCTCGTTGTGATACGAGCAGTATACTCTCTGGTTTGGTTCCCGCCCATCGGCGGTTCCGAGCTTCTCCGCCTCCCCCGTTGGCCATCGAAAACCTGGTAGGCGTTCGCATTCACGGAGCATACGATAAATCGGTTCTTTGAAAAAAGTGGTGATGGCGAGGTGGTCCCGTCCGTCGCTCGGCGGTTTGTCCCATGATCTGCCGCCGCCCCTATTTCCGCCGGACCCATTGCCCTCCTTCTTGGCAATGCTGTTTACCTGTTTCTTCGCCTCTTTGACTGCCGGTTTAGCCGGATCGGCAACCTCTGCAACCCCGGAGCCACCGATGTATTCTTCGAGTTCAATATACCGGGCAACAGTTTGCATCAAATCCGACATGTCGTTCGGCGGCCGGAGCATCAATTCTTTGGAGAGATCAGAAGTCCGATCTAGACCTCGCTTGAACGAGGTAGCCGCTGTCTTTTGGTCGCAATTTTCGACCAAATTGTACACATTGTAGAAGCGATCCGAGTAGTCCTTCAGCGATTCGCCGATCCCTCGTCTCAGGTCGGTGAGTGCCTCGACCGTCTTCGGCCGCCGATTGCTCGCGACGAAACGGGAGGTGAAAGAACGCTCCAACTCACCGAAGCTGCTGATCAACCCAGATTTAAGTTGCGTGTACCATAGCATGGCCGCATCTGGTAGGCTTAACGAAAAGGTTCGGCACATCATTGCCTCGCTAAGTCCACATAGAGCAGCCATTGATCTGAACTGTTGCACGTGGGTCGGTGCGTCCGACTTCGGGTTGTAGGTATTGAACTTCGGGACTTTGAAGTTGATCGGTGGAATCTCTTCCATTATGGCCTTCGAGAAAGGTGACCCTACATCTCCGGCCATTGTTACCACCGCTCCTTTTCTGCTCGGTGGAACTTCTGCCGAAGGTGTAACACAAGCCTCATGGACGGCGTCCCTTGAGCGTTTGTCCGACATTGGCTCTTGAAATCCCCGACCACCGACGCTCGGCTCCGGAGAACTCCGTTTCCTAGATTCCGTTCAGCGGGCCTTCCTAGGGAGGGGTTCCTGTGGCGGTTGTGTCATCTGAAAGGCTGTCCTCTCTCCAGTTCGGGTGTTTACCACGGTTAGGACCCTCCCGTCACTGCTGACCTCACACCTTTCCTCCGGGAGCAGCCCCTGGCTGTCCTTCCGAACATGGCTTGGGTCAACAGAAGCCCTGGGATGCCTTTGGGAACGGCGCTCAGAATGCTCCGGAGATGATCGGCGGGGATTAGCCCTGTCCCGTCTGTCATGCCGTTGTTCCTCAGCCCTGGCTGGGGATCGACCGCCTCGCCGATCCAGTTGTCCGGAGGGACGGCTATTACGGGGGTTCACGTTATTCCTTACGTCACCGGCCCGGGGCGCCAACTCGGAAGGGGTTCGCTCGTGGAATCTGGTGCGGGCGCTAGAAGCCGTGGCACTCGTTTCTGGAGGTGGGGCCAGACGGCTATCATCGGATCGACCACTATGAGAGGGCGTCCGGTGACTGGATTCCAAATGAACGCGTCCGCTAGTATCTATACGACACAAAGGGCCGAGCCTTATAAAGGCGGAGGCCCGAGCAGTGTCTGTAGTTCGATCCGGATGGGCTGTACTCCTTCGACGCCGTCCCCTAGATCTCAAGGAGGGAGAAGTATCTCGACGGGTTTGGAGTTCTTCCACCTGTGTTCTCAGTCGCAACAACTCCTCCGCCATGCTCACCGGGAGATCTGGCGGAGGGGGTGGATGGGGAAGGAGGCTAGCTGTCGAACGGTTAACCCCATCGATATGGAACGACGCTCCTCCCACTTGGTCACTTGTTCCAGCTATGGTCGAACCCGTGATTATGGTACCATCTAGCCTCCTAGGGGTCCCCAGAAGTCCTAGGTCCTCCCGCACCCGTTGCGTCGTCGGGGAGTCCTGAAGGGCGTGAGGGTTCATGAAGTGGGCAAGGCCAAGCCGCTGTCCGTTCGCGCCAGTCATCTTTGGATATAGTGGAGAAATGGGGAGAGGTTCCGAGGAGATGTCACCAGAAGTAGTTTCTGGAATAAAGGATTCCCCAGCAGAGTCGCCAATTGTGGTGGCGTGCTTTTCTCCGATGGAACCTTGAAGAGCGACACAGTAAGTTGGCTAGCCTTGGTCGAAACCCTGCACAGGAAACAACCGTGTTAGTGCCCAAACCCGGGTGGTGGTGATCCGGGATAGGCACTCCGACGGTCTAGTCAGTTTTAGAAAAGAGTATATCTTGTATGTAATTAGGTTACCTTCCTTACTTGCCATCCTTGTCCCTTATATAGGTCGAGGGAGTGAATGGATCAACCCACTCCCGAGGATCACGCATTGATCATCACTCCCCCTCAAATCAAGCAAAAGATCTGGGTTGCTGAAAACTGCTTCCACGATTTGCTCCCGTTGTTTAGGGAAGTAACATTGCGCCACCTGTCCCCCTATCCAACACTTCCTTTTCTCATTAGGGAATAGGGGTAGTTCGGTGCCCAGGCACCGCGCCGGCCAGGCCACTCTGGCTGCGACTGGGAACTATGGGTTCGGCACGCCGTCGCCGAACCCATTTCTTGTCCTCGTGGTGACCACACACGAGGCTCGGCAAGGATCCGCTGAGCGAACCACACCGCCACGTCCGCCGAGGGACCTAGACCGCGTCATGATCACCGATGATCCGCCGAACTACTTGTCGTCCCTCCCGTCTGGTGAATCAGTCCAATAGAGGGGCGTCAGACTATAGGCTGACCCCAAGTAACCGAACCGTACCTCCAGACGACCCTACGAGCCTCGTCCGCCACACCTACCAATCTTCTCACCCCTACTGCACTTTATACCTTTAGTATCAACTCTCCAAAGGCTCTTTCCAAGTTCCCCTATTATGTGTACCAACTTGTCCGCACCTGCTGCAAGTAACTTTTCTGGTCTTTGCTCCTGTTAATGGTATCCTTTTTGTCCGAGGTCGTCCGGGAGGTCTCTTGCCCAGTGGAGGAAGAAGAATATCATCAGCAGCAGCATCAAAATCAACATTCTGCCAAATCGTAGGTACAGGATTGATGCATTTCGAATACGCCTCACGATAAGATTCAGAGAAGAAGCAACGTTCCATGTAATCATTTAAGTCCTTCTTACTTTTCTTCAATACACAAACACCATGAACGCATGGGAACATGTTTAGCTGCCAATCTCCACAAGATCAACTACGACGTGCAATGTCAACACCAACTGACGGATCAGATTGCACTTCATATAAATCTCCATTTGACCTAACTACATTCCTTTGAAGCCTTAAAGGAATCCACAAACCATGTTAATTCCTTAAATGATTTTGTATAATCCCCAAACACAAAACTTCTAGCTTTCTCAACACCCATCCATGCTCTTCGATAAATCACATCTACCCCATAGTCTTTCTTCAACTCCTTCCTAACATCCACCGGACGTTTCGACGGACTCAACCGAATAGCTTCTGAAAATATTCTGCCTATCAAACCAGAACTACTACGAGAACTACTAGTTGACAACGATGCAGCCCCACAAGAATGCTCATTCATCAATTCTTTTATCCTAAACAGTCCACTTGGCTTCTCTACCTTGGCCTTCACAAACCATGTGCAATGCAATGTACGACAATGTGCTTTCACAGTCTCAGCATCATTCTTAGCATAAATGTATTCAAAGCCATGAACTAACGAATACTTGCTTAAAAAGTCGCGGAAAGCAAAAGCACCACCAATAAACACCTGATTAACTCCCTTAATCGCAAAGCGCCAAGCATCTGACTTCAACTGATTCCTTTCTTGATCAAATAACGACAATGTCATCTCAGAACCATTGTCAATTTCAGATATCAACTCACCAGACCCTCCTACATTCAAACTAGAACTAGATCCATCACCACACTCTCCAACATTCAAACTAGTATTAGATCCAGTCAAGTCATGAATAATAACATCAATACGACCAATTCTAAACTTCTTTACTAAAGTACGTAAAGCAATCAAATCTTCATCACAGTCAACATCACAGTTTGGATGACCATCTGGCGTATAAGATATTTCAAAGCAACCTTGAGTCAAATCCTTCCATTTGTGAGACAACCTGCTAACCAATGACTCAAAATCCAAATTCTGTGACAAAATGATAGCAATAGTTTTATCGGCTCGCCTGCACAACAACATAGCAGCATCCTCCATATTGTTCTTCAAAAATAGTGGAAAACAATGAAGTGAATCAGAACAAATTTGTTTAAGCACATCAGATACTAACAATTGTGTTTAAGCACATCAGATAATGTTAATTCCTTAAAGTGAATCAAAACAGTGGGCTCTATGATGTTCTATATCAATTGTGTTTAAGCACATCAGATACTGTCAATTTTCTCGACTATTAGTTTCAGAGGCACTAGTTAAATGGCGAAAATGGCTGGATAGCAAAACAAAACAACGAAAGTGAATCAGAACAGGCTTTTTTGTATTAGCTTTCAAAAATTGATTTAAAAAAAAAATCAATGTCATGCAATAAGAGAGAGAGAGAGAGAGAGAGAGAGAGACTCTGTGTGATTACCTAAATCGCGATCAGAGATTAGCCAGACTAGTAGATCATCTACACGGGCCCAATTAACTCTCCTGGAATACAGATCAGAAAATACATCGCAGCAGCAACAACAACTGGATAACAAAACAGAACAAAGCGACAAAGAAGAATACAGATCATCAACACAGGGGCCCAATTAACTCTCCTGGAATATAGATCACTAATATTCAGAGCTATACAATGCAGAAATCAACACAAAGAAGAATATATATTCAGCTCACGTCTTTGCAGAAGAATCGATACGCTTCTCAGCCAAAGGCATAGACAGAACCAGATACGGTTATCGACGAAAAAACGAGATCAAAAGCCGATGTGGAAAAGAGTGAAAAGCGAGAGAATGCGGCGAAAGACTTCTCGAAGTAAGAGAGAGACAGAGAGAGGAGAGTGGACCTTTGGGAGGAGAGAGGAGGAGATCAGGGTCGTGGCTGAGATGATGCGCCGGAATGTGACATACCGGCGGACGATGTGGGCGGAGATTCGGCGTGAAGCATGGCCGAGAGAGGAGCAGCCAAATTGGTTGTCTTCTTCTTCTCTCTCTCCAGCCACCGACTGTGTCGGGATTGATTGAGGGTTCGTTTGTTTATTTTGTTTTTGATGTGTAAGGGTATTAGTGTAACTTTGCAGGGTAATTAGAGTTAGACGTAAATTAAAATATAACTAATTCTTAATGGGAATTTTACCCCACTTCTTAAGACCGGCCGGTAAATCTCTCTTCTTTGTTTGGTGAAAAGCAAGAACTTTCATTAAATAAATAACAAAAGCAACACAAAAAGGAAAATAGAAAATAAGATTTAGATCTACACAGAGACAAATAAAAATATTCGACGCCGAAAAAGAATCTCTGATGTTGGAATGGAAACTATCCTCCTTCATGGAAGTGATATTAAAAAACCTGGCATGGGCATTGCCATCGCCATCGCCACCTCTACTGTTGCTAAAGAAATTGGAGCCCATACTGTGAATTCAATGTACTACAGAATAGTGATGGTTAATTCGAAAATGTAGGGAGATTTAAGGAATCTCATCTCACATTGTGAGAGTGTCTCAATCCATATCCGCGAGAGATCAAGAAATAGGAGAGGAGAGGAGAGGAGAGGACGGGAGGTGCGGCGGGGGTTTTGCAAAACCCTAAGATATGAGAAGTGCTTGCACTCTCTCTCTCTCTCTCTCTCTCTCTCTTTCCTCTCGGCTTTCAGGTTCTATCGGTAACCATGGCTGAGATGATTTTGAGAGAGAGCGAGGACGGGGAGGGGGGGAGAGATGATACCGTGGGTAATGGGAGAGACCAGAATGAAAGAACATAGAGACTACTCTGGCAAAGTAATTTCTTATTAGCCTTCCTTAAGGTACTCTTTCTTAAGTTACCGCCATATAGTGTTCTAATATTTTTTTCCACTACAAATTTATATGAGATTCATACATTTAATCTTAAGTCTTATATGATCTCAATATGTGATGAAAAAGATTATTGGACACCAAGTGGCAGTGTGCCATTTAAACCAGTAGCCATTTTCTTGGATCAAAAATTGAATAAATCTAGGGGTGTTAGCCGAGACCGGAAAATCGATCGAAACCGGAAAAACTAGACTGGACCGAATTTTTAAACCGGTTGAATAATTTTGATCCGGTTCCGGTTAATAAAATGTTATAAACCGAAAAAATAATTTGGATTCAGTTTATGTGTTTTAAAAACCGGTCAAAACCGAACCGGTTATTTATATGTATAATATATATATATATATATATATATATATATAAACATAGGGGAGGGTTTTTGGTAGATATTTTGTGATGTATATTGGTCTAATAAATATATTTATTTTATAAAATCAATTAGATATATATATATATATATATATATAACTGTTTTTATGGGCTTAGTTATATTTTTATGAGTTTTTTTTTTATGTATTGGGCTCAAAATTGATTATTTTTTGTTAGGCAAAAAAAAAAAGGTTGAATTATGAATTTTTGATTGATATTTTGTGGGTTGAATTGTAAATTTTTTGATATTTTGGGCCTAACATATGGCCCATTAATGAAAACCGGATAAATCAAACCGAAATCGGTTGAACCGGTCGAAACTAGACCGATTTATCTCAATCGGTTCCGATTTCTAAAAATCTCAAACTGAATAATCGGTTTCGACCGAAAAATACACCCAACCGGTCGAAACCAAACTATTATCACCCCTAAATAAATCAATGGCAAGGATTGAACACAGAAAGTCTGCTTGCACAGCAAAGGCTGTAAAGCAGCCGCACACAGACCAATTTTGCGCCCGTCTCAGATCTCGCAAAAATGATTGGAGCCGCTCATTTTGTTCAAAGTACTTCGTTTATGGTCCCTGTAAAAAATTACCTCAATCCGATATTGGAAAGGGTGTTTACGAATCATCTAACTTTGTTTCAAAATTTAGCCTTCTAACTTTGCTTCAAAATTTAGCCAAGGCTAAATTTTGAAGCAAAGTTAGATGATTCGTAAACACCCGATATCGGATTGAGGTGATTTTTTACAGGGACCATAAACGAAGTACTTTGAACAAAATGAGCGACTCCGATCATCTTTACAAGATCCGAAATGGGCTCAAAACTGATTTGTGCGTGGCTACTGTGCAGCAAATGCTGTACCTGTAGCAGCGTTATATTGAACATAAGAAAAATCCAAGTGGGTATGTATAGAAGGCACGCATGGGAACAATAGATTTCAGGGCCACGTGTACAACTCCCATACCAATCGTCATCCCCATAATCCAAGTTGTATCTATTCAGCTTGGAGCAGCTTGCAGTGTATTGTCCTCTTCCCTCTGTTTCTTCTTCCATCTGATCTCTAGTGAAAATGTCAGTCTCTTCAATCTCCATAATACTACCTCTGAAATCCATCAACACCGCCTCAAAACCATTTTCTTCATCTTCTTTTTCTAATACTACTCGTAGCAGTAGGCTTCTTAAGCACTACTACTACTCTTCCTCAAAACCACTCCAAGTATACTGTCAACTAAAACCAGAAAGCAGCAGCAACTACCATCATCCTCACAGTGAGTGAGTTCTCACGATTACTTCCTCTCCCTCCCAAATTACTCGTCTCTTTCGACGACCCACTTAAAAAATTGTCTATATTTCTGTAATTTATAGTGATTTTATTATTTTTTTTGAAAACTTTATTAGTAATTTTGGATGGAGGGAGGATTTCTGTATCAATGTTTCTGTATGTCTTTAACAATACCAGCAGTGGGATGAAAACCACTCGTTAGTAATTAAGAAGTTTGTAATATTCCAACTTCCGACCACCCATTTTGCAGAATCCGGCAGCAGCAAGTGGAAGACCATAATTTCAACGACGGCATTGGCCACCGCTGCCGCTGCTTCTGCGGTGGTGACGACATTTAGCGCCGGCAATATGCCTGCCCTCGCGGACCTCAATAAGTTTGAAGCTGAATTACGCGGCGAATTCGGGATAGGATCCGCCGCCCAATTCGGTTCCGCAGATCTCAGGTCCATTTCCCACACCCAGAAAAACAAACCCTATATATATGTATTCTGTGGAACCTTCTTATCAATAAGGGGTTTTTATTTTTATTTTTTAATGTTATTGGTTCCAGGAAAGCAGTTCATGTCAATGAAAATTTCAGGTCAGTGTCCTGCATTTTCGTCAATTATTCCTTTTCATCCATGTTGCCTAGCAGTTTATCTTTCTTTGGCTGCAAATTAATTTGGTTCAAAATTGTTAGTGCATCTTAGGCCCTTACTCTTTTAATCGACTCAGAACCATAGTATGAGTAAAACCCTTGTAAACTCACTCGAGTCCTTGACTAAACTTCATACCCGATTGAGTTCTACTCAAAATTTTCGCCAAATTTTTGAAGGCGTGTTTTGCTCTTCACGAGTTACAACTATGCCGTTAATGAAGCTTATTCTCAGATTTGTGCTTAACATTGGGGTTTATCCATTGGAGTACTACATACCAAATGAAGCTTTTGCTTAAATTTTCTCAAATTTCAGCAAGGGCTGGAGATGATCGTACACCATTTCAAACCAACCAAATCAATTAGAGGAGATAAACAAGAGTAGAGTAATAGTTTTGTGTGGATTTCCAGTTGGACGAGGCTGTGAAGTGTGAACTATTCCTGTTCTTTGGAGCATCTTTAGCCAATTTAAATAAAATTAAAGAAAAAAAAAAACAAGAAGAAAAAGAAGTTAGGCTTAGTGAACTAGATGAAGCTGTTATGTTCAGAAATTAAAGTTCATCGGAACGATGCTTGTGTTAAATTGTTCTGGAAGTGTCTTAATAATAGTTTCTCAATTCCATACTCCGACTATTCAGCGCAATAATGTGCTTTGATCAACCTCATGGCTGATACAGAAGAGCAAATTTCACATCTGCTGATATGAGGGAATCTGATTTTAGTGGATCAACATTCAATGGTGCATACCTTGAGAAAGCTGTTGCATACAAGGCCAATTTTACAGGTAAAGTGAATAAAGTGGCATGTAAAAACTACAGAGAAACCTTTCAAGTACACAAAAGACTGTTCATTTGCTAGAACAATGTCATCTAATGCCTTAGTTAGGAGCAGCACCAAATGGGCACGCAACGTAAAACTAACATTGTGACATGCGAATTTCGGAAAATTGGAGGACACGACCCATTCGGGGACATGTTTAAGAAGATACATTGCAAAATAACAAATATGACTCTAATTACAAGAAGATTGGTATGATTTATGCTTTATGCTTTATTCACGTTGGTCACTGCATAATTCAGATGAGTGTTTCTACAAAATTTGTTTGGTCATCCATGTTGTACATAATCACTCAATCATAATTTATCACACAAAGACAAGGTTTTTTTGAAGCTTTAACTAGAGCCTACTATGTTGTTTGATACTCCCAACGTGTCCTGCAAGTTTCTATTGGGTATTTGGGTGTCTAAGAGTGACCTAAAATTGGGGTCCCTGAAGCATCTAAAGATATGGCACTTCTATTTTGAGTGTCTGGCTTGTGTCTGTATGGTGTCCTTCGGTGTTTGACATAGACATGTGACCTCGGCGAGATATTCTAACCTAATGTTCAATGAGAAATTAACTGTTCTTTGTCTTTAGTTTTCTGCTAAATTGCTGGTGCCTCTATCACCTTCATGTTAATGCCTGCCCTTTTGATCAAGTGACTATGAAACAGGTTCCATTACACATGTTTATTCTCGTAAGGCTTGAATGCAATCTGCCTTGCCTCATGCAACAGTATTTGTGCAGGTGCGGATTTGAGCGATACATTGATGGATCGCATGGTAACGTGACCCAAACCTCAGGATATGTTCATTACCATTGCATATAGGTTTGGTTTAGGTTTTAAACTGTTACTTCAGTTTTTGTTTGGTAATTCCAAAAAGTTACATATACGTTGTAGCAATGATTGTGGATTCGTGATTGTTTCTTTGTACTAGTGTATACTTTATATCAATTTCTTGCATTGAAGTCTTAAATCAGTTGAACATGTAACTCAGTAGTGAGGACCTAAAACCGTAATGTAGAATTACCTAAACCAGGTGATTTGCCTCTACTAAGCAAGACAATGTATTTTCTGTACTATGCTAACAGGTTCTCAATGAAGCCAATCTTACAAATGCTGTCCTTGTTAGATCAGTCCTCACCCGTAGTGATCTTGGTGGTGCTGTTATTGACGGTGCTGACTTCAGTGATGCTGTTTTGGACCTTCTCCAGAAACAGGTATCTTATGGCCACAATTTATATTGAATATACTTTACCAATTCACTCAATCATCCATCGTACAATAGTAATTAGCTTTGATTGCACATCAAAGCATCTAGAAGCCTATTTAATATCTCGATGGAAAAAAGTGCAAGTGAAAAGAAAAAAAGGCGATATTAGTTGCTGATTAACATAAATCGACACCGTAGGCTGCATGCTTCCTTAAGCAAAAATGACAGATCGAACAAATATGAAGCATCCTGAGACGCTGACAAAAGCAGAAATTGGGCACCAACTAGAGAGCCCAAACCATCTCTTGAGTCAATTATGACGAAGCTCTGTTTGACACTACCACTAGGTCGACTATTTCCTTTTGTGCAAGGCATTGAATGCTCACGTCCTCTCACATAAGCAATTATCAAGTTGAATTGCTATCCAGGTTCCTGTAGTCCGTAGATGAACTTTCATCCATAGATTCCACTTCGCAGTTTTATGCCTTAAAAACTATTTGAGCTTTCATCCTGATCTCTTTGATATGATGCAAGTTTCTCAGAGCATGCCATCTTTGAGCTTGTCATGTGTAGTGATAGGTTGAGCTTGTCATCTTTGTATGATGCTCCCTAGTGTGTTACTATAGGGTTTCTCTTTTGTATCGCTGTATCGTTTTGATTAATGATATGGAAACCTTTTCTTTGCGGATCAAAAAAAAAAGTTTCTCACAGCATGGATCAACCATATATCCTGATCCACCCATGCAGGATTCTGCAGGAATATAGACAACTAACAACTTCCAAGCATTATAACCTTGTCCTTTACATAATTTTCCTTCATTTATTGTAACCTTGTTCCTTTAAGTTGGTAATTTGGATATTGCTGAAGTTAATCAAGCTGAAACTGTTGAAGTAATTGATTACACTCGTCAAAATGTGTTATAAAATGATAGCTTAGTGAAATGGAATGGTTTAACTGAACTATGTGGATAATAGCCCATTGGTGGCCGCGATCGTTGCAGCCATTATCTTTAATTTCCTTGCACACAGAGACTAATTTTTCTGCATCACGCTGTCTTAAAAAAAATTCCCGAGCTTGACATCATATTCCATTTCGTGTATTCTTGCATTGTACCATAGTTCACTTCATTTACATGTTTCATGAGTTGTATTTTTGTGTAGGCTCTTTGCAAATATGCAAGTGGCACAAATCCAGTAACTGGGGTGAGTACCAGACTGAGCCTTGGTTGTGGAAACAGTCGACGTAATGCTTATGGTTCCCCTTCCTCCCCTCTATTAAGTGCTCCACCACCAAAGCTGCTTGATAAGGATGGGTTCTGCGACCAAGCCACCGGTCTTTGTGATGCAAAATAATGATATCTTGTAAATACACGTGTGAGAGAAGAAATGACAGTGAGTAAAGCTTTTTTGAACCTTGTACATTATTCAGCTTTGACTTGGATTAGGAAGGGGAAACACTATCCATTACCAGCTTACCGGCATGTTTTCCCTGACTAAAAAAACAAAGAAGAGGAAAACAAAGATTTTACCAAATTACGCCTTAGCAAGGGGGTTGGTTCTTTCTATCTCTTTCTCATTGTGAAACCTAGAAACAATTATGTTTTCAATCATGCTTAGCACTGGTAGCTGTGCAGGGTATAAATACAGGCACAATACAAGTAATGAGTTGCCACGCACGATCTTTCTGTGGAGATACCGACCTGCACACAAGGAAAGACACCGTTAATATCTTTGGTTGGTTTGGGCCGTTTGGCCAGAATGCCACGCCGATGCCTATGTAAATAGGATATATGAAGTACAGAGTGAAGTAGAGCGTGTATATGTAAGAGGATGTACCTCTTTATGTAAGTTAGCCTTCGCACGTACAGCAGCAGGATCTTGGTGCCTAACGTACCTATATTGATGTGAACCTGGGAGACCACGAATTCGCAAGTGTTCTAAGACATTCCAATAGAAACCTTGCTCATGAATATTCATCGTAAAGATTCATCCGGATTGTTTGGTTTTCTGTCGGGTGTATTTCTCAAGAGTCATCACGTGACAGAGATCGATCTTTTAGTTTGGTGACTTTGGTCGTTTATCTTTCCAGATTAGACCTGATCACTGGTCCGTGCGGTGTTGGGCTTCTCTTTAGTCCATCATACAATTGCCCTGCTTCTCTGGCCATGAGGAACCTGTTACTACTTCATGAAGGCATCCCTCTCCAAATTTCACATTTCGTTTTTTCTCTTTGTTCGCAGGCTTAGTACGTAAGCTAATTTCAATTGTTCTGAATGGCAACTGGGTTATTCTGGGCAGAAACTGTAGTAGAATATGTGGTGGCGTTGATGTGCATATAGTGGTAGATTCCCTTGCACGAAAAAGTTGTTCTAATCAAAGTTGTTAATCCGGTACCAGCATCAAAACCGAACACACTAATGGGCTGTGTTTGGAAGGATCAAATGGACAACGAATAGATGTTTTTTTTACCGAGCTAAATTTGGAAGTTGACAGAGGAAATGTACAAGGGCATGGACAATCTCATTTACTGTAGTAAGATGTTGAATGAAGACGTGCAGTTTGTGTTGAAAGTTTTAACACAAACGGCCTTACCATATCTCGTCGCGCTATGTGTTTTGCAATCGTTATATTTAGGCTCCGGGTTAGTTGGCTGAAGTAATTCCTTTTGCGTGGTTTATTAAAATTTTCCCATACCAACAAACCAATGTCAATCTCCTATCGTACTGGCCATAAAGCGGTACATGTACCTTGATGTTTCGTACCAGCGTGCCGGTCTTTACCGGCATGTACCGGGATCTCAGCCGCTATGCAAATACTAGTGTATTTTGTTTTCTTCTAATAAAAAGGCATGAACTTTTTAAGGCATTTTAACGAAATTTGGAGTCCATTTTCTATTAATCATGTTAATTTGTTATTAGAACTAGTATTAAGGTGAATCAAAATGGTGCCGTTCAAAAAAAAAAAGGTGTATCACAATGTTAATAGAACTTATTTTATTTCTCCATTTTAAGATTTGCAATTATACATGAGTACATTAAAAATACCTAAAAATATATGTTGCAATAAATCCGTAATAGTACCAAGATCCAATTAGAAAAAAAGGGTACGCTTGTTGGTATGTGATTGACAACTTTGCAACAAACAATAATTTCAAGAGAAAAACTTCTTTATGCACTCAATCGCGAGCATCCAAAAGTGTTGTGGACGAACGGATTTTAAACAAACTATTCGCACGAATAGTTTATTTAAAAATCCGGATCATTAATTATCGAAACGGACGGCTGAGATTGTGCGGAGCCGTGAATAAATTTCCCTGTAATTTCAAAGGTTAATCTCGCGACTATTAGCGTACAATAACAACAATGACACTGCAAAATGAACAAAATTCTACCCGAAGTTTAGAGAAATTGAATGGATCCCATGTCACATACCGAATACACTAAATATGGAAAAACTTGGCACCACAAGATAACCGAATCATTGCATAACAGACCATAAATGGAAGTTCTAGCTAATTTAATTTAACACATGATAGTAGTAAATCTTCTCCTCACCCTCCTGAGTTTATTTGAAAATTTTGAATCTGAGGAGGGCGTTAGGGACTCCGCCCAACATTGTTTATCCTCCCTCTGTTGGCAAAGAATATTAGAAGGAAATTCGGAATCTTAAAAACGAAAAATTATGCGGTAGTAGATTCCCGATTTCAATTTATATCTGTCAGTATTGTTCACGAAGAGAGTACCAGAAGAACATCCCTCCTATCCAAGAGCATCCATCGCCTCAGAACAGGCACTACTGCAATGAATCAAGGAACAAAAGAGCTTTTGTGTGCATGAGATTTGAAAAGTGTTGTTACCGAATCACTTATCCACTGGAATCATCTTCAAGCCTGCTGCAACCGGCATGCCTAAGAACCCGACAAATATGCTGAAGAACCACTGTCCAAAAGTGAGTGGTGTTGTATTTGCAAATGCTCCAAGGTACTCGATGATTATGATCTGGAAAAAGACCGTGCAACTGATAACGACTACAAAAACATAGTTGTCCAATATTCCTTCTAAGACATCGATTTTCTCCATCTCTCTGGAGCTTATTTCATTAAACACCTGCGAAACAATATCAGAATAGTTTTAAGTATTTTTTGCCCCTGTTATGGTTGGTCTTGGGCTTCTCATTGAAACTTCTATCTGGAAACTAAGTTGAGACCTTACATACAACTATTTTTTCCTGCTAGTTTTGGAATCTCCGGTCTCACTGGACCGAGGACCAAACCTTGTTTTGTTGTGATGTTTCAGTTTGCCCGGAAAACATTTTGAAAACAGTTCAGAAACATTTTGAAATTCTAGCTGGAACCTGTTGGAGATGTCAAATTGAAAGGACTACGGTATGTATGAAGATATCATTGTTGGGTATTGCTTATGCGTGTCAAAACATCTCAATATGTCTCTAACTTCAGAAGAATTTTGAGATGTTCCAGCTTGTTTCGGTGTGTGTCATGAAAACATTGGAATTTTGCATAAGCCAGCCCGAACACCGGAATTATCAAAACAAGGACATTGGAATTTCGTGACTCCACTATTTTGTTTCATTTGGTCACCTAGAAAAATGAAACAAACTTTTGTTTCTTCCATTAGAAAAGAACATAACAAAAAACCTTTAAAAATGCCCTAAACAACATGCATATTTTACATTTAAATGTAGCTGGGATTGTCTACTATTTCAAGAAAACTTATCAGACATAAAACTTGGTATATGAAATTACCTGACAGAAAACGAAACAGTTGAAAATAAGTGTGTTCAGGACCAGATCAGAATTGTTTCCATCAAGTCCAAACACGCATTTCCCAATTGATTGAAGAAACCAAATTACCAAGAACTGATACAAGGATTGCCCAAGGATATTCCTCCACATAACATTGGTGATGAAATTCCCTCTCCTTCCAACTGGTAATCGCTTCATTAACTCGTCGTTAGGAGGCTCAGTGGCTAGTGCAAGTGCTCCTAACGTGTCCATAATCATGTTGACCCACAAAAGTTGAACAGCGGTGAGTGGAGCACTCCCTATAGCACAGTTAGATGGACAAGGATAAGCACATCTAGTGGCATGGTTTCTGATCTTTTTCAGTATTCTTTCTTATTAAAAGGTTTTTATCAGATAGACAATCAATAATTTCAAGTAATTCATAATGCAAGCTTTCTTACCTGTCATACAAGCTGAAGTGAAGTTGACAATTAGAGCAACCACATTAACAGTTAGCTGGAACTGTACGAACTTTTGAATGTTTATGTACACTGAGCGCCCCCATCTGGCCACAGTCACGATCGTCGAGAAATTATCATCCAAAATTATGACATCAGCACTCTCTTTGGCCACCTGAAAATGGGAATAAGACTGTCTAAAAATATGGCACTTCGACAAAGATATTGCCACTCCAAAATTACTATTGCCACACCAAAATTTACTATTACCACTCCAAAATTACTGTTGTCACACCATTCCATTGTGGATGAGAATGACTATTCCTTAGTACAACCAAACTTGGCAATGGGAATGGATATTCCAATGTCATTTCATCCAATTCCATTCCAACCTCATTTCCCTTCCATTTGTCAATTCCACTCCATCGAACCAAACATACTGATAAGCACCCAATAATGCATATTCTTGGTGTTTAAGTCCTCTAGCATGTGACAACTACTAACTAGTGCAGTTGGTTTGTCATCTCTCCCCCAAGGGGGAGGTACTGGGTTCGACCCCTGCCGGGGCAATACCCTGGGGTCTTAAGCTATGGATAGCTTCTGAATCTTCTGTGCTAACTCTAACACCCCCTACTAACCCCCGCTGATGTATGACGATTGAAAAAAAAAAAAAAAAAAGTCCTCTAGCATGTTGTGTTTGTACATATTTATTGTCGTTTTTATGTGATGTTGCACATAAGGTGTGCTTTTAGTAGTTTCAGGTAAAACGTGCAAATAAGGCACGTTTGAAGGCCAAGGAATGCTCCGAAAGCTTCCAAGTACCCGAAGACCCCGTCGGCCCCCTAAAATCTGTCTAAGTATGGAAAAATGACTTTCTGAAAAAGCTTCGATTTTCGAGATAAAAAATGGCGGTAATTGATCCTTGAATTTTTCTAAGAGTAACTACAAAGTTGCAAGGTTTTATTTGAAGAGCAAGGTCATGTTTTGATCCATTTTCTCTTGAGAAAAATGTGCAGTTTTCCGTTTTGTACTAAAAGTGGGGGGTTAACATTTTGATTTAAATGGAATCTTGAAATTCTGGTAATGCCATTGTTTCCAAATGGGGGGTACTTTCTTATTTTCATTAAATAAATTAAAGTAAAGGAAAGGTAAAAGAAATGTTTAAAATGTAACCTTTACTTAACTTTAGAGAATGAAAATAAGTGCTGAGAAGCTGAATAGTTGCTGGAAGCTGTTTGCTGAAGCTGAAGCCTGAGCCTGAAACCTGTAGTTTTGAAGAATGTTATCGATAACATTCCATTTGTTATCGATAACATTGGTCCCATTTTGGTCCAGAAGTTGTCCAGAAGCAAGGGTATCGATAACGTTTGTTTGGAGTTATCGATAACTCTTTTCTCCGGGGGATCATTTTGAAGGATGTTATCGATACCTTTGCAAGGGTATCGATAACTTTTGTCTTCAGCAGATATTTTTACTGCTTTTTGGACTTTCCATTTATGGAATACTTGCCACTTTTGGCAAGTTCAGGGATATTTTGAGGGGAGAAAAGGCTGAGTTGTATAAATACTCACCTCTCTCTCACTTTACATGTATCTACTTTATGTCCTAGTTTAAGTTCTCTCTCTAGGAGAGAACTCCATTAATGTCTTTTCAAGTTTCATGTCATTTCCTTCAAGAACCTTGGTAAGTCTTAGTTGTATGTTAATTTCTCGTTTATTAATATTGTAGCTACGCTTTAGATTCTCCTTAATATCAAGTTTATTTTCATTTCTATCGGTTAATCATGTTTTCTTCCTTAAGCAAGCTTTCTAGTCTTTTCATTATGTGTGAGTAGTCTTTTAGGCTCGGCCATGAGGTAAATAACACCTTGTGACTTATGTTAATCTTGTCTTTCTCAGCATAAGACTTGAGCTATGGTTTGGAAATGTGCGTGGTTCGCCTTTTATGTAACAAAACTTGTCGATGTTAACCTCCGGTGATCATATGCTCGCTCATATGGTTCCGTGAGCTATGTCTTGCCTCGTGTTTGCCGAAAGAACCAAAGAACTTGCTCGCTTTCCAAACTATACTTCTAGTTCTTGACCTTGATATTTGGTTTGAACTCAAGTTTTGGCGTTGTTAGTCTCCGGTGATCATGTGCTTGCTCACATGGTTTCGAGAGCGATGTCACGCCTTATGTTTAGCTTGTTATTCAAACTCTATATCAAGTCTAACCATTTTCACTGCTAAATCTTCCAGTTGATAGCCTAAGCCGTGCAATTCAACCGTGTTTTCATTGAGAAAGGTTGGATGGCCTAAGTTATGGGTGTTAGGAGCTTCTAGGCCTTGCCGCTTGTTTAATTTAGTTCAAACTCATTTTATCGTTTTTTTCATAAGAGTATTTCTCACATTGCAAAGGAAAATCAAAGTTGGTCGTCTTAACGCCACAAACCCTTACTTCTACAATCCAAACAAGTTATATTCGAGCTCCCTGTGGATCGACTCGGACTTTCTCGCTATATTATGCAAATCTTTAGTTGTAGTCCGGTAAATAAATAATTGAATTTGACGGCCGTTTGGTAAACTTCAATGACTACCGAATCGGGACGCAATCACATACCTTAGTGTCGAATGCCTTTCTCCTATTGACTGGAAGACATTTTAAACCCTTAGCACATCTTCTAACTTGGCAGTTCCCAACCAAACTTGAAAGCTATTATGATTTTCCCATATGGGAGTGTCCTTTCACATTTTATTATACCTGAAAGCTACAACGATTTTCACATTTTACTTATTTTACATGGCCATCCAGGCAAGAGAATGATGTTGCGTCATAATTAAATAAAACAAAGGAAAAGGGCAATGTTAATAAAAGGAACAAGAATGCAGTTGATGACCATGAACACTTCCTGGTTCCTGCTACACTTCTAACCTGACCAGAACTACATTAACAAAAGAAATCAATTGAACTTAAATTGAGTTACTCTATGGGGCCAACAGCTTGCCAAAAGCGCAAGGTAATTTTTGCTTATGTATCCTACTTCAGTGCAATTCGTAATTTTTGATGCCACATCAAAAGACAAGTTTCTGGTGGAGGTTCGATGAATGCGTGGAAAGAATTATGGGCTGAATCTCAGCCCTATGTTGTGGTCATTTTGATAGGGCCAACTAAATATATTTCAATCCTATGTTGGAGTGTTTAAACTTCTTTATTTGCAATGGCAGTAGAATAAGTGAGACACAGGGTGATCACACAAGTAAACTCACCTCAGTTCCAGCAATGCCCATAGCAAGTCCAATATCGGCTTCATGAAGTGCTGGAGCATCATTTGTTCCATCGCCAGTCACGGCAACAACTTCATCAAATGTGGTTCGCAAATGCTTCACCAATGTATGCTTGTCTAGAGGTGAAGATCGAGCCATCACCTATTAAAATGTAAAACTTACGAGCCACACGTCAAGAAAGCCCCTTTTCTTCCTAATTAAACAGTAAACATCCAAAAAGTACCTGAATTTTGGGGATCAGTTCATGCAACTCCTCTAGACTCTTCTCCCGAAAATCAGGACCTTCTATGGCAATACCATCATCAGTAAGTATCCCACATTCCCTAGCAATAGCTTTTGCAGTATTTATATTGTCTCCAGTAACCATGCGAACAGTAATACCCGCTGAACGACAAAGCGCAACTGATTCCTTCACACCAGGTCGAACGGGATCTTTGATACCCACAATTCCAATACAAGTAAATCCTGAACCTGGGATAGGATCTTCGGCAGAAAACCCATTATCCAGTTCCTTATATGCAAGACACAGTGTCCGAAGAGCTTCACTGGCAAAACTTTCTATTGTAACCTTGAGATGGTTAACGGAAGCATCATCGAGGGGAACAGCCTCACCATTTGAATTTATCACCTTGTCACAGGAAGCCAATACTATTTCTGAAGCACCTTTGCAATGGGCTCTCAGACCACCATCAGAAAGCTCCAAAACCACCCCCATTTGTTTCTTGGTAGAGTTGAATGGCTCAACTTTAATAAGCTTAGATGCATTTCTCTCAGCCTGAAAATCTCCACCAAGCGACAAGCCGAACTCCAATAAAGCAGCATCAGTTGGTGTCCCTAATATTTCACGTTTGCCTCTTTTGTTAACTACAACTTCCCCACCAGTATTATTGAATATTGACTGCAGCAGAAGTTTTACAGCAGAATCTGGGATTTCAGAGCATAAGTTTGAAGCATTACCGGCTTTACTCAGTTCCTTGACATTCAAACAAATACATGATTTAACGACAGTCATTCTGTTTGTAGTCAGTGTCCCAGTTTTGTCACTACAAATACAAGTGGCAGATCCCATCGTCTCACAAGCAGCCAAATGACGGACAAGAGCCTTATCATTCATCATCTTCTTCATAGCAAAGGCAAGGCTCAGCGTCACAGCCAGAGGTAGCCCCTCAGGAACTGCAACAACAACGATAGTGACAGCAATGGCAAAATATTCCAACAATTCCAATGCATCATCTCCAGACCAACTCCAGTGAGTCCCTTCAAGCAGTTTTCGACCAAACATTTTTCGCACCAGAACTGCAAAAGTGACAACTGCAAAGAAAAGGCCTATCTTACCAATAATAGTTGCCACCCCATTCAGTTTAACCTGCAATGGGGTCTCATCATCTCCCCCTTCACTAAGGGTTGCCATCAACTTCCCCCATTGGGTTCTCATCCCAACGGTTGTCACCATCATCTTGCACGATCCATCTTGTACCTTAGTTCCTGATAAAAGAAATGGGCTTTCAGCTGTCGACATAACGGGCTCACTCTCTCCGGTCAAACTCGATTCGTCAATTACCACTGAAAACCCTGAAACAAAGAGCCCATCTGCCGGAACTTGGTCCCCTAAAGAAAGATGTACAATATCACCAGGCAATAGGTCATATATTGACATTTTGTGCCGGTAACCGCTCCTTGTAACTTGAATGTCAATCTTCTTCTTCTCTTTGTCCAAATCCTTGAACTGTAATGATTGCCTATAATCACTTGTTGCCGTCACAAATACAACCAACAAAATACTAGCGACGATCCCAAGACCATCATGGGCCCCCTTCGGCCATCCTTCCATTGCCAGGCCAACTATCAGAGAGACAAATGCACATACGCCAAGGATCATGAGTGTCATATCTTGAAAGGCTTCCCAAACAAATACCCAAAAACTCCGTGCTTCACTTTCCGTGAATTTATTGATTCCAAAAATCTCCTGTCTACGAACCATCAAATCAGTACCGGCTGTGAGACCTGCGGTAGTTGATGTGGAGAGCTTGTCTGCAATACCAGATACACCGCCATGAAATTTCAGCTTTTTAAGATCATGGCCTTCAACAATGGAGCTCAGTTCATCAGCACAAATGCCGAATCCTGCAGCTTTAACTTCATCAGGGACAACATAGTCACTAAATTGCACACCTGTCCACATACACTGAGGAGAGTCACACCAAGAAATCATTTTATCACAGAAAATAGAACATCAAAAAGTGTGCATAGCTTCACCTTGGATGAACTGAAATGCTGCTTTGGAAACCAAAACCGCAACTCTCAACTTCTCCTACAGTACACATGAGGAAAAAGAGTCAGGTGCCTACCTTCTAAACAATGATTGGCTTGAAGTGTGAAATCACTATCAAACAGCACAGGAACTAGTAATTGCACCAAGGTAACAAGTAGGTAAAGTCAAGAGCCAACCTGTCCCACAAAATAGGGTCAAGAAATCTACTGGATAACTCAAAGAGAAATGTTAAAAGACAGTTAAATGACTGCAAAGAATGCTACCATGGGAAATTGAAGAAGGATAATTTACGTAGCATGTGGCCCATAACACCTTGGAGACTAACTTTCACTAAAAGTAAGATGGTTGACTCGACTCAATAAAATCTGGTTTACATGAAGTTTCTCTAACCAATATATGAAGGGCCATGTTTACATAGCCTAGAAATAGCTGAAGAGAGAAATGGCACAAGCAAATAGGGATAGAAAATGACATAGCATACCATCCACAAGCAACAGAGCACAACACAAGTAATTACTACATAGAAAGAAAAGGGGGTGGAAGCAAATGTTAACAAAAAAAAATTCCATAACAAGTAGATAACATATGCGGACAAATACTGTTATCTCTGCAGCATGCATATTTAAAAGTACCCAATCCAAATATCAGAAGAGAAACGTACTTTAAAGTTTGACTACCAAAAAGAACAAGTTGATTAACTTTCAAAACACAATGCTTAATTTTTCAAACCACGATATGTAATTTTCCAAACACATCAGATTATGTTTGGATATCTGTAATAATCTTGATCAGTAGGAATGAGATTCAATTAGGAATTGAATTCCTTGTAATTTAGTATGGTATGTAATCTCATTCCAATGTTTGGATTACTTTAGGAATCATATACAGGAAAACAATGTTTAGGAACTTAATTAGAGTAAAAGGTTGCATTATTGTGAATTTTTTTGTCCAGAACTTTTTTCGGTATTTTTTATTTTTCATAACTTTTTGTTTAGCTTTTTGTTGTAACTTTTAGGATTAATCATTTCTCTCCATGTGAGGAATCGGAAAAGTATAAAAATACAGACCTATGTTAGAAAAAGTTCATATAAGACGACATTTTATGCAAAACAAAAAAAAAACATTTGTTCGATACTTTTTTGTCTTTAGTGAACTTTTTTTTTTTGCTTTTGGTCATAATTTTTTATTTTATAGACTCCTCTTGTCGTGATGGATGATTAATCCACAAAATATCAAGCAAATCTAAAAAAAATTTAGAAAAGATGAACAAAACACACAAAATGAAAAAAAAAAAAAAAAGAGTTAAGAAGAACGAGCCCTAAACACGTTATCTTTAAAGTATTGAGCCTGGAATCTTAGATTACCATGGGAGGGAGGAATCAGATTCCTACTTAGTTTGGAAAATTGTGATTATAGAATGAATATGGCATCAAGAATCACATTTCTACTCTAGTCTATTCAAAATGTAGGAATCATGATGATAAGGCATCACATTCTTATTCCCTCAAAATTTCTGTCATCTAAACTGAAAATACTCGTATGTGCCACGTAGTTTTCCCAAATTTCGGGTGGGACAGCCTCCCATTGGATCCGTCTCCTATAACAATGATGTCAAATAAGAATAAAACTCAATTGGTAACTCGTCAAGTGGAATTTCTCTCTCTCTATATTCAATGGGGGAAAATACTCTTGGTAGCTCCTAAACTGGAATTTCTCTCACGCCCTATTCAATGACAAAAACCTATTGGTTCTCATCAAGGTTGTTAAAGGGAATATGTATTGTGTATCGTTTTATCTGTTTCACTGTCATGTATCGTAAGATATGTTGACAAGTGTAAATACAAGTTAAAACATAGCTTTCTCGCCTTCGTAATGTTAAATACAAAAATTATTGCACATACTGAATAAATACTTTGCTACTGAAAAATTTCATGCAACATGTTCTGCCAAGGAAAAATATTGTTTATTGCATCATGGTTTGTGTGGCTAGAGCAAGAATATTTACTTCAACATATTCAGTTTACAAGCTGGCATTGGCAGCTTCCATTTACTTTCTTTGGAGGGAGAGTAATTTGAGAATCTTTGAAGGCAAAATCTAGGAATGTGAATGCCATTCGTGCTAAGGTTAGTACTTGGTCTTCTGTCAAGTTCTCCGCCCAAAACCGAAGTTTGTGTGAGGCTTGGTTGTTGGATACAAGGATTTTTGCTCTTAATAACTGCCCATAGTTTTTTTTTCTCCTTCTGTGTTGTTTTGAATGTTAGCTTGGGATGTGTTGATGTATAGGTTTAAGGGGGATGCCCCTGTGATTGCTTTGTAGCTTCGCTTTTGGTATATTGAGCAAGTCCACTTTAGCCCCCTGTGGTTATCGTCATTTGCGGATACCCCCCTCATGATTCAAAACTAAGCACATAACCTACCTGTGGTTTTGAAAATATGCGGATAGACCCCCTGCCGTCATGTTTTCCATACATATTAATGGAGGTGTGTCTCGCACACCTCTAGAATGTAATCTGAGTCATTCATAATGTATTAAATAAAGAATAGAGTATCTCTATTAAAAAAATCATCTTGATCAGACATCATTAACCCAATGATCTAATTTTTAGTAAATTCAAATTTGAAATTTTAATTTCATAACAAAATCAATTCGACCATGGGCTTTTTATCTTTTGATTGACTTGAATTTTGGCATAAATGTAATACTTGTCAAAATTTACAATATCAACGGTTTGGATTTAATCTTTGGTATAAGGGATGGTGTGATTAGATTTTAAAAAAAAAAATCAAGGGACATGATGAGGGTATATCGGTCTTTTAATGCTGTGTCTGTTAATATGGATGAAAAACATGACGGCAGGGGGTCTATCCGCACATTTTCAAAACCACAGGTAGCTTATGTGCTTAGTTTTGAACCATGAAGTGGGTATCCACACATGGCGATAATCACAGGGGATTCAAAATGGACTTTGCTCTATATAAAACTTTACCAAAAAAAAAACATATGATGCGTACAGAGCTCGATATCGATTCTACCTCTAAACGTCCCTAATCGTAATATGTATAGTATCCTACATGCTATGTTAGATTTTATAGTCCAACTGCGGAGGCCTTTGCAGTTACATCTCAGCAATTAGTGGTCCAGATTTCATTTTTCCCGAGAAGATTTTTTCAACAAATTTGAACTACTAGAGATATTTTTCGACGACCAGGATCACGATAACTGCTCTATGCAGTCCAACATCATACTGTAGAAAAGCATGTTTCTTCTCATAAGCCGGAGTCTCTCTCGCCCAACATATACTTACACCACACAAACATAGATACAAACACCAGGAGGTTGTCTATAGATGTAGAATCAGAGAGAGAGTGTGTGTGTGCGTGAAACCTGATTGGATTGGCGCATGGCAGCAGCCTCGTAGCGCTTGGAGAGATTGGCTGTGAATCGAAACCTGCGCTTGGGGTTCTTCACAACTCCACAGAGGTCCCTCCATCTCTGCAACGCCTCATCCGGGGAGTTCTTTGCCTTCACCGCCCCAAAATTCTCATTCAAAAAACTCTCCATCCCCTCTTAATTTCTTTCCCCCCTCTCCTATTTTGTTCAATCGTCACGCTCCAATCATTCAAGAATATAACTTCGCAATTCAGAGAGGAACTACGGGGTACAGGGAAGTTCCCATCGTATTTTTTTTTCCTTTGCAGTTTTAAGCAAATTAGGAGTTTAACAGATGTGTAAAGGGGAAAAATTAAAGCAGAAGAAACTTCAGCAACAAAAGCTCTGCTGAAAGGGAGGAATTAGATCCGAAATCTGGTGAAAACACTTGGTGGAGAGAGAGAGAGAGAGAGAGAGAGAGAGAGAGAGAGAGATCAACGGTCGGTGGTTAAGAGGTTTGGGGAATAACGGAATGGGCGGGGTCAAACGTCTGATCAAGTAAATACAAAAATACGTTTAAGCAAAAGTATCCAGAGTACGTTATGGAGAAATGGACAAAATAGCGAGTCGTTGGAGGAGTTTCGGTCAGTAAATTATTTATAGAAAAGGAATTGGGGAAAATGAGGACCCCATCCCATCCGGTCCAGTTTCGATTCTTATGGGCCCATTCGGGATTACAACAATGATGAAACTGTTCATTTGTAGAGTTTGTAAAAAATTCAGTACAAGAAAAATTATGTTCACTGAATGCTAATTCATGATCCATCGGAAAAACATTGTATCTGAAATTTATTTTGAAAAAAATGCAAAGTGCATGCTAAACCAGACCTATTCGAGATAAATGTGTTCAAATGATTATGACATGTAAAACAAGAGAATATGTACTATGATTGACATTCGGGATGAAGTTTTGAACACCTTTATGAGGGACCAAAAAACTTGATTGAACATGTGCCTTAACTTTTTACCAGGTGTAATAGACAAAGTATGATCACTAATTCAAGAAAAAATTGGATTGGGAAATTCTGTAGTGTAAGGCTCTGCAAGGCATTCTGTAGGGCGCACACGGGGCATCGATCTTGATAATAAATGGTTGAGATATAATTTTTAATTATAACCGGTAAGAATCATTTATTACCAATCATAATTGATTTTTAATGTGAACCATTGATTGATGAGATCGACGGCTATGTGCCACCCTACACATACACTACACGAGGACTGGTGCACTACAGCACCCAAAAACTACCCAATCTTTGAAAACGTTTGATTTGAAAGATTTGTACACCATCTTAACCGGAATTCCATTGATGAGTCTCTTCTAAAAGTTGATCGAATCTTCTAGATTGAGTTTTCATTCTTGGGGGGGGGGGGGGGGGGGGGGGGGGGGGGCGGCTCATAGTATAACAAGCTTTGCGGTTCAAAGAATCAACCACGTAAATTTAACATGCAAATGTAGTAGTATGTGGGGTTTTCAATATTTGCTGTTAAATTCTTTTTTTCTTTTTTTTATCTCAAACAAAGGAACTAAAAAGTAAAAACAAGTTAGTTAATTCTATTTATAAAAATAAAAAAATATTACTGTAGTAGTAAAGAGAAAAACGAACTATTCCGTATTTTCTCTTAATTACTTTTCCACATGTAGTTCATCGTGCTTTATCTTAAAAGTTATCGCTATCAAAATATTTTTTTTGAAATAATATAAAATACATAATTAAACATCCCAAAAAATTGTCCGGTCTGCAAAACAAGAACTTAAAAATTAAGTACATCTTTGTGAAAATAATTCAAAATTTTCTCGCAAATTATTAAGTATCAATGAGTTCTTTGAACTTATAGAGAAGGAGTGAACAATTACAGTATCAAGTATGTTGATGGATAATTTTTTTTTTTTAAACGGCTGGATAATTAACATATAAAAATGTATATGTATTATAAATTATTTCCCTTAGAACACTTGTAGTTTTTTAATACTAATTACTCCTTTTGCCCCGTAAAGATAGTCCACTACCAAGAAAGTGTAATTTTCCGATGAAAAACCAAAGTACTCCGTGCATAATCTATATAATAAATCAGAGCTGTGTTTGAATCCCAAACATAACCAATGCTCCAGATTTATCCCCTCCTTTTGCATAAATCAAGACCGTTGCCTTTATTGATGTGTGGTACTCTCTCTCATCACACGCTATCAGCCTCACTCACGTCTATTGCACGGTGAAAATCGAACAGAAGCAACAACGAACAACAAACAGACGCAGCAGCAGCAGCAGCAGCGCCCTCTCTCTCCCTCCCGTTTTCACCTCTCTGCCTCATTCTCCACCTCCCTCCTGCCCTTTCTCTTTTACTTCCATCCCTAATCATTGCCTTTTATCAAGTACAAAGTGGAGCCCTAATCACTATCGTTTCCAGAAAAGAACCGGTGCATGCCAGTTTAACATGCTCGAAGTTATGGTATGTTCCATCTCTGAAATTGAATTGAACTGTCGTAGATACGGTATGTTTAATCTCCGAAATTGAATTGAATTGAACTGACTGTCATTCCTTTTTTATGCTTCAAAACTGTCAAAATTGAATTGAACTATTTTTTATGCTTCAAGAAACGAAGTTATAGGTATGTTTTCGAGTAGTGCCGCCTTTTACCGATAAGAAGTCATGAGTATATTTTTGGGCAAAAGTTCAAGCGGTAGTCTTCGGGCAAAAGTTTTCAACCGGTTAAGAAACAAACCGGATGTTCCTTGGTTTATTGCACCAAGGTGTTTGTAAGAATGCCTCATCCAATGTGTTCATTAATCTTATTCCTCTTAGTTGCTACTACGTCTTATGTTGGTAGGGTTATTCATCCAAGTTGTAGTTGCTTAGTCATGGCAGGGTAATATACAGTAGTAGTAAGAACTTGCTCTGCAAAACAAGTGGGTCAATCTAAGAGAAGCTTATGCCATAGCTGATTTAGGCCATAAGAAATTTAAGAGAAGCTTCAAAACAGATAACACAAAATACCCAAGTGAATGTGACCTTACTTAACAAGTGGGTCAATCTAATGGTTATGAGGCTTGGTGTAAGCATAAGAAAAGCTCTACGGGCTAGGGTAAAGGAAAAGCAGCCTATGTGTGAACTTTCTTATTTCTAGGCATTTAAAGCCTAGCCATTTCCAAACCACTTGATAAGTGACATAGCCTTCCGTCCAATATTTACTTTCTAATCTTGGTTTTGTGATGTTTTTTTTGTTTGTCTTTTCCCTTGCATTGGGCAATGACCAACAAAGGAAAGCCAACACGTGTTAGCAATGGAGAGAAAGATTCACGGGTATCACCCTTTGACGTATCTTATATCTTTATTTTGAAAATAAAAATTGATAGTCAATTAGCTAAACGACATTGTAATTTCTTAAAGTGGCTTATACACATATGTTAGGAACAATCCGGTAAAGAGATATCAAAAAGAAAGCCAACACGTGTTAGCAATGGAGAAAAAGATTCAAGGGTATCACCCTTTAACGTATCTTCTATCTTTATTTTAAAAATAAAAATTGATAGTCAATTAGCTAAACGGCATTCTAACGGGTATCACCCTTTGACGTATCTTCTATCTTTATTTTGAAAATAAAAATTGATAGTCGATCAATTAGATAAACGACATTCTAATTTCTTAAAGTTGCTTCTACACATATTTTATGAACAATCCGGTAAAGAGATATCAAAGAGCCACTGTAAGTCCGTGAATTGAGCTGAAAGAGCCTAGAATATTGAATGAATAACTCAATGAATAGCCCAGAGCTCAATGAATATATAATTTTTTAGTTTGAAATTTGATGTAGTTTGGAGAAACATGATTATGGAATGGTTTATCCCTTTCTGAGCTGTCGTATTACCCCTTTCTCGATAATAGATTGTGGACCTATTGTGTTGATTAAATTCTCTCAAAGCATTTATTTTTAAGTATGGAACTCCCCATTGAACTTTTATTTATTTTATGACATTGGACTTGGTTTTAATGTCAGAGCTCTGCGTGAAAAAAATGATGCGATGAGTAAGATGCTGACATTGGTGATGAAATGCCAATGACCCACTTTCCACCAATCGAGATTGAGAAGGATGACTGGTGCCTCAGCCGGTGGCGGTGTTCATGCAACCACCAGTTGTAATCTTTCTATCATTCGGCTGTTAGCATTATCTTTTTATCATTCGGCACTTTCCCTTTGCTCATTGTCAGAGCTGACGGCACGGCTGCATGACCACCGCCTGATAGCTCAAAATAGGAGGCTATGTGACATGTATTTCTATGACATGAGTTGGAACCACTTCGTTTGGTATTTTAGGCGTATTGGCATTTTTACAACATGCCTGCTTAGTTTTATGAGATTGCAGTATCTTAACTCTTTAGATTTTGTGTTTTGAAATTGGCGTGCCCGAAGGTTTTACAAATTTTTATGTGCTTCTATGACATGAGTTGGAACCACTTCTTTTGGTGTTCTAGACTTCGTAGCAAACAACTGCTTTGTGAGACAGAGCAATCTCTTTTTTTAAGTTGCTAAATTAAATGATGTTGCATGAACCGAACTAATATGGTAGTCCTCCACAACTAATAATATTGAGGCCCAATGCAAACTACTCTTCTGATGCTCTGGCAAAGTGCAAAATTTACTGATTAGGTCTGACCATTACAAACAAATTGTCGAGCATCTCCTGGTTTGCCAAACTAATATGTGTACCATTTTATATTTTCATTGGTGTTCCGACGGTTTTTATTTTTTCTGTGTACCATTTGGTTTACTAGAACTAGCAAGTGACGGTTTTTTAATCTTAATATATGCCTAGATTTATCCCGTCATTGGGCATAAATCACACTACAGCAGAACTTCAAGGTAAACAAGCCAAATTGGCGAGCTTTAGCTTGAGCTTTGGATCAGTAGCTTTGAAAAAATTGTACTAATACTCTGCACATTTTGAAAAAATTAGCACGGTAGCTTTTGCATAAGCTCATTGAGTACGCCAATGGTAACACACAGTTGTTCGAAAAGATCCAAAGCTCAATTGAACCAGTAGCTTTCGTTGTCTTCAAATGTGTTGCGCTGTACCTTCAGGCACGGGCATTCGCTAGTTATTATATATAGTACGTAGTTTACAAATTCACAACCAATATAAAGGTTTTTTTTAACGTTTCTTACTTGTATTTTTATTGTGCCCTTATATGCATCCATGCCATGCCGATGCTTAACATGTCGTGCCTATGCCGTGCTCGTGTCGTGCCTATGTTGTGTTTGTGCCGTGCCTATGTTGTGCTCATGCCGTGCCTATGCTGTGCTTGTGCCGTGCTCGTACCGGCCCGACCCGTTCAACAATACCTCTACATGCATGTGAATTGTTTCTCAACACACGATTCACATTGTGTACCATATAGCTATATTTGTTTGCTCGAGAGTTAATTCCTAATTAGATTCCAAATTTAACTTTCATGGCAATATAAAGTAAAAGCAACATAACCCAGAGTTGATTAGAATGCCAAACCGAATAAAAAGTAGTCGAGGCTTTTGTTGGGCACGAACTCATAAACGAGTATCTTCTCTTTTCCTTCCAAGCAAAATCCCCATAGCATTACAAGGTTTTTATGATGGAGCTTGGCTACCAATACCATCTCGGTCTTGAATTCTTCTGCACCTTGAGGTGAGGTTCAAGATAGCCTCTTCACAGCTGCCTCTCGTCCATCTAGAAGTAAACCTTGAGAATACAAAACATCCCGCAAAACTTTTAGATCCAGCGTAGGACAACGTCTGAAATTTGAACGATTTCAAAAAAACGAGAAATACCTTGTAAACCTGGACCGAATCCACCTTCATCAATTTTTTTATCGTCTCAGAAGTTGTTTGTGGCAGCTTGAATTGTACTCAAATCATATTGCAACGACTGCACTATTGATATGTCATCCCCAACTGGACAAATCAAAAGTTGAAAGAAGAATAAATGGTCAAATTAAATAAGAAGATAAATTTTCTCTAGTTTTTTTTTTTTTTTTGGGGGGGGGGTGGGTGGGTAGTTTTGGAAATTTTCCTTATTCTTGCCATTGTTTTCCTTATTAGAATTATACTTTTTCTTCGCTCTCCTAGTTAGGAAGTAGAAGCCTGCTATGAAAAACAAAATAGCGATCCCAATTGGAACTACAATGGCAGTGATTACTTGCGATGAGACTCCTCCATTTCCTACAGTAGAAAAATTATTTCATCAACAATTTTCATTAGCAAAAGGTAGCGCTAACTAAGCCTCCAGAGAATCTGATTTGAGTAGCGTAATGAGTTGTTCCAGCTTGTTTGCTAAAAATGAAAAATATACTACTACAGAGTGAGGTTGTCTAACATTCGTCTAAAACAAGCATTAATCAAGCTGATCCTGATCTCAAGTATCTTAGCATTGGAAAATGTTTCCAAACTTGGTTTGTAAGATAACGAACACATCTCGAATTTATCTTCTAACAAGCCGAGTGAGTCAACATCAAATAACTTGTATCCATTAAACAGATAGGGATAAGGGATTGCATTAGCAGTCTAGCTATCAAAATTTGAGTCATGTGTCTAGAATTTGGCTAGTTTGCTAAGTTTTCACTTTGCTGAGCCAAAGGCAAGGCTCTGAGAGCGTGACTTTGATATGCCTAAGTATTTTGATTGTTGCACGTGCACCTAACATTTTTAGGTAATCAGGATCCAAGATTAATTACTCACCACTGTCCCCAGTGACATCAGTCCTATTCGCCGAAGGAGCTTGTACTAGCGAAGGTGGTGGAGGAGCGGCACCAAAGCTAGCATTGTAAAAAAGGTATGTCTCATACCTGGCATAATAGCGATGAAGCGTTATATTCGCTCCTTGTTTTTCACCACTCCTGTACAAAAACACTGAGATAGAACTCCACAGGCATGCAGTGCACTCATAATCTAACATGTACGGCATGCATTGCGCAAGTCCATACACTGATTTAAGGGATGCGCAGTTGGCTTCTTTTATCGCGAATTTCTTGCCCGAATGATCACTCAATGCGCGATTGGTGACATCGTTCATTCCTTTTTCATGTGTAGTTCATGTTAATGGTTAGTGAAGTTGTTTGCCAAAAGTTAGAACTAGATATCAAAATTAAGACCATATTTATGTATACCGCAAAGCAATACGCAAACCAAAACTATATTACTATGAATTTGAAAGAATAATTGTGGTGGCAGATGCAGAAAATTGATAAAGAGGGAGCCAACTGTATAATTACTCTAAATTTAAAAGAATTGTGGTAAAAAAAAGGGTCAATTTTCATTTTGAAGAGACTGAAGTAAATTACCAATATTGTGAATGGGATAAGGAATTAAAACGTTAAATAACAAGACATACGAAATCGGAGTACAATATCTCTCAACCACACCCCTTCCTTTTATGATAGTCACACTCGACACAAATTAAAATTACTCCATACTAATACAAAATTAACATTATGTTAAGTTGTTCAATGATGCAACCAGGAATTGGCTACGGGGGTGGCACTTTTCAATAGTACTCAAAAACTAGCTCAAACATCCGAGTTACCAAAAAAACATTTTGATGGAAGTTCACTAATACTTTGTCACATGATGTTCGTAAAAAAAACAAAGGATATGAAATCGTAAAATCAGACTTCGTCTTGAGTTTTAATTGTTGGTTACAAAGAGTAAAGGTTTAGTTCAAATTTCTTATAGTCTTTAATGAAAGTCATTGAGAATTATTCATATGAACCAAACAGTTTATTTTTTCAATAACAAAATTTTCATTATTTCTGTTGAAAAAAGCTAAGTTGTTCAAGTACCGATGAGTACCAAATACCAAATCGACCTCCAATATTGTAAAAACCCCTATTTACCTCCGCCCCTACTTTTCGTAGTACTTTAGGGAGAGACTGTAAAAACTAAAATATTTATGACGATCTAAATATTTGTTCCAAAGGCATTTGTGGCAAATTAAACAACCATTTTTGGCCCGTGTGTGTGTGTGTGTGTGAGAGAGAGAGAGAGAGAGAGAGAGATGAGAGGAGTTTTGAAAAAAAACAAAAACGGAAAACAAATAAGACTGCTGCTACAGAGGTTTGAACTGTCCTTACGCCTCAACCTCACACCACAATACACTTTTGCGCAATTAATTTTTTCATAGTTTTTTATTTAATGTAAGACTGTATTTTATTTTTATTTTTTGATATTTCTGAAATTGGGGTGGCACTTGCCACTCCCCCACTCTTAATAACTCCGCCCCTAAGTTGTCTTTTATGTGCTAACGTTTAACCCAATAAGTTGGGCTTTTATTCTGTAATACCCCTACCATTTATTTGAAACAAATATCAAGGCATAATATTTTAAATGGTAAAAAGACAAATTATTGGGCTTCGGCTAATAGTCCACGTGATTTGCTTGGGGTGGGCATTCACTTCTAGGAACGGATAAGGGAGCAAAAGTAGTAGAAGTGTTGAATTGACGTTTATGAATACTTGTGTCATGCAACAAACCACTTGGAGAAGAGCCACCATGCGGTGTAAAAGAAAAGCAAAGAAAAGAAATAAAGGGAAAAAAAAAGGGTCGAGGCAGAGGGGAGGGGAGGGGAGGGGAGAGAGCTGGCTGATGTTAGCTAGTCTTATTCTTTTCATAATTATCCATGTATGATTCATGGGTTTATAAAGAAACTCTCCCACACCAACTATATATATTAATCAATTTCCTAGAGACAATAATCATGTAATTGCCGTTTCCATCGCAAGCCTAGCGAGATTGAGAAAAAGAGATGAAAAAAAAACTTGTGGCATTTGTATTTGATCAAAAGATGTTTGATATTATGTTTTTTGTTCTTTATTCTTTCCGTTTTAACTGCTTATTATGACAACACTCAAGTATGTTGATGCATATATGCTGAATAAAATGATTTTTTAAATTCCCTAATTTATGCATGGCCATTTCAAATCTACAAGGGTCCCGTTGGATAAGAAAGAAAATTGTGCTAGAAAGTATATAAATACATTTTTCCTCCATGTGCATAATTGAAATGAAAAGTTTTGCCAAAATCTTGCAATAGAATATTTAGAGTTACTAACCTTACCCTTTACGGGTTATGATAGGAAAGGAAAATGTCACGCCCTCGATTTTCAACATAAGTATAAATGAATTTCATAAATAAAACCTCACAATAACCATACGATACCCAAAAGAATTTAACATTTCTACTTCCATAATTGTACATTCTCATCCATGAGTTTCAAAAGGTTACATCATTGGCTCCGAGGCCCAAATATTATAAGTACAAAAGTTAAGAGAGTTACGAGTATTACAAATATCCTTTGTCAAACCTAAATGAATCGAACTGCATTACATCTTCCAAAATAAGTCTATAAAAGATGTTGGGAAAATTCCACGGTGTCAGCTTTCAAAAGGAGATGAAGTCATGCATGCACAACACTTCATGCCGCTATCTCTAATCTGTACCTGAAAGTGATAGAAGGGTTGAGCAAAACACGTGCCCAGTAGAGAATTCTTTACACAAGCTATATGAAAAAGTGATGAATCATGCACAATGAATGAGTGAGTAATGACAGATACGCCCAACGTACGAATGATTACCAACAAGCTGCACACATAGATCAAAGAGTTATAGACTTCACCGGAACGTCACTAACCGTTTACTCCTCAGACCAGATACATCAATAAACTCACGTCTATCCACCTTAGTCTATAACCAATCCTCAAATCGTTTTATTATTCTTCGTGCGATACTACAATCTTTCTCGTGTCTACAGTCATCATCATCATCAAATCCTTTCATTACAAATCTTTCCCTTTAGTTAGAAATTTCCCATCGATAATCGCTAGGGTCACCTCGGGTCTAGTTCCCTCGAGCGTAGGGTCACCCCGAGTCTATTCCCTCAATAATAATAATCAGATGGGTCACCTCGGGTCTAGTTCCCTCGAGCGCAGGGTCACCCCGAGTCTATTCCCTCAATAATAATAATCAGGTGGGTCACCTCGGGTCTAGTTCCCTCGAGCGCAGGGTCACCCCGAGTCTATTCCCTCAATAATAATAATCAGGTGGGTCACCTCGGGTCTAGTTCCCTCGAGCGCAGGGTCACCCCGAGTCTATTCCCTCAATAATAATAATCAGGTGGGTCACCTCGGGTCTAGTTCCCTCGAGCGCAGGGTCACCCCGAGTCTATTCCCTCAATAACGACCATTTGGGTCACTTCTCACACTTCTCATGATCATCCTCGTTTCTTAATCAATTTCATCGTCAGTCTATCTGTTGTACCACAAAACTTCAGTCAATCATTACATAACTTCACAAATATACAAGTTCATGCTTTTTCATTGATTTACAAATCCGCATCTTACATAACGTACTAAGCCCATACATATAATTTTACAATACTTTATCCATTTGTTACTACGTTTGAAACTCATAGGGCAAGTATCAAAAGAATTGTAAGATTCGACGAGTCGTGAGGTCACAAGTTATTTCATCATCTTAACATAGTTTGGACCACTAGACACACTCACATCCGCCCCTTATGTTTCCCACAATATCACCATGCTCTAAGTAACCAATCAACCCATAAGATCTATATGACGTCCAATCGGCCTGTATCGATACTTAAACCTTAGACAACTAACGACATTTGGAAACTAATAGTTCAACAAATCATGAGGACAAGAGATCCTATTAGACAGGCTCACATCTACCCATAACACTCACTACGGCACCCCATTTAGCATACGGTACTCCTAACCAGCTTTACGGTACATTCCCACTGACAACGAAACTAGTATGACACTTGACGATGGTTTAAAGAGTGGAAACAATCAATGAATCATCAAAGGACGAGTAACCAAGCTTAGAGATGGTTTATAGGTGTTTTAGAAGTGTTAGAAGTGATCGGAATGCAAAAAGATGAATTTTAGGACAAAGCTGAAAAACTGCCCCTAAGCCAAAGGTATCGATACCTAGCCAAATGGTATCGATACCATTTGACCAAAAAGCACTCCAGACGCAAGGGTATCGATAACGATAACAGATGGTATCGATAACGATCATTTTCTGGGTTTGGCAACGCAAAGGTATCGATAACGATTGCAAGAGGTATCGATAACAATGGGTTTTCTGAGCTTTGGAACACAGTGGTATCGATAACTATGAAAATGTTATCGATAACAACTCAGTTCGAGAGATTTTTTTTGCAGATTTTTGAAACTATTCCCAACAATCAAACCAACGATTTCAAGCACGATCAAAGCACAAATTCAACTCATAGACATATAGAAAGAGCAAGAAATCCCTACCTCAAGTCAAGGATCGAAACCCACGCGATATGAGCAAGCCCTAGACTCCGAAAACTTCAAAATCAACCGATTCTCCTCCTCCGAGCAAAACCCACGAAATTTCAAGCTCAACAACGCGAATGGATGAAAGATTGGAGGTTATTTGCCATGGGTTTTGAGTAAGGGTTGGAGTTTTGGGTGTTGGAGCGAGAGAGAGAGAGAGAGAGGCGAGGGAGAGTCGAGAGAGAGAGATGGGAGAATTTAATCTCCTACACACACCTCACACCCTTATATACTAACACCCAAACAAATCACACTTGCACTCCCTCAAATATCAATCCTAATACATTAACCCCGAATCAATTAAACTCAATAAATTTCACATTTTCCAATATTTATAAAACTCTTCAAATAATATCCAAAAAAAAAAAATACGGGTCCTTACAGAAAAAATATGTGGGACAAATAGAAAGTGGCCGACAACTTTCAGATGAAAATAAAGTTTTCTTATCTTTTTGCAATAAAGTGAAAGTTATGTAAGAAAATTTACTTTCTAAAACTTTGTACTATTTTCATGCCAATCAAACAATAAGAAATTGTCATATTTTTTTCAACTTTCTTGGATTTTTGTGTCTACATTGTTTTCTAGCCGTGCATGGCACGGTTTTTCTGTTGGTAGTAAATTAATTCAACATTTACCTGTCCTAAAGCATCATTAAAGTGCGTCCCAGTAACGTTTAGTACTGCATCGCTCAACACCCACCCACCCCCCCCCCCCCCCCCCCCCCCCCCAATATCTGGACTCTTAAGGTCCATCCTTAGTGAAGAAGGTGGATTCGTTTGAGTAGCTCAACATGCACATCTCAAGCCAGATCGTGGCCAGTTTTGAATTAGGGCACTCTCTAACCACGTATTTGGTAGCGTTAATGATACAGTGTCGACACACAATGGCTGAGACATCACCACGACATAGGAAGAGGCCGTAGGCGACGTTAGGGTGGGTGTTGCCAACGCTATAGTTGAAAAATCCAGAAGATACGTTGGAGTTAGGGGAGAGAATGGATAGGAGTGTGTTAAGGTTTTTTTGATAGGTATACTACTAGGGGCGTAAGTATAGACAGGGTACCCTGACACGTTAAACAAGGTTGGGAAGTCTAGGTGTATAATAGGGTCAGCTTTGACCAATATTGGAATTGGATTGAGGCTGATGCAAATTGAGTAAATAAGTAAAAGGAGCCAAAGTAGCCAAAGCATGTTCGTTTGCCAAAGCTCGAGTCCATTGTGTCTTCTCATCTGGAAAAAGAACAAATCTTCTGTTAGACAAAAATTTCATTCATTTGCATAACACAATCTTATGTCACTAATATAAGTTTTAAAGACCAAGTTATGAGTTTGTTGCTACCGGGGTGAGCATTAGGGACCAAATGCACAACTTCTCAACACATGATTCACATTGTGTACCATTCAGTTATGTTTGTCTGCTTGAGAGTTAAATATTCCTTATAAGGTTACCATTCAACTAATTAAACGTGTCGTGCCTATGGCGTGCTCGTGTCGTGCCTATGTTGTGCTTGTGTCGTGCCTTTGCCGTGCTCATGCCAGCCCGATCCATTCAACAGTACTTCTACATGCATGTGAATTGCTTGATCAATTCTAGCATAAAACAAGTCTTCTAGATAAAATTCTAGCTATTTTTGCTTGACCAATTCAGCTATTTTTGTCTTTGTTGTATTTTTTAATCTTGTGTATTAAAGGTGGGCGGTGTATGTGTGGAAGTTAGAGGAGGATTTCAAGTATGGTAGAAGTCAATAGAAGAGGCTAAGTAGAGCGGAGAATGTGGTGCATGAATAAGCTAGATGGGACAAGAGAGGAGGTGGGAGTAATTGTGCAAGGTCAATCCAATTGGTCTATTCAGTGACTGTTGGAGAGCGGCCCATATCAAACATGTGTTGGAGGCTCTGTGGATAGCCAGTTAGCCACATATCTTGACTTTGTACTTGCTTGATTGTGTTTAGAGGAGGATTGAAAAGGGACATGTGGCACAATATCTCTCTCCAATCATTACCCCTCTCTTCAATAGTTACCATATTTCTCTCTTCACCCACTACCAAAACTAAACTAAACAAAAATGCCAACCAAACACAGCCATGTGCTTATGGATTACGTTCCACTCCCATATGAAAAATGAACACAAAGGGACATGTGGCACAACTACTCGGTCCCTACCTTCTATTATAAACAATAAGTTTAGCACTGCACACAAACACTTACACACACAATCATAAATTGTGAATTTGTGACCTTTGGCTCTTTTTTTTTCTTTTATGCAACAAAATTTTATTAAGAATTCGACAAAGAGTACATCGAGAAAGGACCAAAACAGCTCTTAGATGTTAAGGAACTGTAAAGGCCAAAAATGAAGAAAAGACAGAAAATAAAAATACATTCAATGAAGAGTGCTGAATGGGCTCTAAACCAGGGTAGCCCCAACTTGATATCCAGGGATATCCAGTAGTCAGTACAACAACAAAAATGAGAGAGCCCCAAACAGAAACCACTTCTCAATTCTACCCCAAGTGCTATCTATCTCAATGATACCTCAGCCAGCATCATCATGACATATTCTTCAATATCATCGGCTTTTGACGGATACACAAACTCTAGAACCAATCACAGCAAGAGTAAAGTTAAACCACCTTCAACTCTTGAAATTCATGACCCCACTGATAATAACAACTTGATGAGATAGGTCGTGGTACGCCCCATAACACCAAATTAAACTTCTCTAAGAATTCCACAGAAACTAGGAATCTATCAAGCCTGCTATGAATAGCATTATCCTGAAAATTAGACCATGTAAATTGCCTTTCCTATTGTATTTTGTAATCTTGTGTATTAAAGGTGGGCCGTGTATGTGTGGAAGTTAGAGGAGGATTTCAAGTATACTGGAAGTCAATAGAGAAGGTTAAGTAGAGCTGAGAATGTGGTGCATGCAGGGACGGATCCAGGAATTCTCTGTAGTGGGGACACCAATTTTTATTACACTTGGAACAAAAATTTACAATCAAAAACAATATAAATTTAAACTTTATCATATGAGAAAAGGGAAATAATTTCAAAAAAATTCTAAAAATAAACGCAAAATGGGTTATAATCCCTTTACGGCTTCTCTAATGAGAGCCACCATCAAGGGGCAAAATTGAAAAAAATATTGCTCATGTTTTTTCATTAGTGAATTAAATATAATGTGATTGTGTGTGCTTATAACATTGTTCAAAAAAGTAAGTGCTCCAATTTTAATCAATTTTAATAGATATGAAGATCTCTTTTTTCTGATAATATTATTTTAAAAATTCATAATTAATTTTTATCCTTAGAGCTCTCATATGAGAGCCGTAGAACTAAATGAAGAGCATATGCTTAAGTACTCCAATTTTCAATCCGTTTAAATTGGTATGAAGATCTTATTTTTTGATCATTTTATCCTAAAGGAGTCATAATTATTTTTTGATTCTAGAGCTCTCAAATGAGAACCCTAAGAGAGCCAAAGAATTAAATGAGAAGCAGATACTTAAGTGTTTCAATTTTCAATCCGTTTGAACCGATACGAAGATCATATTTGTCTGATCATTTTATCTTTAAGAATTATAATTAATTTTTGACTCTAAAGCTCTTATAATTAATTTCTGAATTAATTTTTGTGAAAAAAAAAAAATTTGAATTGAGTGGTGGCACTGCCCCGACGTGCCCCTGGGTGCATGAATAATATATGGGACAAGAGAGGAGGTGGGAGTAATTGTGTGGGGCCAATCCAATTGGTCTATTCAGTGACTGTTGGAGAGCAGCCCTTATCAAACATGTGTTTGGAGGCTCTGTGGATGAGCCACATATCTTGACTTTGTACTTGCGTGATTGTATTTCATGATTATAGTTATTTGTATTATGAGCCTACAAAAGGCAGTAGGATTATGTGCTGAAATAGGTGTGGGAAATAGAGCAGAGAGGAAGAGAGAATTAGGGAACCCCTGCGGGGACTCCTCCCGCCACTAGTCTTGATCAGGCCTCACATCCGGAAAAATACTATTATAATTATTCAAAGAAGAGTAGAAGACGTGTTAAAATCAATGGTCAAAAAAGGTGAATGCAAGCGTGTGGCGAGGTTTAGAGACGACCCACCCCCATCTCTCCATTTTGAAAAAGGTTAATAAATCAGAGCTGTGATTGAATCCCAAACATAACCAACGCTCCAGATTTATCCCCTCCTTCTGCATAAATCAAGACCGTTGCCTTTATTGATGTGTGGTACTCTCTCTCATCACACGTTATCAGCCTCACTCACGTCTATTGCACGGTGAAAATCGAACAGAAGCAACAACGAACAACAACCAGACGCAGCAGCAGCAGCAGCGCCCTCTCTCTCCCTCCCGTTTTCACCTCTCTGCCTCATTCTCCACCTCCCTCCTGCCCTTTCTCTTTTACTTCCATCCCTAATCATTGCCTTTTATCAAGTACAAAGTGGAGCCCTAATCACTATCGTTTCCAGAAACGAACCGGTGCATGCCAGTTTAACATGCTCGAAGTTACGGTATGTTCCATCTCTGAAATTGAATTGAACTGTCGTAGATACGGTATGTTTAATCTCCGAAATTGAATTGAATTGAACTGACTGTCGTTCCTTTTTTATGCTTCAAAACTGTCAAAATTGAATTGAACTATTTTTTATGCTTCAAGAAACGAAGTTATAGGTATGTTTTCAAGTAGTGCCTTCAAGTAGTGCCGCCTTTTACCGATAAGAAGTCATGAGTATATTTTTGGGCAAAAGTTCAAGCGGTAGTCTTCGGGCAAAAGTTTTCAACCGGTTAAGAAAAAACCGGATGTTCCTTGGTTTATTGCACCAAGGTGTTTGTAAGAATGCCTCATCCAATGTGTTCATTAATCTTATTCCTCTTAGTTGCTACTACGTCTTATGTTGGTAGGGTTATTCATCCAAGGTGTAGTTGCTTAGTCATGGCAGGGTAATATACAGTAGTAGTAAGAACTTGCTCTGCAAAACAAGTGGGTCAATCTAAGAGAAGCTTATGCCATAGCTGATTTAGGCCATAAGAAATTTAAGAGAAGCTTCAAAACAGATAACACAAAATACCCAAGTGAATGTGACCTTACTTAACAAGTGGGTCAATCTAATGGTTATGAGGCTTGGTGTAAGCATAAGAAAAGCTCTACGGGCTAGGGTAAAGGAAAAGCAGCCTATGTGTGAACTTTCTTATTTCTAGGCATTTAAAGCCTAGCCATTTCCAAACCACTTGATAAGTGACATAGCCTTCCGTCCAATATTTACTTTCTAATCTTGGTTTTGTGATGTTTTTTTTGTTTGTCTTTTCCCTTGCATTGGGCAATGACCAACAAAGGAAAGCCAACACGTGTTAGCAATGGAGAGAAAGATTCACGGGTATCACCCTTTGACGTATCTTATATCTTTATTTTGAAAATAAAAATTGATAGTCAATTAGCTAAACGACATTGTAATTTCTTAAAGTGGCTTATACACATATGTTAGGAACAATCCGGTAAAGAGATATCAAAAAGAAAGCCAACACGTGTTAGCAATGGAGAAAAAGATTCAAGGGTATCACCCTTTAACGTATCTTCTATCTTTATTTTAAAAATAAAAATTGATAGTCAATTAGCTAAACGGCATTCTAACGGGTATCACCCTTTGACGTATCTTCTATCTTTATTTTGAAAATAAAAATTGATAGTCGATCAATTAGCTAAACGACATTCTAATTTCTTAAAGTTGCTTATACACATATTTTAGGAACAATCCGGTAAAGAGATATCAAAGAGCCACTGTAAGTCCGTGAATTGAGCTGAAAGAGCCTAGAATATTGAATGAATAACTCAATGAATAGCCCAGAGCTCAATGAATATATAATTTTTTAGTTTGAAATTTGATGTAGTTTGGAGAAACATGATTATGGAATGGTTTATCCCTTTCTGAGCTGTCGTATTACCCCTTTCTCGATAATAGATTGTGGACCTGTTGTGTTGATTAAATTCTCTCAAAGCATTTATTTTTAAGTATGGAACTCCCCATTGAACTTTTATTTATTTTATGACATTGGACTTGGTTTTAATGTCAGAGCTCTGCGTGAAAAAAATGATGCGATGAGTAAGATGCTGACATTGGTGATGAAATGCCAATGACCCACTTTCCACCAATCGAGATTGAGAAGGATGACTGGTGCCTCAGCCGGTGGCGGTACGTGTTCATCCAACCACCAGTTGTAATCTTTCTATCATTCGGCTGTTAGCATTATCTTTTTATCATTCGGCACTTTCCCTTTGCTCATTGTCAGAGCTGACGGCACGGCTGCATGACCACCGCCTGATAGCTCAAAATAGGAGGCTATGTGACATGTATTTCTATGACATGAGTTGGAACCACTTTGTTTGGTATTTTCGGCGTATTGGTATTTTTACAACATGCCTGCTTAGTTTTATGAGATTGCAGTATCTTCACTCTTTAGATTTTGTGTTTTGAAATTGTTGTGCCCGAAGGTTTTACAAATTTTTATGTGCTTCTATGACATGAGTTGGAACCACTTCTTTTGGTTTTCTAGACTTCGTAGCAAACAACTGCTTTGTGAGACAGAGCAATCTCTTTTTTTAAGTTGCTAAATTAAATGATGTTGCATGAACCGAACTAATATGGTTGTCCTCCACAACTAATAATATTGAGGCCCAATGCAAACTACTCTTCTGATGCTCTGGCAAAGTGCAAAATTTACTGATTAGGTCTGACCATTACAAACACATTGTCGAGCATCTCCTAGTTTGCCAAACTAATATGTGTACCATTTTATATTTTCATTGGTGTTCCGATGGTTTTTATTTTTTCTGTGTACCATTTGGTTTACTAGAACTAGCAAGTGACGGTTTTTTAATCTTAATATATGCCTAGATTTATCCCGTCATTGGGCATAAATCACACTACAGCAGAACTTCAGGGTAAACAAGCCAAATTGGCGAGCTTTAGCTTGAGCTTTGGATCAGTAGCTTTGAAAAAATTGTACTAATACTCTGCACATTTTGAAAAAATTAGCACGGTAGCTTTTGCATAAGCTCATTGAGTACGCCAATGGTAACACACAGTTGTTCGAAAAGATCCAAAGCTCAATTGAACCAGTAGCTTTCGTTGTCTTCAAAATGTGTTGCGCCGTACCTTCAGGCACGGGCATTCGCTAGTTATTATATATAGTACGTAGTTTACAAATTCACAACCAATATAAAGTTTTTTTTTTAACGTTTCTTACTTGTATTTTTATTGTGCCCTTATACGCATCCATGCCGTGCCGATGCTTAACATGTCGTGCCTATGCCGTGCTCGTGTCGTGCCTATGTTGTGTTTGTGCCGTGCCTATGTCGTGCTCATGTCGTGCCTATGCTGTGCTTGTGCCGTGCTCGTACCGGCCCGACCCGTTCAACAGTACCTCTACATGCATGTGAATTGTTTCTCAACACACGATTCACATTGTGTACCATATAGCTATATTTGTTTGCTCGAGAGTTAATTCCTAATTAGATTCCAAATTTAACTTTCATGGCAATATAAAGTAAAAGCAACATAACCCAGAGTTGATTAGAATGCCAAACCGAATAAAAAGTAGTCGAGGCTTTTGTTGGGCACGAACTCATAAACGAGTATCTTCTCTTTTCCTTCCAAGCAAAATCCCCATAGCATTACAAGGTTTTTATGATGGAGCTTGGCTACCAATACCATCTCGGTCTTGAATTCTTCTGCACCTTGAGGTGAGGTTCAAGATAGCCTCTTCACAGCTGCCTCTCGTCCATCTAGAAGTAAACCTTGAGAATACAAAACATCCCGCAAAACTTTTAGATCCAGCGTAGGACAACGTCTGAAATTTGAACGATTTCAAAAAAAACGAGAAATACCTTGTAAACCTGGACCGAATCCACCTTCATCAATTTTTTTATCGTCTCAGAAGTTGTTTGTGGCAGCTTGAATTGTACTCAAATCATATTGCAACGACTGCACTATTGATATGTCATCCCCAACTGGACAAATCAAAAGTTGAAAGAAGAATAAATGGTCAAATTAAATAAGAAGATAAATTTTCTCTAGTTTTTTTTTTTTTTTTGGGGGGGGGGGTGGGTGGGTAGTTTTGGAAATTTTCCTTATTCTTGCCATTGTTTTCCTTATTAGAATTATACTTTTTCTTCGCTCTCCTAGTTAGGAAGCAGAAGCCTGCTATGAAAAACAAAATAGCGATCCCAATTGGAACTACAATGGCAGTGATTACTTGCGATGAGACTCCTCCATTTCCTACAGTAGAAAAATTATTTCATCAACAATTTTCATTAGCAAAAGGTAGCGCTAACTAAGCCTCCAGAGAATCTGATTTGAGTAGCGTAATGAGTTGTTCCAGCTTGTTTGCTAAAAATGAAAAATATACTACTACAGAGTGAGGTTGTCTAACATTCGTCTAAAACAAGCATTAATCAAGCTGATCCTGATCTCAAGTATCTTAGCATTGGAAAATGTTTCCAAACTTGGTTTGTAAGATAACGAACACATCTCGAATTTATTTTCTAACAAGCCGAGTGAGTCAACATCAAATAACTTGTATCCATTAAACAGATAGGGATAAGGGATTGCATTAGCAGTCTAGCTATCAAAATTTGAGTCATGTGTCTAGAATTTGGCTAGTTTGCTAAGTTTTCACTTTGCTGAGCCAAAGGCAAGGCTCTGAGAGCGTGACTTTGATATGCCTAAGTATTTTGATTGTTGCACGTGCACCTAACATTTTTAGGTAATCAGGATCCAAGATTAATTACTCACCACTTTCCCCAGTGACATCAGTCCTATTCGCCGAAGGAGCTTGTACTAGCGAAGGTGGTGGAGGAGCGGCACCAAAGCTGGCATTGTAAAAAAGGTATGTCTCATACCTGGCATAATAGCGATGAAGCGTTATATTCGCTCCTTGTTTTTCACCACTCCTGTACAAAAACACTGAGATAGAACTCCACAGGCATGCAGTGCACTCATAATCTAACATGTACGGCATGCATTGCGCAAGTCCATACACTGATTTAAGGGATGCGCAGTTGGCTTCTTTTATCGCGAATTTCTTGCCCGAATGATCACTCAATGCGCGATTGGTGACATCGTTCATTCCTTTTTCATGTGTAGTTCATGTTAATGGTTAGTGAAGTTGTTTGCCAAAAGTTAGAACTAGATATCAAAATTAAGACCATATTTATGTATACCGCAAAGCAATACGCAAACCAAAACTATATTACTATGAATTTGAAAGAATAATTGTGGTGGCAGATGCAGAAAATTGATAAAGAGGGAGCCAACTGTATAATTACTCTAAATTTAAAAGAATTGTGGTAAAAAAAAGGGTCAATTTTCATTTGAAGAGACTGAAGTAAATTACCAATATTGTGAATGGGATAAGGAATTAAAACGTTAAATAACAAGACATACGAAATCGGAGTACAATATCTCTCAACCACACCCCTTCCTTTTATGATAGTCACACTCGACACAAATTAAAATTACTCCATACTAATACAAAATTAACATTATGTTAAGTTGTTCAATGATGCAACCAGGAATTGGCTACGGGGGTGGCACTTTTCAATAGTACTCAAAAACTAGCTCAAACATCCGAGTTACCAAAAAAACATTTTGATGGAAGTTCACTAATACTTTGTCACATGATGTTCGTAAAAAAAACAAAGGATATGAAATCGTAAAATCAGACTTCGTCTTGAGTTTTAATTGTTGGTTACAAAGAGTAAAGGTTTAGTTCAAATTTCTTATAGTCTTTAATGAAAGTCATTGAGAATTATTCATATGAACCAAACAGTTTATTTTTTCAATAACAAAATTTTCATTATTTCTGTTGAAAAAAGCTAAGTTGTTCAAGTACCGATGAGTACCAAATACCAAATCGACCTCCAATATTGTAAAAACCCCTATTTACCTCCGCCCCTACTTTTCGTAGTACTTTAGGGAGAGACTGTAAAAACTAAAATATTTATGACGATCTAAATATTTGTTCCAAAGGCATTTGTGGCAAATTAAACAACCATTTTTGGCCCGTGTGTGTGTGTGTGTGTGTGTGAGAGAGAGAGAGAGAGAGAGAGAGATGAGAGGAGTTTTGAAAAAAAACAAAAACGGAAAACAAATAAGACTGCTGCTACAGAGGTTTGAACTGTCCTTACGCCTCAACCTCACACCACAATACACTTTTGCGCAATTAATCTTTTCATAGTTTTTTATTTAATGTAAGACTGTATTTTATTTTTATTTTTTGATATTTCTGAAATTGGGGTGGCACTTGCCACTCCCCCACTCTTAATAACTCCGCCCCTAAGTTGTCTTTTATGTGCTAACGTTTAACCCAATAAGTTGGGCTTTTATTCTGTAATACCCCTACCATTTATTTGAAACAAATATCAAGGCATAATATTTTAAATGGTAAAAAGACAAATTATTGGGCTTCGGCTAATAGTCCACGTGATTTGCTTGGGGTGGGCATTCACTTCTAGGAACGGATAAGGGAGCAAAAGTAGTAGAAGTGTTGAATTGACGTTTATGAATACTTGTGTCATGCAACAAACCACTTGGAGAAGAGCCACCATGCGGTGTAAAAGAAAAGCAAAGAAAAGAAATAAAGGGAAAAAAAAGGGTCGAGGCAGAGGGGAGGGGAGGGGAGGGGAGAGAGCTGGCTGATGTTAGCTAGTCTTATTCTTTTCATAATTATCCATGTATGATTCATGGGTTTATAAAGAAACTCTCCCACGCCAACTATATATATTAATCAATTTCCTAGAGACAATAATCATGTAATTGCCGTTTCCATAGCAAGCCTAGCGAGATTGAGAAAAAGAGATGCAAAAAAAACTTGTGGCATTTGTATTTGATCAAAAGATGTTTGATATTATGTTTTTTGTTCTTTATTCTTTCCGTTTTAACTGCTTATTATGACAACACTCAAGTATGTTGATGCACATATGCTGAATAAAATGATTTTTTAAATTCCCTAATTTATGCATGGCCATTTCAAATCTATAAGGGTCCCGTTGGATAAAAAGAAAATTGTGCTAGAAAGTATATAAATACATTTTTCCTCCATGTGCATAATTGAAATGAAAAGTTTTGCCAAAATCTTGCAATAGAATATTTAGAGTTACTAACCTTACCCTTTACGGGTTATGATAGGAAAGGAAAAAATATGTGGGACAAATAGAAAGTGGCCGACAACTTTCAGATGAAAATAAAGTTTTCTTATCTTTTTGCAATAAAGTGAAAGTTATGATGTAATAAAATTTACTTTCTAAAACTTTGTACTATTTTCATGCCAATCAAACAATAAGAAATTGTCATATTTTTTTCAACTTTCTTGGATTTTTGTGTCTGCATTGTTTTCTAGCCGTGCATGGCACGGTTTTTCTGTTGGTAGTAAATTAATTCAACATTTACCTGTCCTAAAGCATCATTAAAGTGCGTCCCAGTAACGTTTAGTACTGCATCGCTCAACACACCCCCCCCCCCCCCCCCCCCCCCCCCCCCCCCAATATCTGGACTCTTAAGGTCCATCCTTAGTGAAGAAGGTGGATTCGTTTGAGTAGCTCAACATGCACATCTCAAGCCAGATCGTGGCCAGTTTTGAATTAGGGCACTCTCTAACCACGTATTTGGTAGCGTTAATGATACAGTGTCGACACACAATGGCTGAGACATCACCACGACATAGGAAGAGACCGTAGGCGACGTTAGGGTGGCTGTTGCCAACGCTATAGTTGAAAAATCCAGAAGATACATTGGAGTTAGGGGAGAGAATGGATAGGAGTGTGTTAAGGTTTTTTTGATAGGTATACTACTAGGGGCGTAAGTATAGACATGGTACCCTGACACGTTAAACAAGGTTGGGAAGTCTAGGTGTATAATAGGGTCAGCTTTGACCAATATTGGAATTGGATTGAGGCTGATGCAAATTGAGTAAATAAGTAAAAGGAGCCAAAGTAGCCAAAGCATGTTCGTTTGCCAAAGCTCGAGTCCATTGTGTCTTCTCATCTAGAAAAAGAACAAATCTTCTGTTAGACAAAAATTTCATTCATTTGCATAACACAATCTTATGTCACTAATATAAGTTTTAAAGACCAAGTTATGAGTTTGTTGCTACTGGGGTGAGCATTAGGGACCAAATGCACAACTTCTCAACACATGATTCACATTGTGTACCATTCAGTTATGTTTGTCTGCTTGAGAGTTAAATATTCCTTATAAGGTTACCATTCAACTAATTAAACGTGTCGTGCCTATGGCGTGCTCGTGTCATGCCTATGTTGTGCTTGTGTCGTGTCGTGCCTTTGCCGTGCTCATGCCAGCCCGATCCATTCAACAGTACTTCTACATGCATGTGAATTGCTTGACCAATTCTAGCATAAAACAAGTCTTCTAGATAAAATTCTAGCTATTTTTGCTTGACCAATTCAGCTATTTTGTCTTTGTTGTATTTTGTAATCTTGTGTATTAAAGGTGGGCGGTGTATGTGTGGAAGTTAGAGGAGGATTTCAAGTATGGTAGAAGTCAATAGACGAGGCTAAGTAGAGCGAAGAATGTGGTGCATGAATAAGCTAGATGGGACAAGAGAGGAGGTGGGAGTAATTGTGCAAGGTCAATCCAATTGGTCTATTCAGTGACTGTTGGAGAGCGGCCCATATCAAACATGTGTTGGAGGCTCTGTGGATAGCCAGTTAGCCACATATCTTGACTTTGTACTTGCTTGATTGTGTTTAGAGGAGGATTGAAAAGGGACATGTGGCACAACATCTCTCTCCAATCATTAGCCCTCTCTTCAATAGTTACCATATTTCTCTCTTCACCCATTACCAAAACTAAACTAAACAAAAATGCCAACCAAACACAGCAATGTGCTTATGGATTACATTCCACTCCCATATGAAAAGGGAACGCAAAGGGACATGTGGCACAACTACTCGGTCCCTACCTTCTATTATAAACAATAAGTTTAGCACTGCACACAAACACTTACACACACAATCATAAATTGTGAATTTGTGACCTTTGGCTCTTTTTTTTTCTTTTATGCAACAAAATTTTATTAAGAATTCGACAAAGAGTACATCGAGCAAGGACCAAAACAGCCCTTAGATGTTAAGGAACTGTAAAGGCCAAAAATGAAGAAAAGACAGAAAATAAAAATACATTCAATGAAGAGTACTGAATGGGCTCTAAACCAGGGTAGCCCCAACTTGATATCCAGGGATATCCAGTAGTCAGTACAACAACCAAAATGAGAGAGCCCCAAACAGAAACCACTTCTCAATTCTACCCCAAGTGCTATCTATCTCAATGATACCTCAGCCAGCATCATCATGACATATTCTTCAATATCATCGGCTTTTGAAGGATATACAAACTCTAGAACCAATCACAGCAAGAGTAAAATTAAACCACCTTCAACTCTTGAAATTCATGACCCCACTGATAATAACAACTTGATGAGATAGGTCGTGGTACGCCCCATAACACCAAATTAAACTTCTCTAAGAATTCCACAGAAACTAGGAATCTATCAAGCCTGCTATGAATAGCATTATCCTGAAAATTAGACCATGTAAATTGCCTTTCCTATTGTATTTTGTAATCTTGTGCATTAAAGGTGGGCCGTGTATGTGTGGAAGTTAGAGGAGGATTTCAAGTATGCTGGAAGTCAATAGAGGAGGTTAAGTAGAGCTGAGAATGTGGTGCATGCAGGGACGGATCCAGGAATTCTCTGTAGTGGGGGCACCAATTTTTATTACACTTAGAACAAAAATTTACAATCAAACACAATATAAATTTAAACTTTATCATATGAGAAAAGGGAAATAATTTCAAAAAAATTCTAAAAATAAACGCAAAATGGGTTATAATCCCTTTACGGCTTCTCTAACGAGAGCCACCATCAAGGGGCAAAATTGAAAAAAATATTGCTCATGTTTTTTCATTAGTGAATTAAATATAATGTGATTGTGTGTGCTTATAACATTGTTCAAAAAAGTAAGTGCTCCAATTTTAATCAATTTTAATAGATATGAAGATCTCTTTTTTTCTGATAATATTATTTTAAAAGTTCATAATTAATTTTTATCCTTAGAGCTCTCATATGAGAGCCGTAGAACTAAATGAAGAGCATACGCTTAAGTACTCCAATTTTCAATCCGTTTAAATTGGTATGAAGATCTTATTTTTTAATCATTTTATCCTAAAGGAGTCATAATTATTTTTTGGTTCTAGAGCTCTCAAATGAGAACCCTAAGAGAGCCAAAGAATTAAATGAAAAGCAGATACTTAAGTGTTCCAATTTTCAATCCGTTTGAATCGATACGAAGATCATATTTGTCTGATCATTTTATCTTTAAGAATTATAATTAATTTTTGACTCTAAAGCTCTTATAATTAATTTCTGAATTAATTTTTGTGAAAAAAAAAATTTGAATTGAGTGGTGGCACTGCCCCGACGTGCCCCTGGGTGCATGAATAATATATGGGACAAGAGAGGAGGTGGGAGTAATTGTGTGGGGCCAATCCAATTGGTCTATTCAGTGACTGTTGGAGAGCAGCCCTTATCAAACATGTGTTTGGAGGCTCTGTGGATGAGCCACATATCTTGACTTTGTACTTGCGTGATTGTATTTCATGATTATAGTTATCTGTATTATGAGCCTATAAAAGGCAGTAGGATTATGTGCTGAAATAGGTGTGGGAAATAGAGCAGAGAGGAAGAGAGAATTAGGGAATCCCTGCGGGGACTCCTCCCGCTACTAGTCTTGATCAGGCCTCACATCCGGAAAAATACTATTATAATTATTCGAAGAAGAGTAGAAGACGTGTTAAAATCAATGGTCAGAAAAGGTGAATGCAAGCGTGTGGCAAGGTTTAGAGACGACCCACCCCTATCTCTCCATTTTGAAAATTTATCAAGAGACGATGGAATGTTAATTAAGTAAATCACCAATAATAAGGTGAAAAAAGGACTATTATTCGAAGAAGAGTAGAAGACGTGTTATAATTATTTCCCTGTACAGTGAAGCCCATAAATTGCCATTAAGGAGCTAGGCATAATCGCACATCTGTTTAGTTACCCCAAGGGTCGGCTTTCGAAAAATCAGAATGATGTGTCGATTGAGACAGTATAAAATTAGGGCCCGTAAATGGAAATCATAGAAAACAAGCATACGGGATGCAAGGGCAATAGCTACTTGCAATGTTCGCATGACTCGCCTTGTATTTTCTTGAGTTTGATCAACTCCAAAGATCCTAGCTGTTTCAACAAGATATTTCTCGCTTTGAGATTATAGTGTATAATTTTTATCGTGAATCTGCATGAAGGTACAACATAGCCCAGTCCACAACTCCTGTAATTTTGAAATGTCTTCCAACTTCGCTTGCTCTTGTGGGTCTGTGCATTGATCCATCCAATTGCAAGTTCAGATTAGAAGTAAGGAACTGGACTTGGGAATAATACATAAATGCTATTCCATTTTCTAATTGAGACAAAAGCATAAGAAAATTATTAAACTGGTCGGATCTACGAGCATGCATGTGAATTGCTTCTCAACACACAATTCACATTGTGTAACATTCAGCCATGCTTGTTTGCTTGAGAGTTAATTCCTTGTTAGATTCCAAATTTAACTATTATGTGTGGAAATAAAAATGTTTCGGATGCCAAACCGAATATAAAGTAGTTGAGGCTTTTGTTGGGCACAAACTCATAATTAATAAATGAGTATCTTTTCCTCTCCTTCCTAGCAAAATCCTAATAGCCTCATAAATGGTTGGTATGTTATTTTGAAAAAAGAGGCATGGGCACAGCAAGGGCACAGAAAAAGCACGGGCACGAAAGAAGCATGTGCACAGAACGACTTGAGTAAATATAATTATGGGACAAGCTCTTATATATAATTTTCTAATTCTTTGTGTAAATTACTTTCAACTATTAATAATTTTATTTTGCTTACCAAAACAAAAACTTCTTTGGTCAATGGTCTTTACAATGGAAATCCTAATTCCAATCAATAAGATAAATTTTCTGATAAGAAATTATTTTTGAGAAGAGAACCAAATAAAGTGGACGTGTCTCAGCCGAGTGATTGATATTCAATGCTCTTGTAGCACCGCACCAACCACAAGTCGTGCTTCGGGGGCTTTCTCCACCACACATTAATGCGGGGGCCACTGTCACGACCCTGACCCGCCCCTTAAGGTCTTAATCATGACAAATGCCAGTGATTTCTCACTAAGGCCAAATCACAAATCAAATATCATCTAAACAAGTGATAATCAAAAGGGACTAAAACATAACAGCGGAAGCAAAAGTCAACTTTTATTAATAACAAACCAAAGTCTTACATAGGTTTTACAAACCAAAAGGTAAACCTCTCAGAGCTGTGCTTACTTACAAACTCAAAAGCTAAACAAACCATATACAAACTAAGTGACCATGAAACATAACGTCTTTTCTACAAGCTTCCAAATATACAACATATCTCAAAAGTAAACACGCCACCACACTACGCGTCGCTTCCTGAAAGGTGGAAAAGAAAATACATAAGCCAAAGCTCGTGTGAATGTTTAATACTTAAATCACATGCTTTCCATGGACAATGCAAAATAATTTAATAATATTTCAAAACAAAGCACTCAAAACCATAAGCCAAATATAATGCACATTCCGCTATTCAAAATTCAAAAGCTACCGGGCGTCCCCGGTAGTGGATAAGCCAGACGTCTATGCATTATCCCAAAACAAAAACCAACCTCAAACACCCTTGCTAGCCATTAAGCCGTCCCCTAGCAAGACCGGACGTTGGAAATGCCATTAAATAGATTCACAAACATTTCACAAATAAGTCCACCTTCCATTGGTATCCATGGAGTACAAAATTTATAAAACATGTTCAAATAAGCTCGATAAGGAAAACAAGTTCAAAACCATGTGTTTAGGTATTAAATCACTCACCTCGGCTCTACGAACCACCCGAACTTCCTAAAATAATTAGGCACTAAAAACATGATTAGAAGATGCTAAACAAACCTATTTTTATGAACATAGGGTCCTAGAGTGAAAGATATGAAGTTAAATAACCAATCTCAAGAAACAATTTCAGAATCTGTAATTTCATCAACTTCAACTTAAAATCTGAATTTGCACGGGAAGAACTAAGTCACAATCTTCATGCATTTTTTTAGGTCTACGAGTCTAGTTTCAGAATCAGAAATCGGATCATAATTTCATCGTCCGAGCTCAAAATTATGGCCGTTTCCCTAACACGTGTCTGTGCACACTACTACAATAATAGATATGCGTCACACTAAGTAGATTCACAAATATCATGGTTTTCAGTGAAAGCGTGATAAAAAGTGGTGCTTAAATTTTTTTATCTCAGTTTAAGCCCAAATGTGAGATAAAAAGTGGGTTTTGGCGCCAAATAAAAGACCTCGCTCTTGCGGCGAGATAAAAGAAAAACAACCTCGCTCTTGCAGTGTGATAAAAGATTTTAGGGCCGGAAAAAATGAGATAAAAGATCTCGCTCTTGTGGCGAGATAAAAGAGAAAAGATCTCACCCTTGTGGCGTGATAAAAAAAGAGAAAAGACCTCACCCTTGTGGCGTGATAAGAGATTTTAGGGTGGACAAAAATGAGATAAAAGATCTCGCTCTTGTGGCGAGATAAAAGAGAAATGACCTCACCCTTGTAGCGTGATAAAAAACTTTAGCGCAAAAAAAAGTGAGATAAATGATCTCACTCTTGCGGCGAGATAAAAAGTCTACTTATTTAGGCACGCAGTCCGAATTTTCACGTGGGCGGCTGGTATTCATTTTGGCAGACTTTGAAAAGTTATGTGAGAAAAACGATGTCGTTTAAGAATTTTGAAAAGTTCTTTTTTTTACTAAAGGTAGGAAGATAAACCCTAATTACACTCATTCCAAAATTATTTTACGTTTCATTTTCATCTTCACGCCCAAAAAGATTGAGAGAGAGAGAGAGAGAGAGAGAGAGAGAGAGAGAAGGCAAATCCCAGAACTAGGTTCCACCAGTGCCTAGTTGTTTCTTCGACGATGGGCGGATTGTTCCAGTAGTGCCGGATTTTCATGTGGGCAAGCAATGATCTTTATGATTTACTGTAGTAGTGAAATTTAGTTATTTCGAATGTCTTCCAAATATACGTTTAACACATTAGGTAAAAAAATAATTATATTATTATGACTTAGTCTTACCTGAAAAGGATTAAAATCCAATTGAAAAGCCACCATTGAAATTGAAATTCAATATAAAAGCAAAATCCATGTGAAATGGTTAGTTTATAATAATAATAATAATAATAATAATAATAAAAAATCTAAAGTTTGTCTATAATGTTACAATCAGCAGGTTGTGACAATTTTCATAAAAATACAAAGTACACACTACAACAAAAAAACACTATTGTCTACTAAATTTACTAGCTAAAACTAAATTTTTCGCCCCAAGAAAATCTTTGGTGACCAACAACTAATTTTGATTGGCAAAAGATCTATTGTCATATTTTTAAATTTTTTTTAAACAATGTTTATATATGCATTTTTATATATTTTAATATCATGTTAATTGCATTTCCAAAAATTCATCAAATTTTAAGGGAAAAAAAAAAGTTTTCTCACTTTAGAAAGTATGTATAAATATTTTTTTTTTTCTAATGTAACAGAAGTACTTGGCTATCTTAGTGGTAAGGGCTTGAGAAATCAACTAAAAATGCGTGGGTTCAAAACTTGGCAATAACAATAAAAGATGGTCTAGTAGATACACAGAAAAGATCATATGCAATGGTTTTCCATCTCAGTATATGGTGGTGTGATTATTTTGAACTTTCAATCACGGTTACAGACTGTGATCTAAAATGACATTCAATCACACCCAAAAAAGAGAAATGATCACGCCCAAGAGAAACAATCCCGGGTTATAACAGTGATAAATGAGAAACGATCACACCGTTTGGCCGTGATTGTTTCCCTCTTTCAATCACAGTTTATAACTGTGATAAAAGATAGTGACTTACAATCACACTCAAATACATCACGGTAGCAGGAATGTGATGGAAAACTTACAATCACGGTTAATAGCTGTGATCTTTATGGATTATTGTAGTAGTGGCAGTCAGCACAGTCCGAAAACTGCGCGCCACATGGTCACGAATTTTTACAGATTTAATACTTCAAATTTGATCCCGAAATTTTTACCATAGATAAAGGACTCATAGAGGAACTCTCAATAAAAATTTCATAATTTTTGGAGCTTAGGAACTGCCTCAAAAAAAATCCACAAAATCAGGACAGATACTAAAGTTCTACTCTGCAGATTTCCAGAAAATCACCCCCTGTTCTTCCTGCGATTTTTAACTCTTAAACCCATCCAAACTACTTCTAACTCACACCAATACTTCACTAATCATGCTCAACCTCATAGATATAGAAGAGCTACTCCAAGAACATCAATTCCTTGCATCAAAACAAGTTTAAACACTCAATCCAAGGGATCACAAGTTAGGCTCTTGAGTTCCTTAAGAATTCAACCCTAAAACCCAAATTCAACTTAAATCGAACATCTAAAGCATGAATTCAGACCCTAAGATATGAAATTTAGCATACAAATCATGAAAATCAAGTAAAAGAAACATGTATTACCAAGTTAAATCTTCCATTCCAAGCCAAGTAAGGTTTTTCCCCAATTTTTCCCTTCTTTTTCTCCTTCTCTCTTCTTCCAGTCGGTTCTCTCTCTCTCTCTCTCTCTCTCTCTCTCTCTCTCTCTCTCTCTCTCTCTCTCTCTCTCTCTCTCTCTCTCTCTCTCTCTCTCTCTCTCTCTCTCAAACGTGGTCAATAGAAACAAGAATGGAAGCACGTAGAACTCTCTATTTTGTTTTGCTAGGTTAGGAAAAATTATTGAGTGTGTGTGCGCCATAAGCCAACTTATGCTCCAATTTCATTTAGCTAGCAAATTAAGCCCAATAACTCACATATTAAGCCCAAAACACATAACATGATTAACTTAAATATGATTAAAGACTAGGGGTATTATAGCCACCCACTTGGTAGTTGAGCCCATGCACACAATTATGTGGTAGAAAAGGATCCTAATGTAGGGACAATGCTCCAAGAGAACGTACTCATATGTCTCAAAATGCTTATTTGATTCGTAAAATGAGAACTTAAAAATAAAATATTTTTCAAAGAAATTGAATTAATGGAGCTCATTGATATCTAGTACGTGTTGCAAAAATTTTGAGTTTTTTTTTTAACAAGAATTGAGTTAGGCCTTGTTCCACTAAGCTTTTTGAGGCTTTTTCTTGTTTTGTTTTTATTCAATTTTTTTTAGCGTTTTTTAGTTTTACGCGTAATTTTTGTGAATTATTAATTCCTCTTGTCAAGACAAAGCGAAAAGGTAAAAAATTATGAATTTTACCCAAATATTTCTAGAAATATCCAAGATAAAGCCAAAAAAAAAATCAAATTTTGGGGTTTTTTCTTGGATATTTCCGAAAATATTTGGGTAAAAATAATTTTTTTCCCAATTCCTCTCCTCGAGACGAATCAATAATGCACAAAAATTAAACGCAAAACTAACAAACGCGAAAAAAATTAAATTACAAAATAAGAAAAGGCCCAAAAAACTTGGTGGAACATGCCTCAAGTACTCTTTTTGCGGACAGTAGAAACATTTTGGGCCGGAGTTAGTAAGCTCTGTTTGGAAGTTAGGGAAAGAAAGGGAATAGAAAAGAATAATGAAGAAAAAAATGAGAGGAAAAATTAAGAGGAAAGTCCACTTTCACCCCATGTGGTTATCGCCATGTGCGGATACCCCCCTTGTGGTTTAAAACTGACCACATAACCTACCTGTGGTTTTGAAAATGTGCGCATAGACCCCCTGCCGTCATGTTTTTCATCCATTTTAACGGACACAACATTAAAAGACCGTTATACCCCCATCACGTCCCTTGATTCTTCTTTTTTAAATCTAACCACACCATCCTGCATACCAAAAATTAAATCCAAACCGTTGATATTGTAAATTTTGACGAGTACTACGCCTATGCCAAAATTCAAGTCAATCAAAAAATGAAAAGCTCATGGTCAAATCGATTTTGTTATGAAGTTAAAATTTCAAATTTGAATTTACAAAAAATTATATCACTGGGTTATCGATGCCTGATCGAAATGATTTTTTACAGAGATACTCTATTTTTTATTTAATACATTATGAACGATTCAGATTACATTCTAGAGATGTGTGAGATACACCTCCGTTAAAATGGATGGAAAACATGACGGCAGGGGGTCTATCCGCACATTTTTAAACCACAGGTAGGTTATGTGGTCAGTTTTAAACCACAAGGGGGATATCCGCACATGGCGATAACCACAGGGGGTGAAAGTGGACTTTCCTCAAAAATTAAAGAGAAATTGAGACAAAAGTTGAATTAGAATTTAGGACAAAATTTTAAAACTTTCCAACCCTTTCCACAACTTTTCACAACTTCCAAACAAACTACTATAATAAATTCGGAGGTCACAAGCTTTTTACTAAGACGCATCCAATTTCCTTGCGACCACCAAAGGAATTCCCCCAACGTATTTTTCTATTCATCCCCGGCTCCTCCTTCCTCCCTCCCTCGAGTATTCAAATCAATTTTCTCTCTCTTTTTTTTCCTCTCTGCAAACATGAGCAAGGGACCAGGACTTTTCTCCAATATTGGCAAGAAATCCAAAGGTAAATTTGTCGATTACACTCTCCTAGATCATCAACTAACCTCTCTCGAATCAATAATCGCGGTAACTCATATTTCGTAATCATGTATCTGTGTGTGTATGTGTATGGATATGTGTTTGTTGAATTTTCTATCTGATTGGTTGAATGCAAATCTGCTGACAAAGGACTACATCCCCAACCAGAAATTCACCGTCGCCACTTACAGTGACACCGGAGTGGTATCACTGAATACATCATTTTTTCAATCATATTTTACGTTTACTGTGGGATCATTGTTCATTATGGCGATTATTGCATCAATTTTATTATTTTACTGTCGATCATTTTTTTTAAGTATTGGAGTGACTTGTACGGTGCTTCTTAGGCCTAGAGTTCCCGACACTGTTCTAAAAGTCAGCGACCTAGGTCGAGTAGTCCCCGCCTAGGTGCTAGGCGATAGTCCAACACTTAGATTAGGCGGCCGACAAGGGTTGCAAACGAACTGAGCTGCTCATGGCTTGGTTGTTAAGACTTGGCTCGACTCATTTATTAATCGAACCAAGCTCAAGTTTCGGATCGCAAAAGCTCGGCTCATTATATAGGTTTGGCTCACTGATGCAGTGCGTGTATGAACTACGGAATAGTCGTGCAACAAAGATGGACACAAACTGTAAAGTTAGAGAAAACTCTCTAGACTCTTTAATTTTCGATAATAATCAACAACTCTCTTGCCCAGGAGGCTTACAACTTGTTAAATAGTAGAGAAAACCCTAACCCTAATTGATTCGCCCCAAATCGGAAGCCGAATCAATTTAATGACAAAAATTATAAAAAACGAAAAAATTCAGAATAATAGCAAACTGAAAAATAGAAGAAATTCTAAGACTTCTCCCAAAAAAAACGGCTTAATTCGGATTCTCCTTGCCCAAATTTTAAGCAAGTCAAATCTTTCCTTAAATGGCAAATTTGGGCTTTCGGGACCCTAAACAGCCGTAAACGGCTAAAAAACACGTGGCACTGTCTTGACCGTTGGGCCATTTCGGATCGAACCCATATGGGCTCACTTAACTCCACAGTCGCGTATTTACGGTTTTGCCATCCTCGGCTTAAAATGCCTAAGATACTCCTCCGCTATGGCATCTGCATCACTCACTTAAAGATGCTCATTAAGTAAATAAGCCTGTAAACGAGCCGAGCTCGAGTTTTAGGCTGGTTTAATAGCTCGGCTCATTTGCACCCCTACAATATAAAACCCAATCCCCGCCTAGGCTCTAGGCGCCCTTTTCCCACTTGACTCGTGTCTAGCGATTTTTAGAACATTAGTTCTCAAAAAATAGCCCTTGCACTTCAATCTCTACAGTAAAAAAAAAAAAAAAAAAAAACACTCAATTCACGCTTCTTTTGTGAACTGAGTTGGCCAAAACCCCCCAAAAAAACAAATTACACTCAGAAATCCACGCTTCAGACACTGCCTCCATTTTTCCCTCTACTTATCTCTTTGGAACTTTCTCTTCCTTTGCATTTCTATCCCTTTAGGTTTCAAACACACTTTTAGCTCTCACAATACATATCGACCTAAGTGATTCCTGAAGATCACTCCAATATACAAAATGAGAGAGTGAGAGAGAGACACCTTGGCCACCTTGAAGAGGAGTGGGGCGTGTAGAGACATTGGCGATGGTGAGTGGAAGCTTGCCCGGAGAGAGAGGTGTTACATTTCTTCTTTATAGACGTGTTTCTGAAAAATAGCAGTGATTTCTTTGGATAATCTATGCACCAAAAACATTGGGTGATCAACTCCGAGGGGGTTGACCTAGTGGTTGAGGCTTGGGACTTCAGGATTTGTTCGCTCCTAAGAGCATCAGCAGTGGAATAAGCAAATGTGAATAATCAAAACATGCCACATCAGATTTTGATTATCTATTTAGAGGTTGTTAAAGTTAACAATGTCAAATCCCACATTGGTTATTTTTTGCCCATAATCAAAACTAATGGGCCCTCCAAACTTTTTCCTTTCATTTCACGCATATTTTTTGAAAAAGTGGTTTTTAAAGGAAAAAAAAAAACAGTTTATGTTAGAAATAGTTCAAAAAAAATAGTTTTTCGAAACAAAAAATAGTTTTTCAAAAAAACACATGCTTTGTTCACTTAAAAACTGTAAATACAATTTTGAAAGAATTGTATTTACACAAATAGTTTTGAAATTTTAAAAACTATAAATACAGTTTTTTAAAAATAGATTTTGTGTAAAAAACTGTTTTCTATAAAAGAGTTTTGAAATTTCAAAAACAGTTTTTTGAAAAACACACTTTATTTACTTACAGTTTTTAAAATTTTTGAAAAATTTGTTTTTTGTAAATAAAAAAAAAGTTTCTGAAAAAAACAGAAAAAAATATGAAAGTTACAGTTTTTTAAAATTATTTTTTGAAAACATTGTTGAGAGAGAGAATGGAAAAAGAGATAAGGTTTTTGTGTAATGTTGATATACTTGATTGAGAGATAAAATTTGGTTATTGACAAAATATTGCTAGCTTTGATTATTGAAGAGCCAAAATTTGATTAGTTATTAAGAGGTTGCTAAGTTTGGTTATTCCAATGTGAGCATTTTTTTGATCCAACATTGCTAACTTTAACAATTTTTTCTTTTACTTATTCCACTGTGGATGCTCTATGGTATCAGGTTCAAAACCCTTGCTATCAACTCTTTTAGTGCCAATCATAAAAAATGTGTTACCATTTCACGTGATTATAGGAAATTTTGTTCGTTTTACATTGACCGTGATGAATCATGTTGCTAAATGCAGAAAAATGATTGGGTTTTCTTTCTCCGAGTACTTGGAACAATGATATCCGGAGCATCGTAACAAAGCAAAGAAAAATAAGGTTTGAATTTGAGTGAGGACATACATGGACTAGCGACACTCCAAGCCAGATAAAGTAGCTACATGATCTTTTTACCCCCCAAAAAAGTAGCTAAGAGAAAATATAACGTTAAAACCATGTTTTTTAGCAGTATCTCTAATAGTTCCAACCAACTGAGGAACAGTGCTACCCCGGCATTTGGGTTACCCTAGTCCAATATCATGCTTTGTTGCCCACTTACAATAAAGTCATGCAAAATAAAAATAAAATCAGCATTAAAATGTAAATTCCGTTTAGAGTGCTTTATGATTAGCACAATCCAATTTAAAGAAAATAACTTTTTCTAGCATTTTTTGAAGCAAATTTTTAATTGAATCATCATGCTTTACTTATCCAAAAACTCGGGGCCCGTTTCGCTATCTTTTATTTTTTGGGTTTTATTGTTGATATATGTTAAGAGAATGACTTGTCTTAAAAAGCATAAGTTAAAAAAGCCCCAAAATGTCCAAAAATATTCTTAGTGGAATTGCGTCTCATTTACAATTGAGATCATTGCCAATCTCTTTAATCTTATATTGAGAAATGGTAGTTCGAACATAAAAATAAAAACCATGTTAACTTGCTCTATTTATTTAGCTATGACTTTTTTTAAATCAAATGTAAGAATATATCATTTATAAATTATTGTTGGGAGGGGGAAAAAAAATAGGTAGAACAAAAATTGTGGATTGGCGGAAACAAAAAGAGAGAAAGAATGGAGGAAAAATAAGAAAGGTACTGCCTGGGAATAGAACCCGAGAGCCATAGCATCTTTGACAATACAGCGACCATTACAGCAAGCGAATGGTTGTGCTACAATGCGTAACTCTTTTAATTTATAATCTAACTCAAAATTTTTTTTTTTTTTGGGTTTCCCCAGCCCGGGGGTTGCCCAAGACCCTTGCGGGCCGACCCTGCTGAGGAAGCACTTCCCACCATTGTTACAAGAAAAGTCCAACGAAGGATGACACTATCAAATAGACAGCAGCAACTTGTGATTGATAACTTCATTCTTGGTTCTGCATTTTGTATGAACTCCCCAGAATATTGCAGAATAAGAAGTGCTGATATTCCCAATCTGCCCTCCAAAAAGATATAACCTACACCGTTTATCCAATAACATGTCATATAATGAACATACCTCACATACAACAACACCATGACAATAGCTCACAAACTAGACCGAATACTTTTACAAGCACAACCATGTGTAACAACTATTTTTCTTTACATTCTTTCTGCTCACATTATTCAGAAAAGATGGGCAATTTTGTTTATGCTTGTCATTCAAATGCATTGACACGAGCACACAACACAGATTGTTTCTCCGTGTTGTCACAAAGATGGAAACGTAGAAGTTATAGAAGATTCAAAAAGGACTGATGTAGTATGTAGAAAGAGTATTTATGTCTTTTTGTATTAGGTCTATATATACGTGTTGGAGTCCTTTCATTTGATAGTTTTTTTCATTTTGAACAAATATTATTAAGAGCTAGTCTCTTTTGTATCCCATTTGGGAGTTTCTTTCTACATTAACTATGAATATCTTGGTTTGCATCATTTGATATCAGAGAACCTAAGCTCAGATCCTAACCCTTCATCTTGCCAGAAACCTAAATCTTGCAGGGAAATCTCGCCGGAACCCTAAAACGGCGCCAAAAAACCTCGCCGGAGACACCATTTCACTCGAGAATCACAGATTTGCACAACACAAGGGCCCTACAACTTGATTTCGAGCCTTAAGATCCACATTTCATGAGTTTCAGAGTTGTTCTTCCCATTTTGAGCAACCGAAACTCATTTCAAGCAAGCATAACCCTATTTCGACCTGATTTGGAGCATTTCGAGTACTATTCAATGATTTTCTAACATGTTCGAACACCATACAACACTCGGTTTTGCATTTCGAGCAAAGACCCACCCATTTTCGAGCCCTAATCCAGCGTTTCGAGGCCTGATCTCCTAATTTCGGTCCTCAAATCAGTGATTCAAGGGTGTCAACACTATTTCTGAACTCGAATCTATCATTTCTGAGCTCAAATATCCATTTCGGCTCTTGAATCAGAGTTTTGACCCCCAATCTTCTATTTTCGGACCTTGAATCAGTGATTCAAAGCTACCAACCCCATTTCCAAACTCGAAACAATGGTAAGATTAAAGAATGAGAGAATGAAGAAGAAACTTAACGAGCAATTCTTGCCTTTCAACTATATGCAAAACCTCTGTAATAATTTGCATAATCTCAAACAAGTTGAAAGTGTTAATGAGTACATGGAGGTAGAGGTGTCAAACGTGCCAATCAGTGTTGTGCAGTGCTTTAAGCGTACCTTGCTGGGCCATTTTACTTTATCGTGTCATGTCGGATTGTGCCTTTTTTAAATCATGTCGTATCTTGTCGTGCCTGATTAATTAATCATAACGTATTGTGCCGTGCCTTTTTTTGTCGTGTCATGCCGTACCTTTTTTGTCGTGCCGTGCTTTTTTGAATCGTGTCGTGCCGGCCCGTTTATTTAATCATGTGTCGTGCCGTGCCAAGATTAGACCGTGCTTGTGGTGTACAAATGTACAATGCCCTTTCATTTTTCATTCATATCTAGCCCAGAAACAGAACCAAGCCATTCTGGTTAAAAATTTTAATCAAGAACTACCCAATACAAGAAATGGCGCAAACAAAAAAACCCAGAAAGCTTCTTACAAAAACAAAAAACAATGTACAACCAATTAGCTCAGTCAATCTCAGTCTTGTACATATGGTATCCAGGAATGTACAACCAATTTCATATTTTCCAACTTAGTGTACCATCGTAACCAAATTATGATACAACAAAGGGGTAGTCAAAAGGAAAAGAGCTCCAAAATAATCCATGGTAGCACCATGCTCTGCTGCGACCTTCAGACCTAGTGTGCCAAAACATCCGGCATCCGTTGGCCTTCAGGAAAACGAAAAAAAAAAATCGAGTTTAACAAGACTCAACCCAAACTCTTGTAACAGTTGAAAGCAAACTTACTTAGATAAAAAAAAAACCTTACGAAGAGAAGGGTCATGATACGCATAAGAGAGATTCAATAGCTTTTTATAATTGCATACAAGACTTAGATTCTATAGCTTTTCATATCGACATAAACTGTTTATATTTTAAACCAGTGAAAAGCTGAGATAATACAGGACCAGCTTTTGACACAAGTAAACTTGTGTAGGAGAACATAGAAGTGTTAAGGAACTACTGTCCAGATATCTCCAAACACAAAACATGTAAATTGGTAATGAGGGACAGCAAGTAATAGAGAATTTAACAGACAATCCAGTTTGATTTCTTTTCTCGTAACACGTTCAAATTGTGTTGCAGCTACTCTTTCAAGTAGGTCTTACCATTAAAAGTTGTTTCATGATGCCAGACAATGCTCTTGTCCTACCCTCTAGTAGAACCATAATTTGTGAGACAATGTTCTTAACTGGCAGCCTAGTTTAACATGGGGACAGAGTTAATTTACAATAAAGAAATTGATCTGGATCAAGTTGACCCAGAATTACCAATTAAGTGGGTTCCACAAAAAAATTGTTAATAATTTCTTTATTGCATTCATGTGCAATACTATCGTTGATCTGCAGTTAAACGGATGGAAAGCTCCAAGATATTACGATACAGTTTCTATCTATGAAAGGAATATAAATCTGTGGAATTGCAGGCACGGATACGTCGATATAAAGACTGAACCAGGAGATCGGATCAGGGCCTTGTATCCCAACCGATGGAGGGTATGGCATGGGGATAGCCGAGAGTACCAGATCTAGCAAAACAGCAACATAGAAAGAAAGAAAAAAAAAAAAGAACGTAAACCGAAGAATTAAAGATTTCGAGAACAGATCTGATACCTTAGGGACCTGAGGCGCGACGTCCTAGCCCAAACGCTGGCTCTTTCGTGGGCGATGGTGAGTGAGAAAACAGATGCACTGAGGACATAGATGTGCATGATAGTATAAATATCAAGGGGACTAAAACCATAAAACAGTTGATATTTATCTATAAGTAGACTTAACCTTCGCAAGGGCCTCTTCCTTCGCACGGGTTCAACATGTGGATGAAGCACATTCTCATAAATGTGAGAGCAATGTAGCACCACCTAAGAGCTTCACATCCTTAGAATCGACGTAAGACAAATTAGGATATTTTTGTGATTCTCCATCCTCTTCTTTGGCACTCGATTTTTCACGCATTTCCTCTACCCAAGCGTATCGCTCTCTTGTACACTGTATGCTTGCATATGTGAAAAGGCCATCTTTAAACTCTTCAGGTACATTATTTGCAGCATCCCAAATGCTCCGAGTGCAAGCATCGGTGTCCATAGGCAAGAGTGATGGAAAATAATATCCTCATTTTCCCTACATAAATAAGTACGCAAATATCATCTTCAACAACTGCTAAAGCATTAATGATTAGACATACAAAAGTAAATAGAATTACGGAATACCTGTTATAATTGCCAAGTCATTAGATGAGGAACATCATCGGGAATTAGACTGCCTCTAAGGAGTTCACTAAATATGGCCTTTAGAGCTACACAATTTATTTTGAAATTAGCTCCCCCACCCCCACACTGAATGCTCTTGAAGTTACAACGTTTAACTTCTCGTCCAATATGATATCTTCACTTTTTAAATCACGAAAAGTTATTCCATTAAGATGAAAGCTTCTTCGTTATACCCCTATATGTAATGCAATATTTGTTAATATTTTTAAAAGAAATGGAAATAGTATAAATATTAGGAAAACTTTAAAGAGTTGCAAGAAAACATACACAGTTACCTGATGATATGTCTTCCGACATCTGTCAATCTTGGTTTTTCAAACTTTGATTCACCAGCTTTGAATGATAATGTCTTCACAACGTTCTCTTTATAATCTTCAATCCATTCATGAAGGGTACCCCTAGCCATTGCTACATACAAAACACAGCAAGAGAACGTTCATAGTAATTGTTGTGTTTTGTATGTAGCAATGGCTAGGGGTACCCTTCATGAATGGATTGAAGATTATAAAGAGAACGTTGTGAAGACATTATCATCCAAAGCTGGTGAATCAAAGTTTGAAAAACCAAGATTGACAGATGTCGGAAGACATATCATCAGGTAACTGTGTATGTTTTCTTGCAACTCTTTAAAGTTTTCCTAATATTTATACTATTTTCACTTCTTTTAAAAATATTAACAAATATTGCATTACATATAGGGAGATAACGAAGAAGCTTCTGCGCTTTCATCTTAATGGAATAGCTTTTCGTGATTTAAAAAGTGAAGATATCATATTGGACGAGAAGTTAAACGTTGTAACTTTCGAGAGCATTCAGTGTGGGGGTGGGGGAGCTAATTTCAAAATAAATTGTGTAGCTCTAAAGGCCATATTTAGTGAACTCCTTAGATGCAATCTAATTCCCGATGATGTTGCTCATCTAATGACTTTACTTGGCAATTATAACTGGTACTCCGTAATTCTATTTACTTCTTTTATGTCTAATCATTAATGCTTTAATTAGCAGTTGTTGAAGATGATATTTGCGTACTTATTTATGTAGAGGAATTGAGGATATTATTTTCCATCACTCTTGCCTATGGACACCGATACTGGCACTCGAAGCATTTGGGATGCTGCAACAATGTACCTGAAGAGTTTAAAGATTGGCCTTTTCACATATGCAAGCATCCAGTGTACAAGAGAGCGCTTAACGCTTGGGTAGAGGAAATGCGTGAAAAATCGAGTGCCAAAAAAGAGGGAGGAGAATCACAAAAGTATCCTAATTTGTCTTACGTCAATTCTAAGGTTGTGAAGCTCTTAGGTGGTGCTACATTGCTCTCACATTTATGAGAATGTGCTTCATCCACATGTTTCAACATGCCCGTGCGGAGGAAGAGGCCCATGCGAAGGTTAAGTTTACCTATAGATAAATATCAACTGTTCTGGTCTTAGTCCCCTTGATATTTATACTATCATGCAACATTTATGTCCTCAGTGCATCTATTTTCTGTTTGAGCTCTCATTGCTTTTCCAAGATTGTCACTTTATTTGATAGATCTTATTCCATGAGAAAACAATGCTATAATCCTTCTTCTTGATGCAAAACCATCTCATATAATTTCCGAACAAGAAGCACTTGCCCTCTTACATGTGCAAAAGCTGCTCATCATCTAGCAAGAACGTAGGTTTTTTGTCGTAAAAACTTTGGAAGCATCAAGTTTACAATGACAAGAACATAGATTATGTGCACTTGACCAGTTGGAACCTCTTTTCTTTTTCTTTTACATACTCTTTATTCTCTTGATGGCAGGCAAGGTCATTGCAAGCAGTTGAAAAGAAAACGGTGAAATTGTTTCGAAACAAGAAGCCGCCAAAAATCAGGTCATGGCAACAAAGAGAGAATGAGTTGTATGTGAAGTTCCCACTTTACATTCCACACTTCTTGGAGGAGACGAAGTCTGAAGAACTTATAAAAGGCATATTTATCATTTTTCTTTTTCCTCATTTTAGCTATATCTAAAACCATTCTTTGTTTTGCAGGAATTTACAGAAGCTACCTCTGAGCTTAGTAAGGTTTACATGAATATTTTTCGGCCATATATTTAATATTTACATTAAGTGTTGATGGTTTAGGCCTACCTTCTTAGTTGAAGCTTTAGATTATGTTTCATTCTTGACAGATAGATGATTACTAATTATCAAACTAAATTATTCATCTCCGAAATGTGATAGCTCTTAGGGACTAAGACCCATAATATTGAAATGCCTTAATAAAAATTTGGAGTATTCACATTCAAGAATAATGGTAGCGGATTTATTTAGGAAATAAAAATTTTCATAAACAGTAAACTTAGTTATGTTTTCCGTTTGGTCTTTAGTTGTTTCTATTTTTCTTTGGCTGCTATAGCTCTTGGTAGCACCAAGACCGGTAGATGTCAGGGTGAAGAAGAGTGCCAGGATCACGGTTGATGGGATTGCTCTGGGGTGGGCAATTCCTACATTTACTTAGGATGGACTTCCAGTTCTTTCAATTCAATATGTATATCTTACCCTTTATTTTGTTTGCTACAAGTAATCTTGTGTCATGATTTCTAATGAATTGCTTGCGTTCAACTTTTTCTCCTTTACCTATGTTGTATCCATAGACACCGAAGTCCAATTAGGATATCAAGTTTGACTGAGTGCCCTGAACTGAATTAGTAAAAATGGAGAGGATACCAATGGTTAGTATACCTAATGACATACATATTCTATTAGCATACTATGCAAGACATCGGTCAATGGGTGACCACCTTGGCTTAGAACTCCACCAATTCCCATCCCGAAGCATCACAATCAAGTTCAAAAGTTGTCAAAGTCGGGTAAGGCCAAGACAAGAGCTTTGGTAAACTTGGACTTCAACAATTTGAAACTCTCGGCGGCTTCTTGGGACCATATGAACACCCTTTGCTTGAGGCAATCAGTAAGAGGAGCCGCGATACTACTAAAGTTGGCAATGAACCTCCGATAGAAAGTTAGCTAGCTAACCCATGAAAACTCCTCACTTCATGAACACTTGTAGGCGTTGGCCATTCCACAATGACCTTAATCTTGTCTTCATCCATGTGACCCCTTTTAAAGACACAACATACCCCAAAAATTGTTTAATGATGCTCTAGTGTTGCTGAGATATTCGCCATATAGAGAATCCTCTTACTAACTACCTAAAAAGTCCCAGCGATTGACCTAAGTCCTGCACTTGCTCCTAACAACAAATTGATTCGAATAATCAAGCTCGACCATAAATCTCAAAAACCATGATCCGTATGAAGCAATATTTTCAGTAGGGGTGAGCATCGATGGACAAATTGGAATCATGTGCGTCACTAGACCAAGAAAAATATGGAGTATCTTAAAAGCTAAACGAAAACGGAAATAGATGATACGTTTCAAACCTATGAAGCAGCACACACCTATATATGGGAACTGTACCCGTATCCTATCAGTATAGGATACTGATGCTCTTTTGATACTTGCTGATACGTATCTAAGAAACTGAGAAGTATCCACACCATATAATTGGGTTTTTAGTTTTGAGGTAGGAGATACTTTTTGGATGCTTTAGGTCACATATCTGAACTTTCATGAAATTTAAATTGTGGCACTTCTTGCATAAGTATTAGAGTAAAATTTATTTGTAAAAAGAAAAAGAAAATCTAGTACTCTACCAACTTCTAGAGAGGAAGATATAGTAGCATGAAAATAATATCATTTCTAATGGTTAATGAATATCTTATATTTTCAAACTTTCTTGCATCGCCGTATCCATATAGGATCGTACGCATAACCTCTATCGGTTTCTATGCTTCGCATACTTCATAAGGCCTCCCTAAGCAATAATCACATTTTCAGAGATTCCACCCGGAATGACTTCACCACATTATGCACGACAATAACTACTCTCTAACGAGGATAATGCATCATGTGTATGGAAACCAACTTGCAACGGCAAAAAGGCCCGTACCTGCTCTGTCCTTTAAAACCATTTTACGTTCAACATCTTTACACAAACTTGAATCCTTGATACACAACTCTGTGCAAGAATAGCAAAAATGAGCATAAGTTACGAAAGAACCATGTAACATATAACATAAGAGGGTAATGGAATAAGATAACAGGTCTCTCTTTCTCTCTCTCTCACACACACACGAGGATCTGTGTGTAGGAAATTGAAGTACTTGGAAATTGAAGGTATTTTCCATCTCTCTCTCTCTCTCTCTCTCTCTCTCTCTCTCTCTCTCTCTCTCTCTCGAGGATCTGTGTAGGAAATTCAAGTACTTGGAAATTGAAGGTATTTTCCATACCTACTAAAAAATATTGACTGATATTCACTTCTCGTGCGTTATTATCTCACTGCTTTCAAACCACTTTACCAGCTACCTCATCTTTATACGAATCAGGCTTTCCTTCACATTGAAATTCTGTGTATGGAGGATAATATCATCATAAGCTCACAAGAAATTTTAAATTATACATACTCCAAATAACAGTTCAAAAAGAAAATTCTGCACTCACGAGGTCGCCAAAAATGAATCTGATGACCTTTATCTGGAATTTTGCACCTACAACGGAGTGAGACTGCAGTTATATGGAGTTAAAAAGATTCTTAATAATCAGACAGAAAGGGAAATGAAGAACACCACATATAGCTGATAGCATGATATAGTCAAAGATGATTGCTTTCCTCTCAAGTTTTTTCTCCTTTCTTCCATCCGTCTTCATCTAATATAGGTCGGCATTTGTAGTCACAGCTGTGCAATGCATTTCCCAAATATGTTTTATTCTACATTAAGAATTTGCCTATGTTTTTTCCAGAGAATAGATGCACAATCTGTGGTCATTTAATATTCGTGGCATATGCAGTTCACATAGAAATGGCAGAGGTCACTGATTTTGGGGGTACAGAAAATGAGGAGGACAGAGTGTGATTAAGAGGATGAGAGAAAATTGTTCGTAAGGGTTATGGTAGTTTGAATTGATAGTTAACGGAGATGAATTAAAATGGGAGGAGATAGAGAAAGGGCATAGTGGTCCTCGCTGCCATGGAAACACGTCATTTGAAGAATGTTGACTATTAGATAGTATTTGTGTATGAGAGAGAGAGAGAGAGAGAGAGGGAGGGAGGGAGAGGGCAAGGGAGAATTGATTTTGATATAGTTGAGCTTGCATTGATGATGTGTTGGTTGTAAATCATTTTCCTACCCGTGATAAGTATGCAGCCAGAAACTCAGGATTCTCCGGTGGTAGGTTAACATACAAATGACAGTGAAACATGACGTAAAACACAAGATTGAAATTGACACGAAAAAACCCATAGGGATGATTTTGAAATCAGTCGAACTTTACAGTGACAAGAGAAATAGAAACGCCCCGTCATATTGATTTGTTCAATGAATGAATCAAACAAGCTCCTATGTAAGTACTTCGAAGATTTATCTGACAGCTATCACTTTCATTGCTTCTCCCAAGTCTCCTCTGCATATGATATACATACATGCTATGGATCTTTTACGAATGACGATAGGTATCTACCAGGATATATCCATAGAGGTCTATAAGGATTAGAATCAATACATTGCCAAATGCCCATCAAGATCGACCAGACTTGAAAGCTGAACACATCCAACTTTAAATCTCCATTAAACCCAAAGAATGACAAACAAGGATCACTTTCAAGAGAATAAGGGACACTGACAAGTTAGCCATTGGGCATGCAAGTACATAGCTTCAAAGGGGAAATGAACGATGTACGGCTAAACTGATCGCATACATGGTGCCATTAGCAGCTACACAGATCCCTAGGTCATACTTATCCTCCTTATCTTCAATTAGATCCTAAAACAAATGGGGGACTATTCTAGCATCCAGTAAGTAATTAGAGATGAATTACGGTGGCTTAAGCACGATGAGAGTAAGTTAGCAGTAATCATGAAACAGAAAGATGATAAAAAAAAGAAAAGGAAAACATAAATATGGATAGGAAGAGACACGGCATCATAAAAGGGGCTAAGAGAAAACGTCAACAATAAAACAGCTTAAGACAAGAAATAAACTGATACCATGAACTAAAAATCAACGAAGATCCCAAATCCCAGTCCAACATCCAGTCATCCTGCATGACGTTTTGAGCCAGAAGATAGCGTTTCAAAAACTTGGGCCCTTTTGATATCTCAAGGGAGACAAGTTCAAACACAGAAGCACGAAGACGAGTGACAGTCCTTTTGAAATGCTCGTTCGGAAAATGGTGGGTAATTGTGTACATGCCAATGAAGTAGTAACATGATTGACTCACTGCTGTCTGAACTGGGAATTGAATCAGTAACATGATTCAAACCAAATACTGGAACAGTTGCACAGTCATCACTGTCTGCGCAGTCATAATTTTCCAAATCATCATTGTCGAGGAAGGAGTAATCATCAGGGATAGCCAACAACTCATTATCATGGTAGAGGTCTCCTTCTTCTTCAATCTCCTCTTTATCCTGCTTGCTGGCGGTGAGATCAAATGCATAAAGCTTCAATCCTTTTTCCACAAACTTGAGGAATGGCTGATACAAGAGGTAATCCACCACATCAGCCCGACCATACCACTCGGCAAATCACAGATTATCAAATATAAGACCATCAGACCCCGCAGCGGCACATTCTTCCCGGTCGTCACCATTGTTTGTACTAGTATTATGCGATGTCCACTTTTCTTTCTTGACATTGACGGAATACAGGGACAACCAGATGGTTCAACTACTTGCACATAAATATTGAAGCCAATAACTGTGTGTCCACGGAAGTTGCGGAACTCCATGCCATTAGAATAACAATCAAGGAAATGAATGGGGGATCAGGCAGACGGGTCCAAACGTTGCTCCCATTAGGATCAAGGAACTCGAATACGGGGTTCAATTTCTCACGTGTCGTATCCCCCAGCAAAGAAGTCCCGGCAAGGGCATATATCTTTTGATCCACGGTAACAACCACCGGATCTGGCTTCCCTCCGTTCAGGGTAGGGCCCTTCTCCCACTGTTGTTGTTTGGAATTTTTACTGAAATTGTAAATATAAACACGTTTAGGGTACCTTAATGTTACCAGATCAACATCACCCCCAATCGCGTAAGCTTTCGAACCCAGTGCGGTCAAGCCAACACAGTTTGTTGAAGCGTTCTCTTTGCAGAGTGCTTAACCGATCCATCCTTAATTCTCCTCCGGCTGTATCTATAGCCACCAAATTCATCTGCTTATCCAATGGCGACACGAATAGCAGGCATATCCTGCTACCCTCTCCGTCGCCCTTTCCATTGCCCTTGCCCTTTCCCTTTCCCTTTCCCTTTCCCTTGCCGCTGCTACTGCTGCTGCCGCAGCTGCTACCGCTTCGGCCGCTGCCTTTTGCGTTCCTCGGCTTCCTGCCATTTTCCCCCTTCATTCTCTCTATCTATAAATCTCTCACCAGGAGAACATATGAAACCCTAGAGCGTGATCGGGTATGTACGTGCGTATATGTTGTTTCATGGAGGGGGGCAATTTTTAACCCCGCCCTGTTACCTCGTGTACCAAATCCTCTCATATTGTATTGACTCACAGGGCTGTCCACGGGTCGGGTTTGGTCGGGTTCGGGTCGGGTTAGACCCAACCCGACTTCTGTCGGATTATCGGAATGTTCACCCGAAACCGACCGAACCACTGGTCGGGTTGGATTTATCGGGTTTGGTCGGGTCGCCGGATCCAAAAACAAAAAACTGTCATACAGAAATCAGAAATGTTGGGAGAAGAAGAGATCGACAAAACCATATCAACACATCACTTTCAGTCTTTCATTTAAAAAGAAAAATACATACAGATCAAGCACATCAAACTTCAAAAGATAAATACATACAGATCAAGCACATCAAAATTCAAAACTGTTTGTTCAACAAGTCGACGTAGTCCTCCGAGAACAGCGCCGTCGTCGTCGACAGAGCACGGTCACTGTCGATCAAGAAGAAGACCAGAAAGGCAACCAAACCCTGGAATCCATGCGCAGATCTATGGATTTTCGAAGCAAACGTAGAAATCTTGGTGTGGAAATTTGGGAACCCAAGGTTTCAGACTTTCAGTTAGAGTGGAGATCGAGAGTGTGGGGGTCAATTGGATTGGGAGAGAGAAGGGGGAGGGGGTTTAGGTTGGGGTGGGTGTTGGACAACTGAGATGAGAGAGAGAGAGAGAGATATGGCGTACTGAGAACGAACAAAACTGAGAAGTGAGAACCGGTGGAATTTAGGGGTTTTTTTTTTTTCCGTTTATACTTCTGTTATCGGTCGGGTCGGGTCATCCGGCAAATGATGTGGTACACCCGACACCTGACCGACCATTTGCAAAATCCGACAAAGTGGACCCGAATCCGACCGAAAAGGGGAATCAGATCCGTCCATTAGGTGTATTTTCGGGTCGGGTGGTCGGGCGGGTTGGATCCATGGACAGCCTACTATTGAGATTGAATTGTTCACGGATGGGCCATAATTAGTTCACGGAAGGACCGAGATTCCCTTATTTACGGAGTCGTCCGATCTCAATCGTCTGTTTCGCTTTGAATTGTCCGAATTTAAATAAAAATTTTCCAAAGAAAAATTAACAAAATTCTATATAAATCCGAACCGTCCACTGATGATGTTATTAGAAAAAATGAAACTCAAGGGCAAAAATGATAGAGGGACGGAATTGGGACAAATGCAAACTAGATAGACTACTTTAGAAATTTTAGATTTTATTTGTGATTTTACAAAGACAAACTCATACCTAATATCTTTCTTACTTTAATTATTTTATTTAATTGAATAATGAAAATATATTGAGGAAATTAAAAATATTATTTTAGAATATATTATATATAATGTCACGCTCTTGATTTTAAACATAAATATTGATAACTTTTCATAAAGAAAACTCTCGCAATTTATCCATAATTATTTCTCAAAAAAGTTTATTGCCAACCGTCTCGAATTATAGTTCCAAAATATTACATCATGAGGCACCACGGCCCAATACTCCATAAATAATTGGGTTAAAAAGTTCATAAAAGTTTACATTACACCTTCAAAATATGAATGAAATGAGCTAGATGTCTCCACTTTCGCAACTCTCAAAAGAATGCACGCATGTCCCTTCATGCTACTGCTCCAGACAAGGATTGAGCTACACTAGCCCAATATTAATTTGATTTAATATTTGTTCAATATACGGAACCAAAAAAATTCATATTTGATATTTTTTTTCTTAAACTATCTTTTCTGGGGTGCCTGCTTGGGGGACAACATGCGTGTTGGACCAATCTGGATTGTCCATACCCGGCAATGGATGGCTCAAATTGCATCTCGATCGAATAGATCTCGATTGTCCATTGTTGTTCTGCTGAGATGCAATCTATGCCATCCATTGCCGAGCATGAACAACCCAAATTTGCCCAACATGCATGTTGTTCCAGAGGGACAGCACGCACCCCGGGTTCATTTTCTATCAACTAGCGTCGTTCCCATTTGATGCACGAGATAAAATATTTGTGTGGCTTCGCTACAAAAATCGAGCACATACAAAATTTGTTGTTTTTCCCGTGCATCGAACGGGAACGACGCTACTTCATAAATATGTGAATGAAAAATTAGCTTAATAAAAAATCAGTTGATGCATGATAAAAAATCGTTTACTTTTGTATAGTAAAAAATGATTTTAAGGTTGAAGTCGTAAATTTTAAACGATTTGTTCTACTTAATTGCTATTGGTTTTCAATGAAGATATTCAGGGAGAGCTTATCCCTACTGTGGCTGGCCTTATCATCTGGGTGGCGGGTTGTCTTATTCAACAAAAAAAAAAAAAAAAAAACAGAGGTGTTGTAGAAACAATTGAAACCTGGTAAACCATTTCAGTTCCGACATTTTCCTTTTACCTTTCACATTTTAGTTTTTGAAGTCCAAGGAGTGCCTAATTGACACAGAGTAGACAGTGGGTAAGATCCTTGTAATGAACTAACTAGCTAGCTAGCAAGAACTGAGAAACCTTCAGCACCCAAAACAAAAAGGAAATTAAAAAGATCGAGCATTAATTGTTAGAATTTTGCACAAACAACAAGCCCTAATATCAAGCTTCAATCCATGGCATGTGAAATAAAATTAAACCTTAAGCTCATACCTGTGAGAGATGAAGATGTCATGATCTTCGGTGCAAGAGCAAGCCCTTCTCCTTTTTTTTTTTGGCTGCGAGATCGATCGGACATAAGCACAAGCCACTCACTTGTGCAGCACCGTCGTTTCCCCCTTTCTAGAGGGAGACACTACCTTCTCTCCTGGTGTCCGAAGATATGTGTTTTAGTGGGCCAAACACATATATAAAGGATGAGGGCAGGATACTCCTCTTGTGCCTAATAAAATGGCCCAGCCCATTATGGGTCCAAATTAACCACATAGCCCGAAGCTCACACTTAACAAAATACATACCAATAAAATTGGTGCATCAAAATGACCGATTACAAAATGGTGATCACTAACCAAATGGGTCTAAACGAATACTCGGAGATATTTGATAGTCGAACTAATCCGGAACCTTTTAACATAAATGAATATGCTAATCCACAAAATTGGAATAAATCTAACATTACATTCTGCAACTGCAATCAATTATTGAAAGGATCAAATTGGTACAAAGGCCAAACTTGCAAGCTAGCATAGTTGGTTAGGTAAAGGCTAAGTTCATGGAGGTCAAGAGCAGATCTTGACCGCCACTAAAATCCCGTAAGCTTCACATTCTGTATGAATTTAGCAGCTCTTTTATATATCGAGATGTGAAAATAAAAATTTTAAAAAAAAGTCTGGACCCAATACTTGGGCCAGATTGTGGAGAAGAGCACAGATTTCATTCTCTTGGAGGATCTAAAGCACACCAGATGCTTTCTCTTCAGAAATCTTACTGAAGTGCTTATAGCCAACATTGAGAGAGAGAGAGAGAGAGAGAGAGAGAGAGGGGGCCAACTAAAGATATGACAAATCAAAGGAAAGGAACAGGTAACTGTCCACGGCTGTAAAGGTAGTGAACGGACAGAAAGCAGAAGGCAAGAGCCACCGTCAGAGCCCTACCAGCAACGCTTACAACATCCAATACGGTGTCAAACTGACACTCCTGCCGCTCCCACAGCACCATCATGCACTGGCCCAAGCCATCCACCACCGCCGCCAAGAACACGGCCATCTCTCTCACCTCAGTTTCGAAGCTCAAACTAAAGGAAACAGACAAAGCAAAACCAATTCTTCCGCAACTGTTTACACCCATTTTGGCCAAAAATCAGAAAATGAATTATGGGTTTAAAGGTGGCCTTGAAGGTCAGTCTTCAGCCTTGAAAAGCCTTACAATCATTGGCCCACGAAATTGGGCCAATTTGGAAGCCATTGACTGAATGGAATTTTGCAAAGGCTTGTGGATCAAAAATAAAAAATAAAAATTTGCAAAGGCTTGGGTCAAATTGATGTCTAAAATTTTGTTATCACAAGCCTAAGCTCAAGATTGGCCAAGGACTTGAATTAACCCGCTAAGCCTGAGCATTTTATCCAGACCTAGCCTAGTTCTTAGAAGTAACAAGGCCTGCAAATAGGTCCAAATCAGTTAAAGCCTAGCCTAGCCTTGAGGCGAGTCTCAACTTAGCCTTTGAAAACATCTGTGCCTGTAGCTGCAAAAGTGCAATAAGGCCGTTACAGACCTGTGCAATTGCATAATAGTCGTGTGACAACACGTAACAATCTCAAGTCTTTTATTCAATGAATAGATTCTTAGCAGATCCCTGAAATCCTATTGCGCTATGTTTAAAACCATAGGTGTGGATATGAGCTCACTTCTGCAGCGTTTGTCGGCCATGATTCTTCAAGGGATTTGGGGTAGTCTTTGAGGTTTGTCGGAAAGTATGGGACTAAAATTAAGATTTGAGGCACCAAGAACTTGCTGGCCAAGCTTAGGAGCAGCAATTGAATTCTTCCTTCCTAGTATATATCAAAATGCAGTTTTGCCCTGTATGTGGAAAATGCATCACCCCTTAGAAGTAGGAAATAAGGTGGGAATTGAGCCCGGTATCTCTCTTATTCAAATTGGGACTATATAACATCAAATTGTTGTACTACTAGTGTTTTTATCATGTGATTTACTTATTTTAGTAAAACAAGTCTATCATGGGCTGTGCAGATGGTGCTAGGCTTAAAATACTCAATAGGTTTGGGCTTGAAAAGAAGAACGTAGGTACAATGTTTGGTTCAGTTGGATTTGGACAATCATACACCTCTTTTTTTTATGGTGCAAGATTGGCCAAACCTAGGAACAAATAAGCTAATCATTAATTTGTTTTCATTTATGGTTCTTATGGTCTAAATACATTCAAGTCAAAAACCTAGTTTCTAGAAGTCAAGTTTTGTGTTCACAATCCTAATTTTATTTGGAATGTTGTAGGTGATTTGTCATGCTCTTCAAATCAATGTAGTTCTTTTTCTTGATTAGAAAGTGTGTTCTGATTTACGGGTTTTCGAGGTTTCTTGTGGATTGTGTGACCGAATCCTAACGCTAGGTTTGGCGTCTAGAATTTCCTCATATTGTACACTTGACACGACACTGACTCTTCAACATGTAGATCTCCAAAAGTTGGAGGGCACGGCACGCTTGGGACATTCATAGGAAAATGTGTAATTTATTTTATCCGAGTACAGTACAGCAAAGCAAGTCCAATTACCTCAAAACATCGGGTATATAGTTTCTCACATTTATTAGTACATAATTTACTTAAGTGTTCCAACAAAAATGTTTTATCACTCATGTGTCTATATTCAATCAACCATCATCTATTGCGCGAAAAGAAGGCTCCCACAAGTGTTTTGAGAGTGTCCTTGTGTGTTCTAGAGTGTCCAAATGAAAAATGGTCAGAAAAACATAAGACACTTTTGATTTGAGTGTCAGTCCCAGAGAGTGTTAGTGTCCGTTGAGTATCTGACACTGATGCGTGGCATCCGGCGAAGTGTCCGTGGTGAATATTGATTTCAACTAAAAGATCAAAGCTCTAAAGTAGAGTTTCATACTGATTTTATGATCAATACTAGTAGATGAGTGTTGAGTGGCATGAATTAGATTGTTTAGCAGTCAAAATCAAATTGTTTAACATAACTAGCTTTGCATAGTGCTGGTTGGTGAACCCTTTATCATTTGGTTAACAGCATCAGCTTGCATTTTTGCTGATTATTAGGACTTGATCCTTTCAACAAGCATTTAATCCAGAATGTGGGAGGCATCTTCTAAAAATGTCGTTTCTCTTTATAAAAAATGATTCTTGGTTTTTGATATCCAAGTCCTTGGTTATCTGCAGGCTCAAGAAGGTTTTTGTTCCGTCATACATTTGGTAGGCTTCGGAGTGAGGAGGTATTCTTTTTAATTTTATAAGTTTTTTTTTTTTGGCGAGACTAAGAAGTAGGATGGTTGTAGTTTTACCCCACTGAAGCTTACATCGTCACGTATGTTTTGCACAACATTAAGTGTTCCAAGTTCTTTATATTAATACCCTTTTGACACTGGTCATAATCCATTAAAGAATTAAGCTCACATAGTTAAAAATGTATTGCAGGCACAGTTTGTTAGAGCTGAAAAGCATGTTAAAGAGTTGAATCTTTCTGTTGATTAGATAAAAAATGAGAGTAGAAAATTGCTTGAAAGGGCTGGTCTTGCTGAAAAGGATATGAGACATGGTTTGTCTGAATTAATGTAAAATTGTACTTGTGCAACTGTCAGTCTCATTTTTTTTTTCAAGTACAATATTGATAGGAATGCTGGAACACAGATTCAGCGTCTTGCGAGATCTGTATGCAAGGTTGAAGATTGGAATACAAGGTTGAAGTCCAATCTTCCGGTAAGTATATTATTCTTATCATTCAAATCTTTGTCTGGTAGTAAAACCAGATTCATCTTTAATTGGGAAGGCAACTCGTTCTTCAGATGACAAGGGCAGAAGTTTGAGGGCTCATATGGGAGGAGGATATTCTTTGGATGAATACGCGGTTGCCTTCATCTGAATTAGCTGTTAATGGAAAACTTTAGGGGGGAGGGGAGGACTTAAGTCTATATGGGATGTTGTGGTAATAATGAGTTTGATTGATCGGGACACAAGACTTGAGTTGGGCTGGTTTAGGTTGGGTTTGTTATTTGTGGACCCGCGGCTCCTCCTCATCACCATTTGGATGCATTTATTTTGTTGTGGTGCCCCACTTGAGCGCGCGCCTCTTTAATCAAGTCCCATTACTTTTTTAACGAGGCAGAGACTGTAATTCTTCTGCAGCAAAAGTGTGGTACTTGATCTCTTAATATTTGTGCATTCCCAGTGTCTGATTGTTTTGTTTTTCATTTGTAGTTTTACTTTAATGTGGGTATGCGGTACTCATGCGACTTCATTCTGTTAGGTTTTTTGTCGGTTGAGAATTAATTTGCATTAAAGTAAGACGATGCTTGTCGTTTCATTACATTTTCTGCAGACTTGACGGATGGATTGCGAGAACTTCCTGGTAGGGAAGCGTTGAGACTCCGGGCAGAGGCGAGTACAATGTCTTTTTCTCATTTACAATGCCCCTCTCATATTTTTTACCCTTCTTGGTGTTACTCCACACACTCTGTGTCTCTTTGTGGTCAGGTTGCGTCTTTGGCGTCACATCTCCGACAGGAGCGGGTTGCTATGAACAGAAGAGTGTTGAAGATTTCAGAATTAGGCATACCTGTTTGAGATTCCTTTTTTGGAGAGAGAAAAATTACACGTTTTTCCTTGCAAGTTTTTATAGATGGCATGAATCAGAGAGCATGTACATTAATGAATCTGTATTTTAGCTACCCAAATCTCACTTTTTTTTATTTTACCTACTCAAATTTTTCTCAACCCTACACCAATCCTCTCTACTATCATCTCTATTCTTATAAAATACTATAAAACATTATCCATTCATCTCTCTCTCACACACACAATCTCTTCATCCACATAAAATTCAAGAATTGAACCCAGAAATTGTCCGGCGAAGAAACCAATTGAAAAAAACTCTGATTTTTAACCCAATCCCACAAATTGACCCCAAAATCCACAAATTAAACTCAAACCTACAAGTTGACCCCAAATATTTCGATTTTGAATTGTACAAAATTAGATGAAGCTGATCGAAAAACTTTGCCCGAAGAAGCCAACGAGCAAGCGTTGATCTCTGCCGACTCCGGCTATTTCTGCTGCTCATCAAGAAAACTCTGCCGCTAGCCGACGGAAAAAACTAAGGTGCTCGTCGATCTTCATCCTCGTCAAAATCGTTGTCCTCGTTCTGCTGCTCCAGAGAGAGAGAGAGAGAGAGAGAGAGAGAGAGAGAGAACAATAAAATAAAGGATGGCGGTGAACAGTATCTCGGTAAAAGTACCGAGCAATTGCAGCAAAGGTATTTTTCCTTTGCCTTTTGCTACGCTGGTGCAGAGGACTTTTGTGGGTTTTCCTCTGTATTTTACCTAACAGATACCATATACTTATTCTTGTGTACATGATACCATATACTTATTCTTGTGTACATGATCTGATTCACTAATTTTTGAATCACTAGATTTTGAGTACCATATTGTGGTAGCATCTATGTTATGGATTTTGAGTACCATATTGTGGTAGCATCTTGTGTTGTGTTGTGTTAATGCATTGGTGGAGTTTTGAAATGTGAAGTCCATTCAACCAATATGTTTGATGCACAAAGATGGCATTCAAAATGCGGTACGTAAATGTGATCATGGCAACGCACAAGGAATTTTCTTTTCTAATAGTTGACACACTCAAAGTATGCTTTACCTTTAAGGAACACAGCACACATGGTAAAACAAATTACGCGTTTAGAGTGTTTTGAGCAAATTCTATATGAGTGGAATTCACATGAGACAAGGATGTGTTGAACCGTAAGGTAGGAAAATAAAAGAGAATAATAACTCTGCATTTACATGGGAGAAGGATATGTTGAAAACAAGAACAATAACTCTGCAAGAAAGCCGTAAACCATGAACTACACTAATTTTGCTGCTCTTTTACAGCTTCAAACAATGAATTAGTCACCTACTGTTTTGAAGGAGTCCACGTGTTCAACGCAATTTCAACCTTTATCTCGAGTTCCTTCATAGAAGGTTTTCACCATTTATACATGGTTGCAACAACATGGTCATCATGACCCTTAAATACAGATGGTAATATAAGCCAATATGGTGATTTGAAGTCTGCTTACCAAATGCTAACAAGCAATTCTGGGGTCTTCACCGCAAAAAGATAAGAGTTTGGTTTCACATCCTGGTTCGAAAGGAGGCTCCAGCTCCTAAGTGATAAAAAGCAAGAAAAGCTACCTGGTTTCTATTTTCATTACCTTCCTCGTATATGTAGGTGGTCAATTGCATATGTAGAAGGTCAATTCATTAGAAAGTGATTCATACATATCATCAAACTAATTAATAGCAGCATCTCTTATCTCAGCTTTTGGTTTGGACTCCGACAACTATTTTCTCATCTGTGTGAAAAGTGGAGATGGGGGTCTTCCAGTCCCTCCTGCACTGCTACCAAATGCAGAGAAGCCGCCACTTCCTTGCTGGCTGTTGAAGGCTCCAAATCCACCACCTTCAATATAACGAGTAAAAGCCAATGTGAGCCAAAAATATAAGCGTCATTTGTTATGTGCAGCAAAAGAAGTGGGAAGAAAAGGTGCTCTACCTGAACTGGGGAATCCACTGCCAGAAGCAGCTCCTGCAAAACCACCACCAGCTGAGGCAGGGGCAGCAAATCCCCCTCCAGCTGCAGTAATGCCACCGAACCCGCCACCAGCTGAGGCAGCAGCAGCAAATCCACCTCCAGGTGACGCAGCACCAGCAAACCCACCACCAGTTGAAGATATTGCAAAGCCACCGGTGGAAGGTGAGCTGATCAAACCACCACTGAAACCACTGGCGGAAGAGGGACTTGTACCAGGTCCAACACCACCAAGCTGTCTTGACTGTCCAAATGCACCAAGAACTGATCCCAAAGCTTGCTGCCCTGATCCAAGCTGTGCAGGCTGCCCAAATCCACTTCCTGCAGCAGAGATCTGAGGAGTGGTTCCCGTACTGAACCCACCGGAGAGCGCACCAAAGTTTGTTAGCTGGGATGGTTGGAAAGGTTGTGGAGATTGAAAGCTGAAGGATGCAGGTCGAAACAGCTCTCCTGTAGGAACAGTCATACTAAATGGCGAGCTAGCTGGAGTTGACACCACACCACCAACACCAAATGCCCCACCAAATGGATTTGGCTTGCCAGGAGTGGGATTTGGGGATGAACCAATCCCAAAACTACCAAGGCTTCCTAAAGTGAGTTCATTTGTCTGACTTGTCTCAGGAGCTTCCTCATCCATCTCATCCTCCTGGGTGACTGCGACGTTTGCACTTTCACTTTTTCCACCACTGGCACTCCCAGACATTGATAGAAGTGCAGCAGACACGTCTGCTGCGAATGACCGTCCGGGTTTAGAATTCAGTGCTGCATTCATTGTGAGATTTGCCATGCCATCAAAACTTGGCTTACTCACAGATTGCAAATTATCGGAAGGTTCACCTCCAGGCCTGAATGGCAATGAAGACTCGAGCTTCAAAGTAAATCCAGTCTCATTCTTTGGAGAAGAACTTTGAACTGTAGAACTCTCTTCTGCTGTGGAAGTAAGCTTAGGTATAGGATGCTTTTGCTCTCTCTTGGGAGACTCAGTTTCAAAGTTCATAGAAGGAATGGGGATAGCTGAGGGCGCTGCATTTTCAGGAACCTGATAAGAGGAGACAGAAGAAAGAAATGAAGAGGAAGAGCTCGATGATTGGGAAAGCAAGGCAGTCTGACTACCATATGTACCGGGTTTGGAATTAGTAGATGATCTTCCAATTGAGATGGGTAATGATGAGGTTTTTTCAGTTGGATCCGGTAAAGAAGATGGGAACAGTAATGATGAAAGGACCGGTGCAGATGATGGACTACTGGAAGTTGAAAGCATAGGAGATGGTGATGTTAAGCTACCAGAATGGCCTTTACTTGCTGCAGTATCAGAATGGAAAACTTCTGCATTCAAGTTGGGAGCTGGTGAATAATGAAATGGTGATTCAAGACCTTTCCCAGATTTCATAAAAGAGCTTTTGGTGATGCTAGGATGATGGTTCCTGTTCTCAAATGTAGACTTCACAAGATAGGTGTCTTCTTCATTCAAATCTGACATTTCACTGGGTTTCTTCTGCAAGGAAAGTGTCTGCCCATGTAACCTCTTGGAAACTGATGGTGTTTGATGTAGTTCCACCTGGGACCTCTCGGAATTGTTGACAGTAAGGGCAGGCTTCTCAATTAGAGTTACCCCATTGCTTGAGAGGTTGGCAGTTGGATTGAAACTCCCCCTTACATTATTTTGTTTGGCAATAATTGAGGATATGGGTGCAGAATGTGATGGGAACACAGAGGCCTGTTTTGTTGGTCTACCCTGAATTCCTATACAAATAAAATGAATAACAATCAACAGCAGTTTCCCACCTGTTTGCCTTGAAAAGTTCGTGCACTTAGCAAATTACTTCATTCACTCAAGTTGTGGCTTACCTTCTCCCTCAGAAGGATAAAAGAGAGTTGAGGTGGTGGTATAGAGCTCTGCACGAGCAACTGCTGATCCTTCCCGCATTTGGGACTTAACATGTTTCTTATCCAACAAGTCGGATCTATCTGCGCTTGCCTTGGCACGGTCTTCATGCAAGAGAACTCTTTTTACAGTTGTTTTTGGAGGTTCAAAACTAGCCCAGCTCTGCGTAGAAAGCAAAATATACACATTTCTCAGCCCTGGGAAAAGACATCCAAAGCAAATGGCAACAAGAAAAGATCACACATAAACATGGACATGTACATAATTTACCTCCACCATTTGTTATATTTAAGATAATGAAATCACATAACGAAGAATAGAAACAATGCAACTTTTCCTCCAACAGCATTGGATTAAATTCTCATCTCAAGATGAAAAGAGCATTTTCTCATTAAAAAGTGCACTGATGGTGATTGTAATTGCCCTCTCAGAAAAAAAACCTATTAAATGGGAACCTCACGCAAGAAAGCTGCAGTAATTGGATCAAGAATTTTCTTTTTGTGGTCATTTAAAAGTGAGCTTTCCCCAATTTACTTGTCTTGTTGGAACTTTTGTTGTAAGCATTGAAGATGGTCTCAAAATCAAGTAGTACAAGATCAACAATTCATTTTAATCGCCAAGAGTCAAGTTCTTCATCATTGGACATCTTACGTGCAAAGCTAAGGCTCTTCGACTCTGCACTGTTCATTTAAGTACTCCCAAGCCAGCACAAGCCCTACATTCTAAGAGTGACCAAGGACTGGGTTCGTAAACTTTCCAGATTACCTGGTGCAAAAGCTTCACAGTAAACAATGATCAGATTGGTGGTCGTCAATTTTTCATTCTATAGTCCTATTCAGGCATGTACACTGTTTAAATTGTAAGGTTCCAAAAGTAAGTGAAGGATTTAGGAGTGTAAGTTCCAAATATTCGCCTGGTCTGGCCCTGCTTTTACGAAGGAAAGGAAAACGGCACAGAAGGTTTCTTTTTCCTTTGGGCGTGACCTGTGTGTGTAGGGAGAGGGGGGGTGGGGGGGGGGGGTTGTTGGAGATCCACACACACACACAGATGGGTTGGCTCCATTGATATTAGGGCTTATATGAAAAAACCAATGCAATTTCTCCTCCACAGAAGTAAGTAATTGCCGAACCATGTAAAAATTGTTTTATCTTTGTTTATTTGAGGGGTGCGTGTTTGCAGGGTATCCATGGCGCAACACAACCTCAATAACAACTTCAATTCGACAGGACACCACAAAATGGCAACTGACCAATCCATGAACCAACTTTCCTTGTTCCACACACTATGTTCCAATCAACCAACTATTTTCTACGGAAAAAGTCTCTTTATTCTCTCTAATCTGTCAGCTACCGTGCTCAAATAACTGAAATAGACATGACATAGGCCAGGAAACTAGAAATAGTACTTTTAGAGAGGATAAGTTAACCACCTTATGAGAGACAGTGCCTCCCTCACTGGCCAACCTCCTCAAAAACCTCACCGTAACACCATCGTAAATGGAAGTGACCTTGAAAGAAGACCCATAAAGGAAGGGCCCTAGACAAACTATCAGAAAGGGCTACCACTCAAAACCCTAAACATATACTAGCCCCTCAACACCCTGACCTTGTACCACAAGATTAGTTCATTATAACAACCTTTGACCCTGACACCACTTCAAAATAGATGAGAGAGTGAAGATATCTCAATTGCTCCTCAACATCACCAAAGATGATACGTGGATTTGTGCGAGGGGTTTGAATCGTTTGATTACGTCTATTGATCTCCTATTTCAACATCTTTCAAGTAGATTTTGATGTTATAAGTTTTTGTTTTGTATATTTTTCTTACGAAACATTTTTCTACAGCGGTTGTCACAAGGCTCTAGATTTTAGTGAACACCAAATTTTCTTCCTCTCTGGCACCAAGCTGCACTTGGTCTCGGTCACACTAGATGTTTGTAACACATAACCAAAGTACAATCAGAGTAAGCAAATGCAAACACAATTCACTGGAAAAACACCCCAGCTTTTTACCTCATAATGAGTACAAAGGATGCCAAGATCCACTTAAGAAATGTCTACAAAATGACAGAAGCATTTCAAGAAATGTTACCCGGTCGAGGGAATCACGCCTCCTCCTTGCGGTATCTGATTCAGAACCCCTCGTAGCACTCGGTTGATTTCTCCTGGACTGGCCTTTACCAGCATCAGAGCATGAAGAAGTTAAGAGTCTTTTGTTTGAGTGGGTATCGCCAGCTACTTTTCCATCTGGAGAGCTAAATGAGGCACTGTTGTAAGGGATCCCAATTTCTTCAAACAAGTCTCTTCTCACATTTTGTGTTTTCGCAGAAGGTGGCTCAATACTCAACACAGCCATCTGTTTTGTGAGACATTCAGAAAGTTGCTCTGCAGCAGCTAATTGTGAAGTCATTGTATTACATAAACTACGCAAGGACTGGACATTTCTGCAAGGGAATCCTTTATGATTAGAAGAAGTCATAATTGCACTAGTCTTGGCAAGTTAACTTAAACAGAACTAACAGCACATCTGTCGGACAATAGGTTCCCACGTGGGCTTATTGCACCAAACATGATACAAAGAAAACCCAACTAATTATCACTTAGCAGTCAAAGAGGAAAGTTCTCATGTCAGCTTGTCAAACTAAAATGAATAGTATGTGTAACAAATAACAGGCACTTGTTATAATTTCCATACCTCGAAGGCCCATATCTTCCAGGAAAAGTTCTTTGACTCATTTGAATGCCATCATTTTCACCAAATTTATTAAGCTCGAGAGTATTCAAATGCCTTTCCAATTCAATCAGTTGGTTAGTCAGTTCCTGGAACAGGGGGGAGGAGAGGGATAGTGTGATGACGCATTGAATCATAATTCAGCAAATTCCGTAACCACTAACCAGTAGAATGTAACTGATGGTCAACCTGATTTACTTTTGATATATGCTGCTGCTTCAGCTCTAGTTCAGAACTCAACTTCTGGCGATTCCAAAGATCCAAATATTGCCCATCAGTAGCTTGCTTGACAATGCCTTCCATATAAAATTTCCTTGCTAAAACTGGAAACCAATCACAAGATCATGTGGTGACTCAAAAAGATATTACCCAACTTAAACAATTGCATGACCGAACTCATAAACTTACTAACACCAAATGATAACTGGTCATTTCGTGTCTGCTGATTTGGCAGCTAAGAAATGCCTTCACTACTGTGACCGAAATGCAACTACAATTACATGCATATGTCTCTCCGCCTATAATAATGTCTTGAACTCAAAATATCTTAAATATACATAAAAGCTTTTGGTTGCAGACACTTAAAATTTTAAGAAGAAACCATAAGAGAGGACAAAACATCCAAGCTCATATGCAACCAAATGCGCTTCATGTATGTAACCAAGTGGCGCTTGCAGCAAAAGTCATCACTGATCCAAATTACGAAATGAGAAACTAAAGGATGGATTTGAGGAAAATTTAGTTGTACACCAAGGCAAACTAAGAGAGGACGTGGGAGGCTCGCAAGATGGGCTATTTAGCTCAGTGGTAGAGTGCACCTTTGATAATTTCGTTGTTTTAAATTGGACCTGCACACTCTCTTTTATTTGTGAAGATAAGTCTTAATGTTTTCAAAGTAGTTAAAACAAGTCAGCCTTGCCTTCGTATTGTATAAGAACATGTAGTAACTGAGAAAGTACCTTGCACGGTGTTATCAACAATAAGTTGGATCTCCCCCAGCCGCTCATCCATTATGCTCTACAAACTCAAGATATAGAGAATCAAATGTAAATAGTCCACCAGAGCTACATGTATACATTTACATAAATGTTTTTTTGTGTCTGTGTGTGTGTGACACCGAAGTAGGCCTGTCAATGGACCGGATCCGATTCGAAAAATCCGATGCAGATCCGAATCCGATAACGTCGATCCGATATCCGATAATCGGAATCCGGTAATTCAAATACGGATCGGACCGGATTCGGATCGGATCGGATTAAATCCGTTATCAATCAGAATCCAAACTTTTTTTTTAAATTTTTTATTTTAAAAACAGTAAATTTTTATTTTGAAAATAAAATGTTTAAGAAGTTGTATTTTTATTTTTATTTTTTAAATTTTTTCGGAAAATATTTTTTTTTGAAAAAAAATTTTTATTTTGCTAAAATTTTTGAAGTAAAAAAAGTTTCGGATCGGATTCGGATTTTCGGATCAGGATTACCACTATCGGATTCGAGTCGGATCGGATTTGAATCTTATCGGATCCGGCCCATTGACAGGCCTACACAGAAGTATGTAATTGTTAGGATATTGGTTTACACAAAACATTAAACATTACGTACAAGGAGAAATACAGGGGATAGCACAAATGATGAGGACAGACATAAAGAGCTAGCAGACAACAGAGTAAATAAAAATAAATTTGTTCCCATGAAGTCCATAATCAACAGTTCAAGCAGATTTTGTCAGCACTTGGTTACAGGTTACAACACAATTAATTCTGCAAATCTCCAGAGCTTACCTCGAGACAGAAATCCAGTTAGTTGGTAATTTCAGATTTGGTTGATAGGAACACTAAACAAAGGACAGGAAGACCTCCAAAGAAGAGAATAAAAAAAGTAAACAAAGCCCCTAACTACATTTACAATACAACCCCACCCCACCCACCCACCCACCCACCCACCCACCCGTTAAATTTCTTGGAGGGTTCCAACCTAAAACCAATTGGCAATAGGTGGAGTAGCCTCTATAATTTACTCCCCCTCAGGTGGAGTATTAACCAAGCTTGGGTGGCTTAGACGAGCGATGTGGGACAAGTCTAACACTCCCCCTCACGTGCAGCCCGGATGCACGTGGAGGTGACTGACCAGAAACTGACTGACTGACTCGGGCGACAGAGATGACAGAGACTTTCCCACGAGAGGTGAGGCCACCCAAGACCTAGCTCTGATACCATGTTAAATTTCTTGGAGGGTTCCAACCTAAAACCAATTGGCAATAGGTGGAGTAGCCTCTATAATTTATTAACCAAGCTTGGGTGGCTTAGACGAGCGATGTGGGACAAGTCTAACACCACCCACCCCCTTCCAATCTCCAGAAATGGAAGATGATAAATAGAAAACTCTATTCCATCGTGAGTTGACCTCCTCCATCTTATCCAAAAAGAAATCCAAGCATTACACTAACCACCAAAGGAGAATCAAAAAAAAATCTCACTCCCTTTTCACTTCCTTGTTGCAATCCAATCCCCGAAAGTGAGCCACAAACATTGGGAACAAGAAGCCAGAACCACCCAACAAATGTTTGCCAATTGAAATAACTGATGCTCTAAAAAGTATAAGCTAACAATGCAAAAATGAATGATGAACCATCTCTGTTTCCTCCTACACATCACACTCACACACCATTAAGGACTACCATTGCAACTTGGCTCCAAATATTTCATTAGCCACGATCCATGAAGCCAACTTCTACTTACGAAACCCTACCTTAAAGAAACACAAAATCTTTCTCAATATGAAAGCGAGGAGAATTTGGATTATCAAACATTTCGTAATTGTGGCTTCCGACGAATAAAGTGACCGCCCCCTTTTGTCAAACCTCATTAAGAATAGGCAACAAAAATGCCAATTCAACTGCTTCATGATCACTAATATTTCTAGAGAGAAAAAAATCCCATGTAAATTGGAAGTGAGAAAAATCATAGTTTTGTTCGAGGACTGAGTCAAACAATACACAAGCAGGAAAAAACATCAAAAGGACAATTTCACTAGATGGGAGACACCATTGATCACCTCAACCTTCTCGTATTAAGGATGAGCCGATATTACATAAGTAAAAGGATACAATTTTGATACTTCCAAGGGGAGCCAATTGAGTCCACTTACTAAAAAGAATTACAATTTGATACTTCCTATTTGTGTTTTGTTTTCCACTTTAATGGAATTTCATTTCTAGGAGAGAGAGAGAGAGAGTAGAATGCCAGTATAAGTATTACAAATCAGAATTTGACAGCACAAAGAAAGTAGAATGCCTAACCACGAACAGCTACAAGGACCTAGTCTATACAAACACATGAAAAGATACAAAAAAGTGATCCAAAGAACTAACCTTCCACACTCTGCAACTGTTGAAAAGTGTCACTATACCTTCCTCTAGCTCTAAAACAGAGCTTTCATATTGAACAGTGCAGGCATCCCTGAAACCACCCGGTCCTTCTATACATTGCAAAAGGGTTTCGAGTTCTTTGATCATTTCATCAACCTGAAAAATGCTCGATAATCAGAACAACAAAAATAGAAACATTCACATAATACATCTATGGCCGCTAAAGTATGCCTTTAGGCTCTGTTTGGAACTTAGGGAAAGAAAATAAGAGAAAATGATTATGGGAGAAATGAGAGAGCAAGTGAGAGAAAAGTTGAACTTGGATTTGGAATTGGAATTGGAATTTTCCCCTCTTTTTTTAGAACCAAACAAGGGAAGGAAATTTTTAAAAAATTTCCCTTTCTTTCTACATCTTTCCACAAGTTCAAAACATTCAAATTTTTGACAAGTTTTTCAGGCTATGTTAGGACGACCGTATTATAAGAAAAATATATGTGCAACAACCGATGCCATGGTTCCACTGATTGGAACATACTCATCGCCACTACAGAGTTCTTTAGGCTGGTTATTCAACCTAATAACGCTGCTACTTAGCTATATTGACAACTTCCAATGAAAGTCTCTAAACAAAATACACCCATGCTTTTAAATTAGAGGCCATTTCCAGTCTCCTAGTCGAGATTGCTAGGATAGGTGGACTTAGACCTTGCACAGTCTCAAAGCCATGTTGTCATGCTTGCAGCCTGGGTTGCCCTAGGAATGAGCCTCCTGTTTTCTTACAAATCAGGGTTCGTGTAACCTTGTAGGCCCCTCAACTCTACAGGAGTCATCTCGGAAATTCATGACTCTTGCAGGAGCACAGAAGCACTGAGCCAGAAAAGAACAAAGTAGACAAAACTCAATAGAGCTGCAAATAGGAAAAAGACCAAAAACAACACATGGTGACACCAGGAAAATACATGCTCTTCAAAATGAAAAACAGAAAACAATTCTCCTACATTGCCAAATTGTTTTGACAGCTGAGGCTCAGTATTCAGCAGCCTTGTCGGGGAGGCAGCTCTGTAATTCTCTTTGGAAGAGTTCACCGGTGCAAAATTCTGTTGGGATGACGATACTGAGCTACGAATGGCGGGCAGTGGATGGGCAATTACTGGCCCAGTTGAAGCACTCTGTCCACCACTATAGGATGTTTTTCCAGAAGAAGAGAACGCCATTGATGAGCCAGCAGCTTGTTTTGCATGGGAAAAGTTTCCAAGTGGTACTCCAGGAAAATGTGCATCACTCGAATTTGTTCTGGAGGTGTCAGATCGATTACTCTGAATAGAACCTGGAGGAACAAACGAAAACCCTCCATCAGAGGTTACAGGAAAAGTATGTTTTGCATTCGACGTTGGACTTGATGGAGCACCCTTTAGGTTACCTGATTCAAGACTTTCAGGTAACTCCTTACCTAAGTCAAAAGCTCTGGGAAGAGTTGTGGAAATGGACTGGCTGGACACATTAGATGAAAATTTTCCTGGAAAAGAAACAGGACTGGATCCACCTTCAGGAAGCTTTTTAGTTTCTCCCTTGCTGAAATCTATAACCACAGGCCCAGGTTCCTCCAAACAAGAGGACTTCGGAGACAAATGTCGAAAAAATGGACCTTGCGAAGCAGAAAGCAGAGATTGTTGACCATCTTTATCTTGGTCTACCTTAGTTACAAGAAACTTCTGCTGCCCGAGGGTTTCAAGTCTCTCTGAATTCACTGAACGCATTGGTGCATTTGTCACAGGAATCCCATTACCTTCTTTGATGAGAAGTTCCTTCTTGTCTACTCCCTGAGATTGAAAACCCAAACCCACTTGCACACTTTTGGAAACCAAACCACCAGAAGTACTAGGCTTTCCATCTTCCGAAGATACCAATGTAGGAGTATCATCTTCCTCATCAGAAAGCAGAGAGATGTTGTCAGGTGGAACTGAAGGTCCTGCGACACTGTAGAAGAAATTGATTCACTACATCAGAGATCGTACAAACACATTTTAGACTTGCATTACAAAAATCAGAGGCCAGCAGAGGCTATGAAGAAGAATTAGAGGCAGACAGAGAATATACACAATCTCATGGAGTACCTGGCAACTTGGTACATAAAAAGCTTTCCGTCTAAAGAAAGACACAGAAGAATGCAAAAAGGTGAAAGTTCCTTATATTCAGCTCCAAGCTGGACTTCAATTTTCTCATTCTGAGAAATCCTGTCCACGCAGAGTCCCAGGACAATATTATCGTCACCATTTCCTGAAAAAGAAGGTGGGTGTTGTAGGAAAACATGAACTAACAAAATTCAAGCAATGGTCCAGAGAGATGTAATCAATGAAACTACTTAGCAGCAAAATAACAGAAAACAAGTCGTCATTAGTGTAAAGAGGAATCCCGTCAGACAAGCATTTTGCGGTTTTGATAGTTGATGTGCATCAGAGATACCTTTGTGTGGCAGAATCATCTGACATGAAATAACTTACCAGATGGATAACCTTAATGAAACTGGAATACATAATAATCAGGCAAACAATTGCTAGCCTATAGAATGAGATCAGAACTGTGTAAACCGTGTCCATCCTCAACCTATGTAGCAGAGACACAGATACGGACACGGACACGGCAATTCTAAAAAAAATGGGGATACGGACACGGCGGGGGACACGCCACGTGTATAAATAAATATATATATATATATATATACATATATTTTTTCTTTTCTTCCACTGTTGATGAAGACATGTCCTATATGAATGTATAAGATTACCATGGTCCAAATAAAGACATAATTACAGTTTAACCCAAGTATTTTTGAATAATTTCATATTAACCCCTCAAAATTAAAAAAAAAAATATATATATATATATATATTACATTTTGACCCCTAGCCATGTCCCCGGCGTGTCCCCAGCCGTGTCCCCCATCAAAAAATAATAATAATTAATGGACACACCACTTGGCATGTCCAATACGTATTTGGGCGTGTCCCCGCCGTGTCCCAGTGTTGGACACGAGGACACAGCGCCCTTTTGGAGGGTCGGTGCTACATAGTCCTCAACCACTAAAAGGGGGGGGAACTAGCTATTCACTTGTCAATAAGCTCCTTCACTTGTTTAAACAGCCAAAAATTCCTTAAGCGCAAATCAACCATTTAAAGCAAAAATAACCAGATTCCATGTCCTCCTCCTCTGGCCAACTCCAGCCTTCCATCAACTACTGAGTTTAGTCAGCCCTCTGAAGATACACAAAGTAACTCCATACATGGACGAAAAAATATGTCTCAATGAAATAACAAAGAAACTCATCCATCAACTCAACTGCCTTCTCACGTATGTTACACCTATTAGTGGTAATGTGCCCTAAAACAGGGAGATCATCCATCACAAGGGTCTTCACATCCATAGATATTCCCAAACAAAATTATAACCTGGAGGGGCTTTCGAAGGCCACACTCCTCGCCCCTTCAATTAGCTCGGTGAACAGATAAAGCATGTTGGTAGGCTAGAGAGCACTTTTATTACAACCAGGCACCCACCCACGGAGAAAAGCTAACCCCAAGTAAAAGGCATCAATCCTTAAATGCTCTTTCTCCGACTGTCATTCAACCTTTCAAAATTCCCTAAAAGCTAATATATCTAGGCTTTTTCCTTCCTATAATATAGAAAAGGGGCAGAAAAGGCCATAATGATGTTGAGCAGCCAAAAGATATCATTCTTGGAATCTTTCTATTTTATTGTGTGGTCTTTAAGAATCAAGAACCATGCTAAATACAATTCCAATTGATGCAAATCCTGTTTCGCAAGAGGCAGGAGTTACCCTTCAAGGGAGCTGTTGTAAATAATCATGACCAAACTAACATGAAATAATGTTTAAAAAAAACCATACAATGAACAGAAGATGATCAGGACATCTTGGAAAGGTAGAAGGTTTAACTGACTGTGAGTGCCATAAGCCTGTACACAATCTGAATTTGAAAAACTATATTCGTGACAGCATCAACCAACATACTCAGCATTCTAGATGACCAATATAATAATAGGTTTTAATACCTTGAAGGGCAATCTTTGGACACAGGGTGTCTCTCACAATATCAATAACTGCAGCTTCCTTTCTATTATCCAGTGACCAACCGAACAATACAATGTGCTGATCTGTACTCTTTCGGTTAGCAGTAATGGCAAGCTCACTGTATGTGAAAACACAGTGCATTAGCTAGGTACCATCTGTGTAGATTGAACAGGTTAAGTATCACAAGTACTTGCTCCAAGTCCAAACTCAACTTGCATTGCAGGATAAAAAATAGCTACACCGCCAAAAAAAACATGTATCACAAAACAAATAGTACACAAGCTAAAATATAGGAAAAAGTAAACAAGAGCAAATGATCCCGAGAGTCTGATCGGAGTCCACAGGGACCGCAATCGAAGATGCAATGAATATATATGAATCCATGTTTGACAAAATTGATGCAAGCAGAAAAGAATCTTGAGCTGAAGTTGTTAGTTCTAGACTTATAGAAGAATCTTTTGGGAAGACAAAAACGAGTGAATAACTAATTATGGTCAATAAGATTTTAATTATCATTATTTAACATGGAATGTACGATGGTTTGACCAGTGACCTCTTGTATAAAATATGAGATTGCAAATAAGGATATAATTGAGCAACTTTCCACCTACAGGATGAGAGCTTCTATCTCTCAGTGGGAACGGAAGTTTCCCCCGGGCCTCAAAACTAGTAGACCTCCACCCTTCATCCCATGCCGCAATATCACCGTGTTCAGACCCAAGTCTCCATAGCTCCGGCCGTCTTTCCTTTCATACACCCCACCCCCCAAATAAAACCCTTCTATTGTCCTTGCTCGTATCTATCTCCCCTTGCCTTCGCCCTTTCCCTTATCTCCACATGTAACCGAATTCAGTTCTGATTCTTTCACCCTACATCCATAATTCCCCCTTCCTTCTTTGCCAAAATCCGAGAAAACCTCCCTATTTGTCTAAGTTTTTTCTTGACCTAGTTACCACCATTTTTCAACTTTTGATTTTGCCTCTTCGTCTCTCATTGGAGTTTGTCCCACATCGGTTAATTATCTCCTCCAAAACTAGTATATGAGCCTGGCGGCATCTCCCCTCATTGACAATTGGTTCTGAGTTGGATGCTTTAAAATGGTATCAAAGCTAGGAATTTGTTAACCCTGGTTTGTACCATAACTGTAGTACTGTACCGTTGTTCGTCAGGATCCATGTGCTATGGATCATTTGTTTACCTCTCCAGGTGCAAGTAGGAGGTCGCACGTGCGGGGAAGTGTGGAGTTTCACATCAGTTAATATCTCCTCCAAACTAGTACATGAGCTTTGGCGGCCTCTCCTCTCGTTACCAATTGGTTTCGAGTTGGATGATTTAACATCCCTTAAATCACATAATGCGTGGGCCGGTGTGAGAGCGCGAGCATAGGTGTGAAAGCGTCTTTCAAAAACCTCCCAAACAACTAAAATTTGTGAGTGCAAGGATTGACAGCGCTAGCACAGAGCAAGGATTGAGAGTGGGAGCGAAGGCTGTTTCGAAGGATTATGTGACTAAGCCCTTGGATATCTATGTCGGAGTTGGATGAGAGGGCCATAGATTTGCAAGAAACACCCGGTGAATCCGAAGACACATTCGAAGTTGTCTTATTGTGAAGGTAATCCCGCAAAGGAACCATGACAAATGGGATTGTTTTGAATATTTTAAAGATTGGTTTTTGATTTCCCGTTGGGTTGGTAACGTGTTTTTATGCCATTTCCTTATTGTGGAAGACAAGGATCACGTTTATAGAATAAATAGTTGTTTTCATGACCTTTTTTATGGTTTAGGTGCATGGTCTAGGACTCCCTATCACTATCATGACAAGAACAAACGCCGTTAAGGTAAACCTACTTGGGTTGAAGCTATAGAAAAAAAAGGGAGGATTCTAAATCGTTATTGCCAAGAATCAAGGTCCCAGTTGATATTATTAAGCCTTTGTTGAACGGATTCTTTTGCAAATGGCCAATGATGGGTAGTAAGTTGAGGTAAATGGATGGATGTTAAGAACAAGAGAATATTCGAAGCATTGGCCATGATAAGGCACGTGCAAATATGCTCCTCCAGTTTTGGGTGATGGAGGGTATGGACCAGATATGAGAACGTCTATGCCTTGAAGTTTGGGTCTGTCCAAAGAGTACTTGTGCGAGCAGATTGACCAAATGGAGGACAAAAGTGGTGCTGCTGAAGAAGAGGCAATCTCACCCTTAAACCGCAGAGCCATCTACACAGCTGCATGAGTACCACTCCCCAAATCAAACAACGCACCTGCTGCCAACGCGCCACATTGACCAAAAAGGCTATAAAGCGGTGTAGTGTGTACAAGCTAACACACTCCAACAATTCTGCCACATATCAAATCTGGCATAAGGGACTACTCATATACAATCACCCACGGATGGTGCTTCTTGTTGTGCAGGGCATGCATTAATGGACCAGGTGGAAAAGATCAGCCATGTGGTGACCTCAGTACCAGCATATAGACGAGACGTGCATGGATGATGAGAAAGCAACAAAGGAGACTCGAATAATGAAGGGAGACTTTATTTACTAGGCCAACCTACATTGCAACCGAACCTCCTGAGTTTACTTTTGAGGAGGCATAGAGCCATGGCTAGATTAGGATATAGTTGGTGACTTGGCGGATTTTGTGCGCTTAGAGTTTTATATTTTTTCCCACTCTGAAATTGTAATCAGACTTCGAGTTTGCTTAGCCTTTTGACTCAGGGCCACTCCACCATGGTTTAGGGGGTTCAAGCAAACCCTCTGGATTCAAAAAAATGCACCAAAATTTTACACTTTTTTGGCATATAATTTGATTTTTCTAATATTGTCTGTGCTAAATCATTATTATAAAGTCAGAGTAAATTAAAAGTCACTTAAGTTTGTGAGTCAGTAGATAATACAGTATAGCTTAACAAAATTAAGTTAAGTAGGCCCGATAAATTTCAACCAACATAAATATCTTTATCTTTATTTTTTATGCAAAAAAAATATATACATTTTTATCGCCGTTGAAGTAAAATTCTGTAGGCGCCCCTTCTTTGTTTGACTTGTAATATTTTAACGGTTAGTCCAACATAGTTGGGACTCTATGTTGGTTTGGGTACAATAATCTCTTAATTATTGTTCTTGTTACTTCCATGATGTCCCTGATTTCGAGTCGGATATATTCTGACAGGATAAATGGGTCAAATGGGAACACTGCAAGACAATTCTCAAAATCTCTATAATGCAAATGGTGCTAGTAATATGGAGCTAGCCCTCTCAGTGTAAGTGTCACCTTTAAGATGAATGATGTGTTTTTGAGCCCACTAGGTGATGCTAAAATCGGAAAGGTAGGGCTTGGATCTAGGAAGTAGGCATTAGGCTGTGGAAACATATGTGTAGAGCTGTTAAAAGCTTCTTCGATTGGGGTTACAATGTCAAAGATCTAAACCAGACTAATGTTGTTCTTTTTCCTAAGTGCTGCATCCACCATCTCTCAATATGGACCTATTAACCAGTGTAATTTAGCCTTCATGAGATAGAATTCAAAACAAAACCTTCTCAAAATGGTAGGGGTAGCATAAGTAAGGAGGAGTAATTATGGTTACGGTAGGTGGCAGTACTAAGGCCAGTGGAAGACCAAAATTGACTTTAGAGCAGTAGTTTGAGAAGATTTTTTGGATACTACAAAAACACAATGCCCTTGATAAACACAATGGTAAAAAAGGATTTATGTAGCCGACGTCAGGTGATTGGGACTAAAAAGCTCTGTCTTGTTTGGGTTGTGCCCATAGTTTTTCTCTTGAGGAGAGACTTACCACATAAATCCCCTTGTCTACCAGTTGATAGCAATAGTTGTGGATGCTATTTGTTAAACAATTATCACTTTTAACATTTACACTGGTGAATCAAAAAGTTATCAAGATTTTGTAATGTAGTTATTTACAGTTTGGCATACTCACCCCTACCCAAGTAGTTCATATACAATATTTTAACTAACTCAGAAACAAAACCAATGAAGGATATCATTAGTCGAAGCATGCTTGAATCAATTAATAATGTATGGACACCCATCATCATAAAGTCCCTAGTTTTTAACGTATCAACTGAACAAAGCACCAACATGCATCCCAAGAAAGAATCAACCATTAAGTATTTCAAACGACGACGGGTAAAACATGAAAGAAACAGTTTGCATACCATCTACTTAAATAGCTCATGGACATGTATGGTCCACTTCCAAACGGCACAATATCATCAACAAAAGCTTCAAACACATCACTGAATGATAGCACAATTGGCTTGGAAGAAGTCTACAAGAAAGATTTCATATGATCAACAGAATTGTTATGATTGCAAATATTCTAGCTAATGGAAGAGTAAATGTATACCTCTTAATTTCATACTGCAAACTGTTGTCATCAAAATTTCAGAAACCTAATAAATCAAAGTGAAACCCTCCTCCAACCACGCTATCCTAACGCCCGAACAAACTCATAAAACCTATTATACCTATTCAAGGGTGTCGTTCCAAGCCCTGGGAACAGTCCCAAAGCTTGTCTTTCTTGCATAACCCATTAATGAAATCAAGCACACAAGGTTATGCCACTGAATAATTGGATGCCACTAGACATTCAAGAGTGTCCAGAGCATTTTAAGAGTGTCCCAAAATTGTCCAAGTGAAAAATGTTGAGGAAAAAAAAGACACCTTGGATTTGAGTGTCGGACACTTATCTTGAGAGAGTCTGTGTCGGACACTGGTTCACCTCCAACAAAGTGTGTGAGCTATAGTGCATATTACACAATATGTATCCAAACTATGCGAGACTATGCCTCAAAACTTCCCTCACATGTCTGCTCATCCTAGAATACTCTCTCTAGCAGAGACCCATACAAGATGTGACTTCCTTAAAGCTGTAGATTACAGGAAATGGGACTAGTGTAAAGTATGGTCTGGAAATGTAACAGCGATATCCCCATCCCTATATTTTCTATACCCAAGAAAGACCAAAGGAACTGATTATTTCATTTCCATGTGCTGAGGTGAATAAAACTTGGGTATCTGAAATCACTTTTTGGCTAATTGGCTCTGAGTTTATCTCATAATTATCCAAGATTTTTTCCTACGCATATAGTATAACACAAAGCTCCAAAACAATTATGTCAATTCAAGTGATATAGTGTAGAATCTTCTAAATTTGTGCATACACCTTTACCCTCGTGTTTGATTCAAACCACACCTTTGGGGGATATCATATTTGCTAACCTAAAGCCAAGCAGAGAACAACCCACCACACTCAAAGGTAAAAAAAACCATTCTTTTTTGCTTCTTTTAAATCAAGGTTTGACTCCATGAGCTAAACCATTCTCATTTGGTGGAAATCTTTCTTTGGAGTTTTTTTCTTCCACTAGGGTTTGGGGCATTGATCTTCATAACAATTTCATTCTTCTTAGCTCTATACCCTGTAAACTCATCTTTGATATTTGGTGTGTTTCTTTATTCACGTTCAACTGTTTGCTAACCCAAATATACATGCTTAATTTCTTTTTCGAATAGTTAATTTTTGGTGCAATATGTGCCTAACATCATGTTGTGTGCTCATGTTACATTATCCGTCTTTCACAAGAAGTTTGAAACCTGAACTTTCTCAAAAAGAAATGGAACCCTGATTAAAAAAGGCAAACGAGGAAAATTAGATCTTGCATTTAATTAGATGATCTCTGTTACATTATCCAAAAAAAGAATCTACAGATCTTGGTTAATATGTGTTTTTTTTTTATTTGTTTAACTAGTTCTTTTTAGGTATCTTGTTTGCCTTGCACACATTTCTCAAAAGTTACACTGTGTAGATTTCCTCACCTTAAAAAGAATGGATTCCAGTAATCTAAAGGGCTTTTCATGATTCACTGTTAGACCGTGTAGATCTTGGCTAATATGATTAATTTACTTTGCACTTGCTCCATATTTCTTGGTAGTTATTTTTCTCAAAATGGGTTATCAAAATTTTTTGTTCAAGAATACAGTGTAGCTAGTGATATGACTTGTAATTTTGTGTTGGCCAGTTTTGGGTTAAGCTACTGGCTCTTTTGTGTATACAGTCCTGCTATGCTTTTTGGTCAATTTTTTTGTTTTCAAGGGTTTTTCCCTGTGGGGATCGGTGACTGTATTGGCTTTTTCAAGGATATTCCCTTGGACTTTGTTTTTCTAGTTGGTTTGGTTAATCCAATTTAACTTACCTAAAAATAGACTACATGTAGTGGTTGTTTGGGTTTGCTGGACTAGGGCATGTGTGTTGGGCACGAGTCGGGTTTTTCAAAATCCATTCCCCCAAACCTGTAACCCATCCCCATTCCATCCCCTCAATCGGGTCAGGTTTGGAGCGGATTTCGGGACAAGTTTGCACGAGTTTTTATGGGTTAGGGTCTAGTTTTCCAATACCCGTCCCCACTCCATTAAACGGGTCGGGAAAAACCCCGCTCCGTTCGAATTGGAGCGGATTGTGCCCCCACGGGTCAGCGGTAAATGCCCTTCCCTGCTTGTGTGAATAGGGGGATGGGTGGGTTTAAAGCCCTTTGGGGAAGAGGTGGTTGACTCATAATAAAAGTCCTAATAGAAGAGAGTTTTGAATTAAATGCCACTTCATTGCAAAAGCTCCAATCCCACATGAATGATTTTCTCCGCTAGCTACCACATTTCAAACAACTCTTGAGTTTTGATGATGAGGCCAATTACCTTTCATGATCAGGACATCGGTTTCAATTAGGGAATTAATTAACCTTGCAAGTTACCTTAAAAGATCAGGCATCCAAAAGATATAAATTTGCTATATCTCTTTCTAATGCAGAATGAAAATTGAAATAATTTATGCTTTGTTTGGTTTCGTTTTTGAAAAAAAAAAAAATTTATGAGAGTAGTAGGGGTAATAAGTGAAGAGAGATAGAGAGAGAAATGATTGGAAATAGGGGGAATCTTTTGAAAAATACCTTTCAAAAACTAAAACAAACAAGGCATTAATAAATAGCATTATCTAGTTTTTCTTATTTTGATTTTAGTAATTTTTGATTTTAGTAATTTTGTCAGGGAATTTCAATTTTAGGAATGAGTGCTCCAAAAAGTGTTTAGTTTCCTAATTTGTTTTGCACTAGCATTCCTATTTTGTAGGATGCTTGGTCGAGAAGAATTAGGGTTGATTTTATTCCATATGTTTTATTTCCTTTTTAGTATTTTAGTAATTCTCTACTATAAATTGAGATGTAAGCCTTGGGGCGAGTTGATTGTTTTTGATTGAATTAATGAAAATTGAGAGTTTATCTCTCTATGTGTTTGTGTTTCAAAGGGAGAACCTTTAACATAAGCAAGTTCGTGATCTCTTCTTGCAACTAATTTTGTAAAAGGAGGCTGCGCTACATCACTTTCACAAATAGTAATGAAATCAAAGACAAACATGCACGTCACTAGAAATGTAACATTATGGATGTTCATAAACGCAGTCACGTCACCACAATAATTTTCAAAAAGAAGCCAATCTCTCTCAGTTGCCTTGTTTTGATTGCCATGTTTTTATTGAAAGAGCTTCCCTCATGCAAACCATTGATATGCAGAAAAAGATTATTAGCTATGTAGCACCGACACTCCAAAAGGGCGCCGTGTCCACGTATTGGACACGGGGCCACGGTGGGGATACGCCCAAATACGTATTAGACACGCCACATGGCTTGTCCAATAATTTTTATTATTTTTTGATGGGAGACGTGGGGGACATGGCTGCGGACACACCTGGGGGTCAAAATGTAATATATAGTTTTAATTTTGACGGGTTAATATGAAATTATTCAAATACATTTGGATTAAATTGTAATTATGCCTTTATTTGGACCATGGTAATCTTATACATTCATATAGGACATGTCTTCATCACAATGGAAGAAAAGAAAAAATATATGTATATATGTATTTATTAATTTATTCACGTAGCATGTCCCCCGCCGTATCCGTATCCCCATTTTTTTAGAATTGCCATGTCCCATGTCCGTATCCGTGTCCGTGCTACATAGATTATTAGTATACTCCAAAATTGGAAATAGAAACTGGAAAGCCCTTTGTCAAGCCCTGCTTGTATTTAGTAATGACTTTTCACCAAATCAAACATGACTTTCTAAGTCAAACTCAGGAAATTTTCAAATTTTCAGCTATGCTTATGTTTCTCCTTAGGTTAAAAGTTAAAACCTATAAAGATAAGTCCTTTAGTCTCAGTCTCATAGAGATGATCATTTCTTCACGCAATGAGGATCTCGAGCAATTAATAGACATGCAGAAATATTCACAGAAAATGACAGCTAAAAATTGGATAATAGCCACCCAGAATAACACTTAATTATTTGCAATCTTGCCAAGTGATTTGATTGTCATCAAATTTAAGCATTTGCCTCAATCTGATTGTCATCAAACATCACTTAATTTGATAGTCTAATTTTAATTATGAGCAAGTTTTGAACAACAGCTCAGTTGCCATTCTCAATGACGTGGGAAATACTTTTGTAGAATTACTTATTTAAACCAAGATGAAAAGCAAAATCAAACTCAAAATGACATCATGGCCAGAAGTAGTAACACTACGGCAATCAATAAGAAAAACAAATACTAATTTGCAAGTTAAAACATTCATTAAACTTAATTTGAAGGGATCATGTACTAACATCCGTGAATTTTCCATCTTTGCTTGTGATGACTTGAACCAGGTAATTTTCCTCCTTTCCATCTGAAGTTAATTTAAAGCATCCTAGTATTATAGAATCTGGACGTACCCACCTGATAGAATCCACTGATGGGAGAAATGTTTTAGTTTCACAAGACAGTTTATTTTTCAATAAGAGACACAATAATTGAGACGATAGTAGAACAAAGTCTCAACTACGAGACGTCTTCTCCACTGGTATAGAAAAAGAAGTGCACCACTTAGGCCAAACAATGAGCTGACTATGCCACCATGCACAGAGATAGAATCATAAATATTCATCCTATAAACATAGCACTGAGATTTATTTGTTCTAGTAGAAGTTCCAACAAAAATTAAGCCATCTTCCAAACAAGTTAATCTTTAAGCCATGCGCTAAAATCATGCTATGGATCAACAATTACAAAGGGAAACAAGTACAATCACGACTACAATACAACCTATAACATAAATCAAAGGACCACTAAAAAGATTTTGCATAATAACAACACAACTTTTTAAGGCTTAGGGATTCCAATTCAATGAAGTAACGTTGACTCTTACTTGGCGCTGAGGTGGTGAAAACAAAACCAAGAACTCATTGTCCTTGCCCCTAAACTAATCTCCGGAGGGAAGCCTAGGATTTATTTGTTTTGTTTGAATCCGTGTTAAGATGAAAATCAAGAAAGAACACAGAGTTACACTGTAAAGGAAATCAATAGCTAGTACCTTATAGGTCCTTTACCCCATTCAGAATCATCAACGCGCTTTGGCTATTCGTAGCTATCGGTCGTCACCTATGAAGCATGGCTACTTCTAAAGGCCTTTCATACTCGTACCAGTAACATATTGGGTACATGGTACTTCTAAATACCAACAAGTTACACAAACCACGTACTGAATTTTTTTTAAGGCTTTTATCGTACCCAATATATATCAAGCCATGCCCAATACAGAGATGCAGAGAAGTTGATAAGACTTCTTTTTTCAATGCTTAGCATGATGGTAGAATAAAGATTAACTTTGTTTTGCATTTTAGGATTTGCATTAAATTGTTGTTTGATGGTGGATCCTTAATCGCCTGTCTTTTAGCTATTTCTTTTATCTCAAGTGTAATCATTATGCGTTTTACATTGTTCTAAATTATGAAAATACATTTACCATAGTTGTACCCCAATAATACATGTACCCGTACCTAAACCTAGTATATCTTAGGTTTCGTTGTAACGACTTACCTGTATTGTACCAGAACCTGCACTTGTACCAGTACACGTGCTTCTTAGGTCATCACTTGTTCGGATTACGTTTGCTTATGGTTGTCAATGTACTATTGACATCCTTATTATCTCAATAAGTAAAAGTCAATTCCGGCAATTAAACTTGCATACAACATTTGTGGACAATCCTTTTTGCGACAAAAATAAAAATAAAACTAGGGGAAATCGGGTGCTATCATGCTATCCTGAAATAAAGAGATTGTCTAGATAATGAAATGAAGCTTTTGTAGGACCTCCTGAAAATTAAAAACCACGGGTTCTAAACTGCAATAGTTTTTATATTTCACATTAGATCTATACAATAGTTTCTCACCATTCTTGAGATCCACATAGTACAATAGTAAATATAGAAAGTGGAGCCGAACTACAATAGTCAAGTATTATGCCCTAGGAAAATACAATCATATCTCCCCATTGTTGCGATATGCATTTCAATGCTATATATCAGAAAGGAATTTCCAACAAACATGTTCTACCTCGTACCTGAATCCCTTTTTGTTTTAGGCACACCCATATCTCATATCTGTATCTACACAAACCAGCACTAAATCCTACAAACTAACTGTTCAGAAAATTATTTTTATCTTTACACCTAGTTTTTAAATTTGTTCCATCTTACTTTTCGTAAATTCCCACGCATTGTGCCGGCATTGTTGGCTTATACAAACCCTAATGTTTTTGTGTGAGAGGAAAGATGAAAGGTGAGGTCTACATCAAACAAATGACAATCAATTGTTACAGAAAGACACAAGTCGACTAATGTACCTTTTACGCCACAATTCAAATTGGAATCACCAATCCACGAGTCGAACGACAATGATATACTGACTTTTTCCTTCAATTTTAATGACATGATGCTAAGAGTATTCTTTCGTGCGACAGCAACCAAATTTCCTTTCAAACTCCAATCAACTGCACAACAGAAATAAGTATAAATGTAAAGCAAAACAGATTACAACGATTTCTAAGCTATCAGTGATCGAGAACACATACTTGCTTATAGCATTGCTGTTAAGAAATCAGAAGTCGTGTAATTCCAAACCCCACCCCCCCCCCCCCCCCCCCCCCCCCCCCCCCCCAAAAAAAAAAAAAAAGAAAAAAAAACAACCACCACCACCAAGCCTTTTAAGTGTTACCCTCAACTATAATCATATCAATCCTCCTAACTACCGCATTAGTCAATCTACGATACACATGTCCAAACCACCTTAATCTATTCTCTCATCTACTCTTCTATTGATGCTACCCCTACCACTCCGCTAATGTTCTCGTTTCTAACTCTAACTCGCAAAGTCCTACCACTCATCCACCTCAACATTCTCCTTTCAGCTACACTCATCTTCTTCGCATGTTGTTTCTTATTAATCCAACACTCCATGCAGTATAAAAAAAGAACGCAAGTGGTAATGTAAGACAAGCATTCCAATGAAGTGTCCTGTGAGGTATTGTTGAAAGTAAAGGATGGCTAGAGAACATAGACAAGGGCTCAACACAGTTATCATTGACAAACTAGAGAATCGACATCGCAAATCCCCATGTGCTGAAAAAACAATTGAACTTACAAGCATCAACATCATCCATTACATTTTTAAGAGGATCTTGTCCAGCTCCATAATAGAGATTCCCATGATTTGAAAGAACAGCATAATAATTTTCCAACTTTTTAGTCCATTGCATGTCTTTTACACAACTTGAGTCGTCAAGTGAGCAAGAGAAAAAGGGGATTTGGACCTGTTAAAAGCAAAAGGATGGAACTTATTAGAAATTCACCTAAAGTAAAACAAATTGTGACTTTTACGCACTTATGTGTCACAACTTGAAAGTTGCGTCACCAAAGAACACTAGTGATTCATTCGAAAATTCTCAAGTAGAACTAATGCAGTGTGTAGCAATATGATCAGATGCTTCAACTAATACTACCTTTGATGGTGTTGGAAATCACTGGGAAGTTATAGGAGGCATGTGTGTGATGCAAATAGTAAATGAACCCATACCTTATTGAGGAATGAGGCGACAGAGAAGAAATGAATTTTGCCATCAATACAGGCAGCCAGAGTGGATGAGTCAGCTGACAAAGCTAATATGTACACCTGCCCAATTGGGACATCCACAACACTCAACTCTTTAATTGATGAACCACTCCCTTTCTCTGCAATCTCCTTGGCTGAGTCTATAATATCCTTGGTCCTTGCAACACAAAACCCTAACAAATGATGAAAAGATAACACGTCAAATGAAGCACCATGTCACACAAAGGTACCAATTAGTTGAGATCATAGGAATCAATGGCCAAGATATAGAACATGATAAAATACCCAAAATGACAGAAATGAAGTGATTGTTGTTGCTCAATGGAGGGAAAGACAGAGGGAGAGGACATACCAGTGGAATGAGAAACAAATATGAGACCAAAACGTTCAGAGACGGACAGGGGTTTAGACGGAGGGTTTTGGGGATTGAATTCAGCATCATCCCCAGGCTTGATTGGGACAGCTTCCCCAATCCCAATGAAGCAGTAGTCATCCGAGCCTCTGCGCTCTCCTTCCACTTCGTCGTCTGATCGGAGGATAATACTATTGCCTTCAGTTGCTGCCATTGATATGTCTAAATCCTGTCCCTGGTAGTAATTACAAGGCCCAAGAGAGGTAACATTGTAGTTATTGAACGCGGCTGGTAACACAAAAATCCAATCACCATAAACTCCTTTGAAAGTGTGAAAGCCCTTGTCCGCCTACACAAGTATTTATTCATGTATCCAGCAAAAAATTTATTGAATACAAGTTTATCATCATCAATCACTAAGAGATTTAAGAGGTGCAGAGTTCCATTGAAGAGCGTCGAAAATGGTTTTTGAAATTTAAATGGGTTAAGAACCTAGCATTACTAAATTGCGAGGGATTCACGGACGAAGTAGCCAAGCTTCTTACACAATGATGACGATTGAGAGTGCTAATCAAGAGCTGTGGTGGTCACGAATGGCTGTAGGATTCTTCTTGTTAGGGCTAAATAGGACTCTCCCTTGTTAGGGTTTGGAGAGGTTTAAAGAGCGAATTCGTGCTTCCCCTTTCCTTCGTCCGAAAGGATCTTCTGCTTGTTCGAATTCTCTAATTTGAATTTCTGTTCATTTTTTTCTGTTTTATATAAAACCAGAGGAACTTACGGTGGTAAATTACACCGACCTCCTGGCTATCGAGCTTCTACACAACCAATACTAGCATTGCACCCGTTCCATCCACCAAATGACATACATTACATTGACTAATCCAAGGCCTTGTTTGATTTGGGGATTAAAACAGACGAGATTAAGAGTCCTGGGATTAATAATGCTGGACTATTTGTCCTGGTACTAATTTAGTCTTGAATTCTATAAAATCCCCTGTTTGATTCAGATAGGATTGATATTGGGATACCCCATGCTGAGGCCAATCCCATGCACTAAATTTTGAGACTAATTTCAGGACTATTTCTCTCTCTCCCCCTCTCTCTCAAGCATTCCACCAAATTTTTGGGCATTTCAACCAAATTCTCAAGCAATTCAACCAACTTTTGGGCATTCCAAACAACTTTCTCAAGCAATTCATAACATAGGCATTCCAAACAATTTTTAAAAAAAATTCCCAAACAATATTCATAACCCAAGTAATTTTTCCAAAAACTTCTCAACCAATAACATGTGCATTCCAACCAAAAAATAATCTAAGCATTCCAACAAACAAATAATCTGGGCATTCCATAACTTGGGCATATATTTCCCAACATAATTGACACCCACAAGTAGTACATGTTATAGTTCAAACACCTGCAGAAGAACAGATTAAAAACTGAATACAATGATAAAGGATTTGCAACTCCAAGAATTTCCTCTGTTAGGACTAGAACCAGAGAACCAAGGATTAAGCATGGCTGGTATTCTCCCCAGTGGAGCATCAGTGGAATGCAAATCCTAGAAACTTATTAGTGGCAGACCGAAAGAGAATTTCCTTCAAGTGCAGCAGCATCAGATCCCAAAAAGGACGCCAAACAGAATTTTCCTCAAGAGTGGCGGCAACAGGTCCCAAATTGAATAACATGAGAGGTATAGTGGAGACCATGTGGTTGATATTCCTTCAGGTATGGTGCAGACATGGATGAAGACCTTTATGAAGGCCTAAACCATGATAGAATCATCCCATATTTATAAATATGTAAGCCCAAGACAAACCCATACACAACCAACCACCAAGTGTGCTTCTCAACCCCACAACAAGAACCAAAAAACCCACCAGATATACCCAAAACCAACCCACCCAAAAATAACAGACACCACCCAACTTAAGACATCAGAGACACCAACCAAAAGATAACAAACTCCACCCAAACTAGGACACCCCCAAGTGACAGATTAAGCAGCATCAATAATGCTCAGCAGCATCTCTTAGCCCTCCAAGATTTAGGAGTTGAAAGAGAATCAGTTCCAATCATCTCTAGCTTACCATTAGTTCCAAGTGATGACTCAATTTCTTAGTTTCAGTCCAAACTCTGTTTGAACGGCTTCAAACTTATTAGTCACTAAGCATTGCTTTAGTAGAATTTAGCACTTAAGCATTCCAAATTCTCTTTGAAGGGATTACGCAAAAAAAAAAAAAAGAAAAAAGAAAAAAAAAAAACCTGATGAAACCGCAACCTAGTCATTCTGATCAAATGGGTAGAACACGAAGTATTTCTTTTCAATTTGATCAAGTGGGTAGAACATAAATATGTGAAAAAAAGGGGAAAACAAAAAAATATAGAAGAACAAACAACTACGGCTTTGAAACAACCGAATCAAGCAAATCGGAACTCAAACAACTAGGGCTTCTCAAATCGAAACTCAAACAACCGTATCAAGCAAAAATCAAACAAACAAGTTTAGGCGGTTCGAAATAAACATGTACAAAGAACAAAGATTTGTGAAAATTTTGGGAAAAAAATGAGAAAAACGAACCGAAGAAGATGAGTTATTGATTGAGAAAAACAAATCCAAACAGCTAGGACTTCTGAAGAACAAAAAAAGAAATCAAAATCGAAAAAATCAAAAGAAGAACGAACTAAAGAAGGAAAAAATTGTGGTTCGATTTCGAAGGTGATCTTCTCAATGAAATGAGGCGGTCTTATCGATCGAAGTTCTTCTGCTCTGGCCTCTTGGCGGAGAGAACAATGAAGGAATGAGGAAAGAACGTCGAGTTGTCTAGGGCTTCTTTTTATGTAACAGCATTTTTGCAATTAGTTGGTCTTTCCTTCCGCGTTTCTTCTATCCCGGACTAAACACCGCTGTAGGGATGGCATTTGGAACCGATCCGATCCGATCCGCGTCTGCCCCGTATCCAATCCGATTGGGGCGGATCCCCGATGTACTATTCAGATTTCGGATTGGGTTCGGAGGAAATTTTTAAAAATAAAAAAAATTCAGATTCGGGTTCGATTATATATACATCCGACCCGAAACATTTACATATAATTTGTTTGCAGTTTTACCCTAGAGATTTTAACATATTACAGTCTACCCTAGCATATATATATATATATATATATATATATATGAAAATGATAGGGTTTAGTCAGCCACTTTTCCACTCCATTTCAATCCACGGCTCTCTCTCTTCACATTCAACCGATCTCACCGCCGACCACCAACCACCGATTTTCCTCCACCAGCGGTTAGCTCTCTCTCTCGATCGATCGAAGAATCAAATGACTGATTGCGTTGATGAATCAAATGACGTGTTGCCACCGCCATCGCCAACTGTTGAGACCCACGGGGAAGAAATTGATGGCGTTGTGGCCCTTTTACCTGGTGAAGTCAAAATATCGAAAGCTAATTTGAGAAGTCTTGTGTGGCTACATTTTGATAAGGTAAATGCTAATGGAGTGGAGAAGGCTGTTTGTATCTATTGTAATAAAAGACTTGCAGGGGCATCTAAGAATGGAACTTCCCATTTGGTTGATCACCATAAGGTTTGCCGCAGAAGGAAAGTGGCTGATTTGAGGCAAGGTTTTGGAACAATCAATGATGCAGATGATGATTGTGTGTCCTCGGTGACAAATGTTGATGGATGATAGGGTAAGAACTTTTATTTTACTTGCACCGGTAGTTATATAGTTATATAATTTTGTTGTAATTGTTGATGAGAACTTTTGATGATGGAAGATTAGACATCCAACTTCTATTTTTGTTATTAGAACTAATTGGTGGAAACTTTCTACCTGTTGCAAGGGCCTAGTTTTGGGGCTTAATTTGTTGAGTATTTCATGTATGATATTGTCAATATTTTTGGATTTTCGGGGCCATTCGGGGGATCCGATACCCATTAGGAGTGGGCTTGGGGAGCCTAAAAAATCCTCCGTCAAGGATCAGAGCGGGTTAGGAGGTAGATAACCCATTCGGGATTTGCGTTCAGGGTAAGCAAAATCCGGCTCCGATCCGATGCCATCCCTACTAAACAGTCCTACAACCACAAACACACCCCCCCCCCGGACTATATTATACCCCCCACATAAAGCCCGATTGGATGCCGGATTGTGGAGGGGTATTAGTTTTCACCCTGATAATACCGTGGGCCCAAGTCTTATCCTTGGTTTGGGAAGGCAAACGGCGAGGAGTATAACTTTTACCCCTCCAAGCTTAGACTGGAGATGAAGGGCTACGGGGGTATAACTTTCGGATCGGGTTTGAGCAGTCCATAAGTTATCCCCCTAATTCCCCTGAAAATTGCCACAACTGCAAAATTTTTAATAACCCCGAATTTCGAATTTCAAACCCCAAATTTTGAAAACCCTTAATTCAGCGAGAGAGAGAGAGAGAGAGAGAGAGAGAGGATCTAGGAGTACCTGGGACTGGCGAAGGAGAGGAGGCGAGATTGGAGGTGAAAAGGCGGCGAGCAGTGGCAGACGACGGAGGGCTGCTGCTTCTTCTTCTTCTTCCCCTCTCTCTCTCCCTCCCTCTCTCTCTCTCTAACCGGTGAAAAAAAGTAAAAACTAATGGTGGTAATTTTAATCCATATTTTTTAATCCTCTAAATCCGTTTATTTATAATTCAAATCAACTCACTCATATTATATAATGGGGAGGAAGCTATGATACACACAGGATATACTATACAGAAATGCTAGGTACAAAGAAAATTTACCATGAAAGTACCCCGAAAACAGCAATCAATGGTTGAGATTCACTTTGATGTGTGTGACATCACATCAAAGTGAATCTCAACCATTAATTGTTGTTTTCAAGGTACTTTCAGGGTAAGTTTTCTTTGTACTTAGCATTCCCCTATACTATATGTCTAAACCATGACAATTTGTGATTTGTATTATGCCGATTTTTGATTTTTTAATGCATATTTATGATTCTAGTTACGACTTGTATTTTAAAATTTACCTTTTGAACAGGTCATTAGCAGGTTACTCATAATTAAAAAATATTGTTGTTATGTAACCATAATTATTCGTACCGGAATCCATAATACTTGTACCCTAACCAAAAATATATGAGTACAATAACAAAAATTAAATAATGCTACCCACAAATGTTATAATAACACCATAAATTGGCATTATCTTACCACAATAACTCGTACCAAAAAAAATTGACTCGTATGATATTCCGTAACAAATCAAAATATGTCGTACCAGAATCAACAATTGTTATACCCAAGCCAAAAATATTTGTAAAATGCCACAAATTTTATAAAATAACTACAATTGTTATGACAACACCTAAAATTGTTATTTTCTCAACACAACGTGTCGCAACAAAAGAAAACATATTTAAATACCACAAATTATACAACAAATCACAATTGTTATGATAATATCATAAATTTACGTTTTCTTACCACAATGTGACGTACCAAAATAAATTAATTAAAATATTCCATAATAACACATGTCTAAAATATCACAAATTCAGTAATATAACCAAATTTGTTATGACAACACCATAAATTGACGTTTTCATACCCACAACATGTCGTATAAGAAAATTCAATTGGAATGTTCAATTAACGATAATTATAATCAGCAAAATACCATACCACAATTTCAGTAATATAGACAAATTTGTTATGATAACACCATAAATTGACGTTTTCATATCCACAACGTGTCGTATAAAAAAAATTTAATCGAAATGTTCAGTTAACGATAGTTATAATAAAAAAAATGCCATACCACAAATTTAGTAATATAACCAAATTTGTTATGACAACACCATAAATAGGCGTTTTCAATGGGAATGCTCAGTAAACGATAGTTAAAATGAGCAAAATACCATACCACTAATTATTTTCAATTCCCGCCACATTATTTTTTCAAAATTTAAAATTTCCACCATATTATCTTAATTTTTGATTCCCTTCACACTATTTTTTCAAATTCTTATTTGTCACTACACAATACCTCAATAATTTAAACTAAAAATTAAGTTCTCGCTCAAAATTTTCATCCAAGAAGTTCACCAAAAACGAAGTACTATACCCAAATTTTTTAATACAACTACAATTTCCTCTCAAAATATTAGTCTAAATTAAATTCTTTATCTACAAAATTTAATTCAAAAAATCAAAATTCCTTCAATTTTCATGGAAAAATGAGAGTTCACTAAAACAAATAATATTTACCCAAATGTCTCAAGATACAGATATTCAGAGTGGAGCACTTAACAATTGGCACTGTATATTTGACAGGTGGATCGGTGCCAAACCTTCACCCTATGCATATAAATCCAAATTTAATAATGGTACTTGAAATTAGATCATGAAAGTACAATATAAATAATTTTGTAAATTTATTGTCATTGTACTTTCTTTTAAAAAAATTATTATAGTCGACATACTAATTTATACCAATGACATAGGCTAAAATATGATCTACAAGTGCAGGCCAAGCACTAAGACAGATGCATTTGAGGCCATTGCCTTCTCAAATTTTCAGCTTGGAAATAGGGCCCCTACGTACAAGAAAGTATTATAAAATTAATAGCTTTTAAAATTTTAAATTCTCAATTATGTACCACAGTGAAAATGTGTTGAAGTTTGAACATTTATCTAAAAGATCAGAGATTCAAGTCTTGCACCTTTCATTCCTTTTTTTTTTTTTTTTTAAGAATGCTGTTTTTTGGTTAAATTACATAGAGTCCTTATAGTTTCATACTTTGACAAATCTAGTTGTTCAATTTCAATACAACATTAAAATCAAATAATGCACAATCTGAGCCCCACGTAAGATTTTTATTTTAATTTTAAGTCTAAATCGTCTATCTTTTATATAATATCAATTAGGTCATTTGTACCAAGAATGAAACTGATGGCTTATAACTAGACACTTAATTGGATGGAAAATATCATTCTATTATTCAATTAATCTGCATGCCGATGATGGAGCTTTCTAAACTTGATTGAGGCAAAAATTTACGTAGGTGAGTTAATCAACAAACATAAAAAACTCAACGGATTTAATTGTCGTTATTCTGTCACGGTAGCATAGCTACCGTATATTCAACGACAATAGAGGACTAAGTTTCATATCAAATATAAATTGAATGTACAATCTAAATGTCGTTAGTGAGTGTATTTTTAGAATGATCGATCAGGGCTGTTAGTGTAACGACCCGGATTTTTGCCCTATTTTTTTTTCAAATAAAGAAATTATTTTTAATCAAATAGTCTATAGTAATCGATTAACTATTTTAAAGTATAATTAGATTAAACCAAAATTCGAGATTAATTTTTCGTGACAAAAATTAGTTTAGTAAAACTTTAATTCAACTTGTAACTATAAATGTGTTTACATATTTATCTATATTATTCAAAAAAAAAATTGATTCATAATAATAAAATTCTTTTCCTTATAGAGATATATACAAATTATCTTTTCCTTATAGGCATCCTAAATGGCAATCTTATTTAGGTGTCCATCCATATGAGTTTAAATACTTATGTTCGCATCCTCAAAATGTACTCTTGGCCAATTATACCCCTAGTTGTAAGTGTGTGTATATATATGCTATATATTTATTGATATTTATTCCCCCATTATCCCACAGTTACCGAGATTGGCCAAAATCCCAATTGAATTGTATTACTGTATGTTCCTATTTTCACGTGCTGCATTCCCAGAAACCTCTCCCCATTGAACCACCTCCTCCTCCTCTCTCTCTCTGCCCTCTATAATCGAAATTGATGCCCACCGGCTCTCTCCCCTCCCTTCGAACAGCATCCTTGCCGGCAATATATATAAATAGCCCCTCTCTGATCTCTCCCCGAAATCAACCGAAATTGCATCAGTGATAGTTTGGTTGCTAAAGAAGAATAAAATCGGCGGTGCTATTGGATGGACCAGAACACGACGGTCGTGAGGCAAGGCGACGCCCACGATCCCAGCCTTGTCCAAACCATACTACTCGAGAGATCGTCGCCAAATACTCCGGTGACGTCCGTGATCTATTTTTTTGTTACTTCGGGCAAGGTCCATTTTTTTTGTATGTCATCCTGATTGCCCGATCAATTTTTGGGCACCAGATTTGCCCGTGTACAAGTACCACTTAACCAAAAATCTTTCTGGGGTTTACTCTGTACTCTTGATGTTTATTCCTTGCCTAAACTCCTTGTCCTATATTTTATTTTTCATAATCTGTATATGGAAGAGATGCTATACATGCATCAAAGCAGTCATGAATAGTCGCTTCCGTCCTCTTAATCGCAGCCGTTACCGAATTCCATTGTCGGAATATTAGTTTTAGGTATTATATTTTTCGATTTTTGTCATGTTTATGAATTGATGATATTTTGTTTATCTACCTCGATTGAAACTTACACTTCTCAAAAAAAAATTCAATTTTTGTCATGTTTGTGAATTAATGATATTTTCTTCATCTACCTCGATTGAAACCTACACTTCTCAAAACTTGTCATGTTTCTAATTTTTTGTCATATTTTTTATTTGATCATGTTTTGTTCATTTACCTCGATCGAAACCTACACTTCTCGAAACTTGTCATGTTTTCGTTTTGTCATGTTTTTTAATTGATCTTGTTTTGATCATCTACGTCAATCAGGTTTTGCCATGTTTTGTGAATTGATCATGTTTTGGCATGTTTTTCAGCTTACAAATTCGTTTTTGTAAGAGTCGTGTCTTCTTTTTAGCTTTTAAGGGAATGAAAATATAAAAGAGAAGATTTGAAGAGAGAGAAAATTCAAAAGATTAGGTAAGAGAAATGTTTGAAATAGGAGAGAGAATTGAGATAATTAGAAAGGACAAAAAAAATAGAGAGAGAGAGATTTGAAAAATTAGGAGAAAGAAAGGGTAGTTTAGGATTTAATTGAATTTGAGGATGGAAAGATAAGTATTTAAACACGTTAGGATGAACAACTAAATAAGTAGGGTATAAAGGATGACTAATTAAATTCCCCTACTTTTAATTCTGTTAAATTGCATGCATGTAAATCCTGATAACTCTCACTCTCCTACTCAAATTCTACTTCCACTTCCTTTCTCAATGTATCTCGTCCCAAATTCGTCCATTATGAAACCCTATAGAATACAACTTTTTTTAAATCCAATTTTAATCGAAACTCTACAAATTCTCCTGTATATACCCTAGTATGTCGACCCTAGGGCACACCACGAAATTCCTCACGCTCCACCGAGTCAGACATGAGAGAAAAATGTGGGCAATTCAAGTTCTAAGCTATGGAGTTCTAAAGAGAGAAAGAAAGAGAGAGAAAAGTGGGTTTCCTAGTTACGCTCAACCGAAACCCAATTCCCACGTTCCAATCACCTCCTACAACTCCAAGCATCCATAAGCACCATCCAATTCGGCCCCAAGGTTCCCCGATCAAAAAACCCGAAGTTGTCTTCTCCAAATTCCAAGTTTCGAATTAAAATCAATTCGATCCGAATTAAGGTACTATAATTTATTCCAACCACTCCTCTAAGTATATATAATGTTTTTATGCTTAACCCTATGTCCCGAACGAACCCATGCATCGAAACCGTAACAAAAAATGAAGAAAACCGAATCTAGACACAATCTTGCAACCGCAAGGTGCGGGCCGCAAGAACCAGGTTGGAGTTTGCGGCGGAAGGCCCAGCCTCAAGGTCAACTGGTCAGACCTTGCGACAGCTGTTGTTTTGGTTCGAATGTATTTTGCGACCTCCCGAACATCGTTTTTGACCCCCGAACTACTTTTCCTAGACTTTTCACAAATCAAAAATCATACTCCCTCCGTTCCAAAAAGAGTGTCCTTTTTGGGGAAGCGTGTCATTTTCAATTGCTTATATCTTTCAATATGAATGTCAAAAAATATGCAATATGGATCTTGTTTGATAGATTATAATTAGTTCTATTAAACAAAGTTTTCAAAATCACATAAAATTTCATAAATCAAAAGATATAAGCATTTGAAAATGGCACGGAGTTCCAAAAAGGACACTCATTTTGGAACGGAGGGAGTAACTTGTTAAGGGCATATTTTTTTTATTTAATTATCTATTTATTTAATTATTTATTAGTTATCGTTCAAAGTTTACAAACGAAAATTTATTTCAACCTTTCAACCAACATTTTAACACTCCAACTAATTTTTTTATACTCCTTGCATCTCAAATATGGTAACTTGTTAAATTAAATATTTATTTTATTTAATTCACTATTTATTTTGATTTTTAAAGTAATTTTAATCAAAAATTCTTTACGACCTTATAAACCTTATTATTAATGGTCCGAGTAATTTTATTTAGGCTCCTTATGTTCCAAAGATGAAACTATGTTAATCACAACATATTTTACATTCGTAAATTATTTATTATCTATTTACCTTACTTTTGGCCACTTTAATTAACGTCTTCATTTAAAATTAATCCCGCGATCCTCCAAACTCAACTTTTGATACTCAAACATGTTGCGTAGGACCTTTAGGACTCTTATCAAGGTCATGATAATCATTCTAATACTTTTACCTTATTAATGTATTTAATTAATTTTTAATCTGTCTAATTTCTTAAGAATTAAATTAATGAGAGCTTAATATTCTATTAAAATTTCTATAAAAGTTCTACTTCATTATTGACAACATGGCCATATAGGAATAAGGGCAACGGCCCATTTATCAAAAGTTGTGTGATTGCATTACTTGTTATTGTTTTAATTATTATTTGGTTTAATTGTATTTTGTACCGATATCTGATTCATTGCATTACTTATTATCTGTTTTAATTACTATTTGATTTGATTGTATACTGCACCGACATTTGATTTGAATGTTAGTTTGGACCCTAGAAACATGGGGTGGTATGCGAATAGATTTCATCTAGACGATACTAAATTGATGGAAAAATGGTAAAGTGTTGAAGTCGTGAGATTGTGGATTTGATTTGGCCATGGATAAGGGTGACCTGCGGGGCCCAGTGATGATATTTTGTTGACCCTAACGTATGGTACGCCATGGGAAGTTCCAAAGGGTAATCGTGCCTTGCAAGGCCAGCAAGGGGGATTGTCTCATAACACGGTCATAGTTAGTGGTGTAGGAATTGTGGTGACCCTAATGTATGGTACGCCATGGGAAGTTCCAAAGGGTAATCGTGCCTTGCAAGGCCAGCAAGGGGGATTGTCCCATGACACGGTCATAGTTAGTGGCTGCTTAATTCCGCAACCTATCCTCCAAATAAGGTTTGCACCCGAGCAAAGGGCTAGGTCATTGAAAGCATATAAAACCGGTAAGACCGGGATCGTTCCCACAGAGAAGTTTTCTTTAGCGAATTTGGAATAGATGGTCAGTACGTAGCACGGCTTTCAAGCAGCCAACTCTGGTGATTGATTCGGTTAACGAAATTGAACTTGAAATTAAACTAGATTAGAAATGATCGAGTCAAAGGGATTGATTTACCCACGACTTAGCCATAAAACGGTTCCTTTATCTAACTCATGAGTGAACCGAAACCGTCCGGATTCCACTTGAAGAATTAAAAGCTGAAGACTACTTATAACTTAACTCAAAATTCTAATTCAAATTGAACTCATTTAACGCAAGTGAGAGACGAAAATAGATCGTTCGCACGCGTAAGATTATCAAGCATGTAGCACAGGGCGATAGACTTCATTGATCAAAGAAGCCACCGACCCCATGGTCAATACAGAAAATCATGGGTTTAATTCATTCAAAACCTTGAAATCAAGCTAAAGTTTAGGCGAAACCGTTTAAACGACTAATCCATAGGGTTCATCTCACCCCATGACCGAACCAATTAATTACTCACTCATAGGAAAAAGACTAGAAATTATGCTAGAAAATGAAAGCATGCTTCACCATTCAAAATGGAAATAAACTTAATTTATATGAAAATCCAACAAGTAGCTAAAACATTAATGAACGAGAAAATAACAAATTAGGAATTAAACTCACAAATATTGAAGCTTCAATCTAAGAACAACAATGGAAATCTCTCCTAGAGAGAGAACTTAAACTAAGACATAAAGTAGATATTTGTAAAGTGAGAGAGAGATGAGTATTTATACAACTCAGCCTTTTCTCCCCTCAAAATATCCATGAACTTGCCAAAAGTGGCAAGTATTCCATAAATGGAAAGTCCAAAAAGCAGTAAAAATATCTACTGGAGACCAATGTTATCGATACCATAAACAAAGATATCAATAACATCCTTCAAATTCTTCCCCCGGAGAAGCAAGTTATCGATAACTCAAACCAAATATTATTGATACCCTCAGGTCTGGACAACTTCTGGACCAAAATGGGACCAATGTTATCGATAACAAATGGAATGTTATCGATAACATTCTTCAAAACTGCAGATTTCAGGTTGGCTTCAGCTTCAGTAAACAGCTCCCAGCAACTTCTCAGCACTTATTTTTATTCTCTAAACTCTAAAGTTAAATAAAGGTTGCATTTTAAACCTTTCTTTTACATTTCCTTTACTTTAATTTATTTAATGAAAATAAGAAAGTACCCCCCATTTGGAAACAATGGCATTACCAGAATTTCAAGATTTCATTTAAATCAAAATGTCAACCCCCACTTTTAGTACAAAATGGAAAACTGCACGTTTTTCTCGAGAGAAAATGATTCAAAACATGACCTTGTTCTTCAAATTAAACCTTGTAACTTTGTAGTTACTCTTAGAAAAATTCAAGAATTAATTACCGTCATTTTTTATCTCGAAAATCGAAACTTTTTCAAAAAGTCATTTTTCCATACTTAAACAGATTTTAGGGGGCCGACAGGGTCTTCGGGTACTTAGAAGCTTCCGGAGCATTCCTTGGCGTTGAAAAGCGCCTTATTTGCACGTTTTACCTATAACACTAAACAAACTACCTTACAAGCAATATCGAATAAAAATGATAATATACATGTACAAACACAACGTGTTAGAGGACTTAATCACCAAGAATATGCATTATTGGGTGCTTATCAGTGGCTTAGGAATGGTGGCGACCCTAATGTATGGTACGCCATGGAAAGTTCCAAAGGGTAATCGTGCTCCCTGTTATGGTACTACATGAATTCATACGAGGTACATAACTTAGGTGAATTCATTTAGAATCCCATGTGCAGGACAAACAAAGGGGAGATTTTCCATGACACGTCATAATTAGCGGTATGGGAGGAAAGGATCTCGTGGAGTAGATCTTAGATTTCACATTAACTTAATGGATAGTAATAAATTGGTTCATGTGAGAAATCTCTGCTTGACTCTTCGATTCATTATTGTCTTGCACCTGCTAACTGTAAAGTAAGAGGGGTAGTTGGGTTGGATTATTCTACTGGGTGATTTATCACTCACGGATACGTCTGTATCCTGGCAAATCGTTTGCTTCGGCGATCAATTTGCCAGAGAGCGCAGGATTCAATAAAGGAGATTCAATGATAGTGCAGTTCGACGCGGAAAGAATATCAGGAATGGAGATCAAGTATACTCGGGATTCGCATCAAGACTAGAGTCAGCTCTGAAATTAATATATTTTGAATCAGTAAATTTTCTTGGATTTGTAATAGCTAGACATTTATTTTGAAAAATTATATTTATTTAGCAAAATTTTCTTAAGATATTATTTTATATTGCTTCCAAAAAGTCGGGGCGTTACAGTTAGGATGTCAAGTTATACGATATTTAATTTGTGATATTTTAGACAAGTATCTTGCTTGAGTATAGTAATTATTGATTGCGATACGACATATTTTAGTCTTGTATCTAGTATCTTTTGATCGATTTTTTTGGGTACGACACATTGTGGTAAGTAAGTGCCAATTTTTTATATTGTCATCACAATTGTGGTTATGTTATATAATTTGTAATATTTTACGTATGAGGGAGAGACAGAGAGAAAGTCAACGAGGATTGAACAACTTGTCACTTGCTAAGCCATTTTTTTATTTTATTAATTGATTTAATCAATGGGTGGTCTGGATTATTCACTTTGAAATCCAAGGGTTTAAAATCATTGTGCGTACGGTACACCCCCTAATAAGGAGTGTGTACCATAGGACTACCCTATAATGGGACATAATGGGTTCAACTCATATCAATTCATGTTTATATAGGCTTAGAGTATCTACAATGCTATAATCAAAAGTAAAAGGTTTTTAAAGTTAACAATATTGGTGTAAAATATGGCTCACAATGCTATAATTAAATTTAACAACCTCCTTAGAAATAATCAAATTTTAGGCTTTGAATAACCAAAATTATCAACCTTTTGACAATAACCAAATTTAATAAACCCTACATATTCTCAATCAAATACACCAATCATTATACAAAAATGTTCTCTCTTCCCTTTTCTTCTCTCTCTTTCTTTTTGAACAATATTTTACCAAACAAATATTTTTTTTTTCAAAAAACTGTTTTTAAAAATAATTTTTTTTCCAAAAAAAAATTTCAAAAACCATTTTCTATTTCTAGTAAATAGTCTTTATTAATTTCAAAACTATTTTAGAAAAACTATTTTCCATTGTTTACAATTTTTAGTTTTTAGTAGTTTGAAAAAATGATGTAACAAATTTTGGTTATCCAATTTTGATTATATCATTGTAGACATCTACATTGTTAACATTAGCAATCTCTTAAATGAATAATCAAAAGCTAACGTGGCAACTTTTGATTATCAATTTTTGATTATAGCATTGTGGATACTCTTAGTTGAGGTGAAGATGGGTTCAGTATGAGTTGAAAGAAAAATATTCATGTTGGCCAGTTTTTTTTAATTGCTCCTGCCTTTAATCCAAAACTTTTTTTAATTGCTCCTGTTTTTTTTTTAACTCGGTCGCTGAAAATGGGATTTTTGCTTGGGTGTGTGTTGTTTTGTCATTTCCTACCACAAGAAGAATGCACAATTTCCTTACGGCAAAACCTACCAAATCCTTGGATCCGAAGTAATTAAGCACATTCAAAAAAAAAAAAGTAATTAAGCACATTCAACTTTCGATACTTTTTGGAAAAAATCTTATTTGTGGAGCTTCCCGTGAAAAAGGTCTTACAGACCCCAATCGCGCTCTTCCAAAGTGTATTGGACGGTCTGAATTTTAAACAAACTCTTTTCCGAAAAAATTTCATTGAAATTCAGACCGTTGATTGCCAAAACGGACGATTATGGTTTGGTGCCTCCGCAAATGACTTATTCACGGCTGCTCCGTGAATAATTCTCTCCCGATCTACTTTTTTCCAGATAAATACAACAATTGGCATGCGAAAAAGTACACTAAAAAATCTGCCTAAAAAATCTGCCTACAAAACAGTAATTTCGTTACGATTGCCCTGTTTTTTTCACTAAAAATTTGTGTACATACACAATTTTACGAGTTCATGAAAAATATCTTGTGTAGCATGAGTTTTTGCAAGTTCTAGATTCTTCAATTTTCCTTTTTGCAAGTCTTATGATTTGCAGCAAACTCACCATAAATCTCTATTTATAATTTATAAGCCGAAACTGAATTTCGACATTTTTTTTAAGCCTAACTAAATCTCCAGAAAAGAAGGAAGGGGAAAAAAATATTTTTCTAATTCCTCTCGTCAAGGCGATCGACAAGGGTAAAAGTCGCAAAATGAACCAATGCGAAAAAAAAATTGAATTAGGAAAAAACAGAAAAGGGGAGAAAATGGAAACGGATCGGGGGAAAAAGAGGAAGGGAAAGAAGGAAAGGAACAAAAGGGAGGAAAAAAAGGAGAAGAAAACGGGTTGGATCTGGCAGATTTGGGTTTGGCTTGACTCATATTCGACCCAATCCATTTCAACCCGTTTACTATTTGACCAGTATTCAACCCGTCCATATTTGACCCGCGACCCATTTAAACCCGTCCATTTTCCACCTCTAGTAAAAACGAATGGGCGAGTGACCCTGGGTTCGATAAGAACGAGGAAAGAAAAATTATTGTGTGCATCTGTGCACATGTGCTATTAATTATACATCCCACCCATAATCAATTAAAATGCATATATAAGTAAATTACTAATATAAATTAAAGAAAGGTACTACAAGCACTTTAAAAAATAAATATATAAAAAAACATTTCAAAACAAATTTTAATTTTAAAAAACGAATTTTATAAATAAAAAAAAAGAAAAGAAATCTGTTTAATAATAATAATACTAAGTTCGTTAATTTGTTAGTAAAAATAAATATTATGGCTAAAATTGTGAAAGAATAATTAAATTTGTAATTATATATAAAACCTAATTAAATTTGCAATTATATTATAAAAAAAAATTTGTTTAATAATAATACTAGGTTCGATAATTTATTAGTAAAAATAAATATTACAGCCAAAATTGTGAAAGAATAATTAAATTTGCAATTATATATAAAACGTAATACATAATTCATTTAGGGACTGCACAATGGCAAAAGAGTCATTTAACAATTTTTTACATCATCCACCCTTCCTTATACCCCTAATTTATCTTCTATCCAAACCAAATACTATTTTATATGCCATTTTTAATACCTCATCGAAACCAAGTACTATTTAATAACCCCTCCATAAATATCACATCAATGTGAGTCATCCCTTATTAACTAATATCCCCTACTATCTTATCCATTTATTAACTAATACCCTCAATTCTTTCTTCACATCCAATAGAGCCCAAAAGGATAAATATAATCCTGGTGTAACGACCCGGATTTTCGGCCCAATTTTTTAATACGAATTTATATTATTAAATTTCTAATTCCATAATTAATTAGATTGAATAATTAAAATATATTATTATGTGTACAATTGATATTATTTACACTATTGTATAAGATATATATATTTATATTTTAGATATATGAGAAATCAGGGATTCGTATTCATCTCTTATCTTTCCTATCTAAATCCTAACTAGAACTCTATTCAAACTAACTCTCCACTTCCCGCTCAAACTCTATCACCTCGATCTTTATCCTTCAAATTACACCCCACATTTAAGAGATTTTGTTCCCCTATTTCTCTCTCTCATCCTATACATAAACGCGTCCACATACATTCTCACCTTATACATAAACACGTCTACATACATTTTAATTAAAGAAAACCCCACCAAATATGGTATTTGTCCCATATCTCTCTTATCATTATCGTTATCACTCTCCTTCCCCATTCCACCACTTCCACACTTATCCTTTCACCTTCTCACTACATTATTCTCTCTCATTATACGTACCCACATAAATCCAAAAAAATTGAACACCAGTATATTATTTCACTCCCAATTATATTGTTAAGTCTAGAATAGAGAGAGATAGAGAGAGACTATATAAAAATCCTCCGTACATTATATTCAGGTTCCCAATCAACCACTGCATAACCAAGCATCCACAAATCACCTTCCAATCATTTCGAGTCAGCCCCGAGTCCCCCGCTGTTGCCGCCATCTTTTTCATTTTACAGAAATTGTCTGCAAACTAGCACCCGCTTTTTCGGCCGTATTTAAGGTAGATTAATCTTTATCCTACTTTCCTCTAAGTATATTTAGTCCATGTATGGTGATTTAAACGGGTTTAATGGTAGCAATCGAAATCACGGACCGAAACTGAGAAACCAGTTACTACTCTGTTTTCTTTTGAAAATCACTGTTGCATGAACGAAATGTTTTTTTTTAATGCTAGATCAGTATTACACTTGGACCCTTGTAGGTATTTAATTTTCGAATTTGGCCCTAGATTATGTTCTGACTTGATTTATTCTCTTTTATTATTGTGACATGATAGTGTTTAAAATAATTGTATATTAACCGATCTTACTTAATGTAAGTTTTGATATGTTCAAGTAACCATTTACTAAACTATACAGTAGTAAAAATAAAGGTATTTTGGAATAATACTAAATGTGTTGCACTTTTATAATAAAACAAGGTATAAAATAAGTTACGGAAATATTATTGTTATTATTAATTTTAATCAATAAAATAATTATGGTGGCAAATTACCCTCATGGATCGGTAGTAAAAACTTTAGATTTGATCTTTGATACTAGGAATGTAGTAGTTACGAAGAACAAATAAAATAACTCTAAGAACTTAACTAACACAAGTTCTCATTTGAATGAACCAATGAACAAATAAAATAACTCTAAGAACTTAACTAACACAAGTTCTCATTTGAATGAACCAATGAACTAATTAAATTAGTGGAGCAATTGGTAACAGTATATAGGTAAAACTGTATAGTTAAAATCTTGTTGAATAAAGTACAGATGAAGGCATGGAAAAATTAAAATGTTACGAGTTACATAAGAAACTTACAAACCAATATCTACAATAATTATTATTTATTATTATTATTTTTAATCTAAATAATACGTTGAACACTAAGAAATTAATAAACTACCAAGTTACCTAACTAAGGTCAGTGGAGTGAATGAAACGTAACTGGAAGCTAGTCGTGAAATTTAAATAATTCGAAAGGCCTCATCTTAACATCTACATGTTTAATTATTTCGCACTTATAAATTGTTTTGCTTGTGTTCTCATTAAAATGTATTATGCTGGAATCAGTTGTTGTTGGAGATATATGATTGGACATGCTAGTCGGACTTGGGTTCATGGGTGGTTTCGAGTAGTGAACACGTAGACGTGATTAAGTAAATGATGAAATGGTAAAGTTGATTGAGGATGTTGGAGGACAGTAAAGTGCTCCGGGTACAGTATTTTGGGAAACGGTAAAGAATCCCTGAATACGGTACAGTACCCAGTGTGTGTGAAGTACGGTAAAGGACTTTGGGTATAGTATTTTGGGAAACGGTAAAGAATCCCTGAATACGGTACAGTACCCAGTGTGTGTGAAGTACGGTAAAGGACTTCGGGTACAGTATTTTGGGAAACGGTAAAGAATCCCTAAATACGGTACAGTACCCAGTGTGTGTGAAGTACGGTAAAGGACTTCGGGTACAGTATTTTGGGAAACGGTAAAGATTCCCTGAATACGGTATAGTACCAGTGTGTAGAGTTGGGAGACGGTAAAGGATCCTGGCAATAAGATAGTGCGACCCCTAATGCTGAGTTGTCAGGGTGAGTTGTTCCTTTATTATGGTTGTAAGCGAATCCGGACTGGATACATAATTTAGTAGTATTCGCTTAAAACCCTGGTGCAGGACAAATAAAGAGAGAGTTATTCCATGGGACGGTCAAAGTTAGTGGATGTGGGAGGAAAGGATCTTGTGGAGAGGATCCTTAGATTTCATGTAAGATAATGGATAGTAAAGGAATGGGCGATGTGCTATTATTCTGTACCTCATATGACTTGTTATATTGTTGATCTGCTAATAATAGAGTAAGGGGTTAGTAGGATTGGGATTATTCTATTGGGTGAATTATCACTCACGGATACGTTTGTATTCTGGCAAATCATTTGCTTCGGCGTTCAATTTGCCAGAGTGTGCAGGATTCCACATTGGAGCAGTTGATATAGATGGGATCCCTGGAACGAAGTCTGAACGTTGCTTGGAATTCGTGTCAAAACTAGAATCGCGCTGGAATTGTTTTTGTTAAATAAATGTACATAGATTTTTGTATTATTTCGAAATTGTAATTTTTGTATAAGGATAAATGGGGGCCTAGAAGTTTGTAAAATTCAGCATATTTTAAGAATGATGCGCCCGAAATTCCTTGGAAAATCGAGGCGTTACACCTGGTATTAGCAATCCCACGCGCAGGAGCGGGAACCAAACGACGGAAAACGTGGGATTAGGTGTGTTTATTCTTATTCCAAGCTCCTAATTCTCGAATCAAACAGGGCAGGATATCAATGTCACCATCCACTGGTGGAGGACAAATTAAATCAGGCAGGGACCTCACATGGGATGGTCCAAAGTGAAAACCATCTGTTACATTAAGGATGCGCATGAAGTTCTATCACCGTAGTGAAAATCCAATTGAGATTTAGAGCATTATAGAGCTTGGTTAGAGTTATTCTAATGCTTTGAATGGAGATTTTATAGTTTGTTCACTCTTTTCTTTAACTTTTTTGTATTATACGAAATTATTTTAGGGATCTATCGTTCCTATTTTTAGAGATTTGGTCTCTAAAACGGAGATGAGATCTCCATTTTTGTAGACCAAATTTTTTTAAAAAACAATGAGTCCCATAAAAAGTCATAAATTACAATTTTTTTCTCAATATAAAGATTTGGAGCATTATATTGCCTATAGAGCTTGGGTTGCTCTTAATGATTACACTACGTTAATGATTAATCATATTTTTGTAGAGGGGTTTTCCCGAATAGAGGAAACATAGACTGAGCACATGCATAACACATGACCACATAGGAGCACTATGTGAAGGTGCTAGGTGAAAATGCCTAGCAGGTGCACTGGTAGTTGGCCCCATGTGAAGGTGTTCAGCAATGATGCCTAACATTTGTGCTGGTAGGCAGCGCTATGTGAAGGTGCTAGGTGATAATGGCTAGCAGGTGCACTGGTAGGCGGCACCATGTGAACGTGTTCGACAATGATGCCTAACAGTTGTGCTGGTAGGCAGCGCCATGTGAAGGTGCTAGGTGATAATGCCTAGCAGGTGCAATGGTAGGCGGCACCATGTGAAGGTGTTCGGCAATGATGCCTAACAGTTGTGCTGGTAGGCAGTGAGCGCCATGTGAAGGTGCTAGGTGATAATGCCTAGCAGGTGCACTGGTAGGCGGCACCATGTGAAGGTGTTCGGCAATGATGCCTAACAGTTGCGCTGGTAGGCAGCGCCATGTGAAGGCGCTAGGTGATAATGCCTAGCAGGTGCACTGGTAGTTGGCACCATGTGAAGGTGTTCGGCAATGATGCCTAACAGTTGCGCTGGTAGGCAGCGCCATGTGAAGGTGCTAGGTGATAATGCCTAGCAAGTGCACTGGTAAGCGGCACCATGTGAAGGTGTTCGGCAATGATGCCTAACAGTTGAGCTTGTAGGCAGCGCCATGTGAAGGTGCTAGTTGATAATGCCTAGCAGGTGCACTAGTAGACGGCACCATGTGAAGGTGTTCGGCAATGATGCCTAACAATTGCGCTGGTAAGCATCGCCATATGAAGGCGCTAGGTGATAATGCCTAGCAGGTACACTGGTAGGTGGCACCATGTGAGGGTGCTAGGTGATAATACCTAGCAAGTGCGCTAGTGGGCGGCACCATGTGAAGGTGTTCGGTAATGATGCCTAACTGTTGCGTTGGTAGGCAGCGCCATATGAAGGTGCTAGTTGATAATGCCTAGCAAGTGCATTGGTAGGCGGCACCATGTGAAGGTGTTCAGCAATGATGCCTAACAGTTGCACTGGTAGGCAGCGCCATGTGAAGGTGCTAAGTGATAATGCCTAACAGGTGCACTGGTAGGCGGCACCATGTGAAGGTGTTCGGCAATGATGCCTAACAGTTGCGCTAGTAGGCAGCGCCATGTGAAGGTGCTAGATAATAATAATGCCGAACAAGTGCACAACACTTGAGGTTGGTCGGCAGTGACGCCGAACAGCGTTGGTTGCACCATATAAAGGTGCTCGTTGGTATGGGCCGAACACGTGATATTGTTCAATGAGTTAGCCTAACACATGGTACAGGTGCACTGTAGTAACTGTGCACCGCCAATATACATTGGACCAACTCTACTTGGATCGCTGATATGGTGCAGCGGTATAATGTTCTAGAAGGTTCTAGAAAAGAAATCATACGTGATAGGCAAGTGTCCCATGAATAAAGGGATTATAACTGAGTTACTATATGGGAGGGAATTCCATATGGGATAGGATTCCTAATGAGGTTGGAACCCTAGGCAGAGAAGGCGACTTGGAGAACAAATAAGTCTACATCTATAAATAAGAAGTAACACCCACGAAGGGAGAGATGTTGATATACATGATTTTTACCTGCTATGAATTAGGGTTTATTGACCAGTACGTGATACTAACTTTGGCATCGAAGGGCCTTTGCCGACGAGAGGCAAAGGTGCTCTCACGGTGTCTTGTTTTGCAGAACTAGGGTTCCGGCAAAGAGGCATGCACGTTGATCTTAAGAGATGTGGAAAGAATAATAAGTGGATTTTTTCCCCTTACAATTTTCCCCCTAAGTGATTACTGATCCCTTTATTTGTCTATTCATCCTTAAATTCCTTACTTGTCTATTCATATTTGAATCCCTTATTTGTCTATTCATCCTAGAACTATGGGTTAAAACATATTTCATCTCTCTTGCTAATACAATCATCATTTAGCACCTTGTAGAAACTTTGATTAGGCCATCACCAACTTCGCTGATCGTTGTCAAATAAATTCAATCATTTCATATGTTTGTCCATTCAAAATTGAAAAACTTCCATCTCTTTTTCTTGGTGTAATCGAATAACGATGGCTCATTCAAACAAGATACCTTTATCCGGTATAGGCCATGTGCCATGCACACAGCTCATTTCAATAAAATTTATTTACTATATAAACGATAATCATGACATGTTAATATTTCAATCAGCCAGAAATAAGAACCCGGCATAGTGCTTAAGGTGTCAAATTTAGATCGTGGGTTAAAAATAGAAAAAACAAAAAACATTGGAGGGTTTGATGTGAAATATACCTTTTTCTGGCTCCACCGCTGCTATTGCAGCTGCTCCAACACTTAAACAATCAGAAAAGGTACCAATGGAATGAGAAACAAAATGACAGAGAAAGGATAAAATACCAAAAATGACTACCAAAAATTACAAAAATGAAGTGATTGTTGTTGCTCAATGGAGGGAAAGACAGAGGGAAAGGACGTACCAATGGAATGAGAAACAAATATGAGACCAAAACATTCAGAGACGGACAGGGGTTTGGACGGAGGGTTTTGGGGATTGAATTCAACATCATCCCTCGGCTTAATAGGGACAACTTCCCCGATCCCAATGAAGCAGTAGTCATCCAAGCCTCTGCGCTCTCCTTCCACTTCGTCGTCTGATTGGAGGATAATACTATTGTCTTCAATTGCTGCCATTGGTATGTCTAAATGCTGTCCTTGGTAGTAATTACAAGGCCCAAGAGAGGTAACACTGTAGTTATTGAACGCGGCTGGTAACACAAAAATTCAATCACCGTAAACTCCTTTGAAAATGTGAAAGCCCTTGTTTGCATATACAAGTATTTATTCATGTATCCAGCAAAAAATTTATTGAATACAAGTTTATCATCATCAATCACTAAGAGATTTAAGAGGTGCAGAGTTCCATTGAAGAGCGTCAAAAATGGTTTTTGAAATTTAAATGGGTTAAGAACCTAGCATTACTAAGTTGTGAGGGATTCACAGACGAAGTAGCCAAGCTTCTTACATGATGATGACGATTGAGAATGCTAACCAAGAGCTGTGGTTGTCGCGAATGGCTGTAGGATTCTCCTTGTTAGGGCTAAACAGGACTCTTCCTTGTTAGGATTTTGGAGAGGTTTAAAGAGCGAATTCATGCTTCCCTTTTCCTTTGTCCGAAAGGATCTTCTACTTGTTCGAATTCTCTAATTTGAATTTTTTTGTTCATGTTTTTTTGTTTTATATTAAAACAGAGGAAATTACGGTAAATTGCACCGACCTCCTAGCTCTTAAGCTTCTACACAACCAGTACTAGCTTTACACCTGTTCCATCCACCAAATGACATACATTACATTAATAGAAAGGAGGGATAGGATTATAATACCTCGAATTGGTTGAATTGAATCAAAAACTGAAAACTTGGACTTGGAAAAGATGATTTCGGGTTTGGCTTCGGGGAAACCTTGGTTTTGAATTGGTGCTTGTTTGTGTTGCTAAGGGTTGTAGGAGATGATTGGATCGATCAATTTGGGTTTCGATTGGGTGTAGCTCGTAAACCCACTTTTTGCTCTATTTATTTCTCTCTCTAGCTTTCCATGGAATTCGGATTTTCGTTTTCCAATTCCTTTGAGTTGTGGCAGTTTTTGGAGGTATAGAAGAGGTGTGTATGTTCAAATGGAAGTGGGGTGGGTATTTATAGGGAATTTTGGAGAGGAGGAGATAAGATTGCATTTAATGGAAGGGTGGCCTTTAGGTTTTGTAGGGGTCGTTTATAGGGGTCATTTAGGGTTGCAAGGGTGATGTTGGAAGCATCTTGGTGGCAGTAGGAGAGTGGCCCATGGTTGGTTCTATCCTCCAAAAGTCATATCTATCCACTGCGAGGTTGATTCTGTCCTCCGGGCTGGTTACTAAACCCAGTCGGTCTAGCCTGATTTTGATTCCTAAATCCTATAATTTTATCTTGATGTTGCGGCTGTCCTCCTTGGTTTCTAGCTCCGATTAGCTTAGGACAATAACTTTTAATATGTCCATCCTCCAAACAATAATAGCAACGGCAATCTACGTTTTGGTTCTGAGGAAAGAGGTTACAGTTTGATCCAGAGTTAGGGTTTGAGCCTTGGTTCTGTGTTTGGATTTAGTAGGGTTAAGGTTTTGGTTAAATTCTGGATTGGGGTTCCTCCAAGCTTAGTTAAATTGTGGTTGCTGGAGGCGAGTATAGTTCGGGTTGTAGGGTTGGGAAGTATGAGCATTCATGTTGCTATGGATTGAGTGGATAGGTCCTCCAACTGTTGTCATGGCTTTCTTCTGCTTACGTTTTGCCTTGGAATCCAAGCTTTCTCTCTCCATCTTAAGTGCGCATTGCACTACCTAGGAATAGGTGGGGAGAGTTTGTGCCACCACATCTCGACGTGTCTCAGTGAGTCCTTATTTGAACTTTCTTGCCTTGGTGTCGTTAGTAGGCACGACTGTCTAGGCATAGCGAGACAATTCTTCAAATTGTGCGGCATACTGGACTACAATCATGGTGCCCTGCTCAAGACTCATGAACTCTTGGGCCTTTTCTTGTTTGACCGGTGTTGGGAAGTACTTATCGAGGAAGATTTCCTTGAACTTCTCCCAAGTCATGGTTTCTACATCGTGCATGCTTTCCATCAGTTTCCACCAATGTTGGGCTTCCCCTTGCATCTGATAGGTAATTAGCGCAATTTGATTGCCGGCTTCGCGGATGTCTAGTGTCTTGAGAACCTTCTTGACTTCTTCTAACCATGCTTCTGCAGTTATGTCATCTGGTTCTCCTTAAAAGTAGGCTGGGCGGCGTTTTGTAACGCTCCACTATTTTCTAAAGATAAACTCCAAAATACACTGCATTCAAACACTTCTAGGCTCCTATTTTCTCCATAAATAAGATACAGCATCAAAATAAACTTGAGCCACTTACTAAATAATCTTCTAAATGCTCCAAAATTATCAACTTTTTCAAGACCTCTCCAAATTAACCCTTTATGCTCCAATTCAATTTCTACTAATCCGGCTTCATACCTGAAAAAGAAATTATCCGGGAAGTATACGATACAACAGAATAACAAAGCTCATAAGTGGAATCAATAAACGATAATCGACCATCAAGTCGAAGCAACAATCACAAAAGACCTCATACCATGTCATTCTCAGTACATGACCAGTGACACCCCCCCAATACCTTCCTCACCGAGTCAACCTCGACCCATTCTGGCTATTGGATAGGCTATTGGTGCATGAGTTCACTCGATCCCTGTACTAAACAATTCCATAATACTCATCCAACAATATCATATTCGATACCAATTATTCCACTTTCCAATGATATCCACAAGATTGAACAAAGATCATGAGATAATCAAAAGGAGTACAAAGATGAGAGTGAAGAAAGGATTCCGGAAGTAAGAAACATATCGTATACTACCCGGATTACCTCAAAATATGTTGTGAGCCACGTGCTTAACCAAGTACTACTACTCCACACCAATTGAATTTGATCTATTGTAAGACACCTCGGCTCCTCCCCTATTTTTTCTTATTCTCTTTTTTTTTTTCCCGACTACTCTTTCTCACTTTTTTTTTCCTCCATAGAAACTCAATCAAAGAAAGCAAGAAGTGAGAAAGTGAGGTGTGGCATGCATGGGTGTGAGGCTTGCCTATTTATACTAGTTGGAAGAAGGATCGAGATCACAATCTTAGATAATCATATCATATCTAAACATAATCTAACAAAATCAAATAATATTTAGCGAAATCTTATAATATCCAAACAAAATCTTATAATATCTAATAATATCTAATAAAATCCAAACAAATCTTAATGTATCTAAGTATATCTTAGGATATCCAATCATATATTATCCTAATCAATGTAATCTTATCCTAGATTCTTAGGATTATGAAGTAGGGCTAGGGTTTCCTAGAAAATCTATGTTTAGATTTATCAATCAAAAATACTTTAATAAATTATTTAACTTTATTTATAAAAAAAAATCGGCCCGAGATTCAGGTCATTACACGTTTACAGAATTCATTCAGCGCATGGCTCCTAGCCATGGGTCCTCGGGCCGCGTGTGGGGCTACCTGCTGTTGCTGGCCATTTGCGGTGGCAGCGGCAATGAATGCTTGCATGAGTTGCACTAGATCGGTAGTTTCGATTGGGTCGTTTGGTTGAGGACCCCCATCTTGTCCACTGTTTGATCCGTCACTCTGGTTGTTGTTTCTGTGCGACTCATTCCTTGTTTCCACCATCTAGACACCGTTGTGTTTTGTCTTAGTAAGGGAGTTTTATTTATTTAAATTATATATATATATATATATATGTATTCATGTGTATATATATATATATATATATATATAAATGGAGACAAGACATTATAGGCTTATCGGTTATATACTCAGGTTGATGTGATCTACCCAAGGCCAAGGGATTGAACCTAAGCTTTGATACCATTTGTAAATCCCTGATTTTCTTAATGATTTCGGAGGCATTAATTATTATTTTTCGAAAATAGTCTCTTTTATTCACTACACAAAATTCAACGGAAAAATCCAACTAGGAGTTTTATTTATTACAAACCCAAATTTGAAATACTAAGTTTGTCAAAACAAAATAACAAGTCTTGATTTAACAAAATACTAAGTTTGTCAAAACAAAATAACAAGTCTTGATTTAACAAAATGCACAGCCTTCTTTTAGTTTTAGTACGGATTCCAAGTATACACTGGCTCAATTTCTATCTCCGGATTCATCTCTAGATAGTACTGCCCTCCTTCAGGGTCCAGTGTCTCCTCCTGATTTTCTGCAAAATCTGACACGGATGCCAGATAATTCATGCCTGAGTGAAAGAGTTCACCCCATAGTATAATCTAACCCAACTACCTTCCCTTTACATTATAGCTAGCAGGTAACAATTGATTATCACTTCATAAAAGTAAATCAGATGTAGCATACAAAACCTATTCATTACTGTCCACTAGCCTAACACAAGGAAAAGCATGTCATGCTCGAATCATAAGGGTTCACCTACCTTGATCACCCCATCAAAAACATCATTGGACCATCTGCCAGTTTTATTATCACAAAATATCACTGGACCACCCGCTAGATTTTTTTATCATAAAATATCACTAGGCCACCCGCCAGATTTTATCATTACAAAACATCATTGGATCACTCACCAGGTTTTATCATCGCAAAACATCACTGGACTATCCGCCAGGTTTTATCATCACAAAACACCACTGGATCACCCGCTAGGTTTTATCATCTCAAAACATCACTGGACTATCCGATAGGTTTTATCAACCCAAAATATCACTAGATCATCTGTCAGGTTTTATTATCGCAAAACATCACTGGACTATCCACCATGTTTTATCAACACAAAACATCTCTGGACCACCTACCAGGTTTTAAAGCATCATTAGACAACCTGTCAGTTTCAAATCACTTCACACAATTCGTCTGCAAGCATCTTCTAACATCTCCTTCCCCCAAATAACCATTGCCTAGTAACGTGAAATCGTACCCATAAATCACCCCACGTCTCTAGGGTTCAATTTAACATAATAAATCAAGAGTCGGTGCAATATACAAATAATCACAATAATAATTGTAATAAACAGTAGGTATTGAAATCACATAACTTTTTATGAATGAGCCGTTGCCTTTAATCTTATATGAAAACAAATAGAAAGTTTTACAAGTTTGATTAGAAATAAAAATAATAATAATAACATAAGAAAATTATAATATTAATTATAAAGTTGCGAAAACAATAAAGTAGATCATTAGTAGAAAAATAATTACCATATTTTATTAGATCATTAGGTCACTAAGTTTCTACTTGTGTTACTTTTATTTAATAGAAACACTTGATTTAAGAATGTTTATATATTATAAATAATATGATTAAAAAATTAATTGCTCCAATTTTTAATCCATTTGAACCAGTGCGAAAATCTTATTTTTCTAATCATTTTATTCTAAAGGATCATAATTAATTTTTTACTCTAAGACTTTCAATGAAAACCACGAGAGAATCCTAAAACTAATGGAAAAGCATCTCTTAATATGTTTGTCGTTTCCTTACAAAACGACTATGTGGGATAGTTGAACAGAAGAGTTGAACAGAAGAGTGGGACAGAGACAGTTGGACAGAGGATCCGCGCCCAAAGAGGAGTAGATTGTGTGGAAATTACAGTTGAAGTCCTTAAAATAATAAAATTACACTTCGCCAAGTGTCAATTTTTTTGTGACGGGGGATACCAAATGGTTTTTATACACCAATAATTTGTTTATTCGATTGAGCATCGTGCGTGAGTCGATCAAATTCGAACACAATCCGGAAAAAAATATCGATTATTTTTTAAGCAAGAAAGAGAATTAGTTCTCTGCTGTGTGTTAAATTCGAATCTGTTGCTCAGGTAAACTTTGGTAGAATTCTTCGGGTTCAGATTTCTCACGTGAACGATAGCTAGCCTTAATCGATATGTTCTTTAATAGTTAGTTGTTTTAGTTCAAAAGCTTGGAGCTAAATTTCCAAAATTGGGACATAACTGTCTAGTGATCCGAGTTGTACTTATTCCGCATGATGGGGCTGTTTAGGCTGCTGCTGCTTCTTCTTCTTCTTTTTTCCGGCCTCTTGTTTGACTTGTTATAATGTTCCACTGCAGATTAGCAGGATGATGAGACAAATTGCAGTAACAGTGGCGACGCTTTTGCTTGTTGCACTTGAGATTCCAACCGGGCTAACCCTTCCATCCACCGTACCTGCATTTCTTTGGTCGCCCCTTGAAGATGGGTATGTGGCTATTATTTTTGTTTTTAATGAATATGAATTTTTCCTTGGACTTTCCAAGATTTAATATCTACCGGTTTAAGTAGATTAATTGGATCGATTCGTAATCCACAACTGGGAGACTGTCATCTTCATGGGCATTGGTGTGTACACTCGCATACACTTTCATGTATCATAACAATTATCCATTGGATGAAGATATCGTTTGAGCCACAATTCTTCTCTTAGATAAGTGACCTACTTTGCAATCATGGATCTTGCCAAGGCCTTTGTTGTTGGAAAACGAATTCCCAAGACCCAGTAATGACACGTACAGATTTGACAACATAAATTGTAAAACCCTATAAAGCGGAATTAGGGTTCTACCTCAACTCCCAGCGACACGAACACTTGTTGAACTTGTTATAGCACGTCTTGCTATAAACCACGAATACTGCTGGACCGTACCTTACGATCTTCTATCGTATTCCATGCACGTCTAGAACACGAATCGAGTGTGGACTCTTTCGTGATCTTATTTGCTCTCTCTAAGCCTGCCTCTATTTTGTGAATTATAGAAAAACGTCAATCTGACCTAGAGAACATAACGTGTATATATAGGGTTACGATAGGGACCTAAGGAGTAATAAGTCTGGCCTCCCAGTGTAAATAAGAAAACCTAATCCCACCAGAATTCTATTTCTTATTTCACTAATTATAATTCACCCCACTACAGAATTATAATTGCTCTCTCGTCCTTATCTCAATTATATTACGAGCTCCATGATATTAAATACTTATTAATCTCCCCACGTTAAGATTACAGATACCCGTTGATGAAAATAAATTATTAACATTTGTAACCCTTGCAATTATTCGCCAGTTAACTGGAATATATGCACAATGAGACCCCATGCCAAGAGCTAACATGCTATAAAAAGGACTATCAAACCCTTTTTAAGCTATTGTTACTTCAATAATAGAATTTCTTTCCATTACAAGTGGTAATGATTCTTGATTGTCCATTCATTTTGCCACAAAGGTATCAAACTGTATTTGAAGGCTCCATAGTCAAGTCACAATCTCCCCATTATTACCTGGCACAGGTCATCCACACTCTTCTTCCTCGCTTCAACTTTATCCGTAAGCATCCCAAGGAATAACCACCATTATCAATAGCAGATACCAATGTTGGGAATCCCAATTGTTCAATCTTCAGGGATTTGCGACTATGGAAGTCTATAAACCAATAAGCATTATTCATTGCTTATTGATTACTGATGAAAATGAGAGGCAACCAGCTTGAAATATGCCATGCCATTTCCTTGAGGTCATCATCATCGGAGGCTTGATAATGCAAAAGACAAAGCTGATTAGTGATTGTAATCGTCTTTTAAAGGATCTTCTTGATGGTCTTCTACTTGATAGCAATGAAAATAAGCGTCAATTCATACGAGCATGCATTAGTGGTTTGCAAATCCACGGAGAGGAGAGAAAGGGACGGGCTTCTTTGGTATGTAGGATATACTTAGTGATCTATCTTTAACAGTTTGTTTGTTACTCCCTCCGTTCCATTTTTAATTGTCCTCTGCAGAGGATTGAGCTTTTTAAGGATTCAAAACTTAATTTCCAAAATTAACCTTAAAACCCGTGAAGTTAATTAGATGTGTTTAAATTGTTTATGGCTTTCAATATGGATCTCAAAAAATATTTGGGGAAATTATAGTAAGCCCCCTTCAACTATACCTTGGTAACGAGTTGCCCCCTTGAACGTTTAACTCAGACACTTAACCCCCATCATCTTTTATCTTGCACAAAATGGAAGATGTCGTTAACGGAATTGTTGAAATTACCAATTTACCCTCTTTGGGCTATTTTTATTTTGCTTATAACTTTTCGTAAGAAACTCTGTTTCAGCCCGTTCTTTTTGCAAAACTCTTGTTTTTTCCTCTATTTTATGGGTCTATAATAATTTTAATATGGTTACTTTACGCTTTCTAAGGTTAGAGTTACGTCTTATATATTCGATGATTAGCAGATTAGATACTGCTAGCTGCTGTCTGTTCAGTGCAGCTAGCTGCTGGTTCCTCTGCAAATGGTGTAGTGGTTGGAATATAGGTCAACTGGCCACCGGGCCTTCATCTGGGGGCTGCTACTAAAAAGCAAAAAAAAACAGAGCACTCTGTTTTTTTTTTTCTCTCTCTCTCTAAGTTCTATTATGGGTCCAAGCCATTTCATACTTATTCTTATAAATCTTTATATGGAGATTTCATTCCCACATCTATATTTGTTATTTGCCACACTCAATTTCAAATTTACAGGCATGATTTGAAAAATCTATTTCAAAAGGAATTGTTTGATCAGCTCTATGTTTCTGGGTTGTAATGCACTACCATTTCCAGTACTCTGTTTCTGGGTTGGAATGCACTACATTAATCAATGGTGCTCTGATGCCACAATTGCACAGCACATTTGGATCCCCATTGGAAGACCTAGTTCTACCTTCCATCACACAGAGAGAGAGAGAGAGTATCGTTGGGAGGGGGCACAGAGAGAGAGAGAGAGAAAGAAAGAGAGAGAGAGAGTTTACCGTTGTATGTATTTATAAGGGCATGACCTGTCATTAATAAGGTCATGTACTGCTCACCTGACCTTCCGTTTAAATTCATAACAGCTCACTAACGGCAGGTGCTTAAGTGTCACGCCATAAAAGATGAAGGGGGTTAAGTGTCCGAGTTAAACGATGAAGGGGGCAACTCGTTACCGAGGTATAGTTGGAGGGGGCTTACTGTAATTTCTCCAAAATATTTAATATAGATCTTGATAGATCTCAATTAGTTTTATTATACAAAGTTCTCAAAATCGTGAAAAATATTATAAATTGAAAGATAGAGTCAATCTAAAAATGACATGAATATCAATAATGGTCAAAGTTCAAACCAATTGTGATGGAAAGAGTAGTTTTGGGGTAAAATTGGAAGTTTGGCATGTTTTGAGGGTTATTTTCAGAAAGTGGACTATTATTTGGGACATCCCAAAATAGAAACATGGACACTCAAAGTGGGATGAAGGGAGTTATTTTTTTCTCCAACATTTTTCAAAAACTTAGTACTCCTAAGTTATGACTGTAAGAAATATTTTTAAAGGGCCCACTTGGTCACATTGTGATTAATGGGAGTGCCCACTTCCATTATAGATATATAGTTGTGGTTTCAAGAACCTCTTGGCTTTCCCACATTCATTATTGTACTAGTTTAACTAGTATAATTAGTTGGTTTCTTTGATGGAAGGAAACTATAAGGTTTCTTAAGGGAGATATAGGGTCCCTAACCTAGCATGGATATGTAGCCTATGGTATCCATCGATGAAGGCAACTCAAGACATGCATAGATTAGAAGACACCTAGATCTAATACGTGCGTGTTCGATGTTCAACTTGAACAACAATGGCTAGAGGCTAGTTCGATCCTATTTCCGCTGCGCATACCGGTATGGTATTATTTATCTTACAATGACAACCAAGTGAAGCCAATTTGGGAATATCCATTAAAGATAGAATAATTGTGAAGCTTAGCTTTTATTGAATTCATAATATGCATCAAGTATGCTGTGAGCTCTTGTCAAAACTGTTTTAGTTAAAGCTTGGGCTAATTTGAGAACATTCTTTACGTTGCTTGATAAACTACCACTGTTGGATGGCCATCCTGTGATTCATTATCAGGTTCTCTACTGTCTTATGCTTTGGGATGCTTTTCTCAACACATTTTGTGTGTAAATTAACAAGTAGTATTGATTGATTATTAATGTACAATTAAACTTCAACTGTATTTTCCAGTTTATTTTGGAGCAGCTATGCAATCTAATCTGCCCTTCAAAAGCGGAGCCTGTATATCTTTCGGTTCTGAATTCTGAATAAGGCACACACTCAAGAAGAATTTATCAGGGGATCAATGACCAAGAATCCTTATTCCAGTGCTGAGATTGGTCCTTTGATGCGTGATTTTAAAAACAAAATCTGTCACCAGTTGGATCTATTAGGTCTGATATGTCTCATGACGAGGAGTCGGATATCAAAACAATTTCAGAAACGCTTGGGCAAGTTGCAGATGCAATTACTAGGCTAACATGGGATAGGCTTGATGTTCAAGCTCTTCACGATGAACTGATGAAGATGGAAGGTTTTGATGAGGCTTTTCTAGGCTCAGCTTTTGATTATTTGGTTGAGCATGAATTATGGCGAAGAGCATTAACCTCTGAAGGATTTGGCTTGAAGATTTTAGCAACCATATAATCAAAATCACATCCGATTTTGCTTGTCCTTAGAGATGTCTTCAATGGCAATCTTCATAATCAAAAGCTGAGCATGATAGGCTTGGGAAGGCATTTATGGCGAAGAGCATTAACCTCCAAAGGATTTGGCTTTCCCACATTCATTATTGTACTAGTTTAACTAGTTATTTTGATTGTATCGCCAGTCGGTCCTATTTTAAAGGGCCCACAATGGGATAGGCTAGATTTTGTTTTTAAAATCGGATTTGGCTTTTCTAGGCTCAGCTTTTGATTATTTGGTTGAGCATGAAAGGCTTGGGAAGGCATTTATGGCGAAGAGCATTAACCTCCGAAGGATTTGGCTTTCCCACATTCATTATTGTACTAGTTTAACTAGTTATTTTGATTGTATCGCCAGTCGGTCCTATTTTAAAGGGCCCACAATGGGATAGGCTAGATTTTGTTTTTAAAATCACAATGTAACCGTTTGCATTCACTATGGTATGGAGTTGCTAGTGACTGGGAATATCATCTCTCTTGATTTGAGCATTGCTCAAGTTTATGAACAAGCTTGGAGAAAGTCAAATAGCCAGTCTTCAAACACCACAACTAGTAGTATGTTGCTATCCGCTAATGCTGTCACATCAGCCTGAGATTGTCCTCCAATGACTGCTACTTATCACCTTCAGGTTTGTTTCTGCATTGTTAGTTGTTTGTGTTTTTAGCGCAATTTGAAGAGGAAAATCTTCTTCGTAAGTATGGTGTAGATAACTGGCTTTTGTATATTTCTTGTACTTTTTTTTATCCTCTGAAATTTCTACATACGGGTGTTTTCAAGTAAGTCAATCCTGCCATTCAATGCTTTGTTACTGCATTTCTTTCCCATTTTGAGGCATATGTAATCCAAGAAGCAGAGACACTATTAGGACGGTAGCATGTCATCTTGGACAGCTGTGTTGGATTGCTGACACAGCATGGCACTTTTTTGAGTTGGACACTTGGGGGCACTCATCGTAGTCACTAAGGGCTTGTTTGTTTCGGTATTTGGATTTTGGATTTTGAGCGGAGAGAGATAGAGAGAGAAATGAGAGTAATGATTGAGAGAAAATTTATTGGGGACCGTGCGCATAGAGAGAATCCAAAATCCCAAATACCAAAATGAACAAGGTCGGTATCGACGACACACATTATCTATCTATTCTATTTATAAAGGGAGTGCACTGTGTGGTGCCACCCTTTGTGTGAAGCTGTATGGACTTTAAAGTTTCCTAAATTGTCCCTAATCTTTATTATTTTTTCACTAATTGTGTTGTGTAGAATAACTGCTTTGGACACTATAGTAATTCAATCAGAAAGCACCACATCAAGTGTAACCGTTTGTATTTTCCTTATTTTTCTCCCCACTCACGTCGTGCCCCACTTCGAGCAAGGTTCTAAAAGTAACTCATCGTAGTTGCGCGGGAATGCAATGGTTAGATATGTTGGTGTTTAAGTTAAGACCTGCTGTTTTAATTTCAAATATTGTTATTCTCATTATCTATGAGCATAATATGCGCATATATCACCGATAGAAAGTTTTAGAATTCTTGTGTTGAACATGTCTTTAGAGTTTTGTGTTCTCCATCTTTCTAAAATTGGCATGCTGGCAGAGTGGCATTTCTATGTCTTGGGTGTCCATCTCCATGCTACTTAGGGCATCTAACTAAACTGATGGTTCTCAAAGTTTTGGACTCATATCATTGTTTTTCATTTGCAATCTCTTTAATTAGTTCAAGTATTACAGTGTTCTTGCTTTGTATTGTGCTGATTTATATTGAAATCATGTTTAAGAAGCAACGACAAATTCTGACATGGAAAAGTGTTTTGATCTTCTGCATCAAAATTAATGTTCCATTCTGCAATTTGGCTGGGGTTAGATGGTGAAGCTACTGAACGAATGATCAAAGAGTTGGAGGAGGATAGGGAGGAATCTCAAGATCCAGAGGTCGAGTTTTCAATTGCAGGTGCAGTCCGGGAGTGTGGTGGGCTTGAAAGCATTTTGGGCGTCATTCAGGTATGTCTCCCTAGCATTTTCTGGGATTATTTGGACTGGATTAGTTTTTTTCTTTGGTTGAAAGATTCACATATTTCACTTATATTCCTATTTTCTAATATTTTAAGTTAAGAATTATTACATATAGGTAGTTTCTCTCTCTGTTGCTTTAAGAATTGCTTTTAATTCTTGTTCTGTTGGGCAGATTGCTTATTTGATTACTCACAAATCTCCCACCTTTTCTCCTCCAAATAAGCAAATAAGCAAGGCGGATGAAGCAGTTTTGGTTATTGCTTATTAATAGGAAATAATCAAATAAGACTTGTTAACCTTATGGGACTTTACCTTTATATTGTGATGACTATATTGATATGGTATGATTAGTATTTAGGCGTCCTTTTGTTCTTAATGGCTGTCCTATTTGACCTTATGGTTTTCTTCGAAACTTTCTTGCTATGCATTAAAACGTACTTTGTGTTTCCACGATCATATATACGTCTGACATTGGATCTAAATAGACAGCATTCATGAAACGAAATGAAGAGCAGTTGGCTACGGTGCTCAACCTCCTAATGCTGTGCTGCCAGATAAGAGAAAACAGAAGGGCCTTATTAAGGCTTGGGGCTTTAAATGTACTCCTTGAGACAGCTCGGCATGCTTTCTCCATGGATGCCATGGAGCCAGCTTATTTTGATTGTGGAGAGCCTGAGGCTATATCATCTTGTTGCTGTCAGATTTTGGAGATTATTTCTAGTTGCTGTTTGGGTATGACTTCTTTAATCTAGAAATGATGCTACTGTTGTTCTGCTGCTGTTAACAATATGCTTGTTGTTGTACTGTTTTTTTTTTTTTTTTGAACAGCAAAAAGATTGTTCTGATGCTGTTGATAATCTGCCCAAACTCTCTCTCTCTCTCTCTCTTTGAACCTCTGAATCTTTCAATGACTGATGCTGATTCTGTTGGTTTTATTCTACTTCTATCAATCTGTGGTTGTTGTTCTGCTGAATGGAGAAGCTGAATTCTTATGATCTATCTTATTCTAAGGGCTGCTGTCGTATTCAAGTGAGGAATGCTTTCTTGTCCTGTTTCTGCACTTTTTGGAAGAGTTGGAGGCCTTTTGCTATATTCTGATTTTGAAATTGCCGGAGATTGAGGATATGATTTTCTGCTGCCATGAAGCTGATATGAAGTAGATGTTCCTTTTGGCTGACAAGGAGTTAAATTCCCTTGTTTTAAATTTTCCGTTGAGTGTAATTTCTGCTTTTCTGTTTTTTGTACTATGCTCTTTGCTTTGCCTCAAATTATTTTTGTGGCTAGCATTTAGCTTCTACCCTCGATGTCCCATTTGTCGAGTTTTTATATATAAAATTATTGTTGTTGATAAAAATAAAAATAAAGCATTCATGCTTGGGTCCCCATCGAGATTGTGTTTTATATTCCCCTCCGTTCTTACCTCTTTGTCCCACTAACTTATTAGCTACTTAAATTTAGTCATTCTTCCAAGGATTGGACATGTTTTAGTTTGAATGAATGATTCCATTCCATTTTCTATTGCTTTTTAGTAGGAATTTGTCATCTCTTGCGTTGCACTTTAGATGAATTTTCTAAAGAAAACTCTTGCCAAAAGAGAGTTTTAGGTTTTCTCTTCTAGGACAAAAGTCCGTTTTATTTGATTAGCTATTTTTTGATCATTGAACTCTTTCCACTGCGGATAAAAAAAAAAAAAACTCTTTCCACTTATAAGGTAATGGAATGAGCCAAGAACTACAGGGTATTCCAAAAATATACGACGAAACCTTTCATCAATGCATCGAAAGTACAGTGATCAATATGAAAAGAGAATGACACAGTGACAAAAAATAAGAGTAGAAAACTACTACATCAAACCATTCTTTTGATAACGGCATTGAGAACTACATCAAACCAGACTATTAAGATGGCAGTAACTACATTTCCATGAATAAATCATCTGTGTGAACACTGTGAAGTGTTTTCAAAGCATTGCTCCTCGCCTTTGTCTTTTTATTCTCTCAAGCGCACCGATATGGCCCCCATCATCTGTATCTTTAGTAGCAGCATTATCATCTCCATTGTCACCCTCTTCGCGTTTCCTAACTAAACCACCAAAAACGGCCGAGGGAACATCTTTTTGGGCAACATCAACTCTCTCATCATCTTCCGAGTCACTCTCTTCCGGTAGCTCAATATCCTCGTGATTTGCAGCAACTTTTAATCCTCCTTCAGTCTGAGACTTCACTTCCGTGCTCACAAAACCCACTACTTTCCTGTTACCATCTTTGGTAGCAGTGTTACTGGCATCGGGCAATAATTGCTTCTCTAGAGCAGCCATTTCGTCTTCTGGAACACCGGCTTTTTTTAGTGCTTCCATTGCTTCGTCGAGATTTGGCTGCTTATCCTTTTGCATCAGATACTCGGGAAGGATGAAATGTGTCCGGCTGTAACTAGCAGAAACACTCCTTTTAATTCTTTGCATTTCTCGGAAGGTGTCTGCATTACCATGTTTCACCTCAAACGCGCTCCATTTGTTCCATATATCAAGATCTGATCGCGGATCCGCAAACTGAGATGCATATATGAAAACCCGACGAGCACGATCTATTTCTCCAAGGCTTTTCTCCAGCTCAACATATTTCATACACATGGTCTTGACATCTTTGTCCGGAAGACCAGATTCTATGGCTTGCTTGTATATTTCCCTTGTTCTTGGAACCCCGAATATCTCAGCGGCACGAGCTATGTAGATCTCGTACATGCTCAATTTCTCATGGGGCGGAACCTCCTTGGTAGATTGGTCATAAACCTTCATTGCTCGCTTTGCTAGACCATAGTCCTCCTCTAATTTAGCATATTGAAGGTACAATGGTTTCACAGATTCAGCCGGGGTCACTTCAACAGCATGCTCAAATAGCTCTCGCGCACGTTCCAATTTTGATTTCCCAAATCTTTTAACAAACTTGGAAAGATACGTGACCCATATGTCCTTTACATGAGGATATTTAAAAATCTTGACGCCTCTTTCATAAACCTTGAAGGCATCCTCAAAATATTTGTGTTCCTCCAAAAGCATGGCATAGTTCATTAGAATCTGAGGCGTGGCGATTCTCAGATCCAAAATCCTTTCATAAACCGCACGAGTTGACTCTAAGGTTCCAAGGCTTTCCTCTAAATCAACGTAGAATGCCCAAAGCCACAAGGATTTATGCAACTTAATCTGCACTGGTTTTTCGTTGCCATCGGCAGCCACCCTCCGTTTCACCTCCTTTGAAGGCTCTGCTGTCGCGCGCCTCATCAACTCCAAAGCCCCTTTAAAGTTCTTATGCCGAAGTTCCATTTCGGCCCATTCACACCAAACACTAGCCAAATTATCGACGGTTTTGTAGTTGACCTGAACCGCCTTATCAAAGATCACTCTTGCATTGACAACATCCTTGTGATCCTCATACAACTTGGCAAAAGCAACCCACAGAGTATGAAGTCTCCCCACAGCTTTCATGGGATCAACTGTCCTCACTGCCTCGGTGTAAGTCAGAATCTGCTTTGTAGGGTTACCCTCAAAAAGCTTCACTCGCCGACGCCATTGCTCCACATTATGCGGGTTTTGGCGAAGAAGTACGCTATTAGCCAGTTCTGGCCTCCTATCCGATAGACGCTCGATCTGGGCCATTCTCAATTCAACTTCTTTATCATCAGACAACCAAAATCTCTTCAGCTTCCTCCCAATCTTCGCCACATCCAAACGGTCATCTTTATCATCATCGTTGTCCTCATCCTCTTCATCGTTTCCCTCACCCTCTCCTTCCATCTTTTGTAGAAGCATGATCTCTTCAAACTGCGAGTAGGCATCGAAAATCTCACTAAAATCCCTAACCGTGCCAACCGTAGTCATCCCCTCCTCAAACACATCCCTAGCTTTCTCTGTCAAATTCCTCCTGATATAATAACTTGCGAGCGCGATCCAAAGCCTCCCGACCTCATCCGTAGACTTCCTAATCCCTCCCCGAAAAATCGCATCGACGTTCAGCCCGGAAACCCCATCCGCGTGCTGCGTAAGCAAGTCACACAACTCAAGCCACAGCCTACGCTTAGTCTTCCCCTTAATCGAACAAAACCTATCGTCGTTCAAAACCCCGGCGAACCTCTCCGCGGCCTCTTGCCACAGGCCCGAATTCACCAAAAACTCGATAAAATCCTCTCCATGCGAGGGGTCGTGCTTCAAGTACCGTCTATAAACCCTAAGCGAGGTCTCTATCGGGACGCCCTTCTGGCCAACGAAGACCAGGTAGGGCTTCCAAACCCTATCGTGCTGGGTCGCGGGCAAAGAGCACAGAGCGCGGTCGAAGGTGCGGCGGGTTCTGGTGACGAGCTTCTGCTCGGTTAGGGTCAGCAAGTACATGACCCAGATGCGGGGCATCTTGTGCATGGTGACGAGGGCACGCTCGAAGGTGTTGTTCAGCTTCTGGTACTCGCGGTGGGTGACGGGGAGGGGGCGGACGAGCTCGAGTCGCTCGCGGAGGAAGGCGTGCCAGAGCTTGTAGCTGCCGGGGAGGGCCTTGAGGGCGCGCTCGTAGATGGTGAAGCGCTTCGCGCGGGGGGAGTCGGTGCGGGCGACGAGGTAGCGCCCCCATAGCTTCGGGCTGGAGGGGTTGCGGACGAGTTCTTCTTCGTAGGGTAGGTCTTCTTGGCTTGGGTAGAACTCTTGCGGAATTGACATTGGATTTATTTAGGGAGTGTTTAAAAAGGAAAGGAAAAATTATGTATTAGATTTGATTGTGTATAAAATATAATCTTAACATGCCTTTATATAGACCACAAAGACTTAATTGATCAAGATACCTAATCCAACAAAGGATTACGCATAACAAGAAAACCTAGATTAACTAGGAAACATAAATAAGAAAACTTAGATTAACTAGGAAACATAAATAACAATTTGCCATGCAAAACAGAAAAACATAATAATAACAAGATAACCTAGATTAACCGGGTTTTGTTCGGGGTGGTGTAGTGCACTGTACATCCATGTACAGTACGCGTGTAGGGCGGCGGCATATGGTTGTTGATCTCATCAACTAACGGTTCAAATTAAAAACAAACTCTTCCAGGGAAGAGCAACTATTCCAAATGATGCGTTGAAAACCCTAGTTTTTAATCTGATCAGTTGAAAACACTATTGGACAACCATGATGCCACACTACACCCCTCTATAGTGCTGCTTGTAGGACGGCACATAAACGTCGATCTCATCAACTAACAGTTCAAATTAAAAACAAACTCTTCTCGTTGATGCATTAAAAACCCTAAGTTTCAATCTGAACCATTTAAAACACTTTGGAACGGCTATGATGCCACACTATACGGAGTGCACTACAACATTTTCCAATCCAGGTTTTAGAGATTGAGGGAAAGAGATCTTGGTGTGCTACAGCCGGTGGAGTTTTTGTACATGGCCATTTCCAAAGCCAAGCTGCCTTTGTATAAACTTCCGTTGGAATCATATATGGCTCCTACTCTTCATGACTCTTCCGAATTTCTTAACAAAAAATTTGGTGCCCAGGTCTTTTCAAATAATGCCTTATTTTTTTGATGTCATTGTCTTACACCACCAGTGCAATAATAGATCTCTTCTAATCTTCCATCCGATTGACGATGTTTTGGTACACAATATTATCATCTTAAGAGAATGGGAAATCTGGATCCCGACTGAATTGCTGATTTTTTTGATCTTCTACTGAATCAAAGTGTGTTGTTAATTCCAGTGGCAAATCAAAATTCTCTCACTGGGCCCTAGGAATCATTATGGAAGGAAATAATATGCATGACTGTGAAGAAACCATAATAATAATAAAGCAAAAAAAAAGAGAGGAGAGTGACAGAATGTTGATGATGCCCATAAGTCGATATTTAGGGTTCGTTGCATTTTGGCCTTTTATCTACTTATAAAGGAGTGAATTAGATAAAACCCTTCACCGAGAAAGAGATGAAAATGGCGGTTTTCCAAATGGGAGGTTTCAAGGCACCGGGTTACAAGTTTCAAGAAAATCCTCTATTACTCTCTCAAAACAATCTTCAATCGAAAACCTACACATGGTATAGCTTCAAATTGTTAGTCCTAGGAGAAGTAGCAGGATCATTTAAAAATTTACGCATCATCGGTGAATACAATGTTATTTTATACAACACGTGATATGGCATAATGTGCCCATCCGAATAGATCAATTTTCATAGATATGTTTCATTGCATCAAAAGCGCCCATCCAATTCTTCATATTTCTGTTGGTGTGCAATACTTGTCGCAATAAAGTCGAGAATCTCTTAGGGAAGACTATCAAATTGACATAAACATCAAACAATGCAGACTATCAAAAAATAATAATAATAATAATTGAAGTAGCTGCATTAGGCACCTGTTCAAAAAATGTGCCTGTTCAAACATTAATCTCGAATGTTACACAATATCTCTTCCATATTTATTAGAAACCTACAAACAGGTAGTATCTTGTAAACAAAAGCATTCCCTTTACATATGTAGCTCCGATTCCAACAGATGCCCCCGAAATCATGAACCCTGGACATCTAAAAGCCCGTGAATTCTGGTCCTCTCTATTACAAGAATACCTGAATGAGATTTGTTCACGACGTCGCTGAAACTACAAGAGCTCTCCAAGCAAATCTCACATGGATATAACAGCCCGTTTGGTGTGATTGACTCGGTGAGAACTAACAAGAAACATTGAGGTTAAGAATTTTCTCCCATGTTTAGACAATAGATTGCAAATGAGGTGAGAAATTGAGAGAAAGGGAGCCCTCTTATTCAACTCTCACAGGAAATGGTGATACAGTAAGAAACAAGATTGGTCGTGCATTCTCAAAAATACCCAACGGCCCATCAAAGAACAACAAAGAAAGAGAAACCTCACTTATTAGTCTTGTGTTATCTACAAGACTATGGATTAGAAACCAGCTGAGATGATCACCAAAAAAATTGGTGAGATTTGGTGTGAATTGGTTGTGTATTCTAAAAGGTACACAAACTGCACATCTAAAAGGAAATGAAACATCGCGTATATCCCCTACGTCTCATCTATTACAAGTACATAAGCTTTGAAACCAATGTCGATAAAACTGCAATCCAAGCAATTTCATTTCTCAAACATTCCATGAAGCCAAACGTGTCACAAAATATATAAAATAGAGATACTAGTAAAAAAAAAACACGCACCAAACACAGGAAAATGATATAGGAACATACTGATTAAACCATATATAACATAACCTACAACATCTAGTACATGAGAAACAAGTACGAGAGATATCAAACAATGTCGCTAAAATTGCACAAGCTCTCCAAGCAATTTCAGTTCTCTAAAACTCAACGGAGCCAAACGTGTCAAAAAAATGTGAATATACATTAAAAAAACGTCATCGAACACTGGAAAATGATACAGGAACATACTCAATTAAACGAAAGATAACATAACCTATATCCCTATTGCTCGTGTTATCAACTACAAGTACATTAAATTTGAAACCAATGTCCATAAAACTGCAAGAACTTTCCAAGCAATTCAATTTCTCCATATTTCAATGGAGCCAATTGTGTCACAACACGTCGATATAAATATTCAAAACATGCATCATACAATAGAAATAACTTAGGAGCATAATGATTAAACTACAAATAACCTATAAAGTTCAATCAAAATGCCCACAAACAAAGTCTCACAACCCTAACTCCCAAACCAAAAATCTGAGCCTTAAACAGCTCATCTCAAAATCCAAAAACTAAAAACAGTAAATACTCAAAAGTTAAAACACGAACTCATTTTCGTTTAACCAAATTGATAGATCTCATCCGCAAGGGCAACGTGCTTGGTCATGTATTCTAGAAACACCCAAATTACCTATCATGTTATCTAATAGCTACTCCAAGTAAATGGGACATGTAACCAATGTCAGTACAACTCCAAGAGCTTTCCAAGCAACCTCATCTCTCCAAGTTTCAACGGAGCCAAAAGTGTCGCAACAAGTGCATAACTATTAAAAAAACGCATCAAACACTAGTAGAAAAATGATATAGGAACATAACGAATTAAACCTAAAATAACATACCCAGTTCAACCAAAACGCCCCACAAACAAAGTCTGATAACCCTAATTCCCAAATCAAAATGCTAAAAGATCTTTTACAACTCATAGTACTAAAAAAACACAATTTCATTTTTTTTTTTTTTGATGACTCATCAGACAGGAAAATGATACAGGACATAATGAAGTAAACCAAAGATAGCATATCAAAATGGCCCACATAGTCTCATAACCCTAATTCCCAAACCAAAATGCTGGAGTCTTAAACAGCTCATCTCAAAACTCATAACTAAAACAGCTCAGTACTAAAAAAACACCATTTCCTTTCTGTTTGGAGTTTGTGGAAAGTGGGGGAAAAGAAAAGAAAGTGTGAGAAAAATGAGAGGAAAAGTTTACTACTCGTCCAACTTGAATTTCCAAACCAAACAATGGGCGGAAATTTTTTAAAATTTTCCTTCCATTTTCACATGAACCAAACAAAGCCTCAGCATAAAATGTAGCCAATTCATTTCTATAAGTTTAACGTGGCCAACGTGTCACAACATGAGGATAAAAGAATTCAAAAACACGCATCCCACGCTATAAAATGATATAAGTACATAATGTACTAAACCAAATATAACATAGCCAGGTCAACCAAAATGCCCCACAAAGTCAGTCTACTTGACCTTACGTCCCAAATCAAAACGCCAAGCCTTTGACAGCTCATCACATAAATCCATAACTCAAACAGTGCAGTATGCCAAACCTTTGACACCTCATTCTATCAGTTGACACTCTGCATGACTTAGTAACATAGCCAAATGTGTCACCACGCGTGAATAACTATAATAAAAAATTAAATAAAAAACACGCAACAAACACTAGAAAATGATAGGAATGCATTGAATTAGACCAAAGATAACATAGCTAGTTGCTCAATTTGATCAAAATGTCAAACAAACAAAGTCTCGTTAACCCTAATTCCCAAATCAAAACTCAAAGCCTTTAACAGGTCATCACATAAATTCATAACTAAAACAGTAAATCACTCAAAAAAAACAAAATTTCAATTTGATTACCAAATAGATAGCTCTCACCTCATCAGTTAATGTCTGCATGATATCCCAGCAATTTAATTTCTCCAAATGTCAATGGAGTGTAGGATTTGGACTTAATAAATCTAAAGGAACATGTAGCCCTAGACAGAGGTCAATGGAAAAACAGGATACACATAGTCGATGCCAATTGATTGGGACACAAGGCTCGGTTCGGTTTGGTTTGGTAATTTTCAATGGAGCCAATCACATCACAACACGAGGATACAAATATTCAAAAACATGCATAAAACACCGAAAAATGACATAGGAACATAATGAAGAACCAAAGATAACACAACCAGTTCAACCAAAACGCCCCACAAACAAAAGTCTCATAACCCTAATTTTTACTAAGTCAAAATGCTGGAGTCCTAAACGGCTCATCTCAAAATCCACATTGGTAACCATGTTTACCAAATAGATGGAGCTTCCCAGGCAAATTCATTTCTCCAAATTTCAATGGTGTCAATCGTATCACAACACGTGGATGCAAGTATTCAAAACACGCATCAACCAATAGAAAATAGCATAGCCGCATAATCAATTAAGCTAAAAATAACAGTGCCAGTTGGATCAAAATGCCCCCACAAAGTCTCATAGGTCATAACCCTAACTCCCAAACCAAAACGCCGAGCCTTTAACAGCTCATCACATAAATCCATAACTAAAACAGCGCAGTACTGAAAACAGAAGAACAATTTCTTTAATTTTACCAAATAGATAGATCTCATTCCATCAGTCGACGCTCTGCATGATATCCTCGGCCGTGAACTTCGTCCCCTTATCCTTATCCGCCGCGGCCCGGCCCTTGGCCTTGCGATCGAGCAGCGACTTGCGGTCCTTATCCAGCCTCAGCTTCGTTATCACCACCTTCGAAGTATTGATCCCGACGTTGACCGTCGACCCATTGACCTTCTCCCTGGTGATGCGCTCGATGTGGATGACCCACTTCTTGCGGTACACCTGGACGACCTTCCCTTCCCGGCCCTTGTAGGTCCCGCGTACCACCTGCACCTCGTCGTCCTTGCGAACGGGCATCGAGCGGACGTTGTACTTTGACCGGAGGTCGGTGGAGAGCGGCGCGCTCATCAGGACGCGGCGCTGGCTCGACGGCGCCGAGAAGTGCGCCTTGCGGTTCTTGCGGCGGGAGCTCGTCACACGTGGATTGTACTTCATCGTGCCTGTGATTCTCTCTCTCTCTCTCTCTCTCTCTCTCTGAGTTCTTGACAGAAATGACGGCCGGGGAGGGAGGAAGGAGATTAGGGTTTCTGCGTATTTATAGTGTTTTTTTGTTTCGTCTTGGCCCAGTGGGAAATCACGATAGAGAGTGAAGACTGTGTGAGGGAGTTATGGGCCGTTGTGGACCGAATTAGAGGATTAATATGGCTGCTAAGCCTGCAACACATGAGGCCATCCGGGCTCGCCTTTTTTTTCTGGAAAAGGACGGCCGAAGACGTGTTTTGATAATTAATACATGTTAAGGACATACTGAGAACATTTGTTATACTGAAAATGTCCTTGACGGGTATTAATTATCAAACACGTCATTGGCCGTCATTTTCCCTTTGGCGGGTATTAATTATCAAAACACGTCATTGGCCGTCATTTTCCCTTTGGAAAAATGACGGCCAATGACGTGTTTTGATAATTAATACCCGCTAAGCACATGTTGAGAATATTTGGTAAATTCCGGGCTCACCTATATATAAATTTATCAGAATTCCGAGCTCACCTTGGTTAGTAGTAATCAAATCCATTCCGTAGTCACCTTTATTTCCTTCTTTTGGAGCTATGAAGTTAACGTCCAAGCAAATCTCGAGTGGTTGCAAAGGAGTTGATAATACTTGGGAGATTTCAAAAAATGAGCCCTTAAGAGTTAGCAAACCCTAAGTCCCAAGTCTGTCGTTACCAGCCAATCCTTACCTCATGCTAACACATCCCATGAGAAATGCTTGAAGAAAATGGCCAAAAATACCGTTAAAACGGTGTGTGCTTTCCAGTGGGGTAGGCAAGTTAGGGTTTGCTACCTCTAAGTAAGAGTGCAAAAGAGTCAAACTGAGCCAAGCGAGTTTTATAGCGTTCGAGTTTGGCTTTTAACTAAACAAGCTTAAAACTGAGCTCAAGCTCGGCTCCTTTGTAAATGACCAGAGCCTATAAAACTAGCCGAACTTTTGAGTGTGGAGCATGGCGCATTTAACAAATGAGTTTAAAATTCAAGCTCGTGCTTGGCTCGATTACCAAACAAGTCGAGCTGAGCCACGGGTTGCTTGCGAGGAGCTCAGTACAATCGCAGGCTTACTCCTTAGGAGCTCGATACAAGTGGCCTCCAAAAGAGTTGATAATACTTAGAGGGTTTCAAATAGGAGACCTTAGGAGTAGGATTGCAAATGAACTGAGCTACTAGCAACTTGTGGCTCTACTCGTCTCGTATAGACTTGTTTAATAATTGAGCTGAGCATAAATTTTAGGCTCGTTTATTAAACAAGCCGAGCTCAATACTCAAAAGCTCGGCTCAACTTGGATTGCCGTGTGTGACGGAGCTTTGGGCTGTTTCATTCAGGGTTTGGGTTGCATTAGATCTGAATCATTGTATTGGGCCCAAGTAGGGATATAATGAGGAAGCAAAGCCTAAAAACGTAGATGATCTGCAAAATGTGGGTCCATCCGGGCTCACAGGCTCTGTTTGGGAGCCAACTTATCATGAGTATCATTTTGCATTTTGCTCTTGTAATTGTTTAGGAGCCAAATTATCAAAATGCATTCTGTCATAATGCATTCTCAAAACTACACTTTAGAGTCACAATTTTGATCATCAGTCTTGGATAAACTTTTTCTTCTTATTTTGGAATATCATTTTATGGGAGAGATGAAAAGACCTAATAGCGCCTACCCATGTACCATAATTCCTTGGGTTAATTACTTGTTGCCCCTTTATCTATTAATCTATATATGTTTTTCACTTTACCCCCTCCTACTATAGAACGCTACAACCTACCCCCTTTATGTGTTAGGAATTGGAAGATAAATGTGGTAGGTTGCAGCGTTCTATAGTAGGAGGGGGTAAAGTGAAAAACGTGTATAGATAAAGGGGGCAACAAGTAATTAACCCTAATTCCTAAACTCCCCTTGTCTGTTATTCCTTATGAACTTCTTGTCGTGAATTTTTTTTTTTCTATTTTTGTTGTGGTAATTTTGTTGTTGTAATTTTTCTTTTTCTTGTGGCCCTCGACCTATATCACATTGTACTGATTCGTTGTTTAAATTTTTTAAGAGACCAAGAATCATGACTAACGTTCAAAAAAAATTGGAAGACTTTTCTCAAGATATATTAATTATAAGTATTTAATATTTATTGTCAAACTAAAATGGTCATTTATCACACTATAATACCATAATAATAATCCAAGGGCAACATGGTAAAAAATCAATTCATAACCTATTTGGAGCATTATCCTCCCAGACATTACTCTATTCCAAAATCTATTCTGTACATATCTCCCAAACACTATGCCAGATTCATAATCTATTTTGATCACAATCCAAAGCCAATATCTCACAATCTAAAATGCAAAATGCAAAAATAATAAGGCTCTCAAACGGGCCCTAGTTGGTGATTCAAATTCATTTCGCAAGGCTCCCTAAACAAAATATTTGAGACAAAATTCAGATTGAGTGGATTTCAGAAAATACAAGATCCAGTCACTTAAATCATTTTTTGAACTCCCACTTCCCCCCTTCACGTTGTGTTTAGAAATTCTTTAAAGACTAGGACTTAACAAAATGAGAATGAAGAGAAAATAAAATAGAAGAAATGCGAGGGAAAATGTTTTATTTTTCTTCTTTTGGATTAAAAAAGAAAAGAAAAAGAAAAGTTGAAGGAAGCTATGAGAGAAAAGAAAAAGAATCAAAGAGAAAAAAGAAGAAAAGTTCATTTCTGCTTTCATTTCTTTGATTTTTTTTTTTCTGATGAGAAAATCTCTTTCTTTAGTTTCCAACAAACCCTTAATCCATTTGAAATCTGTCCCATAAACTGTCCAGTTTTTTTGTTTTTGGAAATGCATAAACTGTCCAGTTCAATGACAGAATATGCTCTATATATATATATATATATATATATATATATATATATATATATATATTATTAAGGGCAAAGGAAGTCTCTCCTCTATATATTCTTTGTGCTGATTAATAATGATTGCAATATCCGGCAATCCAGTCATAGAATTTAATCTCACTCAGGTATGCTTGCAAGTGAGATAAATTTTTTTTTCAGCCTAGCAGCAGGGCAACATCTCTTTTCAGAAGATGGTTGCGTTTGCCCATTTCTCGTTATGTTCTCAATTTTCTGAACTTACAAAATTTGCTTTCGATAGCGGACCAATTCATTAACATACTACAGAGTCATTTTTTATTGACATGATGACATCGAGCCCTTGTTGCAACACATGCTACCGAATCAATTACTCTCTTTTCAGTACCAATAATTCAGAATCGATTTCCCATCGAAAACCAAATCACAAGGTTATGATATAAAAAAAAGAAAGAAAGAGTAGATGCATGAAAAAACGAGTATTAGCTTCGTCTCATATCTCTCCCATTCATAAATATGTGAATGAAAAATTAGTTTAATCAAAAATCGGTTGATGCGTGTTAAAAATCGTTTACTTTGGACAGTAAAAATGATTTTAAGGTTAAGTCATAAATTTTAAACGATTTGTTCAAATTGATATCGGCATTCAATGAAGATAATTTTACGCAACCATATTCTAGAATGCAAAAGCTATGAGATGAACAATTTGGGTTTTTTTTTTTGTTGTTGTTATCCAAGACGGAGCCAAATAAATTGAGTTTGGTGGAGTAGAGAGGATAAGGGTATGGAGGGGAGCTTATCCCTACTGTGGGCCTGTGGCCTTATCATCTCAAGGCCTCCGGCCTCCCAAACAGACGTCAATTTACCCCAAAAAAGAAAATGCTAGTACACCAAACACATATTGGCCGGAGATTACTGTCACAATAAGATCAAGTCAATCAGTTGGAAGTTCTGTCGGCACATATTTTCTTAGACGGAAGCGGGGGGCTGCTGTGAGGTACAAAAGTGCATGTATTGGACGGTCTTGGATTTTAAAAATGGGACATAGCTGCACGCTGCTGTGATTGCTCACGGGAGAACCCCACTTCCTTCTCAGACACGGATTAGCAGCAGTGATGTCCATTGGAAAGAAATGCTAGGATCTTCCAAGGTAGTCAGAGACTACAGGGCAGTGTTCAAGAGCATTGCCAATGACATTAGAAATAGTATCTGCACAATCAAATAAAGTAGAAAATAGAACCAGTCGCGCGTGACTGGTTTCGTTTCGTTTTGTGTTTGGAATGCTTCGACACAAAGTAGACAGTGGGTACGATCCTTGTAATGAACTAGCAAGAACTGAGAAACCTTCAGCACCCAAAACAAAAAGGAAATAGAAGAGCATTACATTCGGCAACTGCAATCAATTATTGAAAGGATCAAATTGGTTCAAAGGCCAAACTTGCAAGCTAGCATAGTTGGTTAGGTAAAGGCTAAGTTCGTCGAGGTCAAGAGCAGCTCTTGACCGCCACTAAAATCCATTAACCTTCACATTTACACCAGATGCTTTCTCTTCAGAAATCTTTGCTGAAGTGCTCGTAGCCAACATTGTGTGTGTGTGTGTGTGAGAGAGAGAGAGAGAGAGGGGACAACTAAAGATAAGACAAATCAAAGGAAAGGAACAGGTAACTGTCCACGGCTGTAAAGGTGGTGAACGGACAGAAAGCAGAAGGCAAGAGCCACCGTGAGAGCCCTACCAGCAACGCTTACAGCATCCAATACGGTGTCAAACCGACGCTCCTGCCGCTCCCACAGCACCCTCATGCACTGGCCCAAGCCATCCACCACCGCCGCCAAGAACACAGCCATCTCTCTCACCTCAGTTTCCGAGCTCAAACTAAAGGAAACAGACAAACTAAAACCAATTCTTCCGAGTCCTTTTGGTGGACCCAACAACCAAGGGCAATCACACCCACAGAACAACTAATCCTATTTCAGATCCTGTTAAACCCACTTCTAAATACTGAGGACAAAACAGAGTAGCACAATAAAACACTGAATGAGACTTATAAAGAGGTCCAAACCATTCAAGTTTCAACCTCATCCATATAACACCTCATAATGTTGCAAATTGTATACTTAACGCAGAAAAAATAAAGTAGTTGCTCTCTCTCTCTCTATCATCTTATCTTTTCATGATGCGCACTGCACGCCCTTGGTCAATCTCACACCGAGGAATGCGTGTATATATGTACTTTATTTGGATATCCAGCGAGGATGCAAGATAATCTTTATAGCATTATGCAAAAGGAAATGTATAAACTATAAAGTACTCCATGGGGCAGAGTACTAATAGTAAAGTAACCACCAATTGTGCACCACACTTCCAGAAAAAGAATCCTTTTTATTCTGGCTGGCGTTGCTCTCATGGAACCCTCTGTTTTTGCTTTCTTCCTTTGAAAACCAAAAGCAAGTACCCCACTTTAGTCCCCTTTCCACATGGATGAAGTAGATACGACACAGACTAAGGAGGTGTTTCCAGCAGTGAAAAATTTGTACAAATTTTTTATTTGTGATCGAGAAGTTGTTAGGTGTTTCCGGTAGTGATCGAATAAGTTGTAGAGAAATGTCAACTTGTTTCCAGTAGTGAATAAGTTGTTGATAGGTTTGTGAGTAAATTTACTGTATCAAAAACAATTTTTGTTGACAATTTTTTTGTCAGTGGAAACGAGATGGTAAAATGCGTTAAGTTTTTAGTATTTTTTTTTAGTGAAAACGGGGCCTAACACTAAGCATTCCTGCACAAATTAGCTGCCCTCATCCAACCTACAACCTGAGTTTTAACTGAACAAGTGCCTGTGCCCTATTGCACCTGAAAAATATAGTAAAAAAGAAAGAAAGAGGAAGAGCAAGCAGAAAAATATATAAAAAAGATAAGAAAGAGGAAGAGCAAGCAGCTGTTGCAGCCTACATGTTTAACATTCCTAGGTCAATGTTGAGTTCACATACATAAATTTCTAGGTTTAAGTATGTTAATAGTAGCCTTCCTACACGCGTGGAAAAAAGAACTCAATAAAAGTTATCCGAGTACCTATCACATGAAGCTGACTTGATCCCCTGAAAATGGGGCAGAAGTTGGGAAAAAAATGGCACGATACAAATGTGGAAAACAAAAGTGGCTCTCAGAACAGAATTTATGCGGTCGAGGAAATGGTCGATGAAGGATCGCATGACTACAACTGACAATCAGTTGGCAGCATAAGCAATTACAACAGTAAATCAATGATAACCCGGAAAGCATAACCCAATGGAAAACAACAAGAGGCACATCAAGCTCCAGCTGAGTACCCTTTTTTTCCTGAACTGAGCAAGTACAAATTAGCAACCTCAAGAATTTACCCGCCTATCTCTTGCAATTGAAGGTAGCCATCTCTCCCCCCTAACTTTTCTCAGTTCTGCTACTCTTTCTTCCTCTCTTTTCGCAGCTGCTTTTGCTGCTGCATCTTTAGCTACTTTTTTAGCCAACGTTTTCTGTTGTGAATCTCTGGCTGCAGCGATTATATCCATCCCTTCAACAGCAATAGATTGGAGTTGCCATCTGAACTGCAAGACATTCATTGTGTCAATTAGGCAAAGTCAAATACATTTAAGATCGTAAAACTGCTATATACACAAGAATCGGCAACAAGGAAGCAAGAAACCATAGATGAGAAGGCAAACCTTCTTTGACTTCTCATCAATCTCTTTACCAGGAAGGATTCTTGGTTTTTTTGTTGGTCGCTGAAGTTCATCTGTTAACATAAATAACAATGAATCCTCAAAACACAACCTAGAAAATAAAAGGTAAATGAACTTCTCGCCGACACCAAAAGGAATTTCAAACATGTTTGTTATTATGACTCTTCAAATACAATCTAATTTGGACATCTACAATGAGAATAATGAACTCACATTTGAGTTCAATTCAACACATTTGATTTAACAGCTCATTTAATCACTGCAAGAGTGCAAGTGCATATAATATAAGCTACACCCTTGTCAATATATCCAGCTACATAGTATAGATGCAAAACTGCCAAAACTGCCGGGCACAGTTATACTTTCCTCATCTGCAGAACTTAGGGAACTAGTTAAGCTCTACAATTCACCTACTAACACCATTTTCATGCTAATTAAAAGAAGATAAACAAATGTATGATGAATTGATGAGTTACCTATGTGATCGAACACTATCCCAGGGGGCGCATGTTTAAAGAGTCGAACTCCGCCTTCACTATTCATGGAATCTTCATCCAGGATATGAATATGATCTGCCCCCACTATTTCTATTGTCTCCTCCAAAATGCTGTCCAGAAGCTTTTGCGCCTGTCACAAAGGTCACCATTTGCAATAACGAAAAATTTACAAAAAGTGCCTGTCACATAGTTCACCATGTGCAATAACGAAAAATTTACAAAAACTCTAACACTAGACAGACAAAAGTTTGACACCCAGAAACAATAAAAGGAATATGCATGGTGATAGATATCTGAGTTACTATGCGATAGTAATTTGTATCTTTGTGTTTGCACCATTTCTTATATTCAATGCACAAGCTTTCCATTTCAAGAAGCATCACAAACTGACTCCAAATTAAACGGATAATAATTGCATATCCATATTCCACTCCCCCTTAGACATCTGATTCTTCCCCATTTTGCGTGCATCATGCCACAATTTCTTTCATAAGGCCTCTGTGACTACTAAATCTTTTCATGGCATGCTCCCTTCAAATCCGCATGCTAAACCCACAGCCAAAACGTAAAACATACCTCTTTGTCGAAAAACCCAAACAATACCTTCACTAAACCTCTTTAATGTTATCGACAGTTGAGTATAATTTCAATGACGAGGCAAAGTTTCTAGATTTTTGTCCAATGAACCTGGCTGAAAACTGAGAGAGCTCAAAAGGATCAACATTCTGATACAAACTTTAAACCCCAATTTCAGATAGAATGTCCTTCAAAAACCTTGAAGAACCCACAACAAAAGACCTTAGTGCACTACTCATATGTAAGACAAGGCTTTATCCCCAGCACTTTGGGTGATGCTCATAACACGCCTCATTCGGGAACAACCCATCCCTTATACAGAGGGAACCTCCCAAGGGGCCCCAAACACCAGACAACCAAAGTAAACTTGAGAGAGAAAGAGATTTAATAGCCAGTTTTCATCAAGAATTGCTGAGAACAAGGTATAAAGTGATAATGTCTAGCAAATGGGTAAATAGAAATGCTTCTGTGTCATTGCTTGCTATGTGATATTTCCATAAAGATCATTAGTGAACATAGTAGGCACAGTGCAGAGGCATATCCTCACAAAATGTATACGGGCCACGGCACTATAAAGTTTTCTAAACTCGGTAGAAAGCTTGAAAGCAAGAAATTCATGGGTAATAATAAACCAGTTGGACCATCTTCCCATAGAAGATTGAGCACCCATGATATGCTAAATCTAAACACATGGCACAACAATGGTGGGAATGATAGATTGTGCACTGTGTAGATAGGTTTCACATGGATGCCTCAAAACCTCAAACTGTCTGGAGAATTAACATGTTGCTTAAGGCCCAGAACTTACCAGTAACTTAACAACTACAAGACTAATATTTTCCATTCTAATTTTCGATGCTGTTTCGTTTTCGGGAATCCAATGAAACTTTTTAAACAGTACCCTTTATAAATTCACAATCAAATATTTTGAAAAGATAAAACCACTTTTAAAGAGAAAGATATTCAAATACGCAAGGACAAAAAACTTCGTATAATTTCATTAGTTCAAAAGGTTTCTTGCATTTTTAGCAATGTTCTAAAGTCGGACGCCTAGGCGCCAGGCGGTGGTTTAATGCCCAGATTAGACAGCTGACTAGTCGGCACCTAGTCCCCATCTAAGCATTAGGCGGCTGCCTAGTGGCGCCTAGGCACTAGTCACCCCTTTTCCGCCCGACAAGCCTTGCAATTTTTAGAACATTGATATAAATCAAACTCTCATACAAATTTTGTTTATAAGCATAATATAAGAGCTATAAAAATTTGGGACTCGAAATTAGATAAAATTTGAGGACCCAATGCGGCCGCATCCTCACCCTATGCCCAAAACCCGACCCTGATGCCACTCTATTTCTTTCTTCTTTTTTTGATTTAACAGTTGGGTGTTCACCGTCTTTTGCGCACCTCGACTAATCCCTGGGCAAGCCATCCACGCCCGGATCAGGGACCCACAAGAAATATCTTTATTGCAGCCTGACCCCAAAAATCGAACCCTGACGCCCCTCTATTCATGTGATTATCGAGTAAACAGGGAAAAAGAACGGTATAACCAATCAGAACAAACAGAGCTCCACTTGAGCAGGATCGAGGAATAACCTTGATCTGGTAATGCTTGATGTTCTGAGGTTTACGATTGCCCACTTCGTCGTGCTTTGTCTCGCGGCGGCCGAGTGATTCCGTTGTCGAACCATTGGAGGTAGAAGCAGCACGGTCGCGGCCAGTAGAGGAGGCGACGGAGACGGAATCGATGGCGGCTCTCCAGTCGGCGTCTCCATCTTCCTCCCCGCTGCTGCTGCTGGCGCCGCTGTTCCGCCGTCGAGCACCACCCATTCCACGGCGGAGTGATTTTCCGGATCCGAAAACCTGGGTGTGGGTTTTTGGGCGAAACTACGGGCCTACTAGAGGCCGTATTGGGCCAGGGAATGGCATCGGGCTCAAACCTGAAATACCTCAAAGGTATAAAAAAAAATATATATATATATATATATATATATATATATATATTTTTTTTTTTTCTGAAAAGTCAATTGTTACTTTCATGCCTTTTCATTTAATGTCACGGCAATTAAGTAGTAGTAGTTCTCAATATTTTGACGAAATATTAAAAAAAATAAATCACTACATATAATGACTTCCCCATAAAAGTAAATCGTCAGATGATGGATTTCTGTTACCAGAAAGTTTACGTAATGTCGTCGATAAAAAAAAGTTTATTTAATGTCTGACCATTTGATGGACGAGGACCTATTGAAGTTTTCTTTTCTTTTTTTATAATCGGTTATTCGAATCAACTTGCACTCATCTCAACTAATTTTAAAGTCTTGAAGGTAACGACAAAACATAACCCCAATGGAATGGAAAATCTTCATTTCGATACGAACAACTCGGATTAAAATCCAACTCGCTCATTGTTGAGATGGATGGCTCGGATATGCCCTATAGGGGTTGTAGGGTGCCCTGCCCTACAGTATCCCTCGGGACCCAAATGGCCCCAAGGTTTAGGATGGTTGATCTTAGGGGTGAGCATGGACCGGATTGGTCCGGTTTTATAGTAAAGCAATAACCAAACTACTACCTACGGATTAAGAATTTGAAGAACCAAACCAACCCATAAAGTTCATATAACCAAATAAATTCAAACCATTAAAAGGCGGTTTAGTTTTGGTTTTAAACCACGGTTCGCTCGAAATTGAGATATCATCCACATAAACTATTTGAAGTACTTAAAATTGAATACCAAAACTTCTATTAAAACTAGCTAGCTATATAAAAATCACCAAAACTCACTAACATCAACTAACTAAATAAGAGTAGAATACAAGTAATTAGTGAAGGAATATAGCCATGGAATAGAGTCTTAGATTAGAAAATTAGTAATCGACCGAAAAAGAGTGAGAAATCAATTGAGTCGAATCTATGCTTTGTGTATTGAAATGGTAGGAATAGGTTATCACATATAGAAGTTTAGGGAATTAATTTGGAAGTAAAATAAGAGGGTGGTGGAATAGATGATTAGATTAGAAAAATATTTTTTTTAATGTATCTAAACATATTATAGTATATGTGTGTGTTATACGGTTCGGATCGGTTTGGAACCAAAATCATTTATGAAATCCACAAACAAAACCATTTAACACGATTTCTAGATTTTTAAAACTAGAACCAAACCACATCACTAAAAAATAAACCAAACTAGTCGGTTTGGATTGGTTTGGACTGGATTTATGATTTGAGGGTTATTTTGCTCACCCCTAGTTGATCTCCGGGAGATTTGAACATGTGATGGTCAAGCACTTATTGCTTTTTTATGCCCACTCTCCCAATCGAATTCAGGCCTTACTTAGAGGCAGGGTCGACATCTATGTTGACTGCTCAAGAGGGCTGTGTTTTGGCACAACAAACCACTTCCCCGTGGGCCTTGTTTGGTGCTCAATAAATGAGCAAGAGAGCATAAAATCAAGTCTCTGATTTAGCTAATTTTTCACAGAAATCCATAAAATATCATTTTAACAGTAATGAGAGGCTTAAATCATCTTTGTGGGGCCCATTCAAAAATCAATAAGTCATTAATCTAAAATCAGGTGGGGCAAAAAAGATGATTTAAATCTCTCATTATTTTTTATACATTTTTTTATTGATTCCTCCAAAAAATTAGCTCAATTCAATATCTCTGTGGGTATTTCAGACCGTTTTCAATATCGGATTGAACTAATTTTTTACAAAAACCTACAATAAAAAAATGTAAAAATAACAAGCGGTTTGAATTATCTTGGTGGAATCCAAAATGAGACCTAAAAAAAATCAATAAATGATTTTCAGGCGAACTATTTGCAATCACAAATTTTCTAAACGTAGCCTATTTTAAAATTAATTACTTTCGGACAAAAATACCCTTAAAAAATTGAAAAAAATGCCCCCAGTAAAGCGACGCCATTTTAGGATGAGAAAAGATCATGACCATCTTCCTCCCCACTCTTCTTCCTGCAAAAACCACCCTTGAAGAATGCAGGCTACGACCACCGGTTTCACCATAACCACCACCGTTAAAAATGCAAGAACTTCAGCATCATCTACGTATAGCAGCAAGAACTTTGAACATCATCTCTCCTCCCCCCATTCTCCCCTTCTACGTACAACAGCATCAACACCAATCCTTTACCACCAGCACACCACGTCACCACAACCACCCGTCACTCCATCACCACCAAACCACCACCAGACCCGCCATCACCGCCTCCTTTGTACCATGCAACACCACTTCCTTCAAATTTTTTTTTCCCGATTGGTCAATATAGGGCAAATTTTTGTAGTAGTCCCTGTAGTTTTATGGTTGTCTCACTTTCGTCCCTCTAGTTTTAAAGTGCTCGAATTTCGTCCCTGTAGTTTGTTTTACGTTCCAAATTGGTATAATCGTTAACACCGTTAACGAAACTAACGGAAAAAATAAATAAATGTTCCAATTTTCAATCCGTTTGAACCGGTGCGAAGATCTTATTTTTTTGATCATTTTATCCTAAATGGTCGTAATGAATTTTTGGTTCTAAGGCCTTTCAATGAGCACCCGAAGACTTCTTATTTAGTTTCAGGGCTCTCTTAGGATGCTCATTGAAAGGCCTTAGAGGCAAAAATTCATTATGACCATTTAGGATAAAATGATCAAAAAAATAAGATCTTCACACCGGTTCAAACGGATTGAAAATTGGAACACTTATTTTTTTTTTCCGTTAGTTTCGTTAACGGTGTTAACGATTTTACCAATTTGGAACGTAAAACAAACTACAGGGATGAAATTCGAGCACTTTGAAACTAGAGGGACGAAAGTGAGACAACCATAAAACTACAGGGACTACTACGAAAATTTGCCCTATATATTCTCAAAAAATATAGAAAATTTTGGATTTCATAACTCGAAAATGTTTGCAAAATTCGAATCCTAATACATGACAATCTGAGAAATATTCGGATTTTGATATCTGAAAGGTGAAAATGCATTTTCAGGATGTGTCATGCTCCGTAAAATGCATTTTGTGAATGCGCGATTGACATCATGCTTTTTGATAAATGCGCGATGGACTATTTCTACAACGGGAACTCGTCGTCGTCGTCTCTGGTTCATCATCATCGTCGTCGAGGGTTGAACATTGTGAACATCTCATTCAGAAATGCACGTGAACAGCGCAATCCTCTATCGCAATGTCGCAATCGTGTCTTGGCTGGTAGGAATAAGCCCTAAGCTATCCCATCTGCCCTTAAAAAATTTGGGTATTATGGCAGCTGATTGTAGAAGAAAATTTTAGCTGTGTGGTCGACGACGAGCCTAAAATTTGAGCTCTAAATCTGGCTACCACTTTGGCAGGTGCAGGTGGAAATTGTGGTCGACGAAGGTGGTGATGGAGGCTGCACATCGTGGTGGTAATGGTGTGTTTTGGTGATGGTGGTGTATAAGGATATTTTGGAGAGTTTATGGATATTTGTTAGGTTGCATTTAGGAAATTGTAATAAGATTTGTAAGTTAAATTTAGAACATGCTATGTTTAGAAAATTTATGGATGCAAATAGCTCGCCCCATGATTTTAATCATATTGCCCACTTATTTGAGCCCCAAACAAGGCCAAAGAGGGAGTGGTATGCTGTGCCAAAACACTGACGTTTTGAGCGACAACACAGATGCCGACCCGGCTCTATACGCCGTAGTTGTTTTTTGTGTTTTAAAATTGTGCGCGTAGCGTTTGCGGTTTCTGTTACGGAGGCGGTTTGGGCAACGAGGTCGGAGAATCAGTCGACCGAATACACGGCGATCGAGTTACGGCAATCGTCGAACAATTGAATTCCGCCGCAGCACGGCCCGACGAACTTCAACGGCACCTCAGCAGGCGCAGAGTAACAGCCAGCTTGTATTTCCTGTGATTCGTACGACTCGCCGGAACCCTAGAATTTAATTCGAAGGAAGATGGGGAAGAAACAGCACAGCAAAGATCGAATGTTCATCACCAAGACGGAGTGGGCCACCGAGTGGGGCGGCGCCAAGTCCAAAGAACTCGGCACCCCTTTCAAACGCCTTCCCTTCTACTGCTGCGCGTAACTTCTCTCTCTCTTCTCTCCGTATATGTACGTCTGTGATACATACATACATACATACATACATACAGGGGCTGAACCTGAGTAGCATAATGCGTGTGCGTGTGCGAGAGCAAGAGCGTGAGAGCGTCTTTTGAGAACCTCCCAAACAACTACAATTCGAGAGTGCGAGGATTGACATCAGGAGCAAAGGCCATTGTTACTGTGTGTCATTCCCCTTCGTCTGTATGTAGCAAATAATAGCCGGTTTATTGTGTTACTTCATAGGAGTAAGCGGCAACTTGGCAACTGGCTCCTGGAAGGTCCTTGTATGACAACAAATTGTTCTTCTCTATTTTTGGTCACTTCACTTGTATAAAGTTAAATTGCGGCTACATGTATGCACATAATCTAGTCTCTTTCTTGGACCTAGCAAGTAGCGATATACACTTTCGGAATAAATATTTTGTTCTTGGTGTAGAAATACACGTGTTTCGGCCTCAACTAGGAATGGATCTTTGGATCCTAAGTCCGCCACTGCATACATGCATACATGTCTCAATGTACTAAGCATTTTCATCTTCAAGTTGGTAAGTAGTTTAACTATCCATGTGTTTGTATATGGTTCTGAATTGAACCGTCTCTGTATGTGCAAATTCCAATGCAGTCTCACATTCACACCGTTTGAGGTCCCCGTGTGCACCGTGGATGGCAGCGTCTTCGAACTAATGTTGGTGACCCTGCAACTCAATACTTTTGTTCTTCCGTTATTAGTGTTTTGTTTTTGTTAAGTCTTCTGTTTTGAGCAAATTGTTTGATGTTCAATTGAAGTGCTGATGGCTATCCTCTTTGGGGTAAATTTGGGTGCAGGAGCATAATCCCCTATATAATCAAGTATGGTAAACATCCAGTTACGGGAGCTCCGCTCAAGCAAGACGATCTTATCACCCTTAATTTTCACAAGAATTCCGAAGGTGAGATTTTGGACCAGTATCAGTTGAGTCATAAGTTAAGTTTTTTGGAATTAAATGTCCAGTCGAACATGGTAGCAGCCAAATGGAACTACTGGAAAAGGTTAAGTATTGAGCGCAATGGAAGTGGTGTCACCAACAACTGAAAAACCGCAAATGAGATTAAGTGGGCGGGAATGGGATGCCCTTAGTCTTCTTCTAATGAACCATGTTGTGGTCCCTATCTTACTGTGATACTTCCCATTGGGTTGTGATACCGCCCCGTTGTATCAGCATTATCTGAAATGTCTACCCAAGTTCGAGGTTGAATATGCAGTGGAACACATGATAATGAAAATGATTTTTTTTCCTTTAATAAGCTTCTTTTGGAAGTGGATTGGTTATTCTCCGAGGAAAGATGCCCAGAAGACCATGCCTTATATTTGTAGCACTTAAGTGAGACAGATGAAATCATGATGCTATATTGCTGTGGGATATGGCTTCTCATCCATTTGATTGTGCATTAGAACTATTGAGAAGTGTACTGAACTTGTTTGGGATGATGTGTTAAAGCTTGCCTTTTCAGTTTTATTCTTGTGCTCTTATTGTACATACAAGCATTTTTTTCCTTCTTTTCCCAGCCAAGAAGGTGAATTTGTTATACTGTGCTCTCAGAGAAACTGTTGCATGTAGATATGATATAAGTTGGGTAGTTGCTTTAACAAAGTGTGATTCACAGTTCTGGAGTGGGGTATCTTGAAATTATTCCGCAATAAACTATCATCTATGATGTTGGCATGCTGTCAGCATTGTAGATGATCGCCAACTATATTCTTTACCTAATCTCATGTTCTTAGAGCTTGGGTAGAAGAGCATGGACTAGCTTGTGACCTGTTAATGTAGGGGCTTTTTATTTAATGTTTCTCATGATTAGGTAACTCCGATGTAGCAAATATGCCAGTAGTATATTGAAATTTAAAGTTAAAGTTGCATTTGGAAGTAGGCTTTTTTACTTATTATTATAGACCAGCGGAGTGGTTCATGGTTGTCTGTCAAGGCCAGGTTTGTAGGACTGTAGCTTTTGTGCTGATGTGTGAGAATTTTGAGCTTGTTATATGTTTTGTTTGGAGCTTAAACATTATATGGTGTGGGGAAAGCGTCACCTTGGTAAGTTCTTTGCCTATAAATTAGGACACTATGGACCACATCAGTTTTCTGTGTTTTGATGATGGAACCGACTAAGAAACGGACTCTCGGTGGCTTTATGATCTCATTTTCTGTAGGAAGGATGGGGTGTGCTGCAAAAGGAGAAAACAGAAAGCTCTGTCTCCCGGTTGGTAGTGATATTGATGCCATGAAATTCTAATGTCTAGAGAGAAGATATTTTAAATTAGAAAGTGATAGCTGTCAGGTTCGCAGAATGACTGTTGAAACCAACTGTATCCGCTCTCCTTACATGATCAAAGTTCAATCCACCACTGTGAGGAAAGAGATGATGAAAGAGATGAGACTGTCTACCCTTCTTTGCACATACGAGAAATCACTGACTGACATATAAGAGGTGTTGACAATGTGAGCTTCATAGGCAGGCTTTTGGCTTATAGTTCCTCCTTCCTAGTTATTGCTTATGTTGCATTAATTGTAATGTTGCTTTTATATAAGTTAAATAAAAGATGATGATGTTATGATGGCACCTTCTACCTTATGTTTTTGTGGTCTTGGGCTTTAGCCCAAGGACGCCTGGTGTTCTTGTTGGTGTAATTAATTGCACGGGACTTGTCTTTATTTTTCTGCAGGCGAGTACCATTGCCCAGTATTGAACAAAGTTTTCACTGAATTTACGCACATAGTAGCTGTGAAGACTACAGGAAACGTGTTCTGCTATGAGGTTTGATTCTTAATTAATCTCCAATGTTAGCATTCTTGTCAGTTCTGTGTGTGATCTTTACCATGCTTTATACCTCATCCATTTGATTTTGGATATAGGCAATCAAAGAATTGAACATTAAAACGAAGAACTGGAAGGAGCTTCTCACTGACGAACCATTCACCAGAGGAGATCTTATAACAATTCAGGTAATTAGAAATTTTGCGACGCAGTCTCTTATTTTTCCGTGTTGTGATTCTGTACTTATGCACTTGACACCAGGAGGATCTGATGACATTGCCCTTCGATTTTTTCATATGCTCTGCAGAATCCCCATGCACTTGACACCAAAGTTCTTGTGGATTTCGATCATGTTAAAAATAGTTTGAAACTCGATGATGAAGGTGAGTTATTCGCCGCAATCCTTTTGTCATTTCTTTTGTTGGTGTTAATTTCTTATATTTTCTCATAATCATGACTCTTTTTAGTTTCTCTTTAATAGAGCTAGAGAAAATGAAGTCAGATCCAACCTACAACATAAACATTTCTGGTGATATCAAGCAAATGCTGAAGGAACTCGGAACTGAGAATGGAAAGGAAATTGCATTGCATGGGGGAGGAGGAAACAAGGCACAAAATGAAAGAGCTGCCGCTCTTACTGCCATATTAGCAGCAAGATCGCGTATTAAAGACGATTCTAATGGAGAGGCCACACCTAAACAGTCTTACAGTATTGTAGATGCTGCTTCTGCTTCAGTGCATGGAAGAAGTGCTGCAGCTGCAAAATCTGCATCGAGTGACAAAACTGCTGCTCGGATTGCTATGCACATGGCTGGTGAGAGGACACCTGTGAATGCAAAAATGGTTGGTTTTCTAACTAGAGGTCTCTCATATGAACGTAGCATGCTTATGATTTCTGTCTTATGATTGTTTGTTATTAATGAATATCTGTCACTTAATACCAGTGGACCACCAAAGGTGAACAGTCGATTCCAATTAATCTGACACATATCATATCAAACTAGGTTTATTTGATCCAAAAACATAGATAATTCTTTGCTACGAGTTATTTTGATCCTTATTGGATAAAAATATTTTTAAAGAAGCATGGGAGGAAGAATAGCTAAGAACGTATACAGTCGGCGTGAGTCCTATTAAATCTTCGTCACCAAATGATTAGAAAAGGCACTGGTATTTCCACATTGAATACGCTTAGAAGTTGTATTTTGCCTTTATTTTTCCACGCAAAACAAAGGTGAAAAGTGTTTCGAAATTTGTTGAAGTTGAAAGTTTGAAGAAGCACAGGAGTCCTAAATCGTGAATCAAAACCGTAAGGACAATGTGGATCATAAGATTCATCACCAAAATTGTTATTCTCGTAGACTAGAAATCAGTTTATGCACAAATCGTGTATTATACTGCAAATTCTGATAACTATGTATTTGGTATTACGGTATGGGTAATGATCTTGGCACTCTACTTTCTTATAAATGCGCTCCAAATTTTGTTTTTTAGTGCTTGAAATTACACAACTAGGGGTGTAACCTGTCCGGTCCTGTTTTGAGCTATTTTTGGGACCGAACCGAATTATTTGGTTTGGAGATCTGTACACCGGAACCGGTCGAAACCAGACCGGTCCGGTTTCAATCGGTTCGGCCTGTTTCGGTCTGGTTTGGTTGGTTTCCATTCACATGCAGTGGTTGTCGTGGTTCCAGTGGTTGTCAACAGGTGGGGAGAATCTGGAATCACAAGCCCTAATTGAAAGATAAACAGATTCCTTCACTTCCAACAAAAAGCTGCGAAATAACGACAACAACTACTCAATATGCATACATATGCAGAGAGAGAGAGAGAGAGAGAGAGAGAGAGAGAGAGAGAGAGAGAGAGAGAGAGAGAGAGAGGTGGGGAGAATCTGCAATCACAAGCCCTAATTGAAAGATAAACAGATTCCTTCACTTCCAACAAAAAACTGCGAAATAACGACAACAACTACTCAATATGCATACATATGGAGAGAGAGAGAGAGAGAGAGAGAGAGAGAGAGAGAGTCACTCAGCAATGGAGTGAGAAAGAGGAGGTTGCCATCGCCACCAATGGTGTGGATCGCTTTAATCTTAGCTGCAATCACAATAACCGGAAACTGACCTGATTTCAAGATTTGGGGAAAACTTAAACCCAGACCGAACCGGGATAGCAAAAAGGAGAAAAACCGCCGGTCCAGTCCGGTTTTCCGTTACACTCCTACACACATCACAAACCGAAAAGACAATTTTTGGAGGGTATTTATAAGAAAGTGGAGTGCAAAAAACATTTTCCTTGCATTATTCTGACTAGTCCTAGCTTTGCCTGTATGTGATTCAACTTGAAAATTACTGGGAACTAATATAGTAAATGGAATATACAGAGTTGGGCCTATCCTATAGAGCTTAGGTTGGGGTGAATAATGCCTCCTACACACACACACCCCCGATCCTTGAAGAGCTAGAATTCTAATCTTGTGTCAGATTCTGTGCTCGAAGATATGGATTGCAGTGGGGGAGTGCTTGGAACCGATGTGGGACTACTTACCAAAAGGGGTTCGTAGATGCAGACATGTTTGAGCCTAGTGATGGGTAATTAGGTCAAACTTTTGAATAAATGTTCAACTAACACTGTACCAGGACAATTATGTAATATACTAATCAATCCAACTCTATTGTAATAATAAGCCATAAACACAATATGGTAATGCCTTGAAGACAAGATACGCTAAAGAATGATTATCCTCTTGGACAAATAACCATGGGCATTCTTGCTAGTTGAAATCTTCAACATCAAGTCATGAGCGGTTTTACGACCCAAACCTGGATGCATTAGCCTTCAGCCCAACATTTGGTTTACAATCGAACATTTGATTCACTGAGCATATAGGAGTAAGTCCCCTTTCTAGTGCTTTTTTTTTTCCCTGAGAAAGCTTTACTTGTCAGAAAAAGAGCCTTTGTAGTATCACATACTTGAGTACATTAGTGTGAAACTTGTGTTTGTAGCCTTTGAGTTGCATTAGTACTTAGCAGCAATCACCCAGGCTTAGGGTCAAAAGGCATGCATGATATTAACAGATTTTAGAATTTAATTTCTTTTAGCAGAATTTACCTGGGCTTTGTGTTAATTAGTCTCTTGTTGCAGAATTTACCATCATGGGAGTCTGGGACAATGAGTGATAGTATCACATAGTAGTACATGCTATGGTTGGTTTTAATGTCTTTTGTGATCATGACTTTTCCAGGTAAAGAGCCGTTATACCACAGGTGCTGCTTCACGATCCTTTACGTCAACCTCTTATGATCCTGTCACAAAAAATGACTTTGAATATATTATGGCTGAGAAAAATCCCAAGAAGAAAGGGTATATTCAGCTGCATACCACACATGGTGATTTGAACATCGAGCTGCACTGCGATATAACCCCTAGGGCATGTGAGAACTTCATCACTCTGTGTGAACGAGGCTATTACAACGGAGTAGCTTTTCATAGAAACATACGGTATTGTGCTTAGCAATTTTTGTCATCTTTAACTTTTTCTTGGTGTGTTGTACTTTTGAGGTTCATACCCACTTTTCATTTAGGAATTTTATGATTCAAGGCGGTGATCCGACTGGAACTGGGAAAGGAGGTGAATCCATATGGGGGAAACCTTTCAAAGATGAAGTGGACTCAAGGTTGCTTCATTCGGGGAGGGGTGTTGTTAGCATGGCAAATAGTGGGCCCCACACGAACAGTTCACAGTTTTTCATTCTATACAAATCTGCAACTCATTTGAACTTCAAGCATACAGTTTTTGGTGGAGTCGTTGGTGGTTTGTTGACCCTTTCAGCAATGGAAAAGGTTCCCGTCGACGATGATGACCGGCCTCTGGTGAGTTACAATTTCCAGCTTCTTCTTTTAGAACCATTATGCCTGAACTGTTACGTATGTTGGGCTGCTGCTTCCCAAAAGAAGGTCTATATAATGATTGATGGAAACTCTAACATATCTGAATTTTTACGCACTGACACAATGTAACAGGCAGACATGCTGAATTTTGAAGTACACCAAGTGTTTTTTTTGGCTCAATCCATTTTTGGAAGGGTGGTCATTATTTGCGGGAGGACACTTCTGTGTGAAAAGTCCATAATTACTTGTATCCTGGGTTATCAGGACCAATTCTGCATGATTGCTTTTTGCTAAGGCCGTAAGAATGTAGTTGTCTTTTTTCTCTTCAGTATCTTCTAGTTATCTTCCTGATTCTCATTTATTGGAGGAATGTCTAAAAGTGATGAAAAGTTCAGAATAATCCGTATCGAGTTCAGACTCCTTAGTCTTCCACTCCACCTTCCCCCCAAAGACAGTGAAAAAGATATGATGGGAGCTACATGTATAAGTTGTCTCAGGTTCGATTGAGGGATTAAAAGGTATTTTGTACGATTTTGGATACGATGGACGTGTGCTTCATGGACATAAACTTCTGATATTCTTAGATTAGCCTTTTTTCCACACTCTGTGCTTGAGGAGAAGGGGGCAACAAGGATCTGGGTGATGTTTTTTTCCCAGAATATTTTGCTCAAAGTGGGTGTGGTGAAGATTTTTGGAATCATCATGTTATCATGTAACAGCAGTATGTCGTCGTATACGTATATTATCAGTTGTGGGTTTTGACTTGAACTATTGACTGTTACCTTCAAAACCCCAGAAGCCTGCGAACAGGCCCAGAATTTCAATGTCCTATAATTTTGCTTTTTCACAATTACAAATATACCAATGCCCCAAATGGTAGTTCTTTATCATTTTGGGACATGTTTTAAGCCCTAGAAGTTGCTAACTGAGTGATCTTGACCACAATCTTTTTCTATTATCAATGTACACTTAACCAAATCCCTTACATCCACATAGGACTTTTCCTAGATTCCCCTCTTCAATTATTCTGATCTGCATTCCAACCTATGCTTAAATGCAAATTGCGACCATAATGCAAAAGAGTGCCAAGGTGTTTGCCTGCTATTTTGTGCTTAAGATGATAGAGCGAAACAAACAAGAAGGATATAAGCAGAATGCAAATGAGGAACAAATGCAAATAAAGAGTCTTAAACCAAAGATCTCACCCAACCTGAACTCTGATACAATGCTAAGTTAACAATTGTGTCAAAAGCTTAAGCTGTTAGGATGTGGCAACAATTTATGTCAAGCTATTATCCACGCCATAGTTAACAATTGGTTAAAAGTTAGTCACTTATTTTTGCTTGTAAAGTTCCTTGTGCCATCAGTGCTCACTTATTTCTCTGTTTGACTTTATTCATCCTTTTTCTCTCTGCAGGAAGAGATTAAGATAACGGGTGTAACTGTGTTCGTCAATCCCTACACGGAGCCCGATGAAGAAGACGAGAAGGAGAAAGAGAAAGAGGAGAAAATTGCTGAGGACGAAGATAATGTTAGTCTCTCACCCTTAGATTTAGAATCTCTAAGAAGCACATATACAGACACGGGCAAGCGGACACCATTTTTCAAACAATTTGGACATGAATTCATTGGGAACACCTTTGTTATTTAATTTTAACGTCCTAATGTGTCCCCGTCATGGACTTGAAGAATAATAAGAACATTGAACACGTCATTGGGACATGTCCGCGCTTCTTTGGTTAAGATCAGCACAAGTTTTTGCTTCCTCTTTTATTTTCCCCTGATGGTAATCATGACTTATCATTTGTAAAATCTCAGGACAAGGTTGGATCATGGTACAGCAATCCAGGAACAGGAGCAATGGAATCTGGAGCCGTAAGTGGTGGTGTTGGCAAGTACTTGAAGGCAAGGAGTGCACAAGCTGCTGATACCGAAACACAGGCAACCACTGTAACAAAGAAAAGGAAATCGGGTGCCCCGGTTGCAGAATTTAAAGATTTTTCTACCTGGTAAGACTTTCCCACATGAATTACCAGTTTTGCAAATCTGTGCTTTTGATCTGAAGGTGGTGTAGCCAAGCTGTGCAACATGCTCGTCCGAGAAAAATGCGATAGGAGGAACGGAGAGAGTTTTGGTTCACGTCAGTGAGCATCTGTATTTGGAGGTTGTACAATACCATGTATGCAAGTTTTTTCTGTTCTCACTCATCTGAGGCGCGCTATGGTTGACAAGTTGCCAAGTTGCCGCACCTAGAAAGTGTTAATTACTTATTTTGGGGGATGGTATTCAAATTTCAAAACAATCTGATGTTCTCTAGGCCATTTGAGTAGCAGCACCAACTTCATAGGTCAACCAGCAACTATTTTTAGAATAACGTTATCTGTCTTGGTGGCATTTAGTTCGCGTGTGTAATATCTTTCTAACCTTGATCATGTAGAAACACGAGTTAGTGAATATGGGGGATTTTGCTGCAGTTTTTGAGGCAGACGTTTAGCTTTTTTCTTTCGGAATTTGTTCCAGCTGCAACTTCTGCTTCTTTTTGTGCTTCTGGGGCAAATCAGTGGGGAAAATATGATAATTTGAAACTCCATTTTATTGCTTGACTTCTAGTTCTCACAGGATCAAGTTTTAGTGTTATCAAGGTGGAACAAACACCTCACTCCAGTTTCGAGCTTCACTGGAATGAACCATGCTCCCAGTTTTTGGTTAAAACCTTGGAGCTTCAGTCTTGCTAGAACTGATGTTCGGTTTGGGTGTTGAGATAGGTGTTTGAGAGGTAATGAGTGGAGAGAGATAGAGAAATTTTATTGGGGACCGTGCACAAGGTTTTTGAGACCCAAATTTTAATGTGTTGTTTTCCTACTTGAATTAGGATGTGAACGTATTATTTGGTTGTGTACCTTGGTTCATGAATTATGAGATGCTTTGTGTGATGGGAAATGAAACGGTAATTCGTTACCATAACAACCACAAATGAGCTTGTAACCCACAGTACCATTGAATGGAATAGCATACGCTGATATTGTTTTGATAACTCGGTATACGGCTAGATTGACCGACTAATTTGGGAAATCAATCCTTCCGTTTACTAACGGGACTCTTAATTAAAATTGGGGCAAAGTACCCGATGAATGGGTGAAACGGTGAAACACAAGATACCAACGATCTTAAGGAAACTGATTGGACAGAACAACTCAAAAGATGATTGGACAGAATAACTCAAAAGATGATTTCTAAGGGAAAACACCTAAATATATATTTTATGTTTTGCAATAGGAGCTCTTTTTATAAAAAAAAAAAAAAACTTGGCCCTCTAGTTTGGCTAAAAAGGGGATTAGGGCATATTTTGGTGATGCTCTTTGCATCTTTATATTAAAGACATTTTTTTGCACTCCACAAATTACTATTTGCGCTCCATTAAGTGGAGTGCGAAAATCAATTACATATTGCACTCCACTTTTGGAGGGCAATTGGTAATTTTCAGAGTTCGAACATAATAGTAACGAGTCATATGGACACCCAAAGAGTCGCGATAAAATTCTTGTGCATATTTTTTTGGACTTTCATACAATTTCAAGTATTTTTTGCGATCTCACACATGCATGGTCGAGTGCTATTTTGTTCGCCAATACAAAAAGTGAACGAATATTACACGCTCATAAACCACTTTGTGTGAGGCCCACGCCGGGTCTTATTTGGCCAATTAGAGCATTTATTTTCTAGGGCTCGTTTTTTAGCTATTCTTGCAAAAAAATTAACTTAATTAGATATCAATAAATGCTTGATCAAATCATTCAATTCTTGGTCTAAAATTCTGAACCAAGACGGTGCTATTCAACTATACACTCACTAATGGGCGATTCAACTTATATTTTCACGAATTGTCTAAAAATCAGGTCTTACAATACAAAATAAACGACTTCGATTACTCAAGCAGGACCTAAATGTGAAACCCACACCAAGGGGATGAACATAATGGTACTCGCTTTTTAGTATATTCACTCATCCAAAACAGCCATCACCATATCCAAGTGATACGAACCTCATTTGATTACAGGGATTGCACCTCCAGCTCAAAAAGTTACATCTCCAAATCTTCACTCTATCATTTAGGACCATGAATTCAATGGACATAATTCTTGAAAAAGTTAACAATAAGTCTACAGACACTCCTACCGATCACTCTCCCGACTAATCATCTTTCACATATGTGTGAGGCCGACTCCACAATTAAACGCGTGGGGTCGACACCTATCTTTTGAATAACAGAAAGAGCTGCAGCTCCTGTTGCATCTGGCCTTTGGACGAAAAAAATCTTTTCATGTTTTTGGAGTTAAGCCAATATCCTTAGAAACAAGGGTCGACTCATGCGAAAACATTGGCAAAACAATTTTCGCCATAGAGTGGGTTTTCGGAAAAGTAATTTGTGTGGATCGTTCGTCCGCACCAACTGTGTCTCGGGGAATCCAAGCTCGACCACTTGTTGAACCAACATGACCTGTTTGTTGGTTCCGTCTTGTTTGCATTTTCGGGTACTGCCTGGCCATAATGAGTTGCGCCATTGCAGTCCCCTCGTCATCAGAGGAAGATCCATCGAATTCTCCCTACAATATTCTTTGGGTAAAGTTGCTCATGATGAGAGTTTGAAGAGAACAGTGTAATGGTTACGTGGTGGTTGGAAGACTGTAACAGTTTATTTATAGAATTATTGTGACAAAGGTTGGTGGTTGGAGGAAAGTTAGGTAGACGAAAAAATAGGTCGACAAAGAATTAGGACGGAAGTTAAAATAAAAGATTAATTTTTATTTTTTTTAAATTCCTCGTTTGGAGGTCATTTAATTAATACTACCTCTATTACAAAATGTTTGTCCGGTCTGAAAAATGAGAACTAAAAAATAATGCAATTTTTTCAAGTAAAAATCCAAATTTTTTTCTTAAATAAAAAAACTCATCGATATCTAGTGAATTGTTGAAAAAAAATTGATTTTTTCTTGTAATATTTTTGTGTCCTCATTTTGCAGACCGGACAAACAATATGAAATGGAGGGAGTATTATTTTTTAACAAAAGTTATAGTTGAATTAATTTGAGGAAAATAAGGTGGAGAGAAAGTTAACTATAAGACTCTGTGGTTCTATTAGAAAAACTCAATATTGAAGAAGGGTGAATTCTATTATCCATCCAACTAACTTTTAACCACTTTTTCATACTAAAATAACTATCCATCTCCTCGTTTTACATCCCACCATTGGACTTGCTATTAGAGAGGTAAAGCATGTTTACAACCAGAGAAAGAAAACTTCATTAAGAATACGAAATAATCTAAAAATTATTAGCTATGATTTATTGTCTGATGATGGTACGAACTCAAATCGAGTTTGTGAGTTAGAAACAAGTATTACCATCATACAATAAACGATTAGTGTTATCAGCATACAGTAAACAGTAACAAACAAGTATTATCATCATATCATACAATAACGTTTCATTTTCTCAGAACCAAATCTTGCTTGGAAAAACCACATGTGAATCCCACATCAATAGACAACCTGAAGGTTGCAATCAACCTTAGTTGGCTTCAGTTTCAGGCACCATTTTCCCTCAAAACCAGTATACAGAAGGAAGGTTAGTTATACCAAAGCCTAACACCAAACAAACAACAACCTCCGTCGATTCTGGTCACAACAATGAAGTGGTTTTGTCCAAAGAAATTGAAAACCAGGGTATGAAAAAGCTTGTTCAAATGGAGAGAAATTAACGGCAGACTTCCACCCTTCCTAATCCCGACACGAGCTACACAGGAGATCCATAAAGCAACCCATAGAGCTAAAGAATCAATAGATGACATTTTGCGCTTTTGAGAATCAATAGATCAGAGGGATTTTGGAATGGACAAACGAACTTCCATCTACGCTTCATGTATATGTACAATTTGAATGCAGAAAACCCTATTTATAGTTTCAACTCACTCAACCTGTAAGGAAGCCTCCATCTCTTGTGCCAATAAATCGACACTCTTGACCACAATGGGAACCCAAAATTGTAGTCAAGAGGCTGGTCTGCAGCTCCCCCCACCGTTAACGGCAACCACACATATCTAGAGTCCCTCAAGTCAGCTGGATTCCACCTATCTGCCATGAATATGAAAGAACCTGGAAACCCAGGCAAAGGAAGCACGAAAGTGCTCTGAGAAAAAAATGTTGTATGTCGCAAGACTTTATTACCCCCGATGCAAGGGTTTCCCAGGGTCTCCCATGGGCCAAGAATTGATTCGGCCGCGTGGGCCATGGCTTCGTTCGGGGCCCAACTCGTGCAGCCCGAAGTGACCATGTAGTAAGTCCCCTCGTACTTAAACAAAGCAGGGGCTTCGCGGTGTTGGCCCACGAGAATCCTCCTCATGACACGTGTCACATCAAGGTAATCTTGACTAAGTGGACCGATATGAAGTTCGCTATTGTCCTCCGAGGAGTAGATGAGATACGCTATGCCATTATCGTCTTTAAATATTGTCATGTCCCGGCTGTCAAATCCATGGGGCCTTTTGCTGTAGAGATAATTGAAAGGGCCAGTGGGGGACTTACTTACGGCAACGCCTACTGAGGCTTTGGTGTAGTTGGCATCGTCAATATGCATCCACATCACGTATTTATCAGTGTTCCGGTTGTAAATCACTTTTGGCCTTTCGAGCACGTTGGATTTGTGTAAATCATGGGTCTCATCCGTTTCTTCTGCAGTCAGCACAATGCCCTCATTTTTCCAAGTCCACAAATCCTTTGATGAATAGCAACCAACGCCGATAATGTCAACCTAGAGAGGAGGGTATTTCAGTAATACTTAAAAGGTTTTGCAACAAACAAAGTGGAATATGAATGTAATGGGTAGATTACAAAATTGTAGACGAGGAATTGATAAGAAGTACCAGAAAAGTGGAAGAAGTATAACAAATCATAGGTAGGAATGAAACTCCAGACACTGACAAGTGACCGGGAGAATTTATTGCGTGTTTCCATCAGAAATGACTTTTATCGGCCTATGCCACATCACACACTGTCACTTAAGTAGGAGAACTCCTCATGCAACACATGATTTCCCCAAATCTTTACAACAATCTACTAAGCATATGAGAAGTTGATAGCCACGGCGCCCACAAAACAGCAATTTATTTGATCTCTGATTGAAAAACAAAAAAAGCTTTATGCACATTTTCCCTACCACAAATCCTAACAAAGCTAGCATTCTGAAGAATTAAGACCTCTTGTATGTGTGTTCAACTGTAAAACATTAGCCTAACAGTGTTCCACATCTGTTAATCAAACATATTCTTTAACAGAATTGCTACAATTTTTCCGACACTGGCCTGCTGGTTAAGGACCCCATTACCAGGCATCTTGCGTCTTACCGCTTCATATTGCAGCATTCCCTTTTGGCCTTCCCTTGTCAACTCCTCCAGATGAGGCAGAAAGAGAGCTTTATATGCGCGGCCTTTTGTCCCGCATAACTTATGTACTGTTAAAATGTAAAAGCTATACAAAGGATGAGGGATAGAAAGATAGTCTAGGTTGAGGGAAGAGAGACTTACATCATCTACATGCATAAAGTTAAACTAACAAAGAACATAGTCGAATATCAAAGTACCATATGGCCCTAATTAGAGCTGAAAGCTATGAAAACATCAAGTACCAGATGTTTGCTATGTTAACTTTATCAAGTACCCATGGTGATACATACCCATGGTGATACATATCAACTTGGGAAGGTGATGAACTAGCCCTCTTCTATACCATCATCTTTTAATATCCAACAGTTCTAGTCTTTATTACCCCGAAGCAAACTATAATCCTCGTGGTTTTTAACTTCCATTGTTATTTCAACCTATAAACCGTAAAAGGTAAACATTAACCCAAGTCTATGAAAGATTCCTGGTGTACCATCCACAGCCCCCAGACAGCTCTAAAACATGTTGCATCAAGAAGTGGGTGATATTCAAGAACAGTGCATATTGTGATTTAATAACAGTTGCCAGGAAACCAAAACTACATATATGCAACCTCACATGAATGTCCCATCAGATATGTTCCTTCAAAATACTGCACTAAGTTACATAATGAATGTGCAATAAACTCTTTCTTACATTTTTAAGCCCAAAACAAAGAAACATGAAGTCAAAATACCAGCTTTATCATTAGAATAACATACATGGTACAGATGTTTAACCTTCAACTACAAAATCTATATAAATCACACAAGAAATGAGAAATAGAAACCATTGTGAGATACTAACTCTAGTGACAAAAGGGATATATAGGGCATAGAAATCTGATGCACAGAATCTTTCCTTTATTTCTAACATTTTTATACATAAATAAATAGCATATCTCGTCCTCAGAACATAAGCAGTATAGTTATGTAAACTACATATCGAAAAGTTATCTTTTGTCATGGATCACATATATGAAGAAATTAGGCATGTATTCTTATTGTAAGTACTTACCCGTGCAGCTGCCTTTTTGTGAATATGGTAAGTTGGCCCATCTTTATATTCTCCATACCAATAGTACTTCCTTGATTTATCATCATACATGATACCACCTCCATGAGCTTGAATAGGGTTTCCATCTGTATCCAGCCAAATTCTTGCAGGAGAGTAGTACAAGCTTTCATTCTCTCCTTCCTTCATCGGGTCTATAGCAGTTTTCATATCAGGAAAGAATACGGGTCTAAGCTGGGAAGATTCATCAAGGAATTCCTCAATCAAAGTAGTTGGCCGCTTAGGCCTCCGTTTAGCAGCGCGTGGGGATCGTTTTCCCTTTGGCGGAGGAATTTGAAAATTCTCCTCCTCTACCTCTGCGAGTTCACGGAATAGAGGTTGGTGGTGGGCCTTTCGGAATTGTATATCTCCACCATCCCCATCTTTGTGATGAACAAGGGAGTACAAATGGAGCATAAGAAGGCAGCCCACAAGACTCCAAACCACCACAGGAAATGAGCATCTTGTTCCTGCATTGCAACGTAAAGTGGTTGGTTTCCGGTATTTGTTCCTCATCCTCATTTTGTTCTCGTTTTTATCTTCTTCATGATAATGCTGCAATTAAGAAAATACAACCTATGGATCCAACAGTAAAGTTATAAACGTACTAACTGTATCCTGGTAAAAAAAAAAAAAAACACACTTTGCCAACATAAACAGTGCACAAACACACATAATGTCCATGTAAGAGATACTACAAACAAAATTTATATCCATGTAAGGATGCTGCAGACCAAATTCAGTACCGAGAAACTGCAGCAAAATTACTTGATGATCCCAATGCTCATGAAGCTAATGTGCTCCTTTTCTTAATTACTACACACACGTACACATTCCAATCCAGACCCTTAATGTAATTATCAAACACTCACTACTCATTCGAATGGAATTCATTCTCCTGTCTGATAATTTGCTGAAATAAGATTATTCCGCGGGGAGCACAACAGACAATCAGAAACTGATGATCCACGTGAAAGCACATGTCCACCCATTTCATAAGCCCGACTTGACTTAGATACAAATCGTGATCATGCTCTATAAAAATCAAACACTAATTGGCAGTTATAACTCCAATAACAAGCTAAACCCCAGAGAATTTATACAAGCAACCGACTCAAAACAGTACTGCAAAATAAAATATCAAGATTTACAGCATTACACTAAAAAAAAAATTCAGAAGCAGATCCACCTAATCCCAATCAGATAGGTCAAAACCAAGATGAACCCAAGAATCCCTTCACATAAACCTTCACTAAATTAGAAACCCACGTCCGAAATTAACTGATCAAAAATACCCACATCCGAAATTAACTGATAAAAAAACCCGCATCAATATAGTCTTCCAAGTCAATGAAGCTTACCTGCTGATACCGTCCGAAACATGACATTCCCTGACATGGGTTCTAAATTGATGTTCCAAATGGATATGCTCTGAACAAGCTGCCTTCCAGAAATGTCCTATGTCAATGTCCGGCAATGAAGCAGCATCAGATGACCCAAAACCCCACCTCTTTAGGGTTAAAACAATAGTAGAGGATATAGGATAATGGGAAAGGGAGTCGTGAAGGGGTTGGGCTGTTAATTAGTAGTTGGTTGTGTACTTATTTGAGATGGAGACGACTCTGCCAATGCCTTCATGCCAAAGATCCCTCTCTCTCTCTCTCTCTCTCTCTCTCTCTCTCTCTCTCTCCCTCCCTCGCCTCAAGAGTATATCTTCTCGAAGTACTAGTAGTAGTTCTCTGTCTAGGGGGAACTGAGGCGGTTCAGAATTGTTTGGGGCAATAATTTTCGCAACTCATCCTTTTTATGACCACATTCTAATAATTGTTTTGTATATTTTGCGCGTTAGAGAAAATATATTTAAGTATAAGTTTCAAAAAATAAAGTATCAAAATCAACTACCTTATTTTGTCTGGGTGTATATATGAGGCGTTATGTTAAAATAATGAGATAAAAGTGTACGCGTGGAGAAAATTTTGACTACCACAATTATTTGCGGAAAAAAAAAGGGAAAGCAAAGTGTTCATGTGAGAAAATTTTGAGCTCTAAGTTTTAATATTTCTTTTTTATCACGAGGTGGGATTTAGTTAAGATGGCCTTAAAAACAACAGTTATATCTAAATTGTTTTTATGAGAATAAGCTTACTTCTAAAAGGTATTATTTTGCATTATCAGATTATTTTCTGAGTTATTTCAAAGCTCATTTCAAAATCATACTATATTTAGAGCTCATCAACATCATCATCTATGCTAAAATTTGTATGTATCGAATGAGAATTGGTGTACTTTGAAACATATTTATGGGTAAAAAATGAAGGTTCTTTGGAATATATTGTTTAACATAAATTCATTCTAAATATATATCCGATAAAAGCAATTTTTTTTCTTTTTTTTTTTTTTTTCCATTCAATCATTTTAATGCCCCACTTGTAATTATTTAATAAACAACACTACCAATAACAAAAGGCTTAAGAGAGGATCCTTGACCAGTTGACGTTTTAATTTATACACTAACAAAATTAACGGTTTCGATCATTGAAGTAAATCCAAAAAAAATTCACAAAGGGCATAACATGACCCTCTAGAAACTGAAAGAGAATCCTATTTCTATTGGAAGCTATTTTTTTCTTTGTTTTTGGATTCGCTTTATTAACGCTAATAAATACTTAATTTCGAATGTGTTAGATAAGTATGAATTAAAGATCGCCTAAATTAAGCTTATCCAAAAGCTGTTATAACAGACTGTTTGGCGCAAGTGTTTTGATGAGAAATGGTGCGAAATAAAGAGAATCAAATTGTTTTGCTTGGACCACAGATGTATGGAAAATAGTGAAACATAGAAAGTGAAGAGATGGAAGTACCATCTCCCATATTACTCCATAGATTTGACTAGTACTCGATTGGTACTTTAGCTAGAGTGAAATTGTCTTATCAAAATATACCATAAATATAAAAGAGAAGTATGCATGGCATTCTTCATTTTCTATCAACTATCAAGTACCAATCATATTCTTATGGGGCCCTATTTTTATCTCTCATGTTTTGTTTTCTAACTTAACGAATTGAATATTTACTGCTACCGAAGTATCGCCACGTGGTGAAAAAGCCCTGGAGCACCACCACTCCAGGAGCATTTCATAATTTTTTTGGTAAGATGACCTATCGAACCCTTTCAAATCCACACCCAGCAACCATGGCATCCTGCTTGCCAGTACCTTCCTTGTTATAGTGGCAAGTCACTATAGCGCGCACTCTCTCTCTCTCTCTCTCTCTCTCTCTCTCAACCACGGCATCCTCCTTACCAGTTCTTCCCCTGTTATAGTGGCAAGTCACTGTAGCTCTCTCTCTTTCTCTCTCTCTCTCTCTCTCTCTCTCTCTCTCTTTCAGCCACGGCATCCTCCTTGCCAGCTCCTCCCCTGTTATAGTGGTAAGTCATTGTAGCTCTCTCTCTCTCTCTCTCTCTCTCTCTCTCTACAATCAAGCCGGAGAACAGCTCACCTTGTCAGCGTCATCTTCATTGTTGGCATTGTCAGTGCCTATGGGTGAATAGCTCTTCCTCTACTCTCACCGTTTCATCTCATCTTCGTAGGATCTGTTCAAGAATTTTGGGGATTTTAGATCCGTTTGTAAACCCTAACTTTGACAGAGTTTCAAGCAACTTCGACAGCGTCAGTGATGGAGTTTAGGCGATAGTGACGACGACGAATTTTTAGGTGACAACTATATGAATGTGTATATATATGAAATTGTCGTGATTTTATTGAGTGAGATGCCTAAACTGTTAGGTGTTGCATTTGTTTGGTAGCCAGGCAAAGTATAAAATTGCACTTTTTCAACGCAAAATGCTTAGTGACTAATGGAGATGCTCTAAATAATAAATGAAATCTACAATCTTAATCTATAATCTATAGGGAAAATGACGGCGAAGGACACGTCATTGGCCGTCATTTTCCCTAATCTATAATCCTCAATTTACAATTTCAAAAATATTTGATTCTCTAACACTCTTTTAGACCCATGCCCATTTATTAGGCTTCTACAAATATCAAACCAGAAGATACAATCTATGGGAAAATGACAGCCCAGGACGTATTTTGATAATTAATACCCGCCAAGGATAAGCTAAGAATATTTGTTAATGCTGAAAATGTTATTTGCGAGTATTAATTATCAAAACACGTCATTGACCGCTATTTTTCCATCTATTTTCCCTATCCCTCTTGCCAAAGCCCCATAACTAAGCCTCATCATTTAGCCCGACGGCCCACGGCCCGCCCTTAGCCCGCCCGGCCCATCGGGCTTTTACCCGGCCCGAGCCCGAGAAACGGGCGGGCTAGCCCGGCCCGTAGTTTGTAATGGGCGGGCTCGGGCCTATGAATTTTTACTCGGCCCGGCCGTAGGCCCGGCCCGTGAGCCCGCCCGGCATACCCGTCCAAAAGCCTGCCAACGGGCCCGCCCATTAGCCCAAAATCCCAAAAAATCCTTTCTTTTTTCCCTTGGTTTAGTTTTGCCCAAGGAAATTTAAGCCTGCCCGTTGGCCCGCCCGGCTTTTGGCCCGTCGGCCCGCCAATTGGGCTAGCCCGTGGGCCGGGTTTGGGCTTCAATTTATGGTAGATGGCCCGGCCCGCCCGGCCCGCCAAAAAGAAAAAGCCCGGTTGGCCCGGCCCGTGGGCGGGCTGGGCCGGCCCGGCCCGATGATGACCCTTACCCATAACACTAAAAAGCGAGCCTGAGTTGGTTAAGGCCTAAGGTGGGCCTAATTGTGGAGGCTTGCGCTCGGGCTTGTTCAGAAGCCTACATAGCTCTTAAATTCACTTTTGTACAACAAAAAAACTATGTGCACACACAATTTGGTGTACACAAAATGCACACTTCAGTGTGTGGGATCCATTTCAGGGTCTCACATAAATGATCGAAACCGCTCAATTTATTTGAGATATATTTTTAAGGATGCCATATAAAATCAGCTCAGTCGGAGGGTGTTCCAAACCGTATCATCAGGTAATTATTGATATTTTGTGATTTTTTTCCCTTTTGCTTTTTGTCAATAAAATTGGATTAATCGTTCGTCTTGACGAGAGAAGTTAAAAAAGTCTAAAAATATGGACCGAATTTTCAAATTTAGATGAGGTAATGGGAGAAGACAAAGGTAATAATGGTTGTCAAATATTTAATTGTTTGTATTATTAATATATTTTTCAAAACCGAATTAGTTGAAAACAGGGCTAGAACAATTAATAAATTCCCCTACAACCTCCCGTTTGGGCAAAGTATCAAAGATACAATAGTAAAAAAATATTCAAAGTTGACTACCCAAATAGAAAAAACAAACTAAACTTATCCGATGAGACCATGCAGACTTTTATAAATTCATGAACGGCACCATATATTGTGAGAGAATGTTATGTTTTGTAAAGCGAAAAATAAGTACTTAAAAAGTAAGAATCTTAGCAAAAAATACGTACTTCAAAAATAATTTCCAAGGGAAATGGAAAAAGATGACCCGAATAAAACTTATTGTTGACGGGAATGATTTGTTTTATATAATCTATAAAAGCACCATGCGAAGAATCGAGTTAAATAAAAAATATTTGCATGTCTTTCTCTCTCTAACTCAGAGTATCTTTGTTTAAAAAATCACACACCTATGTTAATTCTCATAGGGTTTTCACCACCATTATGTGGCTACGGAAAGAGAGGGCTTTGCCTTTGATGGATTTTTTTTCTTTCCTCCATAGTGATGAATTTTTCTGCTTTTAATAACCAACTCCTCATTCTTAATGAGGGTTTTCTCTCTTGATCTCAAATTTGAGAGCTTTTTTTTTTTTTTTTCCATCGTCCTTTCTCTCGGCTTTCCCTTCATCACTGAGGTGTTGATTCAAATTCCAACAATGGTGGTGGTAATGGTTCTCTAACGAAGGAAGGCAGTGACAATGGCAGTCCAATGACAAATTAAATCGACTGGCTTGCCGGCCTCGCTATTTCGTGTGATTGAGTTTTTAATTAGTGTATTTATTTATTTATTTATTGCATAGGAGTGCCAATGGCGTGACCCATTCTTTAGTTAGGAGAGGTGGTAGGCTGCCTGTTTCGGGAAGGGTACCCTCCTTTGTGGCTTCCTAATCCTTTGATTAAGGACATGCAAATGGTACTTTTAGGTTGTTACAAGTACATGCGTTTTCTATCAATGAAGCCATTACTATTTTGAAGGAAAAGAAAAAAAAAGACGACGCTCGACACAAGTTCCATGAATCATATAGTCTTATATTAGTCTATTTTTAAACTTGTGTGGAAAATTAAAAACTTGTTCTACACAAAGTGTTTTATTTATTTATAGTTAATGATGTATAGGGATCATCAAAACACCAAAACCCATCCAATTTGGGTATTGGTGTAACATTACAAATTGATAAATCCATATGTTGTGTAGAGCTCTTATAGATATCACTTCACACCTCGGAACGCACCATTTTTATAGAGAGAAATGCGTTCTATCCATATATGTTCCAATCACCAACTCATGCCCAGTTGAGTAAGTAAAATAGATAATTCATTCAAAAATTGAAACAAACAATATAAAACAAATATGGCATTAGAGCATCCATAGTGGAATAACCAAAACCATAAGGTTGCTAAAGTTAGAAATGCTCCCTCAAAAAAGTGCTCACAATGTCATAACCAAACTTAACAGGTTTCTTAGCAACTCATCAAATTTTGGTCATTGGATAATCAAACTAACAACTTTTTGCCAATAACCAAAACCTTCTCTCTCTCTCTCTCTCTCTCTCTCTCTCTCTCTCTCTCTCTCTCAACAATGTTTCTAAGAAAAATATTTTTAAAAGAAGTTTTTTTTATTCAAAAAATATTTTTTATTAAAAGATTTTTTTTTTAAAATTGTCTTTATTTTTTTGCAAAAACTGTTATTTAAAAAAAACTGTCCTTTTTTTTTTCAAAAATTGTTTTTTACGCTTTTTCTGAAAAGTGTTTTTTTAAAATAAAATTTTTCAAAAAATTATTTTCTATTTCTAATAACCTATTTTTATTAGTTTGAAAACTATTTAAAAAAATTATTTTATATGGTGATAATTTTTAGATTTTACAGGTTAAAAAAGTGATGTGGCAAGTTTTGATTATTCAATATTGATTATGTCACTGTAGACATCTACATTGCTAACCGTAGCAACCCCTTGCCCCGTTTGACAGTGATAAATGATTGAGATTAGTAAGGAGATGAGATTAGGATTGAGATTGGTAATGAGAAGGGATTAGTAAGGAGATAAGATTGGTGATGAGTATGTTTGTTTGAGATGAGATTATTAATATCGTGTTTGTTTCACATGGGATGGCATTGGATTGATAGTTTAATTTCCGTTTTTGCCCCTCTCCCAAAAGAAAACAACACACGCACACTGAAAAATAAAAAATACAATACCCACAGGAAAAAACCCAGCACACACTGCCCCACCGCCCAGCGCACACAGGAAAGGTTTTAGCTAAGCCTCATCATTTAGCCCGACGGCCCACGGCCCGCTCTTAGCCCGCCCGGCCCATCGGGCTTTTACCCGGTCCGAGCCCGAGAAACGAGTGGGCTAGCCCGGCCCGTATTTTGTAATGGGCGAGCTCGGGCCTATGAATTTTTACTCGGCCCTCCCGTAGGCTCGGCCCGTGAGCCCGCCCGGCATACCCGTCCAAAAGCCCGCCAACAAGCCCGCCCATTAGCCCAAAATCCCAAAAAATCCTTTCTTTTTTCCCTTGGTTTAGTTTTGCCCAAGGAAATTTAAGCCCGCCCATTGGCCCGCCCGGCTTTTGGCCCGCTGGCCCGCCAATTGGGCTAGCCCGTGGGCCGGGCTTGGGCTTCAATTTATGGTAGGTGGCCCGGCCCGCCAAAAAGAAAAAGCCCGGTCGGCCCGGCCTGTGGGCGGGCTTGGGCCGCGACTTGGCGGGCTGGGCCGGCCCGATGATGACCCTTAGTTTTAGCAGTGGTGGGTTGTAGGTAATTTGGTCATTAGATGGTTTAAGCAAGACTATCTTTGTCTTTTCGCATTGGAGGAGTGTGGACTGGACTACCAATACCATGTCCAAGAGAGGATTTCCAATACCCCAAATGACTCGACGGCGTCTATCACGACCTCGATTTTTAACTTAAATAAGTAATACAATTTAATAAAAGAACCTCGCGTAACATAACTAATACCCAAAAGAGTTCCCACATGTTTAGATTTACAAACAAGTCCCCATAGTTACAGAAACATAACCTTGGCACCACGGCAGAAATTAACTTAGTTACAAGTACAACCAACTCAAATTAATACCACTTTCTAGTCAAAAGGAATTTAAGAATAATTAGTTACATACTTATCTTTACCAAAAGCAAATTGATTACAAAAGATGATTAAGTAACTAAAACAATGCTAGCTCCCAAAAAGTCTTCATGCACAAGCACGCCATCACGTGAAGTCTATAGCCCAACGTTCGAACCTGAAAAGAAGGATTTTGTTGAGCTACACTAGCCCAGTAGGAAAATCTTTACCAAATTTATATGCGGATATGATGGTTAGTGCAAACGAAGAGATTATGGAAATACAATCCGATAGATGATAACCAATCAAATTGCAAATGGACCCTTAATGAAACCGTACGCATGAAACCTACGATGCTAACCCCTATAGTAATCCCAACTCGACTTGCTAACCCAAAACTTCACCATCGGTATTTCCACCACTTGCGTTACCGGGATAACACCATAAGGATTACCATGTTACCACCACTTGCGACATGGTGATCCCTAACGATTCGGGTTATCGTATTACCACCACTTGCGTTACGAAACCCTTTAAGTCTCCGTATTACCACCACTTGCGTTACGGGACCTTCTAAACCAAACTTCGACCCAAAATCAACTATTTCTCACATAACATGCGAACTAGGACTCCCCATGAACACTTTCTTAGATAGAACATCCTACACTATACCAGCGTCATCCCACAAGCACCACAAACGATCACAGATACCAACAATCTATAGTATGCACATAAACAATGTTTAATTAAGTCAAATCTTATCCGATTTCTTGCTAATGGAATACCAACGAACCAAGGAATGCATCGAACCATCGTAAGAAGTCAAATAGACATGCTTGAGATAGATTAGGAGGTGTCTAAAAGGGTTTAGAAGTGATTGGACGTCAAAACAATCCATGGAGAAGCAAAAGGTGCAAAACTGGAGATAAGCTCACTGTATCGATACGCGCTTAATCCGTATCGATACGGAATCAACTGTCCAAAAAGATAAGCTTACTGTATCGATACGGCCCTTAATCTGTATCGATACCACGGGGCTTCGGGTAGAACTTTTAGCAGATTTTCAGACATGATCAACAACCAAAATTCGACAATCAAGGGCACGATTCTACACCAAATCAACGTATAAACATATAAAAAAAGTAAAGAAGTCCCTACCTTGCAATAATGGTCGAGATTCAAGCGATTGGAACGAGCCCTATCTTTTTGAACTCCGAAACTTCGATTTAAACTTGACCCGAGGATCTCCGAGCTCAAGAACGCGAATATGAGGCTTGAGGGAGGTTGATTCTTGAAGATTTTGGGAGATGAAGTGGAGTTTTGGATGAGAAGTGAGGAGAGAGAGAGATAGCCGGTGGAGAGAGGGGGGGAACGGATGAGAGAGAGAGGAGGGGAGATAAAATGATTTCCTACTTCTCTCACACCCCTATATATACTCATGAATCTATAAATCACACACACACACCCTCAACTCCCTATTCTTTCACTCTAGCCCTCAATCCAAAATATCCACCAATTAATCCATATTTTCTCAATTAGGCATTTAACAAACATTTAAAAAAAAATTTAGAATTATTCGGGTCTCTACAGCGTCCCTTGGGCTTCCCAATCCTAACCTCAAATGTGCAAACAAATAAGGTATTGTGAGACCTATGTGATTCATACTCCTAACCCAACCTACAAGCTGGTTATCAAACACGCTAAATAGATAATCAAAAGTACATCACCTTTTGATTATCCAATTTTGATTAGTCCATTGTGGATGCTCTTAAATTTACTAAAACACCACATGGACAAAAGTCATATTCCAAAGGCCAAACACTACCAAACAAATTACGTTAATTCAACTATAAACTTCATACGTTAATTCAACTATAAACTTCAACAGATAAATTTTTATTCCACTAATTATTTAATTAAATCATGGTCCTAATAACGCATGCCACATAATATTTCATCTTGGTCACTTTTCGAAGTTATTTTTTATATCCTATTTACTTGCGATTTACCCTTTTTACCCTTTCATTAGGATATACATACATACATGCAAATGTATAAATATATTTGTTTCCTAAATTAGTGGATAATTAATGATAATTAATTATGAGTATTTTTGAAGTGGGGATGGAATTCGAAATGTGGATGATATTGTTTCCAAATATAATGGCTTTCATACGTGGATGATAATTATCAATATTGTTTCCATAAATATATTTTGGAAGTCATGTCTTCACTTCAAACCAAAACTCATCTCCAGTGCAATCATTCAAATGCTAGGGTTTGCCAATGCCTAAAAGCACGATGCAATGTATTTTGAGCACAACTAAAATGAATTATGAAACTATTGATCACCCCTCCCAATGAAATTGATTTACACGGGAATATTTTTTTTTTAAATTAGGTTCAAATAGAGTTCTTTTAGTGCATGCTCGTGCCCAAAGACGCGGATCAAACAATTAGTGCACATGCAAATCAACACTGTAACCGTGAACAAAGTATCAACCTGTTCATATAACACCGAGGGATCATTCAAAATAACACACACACAGAGGGTGTTCGGTCTCAAAGAAAATCACACGTGGGTGTTGGCTTTGGGAGCGGAGAGTTAGAAGAAGATGTGTGTGTGTGTGTGTGTGTGAGAGAGAGAGAGAGAGAGAGAGAGAGAGAAGGAGGAGGAGGAGGATGAGGAGGAGGAGGAGAGAGAGTAAGATATGAATTTTGAACATGAGATCTAATTAGTGGCAATTGTGCAATTACTATTGTTTGAGAGAGAGACAGAGAGAGGGTGAGCCACTGGATTTATGGAGCAAATCAATGGTTAGGATTTATAGAGAGATAAGATTCAAAAATCGTTCTCTCTTATTGTGTAGATGCTAAATAAGTGAACACCATCAAATTCGGTAAATATGATAAAGACCAGGGTAAAAAAGACTGTAAACACATGCGTGCTTAACCTCCGAACCTCGCCTCCAAAAAAGGTTGAGACACCCCAAGCGTAGGGCTAGGTCGTCGATAGCATAATAACCGGAAGTCCGGGATCGTACCCACAGAGAATCGAAATATAGCTAGTTTGGATTGTAGGTTGAAATGGTGGGATTCCGGCGTTCAAGACGGCCAACTTGATTTTGCATTTAACGGTGAAAATGCTAATAAAAAGACTAGAGGAGAGATTTATGAACTAAAAAGAGGCAAGTCTAGGGATCGTCTAACCCTTGACAAAGGGTGTTACCGGTTCCCAATATAACTCAAGCGAGAGTCACGACCGCGTGCTCACGCCCGGAAGGTTTAGCTTTAACAACTACGTTTAACAAAAGATGTGATTAATCGGAATTAAATCAACCTATTTTTGCTAATGCATCTAACACATAGGAGGTCACGAGCCCTCAATATGCCGCTTGCCAAGACCGCTTGACTAAACAACATACCAAGGAGTTAACACCCCTCGCTTAGACCGAAATGGCTAAGTTAGTTCAATTCCGAAAATCATGATTTTAAGCCCGAGGATTAGAGAACCAAACAACAACCTAAGTCATTGGGAAAGATTAACCCAAGACTTACCCAAGAAACTACTCACACATATTAAAAAGACTAGAAATCATGCTAGAAACGATAAACATATTTAACCGACGAAAATGGAAATAAACTTGAAATTAGTGAGGATCTAAACCGTAGCTACAACATTAATAAACGAGAAATTAACATAAGATAAATACTTACTTGAGTTCTTAAGAAATTAAACTTGAACAACAATGGAGGAAAATTAGAAAGAAAACTAACCTAGAGCATAAAGTAGATTTTTTTGAACTAAAGTGAGAGAGAAGGGTATTTATACAACTCATCTTCTCTCCCAACAAATATCCTAAAAACATACCAAAAGTAGCAACTATTCCATAAATGGAAGGTCCAAAAAGCAACAAATATCTGGCCGAAGGCTCGTAGTATCGATACTTCGATACAAATTAAGCAAAGTATCGATACCACGCTGTTAACTTGAAAATGGCCATTTCCACGTAACTTTCCCGTATCGATACGGATTAAGGCCGTATCGATACGGAACACTCTGCCTTCCCTTGAAGCTAATGCGTATCGATACAGCCTTAATCTGTATCGATACGGTGAGCTTATCTCCAGACTTCAGGCCAGCCTTCAAAACTCAGCACCCGACGGCTCCCAGAGCATCTCAGCATCACCCGACGGCTCCCAGCAACTTATTTTCATTCTCTAAACTTAAGTAAAGGCTACATTTTAAACCTTTCTTTTACCTTTCCTTTACTTTAATTTATTTAATGAAAATAAGAAAGTACCCCCCATTTGGAAACAATGGCATTACCAGAATTTCAAGATTCTAATTAAATCAAAATGCCAACCCCCGCTTTTAGTGTAAAATGGAAAACTGCACGTTTTTCTCAAGAGAAAATGGTTCGGAACACGACCTTGCTCTTCGAATAAAATCTTGCAACTATGTAGTTACTCTTAGAAAAATTCAAGGATCAATTACCGCCATTTTTTATCTCGAAAATCGATACTTTTTCAGAAAGTCATTTTTCCATAATTAGACAGATTTTCAGGGGCCGATGGGGTCTTCGGGTACTTGAAAGCACTTGGGCCATCCATGGCGTCGAATGTGCCTTATTTACATAGTTTACCTGAAAACACTAAACAAACTACCTTACAAGTAATATTGAATAATTGCTAAATAAACATAAGTTAAAACAACATAAAATAGGACTAGTCGCACCAAATATCTACAATATTGGGCGCTCATCAATGCGCACCAATAATCATGGTAAATTGTAGGGGTGCACACAGTCAGGATTGGTCTGGTTCTTTAGAAAACCGGTAACCAGAACATTTCAAGCGGTTCTTCAAAATTGGGAACCAAAACCTAACCAATATATGCATGGAACCTAACCAGAACTAAACCGCAAGACCGGTTCGGTTTTATCCAATTAGCATCCAAATACTTATTCATATGAACTCGTAAAATTAAAATTTAAAGCACCAAATAACTCATAGGTAAAATAAAATAAATTTTTTTTGAAGAACTTTCCTAACAAATAAGATTTCATCTCTAAATTAACTTTAGCAAGGAAAAGATTAACCTACCAAATCCAAATACATATTTAATTATACATGCATATATGTATTCATATATATATTAGTTCTAAATGGTCCGGTTAGGTTCTAACCACGGTTTTTTAATTGAGAACCAATAACCGAACCAAAATTAACGGTTCTTATTTTTTTGAAACCATAACCTCACCAATTAACCACAAAATCGGACCAAATAGGACGGCTCAGTCCGGATTGAACCGATTTTGCAGTTCGGACGGTTTTCTTGGGCACCCCTAGTAAATTGATACATCCTCATATTATTATGGTAAAAAAGGCATATCATTAAAAATTGAAATATAAGTGCACACCAATAATCATGGTAAGTTTGGCAAAAACCATGGTAAAAATAACTACATGGTAAACAAATGTGCACCATTAAACATGGTAAATATGATACACCATCGGATTATAATATAAAATAAGTGTATATCAATAAAAATGGCAGTTTTTAAAAAAGCTAAATATGGTCCATCCACCTATGAACGTTGTAAAAAATGAGTTAGATAGTATGCTTCTTTACCATGTTTTTGATTACACATGATCTTATTCAAGATATTTAGTCTACCATGTTTACAAAATGAAAACAAATGCCTACCATGTGCATGCTAGCGATTTCTCAAAATTTACCATGTTTTTCTGGTAGACTTACAGTGACAAAAATTTCAAAAGGGCTAAGGGAAAAAAGCCGTATACTGTAGAGACCTGTATTTTTAGAAATTGGTTTAAAGGTTTTTTTTTTTTTTGAAAAGGGTTTAAAGGTTTTATAAATACTAGAATGCCAAATAAATAAGAAAATTGTGAGTTTATTTGATTCGGGGCTTAAATGATAGGATTGATGTTTGAGGGAGGGTGTGTGTGATTTGTATATGTACTAGTATATATATGTGTGTGTGCGGGTGTAGGGGATTAAAATCCCATTTCTTTCTCTCTCTAACTCTCGGCTCCCTCTCCCTCTCCTTCGGCTCTCTCTTTCTCTCTTCTCCTCCACCCTCAAACTCACTCCCAAACTCGAAACCCACTAAGATCTCCCCCAAATCGTCTTCCTCAAGTGTTCTAGGCCACGGGTTGTGTTCGTTCAAGTTCGAAGGAGGTGTATTTCGCTTGGCTTTGAAGTCTTTGGAGCTAGGGCTTGCTCGAATCGTGTGAACTTCGATCTTTGATCATATGGGTAGGGATTTCTTACTTATTATATGTGTTTATGAGTTGATTTCATACTTTAATCGAGTTTAGATCATCAACCATTGCCTCTTCGAAAAGCTGTCGAAATCTGTAGAAAATCGCCCAAAATCGCCTAGGGATCGATCCCCAAGCATGAGGGATCAATCCCTCATTCAAATCTGGACCGAATATGGATTTTTACCCTTGGGGATCGATCCCCAAGAGAGGAGGGATCGATCCCTCCCCTCTCTGGAACATTCTGCTTGTTTTCTGGGTTTCAGCCCAACTTCAAACGTCCATAACTTCTTCGTCCAATGTCTGTTTCATGCAAATTTTATATCGAATCGAAGGTCTTGAAGTCAGCTTTCATTTTCCACCGGAATCACCTTAAACCAATTAGTACACAGAAAGTTATGACCATTTGAGTAGACATGTATCAGTCTGTTGATGTCTGTAATTATTCCTAAGGTTGTTCTTGACCCATGTTATGATTCCATAAATGATTGGGATGTGTTTAAGTCACTCTTGGATATGATTACTTATATCCCAAGGACTCGTAGTTAGATCTTGTCTCTTGTCACTTGATAGAGTATAATATTAGTGCCGTTTGGGTAGGAGATGTACCGTAAAATTGATAGGAATATCTCGGGCTATAAGGAGTAATGTGGTGAGTGTTATGGGTAGGGATGAGCTTATCTAGTGATCCGATGGGTAGTATTGTAACTCGTATCCTCGTGTCTCGTCTTGTTGAGTTCCATAGGTTCTTTTGACACTCGTTCTATAAGATTCTCGTTTAGAACCCAGCGGGTGATGTGTCGAGACGTCGATTGTGGTTTCGATATGTAGAGAAGGACATTGCGATACACCTAGAGAAATGACATGAACTTAAGGTAATTATCAATGTTCAATGTGACATGTTTACAAGTTTGTATTACAATGTGAATTTAGAAAATGTTGCTTACTTGCACATTGAACGATGGCTTATGTGTGTGTATGCTTGAATTGAAAATTTGAATAAAGGGCCCGCAACGCGAGGTGTGGTAATGTGAGGACTCTAGAGGGCCCGCAACGCAAGGTGTGGTAATGCGGAAACCCATGTGAAGAGATTTCACTGTCACGCATGGGGTGGTAACACAGTTGAATGTCTCTCCCGGGTGAAGAGAATTCACTGTCACGTACGGGGTGGTAACACAGTTGAATGTCTCCCCCGAATGAAGAGAAGTTGATTGATTTTAGAAGGTTATGTTGAAGTTTGGATTGTTTGTTGTTTGGGATCGTGGCTGTTGAAAAAGAGAATAAACGGTTAATTTTACCAAGGTTTTATTAAAGAAAGGAAAGTTCTATGAAATAAAGTTCTACGGTGAATGGTATGAAACAAGGAAGTGGTTAGTGACATTCATTCGAAAAGTTATGAAATGGTTGAACTATTATTGTTATTTGTTTGGTTGATGTGAGTTTTATTGCTGCTTTTAGTCGATGTGTTGATGGTTAGGATTATCTCTAAGATGTCTGAAATCCTGAAGTCTAATCGTCTGTTTATTTTGGTAAGCCCTATTGTATTTCATGTCTTTTATTGAAACTCATTCTCTCTTATTGCATGTTTCATCCCATTTACATATAGGTTGAGTATAGAATTTCCTACTGGGCTAGTGTAGCTCAACAAAATCATTCTTTTCAGGTTTTAATGCCAGGCAATGGCTTGCATTGCATCTTATGCTCAGTGTGGAAGACATTTTTGGAAGCTAATGAAGTCTAGCTATTTAATTGTCTTTGTAAATCACCTACTTTGATTAAAGATGAATTTGTAACTAATTCATTTTGATTTCTTTTGATTAAACCATTTGCGATTTAATGACTTGTTCGTACTTGTACTCAAATTAATTTGGGCTGTGGTGCCAAGGATGTATTTCTCGAAACTTGGGGACTTCGTTTGTAACTAAGTAGGTGGGAAACTCATCTTTAGTATTATCTACCTTATGCGAGTATCTTTTATCGAAATGACTTATATTTTCATGTTTAAAATCGGGGGCGTGACATATACGGTTTCTTGGTGCAATGGGCGATGGAGAGAGGCAGATGGCATTTGAATGGCTTGTGAGGAGAACAATGCTGAGAATCATGGAGGCAAATTAATGGAATGGAGGATTGATTTGTTGTAGTTGCAAACGGTGGTGGTTTGGAATGGTGGCGAGAGGCTGCAGACGTTGAATTGTTTGCGGAGAGGACGGAGGCGGGAATCAGAAAGGCGGATAAATGGAGTGGACGATTGATTTGTAGCCGTCACAAGCAGTGGTAGTTTGGAATGGTTTGTTGTCTAAATAGGGAAGTGTGGAGGGCAGGAATTGGTGCTGCATGTTATCTCATAATAATGATTGGAACCTCCAATTTGAAGATTCCATCTCGAAAGTCTGTCATATATAGGGTACAAATAAATCATAAAAAAATTATGAAAATACGTGTTATTTTGGCATTATTCAAATATCGGAATAAAAATATAACAGCCAAAAATGATCACGATGAAAACATACAGTAGCAAGAAGGACCAATATTTAACTAGTCCTATTTTTTAAGATGCTGATTATAAAAAAAAAAAAAAAAACCCTGATAACTGTGACTTGATAAACTCTACAACCGTAATATAAGAGATAAGTGTCTTGGAAATCAGGATTCTTGATTCAACCTTGATACATTTCCTATTTTGTGAATCTGTGATTAACCAACACCACAGGTCCACAAGAATAGTTGGCTCCTATATATATATATATATATGCAAGTAGTTGGCTCCTATATATATATATATACATATATATATATATGTATATATATATATATATAGATGCAAGTTGGATGTTTTGATATAATGAAAAAATGCATTCAGATTAGACTCCACTGGACCACTAGTACCAAATAACCCCATTTAGGCAATTCAATTTTTTTTTGAGGTCAATATTGTACACATCAGTGAAGGATTAGCGGGGAGTACGTTAGTCCACATGGGGTCTAGAAGCTTACCATAGCCCAGAACTTCAAACGCCTTTGCTGAGGCTTGAACTCTGATCTCCCTTGTGGGAGGACCACGAATTGGGCAATTCAATTATGTAAAAGGTAAATGAACACAAACTCCAAATTATCAATTATCGTTACAATTCATTTTATTTACTAAGCACATCAGTCGAAAACAAAATCATCTTCTTATTTTTTTCCCTTATTATTTAGCAAAGAGAACTAAAAATGGCCCTGATATGAGCAACAATAGTATTTAGGTTAGAAGTCGTGTTCTCTCGTCAAAAACTTGTTGGGAAAATGACGGTCAATGACGTATTTTAATAATTAATACTCCCCAATGACATGCTGAGAATATTTGTTAATACTGAATACGTCCTCGACGGGTATTAATTATCAAAACACATTCTAGTCCGTCATTTTCTCAATTTTGTTTGACATCGTGCGATGTGTTATATAGTAGTAAAATTCAAGCTACTCGATTTGATAAATATTCGTGAGATCCGCCTACCCTTGAGCAAATCAAACTTAAACATAGTTTTAGACATCTTTAATTTTTAAAGCCGAACTTGAACAATCAACGGCTCGTTTATCAGCTGAGACGCATCCACTTGAAAACTTTCAATTGGAGCAAGTTTTTATTTTTGCCGACGGTCATGAATGTTTGGCAGAGACGGAGCTAGCTTGGGGAATATGGGGTCACGATCCCTGCGTTGTTTCGGATTTAAAAAAAAAAAATTAACATTAGTTTTTTTTTTTTTTTTGTCAAGAACACCTAGATATTGTATTTTATGTTGGGTGTTATTTAGACATTTAAATCCTCTAAAATATGTGTTTATTTTGGGTCCCAAAACCCAATTTCTCTCTTTGCGTCACGATCTTCCATAAGTTTTTAACTCGGTTTTTAATCTCATTTCTCTTTTTATCTCTCTCAACTTATAACCCGAAAAATCTCCCTCAAAACCTCAACCAAACAAACTATTAGATTTTGGAACTTGAAAATTTAAAATCTTGTTGTTCATAATTCGGCCTCCGTGTTCGCGAAATCCTGGTTCCGTCCCTGATGTTCGGGCCAGCTTAATTGCATCTTAACTAATCCCTTCTCTGGTCTGGTATAAGACAGACCATCTCCCGCCGAGACTAAGGAATTTACAAAATATTAGTACTTTCTTGCGGCCTAATCATAAAAATCAAACCTTAATCAATTTGTGCGAGGAGCAAATCAACAGACCAATGAGGATAAAAAAATGAAAAAAAAAAAAAAAATTCACCATCCAATCGGCCTAACCCTCGAGCCAGTTTATTCCCACGAGAGTCTACTAGCATCGTTACGCGTGGTTTCTCCAGAAAGTATCTTTTCCCCATTGCCAAAACCAAACAGCTCGATTGGCCCACGTACCCAAAAATCCAGCGAACGGCAAAAGCTATGGTCGGCCCGTCTGTCTTTCTCTTCGTTGGCTTTCGTTCAAAATTTGTCTTTCATTTGTTTTTTCTTTTCTTGCTTTCCCAGTAAAACTATGGGTAGTTATAGATCAAATGCACGCCGCGTTTTGTAAGAATTCATTTGGATCCTACACAAATAATCAGAGCTGTTTAATTTATTTTAAATGCATCTTTAAGAATCTCTATAAAAATTCTATTTAAAGACTGATCAATTCTTTGTTCAATTATTTTAAAAAATATAATCAAACTTTTATCAATATTCAATTTAGTTAATTTTTTAAAAATATTCTTTAAAAAAATATTCTAAACAATTTGAGCGGTCCAGATTGATCCCACACAATGCCGTGACCCAAATGGTGTACCCATGGGCCATAACTCTCTTCTTTCTTTTTTTGTTCTTCTTTTCCATTCATTTTGTCGCCAGCGAGAATCATTCATTTCCAGTGGTTTCCTTTTTTCTCCCGTTTCAAAATTTTCGTTCTTTCGTATATTTAATCATTTAAGGAGGGAAGGGAAAGATAAAAGTTTCAAGAGAGAGAGAGAGAGAGGGGGAGGGAGAGAGAGAGAGAGAATCCCACAGATCTCTCCTCTTTTAATCGCAGGAATTCGTAGATCTGTCTCGCCATCAAATGGGTCTGTGGGAAGCTTTTCTCAATTGGCTCCGAAGGTTTGCTCCCCAACCTCTCTATCTCTCTTGCTTCAATTTGATATGTATACATATACTTAGTACGTAAGTATAAACATGCTTATCCAAGAAGACATTTCCATGCCATTTGATCACAGGAGCTATGATTGTGAATTCTTGTGAAAGTTGGATATCATTTATTATTATTTTTTTTCCGTTCTTACGTTTATGGGATTTGGAAGCTAATGAATAATTGGGTTTTCTCCTGGTAATTCGATTGATTATAACGAAAAATCAATTTTTTTGCGCTCATTCATGTGTTCAGAGATCTGTTGGCCATTTATTATTATTTTTTTTGCTAGTTGATATGTTGCCCTTTGTTTATATTCTATTGGTTATGGTTTTTCAAATTTTGTTCGCCCAAAATTCAGGTCTTGGGCGTTGAATTGTGTTCGTGTCGCTGTTTAATCTTCTTTAAAAAGAGAAACAATTTTGATAACGTTTTTGGGTTGTATTGTACGTGTGTACGAGTTCTTATGACGGGTTTAGGTCACAATTGAATTTGTAGCTGTATGTGTGTGATGAATTGTCATTGTGTTGGCTTCTTCCACTTTGTAAAGTATGTCTTGTCGGATTATATGGCATAATGGTTGAAGAGGGGAAAAGGGTCCTGTGGGACGGTATCTGTCCTGTGTTAGGTGCTACCCTTGAGTAGGAAATTCCTGTTTAAGCTGGATCAATGTAATTTGCACATCGCAGAAATCATTAGTTTTGAGTCTTTTGACATTCATCTAACAGCAGAAAGTGTTTGAAGCAATTGCACGCAAACAAAAGCCATTTGTTTAGGTGCATTTGTTGAAGTTGTAGAGTTGAATGGAGATGGAGCCAATGGGGGACAAGTGGCGGCCGCCGCTGCCACAAAGATTTCAACAAATGCTATTACTATATTGGACATTTTTTTCCCCAAGTTATATTAACCCGCGACCACTAGAGTTTTTCATTAGTTTTTGTTATCTAGGAAATCTTTAATCCTTTAATTTCTTTTTTGAAAAAGGAGGCCCCAAAAAATAGTTGAAAACCAAATTCTATGGGTGAAGTGAATTATTATGAAACATGGCATCTAAATTAAGAAAAACCAAATTCCACAACAGAAAGAAAGCAACATATCCACGGATGTGATTGAGCGGTGAGAAGAAATCTTCTTCAAAGTCAAGAAGGACACATACATTGGGAAGGACATTGCTCGAAGTTTTGATTCCGATTCTATCATTGATGTTTTTAGTGACATGAAAGAGCATCACAATTCAAGATGCCTCTTTATAGTAGATAAATTGAATTAAATTTACTCTTTCTTGGCACTGTATGTGCATATGACAAAACAATTATGTATTAGATTTTTTAGTATGTTAATCAATAAACATGCATATCATGTAATATTCACCACTACTAAGATAAAATCTTGGCTCCGTTCCTCTTGAACCTTAGCATTCTGCTGTTAGGTGCACGCAGAAAAAAACTCTTTGTATGCATGTTTAACCTTAGTAAGTTCTGGCACTGTCAAGAATGAGAGAGTAGGAGGAATAATATGATCACTCCTTATATTATCTTGTTTGTATAGTCTATCTGACCTTTTCTTTTCATAAAATTCTTTTCCTGCTAATTGAAAATATGAATTCATGGTGAAGTCGCGAACTTCCTTCGTTGAACAGATGACCTTCTACTTGGCCTTCTAACCAGTGATGCCCAGTGTTTGCCTTAGATACTCACTTCCAGACTCCAACTTCTTCATTTTGGCTCGATCATGGATTTGTTGAAGGAGCTTGATATACATTGTTTAGCTCTTGGGACAAGTGGTTACTTGACATGATATCAGAACTTAGGTTGGGACTTGGGGGAGAGCTTTTGGCCTCAAGTCTTTCTGTTTGCTTTTGTTTCCATTTGCTTTCTATTTCTCTTATGTATGGACTAGGGAGTTTTACATCTCCACGTGTAAGACGGGGTTGCATGTGAGGGAAGGCGTTAGAGAGTTTGAAGTACAATTGAAGACCATTTTCCTATTTTAAGCTTTTGGGACAGCTCTTGACTCTACATACCCTATTTCATGTGATGATTATACAACTTACCCGCACTTCATCGTTAATTTACTTGCATGTGTAGCTGTTATCACAGTTCTGCCATATGCGGATTAATGATTTCTAAAAATTCTTTTAGGAAGCATGAATCATGGATTTAGGTGCATCTGTGGATGAAACATATTGGAAATATCAATTTGTTGCACACTTTACGAGGCTCTGTGTACTGGCCTACTGGGTCTTTGACTCTTTGTTTCCATGGTGTACTAACTATTCATTAGAATCTCAAAGATGTTAGATTACACCAATACAATCATAGTTGAGCAGTGGACTTCTAGAAGTGGCACATGCATTTTTCACCACCGCAATTTCCATTTCTCTGACTGTTTTAGCTCTCCCCTCCCGCATAGTGGAATAGTTTGTGATGCATGGGCTCACGTTGTTGTTTACATGTGGCAGCCTCTTTTTCAAGCAGGAAATGGAGCTTTCTTTGATCGGGCTTCAAAATGCTGGGAAAACGTCATTAGTAAATGTTGTTGCTGTAAGTAAATAAATGGAGATCGGCTTGTAATGTTTTTTGTTTCATTCCTTCAACTTTCTGGAATCTAATTATGATGCACTTCCAAATGGCTTGTTGTTGCTCGTAGACTGGTGGATACAGTGAAGACATGATCCCTACGGTGAGTTCTCTTCTTGAGAGAGGCTCAGAATTATTCTTACTTTGAGTGACAGAGAATCTTTTTTCTTTCTAAAAAAAAAGTTTTATTAAACCACCAAAAAGCACAAAAAGCTACAAAAGATCACCTGAAACTACAACAAAACAAAGCCTACATACAACCAGGCTAACAGAACTAAGCAACAGTGACAGAGGATCTTCTCCTTTTATTTCTCTTGTTTCAACTTTTCTCTATCTTCAACCCCCAGCCCCTAAACATCCATTATTGATAACCGCTAAGGCAATGTGTCTCATTTGGTTTCAGGTGGGATTCAATATGAAGAAAGTAACTAAAGGAAATGTTACTATAAAGTTGTGGGATCTTGGAGGTCAGCCCAGGTTTCGTAGCATGTGGGAGAGATACTGCCGTGCAGTCTCTGCTATCGTGTATGGAACTATTTCTCCATCTTGATTGACTAATAGTTTATTCTATTCAATCCTTTGCAGTAGTCTAAAGAATGGGTTAAAATGTATGCTTGTAGAAATGCAGTCCTAGTATCCCAAATACTTAATGTATACAACCTGTTGATCAAACCAACGTGTCATATTTCACTGTAAGCTTCCTAGTATTTGTATCATCATCTCTTGCATTCAACACATGGTGTTGAATTTAGGTTGGATATTACAGTGAAGTTTCTTTGACAACTGTGATTTTCTTCTTATTTTTTGTCTGTCTTTCTCCCTGTAGCCATGTTGTTTGTTGGTGGAAACTTTAGGTCCATTGTTGTATTCCTCATGGGCGTGGGGTGAGTACTGCCAATAGTAAGGCTGTAAGGCAGGTTTGTGCGATTGGAGTTTAATAATGCTATTTCACAACACCTTACTTTTTGGGATCTGAGTTGCAATCTATTCTATACCCTTTCATAACCTTTTTCTGGTATCATAAAGCTTCTTTGACCTAAGGGTTCTAAGCCCGACATAACGAATCTAAGAAATGTAGTGGTATGGGCCATGGCGGTTATTAGTCTAATGACTTTCCATTTTCCTATCTAATCAATATTTCAATTCACATAGATTACCACGCTGTGGTTCCTAATCCTCATACCAGAACAATCTATGTACGTTTTATGTGACTTTGAGAAATGACCAAGAAATGAAAAGGTAAGGCTTTACCCTATTTAAGTTACCAATTATCCCAAAAGCTTAAGTTGTTAGGATATAGGCCAATGTATATCAAGTTTTTCAACGCCATCATGCACGCGGAGATGTAAATATCCATACATAGAGGGAAACAAAATGCTAATGAAAACAACTGCAAACGAAGAGACTTGTACCGAAGACCTCTTCCAACTTAAGGTCCAATACCATGTTATGTTACCAATTATCGCAAAGCTTAAGCTGTTAGGTTATGGGCCCAATGATGAATATCAAGTCATTCAACATACCCCAAAAGTTTGCCAAAGAAGGTAATCCTAACAACTAAAGGAAGACCAATAGAGGAAGTGATGTCATGTCATCGGCCATGCCAGATTTTAGTGGTATACGTGATTTAAACATGTATCAGGTGCATATCCTTCATCAATAATGCATGTATCATATGCACTTAATTGATACTCCTGTTCTTATGAAGTAATGATGATGTGGAGCTACTTGCACTTGATTGATGGAGTTTCTGATTTGGCAGATGCCATTACAACATTTTCCTTTTATGCCTTTTCAAGTTTTTTGGGACCTTTCCAGATTCTCTGTTCATTTTTTAGCATAAAGATCAGTTTTTTATATTTGGCCTTCCCCCAGTTGATCATTTATAATTCTTGCCTTCCGTGCAAAGATTTGATTAACCCTACTTTTGTATTTATTGGAGTGGAAATTTGTAGCAGTCAAAAAACTTTGGGCTCCCAAACAACTTGTCCAAACAAGCTAGCTTTTTGTTTTTGTATGTTGTAGACCGGGACATTTGAGTGGTGGACTGTGATGTTAAATTTGGGAATTGAGATAAGTAAAGAGATGCGTGTGCTTGTAACATGATAGGGGGGAAATAATATGGAACCTAGGGGATGCAAGAAAGCAACAAACAATTCATTCAGATATTCTATTTTGTTTATGGTGGGAAGCGTGCCTTCAAATGTAGATATAATTTTCATTTCTTGATGTGGCATGATGTATATTCGTGGGAATGGGACTGTTCAATAACTTAGCTATTACCAGTTAATTTGTTTCGACGGTTTTTCATCTGCCTTCAACTTTGGGCCTTGGAGAAAAATCAGCTTCTTGCTCGTTTTTTTTTGCCATTGCTGTAAGTTCTTTGTTTAATTTCTTCTTCCTGCTTATGTGACACTGCCAGGTTTGTATCATGATGAGCTTCTTTCATTTTTCAAGCTTTGAAATAAAGTACTACCGATATTTTCGTGTCTCTGTTGTTGCGTAATGTTTGTACCACTAGCTGTTAGTAAGAATTCTGTTGTGCGCTTCCTATTGAACATGTGTTCTAGTCTATCAATCATGCCTCAACTCCTGAAGCTTAGCTCTGCTGCAATGAAATTAACATTGTTGGCACGAGAGCACTGAGCCGGTTCTCTGAATTTTTTGCTCCTGCAGTTACGTTGTTGACGCTGCTGATCACGATAACCTCAGCATCTCAAGAAGTGAACTCCATGATTTGCTAAGCAAATCATCGCTGAGTGGAATTCCATTGCTGGTGTTAGGCAACAAGATTGACAAGCCAGGAGCCCTCTCCAAGGAAGCATTGACTGAACAAATGTAAGCAGTGTCAATGTCCCTCCCTTCGCACCATTGTTAGTTCATGAATTTGTCTGTGTTAAAGTTACCAGTAGTCCCAAAAGCTTAAGCTGTGTTAAGTTACCATTAGTCCCAAAAGCTTAAGCTGTTAGGAAATGGGCCCAACAATGTGTATCAAACTATCTAACACCCTCCCTCACGTGCAACCCCATCTTGCACGTGGAGATGTAGATACTCGTAGATAGATCGAAACAGAATACGAAGTGGAGAAACGGAATGCAAACGATGAGCAAATGAAACAGAGAGACTTGAACCCAAGACCTCTCCCAACCTAAGCTCGTATACCATGTTACTAGTAGTCCCAAAAGCTTAAGCTATTAGGAAACGGGTCTAGCATTGTATATCAAGCAATCTAACAGTCTGCTTTACAGGGGAAAGGAAAATGATAATAGAGCGAAACCAAAGACATACATCAGTTTCTACTCTGCATTGTCATCTTATGCTTTTCGTATTACCCCAGATCTGTCGGCAAGTCCATTAACAAAACACTGCATTAGTCTAAAGTTTCGAAGTACTCTACTTCGGTAATAAAACTGATTTTATATTCTGCAGGGGACTCAAATCTATTACTGATAGAGAGGTATGCTGCTATATGATCTCATGCAAAAACTCGACCAACATTGATTCAGTTATCGACTGGCTTGTCAAGCATTCCAAATCAAAGAGCTGAGCAAAGTCTAGTTTTGTCCATTTGGATCTGTATTTGCCAAGATTTCGTTAGACGGATCTTCTTCTTCTTCTTCTTATTTTTTTGAGTGGCTGTTGGTGGTGAGGTTTGCTTGTCTTTAACTTGGTTGCTAATTGTGTTACCGGGTGTCTTCTACTTTTCATCAGTTTCCAGGTAATGTGTATTGACACTGTTGTATATTAATTTATTTGTCCAGTGGAGACTATTTGTGTGCGGGCTTCCATCTCTTCTCTAGTCTAGAAAGATATGATCTGTAGACAGATTTCTATGATTCTCTTCCCCTCAATTTGGCCAGAGATTTCTGAACTTGTAATTCGCTGTCGCGATGGCTGTTGTAAGTGCCTGTTAGTGCAGGTTTTACGCATATGAAATGGTGGTCATGTTGACCATTTGGTGTAATTATGGACAAAATTTTCGGTTGCTTTTGCTATGCGGATTAAAAGATGAACCGATACAAAGATAAAAAGCCGTTGAAAAAAAAGCTCCGCTGTGAGAATCCATCCATCTGCTCACGAAGGTGGGTGGATAAATCATGATTTGCATCAAGCTATAGCTTGTTTTAGCTGCGCCGCAAGATGCCTTTCACCGATGCTGTAGGGGCGCCAAAAACTCTGTCGTTAAAATGATGGAGAGAGTGAGAGCATCTCAACTATCTCACAACCGAAGATGTAGGAGAGGAGGAGGTGGAACCGCTTGGATCCGGGGAAGGGGATGAAGGAAGTGGGGGGCGGCAGGTTGGGATGTCGGCACTCTAGGGTTTTTTTTAAAAACAAAACTCTTGGGATCAGCAGAAACTATTTGAGAGGGTGTAATTTAGATTTGGAATCATGCTGCTAAGATATGCCTTTTTTTTTTTGTAAGTAAAATTTATTTCACCAAAAAAACTGCGCAAGAAGCTACAAAATCTCACAAGGGCATGCCCCTGGCCTAACTATACACCATCACCAAAGAAAACAACAAACTCGCTATCTACAATTATTTATCCCAAAAATTTGATAATCAAGAAGCCAATCCTTACACAACCCCCTATTTTGGGCATTGAACTTCACCGTACTCCAAGAACTGAGCTTGGCACGAATGGCATCAAAAATCTCATGAGTAACCTCAGTAACACTCCTGGACTTGCCCTGGAAAATCCTGGCGTTTTCTTGCCTCCATAAGAAGTACACAGAAGCAGCCAATGATAGCTTGTAACTGGCGTTCCTAAACCCTTTACCTGCATAACTCTGCACAGCCCAAGCAACTTCTTAAGATAAAGGCAAGACAACCCTGTGAATACCATTACGAGTCAGAATTTGCTTCCATATGTCAAAAGAGAAGTGGCAAGCAAAAAAGAGGTGATCATGTGACTCCACATCATCCATGCACAGCACACACTGAGGGCTCACAGCTACAACCCAACTAAACAACCTGTCTCTAGTGGATAGCCTACCTAGAATAGCAAGCCATTCTATAAAGCTCCAACGAGGCACTCCTTGACTAAACCAGACCAAGCTATACCGAGGTTGGGTGGGATTGCGCTTTCGACACGTCTCCCAAGCAGATTTCACCGAGAAGGAGCCATCAGCAGTGAGGGTCCACACAACCTTATCACAATCAGAGGTGAATAGCAAGCCATTCTATAAAGCTCCAACGAGGCACTCCTTGACTAAACCAGACCAAGCTATACCGAGGTTGGGTGGGATTGCGCTTTCGACACGTCTCCCAAGCAGATTTCACCGAGAAGGAGCCATCAGCAGTGAGGGTCCACACAACCTTATCACAATCAGAGGTGAATAGCAAGCCATTCTATAAAGCTCCAACGAGGCACTCCTTGACTAAACCAGACCAAGCTATACCGAGGTTGGGTGGGATTGCGCTTTCGACACGTCTCCCAAGCAGATTTCACCGAGAAGGAGCCATCAGCAGTGAGGGTCCACACAACCTTATCACAATCAGAGGTGAATAGCAAGCCATTCTATAAAGCTCCAACGAGGCACTCCTTGACTAAACCAGACCAAGCTATACCGAGGTTGGGTGGGATTGCGCTTTCGACACGTCTCCCAAGCAGATTTCACCGAGAAAGAGCCATCAGCAGTGAGGGTCCACACAACCTTATCACAATTAGAGGTGGAAGGCAAAATTCCGTATAATGCTCAATACAGCTCTATTCCTTAACCTTGGCCACTTCCATTGTCCTTGATCAATAATAGAAGCAACTTTAGCACGCAAAGCAAGACCCCGATTAGTCACCACAGCCTCCCCAAATTGCTGGTATAACACTCTTAAAGGGTGCCAATTATCAGTCCAAAGGAAAGTATCATTACCATTGCCAATGATGTACCTAATCCAACGTTGGCAGGTAGCTCTCAGCTTCATCAACTTTCGCATTACCCAAGAAGCCTCACTAGGACACTGAATCCCCCATAAACTCTGTCCTTTAAGAATATAAACATGAACCCATTTAACCCATAGATTGTCTGCTTTTTGGCTAAGGGCCCACAAATGCTTCATATTAACAGCTTTATTCCAATCCTTCAAGGATCTAAAACCAAGACCTCCTTTATTTTTTGGAACACAAAGATTTACCCAGCTTACCTTAGCTTCAGAACGTTTCAGATCAACATCGGACCATAGGAAAGCACTAAGAACCCCCTCTATTTCTTTGAGAATGCTTTGAGGTAATGTAAAAATTGAACTCCAATAAGTTTGAATACTAAAGAGAACTGATTGAATAAGCTGAGCCATCATAAGATAAATTTTTTTGGGTCCAACTATGAATCCTGGCCAAAATCTTCTCCTTAAGCTCAGAACAATCAATTGAAGTGAGTCTGGTACTAATAAGAGGAACTCCTAGATATTTAACGAGGAGTTTGCCCTCGGGAATGCCCATCAGAGCAGAAAAAGATAGCTTGGCAGTACTCGACACACCAGCAAAAAACATAGAACTCTTGAGTAGATTAGGTTGCATACCTGAAAAACCATGGAACTCCTTTAAGGTTCTCAATAAAATTTGCAAAGATCCTTCTTGAGCACCACTAAGAAGAAAGAGGTCATCGGCAAAAATAACATGAGAAATCCCCAAAGCCTGACATTTAGGCTGAAAAGTGAACTCCCCTTGACCAATATTCCAAGTCAGTAGAGAGGAAAAAACCTCCATAACTAGTAAAAATAGGTAGGGAGACATGGGATCTCCCTGCCTAAGTCCTCTAGCACCCGGAAAATAACCAACCAAACCTCCATTTATCATGATAGAAAACATGGGAGATGTAATACAAGCTCTGACCCATCCAATAAAAGTTGCAGGGAACTCCATAGCAGCCATGATATCGAGTAAAAAATTCCAGTCAACTGAGTCGTACGCTTTCATGAGATCAACCTTAATAGCACATCGCGGTGGGCCTTCATCCCTATGATAATTCCTTATTAGCTGATGCATGAGCAGCACATTGTCTACAATACTCCTTCCTTTGACAAAAGCGGACTGAGCAAAACTAATAACATGATCTAGAGTATCTTGTATCCGGTTAGCCAGAATTTTAGAAATCACTTTATAGGCTACATTGCAATAAGCAATAGGCCTATAATCTTTGACAGATGAAGGGCTAGGGGTCTTTGGAACAAAAGTGAGAGCAGTAGAATTCCACTCTCGAAGCAAGAAGCCTTTTTCAAAGAACATCAAAACAGCATCCACCAAATCTTGCCTCACAATCTCCCAGTTCTGCTGAAAAAAAAACTAGAGCAATAACCATCAGGGCCAGGAGCTTTGTCCATCTTTATAGAGCGAAGGGCATTCTGAATTTCTTCAACAGTAACAGATTTGATTAACTCCTCATGCAAGAAATCAGGCACCTTCTTCTTTATGATTTGTTGAAGACAAGCTTTAGCATCTTGTTGATGCATAAATCTAGTACCCAACAAACCTTTATAGAATTGCAAAATCTCGGTCTGGACCTCTTCTGGCTTTTCCAACCTTACTCCATCAGCATTCACCAAACTCAAGATCTTGTTTCTCATCCTGTTGCTGCTAACTTTATGATGAAAAAATTTTGAATTTTGATCTCCAAGGGCTAACCAATTAACCCTTGACTTTTGTTTTTTAAAGGACTCCTCAGTAGCACTCAACTCCATAAACACCCTAACAGCCTCTTTCTCTTGAAACTTAAGATTATCATCCCCAATATTCTGGTTACATAGGTCCTGAAGGGTTTCCATAGTCTGCCTAGCTGTGAGTGCTCCATAAACACCCTAACAGCGTCTTTATCTTGAAACCTAAGATTATCATCCCCAATATTCTTGGTTACATAGGTCCTGAAGGGTTTCCATAGTCTGCCTAGCTTCCCTCACTCTCCCAGAAATGTTGGAAAAATAGTTTGCATTTAGGTCCCGAAGAACAGGTTTCAACCGTTTGAGTTTCAAAGACAATCGTAACATAGCAGACCCAGAAATAGGCTGAACCCAAGAATCAGACACCAAACTCTTAAACTCGTGATGCTTCATCCAAAAGTAAAAAAACCGAAAAGGCTTTTTGCTACTAATTATTGGACAAACAGTCACTAAAAGGGAGCAGTGGTTAGAGATACCTGGATAGTGAGCTAAAGCTTCAGCATCAGGGAAAACATCCATCCAAGCAGCATTAACCACAACTCTATCAATCCTACCCATATTAGCACCTCCACCACCCCGTCTATTGGACCAGGTAAACCAAGCTCCCTTAGTAATCAAATCCTCCATATTAATATCAAACAAGCATTTACTAAATTCAGCAGCGGCAGAAGCATCAAACAACCCCACTCGCTCAGAACTTCTAGCAACAGCATGAAAGTCCCCCATCTGGATCCAGGGAAAATCTCCGAAAGAAGAATGCAACAACCTCATAGAATCCCAAAGAGACCTTCGATCAACCATAGCATTGGCTCCATAAACAGCAGAGACATGAAACACACTATGAGTAGTTAAACACCTTACTTGTACACAAAGGAGTTAGGCAGAACTATCTATCAGAGAAACATCAAAGAGGTGGGATCCCATCCTAAAACAATTCTTGCAATTCCTTGAACTCCAGAGTTCTCAAGCATCAACCAGGACTTAGGAAAACACCTTACTCGAATAGCATCAAGATTCGCCTTCCTAACCTTAGACTCCAAAACTCCACGCAAACTATGTTAGAGGTACTATATATTAGGGTAAGTGCACCCATTAGTTTCAAAATAATGAGTGTGGCGCAATATATAACAAGTGCTTCCAAAAGCTTTTCCTTGTATATATCAAGTTACATTTCCTTTTTCTGCCACTTGCCGTGAGGAGTTCTCATTGTATGGTAAACTTAAAATTGAGATTCTTGTTACCAAATACTCTGAGGTCACCAAACAATTACAAGCGCGGGGAGGCGGAGTCGATTCAGTTTCTCATCGATAAGTTTGTCTTTCTCCGGTTTACCGTATCCTTGATTGGAGTTATTCCAATCTCTATGTTCATGTAGAGAAAACTATGATACCATCCAAATGTCGATTTTTGTCCTTTTATAGTACGAAGCATGTTGGGGCCTAGTAGGTGGTGAATCAGGATCAGAGCAGAGTATGCATTACCCATGACTAAACCAAATCGAGCCTTAAGTCCCGATCAAGGTTTTAAATAACTGTATCGGGACACTTCAAGGTAACGGTCGGGGTGTAACAGTCGTGGAAATATCGAGCGATATGTAACGGAAATCGGTTGTCGTGGTTGTGAATTTTGTGAAGTAATTTTTTTTACTTCAAATCATTTGTAACAGTTGAGTATCGGCCCCTTGAATTAGAAACCAACTAATACGTAATGGGAACCGGTGACGCATGTGATTTGTCATATCACCGGTATATCGGGGTGTAATGGTATCAGATGACTCACAAACTGTTATGCATTGGCCGATATGAGACATAACGGTCGATATTTAAAACCTTGGTCCCAATCAATTCGGATCGGCTACTTGAATCTGTTTTGAGTTTTGACCTGTGAGGTCTATCCACGGCATCGTGTTTCGTGATTTGCAAGAAACCTAGGTTGTGTAATCCAATAAATTCAAGATATTTATAAATAGCATTCTCATGCTTGAGTTTAGATCGTCCGTAAAAAAGCTTCTTCATTTGAATTCGTATCAGGCTGGAGTTTGGAGTTCAGTTGAGCCCAAGATGACTTGATATTATTACTTATGAAATAGGCTGCATTTTGGTTTGCTGTTAGGCGACCTCAATATGCTAAAAATCACGTAGAGGGAAGGGGAACAATTGAAATGAGGGTAGCAATATATCATCACTCCTAGAAAAAATACAAGAGAAAGAAGGTTATAAAACCATACAGGCAATTATATGGTTAAGCCGTTAAGGTCATAGAGATGAGCTTCATAAGAGAACAATCTATTTTACAAGTGAATTGATTGTGTCATTGTGTCAACAGTCTTGTAAGAATTTGTAACATGGAGATCTTGAACTGCAATGAAATGGGTTGAGTGAATTAGTTTATTTATCAATTGAATTTGAGCCACTTCAAGATAGTAAATTATGCGTCTGATTTAGTGGGAAAATCACAATGAAAGATAATGTATTACATTTTGTTGATTTTGTATGGGGTTAGTTCTCGAATTAATGGAAGATAATGTGAGATATTTTATTGATGATCAACTAATGGGGTGTTCCTTCTTTTTTCCAGTGAAACATACCGATTTTGATCTTCCTTTCTGTGTTCCAGGTTCAAAAACAGTCATCCTTTTTTATCCTTTCTGTTTTACAGTAATTGTTTGTTTTCGTTAGTGAAAATTTACGTGGGATTGGGTCTTTATGCCAGATCATGTCAAAGAGAAAAAGGAAGCTCTTGGTGAAGTATTGAATGGAGACTGGTTTTCTGTGCCCCATATAAAATTGATTTTTTAGTTGACAAAGACTCTGAGATTGTTTGTACAAAGAAGCTGACGAAGGATGAAGTTGTGCAGTTCCGAAGTGCTGTCACAAAAGACTACTACTTCCAAATGTAATATAATGATTTGCCCCTTTGGGGTTTCTTAGGAAAGGTTGACAAGGGAGGCAAAGCTGACCCTAGGGATTACAAATACTACCTATTTAGGCGTCTTTATTTTGAGATTTTTTACAATAAGGATCGCGTTATTGAGATTAATGCACGGACTGACCCTAGTTCCCTTATTGACGTCACCGAGGATAAGGAAATTGATGCGGATTTCATGTACACCATCAAGTGGAAAGCAACTGAAACTACTTTTGAAAAGCGGATGGAGAAGTACTCACAGTCTTCTTCGCTACCGCATCACTTGGAAATCCATTGGTTTTCAATAATCAATTCGTGCGTGACAGTTCTCCTCTTGACTGGTTTTCTTGCCACAATTCTCATGCGAGTCCTAAAGAATGATTTTGTCAAGTAAGGAATACTTGTCATCTGTTTTATATTACCATGTTCTTCCGTAATTTTACGTGATTATATGCGTCTGTTTTTATTTGACCAAAGGTACGCTAGCGATGAGGAGGCGGCTGATGACCAAGAAGAAAGTGGGTGGAAGTACATCCATGGTGATGTTTTTAGGTTCCCAAAGTACAAGTCACTGCTTGCTGCAGCTCTCGGTTCTAGCACCCAGCTATTCACCCTGTAAATATGTTTTTAAAAGCTGTCTTGTTCTATTGGATGCAGCTTGATTGTGCAAGTCACTTTGTTCAATGACTGATTTTTGTCTTTTCTGCATTTTCTGTCAGTACAACTTTTATCTTCATACTAGCATTGGTCGGTGTTTTTTATCCATACAACCGGGGAGCTTTGTTCACTGCACTGGTTGTCATATATGCGCTAACATCAGGGATTGTAGGCTATACAGCGACTACTTTCTATTGCCAGCTGGAAGGAATAAATTGGGTATGTGGCCTTGGACGTTATTGTGCTGTTATCTTGATTTACTTTCAAGAGTTGTGCCCAGTTTATATCAACTTTGTTTAGCCTTGTGTTTGCAGCTTTGTCATGTTGTGAACTTTTTCGGATTCAACAAGAGTAGAAAGATGGAAAGAAAAATATTCTATATGTTTGTACTGAGTGGATCTTTGAACTGTGTTGGATAATATTCTCACATATAATTGAGCTCACATTTGGTTTTTGTCTCATCAAGTTCCTGATGTTCACACACCGTGCGCATAGTTTGGATTTCTTGTATTAGTGTGTCTTGACAGTAATAGGATGAGAGAGTCTGATTTCTCGTGAGGGACAGGTTTAGTAAAAATTCTCATAAAGTACTCCTCTTTACGTAATATAGGACCATGGAAGGCTAACGTGATAATATTGAGTTGAGAAATCCTCCTACTTCGTTCAACATTGTAGCATATTTAAGCATTGACATCAAAGAGGAAGAGGGCACTTTTTTCATATATGAAAATATAGTGGCAGTAAGATTGCTTTATCTCAGCCTAGTGTCAGGTACAGACTTGTTAAACCATTTCAAATGACATTGCAACTGAGGTCTTGTTGCTTGGTGATTGGGGTGGATACCTTGGTGTTCATTCTTGTGTCACGTTAGTAATGGCTCGTAAATATCTGTTCTCCAAAATCATCAAATTGTATCCAACTTCTGTTTCTTTTGGAAGTTTTCCTGAAATGGGTTTTACACCATATATGGCATAGCCAATGTTCTACTGTTGCCTTTGTTCTACTTTTTAGACATGCTCACTGCTACCTAAATCAAGTGGAAATGTGCTGATCCAACTTGCAACCCTAACTTTTTTAGGTGAGAAATCTGTTGTTGACTGGATGCCTGTTCTGTGGGCCTCTGCTTCTCATGTTCTGCTTCCTCAACACCGTTGCAATTTTTTACAGTGCCACAGCTGCACTGCTAGTAGGTACAATTGCTGTGATACTCCTTATATGGACTCTAGTCACATCACCTTTGCTAATTTTGGGTGGTATAGCTGGAAGAATAGCAAGGCCGAGTTTCAGGCTCCTGTACGGACTACAAAGTATCCGAGAGAGATCCCCCCATCGCCATGGTATCATGGAACTCTTCCTTAGATGGCAATGGCCGGGTTTCTGCCTTTTAATGCAATCTATATTGAACTCTACTATATATTCGCCAGTGTTTGGGGTCACAGGATCTACACCATATACAGCATCTTATTTGTAGTCTTCATCATTCTCGTAATTGTGACTGCATTTATTACGGTGGCTTTGACATATTTTCAACTCGCTTCTGAAGATCGCGAGTGGTGGTGGAGGTACGTGCGCAGTTCACCAGTTTCTATTATTTCTGTGTTGTGAGTTGTGAAGTATATCTCATGAGTTTTTATTTTACATTTTCTTCAAAGTGAAATTATCAATTGGTACATTAGCCACTTTTCAGTCCAATGGTTTGCTTATTGTCTCCCTTTCAATGTGATGAATTTAGTTTTCCATTTGACCTCACTCTACTAATATTTTCGTAACTTGTTTGAGCTGGATATTGGGTCATTTTTTCCCCCTACAAATGAAAAAAACAGTACTTGTTCCATGTGGTGTAGAGAAAACAGAAGTATATGTGAGAATCATGGATTACACAAGTAATTCACCCCAAAGGTGGTTATTTGTAGGAGACCTGCCACAGTTTAACAACGTGAGGAAACATCAACACACTGGTGGGTTTTCACTGCTCTGTTTGTCAAAAGATCAGTTCTTTTTGTCATGATGTATGTCCCGGTACTACATTCGCAATTGCTATATGCATCATGTCTCCCTTTGAGATTATTATATGCCAATGGGTGCTTGATACACCATGGCTGGTTTTTGGGTTTTTCCCGGCATTTTTGGGATTTGATGTGCTTTTTGAAGCACTTATTACACATCCTTTTGGTGTTCTTATCAGGTCTTTCCTCTGTGGTGGATCAGATATGTCTGGTTTCATGCAAACCTCGTTCTTCTTCGTCTTCGGCTGCATGGCTTGCATATGCTATGGTTTCTTTCTCATGCTTGGAACAATAGGATTCCGTGCATCTCTGTTCTTTGTCCGCCATATCTACCGTTCATTCAAATGCGAGTAGAATATTGGATGGTTAGCCTTCTACGTCCAGCGGCTTGCTCTATACGAAATGTGCAGCCGGATCATTGATCATAAAGGATCATGTGGGAAAGCAGGATTTCTAAGGAATGAGGAAGCTCGTACGGAATACGACTGTGTTTCATGAAAACTGGAGACGACTCCGTTTTTTGACATCATCTATTTTATACTGGTATCCTAGTTTTTAGTCATTTTGTGTAACTTATTTTTGTCCCATTTAGAAAATGCAAATGTTGCAGTGTTTAAAATAAAGATGCCTTTTGCTCTTCGTCGTCTTCTTCTTCTTCTTTTTTTTTTTTTTTCATTTCTTGTAACAGCAGACGCGGCTTTGAAGTTCCAAATCGATTTCTTTTCATTACAAATTTGAAGTTCTAGTAGAGTTGATTAACGAGACAAACTATTTGAGTTCAAATTGCGTTGGTATGGTACAATTTTTTGTTTGAGATCGATCGAGTTTGTATATCTTGTGGAGATCGTTAAGTAATTCACGTTACTTGAGAGTGGCTAATAATTGATATCGATTTTTGTTTGAGATCGATCGAGTTTGTATATCTTGTGGAGATCGTTAAGCAATTCACGTTACTTGAGGGTGGCTAATAATTGATATTGATTCGCTTAGTAAACACACCAGAATTTGATTATATTTTTGGAGCAATTTATGACTTTAAACAAATTTCAATGAACCTATTTTCAACTCTTTTGGATTATTTATCAATTGTTTTTCTGTATCATAAATTTTTTATTCAACCACGTCCATGTCCAGCGTCACGTACGGAATAACTTCTTGTTAGAAAAATTGGAAAGAAGGATTTATCTTACTCCACAGAGCTTGCTATAATATGAATAAATGTACATAAAGCGCGTGCATGCAGATTTTGGATCTGTCTCAGATTCTACAGAAATGATTCAAACCGGTTGTTTTGTTCAGATTGGTATTAGGGGAACGATTTCAGATTGGTATATATACAAACGGGGTCATTTCGTTCGGATTGGTTTTTCTTTATTTAATTTTTTTTTTGGAAGTTGTTAGTTTTGCATTAAACTTTTGTGAATTATTGATTTGTCTCGACGAAAGGAATCGAAAAAGTAAAAATTTATGATTGAAACTCACAATTTTTGAATAAAGAAAAAAATAGGAAAATGATTTTCACACTCTCCTTTTAATCATTCACACACCCTTTTTTGTTTTTGTCCATATGGAAATACAATATTGTTCTTGAATGTGTAGAAAAATGTATTGAATAAAGGACTAGATAAAAAATTCAAGTGGATAGAAACAAAAAAAAAAAAAAAGGAGTGTGAATGGTTAAAAGAGGAGTGTGAAAATTAATTTCGCAAAATAAGTCAAAAGGTCAAAAAAATTTCAAAACTCATGTTTGGTAACCTTTTTATTTTCAGTTTTTGATTTTGATTTTCACTTTTTTGAAAATTAATATAAAAAACTTGTTTGGAATCATATTTTTACTTTTTTGTTTTTATTTTCATTTTAAATTTTTTTTAGAAATTGTGAAAACAAAGGGTGTTTTACCCGGTTTTGAAAACAGAATTCGGCCGGTCCGATTGTCGATCCCGATCTATTCTCTCTCTGGCGATGGCGATGTTCTGGTATGCTCCTCCCTCCCTCCCTCTCACTCTCTCTCTCTCTCTCTCTCTCTCTCTCTCGTATCTCTCTCTCCATAACTCTCTCGTCTCTCTCTTCCCCTCTCTCCCAATCTCCTGCAAAACCCTAGATGGATCCCTTTGGGTTTGTGTGTTTGGTCCATTGATATTTGTTCCTCTTTATGAAACTCAAATTCTGCAGTTATATATGTATAATCTATGTTCTTTTTGTAGATTAATTGAAGAATACAAGCTTATTCAACCATTTTGAGGAGAAGGTACGGAGTACATCCTTGTAGGTGTGATTTTTGTGCAGACGTTGTGAAAGTTCTCTCGATATCTCCTAGGTCCTCGCATAGTTGTCTTTTCTCTCGAAAATTGAGATGGCAGAAGACGTTGCACCATTAATAAGTGTGTGCATTGAGAAAACTAAACTCCAATCTGTCTGCGCAAACATGCAGTTCTTGATGAAGGCAACTACAAGAAAATACGAACATAAACTGAAATTTCAGTTTATTTTTGGTAAGTTAAGATCAGGGCAATTGTATTAAAGCTGTAGCCTAGTGTTTCTTAGGGAATGTAAGGTACTCGGTTGTTTCGGCTGGTTGGCTCACAAGGAGGGATAATAGCCATGAACTTCACCTTTGAAGAGATTTTAGAAAATTTGCCGAGCGAGGCCTAAGTTGTTGTTTTATTCACTAGTAATGCTCCCTTGCAAAATAGAAATAGAAAAAGGAGGTTAGCCCATCGTAAACTTTAGGACCTCAACATCAGTCAGGGTGCTTGTAACAGCTTCTTTGCAACACCTATTTCCTCAATATCAGCACACACACTTCCCCTCCTTTTACCATGCTCCAACCTTTTCTCTCTGAAAGCATATGAGAATAATCTCTCAACGGTACTTTTTATGAAACAAAATCTGAACGGTACTTTTTATGAAACAAAATCTCTCTCAAATGTAATTATCATTATTTAAAACTATGTTACCCTTATTTGAGGTTTGAACTCAATGTGAACATCATTTGTATGCGATTGATGGATTGGAGTGTTGGTGTTAATTGTTTGTATGTGGAACTTTTTTCTTTCATTTCTTCTAATTTCATTCAATTTGAAGAATGAAAACAAAAACAAAAATGATACTGCCAAACATGTTTGTGTTTTCAGTTTGTGTTCTTTTCCAAAAGATTTTTACCAAACATGTTTCTTGTTTTTGTTTTTATGAAAACATAAACCTATTTTTATTTCTATTTTTTTTAAAATTTGAAAATTGAAAACTGAAAAGGTTACCAAACGCACCCATATGAATCTTAGCCGTCCACGTATATGGAGCCCCGCCTCAACCAGTCCCTTCTCTCTCTCCTCCGGGGCCCACTGTAGCTTCTCGCCGTCTACCTTCCCAGTTGAAGTCTCCCTTCTCTCTCTCTTCTCTCTTCTCTCTCCTCTCTCGGCGCCACTGTAGCTTCTCGCCGTCTCCCTTCCTAGTCGAAGTCTCCATCTCACACCGGCGTCTCTCCCCACCTGTGACGCCCTCGATTCAAACTACTCATCCCTCAAAGGTAATACTTTCCAAACCCATCCTTTTTTAATCATTGGAATAAGTTCATTTCGAATAACAAATTCCACACGGCGATTAGTGGAATTCTGGAAATGAAATCTTTACAAAAGGTCAGTAGCCGAGTGAATTGTTCTTGTTGTTTAATAGTAGAAAAGCTCTATCTCCTGGAGCGAGTGAGATGTTTGGAGAGAGAAATTGGCGTATTACTTATTGATGTTTTGTTCTTCCATCATCCTTGATGATTTGGTGTTCGATGTAGAAATCAGAACGAAAAATGAATTGGGTTTGACACGATGTTTGCAATACCATTTGAAGTTGCTAACAATGGAACTTCCGCCTCGATGTAGAAATCAAAACGAAAAATGAATTGGGTTTGACACCATATTTGCAATATCATTTGAAGTTGCTAGCAATAGAACTTTCGCTTCGATGTAGAAATCAAAACGAAAAAATGAAGTGGGTTTGACACTATATTTGCAATATCATTTGACGTTTTTTTTTTTTGGGTAAGTAATATCATTTGAAGTTGCTAACAATGGAACTTTCGCTTTATTTGTTATTTCTCTCTTTGAATAACCCTGTCCTGCTTTTCTTGGGGACTTGCAGAGAGAATAAAGAACAGTGCAAAAGCTAAAAACCATGGTAGTAATCCATGAGGCGAAGAGCTTTTCAACTCAGCGGAGTGTGGTTCTACAACTCTTGCAATCTTCCTTCTCATCTTCCGGTTGCCAATCCAAATCCCAATAGCAGCAACCCTTCTCACATTTCTCTCTCTGACGTGATTTCTTCTTCTTCCAACTTGAAAAGGCTTTTCTCATCCGAAAGCGATTTGCCCCATGGAAACCCTAGTTCCAACCCTGACCCCCTTCCAGAAGAAACTAGCTTGCAGCCCCAAACCCAGAAAAAGAGGGATGTCTCTGTGGATGTTCAAGACGTCAGCACCAAAGGTTCTGTTCTTTTGCTTCCTGTGAATTTGTTTTGGAAAATAAGTTTTTTCTTTCTTGTTTTTGTTTTTGTTTTTGCGTTTAAACATGTTGCTCTGCACTATTGGCTTTTCCATGATGTCAAAAAACTAGATTAACTAACTTCAAATGGTCGAAAATTTAAGGACTTGTGTATACATAATCATTAACTATATGTAATGCACCCGAGTGGCACATTATTCTTAGTTGATTCATCTACTCATAGTGTCTGTACTTCCCTAATGGCTTGCTATATTTTGTGAGTGATTGTTGGTTTCTGTCACTTTTGTGTGTGTGTTACTGATTATCCTACAATTATGTAATATCTTCACTAGAAGTTGCGTTTGAAAACTGAAATGGCCTCCCTCGAAATTTGAAATACAAATGCCTTATCTGGTCTACTACACATGGCATTTTGGTTTTGACCATCAAACATGGAAGACATTGCATTTTGTTTCTTGTATTGGTATACATGCATATACATTCATTATCTATGAGTTGAGCTCTGTCCTACCTGTTTTGTAATTTAATAGTTCTGGGTACATCTTCTGTTTATGGATCTTTGGTTATTAAAAGTATTCATCCTGTGTGAATGTATCCGAGTGTTTCCCTCAACTTCTTGAGATCTGATTATTTTTTCTGTCTTGCTTATTTGCGCTTTTTATTCTTTTTGTTGCAGAGCTGAAAATACGTATTGAAAAGTACTTTAAAAAAGGTGATGAAGAGGCACTCCTATCCATTCTTGAAGCAATAATCCAACGAAAGTTAGTAGGAAAGCACGAGGAAACCAATGATGAGCTGATAGAAGAACTTAGTAGCAAGCCGGTAGACAATGTTAAAGACGATGAGTTTGAATCTGATTTTGAGGAGTTGTACGAGACTGATGCAGATATTGATGATTTGTATAATGCAACGGATATTGTGAAGAAGAGGATGGTTAAAGATGAATTCTTCCACATGGACAACAAGAAGTGGGGAGATATGATTAATGAGGCAATGAATCATGGATTTCTTAAGGACACCCGGAAATGTGAGGCAATTCTAGAGGACATGTTTAGCTGGGATAAGCTCCTTCCAGGTATATCCTTATATGCTTGTGATATTGGTGGAGTCTTTGTATCTTCTGCTTTTCTTCCAAGTAGTTTGTTTCTACGTGGACATCTTGGTTCTATCAACCAATTTGTTGTTCTTGGCTTCTCTTAATGGAACCCTTCATTCGGTTTCTTGGATGGTGTGCCTCGCTTTCTAAGTCTTTGTGGATTCGAATGGAGTCAATGGACAATTGCAACTTGGTGACCGTTTACCATTTTTTTAGAACTTTTGACCCTATATGCAACTCTTCTCAAGTAGAACATGATGACTTTTCTTCATGAATGTTTCTCTTTTTGGATTTCTCCACCCACACTGCATTTGGATCAAGGGTTTGGGTTAAGGAAAACGAAGTAGGATTTGAACGATTTGACATCTCACGATGATTCCATCTTCACCTTTTCATTTTTTTCTTGACTAACTCTCCATTCGCTGAAAACCAAAGAAGGGAAAAGTTGTAGAAGGGTCCCATCTCCTACTGTTGCATTGTTTAGGGGCTAGCCAGATAATAATTATATGATTTGGAAGAATTGTTTTGTGCGAAGAAACTTCCTATTTATTGGAAGAATGGCCCTTTCCACGTATGGAGGATGTTATTATCTGCTGTGTTACATGGACTCAGGTACGAGTATCGGGTGTGGGTGCAAGTCCAAGCGTCGGATCTTCCTAAACTTAAATCTTAGGATATGTGGATATGTGTCCCCAACTTCGGTATGGGTATGGGGACACGTCCTGAATTCTTGTTTGTATTATATATTGCATAATTTTCTCAGATTATGTATCGTAAACTATGTTTACAAATGTATTTAAACAAGAAAAGGTTAAGAAAATTATGGTTTTGCTATTTCCCTATTTCCTTCGTCTATGTGAAATACTCGAAATATCGTTTTTTCTAGCTAATTTGATATTCCTTTTCTGTAAGTATCTCAACAATTAGAGGATCCGAGTGTCCAAAAGGATACAGGTGTTGGACATATCGACACAGGTACTTGAGCCAAAATGAAGGATTAATGTAACACAGATTATTTGCATTAAGTTAGTTTTTTGCAGTCATTCTTCCCCCTCGATTTGGTTTCCGATAGTTATCTGGTTTTATATATTCTATCGCTAGGAGCACGTACGTTGGAGTCGTCAAACATTTTTCTTCCCATACAAGTTCTCTGGAGTATGTTTGGTTCGATTCCTTTGATAATAAAAAAGAGTATTTTTTGTAGCGGTGAAATATTAGCATTGTGCTATTCATTCTATTTCTATGAGGGAAGTGTTAAATTTTCCCCCGGTGCAATTTTCTCAGATGAGATAAAGCGGAAAGTGGAGAAGAAATTTAATGAGATAGGTGACATGGTTGAAAGGGGGGAGATTGAAGTTGAAAAAGGTTATGAGCTTTTCAAGGAATTTGAAGATGAGATGGTTTTGGAATGTGGTAAGATGATGGAGGCAGAGGGACCTCCACATTGTAATGATACCTCTGTGCCAGACAAAAAAAAGAATATAGATGACGCACCAGGTGAGGGGCCAGTTCTCAGGTGGCATTCCCGTGTTGTCTTGGCTCCCGGTGGTGATGCATGGCACCCCAAAAACAGAAAAGTGAAGATGGCTGTTACTGTCAAAGAGCTTGGGCTCTCAAAGCATCAATTTCATCGTCTGCGGGAACTTGTTGGAACGCGCTACCATCCGGGGAAAGATGAGCTAACAATCACCAGTGAGAGGTAAAGCCCAATACACATCGATTCACTTGTTAGGATTTTCATTACAGGAATTGGAAGGTTTAAAACATTTGTTGAAGACTTGCATTTTGGCTCATAGCAAACCCTTGAATTTGAGCTCCATGGATGCACTTCTAACAAATATATTATCCTGCTTGTCAGAGGAGAGGAACATTGGTCTGATCATCAAACCTATGAAGTAGGTGAAATAGTTTTCCTTGCAAAATTTTGATTTAATTGTTCCTATTGGTCTTGTTGTCAGGTTTGAACATCGGGAGGAGAACAGAAAGGATTGTCTTAGGACTCTATTTGCGCTCATTGAGGAAGCTGGAAGAGCTGATAAGCTTGTAGAGGAGGTTCGAACTCGTTATGCCAAGGGGAGACTCAGAGCCAATACACAATTCATGGAGAGGTTGCATGCCAAGTCCATGTAAAAGAAAGGATCCAAGTTTTTGCCTGCTTGAAGAAATAATTCTCAGTGGCTCTCCTTGAAAAAGTAAAGAAAAGTACTTGGGGTACTACCACTAATTTAATCTGTTTCACTCTGCCACGACTTAGTTTGACACTTTTTCTTATGCCTTCCTCTCTCTTTCTCTCAAATCTCACTGCACTGACCATAGTAAAATCCTTGTTTTGTTGTAGCTCCGGACGTGCGTTCCAGAAGGTTTTTGAATCGCGCTCAACTGCAATTTGAGTATTTTTAAAGTTCGTTAAACTTTCAAATTTAATTTGAATGTTTGATTCGGTTGTGTAAGCTTGTGATGTGTAAAATTGGGTCACATGCCCGCATCTAGCCCTTACAACCTCACTACCTCAGTACCTTCGTAGATTGTGCGCATAGACCGTTTTGAGGAGCTCATTTTGGGATCTCATGCAAATCATTCAATTCGTTCATTAAATTTAAAATATTTTTCTGAATGGTCCTGCAAAAAATCAAATTATGTAGTTGATTCAATCTTCTAATTTTTTATTTAAATTTGAGCCTTGCAAAGGTTGTCCTCAACTAACAATTAGGCAAAGGTTTCGAACCCTCCACCAATGGGAAGACGCCTCTTGTACATAGACTCATAGCTACTAGACTAGAGAATCCCAATTCTATCATTAGCTATGGGTTCGAATCTATGAGAAATTTTGGAGAATCTTTGCTATTCTGAATTTTTTTTTAAATTTTAACAATAATGATAAAATTGAAATTGGGTCAAAATCTTTAAAGGGTAGGATGCTTCGCGTGCCCGTCGTCCTTTATGGCGCTAGGTTACGGCCTGCATTTCATATTATTGTGTGTATTATAGCATCCTATATTGTGGAGTCAGTATTAATATAGTAACAGTCAAGTCTGGAAAATATATTGGTACATATGTGGACGAGAACCTCCTGGGGTTGGTAAGGCGAAAATAGGACCACATCGAAAAGCCAGAAGCTGGAATAACTTAGAAAGAGAGTGGCGCTTAGCCCAGCAGAAAAGAAAGAAAGATCGGCCAGATAGCTACCAAGAAGCACAAGCCAGAAAAGACAATATGTGCCCCAGCCACACCTTCGTAACTCCAAATCCCTGGATTTGAGACAGTCCTCCTGTGATACTCCAATATTGTATTTGAACCAATGACTCTCGCCGTATGAAAGCAATACTCTAACCACTGAGTTAAGTAGGCCATTTTGCTTGACACTTCTTTGCTGTCCAGCACCAGGTTTTTCGCTAGCTAGTAGATTTGCCATTGATTGCCCTTTGATCGCCTTCTTTGGGGTGCAGAGGTCACCGCACAATAGGAGGAAGCATATGAGCAAGCAGTTTTTAATCCAATTGTCGACCCGGACCTTGCCACCAGCATCTTTGGAACCCACAAAACTTCTATGATGCTCCCAAGTGGTATGGGAGCATCATACTCCCAATGAATATGGACCATTGGATTGAAAATAACTAAATTACAGCCCTTGGATCAAAACCAAAAATCAAAAGTTGAGTGGTTTTGTTAAAACCGAGATGGTTTTGTGAACTTTGACAAAAAAAAAAACCCGGAGCATTACTTACCATAGAACAGGCAACACTTACCATTGACTAAGGCAACACTTACCATTGTATAAGGTAACACTTACTACACAAACAGGCAACACTTACTACAACCGGTTGGTCAAGTAATAAGTTACCATTAAGTTGAAAAAAAAAAAAAGAGTACCCAATTTTTTGGCGGGAAAATTTGCAAATTTTAGACATTTATATATTAGAAGAAATATCTAAAAATTGGTGTTCATTTATAAATCTAGTTTAAAATATTAATTTGTTATGAAAATATAAAAATTTGAAAAATATTTTCCATAATTTCCAAATGACATTATAAATTTTCAAATAATCATTTAAGTAACTTAATTTTAAATATTATGGAAAAAACAAGATATTTATTAATATTTTGATAGCTTACAAATTTAGTTAATATATATTATAAAATAATGCTACAAGCTGATTATTACAACAAAATTGAACGATAAATATATTTTTGTTTAATAGCTATTGAATAATTTTGTAGGATTGTCAATTGAATTTGTGGTAGTATTTAATGAAATTAGGCTATTCAATTTCATTAATATAGTTTATTGTGACCAATATTATATATTTTGCAAATGTAACAACTAATAGTGTTGATACTAATATACTTGGCAGCGATCAATCAACGAAAATTGATTCATTTATAATTGATTGATTTGGTTATATGTTCAGCCAATTGACTAAACAATTTGAATCGATTAAGACCATATTTGGCAGATGTGGTAATTAACAATGATGTTGATTGATAGTGATTAGTGAAAATTAATATAATTGGCCAAAGTAAGCTGACTAATTTGTTTAATTGTTTAACCACAGACTTATCTATTTCAAACCTTCAAGTTACACAATTAGCAAATTTCAAAAATGATTATTTGATGGTTAACATTGATCACTTAGCAAATGAAGGAGTAATAGTCTTTGAGGCTAATATTGATCACTTTGGCTAATGTAAGAGTAACCACTAGTGAACTAGTAAATTGAAATATCTCATTTATTTGATCTTTTTTTTAAAAGTGATTTTATTAATATAAATGCTTTTATTTAATTTATCATAAAAGTAATACAATAGATCCAAATAAAATTGAATGTGGTAGGTAATATGACATTAATGAAGATATATATAAATGTATACATACCCGTCATTAATGTCATATTTACTATAGAATAAAGCTTACTTACCAAAGCATAAGGCAAAAGATACCACAAAAACTGAATTTTTACGATGGACAAATATTCGTTGATAATACTTATCACGTGGTTGACAATACTTACCATGAAATAAGGAAAAACGACTATATGGTGAAACCAATCTTAACATGCAAACTGATCACATTTTACCATGAGCTAACTCTTGTTCACAACACTTACCACGTCTTTATTGTTTTTTACTTTGTTGAAAGCCAACGATGACTATATGATGAAACCACATTTACTACAGAAAGTTAACACATTTTGATCATTGCCTTGCTTACCTACCACCAATTATAGCATTAATGATACTAGATTTATCCATACCTACCTTCAACTCTTCAAAATTAATCACTCTAGCTCCCATATTCATCTCTTTTCTTCTAAAAGAAATGAATATTAAAGAAGAAACTTCTTAACTTTCAAAAATCCAATAAGATGAAGAACCTAACCAAATAAGTTTTTATCAAAAATAAATAAATTTGTTTGTGATTATTAGCTCTTACCAACTTACTCAATGACCGTAAGTTGAAGAATAAAAATAAGTGTTTCACAATAATCTAACCAAGCTTTAATTTTCATACTTTTATAATTTTTTAAGGTTACGCTTACCATTGTTTATGAGACAATACATATCACTTTATATGGTAGTACGTATTAATTATTATGGATTGAAACAATATGATACTAATGAGTGTGGATCCTCTCATGCAACCTTCATGTGATGCAAAACTGGATCCACCACGATTGCACATAATGATCTGAACTATTTATTTGTTGTTCTTAATGTTTATTTTTCTTATGGCGAAAGTCCCTCTGTAGTAGAACAATTTATAGTCACCTCCAACTGTGTCCATACTAAATTTATATCCCCCAATCACATAATCTCCTCTTCTACCATCTTATCCTCTATCCATCCTTATTTAATAGTATTACCAAACGCTTAAAAACGTTCACTGAAGATGAAAACAAACAATGTTTTAAGGTTGACTAATGTTTTTTATTCTTTTATTTATTATTCTCATCGAGATGAACAAATTATTCTTAAAATTTAACAAATTTTTTTGGATAAATAAGAATAATCCACTCGATAGGCAGACGAATGATTAATTCAAAAAAGGTAATGTAAATTTACCAAACCATTCTTAAAACCAACGGGAAAAAAAATACCAAAATAAAAAATACCAAAAATTCATGTGAATAATCATTGGCCCAAGAGAACAAGAGTGTGCACCATGTGACTACATTTGCAATTAGAAAAAATATATAAGAAAATAAAAGAAAAAGAGCACAACAAAACTGTACGTGCCAATGTATAGTTTGTTAGGTAGCCCAATGCTAACATGAATGGTTGATTGGAAGTAATAAGAGTCAGGAGCACTAAATAATTTGTCCCCAGGGAAAGAGAAAAGTGTTACCTGGTGGTAACCTGTTGGGCTTTTAGGAATTCAAGGGTGGAGATCTCTTGTTCTTCAATCCAATGGTGAAGAAAGTGCTAGTACAATTTGGGAGTATGGTGCTCCCAAACCACTTGGGAGCACCACAGCCGGAGCCTTCTTAGAAGACCCAATTCTAGATTTGATCCTAGTTCTAATTGTTAAACCGAGCTGCACGATTAGATACCAAAGTCAATGGTATCTAATAAGTTTGTTTATTCACCTTTTCTTAAAGTGATTTTTTTTTTCATTGCAATAAAATTGGATTCCGCTTGATTGTATTTAATTGTATTTCATACAAGAGAATCAAATCAAAATCGGGTGTAATTGGAAGAGGAAAAAAGCTGACCTCATAGCGAGCGTGCCAGGTTTCATTCTTTGGTAGGATCCACAGATCTTAGAAAAATTAGAATATTGAATTAAACACTTATACCTATGTAACCTATCCGATTAAATTGATTTTTTATGAAATCACTTGGAAAAAAACTTTAATTAAAAAAAAAACGACCTCTCTCTCATCATGCACTAGTCTCTCTCTCTCACCTCGGCGTCTTCGTCTCTCTCCTCATCTCTGAGTTGTGGTAAACGCCGTTCACCGCAACTCAGTCGAAGTATTCGTCTTTCGAATAGGATTTAAGTTCCTGTGGAGGACCCCAAAAATAGTACTCCTAGCTTAGTGTCATCTCAAACCATTGAAATTTGATATATATTGGCAATATTGCATTCCCGTACTGTTTCTATTTTGGTTTTGAGCATTTTGTTTTGCATAATTGCATGTCAACGAAGGCTACTCTTGAGTCTTGTAGACAAGATCAACCATTGGTATAGTCCGAAAATACTTCCCAATTGTTCGAATTCTAGATGCCGAATGATATTATGCTCAAAATGATTAAGCTTCCTTTTTAAAAATGTTATTTGAACTTTTCAATTCCTGAAAGTTCTTCTGAACATGCCCATGAATAGTACGTAGACTTGTGTTTGTTGTAACTTAATTCAGGGTTACCTACTCAAGACTCATACCGGAATAATAGGAACCTTCCTCAAGGCAATCAGAGTACTGAGAAATTTTTTTATTTATTTTTATACCGGAGATATCAAGGATGTTTTTTTTTTATTGGCAAAAGAAACAATTTACTAGGGATAAGGGAAAGGGGTTTCCAACAAAAAGTTGGAAAATATAGCCTGAGGGACAAAATCTCAAACAACACCTAAGGGTCTAAAATGCCCAGATAAAAACAAATACAGCTCAAAACACCCAAATCTAACAAATAAAGACCAGCCCAAAGAAAACCCAAAACCTTACCCAAGAAGCTGCCCTCCCTAGCTAACAAATAAAGATACCAATGGTGTTGGTATCCCCTCCGGTCTATTTCTAATTTTCCGGCCATTTTCTGATCACACTTGGATGATCGGCTCTGTTCATTTTGTAGAGTTCGGTAAGAACCTTAACCATACTAAAAATTGTGTTTATCAAATTTTTGTAGATATATGATTGGCACACGTGAAAATTAAAGAAAAACAAAACTGGATCCAAAATCACACTGAATCACAACCCAGTTTTTTTTTGTTGCAATTTTCACGTGTGCCGATCATGTATCTACTAAAGTCCGATGAACACAATTTTTTGTCTGATTAAAAGTTTCGCCAAACTCTACAAAATGAACAGAGCCAATCATCCAAGTGTGATCGGAAAATGACTGAAAAATTAAAAACGGACTGGAGGGAATATCACCACCCATGATATCTCCGGTATACAAAAAAGTTTCTCGTAGTGCTACATCATTGTGCTTCTTTTGAAGCATTTAAAGAAGCTTCTCTTGAGCATATATAATCTGATTACAATTCCATATGTTTGATAACTCCCTTCAACCATGGGATTGGACTAATAAGGCGGCGGGCCCTTAATCCTTTGTTTGGTTTGGTAAAGCATGGTTGAATTGGTAGTCCTATTGGACTATTAATTCCTCGTAATGAGGGTATTAGGCTATTAGCAATACCATGGGGTAGGTGGTATTGATAATCCTATCCTCTCCACTCGGAGTTAAAATTAAGCTTCCTTAATGGCGTAGTTCAAAACTTTGTTTAAAGAGACATATAGTTCTAAATTTGAGAGAGAGAAAAAAACAACCTTTAAAAATTTGAGCCAAAAATTGAGTAAAACATAATATGCCGTAGATTTGAAAAATGACTTGAAATGCTCTTACAATTTGTTTTCCCTTTACACTTTTGCACAAACACTCACAGAAGTGTGTAGGATTCACACACTACACCACTGGTAAGGTACTATCTTTGCAGGAAAGATCAAGGGAGTAAATTTCATTCAATTAAATAAGATTAAAGAATTCTACAATTCACTTAATGTCCATCAATGCTGCTTTATGTTCATCACTTAAAAGTACGTATTTTGAATTTTGCTTTTCAGAAATTCGAGATTTTTTATTTTATATTATATTACCTTAACATTAGTTTTAGTCTTGTCCTAAACTTAGGCTTTTAAAAAGAACCATTTTTTTGTTAAAAAATTATAAAAAAAATTCACAACTTAATACAACTCATCGATATTTATCAATTTGTAAAAAAAATTGATTTTTTAAAGAAAATAACGCATTATTTGAAAGATCAGGTTTATGCACCGGATATTTATTTAGAGCAAGGAGTAATAATTTTGAAAGAGGAAAAAGAGTTTAAAAACAAAAACATAGAAAAAAGAAACAAAAATGGTTTTTAACCCAGATAAATCTTAGCCGTCCATATATATGGAGCCCTGCCTCAACCAGTCCTTCTCTCTTTCCTCTCTCTTCTCTCTCTCCTCTCGGCGCCACTGTAGCTTCTCGCCGTCTCCCTTCCTAGTCGAAGTCTCCATCTCACGCCGGCGTCTCTCCCCACCTATGACGCCCTCGATTCAAACTACTCATCCCTCAAAGGTAATACTTTCCAAACCCATCCTTTTTTAATCATTGGAATCAATTCATTTCGAATAACAAATTCCACACGGCGATTAGTGGAATTTTGGAAATGAAATCTTTACAAAAGGTCATCAGCCGAGTGAATTGTTCTTGTTGTTTACTAGTAGAAAAGTTCCATCTCCTGGCGTAAGTGAGATGTTTGGAGAGAGAAATTGGCGTATTACTTACTGATGTTTTGTTCTTCCATCATCCTTGATGATCTGATGTTCGATGTAGAAAAATCACGAAAAATAAATTGCGTTTGACACTATATTTGCAATACCATTTGAAGTTACTAACAATGGAACTTCCGCCTAGATGTAGAAATCAAAACAAAAAATGAATTGGGTTTGGCACCATATTTGCAATATCATTTGAAGTTGCTGGCAATGGAACTTTCGCTTCGATGTAGAATTCAAAACGGAAAAATGAATTGGTTTTGACACCATATTTGCAATATCATTTGAAGTTGCTAGCAATGAAACTTTCACTTTATTTGTTATTTCTCTCCTTGAATAACCCTGTCCTGCTTTTCTTGGGGACTTGCAGAGAGAATAAAGAACAGTGCAAAAGCTGAAAACCCTGGTAGTAATTCATGAGGCGAGGAGCTTTTCTACTCGGAAGAGTGTGGTTCTACAACGTTCGCAATCTTCCCTCTCATCTTCGGATCGCCAATCCAAATCCCAATAGCAACAACCCTTCTTGTATTTCTTCTCTCTCTGACGTGATTTCTTCTTCTTCCAACTTGAGGAGGCTTTTCTCATCCGAAAGCGATTCGCCCCAAGGAAACCCTAGTTCTAACCCTGACCCCCTTCCAGAAGAAACTAGCTTGCAGCCGCAAATGCAGAAAAAGAGGGATGTCTTTATGGTTGTTCATGACGTCAGCAACAAAGGTGCTGTTGTTTTGCTTCCTATGAATTTGTTTGGAAAATAAGTTTTTTCTTTCTTATTTTTGTTTTTATTCTATTTTTGTTTTTGCGTTTAAACATGTTGCTCTGCACTATTGGCTTTTCCATGATGTTAAAAAACTAGATTAACTAACTCCAAATGGTCGAAAATTTGCACATATGCATTAACTATCTGTAATGCACCCGAGCGGCACATGATTCTTAGTTGATTCATCTACACATAGTGTCTGTACTTCCTTAATGGCTTGCTATATTTTGTGAGTGATTGTTGGTTTCTGTCACTTTTGTGTGTGTGTTACTGGTTATCCTACAATTATGTAATATCTTCACTAGAAGTTGCGTTAGAAAACCGAAATGGCCTCCCTTGAAATTTGAAATACAAATGATTAATCTGGTCTACCGCACATGGCATTTTGGTTTTGACCATCAAACATGGAAGACATAGCATTTTGTTTCTTGTATTGGTAGACATGCGTATACATACATTATCTATGAGTTGACCTCTCACGCCACTGTATCTTCTCGCCGTCTCCCTTCCCAGTCGACGTCTCCATCTCACTCCGACATCTCTCCCCACCTGTGACGCCCTCGATTCAAACTACTCATCCCTCAAAGGTAATACTTTCCAAATCCATCCTTTTTTAATTATTGGAATCAGTTCATTTCGAATAACAAATTCCACAAGACGATTAGTGGAATTCTGGAAATGAAATCTTTACAAAAGGTCAGTAGCCGAGTGAATTGTTCTTGTTTTTTAATAGTAGAAAAGCTCTATCTCCTGGCGTGAGTGAGATGTTTGGAGAGAGAAATTGGCGTATTACTTATTGATGCTTTGTTCTTCCATCATCCTTGATGATCTGGTGTTCGATGTAGAAAAATCACGAAAAATAAATTGGGTTTGACACGATGTTTGCAATACCATTTGAAGTTGCCAACAATGGAACTTCCGCCTCGATGTAGAAATCAAAATGAAAAATGAATTGGGTTTGACACCATATTTGCAATATCATTTGAAGTTGCTAGCAATGGAACTTTCGCTTCCATGTAGAATTCAAAACGAAAAAATGAATTGGTTTTGACACCATATTTGCAATATCATTTGAAGTTGCTAACAATGAAACTTTCGCTTTATTTGTTATTTCTCTCCTTGAATAACCCGGTCCTACTTTTCTTGGGGACATGCAGAGAGAATAAAGAACAGTGCAAAAGCTGAAAACACTAGTAGTAATCCATGAGGGGAGGAGCTTTTCTACTTTGCAGAGTGTGGTCCTACAACGCTCGCAATCTTCCTTCTCTTCTTCCGATCTCCAATTCAAATCCCAATCGCAGCATCCCTTCTCGCATTTCTTCTCTCTTTGACGTGATTTCTTCTTCCTCCAACGTGAGGAGGCTTTTCTCATCCGAAAGCGATTCGCGTCAAGGAAACCCTAGTACTAACCCAGACCCCCTTCCAGAAGAAACTAGCTTGCAGCCCCAAACCCAGAAAAAGAGGGATGTGTCTGTGGATGTTCAAGACGTCTGCAATAAAGGTGCTGTTCTTTTGCGTCCTGTGAATTTGTTAGGAAAATAAGTTTTTTCTTTCTTGTTTTTGTTTTTGTTTTTGCGTTTAAACATGTTGCTCTGCCCTATTGGCTTTTCCGTGCTGTAAAAAACTAGATTAACTAACTTCAAATGGTCGAAAATTAAAGTACTTGTGCATACATATGCATTAACCATTTGTAATGCACCCGAGTGGCACATGATTCATAGTTGATTCATCTATTCATAGTGTCTACACTTCCCTATTGGCTTGCTATATTTTGTGAGTGATTGTTGGTTTCTGTCACTTTTTTGTGTGTCTCTGTGTGTGTTACTGGTTATCCCACAATTATGTAATACCTTCACTAGAAGTTGCGTTAGAAACTGAAATGGCCTCCCTTTGAAATACAAATGATTAATCTGGTCTACTGCACATGGCATTTTGTTTCTTGTATTGGTATACATGCGTATACATACATTATCTATGAGTTGACCTCTTACGCCACTGTATCTTCTCGCCGTCTCCCTTCCCAGTCGACGTCTCCATCTCACGCCGACATCTCTCCCCACTTGTGACGCCCTCGATTCAAACTACTCATCCCTCAAAGGTAATACTTTCCAAATCCATCCTTTTTTAATTATTGGAATCAGTTCATTTCGAATAACAAATTCCACATGGCGATTAGTGGAATTCTAGAAATGAAATCTTTACAAAAGGTCAGCAGCCGAGTGAATTGTTCTTGTTTTTTAATAGTAGAAAAGTTCTATCTCCTGGCATGAGTGAGATGTTTGGAGAGAGAAATTGGCGTATTACTTACTGATGTTTTGTTCTTCTATCATCCTTGATGATCTGGTGTTCGATGTAGAAAAATCACGAAAAATAAATTGGGTTTGACATGATGTTTGCAATACCATTTGAAGTTGCTAACAATGGAACTTCCGTCTCGATGTAGAAATCAAAACGAAAAATGAATTGGGTTTGACACCATATTTGCAATATCATTTGAAGTTACTAGCAATGGAACTTTCGCTTCCATGTAGAATTTAAAACGAAAAAATGAATTGGTTTTTCGAGGGGGAGCCAGAAGCATACATTTTTTAATTCTTGTCCATTTTCTTTGGGGTCACGAAAATTCTCACCTTGTAGTTGTGGTCGTTGGACAATTCCGCTGCTTCTTTGTAGAGCTCATTGACCATCTTCTTGAACTTCTTGCTTCCATACTTTATCTTATCTGTCAATGGAAGCAGATACACGAGAAATTTTTGGGTGCTGAGTGGGTACCACGTGGTGGTAGTACCTGTTGGCAATCCCAACCGTCCAAAACATGTTTGGACAGATGAGATCATCGACGTGATACCACGTGTATGGTACCCACCCAGCACCCAAAAACTTCTCGCAGATGTGCTCATACACATAGCAAAGTTGAAGAATATTCTAATAAACTAAAATATTATATACGAATAAACTAAAATTCTATGTAGGCAAAGGCACAACTGTAATCTTTGTTTCTGTTATTTGTTAAACCTAATATATTCTATCCTAGGGGACTTCGGGAGGGGAATGAGTGCTTACAGGAATCGAACTCTGTCCATTTGTATGAGAGTATAAGGGAGGCACCAACTGCACTCTACTCTACTTGCGTTATAATCTTCATTCAACGAGGGCATGCAAGACCTTATCGAAACGCATATATACACAATTATCGCCTAATTATTTAAATTTGAATAATATACAACTAAAATTACTTTATCTGTATGGAAAGGCAAAGCCATAATATTCGTTCAATGGAGGCAAGACTTTATAACACAAAATACGGATTCGCTATTTGATCATAAAATTTGAAACAACAAATTGGTCTAACATCCAAAAGAAGAGGTGCAAAAGCAGATTTAGTCCAGCTTAAGTTTCATTAATGTGTAAAGTCCATTAATAAAAATATTTTGGAGTTTAAGGTCCGTGAAAAGACTAAATTGCCTTTAATGAGACAAGGCCCTTGTTTGGCTAACACAAAAAATACCTTTTTTCATTTAAATTGACTTTAATAAGACAAGGACCTTGTTTGGCTAACACAAAAATGTTTTTTTTATAATTATTTTTATTTTGACCGTTGACCGGCGTTGATCGACGTTGACTGGTGTATCTGTTCACTTTTGGTGTATCAGTTGTTTTTTTTTTAAACCGTTGACCGGCGTTGACTGACGTTGACCAATGTATCTGTTGATATTTTTATATTTTTGACCGTTAACCGGCGTTGACGTTGATTGGTGTATCTGTTCATTTTTTGTGTATCTGTTGATTTTTTTAATTTTTTTGACCATTAACCGGCGTTGACGTTGACTGGTGTATCTGTTTATTTTTTGTGTATCTGTTAATTTGTTTAATTTTTTTGACCGTTAACCGGCGTATTTTTTTGACTGTTAACCGGCATTGACATTGACCAGTGTATCTGTTCATTTTTGTGTATCTGTTGTTGATATATTTGTATTTTAAGTGGAGGTTGTGGTGGTAGAGGTGGTGGTGGAAGTGGAGGTTGTGAATTTGTTTTGGTATATCGGATATTGATATATCTGTATCTGTTTTGTATTGGTGTATCTGTTTTGGTGTATTAGTATATCTGTATCTGTTTTGTGTTATGTTGGTGTAGGTATTTTGGTATATTTATATCTATTTTTTTGTATCTATTGTTGGTATATTTGTATCTATTTTGGTACATATGCTATTGATATAATTGTAACTGTTTTGTGTTGGTGTATCTGTTGCGGTATATCTATTATATCTATATTGGTGTATCTGTATCAGGTATACCTGTATCTGTTTTGTTTTAAGGAAAAAAAAAAGACTTTGTTGTGATACTGGCGGTGGCTGTAGAGTGGTGGTGGTAGACGTGGTGGTGGTGGTGGTAGACATAGACGCCTGACCCTAACGAAATATTATATAAACACTTGACGTATTAAAAACACTCATCAATTAAACTCCTACGTATCGTCAACCTCCGTCCAAAAAATGAAAAATATTTTTCTCTCTCCAATTTTGCAAGAGAGAAGCTGGAACAAACCCTAGCAGGTATTGTTAGTAGATTTGGTATATTTGTATTTGTTTTGGTACATCTGCTGTTGAGATATATATATATATATATATATATATATATATGGTGTGTTTGCATCTGGTATATCTATATCTGTTTTATGTTGTGGCGGTAGCGGTGGAGCGGTAGTGATGGTGGTGGGGTGGTGGTGGACATGATTGTGGAACTGGAGCGGTGGTGGTGGTGGAATGGTTATGGAGGTGCTGAGGGGAGGGGGGGGGGGGGTGTGGTGGAAGTGGCGGTGGTGGTGGTGGAGGAGTGGTGGTGGAAGTGGAGGTTGTGGTGGTGGTGGCATCGTGGTGGTTGAGTGGTGAAGGTGGTGGTGGAGGTGGTGGTGATAGAGTGGTGGCATGGTGGTGGTGGAAGTGGAGGTTATGGTTGTGGTTATGGCGGCAGCGGCGTGGTGGTGGTGGTGGAAGTGGTGGTGGTGATGGAGTGTTGGTGGAGGTGGTGGTGGAAGTGAAAGTGGAAGTGTAGGTTGTGGTGGCATGGTGGTGGTCGCAGCGGCATCGTGGTGGTGAAAGTGGTGGTTGAGTGGTGAAGGTGGTGGCGTGGTGGTGATGGAGTGGTGGCATGGTGGCGGTGGAAGTGGAGGTTGCGGCGGTGGCGTCGTAGTGGTGGTGGTGGTTGAGTGATGGAGGGGATGGCATGTTGGTGATAGAGTGGTGGCAGAGGTGGTGGTGGAAGTGGAGGATGTGGTGGCATGATGGTGGTGGTGGTGGAGGTGGCGTGGTGGTGATGGAGTCGTGGTAGAAGTGGAGATTGTGGTGGCATGGTGGTGGTGGTGGTGGCGGCGAAAGTGGTGGTTGAAAGGTGGAGGTGGCGGCGGCGTGGTGGTGGTGGAAATGGAGGGTTTAGTGGCATGGTGGTGGTGGTGGTGGTGGAAGTGGTGGTTGAGTGGTGGTGGTGGTGGTGGTGGTGGTAGTGGTGGAAGCGGAGGTTCTGGCGGCGGAAGCGGAGGTTGTGGCGGCATGGTGGCGGTGGTGGTGGTGGTAGAAGTGGTGGTTGGGTGGTGGAAGTAAAAATAAAAAATCAACAGATACAACAAAAATGAACAGATACACCAGTTAACGCCGGTCAACGCTAGTCAACGGTCAAAATAAAAAAAAAAATTAAAAATCAACAGATACACTAAAGATGAATGGATACGTCGGAGGGTATTTTTGAGAGACTGAGTGCCAATTGTCCTTGAGACTTTAAGGGAAAAAGTAAATGGACTAATTATGGCATAAACCCCTAGATTATGTCCTTCTACTCAATTTACCAAGAGCAAACATTTCGGCAAGTATATGGGTTGAATAAACTCAGAAAGCGATACGTCATATAAAAGTACACTTCTTTTTTATGGTTATAAAAATTATACTTTTTTTCTCGAAAAAAAGATTTATTAATCTTTATAAAAGATTACAAAGATTAAACAGATCAAGAGCATACCGGCATGAAGCCATCAGAGACCGAAAGGAAAGCAAGACGCCAACTGAAACACCGAAACCCCAAAAAGACAAACACAAACAAAACGCCTAACACTAACAAGACCCAAAAATACCACAAAACCCAAAGTATCAAACTAACCCGAAGACCAAAAAGCTAACCAGCAGCAGCAACACCAACAACCAAAACACTAGAAAGAAAAACCAAACAAACCGGAAAACCAAATCACAAAAAAACCTAAGCAAAACCCACAAGGAAAACAAAAAAAAACGGAACCTAAAATTACTTGGACCTTCTTAAGTCACCCCTCAAGGGCCTGAACAACTGTAAAGTTTTGGACGCAAAGTTAACATTTTTACAAATGCAAAGTTTTGGACGCTTTTTAGATTTTTTTGAAGTACTTGGGTTGTTTCAAATCCTCCCAAGCCAACTTAGTCGAACCGCCTAAACCGCAAATCAAACCGACCGAGCTGTGAAACACTCACGGACAGTTGCAGATGGAGAAAACAACAATTTGGCAGATGCAAATCCGCCTAGGAAACGAACCGATCCGCCCAAAACTGAACCACAAACAGCCCTAGTTGCTAGGTATTGAAATTTTGTCAATGTACATAAGCCATGCGCCTATTACTTTATGTGATGCACCTAGTAAACATTATTTCCTAAATAAGTAGAACACGTTCCTCCCCCAGTGGTGACCAGGGTTCGAGTCCCATGGGAGGCAGGGCTTTGGGGGTCAGGGCTATAGATAGTCTCTAGACCTCCTATATGCTCACTCTAACACCTCCTACTAACCCCCGCTGATGTAAACAATGTTGACAAAAAAATGTAGAACACAACGTGGATTTCATACGCTATGATAGGGGTGCACACAATCTGGATTGGTCTAGGAACCAAAACCTAACCAAAATCAAACCGTAAGACTGGTCCGATATTGGTTCTGTTCCGATTCTATCCAATTAGCATCTAAACATTTATTCACAAAATATGAACTCATAAATTTAAAATTTTAAAGCACCAAATAACTCAATAAAAAAATAATAGAAATTTTGTTAAGAACTGAAACCCAATATGGCCCACGATATACTTAACACTCTACCCTCACAAAAGCAACTCCTAAAATTGACGAAAACCATCAATAAAGTAGCCAAAACCACTAATGGAATAATCAAATTCATTAACAGAAAAAGATTAACCTACCAAATTTTAATACATAGGAGTACTTTAGGAAGGAAAAGATTAACCTACCAAATCTATATACATACTTTATTACACACATATACATATATATCTATATAATAAGGGAGGTTTGGGTTTGAATCCAAAAGACAACCAACGCTCAAATTTGTCTCCTACATAAATCTACACCCTCCATTCAGCAATGGTTGGCCCATAAATACTTATCCTTTTCTGAGCAATTTCTAATCACACAAATACCAAGAGGAATCAAGAGGAATCTTAATTTAAGGTCTTGGGGGTGTCATAGTCTGATCGAAGCAACCAAGAGGAATCTTAATTTTTTTCAACTTAATTGGAAACGAATTGGATTCTAAACTTAATTTTTTTCCTAATTTTTTTCCGAGACATTGGTGAAGCCCACCGAAACACATTATACTTCTGTAAGTGCATGAATGTTGGAAAACGTCTTAAAGATTCCCTGAAAATGGATTAAAGATTCGCACTTGAACCATTGGCTGGGATCTTACTAAAATTTACAAGACCTTAAATTACTGAAATTTGCAAGACCAAAGTTTGAGATCATAATCGTAAAAATTGTATAGCTGGTAATTGGGACACTTTGCAGCGTGGGTCGTTCCTTATTTTCATACTTTGAGCGGTTGCCTTGGTAAGAGCATGTTCCTTAGTTTAATGCATCCAAGGTGTTTGTAAAAATGCCTCATGCAAATGGAATTGAGACGGGAGATTGAAATTGCTCTGTCATAGTTGAAGTGAACAATAGATAACCAGTTGATGCAAAAATCCCTAGAGTTTTATTTGCTCTGTCATGAGAATGAGTGCTCGGGTGTATGCATATGTGTCCATTTAACCTCCCTTTTTCCCTATCTTTTCGTCGTTTGAAGAGAGAAACAGAAAACTTCAGGCTTTAAATCATTACCACTTCCCCGTGAGCCTTTTACTGCTCATATCCAATCAGTTCAAATAGGTAATGAACTGAACAATAGACCAAAGCACGGTTTGAATCATTACCACTTCCCCGTGAGCTAATTACTGAATCATATCCAATCAGTTCTATAGTTTAAGGAATTATGTTGAGAGTAGATTTATTTATGTCCAATCATGAAGATCATCTTTTTTCCTCACAATAGTTATGTCCAACTTTTCTATCTCATGGTTCTTCTATTTTGTAGGGGTGTAGCGTGTGAAAATAATTTCAGCATTGCAGTTTGTTGATATAGCGCGTGAAAATAACTTTTCTGTCTCATGGTTGAAGCCCATATGTTCTGATCATATCTCCTCCAAGATCTGTGTTCAAGTCTTTTTTTCGTTCCCAGTTACTTCACCCATATGTTTAGATCATAACTCCTTCAAGATTAATCTAATTGTGGGTGTGTTGTTAATTATGGCTTGCAGGCTTCTTCAGAGGTAACAACCGTAGAGAAAAGAAGGTGGACTCTCAATGACCGACATCGAAAAGGCTCTAGGAAGGTGGACTCTCAATGACTTTGGCAAGGGAAAAGAGGGTCAGTGATCTTGACTTCTATTTTATGTGTTAGATATGCAAAGTTTCAAGGTTGGGCCTTTTTCTCATTTGAGTATGTGTTGCTTTGTCATGTATCGGTTGGTACATGTTGCTTATCTCCTGAATTTAATTTTTCCAACAAAATTGTTTGCTAGCTCCTTAGAAATCCTAATGAATATTGTGATATTTGAACTCTCTTACTATTTAAGGTGTTCAACGTTGCAATTGTATTTGTGTTAATTTTCAGTTGATGGGCAAATTAATCTATTTCATTTTGGACAGAGCAATCACTAAGGTGCTTTCCAAGAGCCAAGGGGTTGCTAGGAAGTCATATTGGGCGAATGTAGGAAAGCCACAACAATATCATATTGTCGATTCTAAGGTATCTATTTCGATCGTCTCAGGCGATGGGACCGGTTTTTTTCTTGATGTTCATATCTTAAGCGGCGGGACCATTTTTTTACTTTATTGTTGTTTGTTTTTGTCTGGCCCATTTGTAATTTTGGATAGTTGCAAACTCACTATTATGTTGCGTTGTGGCTTTAAGCAAGGGGAATTCCTACTAATATGCTTGGTTTCTTTTTTTTTTTCATAGTTGGGTTTGTTTGGCAATGGTTAATATATTGCACGTGAGTCCAATGTCTATTTGTGTGTGTGATCGTTTGAGCCGTGACTTTAAGCACGGGCATGGACCTAATTTAAAAAAACTAATCTTCCCATATAAATCAGCTTTGTTGGTAGAAGTGGTCAATAGTTTTATGATTCATTTTAGTTGTATTCAAAATGTGTTACGTCGTGCCTTCAGGTACGGGCATTCGCTAGTTTTTATATATTTTAGCTCTAAACGGTTCTAATCACAATTCTTTAATTGAGAACCAATATGTAACCGAACCAAAAATAATGGTTCTTATTTTTTTTGGAACCATAACCAAACCAATAAAATGTAGAACCAGACCAAATAAGACAGTTCGGTGAACTGATTTTGCGGTTCAGGTGATTTTCTTGAGCACCCCTGCCCTAAGATTATTTTCTTGAGCACCCCTACCCTAAGATTGACAGATGGGACTATTAAGACATAACTGATGCCACCTAATGATTTGTGTCAGTTTTATTTTATATTTATGAAAATGAGGAAAATTAACCGATTTTGAGGAGGATTCGCAACCGCGCATACACAATGTAATAGTTTCAATCCCATTGCCAAATATTGAAAAATGTAATTGTGGTTGGTACCTGTAATCACTGGCATGTTCAACTGTAGTAACTTTAATGCGCCGCTGTCCTTGTATGCACATGCCACAAAATAGGGGAAATTAAATGATTTCCAGTAGGGTTTGAGTTGGCATGCTCAATGATCCAGTGGAATTAACAACGAGACTAGTTATGTACTAATCTAAATGAATGATAAACTTGAGTCCATAAAGTCTGAATATTTGTGAATAATAGTTGCTTACGTAATGAGGTTACAATCCTTTTATAGAGAAAAAGCATAACCCTAACTTAAAAGGAAGTTTTACTAAATTTGGGGAAAATAATAAGATTAAAAAAAGGAAAGAAAAATAATACTTTTTCCAAAAGAATCAACTAAAACAGAATTATAGTCTAAGAGTTATTACGAACGAAAACTTTTCTTAAACGGCAAAATTATCAAATTGAAAGCCTAAATGAAGGAATTAGGCTGAAAAACATCATCAGTCATGACTTAGGATGGTGAGTATTGACCACAACGCGAAAATTAGTTAGCCTAGCAAGTTTAGGCCCGATCCGAGCTTGTCTGAAATTTGCCAAATTGGGTAGTTGGCTATTAAGCAACGTTTCGGCTTCTGGGACTGGACTGAGGGACCGTGCTGCGCAGTCCGTGCTGCGCAGCGTGCTGTGCGGGGCAATTCGTCGCCGCTCCGGTCTCGGTTTGATGATCGAAAACGTTCATTTCGTAGAGCTCGTCGAGTAGAACAAGTACATCAAAAATCAGCTCATTCGGATATCATTTAGAGCCTCATCCGAACATTATTATCTTGAAATTATTAAGTGTACCAAAAAATAGTGGATTTTAATCTAGTGTTTCGAATCCATTCGTTTCAAGATAATAATGTTCGGATGAGGCACTTAATGATGTCCGATCAAGCTGATTTTTGGTACACTTATTCTACTCAGCGAGCTCTACGAAGTGAACGTTTCCGATCATCAAACCGAGACCGGAGCGGCGGCGAATCACCCCGCACAGCACGCTGCGCAGCACGGGGCTGCGCAGCACGGGGCTGCGCAGCACGGTCCCTCCATCCTCTGGGACTTCGACCAGTCCAATTTCTCATGAAATTGGGCCTCCACGCATTCTACATCACTCTTTATGGTAAATGCCGTTTAGTTTTGGTAATGAGAAGTGAAGCTGTTTGATTTTGGTAATGAGAGTTAAGGCATGCTCAATTGTGAGAAGGCCGTTTAAGGTCAATAAAAAGTTGGTATTACAAAGGTTCTGAATCTTTTGAATACCGTACTAGATTGGGTACCGATTTTTCTTCTTGTACGGTACGTATCAGTAACGGTCAAATACCGGGTGCCGTTTCGGATTTAGCTCTACTACTATTATATATATAATCATAAATCAGAAGGAAAAATTTTTTGGGTAAGAAAGGTACTAGCATAGATTAGGAAATACGAATAAGTCGAGATATTTAACCCCTATAAAGTCTTCCTGAAATTTAAAAGACAATACAGACGGAACAAATGAAAAAGAACTAAGAGCATCCTTCGTCAGGATGTCGGCGCACGTATTAGCTTCCTGGTGATAATGCTTGATCCTCGCCATCGGTAAATAAAAAAGAACTACAGCTGATCAGATGACTAAGAGCATCCTTCGCTAGGATGTCGGTGCAATATATTAGCTTCCTGGTGATCATGCTTGATCCTCGCCATCGATAAGCCTTCCAAAAGGTACCTGCAATCAGTATTAGAGCACTCAAAGGATGAGCTATGGACAATTTTTAACTTGGACGGATTTCAAAGCAGCTATTACATGTGTAGTAATGATACGCTCCCGCTAATAGGTGCCCCTGGGGCAATAGTTTAGGTGCAACCGTGCAATTAATATACCTAAATCTATATCTATGAATTGTGTTTATGGGTACTCACAAAGCATCACTTTTTAATATTATTTTCCTAAACTAGCCTTAAATGTTTATAATACTTTTCTTGTAAAGACAATATTACCCTCATTTCCTTTTAAAAATTAGGTATGTGAAAGGTTTCAATACAAATAGAACTTGTAGATTATAATTTTTATTCCCTTGTTCGTGTAACTTATTTTCCAAACCAATTACTGCTAATTACCCATACACCTACAGTAATTTTTGGGAAGGAACCCCACTGAAGTAATTATTCAGGCCCAGCACCACGTTACAACAAATTTTGTGGCAAAGAAATTATTGTTCACCTTTATTTGTGGTTGTCAGACATGGAATGACCCACATTATATAGTAGCGATTTTTTATTTGTGAAAAATACCTGAAGACAATGTCACATGATGCTTCGGGAGTATTGAATAATTGACCGGTATGTTTCATGAAAAACTAGCATTTTGGTACCCAATTTCTTGACTTTTTCGTTCTAAAACAAGATAAGCACGAAGTGAAATAAGAAACACCATGCCATATTACCACAGCTTTCTGTTAGTTCCATCCCCCCCCCCCCCCCCCCCCCCCCCCCGCCCCGGCGGGCAGTGCAAGCAGAACGCCATCCATCATGCCTTACTCCCAAGTGGTTTGGGAATTCAAAAGGTCCAATGTTAGAGTTGTTCTACCCTTAGGCCTTGTTTGATAAGTGAGTTAGAGGGTGGGATAGGATAACTAATCCTATGAGTCTCCTAATTCTATGTTTGATTGCACAAAATGGAAGGGGATTAGTAATCCCATGGGATGGGCAATCCCCTCACTAGGGAGGATTAGTAATACCTTGGGGGACTAGGTATTAACAATCCTATCCCATGAAATTAAATTAAATTGACCTAATTACCCTTGGGATCTCACCCGTGCACCAAAAAACCTCCGAAAATTACCACTAATATAATGGGTATGATATTGGTTGTGTAAAAATTAGATTATCAATGCATTGGTCCATTTTTGAAGAGTGAATTAAAAACATCTATTATTTTCCTACATTTTTTGCGCAATGATTTTAAAACAGTTTTTTTTCTTCATGTTTTGTAAATATTTTGTTTTGTTCCACTTTCATTTTTTTTGTTGCTTTGTGATATTTTTGGAACTTGTAAAACCAAAAAAGACAAATGGAAATGAAAAAAAAATGCATAATAGATTTAATTTAGTAACTTGAATTATTTGTGTGGAACTCAAAAGTGGATTTCACAAACCCAATTGTGCACCGTCGGTGCATGGTGTTGCGTAGCCATAATTGTGTTGGACCTGAATGTAGTATAAAAATGTACATTAGTTGTATTTTTAAACCATTTTAATTTTATTTTCACAAAATAGTAAGTACAGTTAAAAAAGAAGAAGAAGAAAGACTACAAAAATAGGACATTTTAATTGTATTTTCTCTTTTACTTCATTGAGGGCAAAAATTAAAGAAAATTATTGTTTTAATCCAATCTAATCGTGTCCTAAACAAACATGGTATTAACAATTCATTCTATGTTTTTTTTGGGTAAATATTTCATTGTTTCTTGCCTAAAAAACAAATTAGGTAAAATTTTGAAAATTATGGATGAACAAGGGTAATATTGGAACATCAATCTTCCAATCCTATTCTACGTGTGGGAAACAAACATAACATTATTAATTCCATCTCTTTACGAATCACACACCATAATCCCATCTCAATCTCATTTCCTTACTAATCCTATCTAATCCAACTCATTTATCAAACAAGGCCTAGAGTATCTCCGACCCATACTTCATTTCTTTATTTTGGAGAAAAAATATGAAAAAATATTCTTTCAACCCATCATCTAAAACTCTCTTTCATCTGGGAGCATAAACTTTGATCCTCTAGATATAGAGGATGAAGGAAAAAATAGAGGATCTCCTCCAAATATGTATATGTGTTAAAGTTGAGAAATAGAATATTTGGTTGGAGTTGAGATAAATAGTACAATTTTTTAAATCTACTTTTCAAATAAAATATATTAATTTGATCATCTCAAATAGAGATTCGGAGGGTGTTGGATTGGAGATGCTCTTGTACAACTCGATGAGATCACGAGGATAAGAAAAAACAGAAAAACCTTACCACCTCCTGCCCGATTCCCACATTCAAGTTAACACTCACTTCGCTCACACTCCCACCACCACCGCCATGGAAGCAGCTTCAACCGGACCTCCTCGCCTCCACCCTACACCACCCCAACCCCCCACCGACCAACAACTCACCCAAAAACTCCTCCAATTCAACCTCACCCCGACCCCCAAAACCCTCCACGCCCTCCGCAAGAAACACCTCCGAAAAACCCTCCGCAAATCCAACCAAAACCGCCCCACCACTCCCCCCTCCGACGAAGAAGTGGAATTATCGCACTTCCAAGCCCTAAAAACCGAGTACAGAAACTTCACCAGAGCCATCGACGCGAGCAAAACCAAACCCAAGGACGGCGCCGTTCTGATGGTGGGGAATCCGTGGGAGAGGGCGGAGGCGGGAGATGAGTTGAGGGAGGTGGCGAGCAGGGAGGAGTGCGGCGGGGAGAAGCTGAAGGCGGAGCATTTGAGGGAGCTGAGTGGGTTCCTGGAACGGGACCGGGATGAGTTCCGGTGGCTTCTGGATGACGATGTTGAGATTGAAGGGGGGTGGGTGGACGATACTGGGAGGAGGAACTGGGCTCCGCGGAAGCGCGGGGAGAAGGAGTCGATTCGGTTTCTTGTTGATAAGTTCGTCCTTCTGTTCTCCTTGCCTGTGATTAATTATTTGGATATAGCGCTGTTTTTGTACGTGTAGAGAAAGCTTTTTCTTCTTCTTTTTTTTTTTTTTTTTGAATAATTCAGGTATCTGATCCAGCTTTTGCGCACCTCGACTAATCCTGGGTCAATCCCACTGCCTACTTGCGGAGGTCCCAATTAAAGTCAGAGTAAAATTCTGTATGGAATGGCCCTAAGGAGTTGATAACATCTAAGAAGTTGAGACCTTACGAGGGAGCAAACCCTAAGTCCTTAGCCTTGACCACTAGGCCAACACCTTGGGGTTGCACAGAGAGAGAGAGCTTTGATACCATCAAAATGTATATATTTTTCTCTTTTTGCAAAGCATTTCAACAAGCAACCCCGAATCTAAGCATAAATTTGAGTAAACTCTTCGTTGATGACAAAGTTGTGAGTTTAAGAGAGGAAATGACCTTTGGAAACTTGAGCGCCAAAATTTTTAGTCTTGAGTAAGAATACAACTTAATCTGATAGCTTTGAGTCAAGAGCTGTAGTGAATTTAGGAGGGTTTTACTTGGGCTTTGGTTTTGAGTAAAAAAGGGGTAAGGGCTGGTGATGCTCTTTTATGAATAGGAGCCTAAGAAACATGGACACTTCAACAAAGGTAACTTATCTATGTCTGACTTGTTTATGATGCCAACACTTTCTCGGACATGTGTCTCATACTTTTTTTTTTCGTGTCCATAATCAGAAATAAAAATCTCAACTCAATTCGGACACGTGTCCGACAATCATTTTGCAATGTGTCCGATATATCTTAGGTGTCTATGACTAAGAAATCAATACGTAACAATGCATCATAGACACTTACTAAGATGTGATTACCAAAAGGTTGGAATTTGGCATATCATCGTATTAAACAAGTTGGAAAAATGGTATGGTAATGGTTAATCATATTTGAACTTAAATAAGAATGTGTCATTGACCTTTGGCTCAAGAAGTGTTATGGCTAATCATATTTGACCTTCAATTAGAATGTATTGCTGATCTCTGGCTCAGGAAGGTGCAACCGTTGGCACCTATCAAGTATGGGAGAAATTCAATGGCTACGTTTAAGGAGTACTCGAGTCTTATGTCTGTCTAGATTCTTCATTGTTTATTGTTTCATATCTATAAGAGTGTCCACAATGGCATAACCAAAAGTGCTAGGTTTTTAAAGTTAGCAATATTTGTGCAAAATATGGCTCACAATGCTATCATCAAACTTAGCAACCTTCTTAGAAATAATCAAATTTTGAACTTTGGATAACCAAAACTAACAACATTTTGTCAATAATTAAATTTAATTAACCTCACATTCTCAATCAAATACACACATGATTACAAGAAAAACATTATATCTCTTCCCTTTTCCCCTCTCTTTCTTTTTCTTTTTCAACGATGTTTTAAAAAAAAAAAAATTTAAAATTGTTTTTTTTAAACTGTTTGCCCCCCCAGAAAATATTTTTTAACTGTTTTTAAAAATAAAAAAAATTGTTCTTTTTTCGAAAAATTGTTTTGTAGAAGAAATTTTTTTCTCAAAACCTTTTCTTATATAAAAATTAATTTTTTCAAAAACCGTAGTTACACAAAAACTACTTTTATAACAAAATTTCAAAAAAAGTTTAAAAATTATTTTCTATTTCTAATAAATAGTTTTTATTAGTCTCAAAATTTATTTTTAGAAAAAACTATTTCTATGTTCACAATTATTAGTTTTTTTATAATTTAAAAATGTGATGTGACAACTTTTGGTTATTCAATTTTGATTATGCCATTGTGGACCTCTACATTGCTAATCTTAATAATCTCTTAACTGGATAATCAAAAGCTGATGTGGCAACTTTTGATTATTCATTTTTGATTATAGCATTGTGGATACTCTAACTAACTAACTAGTTGAATATATTTAATTTAATGTATCCGCATGATATCTGTGTCTTACTTTTCAGAATATTAACGTATACTCATGTTTGTGTTGTGTTGTGTCGGTGACCCGTGTCCGTATCCATGCTTCTTAGATAGGAGTGTATGTTATAGTTGTTACGAAGTGAAGTTTTGCATGTTTTAGTTGTTATGAAGTTCCACTGTTATGCATTTTTGAGAGTGACAAATTAGTGAAGTTTTGCATGTTTAAGTTGTTATGAAGTTCCACTCCACTGTTATGCATTTTTGATAGTGACTAATTGGTCAAGTTTTGCATGTTTTGTTACGAAGTTCCAGTGTTATGCATTTTTGATAGTTTAAATTTTCACCTATTTTTTGGGCTTATTTTTTACAATATGTTCACACTTTTTTATGGTATTACGATATGTTTCACACTTTTTATGGTATTAGACCATTACTTACATATTTTTATGACTAAGTACAAAGTCTGCACAGAAGTTTTATGAATCTGCTTTGCTAGTTACAAAAATATTTGGTGATTAGTTACAATTTATTATATTTAGTTGCTATAGTATTGAATAGTGTGTACCATGGGCTTCTGTTGTATGTACATGTGTGTGTGTATTATGTAGGTTGAGCATGTGCGTGTGTATTGTGTAGGTTGAGTGGTACGGAATTGAGTGTGAAGGACTGGAAGTTATCAAGGATGATGAGGAAGTCAGAGCTACAGTTTACAGAGGGTCAATTGCTTAAGATTGTTGAAGGGCTTGGGGTGAAAGGACAATGGAGGAATGCAATGTCTGTTGTGGAGTGGGTGTACAGCTCCAAGGAACACAGACATTATAAGAGCAGGTAAATTTGTTCGTGTTCATTTGATTTGTGCTTGGAAATTTTGAAATGTGATCGTTCAGTCTTTAGTTGGAGGAGTAGTTGTTCGAACATTTATGCACTCATTCGAGGATGAAAACTAGACGCATATTAATTGAAACTTAAGAGAATATATTTTGAATAAATGCTTCCCAAAGTTCACTTTGTTTAGGTTTCTACTTTGGCATCAGTTGCAACTTAGTAGAATTTGTAGATCATTATAGTCAAAAGACTTGAAATGTACAGGCTGTCTCTCCATCATAGCCATCACCACATCGCCGTCGCTAAGAGAACCACCACACATTCACCTCTATCACGGCACCTGTCACGTAGCACCTGAAGCCTCTCTCTCTCTCTCTCTCTCTCTCTCTCTCTCTCTCTCTCTGAAGATGATGACGACTTTACTGTCGTCGACGGCTTCTCTGGATCTGTGTTCAGAAACAAGAAGAGAGAAAATTTCATCACTTGTTTTCTGTATCTCCTTCATCGAATTCTATTTGCATTCTATTATGTCATGTTTTTGTCACGTAAAGTAGTATCTTAAAAGGGATGAAATGAGCGGGCGATTTGGAGCTATGAAATGAATCCCATGGATGTACAATAAGTGCAATGCGATGATTTGTTTTGTGTATTTTCAATGACCACGTACAGAGATAACTTTCATTGCTCGGCTATAGCGAACAGAGAAATTTATATGTTAAGTGTGTTTTCAAAAACCACTTATAGAGACTAGTTTTATAGTCTGGTGAGATAAGCTTCTCTTTTTGAGTAGAATCAACATATAAAAATAATGATTTTGGAAAACCACTGAAGAGATAACCTTACTGTTCAGTGTAAATTAACAGTGGAATTTATCCGTCTTGTGCGGCCATTGGAATTTTTTCTCCAACCGTCTAATTTTGTTTTTATCACCGGTGACCAGCATGGAGGCAGTGACCGTCATCTGTGACAGTGCTGGTGGCCATATGTGGTGGCTGAGGAGGGTGTAGCAAATAATGAGGGCAATGTTGGGATTCTATCTCTTTTTTGATTGGTTTGACTTTGGGCATTAAAAACAGGAATAGATGGATTGAGTTAAAACTACATCCACATGGATCTAAGGCTAAAGCTCCCTATTTTATTCAGTTATTTATGTTGTTTAACTGGGTGAATGGTGTGGTTATGAGAGGCTTACTCTTCGAATGAACTTAATAAGGTAGTATACTTCCTCTGTCCCATATTGTTTTTCGATTTTTGGAAGTCATACTTTATTTGGAAACCTCTACGATCCACATAAATATATTTTCTCTCTCCAAATAAATGCATGTGCTTTGGAAATGGACAAACATTATGAGATGGAGGTAGTGTTAGTTATTATGTTAGTCGTGGAATTTGACAATTTTCGCTCATATTCTGTGAGCATTACTATTTTCTTCATTGATTAGTTTATTTTTTGTAGGTTTGTATACACCAAACTTTTGTCAGTTCTTTGCAATGCAAGGAGACCTCGCGAAGCTCTTCAGATCTTCGATGTGATGCGTGTAATGATAAAAACTTTACTACTAATGCTCATGAGAATTATGTGCTTGAATATGTTAATGTTTCGAAGTCCGCTTATCTTTAAAATTGGACGTGTTGTATTGCTGGTCGGAACTTAACTCCAAGTTATTTAGGGAGATTGCCAAATATATCCGGATATGCCTGCATATCACTGCATCGCTGTTACACTAGGTCAAGCTGGTTTTCTGAAAGAACTGATGAAGATTATGGAATGCATGAGGAAAAAACCTGCTAAAAGATTGAAAAATATGCGCCAGAAGAACTGGGAAGCTATTCTTCAACCTGATGTGGTTGTGTTTAACGCTGTAAGAGCTCATCAGTTTGTCTCACTAAATTTTCCCCTCACCAATTAATCTTCGCATTGGCATAACTTCTTTGATTATATCGAATTGTTGGTTAGGTACTGAATGCTTGTGTTCCATCCCGTCAATGGAAGGGTGTATCTTGGGTGTTTGTGCAGTTGAGGAAAAATGGTCTGAGGCCTAATGGAGCAACTTATGGACTTGCAATGGAGGTAATTGGATCTTCAAGTTTAATGGCACGATATGTGTTATGAATCACTATGTTGTATGGATGCTTATTAGTCTAATGTAAGATCGTTGACTGAGCAATTTTATTAAGAGTAAGAGACTCATAGTAGGTAATCTCAAGGAGCAGTTTTATTAATAAAAAATGGTGGCTACATAAAAATGTGGGTAGCCATCCCACAAACATAAAAAAAGAAATCATTGATGCTCAAAATCAGGCACAAAGGGGAACATTCGTAGAGTTCCACTAGAGTTCAATGCTTTTTTTGCCAGACCATCAGCTAAGAAGTTGGCTTCCTTAGAATATCAGTCATTTGATGTCCCATTTACGGTATAGAAGAGTCCTGCAGTAAAAAAATGAGAGGAGAAATCCATGGTGATATGTGGTAAATCATTAAGCAATTGATGAGTAATGCTGGAATCAGTTTCCAAATCCAACTTAGTAGTATAACCATGATCCCATCCAGTATAAGATCCATTCTAACTGCTTTTAGCTTGGTACAAGGTTAGTTGTGGCTCCAATAGCTTGGTTAAAATCTTAAAGCCATCGTCCAAAGAAATCCCTGAAAACCTCTCCAATGCTTGCTTCACCATCTTGGGATAAAACTCTACCAGCAGTATTTCATTTTTATTCTGTTTTGAAAAGGGGGGCAACCACCTGATGCGGTTGACTGTGAAATTTTTTGGAGGGGTTATATGTTTGGATTTGGATTCCTTGAAAGAGTGGTTTCCAACACATTAAAGCTATGAACGTGGAGAAAACTCAGTACATATCATGCCATTGCGTCAGTCACGTACGAGCTTTGGATCTTTTCTATACACTTGAGTATTGACTGGCTTTTACGTGGAACAGATTGTATACCCTAAAACAATTTATTTATATGCTGGCTATATTTTTATTCAAGTCTTACAGGAATTGCTTGTTGAAAGGTTATGTTACGTTCTGGAAAGTTTGACCTTGTACATGAGTACTTTGGAAAAATGAGAAGAACCGGGGAAGCTCCAAAGGCCCTTACTTATAAAGGTATGTTGGCCTCCCTTTACTGTCAAGGGAATTTGGTGTTTGGTGGCTTAAACACTCATTTTCTCCGACTTTCTAGTTCTTGTCCAAACCTTTTGGGAGGAAGGTAAAGTTGATGAAGCAGTTCAAGTAGTCAGAGACATGGAACAAAGGGGAGTGTTTGGGACGGCAAGCGTGTATTATGAGCTAGCTTGCTGCCTTTGCAACAATGGGAGGTGGCAAGAAGCTTTGCTTGAGGTCAGTTTTTTTTTTTTTTGGTATTTCAGGTCATAACATTCTTAGCATTTAGAATTTATATTTGAATAATATGTGTCGGCTTTAATAATTGGTAAATACACCTGAGAATGATATGAAATTTAGAGTGGGCTCTGTGAATGATATAACGTAGTAGTAAACTCTGCTGATTTCAGCTGGACAAACTTGTTCACGTGGTTATGATTGATTTACTCTCACCTATCCAACACTGATTTTGAGTGGTTTAAGCTAGGTTGATCAGTCTATCTCATACAAAAAACAGTGGCAATTGTTGGTCGGGTTTTAGTCGACCTACTAGGTTGTGCTTCTGCTGGTGTTGTGAGTCCATGAAGTTTCAGGTGTTTACAGAGCTATAACTCTGTGCGTCTTTGTGTAGTTAGTACCATTGGAATTGCTCTAATCTTGTTTGCTACTCTGTTTCAATAAAATTATAGACTGATGCGTTCCCTTTCATAGCTGATATTGCTTCAGGATATTGGCGCTTAAGGTTTGCTTCATGACCACACACATATACATTTTTGGGTAAATCAGTAAAGACTTATGTATTCTTTTTTTTTTTTACTGCACCAGGGTAAAACACTGCAGACTGTTGTAGGAATTTGCAATGGTGTTACTGTTATAGATTCATTCTCGAGTCTTGACAGAATAATATTATATCATGATGAACAAGGTCATCAATTTGTGTCATTTCTATATTCCTGTCAGTCTGTTAAATCTATTATCCATGCTACACGAGGAAAATTTATTCAATCTCAAAAACACCTAACTGCAGGTTGCGAAGCTGAAAAAACTTCCTCACACTAAGCCTTTAGAAGTTACCTTCACTGGCATGATAATGTCTTCTTTAAGGGGGGGACACATTCACGGTTGCATCTCTATGTTCCAGCATATCAAAGACCATTGTATGATTGACATTGGCATCATAAATGCCATGCTCAAAGTATACGGAAAGAATGATATGTTCTCGAAAGCAAAGGAGTTGTTTGAAGAGACCAAGAGTATGAAATTTGATTCTAACAACAGCCTGAATGATTTGGGCTCTTCCCTTAGTGCAGATGCATATACTTACTGCATGATGCTTAAGGCTTCTGCTAGCGCTCATCAATGGGAGTACTTTGAGTGTGTGTATAAGGAGATGGCACTCTCTGGGTATGTCCTTGATCAAAGTAAACATGTGTCTCTGCTTATCAAAGCCGCCAGAGCTGGGAAGGTAAATTATAGGCGACTACCTCTCTATCAAATTGGTGTTTTCTATTTCTATGCTCTTCCATTAGTACTTTATACTTCCGTCCATCCCATAGTTTGGTCATCTACTCTATTTTCAGATGTCCCAAAATGTATGTCCATTTTGAAGTCAAAGCACAGAGTTCGTAAGTTTCCGAAACTAATCCTTCCTAATTGTCATTGTATTCTAAAGTTAAAATACAGGGGCAATGTAAGTGATTATTGTCTCCCATGTTTTTTAAATGCAATTATGACTTATTCCCTTAAAAAGATGGAATTCCCAAAAGGGACCACGAATATGGGATGCGATTTTCTGTTTTTTAGGGGGTAGGGGGGTGTTTACCATGTATAAATTATCTGCCCCATAAATACTGGCATGTTAAGAGAAAAGTACACACATTGGTATCTATAATCAATTTCCAAAATGTTGAGAAAATAATTGTTGATGATTTGAGGGCTAAAAGTAAAACTAGTGAACTCCTGAAAACATTAGTAATGAAAACGGAGGTATAGCCAAAGTGTTTCTAGGATCCTTCTCCATACTCGCAAGGGAATGTTGCAGAAGATGGTAGGTCATATATCACAATGAAGGATGTTGGGAAGCTTAGCAACAAGAGGGGAACGTAGTCCCGGATTTTGTGACATGAAATTACTGCAAAATGAGGCTAAATGATCCATCCACTTTGAGGCAGCCAAGGTCAAGAAAAATGCTAAAATATCATGGGCATGATGTACAGCCATCTAACTACTTTAGTGTGTTATTTCTAGAGTTGGTAATGTGGAATTTGCTTTGCTTTTCTTTCCTTTGTTTACCTCTGCACCTGTGGGCGGAAGGAGGCTAAATGTTTCATTGTGCGTAATTTTGTCATTGCTTTGACCTACAGCCATACAGCTACTTTAGTGCGTTGTTTCTAGAGTTGGTAGTGGGGAAGTTGCTTTGGTTTTCTTTTCTTTGTTTACCTCTTGTGTTCGAGCTAGAGATAGACGATTTTATGAGGTTTTTGTTATTTGAAGCAACAGATAGTTCAACATGAGAATATTCTATCTTTTGGTTTCGTAAGTTGGTGGGTGCCATCAATCACTTCTAACATGAATTTAGAATCATGTGTTCGAACTTCAAAAACTAGAAGACTGATAAAAAACCAATCATTCTATTCTCTCAATGTTGATTGTGTGCATAGTACAGATCTGGCTTAGGTTATGGCAACCCATTTTTTTCCCTTTGAAAAGTCCCTCGTGGTACAGTGGTTCGAAGATATCAAAGGTTTCTTGTTTTCAACCATATTGTTCTTGATGCAGGGGCATCTGTTGGAGCATGCATTTGACAGTATTTTGGAAGCTGGTGAAATACCTTATCAATCAGTTTTCAAAGAATTGATATGTCAAGCAATACTTCAGCATGATTATGAAAGAGCTATCAGCATAGTCAAGGTTATGGCTCATGCTCCATTTCAAGTCACTGTAAAGGAGTGGACAGACTTCTTTGAGCGAAATGGAGACAGGATCAGTAGGGAGAGTTTTGAGGAGTTGTTGGAAACTCTCGGTAATAATGATTTGCCTATGGAAGCCACCGTATCAAATTTGACCAAGTCATTGTTATTTCTCTGTAGATCTGATATGGTGGGTGATATGTCAAGGCCAGTAGCTTTTAATGGTTCGTCTGTTGACCAATCACCTTCGGTTGGTGATAATGGGAAATTAGATTGTGGTGGAAGTAGAAATGTGCAGAATTTTTCTGAAAGCACAGAGGGCACTAATGGCAAAACACATGATATACATGGTGTTGGAAAAGGTAACCTATTTATCAGCCTTGAGGATTTGGCTCTTGATGTGACATCTGATGAATCAGCTTATGACTGTCATGATGAATTATTGAATCACACTGAATGTGGAAACCTAGATATGGAAGAGATAGAAATTGATGAACCAACCAGCTTGGTTGGCGACACTCATGAATCCAACCTACCCTCTGCGGACGAAATTCTGGAATCATGGAAGGAGGGCAGGAAAAGCGATGGAATTATTTTCCCCGTTCAGTTTGGTGGAAAGTAAGTGCAAGTTGTTTTTCTCACCTTGTCGAGTGAGCAAAACTATGGTTGTATGTCTTGAGTTAAAGGAGTTCCAAGAGTCGAAAGAATTCTGAAGTAGTACGTAAAGATCTCTTGTGGATGTTTTGTTAGTGGCGCGGGAAGAAGATAATCAACCATTGACCTGCTCAGGGTCGAATATGTCTGAACCGGATGAGATGGGCTTTCATGGCTGAATTAGGGGCTTCAATGAGGCTTTGTGTCTCTTGCTTTGTTATTGTCAGAGTTATTATCTGGCTTAGAGCTTCCTCTGCCGTAAGATTGTTTCTGGGAACAGTGAAGACTTTGGGGACTTGGTTTTGTTTTCAGTTTCCACAGGCGGCGCCTATTTCAGTTTGAGGTCATTAACAAGATTTCATCAAGCTTACCGGTGGGTGGAACTGCATCTTAAGCTTTGTAACTGGTTTGAGTTGATGTTTCATGTCAAATGCATAGTGGGCAGGTATGGGATGCTTGTCGGTACGTTTTATGATTCTTATAATGTAGTATTTTGATTTCTGAAAAACAAATCGAACTTGATGTCTCAGTTTTGACATTAGCTAGTTCTCCTAATCCTCCATACATTTGGTAAAACGTATCAGGAGTTTGATTGAACTGGTTGTAAAGATCTGCATTGCATAAATATTATGAGGGTATCTGGGTTGAAGTGATGAGCAGAGTAGCAGACATAAGAAAGAAGTTCAAATTCAAAGAAGGATTTCTAGGATAACCCCAATCAATAGGAGCAGCCGCATTGTTGTTGAACTCAGGCACTCAGCCCACGATCCCTTACCATGCCAGGATCAGCTCACCTCCATACCCCTTCCCTCAAGATCGCATATATATACACACACACACACTCCCACGCTATGATTCAACTTCTTCATAAGTTTGTTGATAACCCTGTTTTCATTTTAATGGAGGAAAAATAACTCACCTTGGTCAAGTAAATAGTTCATAACCCAATTAACAACTTTTATAGATTGGGTTGAAAGCGAGAGATATAGAGCAGTATCTATACGTGGACACTCCTGATGTAGATCAGCGGGGAGTGGGGGTTGATGACGGTGATTAAAGAGAAGGTAGTGAAGATGCAAGGAAAATTCAGAGCAATCTCAATTATCCCGGATTCTACAGTTTCATTAGATTGAAATTGGGGAATTCTATTCGGTAAAAATCCTAATCATGAATTTGGGAAATCACAATCTGATAGTTGAAATTCAATTCGATAGCTACTAATTTGATATTCCTCTTCTGTTTTTCATGAAGGAAATGATTCCTCGCTAGTCCCAAAAACTGGACATGGTTCTCCATTTGGTGCAAGGGGTCTTCAAAATTTTAAATATAGAGAATGAAAATTGCCACTGGTTCTCCAAATTTGGTTTTCCGAAATGGAGTTATGGATATGGGTTAGAGATGCTCTAACTAGTAAATCATTTGACATTAAAGGTTTTTTACTATATGTTCTTTTTCTTCTTCTTCCCCAACCAAACATACATCCCCAATTCCTAGTCACTTAACTAGTACAAAAACATTTTCATGAACCATGACAACTCAGATGTAGGTATCACGGGAGCCTTGAATCTATTAACCTTATTTGGTGGCACTGAATAAGATATCTGATGCAATACTGGGTTCTTTTCTACATTGTTCCTCTCCTGACCATCAAATGAGACCTTTCTATATGAGATTGCTCCAAGCAACACAGATCCTTCAGGACAGTTCTGCAATAAATTAAGCACCATTAATCATACAATCCACTGGGAGGGAAAAGGGGCATTCCTAGTATTCCAATACCTTTGGGAGCTTGTCTTTGGTTGGTGGCCCCACATAAAATGCCTCACTCTTAAAACTATGTTATCAGAAGAGTGACAACATCATACACAGTTTCAGGAAGACAGCTACATACCTAGGCACTAAACTAGAGGATTTAAAAGCTATCGTTACCCATCACTAGGCCATCAGATTGAGAATAAAAGCTCAGGTGAATGACTTCCTGGATTATGAAGTAATCGCAAGATCATTTAAACATAAATTCCAAGTTAATGTGCAGTAGATCTTTTCGAAATTACATATTTGAAACCTTTTAACATATATTTGATATGAAACTTGAGAGTAGAGGCAGTGATGAAACAAAACTATAAAATAGGTGATGAGGGAGTGGCAGATTAATGAGACAGTATAGCTGACAAAACACGATTAAATTTCCACTTAATACTTTCTCTTCTCCATTATGCAATAATGGTCCTAATGCTTTTCAGAAAACAATATACAGGCAACATTTTGCATTTGATGAATTTAATAGCATCCACAAGCAAGCTAGTAATCTGATATCCTATGTCATGACTCACATATATAAAGTAGAGCTCATTTCTTATATCCAGTCATGTGTGGAACATGTCTCATGTGGAACAGAACTTCTCAAGGAAATGGACCAGCATATTTCAGTAGTGCATTATGCAAGTAAAAAAAGATGCATAATATCATCAAATTATTTTCAAGAAAGTTTTATGTGGTTAAAGAGTATAAACAAATTCTGTAAAGTATTTGTTAAAAATGTGTTGGTCTGCAAATGATGAAAAGGGAACACATAAGAAAGGCAATATGAGAATTATTGAAGCGGAAGGTCAGTTAAGGTATGCACAATTTATCTCATGAAAAGCCTACCAGCTAGGCATTTGGTGAGATTCAATGAGTACCAACATAAGCGTACTACTAAGGAGTTCCCATATACTTTGCACTAAATCAAGTCATCAAATAGGGCTATCACACGGATCAAAAACAAAAATAGGGCTATCACAATTATATTCTCCCACAAAGATAATTGCAATTCAAGATATCAGTGTACTGATGACAGAGAGAAGGCAAAGTCAATAACTTGATAATTCTTATCTCACATGGTTTATGCAGCTCATGAATGAGATTGACAACAAAAAAGAAATTAATTGAAGATGCGGAAAATGCAGACAAACAAGTACTACACATATTCTTAAAAACATGCTAATAGCAGTTGCTCCTTTGGAAGCAAAATTCACCACATTTCGAATGTTTCTTAAAATAAGCCACTACCTTGTCCTCCAATTTTCTTTCAATGAACAGCAGCAGCTGCTTCATCTTTTCCAAGTACTGCACATCGTCATGCCTGAAACAGGATAATTGCCTTGAGAAATTAGCAGCAGCCTAAAGTTGAAATTAGCAACATCCTAAAGTTGATGCATTGGTTGAAGTTAAAGGTTGTTCAAAGTTGTCACCGAATGCTAGAAACCTTATGTGCGACCAACAGCTCCACTGTGAACTATATGATTAACTCAACCTTCTACTCAAATTTATTAACAAAAAAGAAACGAAAAACATCAGCTACTTATTTTGAGAACAGGATGATCATTCCAAGGAGCGAGGCTTTAAATCAGTATCATGCCATCATGCCTTTCAAGAATATGCTAATTATTAATTGGATACTGATAGGTGCGTAAATGTTCACATACGCGCCCCTAATTTATCATTGCTAAGTCTATTTGTATTGTTACTTGGAGTTTTACTCTTTATTCTTGTGTTGCAGGTATTCCGAGGCTTTGTTTCAAAATAAAGTATAATTTTGGATTTTACTCTATATCGAAACAAAGCCTGTGGTCAATTTAATAAAACGATGGACCAAAGTTTGTGATGGATTACGGAAGCGAGAAAGCCGAGAAGCAGCCAATCTAATTCCTATGTGATGACCAACACGCTGACTTGGGCTTGCAATCAAGGGAAGTCGGCTGGGAATAATATAATAAGAAAATAGGGATTTATTGATGCCTACGACGACATATATAAAGGGTCGGCTATAAGCCTATAACACTTATAAAGGGGACCTTTTTGGACGCACTACAGCTTTGGACGGAGGCATTACGGAGGAAAAAACAGAGGGCTGCGCATACACATCTGAAGCACCGCGGCAGTCAGTCACGACAGTGAACAGAAAGATCAACACGATGTTCTCCTCTCCAATGTTCAGCTAAACTCGTTTCTAGGGTGTAGATAAAGCTCGAATTCTGAGTAACGATGTTTATATTTTGATTTAATGTTTTATTATTCGAATAGTGGTGGTATGACTTAAGGATTTATTTGCGGTATTAATTTTCTCTATCAAATGTTGTGTATGATTTTCTAGATTTTTATGCACGTTCATACAACAGTTCTTAATTGTTTGTGATAGCTGAGTAAGATGGATTATGCTCCGTAAGACGCGCCGTACTATTAGACGATCCATGCCATAGAGATAGGTTGTACTGGTAAGACGGTTCGTGCTAGGCGGCGATACCCCATGCTATTTGGCGATTCATAAATATCTTTAGGCAATATCACGAGGGCCCGCGAACCCTAACCATATCTTGATTGGTTCGAATGATAGACCTTTATCATCATATAGAAATTGTTACAACGGATCAAGTGGATTCGAAACCCTAGATCTTTTCTCTCATAAACTCTCTTCACTTTTTAATCGCTTTACATTAATTTATTCTGCGTAATTTTTAGAAATCAACAATGAAATCTCTTTCTGAATTAAGTTAGAAATTAATTAGAACAACTGCAATTTAGCCTTTATAATCCCTGAGGATGATACTCTAAGTACTTACCGCTATCTTTTAGATAGTAGTAATTAGTCTATTTTATTAATTATTTTGGTTATGTAAACGACTCGATCAGATACATAAGGGAGATAGTTCCCATTTGAGTAGCAAACACAAGTTTGGAAACATCAAGGTATAGTCCTAAAACTTCAACAGAATTGAACATTTCTGGAAGGAAATACAAGTTTCAGTCAGGGAAATAAGAGTCATACCTCAGATAAAATTGTAAACTGTATTGACCCTTGGGAGGTTTTGCAGATTTTGGGTATACATCGCCCATGGCATATATACGCTGTGATTTCTAAAACAAATTCAAATAGGAAATAGAGAAGCTTACAACCCACTAAGATAGAACATGATACTTCTAGATTAGCTAAAGCATCGTTGTGAAAGAAACGCTCCAATTTCCAGCATAGAATTGCAAAACGGAGGTGCATAGTGATAAAAAGAACATAACGGGAAGTAAAGCTAGTATGCTAGCACTTTCATGATGAATTCATTACTTGCATCAACTGATTTTAGTTTAATGTCATGGCTGATTTGCTTCTACCACTGCCAAAAGTATGAAAATTGAAAGGCACGAATTAGAGAGGTACTAAAGATGCATGATTGTTATCCTTCAATGTGTCTTCGCACTTATCTGTACCATTCCTTTGTTAAAAAAGGCCATCGGTTATACATTTATGTGCAGCGAAAAAGGGGAAACCGTGCTCATCCACTCTATATACGACACTCAACCACCTAGACACCAAGCAAGCAATAGGAATTCCACCACAAACTCTACCAATGAATAAATGCAACAAATGTTCCAAAAGTAAAAAGTATACGTGAACAATAATTCTCACACCCTCCTCTAGAGAAAAAAAAAAAACAAAAAAACAAAGAACACTTGATGTGTCCACAAAAATTGCCACAATGTGCATTTTCTATGCATTACTATTAATCTTAGTATGTTGTAGCCTTTGAAGGATGATGAAGAGTCTTCCATCACTGAATTATCTTAGTATGTTGTGCATTTTCTATGCAATACTATTAATCTTAGTACATTGCAACCTTCAAAGGATGTCGAAGAATCTTCCAGCATTGAAATAAATATAGGTTTTTGCAACAAGATTATTAAATATCGTATATTATTACATGTTGCTATTTGCATGACAAGGTCCCTAAAATTATTACATGTTCTTAAAAGATAAGAATGAGAGACAAATACTTTAAAGGTAAGAATAGGGGAAACTAACTTCTTACAACTCCATTCCTAAAGGTTCCTAGTCATAGGATTTCTAGTTATGCCTCCAAATAGGCTAGCACATGTTATGGCTAGTCTCAAGTCATCGGTGGGTGCTTGTTAGAGAACTAGTTCACTTAATGTGGCTGTGCATGCCTATTAACTTGGAGGTTTACATGCATGTCAAATATATGTTCATATGATTGCAAATGCGCGGGTAATCCGTGAAATGACAACATCATGGCCATCTTGAGAAAATAACAGTACACATTAAGATTATAGTAATTCACTAAGATGACCCGAATTTTTACATTGCCTCAAAAATTAATACATCTCCAATAACTACAAGTCCTCAAGAACAAATATACATGGTGGGCCTAAAAACCTCCAAAACAATACAGATTTCTAAAGCTAAATCTTTCAAATACTCCAACTCGAGTCCCCACTAACTTTTCTCTGCACCTGAAAAATATAAAACGCCCGGGTAGTATATGCAATACGAGGACAATAACATGGCTAGCAATAAGAATATGCTTAATAAACGAGGATAACAAATAAGTAGGATCATTCTGAATGCTTTTCATTTGTAGGCTCATACCCGGCTCATCTCGATAACATGCCAAGCACCACCCAGGTCAAACTCTGTGTTGGGCACATGGGCCCCATAAACATTCTGGACTCCCCATGGGACAGTCCATCGTACATCTTTCGTAACTCTATGACCCGGTGGGCTTAAACATGTACCAATATGTTCCATGGCTTTCAGCCAAATGCTTTCTGTGTCACGATACAAGAAGTGACAATAACTGAATCAAGAAAGCTTAGACATCAAATGAGTACAAATATGAGAGAATCAAAGAACACTCTTTGCAAAGAGATTTAGCTAAGAATGTATTGCACACTACCCGGTACCTCAAATTATAATCGTGGATGTAAGATATGTGAATTACTGGACCAAGAAACCATAACTTCAAGTAATCACAACGCAACGCAACTCCATCTCCTCTGTCAGATGAGTCCTCCTAAATGGTGAAGAACAAGCCCAAAAGTTTGTGTTAAGAAACTGAGTCCTATAATAATGGGAGGCTAGGTATACTTTGCTTCTCCACCGAATGCTTCCTTTATATGGCTAGAAAATAATTAACCTCAAGGGTGCATGCCACCTAGCAACCAATCCATGCCACATCCATCTTAAACATGCGGTCCAATAGCAGCTCATTCAATAATCCTAAATTAGAAGAAAACAAAAACCCAAATTGGTGAGATAAGTCCACCACCGAATGCCTCTTTCATTTTTTTTTATATTGTCTACTCCCTCCGTTTCAAAATGAGTGACCTTTTTGGAACTCCGTGCCATTTTCAAATGCTTATATCTTTCGATTTATGAAGTTTTATGTGATTTTGAAAACTTTGTTTAATAGAACTAATTATAATCTATGAAACAAGATCCATATTGCATATTTTTTAACGTTCATATTGAAAGATATACACAATTGAAAATGACAAACTTCCCCAAAAAGGTCCCTCATTTTGGAACGGAGGGAGTAATATTCAACTCAAGTAAAATTACAATTTAAGAAAAATACGGGATGTTACAGTCACATAATAGCATTGGGTGGATTCCACGTGGGATATATCCACCCGACACCGAAAAATATCTCGAAAAATAAGTACTTATTTGTAATTTTCAAGCTTAAAAATAATAGGCTTACTGAAATAAAAAAAAATTCAATATGGATCTTTTTGATAGATTAAACTCTATTGACAAAATTAAAAAATTATTTTTGTATGCCCATTATTTTTAAGCTTGAAAATATATCCTTATTTTTGAAGTACTTATTTGAGAAAACGGAACGGGGCTAAAAATGTTTACTTCTTTTTACCATTTTCTCTCTCTTCTCTCATTCCATATTTTGTATGGTGTTGTCAGATCGTTTATCATACTATGTATCATCTGCATGCTTAAACGAAAGTGGTAAATGAAATGACTTTTATTTTTTTGAGAAATGGGAGAAAAAAAGTATTTTACATCCACAAACAGAGCCTAAGTGGAACTCACAGAAGCCGTGGATGTACCCAATTACCATGTCAGAAATCTTTATAACATGCATGTAAAAAAGACAAAGCCGGTGAATTGGGTCAGCTTAAATATTTTGTTATCATGTAAAAAAGGGGATAATATGGTAATTTTAGTGTATTTGGGTATTTTAGTCATTTAGATGTATAGGGTAATATGGTCATTTTAGTGTACATGGGTATTTTATTCAATTTAAATTTAAATATTTACGTAGTTGGATTAATGGGCGGGTTGGGTTTAATTTTAAATAAATAGATTGGGTTGGGTATGAGTAATTGAGTTCATAATTAATGGGTCAATGACCCATTAAAGACCCAACCCACTTATAACTTACCCAATTTAGCCCAAACCCGCACATTTGTCACCCCTAATTTTAACTATCTAAGAGCATCCACAATGGAATAAGCAAAACAAAAAATTGTTAAAATTAGCAATGTTTGATTAAAAAAGTGCTCACATTGGAATAACCAAACCTAGCAACATCTTAACAACTCATCAAATTTTGGCCCTTAAATAATCAAATCTAGCAATATTTTGCCAATAACCAAATTAAGTGGACCCCACCCTACACAAGTTACTACAACCCGGAGGCCTCCTACTTGAGCAACAAACTTGTCATAATTGGTCGCTAAAAAAACTGGGTTCATGTCCAACGCGCCTTCTCTCTCCTCTTTTCTCTGGGTTCTCTGCTTTCCTTTTCAATATTCTCACCGCTGCTTTCTCTTTCTACCACAAATTGAAGGTCGTCCCTCTCAATCGATGGGAATCCAACTCACCGTTGCTTTCATTTTCCTTGTTTTCCTTTGATTTTCTGATTCCATTTGGGTTGGAGATTGTGAATCCATAGTTTGATTCTCTGGTTCCATTGAAGGATGAAAGAAGACAAAATAGCTAACAATGGTAGTAGGCGTGAATGGAGGGAAAAATAAGGGGACGAAACAGCGGGAAAGAATTGGATGGGAGGGAGCAGCGGGAAAATTTTTGGGGATGAAATAGGCGTGAATAATTTGGAGGGAAGGACAGCTAGCTTAGTTTTGATTATGGACAAAAAATAACCAGTGTGGGACTTAGCATTGTTAACTTTAGCAACCTCTATAATGAATAATCAAAATCTGATGTGGCATGTTTTGATTATTCACTTTTGCTTATCCACTATGGATGCTCTAAGCCAATCTAAATCTAATCTCATTAAACCATGCGTGATAGTTGGTCGGTGGTTATTACTTATTAGTAGTAGCACTAAGTACTGCTGTGAGATTACGGGTTCAACTTATATGGAGAGAAATTTGATGTCCGTCATAATTGGTTGAGATGAGGTTGTGGGGGGGCTGAAATCACCCTTGACCCTTCTTGAGCCTCTCTCTCCGTTTGATGAACCGGAGGGGGTTGTTCCTCTGGGAAGAAGCTCCGACGATCTAGTCAGTAAGTGGAGATAGAGGAAAGAAGTTTAGTAAGAAATTATGGAAGGAGAAAGAAGAGAGTAGATGAGGGTGAAAATCGATCCTTGCCCTAGAAAGGGCACTCTTCTATTTATAGGCAAAGATGTAGAGTGCTGAACAAGCTGGTTCTGCAACCCACGTGCTTCGCCACGTTCGGATGACGTCACATGTCAGGAGCATTTACTGAACGCCGTTTGATGGGGATTGCAGAGTCGCGTTTGTCAATGTCAGACAACCAGAGATGTCACTTTGGTTATCAGAGAAGACAACTCACGTATCATCAGAAGCTTCTAGAATGTTCCACAACAACGGTCTCCGAACGTAAAGAACGAGAGGGAACATCACTGAACAGAGCCCTCCTTACCGAACAAAGATAGATCCATTGATAGAAGATTACACTGAACGATAAGGACGACCGCCGAACGTAACGAGCTCTACAACACCCGGAGAACTACCCTGAAGCTCGGTAAAATGCCCAGGATCTGCTTATCCTTAAGGAGAAAATTGATGCGACATGTCAAGATATGACTCAACTTAAAGATTAACTGAGACAACTGAACGATGGATCCGTAGCGGTTCTACCTTTATGACCATTATGAACCTTCAGAAATTTCGGCCCACTAGAGAGGTTAGGTTAGGATAAAGGAACAAACTTCACTTGCACCCCATGCGATTTGGTCAATGTATAGATGAACTCTCTGAACTTCATTTTGTAGCATATAACTCCCATGGGATTCGTCACCGTCAATTTCCCACTGTTGACGAATATAGATCTAATCTAATTAATCTTGCTATAAACATATAAAAAAGTGTAAAACAATGTTGTTTTGCCGAAGGTTCCACTGTAACCGTGAATGTACCGCTAAGGCCGAGTTTTCTTACGATGCTACCATAGAAAAGTTCGGCCTAATAACCATTGATGAATACAGATTTAATCTAATGTAGCTATAAACATTTAAATAGGTGCAAAACAACGTTATTTTGCTGAAGAGTGCAACAAGTCATCCCGAATCCTTCAATCGCGCCTTTCCATAGTTAATCAAAACCTCTTAACACAATCATTTTTGTAAAGAGAGTGGCCCAAAGCCTATCAAAAAAAGAAAAAGAGAGTGGCCCAAACAAATTTGCTTTAATAATGATGTCACGGTTAATAGAATGTCACGAGACTGATAATGCTGAAAAGGAAAAAAAAAAAAAAAAAGAAGAAGAAGAAGAAGAAGATGATGACTTTGGATAATTGTCCTTTTTTAGCAACAGGATGAAAGGTTAAGAGAGATTTCTGTGGAACCAATCAACTAGATATCAGATGAGGAAACCCATCAACATTGGGTGAACGGAATCCAATCGAAACGTGTGATCTTCCGTCATCATTGACATGGACACAAGATGGGTGAAGAAAATGCAAACAACTGAATGAATGCGATTGAAGAAAATGCAAACAACTGATTGCGAATAGGAAAAAGCAACTCTGAAATCCCATTTGGGTTACCTAAGGAGTTCTCCAGGTGGTCAAGACTTGGGACTTAAGGGTTTGATTTCTAAAATCTCAGGTTTCGAAATCCCTTAGCTAGGTGCTATCAATTGGGACCCGCAAGTAGACGGTGAAATTGGTCCTCAAGATTAGTCGAGGTGAATGTAAGATGACTCGACTGCTTGAGATATTTATTTATTTTATTTTATATAAAAGAAAAATAATCCCACTTGGGTTGTCCATATCATGCCCCTCAATCTTCACGTAGTACTAGTAGTTAACATGTATAATATCACAATGGGAAGAGAGTATAGTTAGATTTATATATCTCCATAATAAAACATCCACATGTTTGACATGGTTTTCTTTCTAGTAAGTAGTCCATCATTTGTTTCGGAAAAATGTGTTTACTTCTTAGTGATGGGGCAAAATTTTTGTGATTGAGCTCTTCAAATACACAAATGATAGCCCAGGTGGCTACTAGTCACTTCCTCTGCTGTTGCGATCTTAATGTTTCCCACGGGAACTGATGAGTGATAAGTACTAGTGTGTAAGTTTGGCCTTGAGTATAGAAGATTTTTCTTTGGGTAAATTCCTTGTGTGTACAAGTTCTTCGTACACTTTCCTTACAAGTCTGATTTCCAAAGGTGAGTTTTTATCTATAGGTGTTGATCATTTGGTATCAGAACTAGCCACCTTGTCGAGTATGGATGAATCGAACTGAGGATTTCTGGTTCGAGCCAAGGGAGGAGTGATCTATAGTACTTCAAAAAGTTGAATACTAATGGATGCATGGAGTCATCAAAAGGGAAAGAGCTATCATTGGGCTGCGGCCCTCGCCTTAGAACCCGGTTTTAATGAGCAAGTTATACCATGCGTTTTGTGTCACCTACATTAAGGCACGTTCAGTTGCACACGAAGGATGGAAAAATCAATTCCCTTGTGCCTTAAGGAAAAACAAAATCCTTTTATCATAAACTAAAATCTGCTTCCCATATAGGTAAGGTTCCCAAACTACACAAACCCGGACCATTGGTTTGGTCAAGATTCGAAGCTTAGGAGTTTACCTTTGTTGTTTCCCATTTACCCAAACAGAATAGAAGAAAGTTTTACTATCACAGTGTGCAATGGATTTGCAGGAAAAATAACATTTGAAATATGTAGTACGAGTAACAGAGAGTGCGCTTTATATTACGCTTTTAATTTTACATGAAACACGTCACAGTTCTTGATTCACAATCATAGATTCCTATACTCACTCTCTATACATATATATGGCCTACATATTAATACATATGCACACACACACTTATATGTATAATACTATACCCATACTTGCATATACCTATACGTAGAATCTATGTGCATCCATAGATCGAAGAAGCTCAACTCCACCAGCCCAGAATGGAATGGGTAGAAGCTTGCTACAGGTCAAAGCTGTGGCTATTGAAATGGAAGATTGGGTGATTGGATTTTCTCCTTAAACTCTGGGACCTGCACTCTTTAGCAATGCTTGTCTGGAGAGTTGGAGGACCACACACCATCACACCAACGTCAACATGGCTCCATCGCTCTGCTATCGATCCAAATATCTCTGCACCAAGGATTGCGAATATTAGGGAGTCCATAAAAACAAAACTCTATTTCCCTCTGAAAAAACAGAAGTCTTTATAGGGGTTATTTTATTGTGTATTGACAAAAAAATCAAGGATGTACAATGAAGCATGATACACGCCCAAGGCGCAAATGAGATGATGGTAGAGCAAAACCATCCAAAATAAGAGAGCACCCTAACTCCAAGCGGAAAAAAGAAAAAAAAAAAAAAGCCCCTCTCATTGGCAGCTGAAATTGTCATAAAAAATTTGGGTTTGGGTGCATTCAAAATTTGGGAAAAGGAAATGAAAGAATCTCCTTTCATCTAGTTATTTAGTTCGTAGCTTGGGATAGACAACAAAAAGAAGAAAAGAACAGGAGAATTTAGGGGAAGTGATTTTTCTCCTTTCTTTTTCTTCCATATATATTTCTTTTCCTCTTTCCGTTTCATGTTTTGAGCTCTCTCTTATCTTTCCCTCTTTCCTTAAGAACACACAAAAAGAAGTTAACTCTTTCTCTTTCCTTTACAAACCCAAAAGGAGAACTACACTGCTTTCTCTTAGGCTACGTTCAGTTGTCGAGAAAGTTGTGTAGGAAATTGGTTCCTTGAAAAAGTGAAGTAAAGGAAAATGAATTTTATTTTCTCGTATGTATTCTGTTGACAAGAAATCTTACAGAAAAATAAAATTTTCTTCCTTTTGGCAAGACCTATTTTGCAGGAAAGTGTTTCCCAATGGAAAAATTAAAGCTAAGGATCCTACAACTTTCCTGGTAACTAAACACGCAGAAAATTACAGAAAAATTAATTTTCCCATCCTTTTCGTACGTGCAACTGAACGGGACTCTAAGTCTCTCTCGGATCTCTCTCTCCCACTTCATTTACCTCCTCCGTTTTCTTTCCTGTCCACAAGTTCCAAACCTCCAAACCTCATCAAGGTTTTTGTTTTTGGGTAATTACAAGGTTTTTGTTTCTTATCAATCAATCAATCATTAATCAATATCCTATACAAATGTGTTGAGCCCTAGAAATTTTCTAAAATCACAATCCTAAATTCCTAGAATTTTAACTTTTTTTAATTGTTAAAAGGGGTGGGAGGGAAACATGGGTCCAAATCCAGAGGAGAGAGAGTGTGTGGGAACATGGGTTTGGCCGAGTCCTGACTGAAGGGAAGGGAAAATTATTCAATGCTCTTTGGACATGGCTGTCCCAAACTATTTCCCTACTACACATTTGCGTGGTCTCCACCGCAAAATGTGTGAAACCCACACAAATGTGTGGTAGATGAGAGTTTGGGGCACTCCACGTGGTGCCCCGTGCATTGAACGGGACACGGCACTAGTACTATTATAGAGGTAGAGTACAGTCGATAAAAATTAAAAAGAACCGCGTTCTATGCACATTAAATCATACATTGGTTAATCAACCATTCTAAACGGTTGTCTAATAAAACAATATTCAATTAAAACCAAGGGTAAATTTCACTTACCTTCCTTGAGGTTTATAACAATTACAAACACCTCCCCTCATATTTTTAAAATTACACTTACCTCCTCTGTCAGAGTTTTAGGAGCTAACAAATTTTAATAGGGAAAGCAAATTTACTTTTTTACCCCTTCGTTGACCTCCCCTAGGATTTCTAATAACAATAGATACCTCCTCTCATATTTAATATTTTTGCAAGTATATTTATAGCGTCTAAAGTTTTATTCTAATATACAAATAAGTAAATCTATTACTAAAGATATACTCTTCTGTCCCAATTTGTTGGTCCTCTTTGGGAGTACGTGCCATTTTTCAATTAATTACATCTTGCAATCTATAATCTTTTAGGTGATTTTAAAAACTTCGTATAAAAGAGCTCATTGAGATCTATCAAACAAATCCATATTTGATATAAAATACATTATAGATTAAGAGATATATATATATATATATATATAGAGCCAATTTTTTTTAGACTTCCAAAGAAGGAAAGAGGACCAAGAATTTGGGACAGAGGAAGTATCATACATGTGTCTGAGCTTTAAAATGGCAAAAGAAATTGAATAAAGACAAAGGATTACTTTTATCTTTAGTAATTTTTTTAAGATTTTGATCATAATTTTATATTTTTTAGATTTCTCCCGTTGAGACAAACCTATAATTCAAAAAAAAAAAAAGTAAATACAAAAGTAAACGCAAAACTAACAAAAGGACTTACACGACAATGAAAAACAAGACTGGTAATATTACAATAACATTGCAAAATACTCCAGGTAACATAGTTGTAAAAGAATTTAGACATTCATAAAAATATTGGATGGTAATAAATCCAAAATTGAGGACCTACGGTCAAAATGCAAAAAAAAAAAAAAAAAAACCCTTAAGACTTACTTAAGTTTGACCAAAAACCTGATGGGTGGAGGTGCAGGTGAAGGTGAAAATTTTTACAGTGGTGCTGGTCCTGAAAATGAGTTAAAAAAATGTTTCACAAGGTAGAATTTTGGAGAGGATGGGTTGAGCATTGATGGTTTGCGTTCATTCATGGTTTTACTAAACAAGGCAATAAATCACAATCACAATTGTGGTTGGGTTTTGGCCAAGAGTTGCAAGGGAACAACAAAAAAGTTCACTTAGACTTTTTTTTGCTTTTTTACTTAGTTTAATAATATAATGAGTATAGGTTGAAAGACAAAGGACCGTAGCATGGAAGATAACATTAAAACTAATTTTTTTCAATGTTTATTAGCTAGGCAATTGATTTAGTTTAGAGGAGTAATTGATTATTTATAATATGTATTCACTATCTAAATATTAAATTAGGATATAAGAAAAAAACATTTAGGACAAGAATTTCAATTAACATGTATACCTATCATGATATTTACAACTAAATACAAATGAAGATATGGGTAACTACAAAAATCTTGAACCTTCATAAAAAAGAAAGGGAAACTAATTCCTTTTTACATATGTCCACAAATGTAATGGTTTCAAAAAAAAATTTTAATTTTTCCTAAAGCTTCATTTATGATTAGATTTAATGGATGATGTTAGCAATTTCCGTCATACGTAGTAATGGTGCCGGAGGGGGGAATCTGCAATCGACAACTAAAGCAAAGGGAGGTAAGTGCAATTTTAGAAATCTGAGGGGAGGTGTTTGTAATTGTCAGAAACCTCAGGGGAGGTAAGTGAAATTTACCCTAAAACCAAAGCTGAGTATTAAACGAAAGTTTCTGTTTGTCTTTATCTACTTCATCAATTATTTAATGTAAGATGTGTTTTGAGGAAATACCTTCGAAATCCGGTCTGCGTCCATACCGAATACTATTTGAAGTAGCAGCATAATCCTCACTCGACTCCTTTTGTGCACTTGGCTGATTATTCTGCATGGTTCCAACATTTTGCCCATCATCTTCATCTGATCCTTTTGCTGAAGTTTTCCTTTCCCAAATATGCCACAGACCAACCACAACGCCACCAAAGATAATGGGACTCCCAACCATACAAGCAACAAATAGAAGCCCCTTGTACCACCAAGAAGATATACCAAAAGCGTTTATATAAAATGTTTGTAACAAGCCCACAGAAAGAACGAATCCGATCGTAGACAATATGACATAAAGTCCAGACCAAGTGATATTTCCTGTGCCAACCAATACTGAAATGCCGCATGGGTTGCGGACAGGAAATCCGAAAGAGCTCACAGACTTGGTTACTATACCCTCCTCCTGCAGTGGGGAACCGTTAGATACTAGAAACTAAGAGAAGAGACGAATAGGGAAGGAAAACAAAAGTAGATTTACCAGCGGAGGTTCTGATTCTCGTGTGACGTAAGTTTGAATCTCAAGATTCAGCATGTCCAAGAAAAATGGACAGATTGATTCCATGTCGAGGCCATAAAGAAGAGGAAGCTCATCCGAGTTTTTCACAGCCCAAATAATTAAGACATTTCTTGGGAGACATGGTTTCCTATCATTAATACGGTGGAGAATATCACTCAAGATAGCAAGGAATGGTGATATTCCAATTCCTCCTGCGACTAAAATAAGGTTTTCATACCTTAAAACAAGTACACACACACACACACACACAAAAAAAAACCGTCAGTCCATCACACAAAATTTTAAAACAAGAAAATTTAAACATCTAGCATGTCTGTCTAGTCATGAAGTCAGTTGGAAGATATGTAGGAAATTTTCCATGGATCGTGGTCCAATTCTCCCGCTTTAACCTTCCACACAACTTTGCCACACTTCAAGAAGTCGTAAATTTGAAAAGAAACTTGGGTTTGAAAATATAATGTTGGTTTGGAAAATCACATGGCTAACTTCGGATCACCTACTTAGTAATAATTAAGTTCTCGTAGAGAGCCAAACTATATGCAGCATCATAATTGGCTATTATCAATTCTAAATAAATGTTAGTAGTATGACCAACTGATTCACCATAATTAGCATTTGAAATGCACATATATGCAGTACAATAAAAGTAGACGTACATTAAGTGGTATGGGGATTCATGCCCATATGGCCCCTCTACAGAAACAGTTATGTTTGCATGAGGCTGTAACGATTCCAACGCACAGTCCTCCTTGGGACCATTTAAGATTCTCCCCTTTAGCTTTTCCGTCCATTTGCCAAGAACCTTAATGAGAATTGCCATATGGTGCTTCCCATCCAAAGGACTTGATGAGACGCTAAAAGGATGCCATTGCAGCCAGGATAATTCCCGAACTTGAAGAAAAATAAAACTGAGGGCATTGTATTGCAGATCTACATTATCAACAACTAAACAGTGAGAATTGGATTGAAAAGAGCAAGAACTAAAAGATGCTCAGTTACTGTTTCAGAATCAGCTTTTAGAATACTTGGTTTTGAAAACACAAACACTTGTCGTGGTCATATAACTTATTCCGTTGTGAAACTGTTCAGAATTGAAAAGATCTATTTGGTGTTTTCTTTAGAAAAGGTATATTTCCAAATAAAATACCTTAAAACAAGTTTGGAAATTCGTCAACAAAAAAAGAAAAGAAAAGAAAAGAGTTTTCTGAAAAAATTGTTTTGGAAAACTGAACTGAAACAGAACCAGGAAGGAAGGATTTTAAGAGCTTTTATTACTTGCTGGTTTTGAAACGACCAGTTCCACCGTTCCACTGGGAAGACAACTGGCCGATATTACTTTGACAGTCCTTCTTGATTGACAGAATCTAAGAAATCGATCAAGTATGAAGATAAATATTCCTCCAGCAGCTATACTGAATATGAAATCACCAACATGCATGGCCAAGAAGACAACAAAGACAATGTATAGTTGATGTGTATAGAAGAACAACTCGAAGTTTTGTCTCCTCACTGGCCGAAGTGACGTCACCCACATGAATAGACCAGCTGCAAGGCTGATGACTCCAGCTAGGTTCGCCACACCAATGTTTTTCCACTCCAATATCTGCGTGAAATAATTAAGCAAGACTTAGCATCTTGCTCCATTTTCTCTTTTACGCTTTCTAGAGCATCATACAGTATTCAGTGACTGGAGAAAAGGAGACTATTTATAGAGGGGTTTGTACCAAAAAATGAACACTAATATGGGAGTGCCACAACGCGAGTATTTGACCCAAAAGAAGGAAAAAACAGTTGAGATTTCTTCAACCCATGATCTGGTGAAATGTAAATCAAGTGCTTTGAAGTGGCTCCTTCATGGAATGAAATGGAGACATGTGGCCATGCTTTGTGCAAGAAAAGAATTGGTGCTGCAAATGGCTTATAATGATGTGCACTGGAAACATGCAAATGGAGATCAAACGTGAGTTAGTGGATAGTGGTTACTGCTTGTGTAGGTTGAATCCTCAACCGTTATGGCTCTCTCTCTATATAAGGAAGAAACAAGAAGAACTCGACCACACAACTCAAACACTAGTTTATCTTTCAATTTCAGTTTTCGTAGTCTAGAATTATTTCCTTTTCTGCAACTCCATAGTTGCAACCTTTATTTTCGATAATGGAAATCCCTAACATTTTCTATTTCTATGGCACATCACTTGAGAAAATTAGAAGTCCAAGTCATCGGGGCAAAGAGACCTGCAATCTCTTGTTTGAAGTCAGATTTTCGCGCACTCACCTCACTTTTCACACCGGACCAAACGTGGTCCTGGCACGCCCGCGCATTTTTCTTGATCATGTTTCGCCTTTTCGAGGGAAACAAGAGGAAACTATAAAATGCAAGGATTTTGGTTAAAAGCATTTTATGGACTCTATCAAAGCAGTGCTAACACCCGTTACCACAAACAAGCTTAAATTAGGGTAAACTTTCATTTTTTCTGTTTGTTGAATAGCTTGACATGTACTGTTGGTCTCTTTCCTAATACCTTATGCTTCGGGGACAATTGGTGACTTACCATGGTAAGAGCTTTGGCTTATAGGAGATCTTGGATTCAATTCTCTAGTCTCTCCATTTGTATTTGTTTCCCGCTTGTGTTCTGCTTATCCCCTTTGCATTTTGTTACTCTTTGTTTGGATGTTCATATCTTTACATGCAAGACAGGGCTGCACTAAACCTAAACTTTGGGGACGATTGATGACTTAACATTGACACATTGTTGTTGTATGTTTTCATCATCAAGGCTGTTTGCTGTCACTTGATCTGCATGTTAGTCCAAGTTAGTCCCAAGTTTCATGCACTCTTCTTATGCTTTCGATTTTATCCAACAGTTTGGATAGATGTGGGCATATGTATTTTGAAGGGTATAAGTATTGGAAGTGTCCATACACTGGTCTTCTGGGAATTGGCAGGCAATACAATAGTTTGATGTCACTGGAGGTGGAGGAAGACTGGAAGAGAGAGATTGAGGCTGCCTTAGAGAGAGAGAGAGAGAGAGAGAGGAATGGCAGTGGAGAGTTGTCAATAAGAGAGCAATGTAGAACAGTTGAAGTGAAGTAGTCTTTGTATAATTGGACCTCCCTTGTTATAGGAGGGTTGGAGGAGGGAACCAAAGAGTAATATAATGCAGTTGAAGTGAAGTAGTCTTTGTATGTTCGGACTCCCTTATAATAGGAAGGTTGCAGGAGGGGTCCAACTCATCTGAGGACAGGTGGCCCCTCGGCCCCCTCCTTGTCGCCTGGGCAGATTGGAGGTGATAAAACCTCCTCTGCAACTCCTAGAGTCAGACTTAAGCTACCTGAGCTTGTGAGAAGTTCTTCCACGGAGATGTCATACAGGGTTTACTGGGAGTCATGAGGTGCCGGCTTTCTCATTAGGAAGTCATTCCGAGGCAGAGCGTCTGGAGGCAGTGGCAGGCTTAGTTGATGATGAGAAATGCCAGTGGTATGGTATGAGTTGCTTAGGTACGCGTGTGACATAACGGATACCGACAATACTAGCTATTATTGTGGTTATCGGTGCAAAAGACCGCAAAGAATTGTCAATTGGACCCTGGAACTGTAGGCAAAGCGGACCCGAAATTTCCTAAGAGCAACCAGTGTTAAGGACCACGTCAAAAATTGTTTTCATTTTTCAGTTGTCTTGAATCCAGAAGTTTTACATTCCCTGCTAATAATTTCATCAACTTGTGGTATATGATTCATCTAGTTTTCTTAGAAGGAAGTCACAGAAAAAATTTCATTCAATCACCTGTAATTCGCAAATTTCAATTTCTTTTTTCTATCAATTTTATCCAAAACGGCCGCAGCCTAGTAATTTCGACTCAAAGGAAATGTCAATCCTGCACTATGTACACCTGCGTGTTTCAACCAATGAAGAAACAAGTATGTGAGTGGTGGAACACAAATATAAGGACTTGTGGAATGTATGCTGCATGTATCCTGGGTGGTCGCTCAAATGGAAGCAAAAAATATCGTGGAAACTCACTTGACTTAGGAGACGACCTTGCAATGCCCATGCTATTACGTAGAATAGCCCATGGAGAGTAAAGAGGAGCATAGTGAGATGTCCCAACCATACATGATATCTAGTCGCGTGCTCAAAAGGGATATCTACAAGGCGGAGAAGAACCGAACCCCTTGCAACAGGGAGAAACAAAAATGCCAAGCAAAGTAACCCAATCATACCAAAGCGAAGTCCTGTCAGCTCCAGCATCAAATAACTGAAAAACAAGTGCCGGACGTAATTTAGTCGATCAAAACCAATCTTTTACATACTGAAAGAAAGATGCTATATGTCATCATATTTTTTTTGTCACCTTTTTAAGTCACCGCTTACTTTGATACCAATGATTGGTTCTTTGTTTCGAAACAACTATCAAGAAATAGTGAAGTCAAAAGTATCTTGCCACATAATCAGGTGAAATCAAATCCTGAGAAATCATGGTGATAAGATCCAAGCCTCCTATAACTGAAAACAATAAAATGGCTAACACTTACGTGGCAATTAAATCTGAAATAGATGGTAGCTAGAGGACAAACATCCAATATTTGGACATATGATTTCTCTTATAGTGAGAACCCAAGTCACATAATGCACGTGGGTGTGCAGGTGCACAAGTGTGAAAGCATCTTTCAAAAACCTCCCAAACAACTACAATTCATGAGTGCGAGGATTGAGAGCGCGAGCGCAGAGCAAGAATTGAGAACAAAAGCAAAGGCCATTTTGAACTAAGGTGAGAACTACCAAATCTTAGTTTTCTCAACCATCAGTTATATGGCTTTGGAAAGAACAAACAGAGCATGGTGCGAATCTAGTCTGTGAAACCAATCTATAGAAAATACCCAACAGAGCCATTAGATAACAGAAGAAATGAATATCCCACTTCTAGACATACACAACTGTGCAGTTCAAATGCCAAACGTTTCTTCAAATGCTCTTCGGGTAAAAAAAAAAAAAAAGGACACCATATTGCAACAGTATCATCTCCTCATGCAATGGTATCGTTTCCTCATTCTGGTATCCTTTTCCTTAAGCAATTGAAAAATGCAGTAAAATCTACCAAACTGGAAGTGGAAAATTCAATCCAAGGACTCTGTGGCTTGGTTTTTTTTCGTGGGACTAGGCCATAGGATTGGATTAGTCATTCCGAGCAAAGGATGGTCACATGTATGCCGATATTTTATTTTATTTTTATTGAAGAATGGACTAACTATGCAGTCCGGACTAATATTTTAGTTTACTTGGGTATGGAGCTCCAAACATGGGATACACAGGATAAGGCAAATCTGATCATCTATTCTGCAAAAACCTAAACATAGGACTCATGGCATTATGCTCCAATAGTCCCAGGAAAACAATCCCTGGCCAAATAGTCCCGGGAGCCTAATTCCCTAATTGAATCTGATGAAACAAACGAGACCTATGGGCAATATGAAGTTGGAACTTGTAATTCATAATTTTTCTTATTAATTGGGGATGCATGTATCTCTAGTACGATACATGATAATATTTAGTTTTATCACATTGGTAGATGTACAGTACTCTAGGGACTAGTGATTTATTCTAGGTTCATCTTTGTAGTTCTATAAAAGGGCATCATATGTTACACAATAAATACAATCAAGTCTTTCTTTGGTAAAGTTATAGTTCTGTAGGAACTCTGTAGGGCTCCGCCCCTAAATCTCCACAAACTTCTCTGTTTTCTTTTCTTTTATTATTTGCTTCCACTGCCCCCAAAAATTCCAACATGGTACCGGAGCGGGTTGCGTGGGTTGCGTTCATTATATGGGCGTAACCAAGTGATTACATTCCTACCCCCTATTATTATCGTGTTCAACCCCAAAAATATTTTGCCTGAACAGCTTGTTTTGAAAATGGTGGATTTCAAGAAAAAAAATGTTCCCATGATCCAATGCAAAAAGTTTTTTAGAAAAATCAAAATTTTCATGGTAGCCAATTGCTACAAAGTTTAAAAAAAAATGCCAAAAGGCAATGAGCATGTTGGGAAGTCGATCTTTTTTCGCTTCTCAAAAAAGAAATTTGGGCTTGTCAAATGACACCCAAAAAGGGAGCCAATCTCCCAACAAAAAAAATGGGCCGCAGCCAAATTGAAAAGTTGTTTGAGTATTCAACTAATTTTGCAGGATCATGGAGAACGAAAATGCGACCATCATTGTCAAAATTTCATTCAAGAATCTCTTGAATGAGATTGTGGAAAAATTCCACATCGCACCACCATTTGGGAATCCTACCAAACTGTAGGAAAAAAGTTCCGGGCAAGTGTTGAAATTCAAGACAATGTTGTTCAAGGAGGAAAAATCAAACTTTCCAGTTCCTTGCACAAAAAGAAGATCGAAGCAGAGCAAGAAGCTGCTAAAATTGCCATTGAGCACATGAGAGATTTTCTAAATTTTGAAGTTGATGATTTCAACCTTCATGACAATGAAATATATCATCAACATCTCGAACAAGTTGACTTTGCGTTGGTTGAAGCATTTCAAGAAAACAAGGCTCTCAAGGATGAAATTGCAAAAATCCAGACAAAGGCAAATGATGCAAAAATTATGAATTAAGGGGGGGTGGGGGTGGGGGTGTTGGAACTTGTAATTCATAATTTTCTTATTAATTGGAGATTCATGTATCTCTAGTAAGATACATGATAATATTTAGTTTTATCTCATGTGCAGTCCTCTAGAGACTAGTGATTCATTCTCTTGATTCACCTATGTAGTCCTATAAAAGGACATCTTATGTTATGTTTTTATATATCAAAAAAATAACACAGAAGCATCTTCAATTCTTATTATCCAGCTAAATCCAAGAAAAGATTCATAAGCAGTCAAAGCAGCATAGATTATGTACCTTTCCTCTACAAAGGTCAACTGAAACTTGGATAGGATGTTGAAGTTCGCTAGAGTGTATGCATAAACAGCCCATATGGTAAACATAGAAAAGAGGAGAATCCCAATCAACTCAGCAGCAGAAACAACCCCAAATGGTCCATCCACAATAACTGGGAATGTCCACAACCGGAACCATGGATTTTTTGACAACTTCTTCCTGCAAGGAAAGTTTTCTACTACCAAATTAATCTTACTAACACATAGCCAAGCTTAATAGACAATAAAACGGCACGTGGATTCACTCAAATAATTCGTAAAAATGGGACACACAAGTACTTCTCATGTGACAAAATCACCTACTCTTGGAATTCCTCTTCCCCAGATAAGAAAAGATGTGCTATAGCCAGAAATGCAATGACAAGAATTGGGGCACTGAATACCAGAAATATACTCCCTGCAATTTTGCCAAATCAAAAATTGAGATAAGGAAACTGTCAGTGAAGTTTAGCAGTGACATTTAGGCTCCATTTGGTTAAATGGATATCCCAAATGGAAGACTTCCATGTCTAATTCCTCCAAAAAAGTACAACAGATTTAGCAATAGATGACTTGAAAAGTTTTCTCCTGTTAAATTGTAATTTCCAATCCATAAGAATAAACCTCCCAAACTGTACGTCAAAACCCAACATATAAATTAACAGATGCATATTTGAGATACTCTCAATAAACAGTATCAACCCTTTTGCAAATGAAATCTCCGATTCGACTCTCAGCGTGCTATTGTGTCATGGTCAGTCCATATGGACTTCACCCAGGATTAATTGAACCCAGCAGAGAAGGTGGGATCAGTGGGGTTTTTTTTTTCTGATCGGTAAAAATCAATATTTTTAGAATAGTTAGATTAACAACTTGAGTGAGGAATTGAACTCATGAACTCCGTTCTAGAACATAAGTACGCCATGATGCCGCCTCCTGGCGAAGGTGGGATTAGTCGGTCCAGTGTGCTGGATACCAAATTATTGGGAAAAAATTGTGTTCTTGTGAAATCAACCTACATTGGAGGAAGTCTTAAAAGTAAAAAATAAGAAGTTCACCTGTGATCCCAAACACAGTTCCAGTGGTGGAGTGAAGGTATTTCTCATACCAGCCATTGACAAACTCAGATGGGTAAAGGAAGATGAAAGTAGCCCAGGAAATAAAGATAACCCACATTGTGAGTTTGAGAACAAGTTTGGTGGATGATGCCAATATGGATTTGAACTTGCCATAATCAAGGCCATTATTGCCTTTGGTCGAAAGAAGAGGTATTTCTGCAGAGTGTTCATCCATTGAAAAAACCAGAATATCAAGGGGGAATAGGCTTTTGAGCAATAAAAAAACCTAGTTTAAAAGTCTGATTATATACACAAGAAGACTCCAAGAAACACCAAACCCATCACAATCTGACCTTTACTAGAGAATAATCTGGGAATTCGAAGAAATGGAATCTTGGCCACTGGAGCTCAAAAATTCTTCTGAAATGGAATCTCAGAACCAATATTTTATTTGGACTTTGGTCAAGTTCTTTCTTTATATCATTTCCACTCTTTACTCAGATTTTTATCAGAACTTGAGTAAAAATTTAGATAAAAATTTAATTTGATATTGTGTGTTTCAATAGAAAAACTCAAACACAAGCACAAATATACACAAATTTGAGTAAAAACTTCATTAATGGCACTATTGTAAATTTACAAGTGTGAAATTTGTCTTCAAAAATTTGAATAAGGGTTTGATTCTAAACTAAATTTGAGTAAAACTCAGATTCAGTATAATTTTGGGTAAGACGTGGATGAGAATTTTTGGTGATTTTTACTCAAATTTAAGTTTGAGCAAGGAGTGAAGATGTTATTAGAACCAGTCGTACAACAATATCATCGTATGTTGTCAGCAGTTGATAAAAATATCTTGAAAATGACAAAACAACCACCAATTGCTCAACACCACACACATAAATGAAGCGATATCATGAAGTGACTCCATCGGTCCATCCTAGGTATAACGTATCTTAACCAGATTGCCCAATTTTCCTGACCTTATTTCTTCTTCGGTCTTAAGTTCGTCCACGAGGCGCAAAATAGTAACAAATAATTTCAAATAATTTCAGATATTAATTGAAATCTAACAATTGTTAATAAACTTTCACATGCATTAATGGACTTTTTTAAATATCAATACATCTTTTACTTATTATTCTCCACTTTTTAGGCCAAGGTTAGCATTTTCTTTCTTAGTTTTTACAAAACATCCACACTGCCGGCCATTTTTTTCAAAATTTCTTGCTATTTCTCAAAAATAGCACAAAAAAATTATCTCGTATATAAATAAATAAAACTATCTAGGGGTGTCACACCACAATGCCATAATTCTGTAAAATTTGGCAAATGTCACTTCCTTTGTCATATATGGCAAAATTGTCATTTATTGAGAATGAGAGATCGAAAGTAATAACAAAATGATATTCATAGCTATGGATACTCTTAGCCGAACTGACAAAGAAACGAAGTCACTAGATCAAGTTTGACCTTGTGCTTAAATTTTTTGAGCTTGTTAAGTTTTTTAGCTAAACTTTGATGAAAAGTATTTGTGCACACCCTCTTTATGAATTTTTGTGGCTCATTTTATTTTTGGGTGTATGGTACACGTTTTACAAAATTTGTGTCTCATTTAATGAATTTTTGTGGCCTGACATATGAATATTTTTGGTAATTTATTTTACGAATTTTCGTGGTGGTGTTTTTGAATTTTGTTGTCAAAAAAAGGCGGCTCAAATTTATGAAATTTTTTGGTGCTGTTAATGAATTTTTTTTATCCAAATATACTAATTTTTGGTGTTCCATTATGAGATTTTGTGGTGATTAACAAATTTTTTGTGACAAATTCCGAAGTACCAAACAAAAAAAAAAACAATTTTTTTGTGACTCAAAATATATAAAGAAATACTGTACACTAATTTTAGGGATGTTTATCTTAACCTTATCCAAATTTAACAAGTTCCTAATTAGCTTGTTTAGCATGTTTAAACATTTCAAACTATCCGAAATCAGCTGAAAACCAAACTTGAATAATTTGGAATTGTAGTTCAATTGGTCAGGGAAGTATAACTCCTTTTACAGCTCTAAGATGGGTAGAATATGCCTGTGTAGCGGATGGCATGATCCAGTGCTCAACTCGTTTACCAGAACTACTTGGGGGCTGGGTCAGTATCCCATCAACCGCAGCTATAATATGGTAGTGCACTCCTGCATTACAATGGCATAATGCAGCAAATGATTTAGTTTTGTCCCCATTTATATTTGTGTAGAGATGAATCAGGTTATCTTTTTTTTACTATAGATTGTAAATCTAATTACTAATGTAGCAATTTTTTTTTTTTTTTTGTCAAAATGTTAGGAGTTTTCATTGATAGGAGAAACAGTACATCAATGAGAGCAAGATCCCCACAACACAACGGACGAGACCAGTAGGAAAGCACATCACTCTCACACACAAATCTTTTGGGCACAACATTCACCACAGAAAAAACGCACAATCAAACCAAAGGAAACCTCTAAAGGGGAGCAAATAGCCCCATCAGGAGTAGGAAACCAAAAAAATAAACGCAACAGGGAAAAATAAACCAAAACCTACAAAAAAAAGATCTACACTCTTAAATCCAGTCACTAAGATCGCAGATCACTACAGCTACCACACCCCACCATCTAGCAACACCAACAGCTATCTCCGTCCCACAACAACAACCTTATCAGGGCTCGAACAAGCAACGCCCAAATGACAAGGTCGGGCTGGCCTGATAACGCCGATAAACTTGCATGGTAAGGAAGATTGGGAAAGAGAGCACATAGGCGGACTGCACACGGACAATTGGTGCCATTGACGGGGAGCACCAAACTCATGGAGGGACAGATCTAGAGAGAGAGAGAGGAAGAGGAAACAGAACCCCAGTCGTAATCATGTCACCGGATAAACCGTCACTCCGGTTCCAGGGGCTTATTCACCGGAGGGTCTCACCAAGCGACCCAACAACCTATCATAGCAGGGAGTGGATGACCGGTGATGGAGGGGTGGGGTGAGGCGGCAGCCCTAGCCCCCTACTAGGAAACCCTACCGGATGTTTGTAGAGAGAAGGCAGAGAAGGGAGAGAGAGAGAGAGAGAGAGAGAGAGAGAGAGAGAGAGGAACTAATGTGCTAAATATGCCACTTAACTTATTTTTTTGTCCTTAATCAAATTTTTTTCGCATTTGTTAGTTTTTTGTCAATTTTTGGGGGATTATTGTTTCTTCATGACCATATAAATCAACAAAAGTAAAAAACTATGATCGAAATCCAATTTTTTTGAATAAAGATGAAAAAATTGGCTTATTGGTTTATTTTTGTCTTTATTCAAAAAAATTAGCTTTTGATCGTAATTTTTTATTTTTTAGATTCCTTTCATCATGACGAAGCAATAATTCCCAAAAAAATTGACGAAAAATTAACAAATGCAAAAAAAAAAAATTGAATAAGGACAAAAAAAGAAGCTAAGTTGCTTATTTAGCCAAACAACCCCTAAATAGGTGCAAAACAACGTTGTTTTGTTGTAGAGTGCATTACATCATCCTGAATCCTTCGATCACACAACTTTTCACTTATGGAGAGAGTGACCCAAAAATATCTCTATTATAAAACAAAAGAGTGTGGGGATAAGTTGTTAGAATGGTTAGGATTCATTTGATCCAATGGCTCATATGTACTTTCCAACTCTCTTAAGAAAGCACTCACACTCTTACAAACATATTACAAAAATGCCATCTTCCCACTTCTCAGTTAAATGCCCATGGTTTTCACCTAAATCACACAACTGTCATCCCTTTCCAACAATGATGCGTAGCGTAGTGCCATAGGCACGGACTAGCACTAGTTATTTGATAAAACATGATGTCCACAAAAGAATACAGGAGAATTGGATAATATGCATTTTATGAGCAACAAGATGAAAGGTCACAAAGATTTCTGTGGAACCAATCAACAAGTATCAGATGAGGAAACCCATCAACATTGTGTGAACGTAATTCAACCCAAATGTGTGATTTTAGTTATTGATGACATGGATACAAGATGCATTGGTGAAGAAAATACAAATAACTGAATGCCAATAGTCACATGGCCCCCCAAATCATGCCTCTATGTACAAGCTATTCATGCCTCTCTGTTGGCTTCATCTACTAGCCATCAATTTTCTCCGCTAGGGGAGAATTTTTAACAGAAATGATACCTACACATATGAATAATGCACAGATCTTGCACTAATCAAGATGTGGGATCCACTACGGATCTCACACAAATGATCCGAGCCGTTCATTAAATTTAAAATATTTTTTCAAAGACTCCCGTGAAAAATCAGCTTAATCCAATACCTATAAATACTTGATCCGATCATCTAACGTTTTGTTCAGTTTCGGATTTGCACGAAAAGTTAGATGATTGGATTCAGTACATCTTGATAACAGATTGAGCTGATTTTTCGCGAGAGCCCTCGAAAAAATGTTTTAAATTTAATGAACGGATCAGATTCTTTGTATGGGACCTGTAGTGGGCGCCACAACTTGATCAGTGCATGATCTATACGCTATTCATCTGTGTGAATAGCATGTCTGTTTTTTATAGGTCCATTATGGCATATTTCTAACCCACCCAGCTCACTTCTAAAGTTCTTAACACATCTAGTTCACTAATAATTTCAATGACAAAAATACCCTATATAAAAGAAATAAGGCTCTTGTTTGGCTAATACAAAAAATATATTTTTTCATTTTTTCGATCTTATTGCAACCACATAACCACCACCATCACAATGATCACCACCACCACCACGCCCCCACCACCATCTGCCCCACCACCACCACTCCACCACTATCACCGCCACCAACACCACCGCTCTGGGCTCCCGGACTGGCGCACCTGAAAAGTTGCCATCCGAATTTTTGAGATAGATAATCCGAGAAAGCAAGAGCTTGTTTTGAAAAAATGATAAGGCTTCTGGTTTAGTGAAAACATTGAAATTTTGGATTCGGGAGTTATGAACGAGAAATGTTTTGTTGAAAAAACATCCCGCTTGCCGGGTAAAACTGGTCTCTACTTAGCGTTTTAAATGAGGGATTTAATATCATTTGAAAAACTTAACTTTGATTAAAACATGTACGGGAAAGGAATATGAGGTTTAATATAACATATTAGCGTGCTTGTGGTGAGAACTATACAGTATGAAATTGATGGGCAATGTATAGAAAGTGAAATAACAGCATTGCAACAATCTGCCAATATCCTGTGAAACATCGCATGGTGAACCGGATACATCGCACCGTGTAACTAAAACACCGTGTAGTGTGTGTCTACGCATTTCAGAATCAGTTCGCTTTTACATGACAAAACAAATCTTAGGTCCGCAAAATAATTTGTTATGTTTTTTGAATCTCTGAAAAATAATTTATGAGACCCTTTTATTCATCTTATCATATAAAACAATGTTAAAAAGCTTTTTGAAATGTTGAAAATTTTAATAAAGTAAAAAAAATACTTTTAACATGAAACTTGACTCTGGAGTGTACCCGCATAATTTTTAAACAACATTAGCCGAAGTAAGAAAGGAAAAATAAAATAATAATGAACAATACTATAAAAAATGCGCGATGCAATACACTACGTCGTGGAGTGTTCTAAAACACCGCACAATATAGCGTATTCAGTGCAGAAATTGTTTTTGGTTACTTTCTGAATGTAAAACTCGTTTGAGACCAAAACCCAGTATAGAATGACTAAGAAATGCCTCAGTGAGCTCCACTCAAGGCCAAAACGTGGTTTAACCCAAGGAATTTATTTATACCTTTTGATCGAAGTTTGAATGTGCTTGAAGATGGAGGAATTGAGGTTGATTTGGACTGAAAACTCCTAAAATCAGTTGGGTTTATGAGTTTAGGGAGATTTGTGTGAGTTTTGTGAAGATTTGATGAGCTTTTGTATGGAGAATGAGAAAGAAATCAATTTGAGACTGATTTTATAATGGACCAGCTTGTGAATTGATGTAGAGAGAGAAAGAGATAAGAGGGATCCCAGAGAATTTCAGAATGGCTTTTTTCCAAGATCAAAGGGTGCCTTTCAACTAGAGGAGAGTGTATTTATAGGAAAAAATATGCTTAGAGTGCACCCAAAGGCAAAATACGCATTCTGGCAAGTCTGCTGACGTGCACGGGAAAAGGCCACATGGTGGAGTGATTTTTGGAATTCTGCGCAGCGTTTTTGAAATGTCGAGCGGCGTTTTGAAATGCCGGCGGTATTGTGTGATAGCACAGCACACTAAATTTCGCAAGGGCGCCCCAGACACTCCAGAACTAGGATTTGAGTGCGGTTCGAAGCGTTGGAAAGCTTGTCAAGTCCTCTTTCTAACCCAATTGGTTTCACTCAAAAATGTTTTATACATTGAAATGTGTGGCCATTCTACTATCAGTGTATCACGGAAAAAGTTATTTTTGACCAAGCAAACGCATCTTTCTCTTTGCAATTGAATCGGGGGCCACCCTACGTGTTTAGAAAAGGGATTTTCTTGAAGTAAAGAGAATAAGTAACAAAGGAGCAACAATCCAAGCCTTGAAGGTATATTTTTCTTATTTCATCATCGAGGAACTTAAAAATTATTCGGAGGCTAGATTGGAGTGTTTACAACCACCACCTCCACCACGCCGCCGCCACCATCATAATAACGCCGCCACCTCCACCACAATTACCATCACTAAGCCGCCACCACAACCACTACCACCACCATTCCACCACCACCACCACACCATGCCATCGCCATCACTCCACCACCACAACGCTGCTGCCACCACCGAAATGACAACCACCACGCTGCCACCACAACCACCACCACCATCACCAACACCATCACCACCACGCCACCACCGCCACCACAACCACAACCACAATGACCACCACCATGCCACTGCCATCATCACAACCACCACCACCACCACCACTCCACCATCACAACACACCGCCACCACCACGCTGCCGCCATCACTCCACCGCCACCACTTCTTCTTTGGTAATTCATTTCTTTTGGGTCATACTTGCTTTTCTGATGTCTCATTGGCGTTGGTGTTTTCAGAAAATAATTTGAGAACATTCTCAAATTTGTGTGTAAACTACAAATTTGTACTTTTAGACTGCAAAGTTTACAAATTTGTCTTTATTTGCAGTCTAAAAGTGCAAATTTGCATTCTAAATTTTCTCTGGTGTTGGTGTTCATTAAACAAATTTGCAGTCTAAATTCTCATTGGCGTTAGTGTTCATTTAATAACTTGCAGTCTAAATTCTCCTCGGCATTGATGTTCATTCACTAATTCGCAGTCTAAACCCTAAATGCCTAAATTTGCAGTCTTAATTCTCCTTGTCGTTAGTGTTCATTTAACAATTTGCAGTATAAATTTAAAGAAGTGCCTAAATTTGTAGTTTAAATGTACAATGTGCATAACCTTGGCGTGCCTAAATTTGCAGTCTAAATGTACAATGTACCTAAATTGTTACCATTTACAATCAATCAATTTCAGAATAACGTATATTGAATAAAATGGAAAAATAACCACCTAACTTGTTACCATTTACTTGAACATGCATCAAAGAACTCATAACATTTACAATTTTACTTTTAAACATTTAACTAACAGTTTATATGCATTTAGGACCTATCAATGATTTTCCAGTATAAATAGGACTAAATAGTAAATAATTTTTAAGGAATAGGTCACCATCTACATCACAATTTAAAATACGTCCAAACCCCATTAAAACGTAGATTAAGTTACGGGTTGCCGAAACCGAAAAACTACCTCAATACGCGAATTAAGGCTCGGGGAAGAGTATATGGGGGCCACAAATCACTGTGGTGCTTCTGAAAATCTCAAGACGGTGTTGTTTGGGCTGAATTAACTCAAATCAATCGACAAATAATTGTGTGCGGGCGTGCCAGAAAAGAAATAATTTCAAAGAAGAAATTACTCTTTTCAAAATGATTTGAAACAACTAATTTCAATCAGGCAATTGTGTTATCCGTTCGATTACCTCAACTAAGAGGATTTTTCCTTAAGGTATCAACCAAATAAAAGATTGACGCGCTTCGAAATCAGAAAAGATGATTGAACACAAACGAACCTGAATTTAATCAAAGGTAAGTTTGTATACAAACACTCTTAAGATTCTATCAAGAATAATAAAGAAATGCAAGCACACTGAATTTAATCAAAAGCGAACTTGCAAACAACTATTCTTTGGTAAGAAAAGAACTTAAAAGAAATAAGAAAACTTGAATTTAATCGAAAGTAGTCTTACATGCAAATAAGCCTTCAACTTACAAAAAAGACCCTATTCTAAACTAAAACTAATCTAAGATAGATCTCTGAGCAATCATTTTGTATGAATTGTCAGATGATATGGATTTTTTGTCGTCCCTTTCTCTTCAATTACTTCTTCTATTTATAGACGCTGAACTTGCCTTCGATCCCCACGTCTTCGATTGATACCCACGTTGGCCACATAAAACGGTTGAGGGGGGTCTTCGAACGGTTACCCTGATATTCCAGAATTCCTTCTTCCCCTGCTCGCTTCGATCATGGTGTTCATGGCCACTTCCTGGATCGTGATTCCTATTTTCAAGCAACGTGAATTAATGCAACGTGTTTGCCTTCCAAAATGATTCCCTGCAATTGCACCTAACCTCACTTATAAAACAGGGCAGTGAGGACACCGTTCGATGATTGTAAAGTCCAATTAATGGTTAGATCCAATATCCTCTTAAACCATCGTTTAACTACTACTCAAACGACATCGGTTCACTCTAAAACGACACCGTTTGCTATTAAACAGTGTCCTTTTTAACTCCCGCAATCCTCTACAATTGGCACTCGACTGGGACAGGTTTTATGCAACCGCCGTACCGCTCGGGGCCACGTGGAATTTTTTCATTGGGCGGCACTTTTAGGATGTAAACACACCCCCCGCATTAACATTTTATTTATACTAAATAAATGTTAATGGCACACGTTCTCTGCCCATATCCCTTCAACTTCGGATGCATGAAGCATGACAAGATCTCATTCCCATGCACGTCTATTGAGCTTCCCAAAGATAGCTACAATAATTTCCCTATAAATGGCAGTTAATGATAGGGTTTAACGAATTACATTACCCCTCATAAACCCCTTCGAATTTGAGTCTTTTCTGTTAAGAAGTCTTACGTTTATGGACTCTCTTCCAGAAATCAATCTTATTTTGGACAATCTTGATTGCCAAACCCCTTTTCCTCAAATGTCTCCTCCAAACTCTCCTCGAATGTTGGCAAGCAAAATCATTTCGGATCGAACATTCCATTCCCCCAACCCATCTCCCACAGGTTGGGACTCCTCTTTAACCCGTTCGAACTCGTTCGATGGGTCCAACTGGGGCTCATGGGAAGATAACTCTACTAATACCAACACTGGCACCATTCTGGTCAGGTTCGATCAGCCTGATCCTACACCTCATAAATTCCATCACTTTCGAACTCTGTTCGCAAGCCAATTCCTACCCCTGAGCAGCAACGACACTGTTCACATGGGTATGCTCGAATCCATTTACTCCTCTCTCAAATTTTCCCCTTTCCTGAAACAAGAAGAAAATTACCTGGGGCCTGCCCCTTACTGCGACTTCAAACGCATGGCTCAAACCCAACAGTCCCTCTGGCTCACAGAGGTGCAAACTCCACACTATCCAGCTGACTTCGAGGAAACCAACAAACTGGCTCCTCTTCCTGAAGAACCTGACTGGTTCAATGAAGTGAATAACCTTGCCATCAATACCCCTCATTTCCAATGGCAATATGGTTATTCCATCTGCCCTGCCGACAAGAGTAAAGCTCTACAACTCCTGGCAGCCTTCTCTTTCCTGGATATTTCTATCCTGGAAAAACAAGTTTCACTAACTAATTTTAAGTGGGCTTGTGAGACATTGGTGCTATGTTCCATCCCCTCCACGGTTTCCTATCAAATCCACTGCTTCCTGGACTTTTTACCAGTGATCAAGTCATGGCTCGAAGCCAATACCGCTGCGCATTGCTTCGATCAAACTCTTCAAGATTATGCTCTTGCTAAGGAAAGAATTGAGAAGCTGCATGACCAAATCCATAACTTCACCGCTGAGTCCTTCGAAGTGGTGCCAGGCCATGCTGACAAAAGGCTTCGAAGGCGCTTCAAAAGACAACAAATGAAGCGTCCAACAAAGGAAGCTCGGCTTCGAAGGAAAGCCAAAGCTTTGGTGCTCTGCTTTAGGCCCCTGCTGGAGAAAAAATTGGAGTCAGACTCCAAAGAAGACATGAGGAAGATGGAGCTGAAATTCCTCCAGTTTGCATGGAACAAGTTCCATAGTCTTGTTACTTGGTCCTTTCCTCATTACTTTGAGAATAAAAAAGCAACCTCTCAGCACTCAGGCCCTTCGAAGGCCTAATTTGTATTTCTTTCATAGGAATTAGGATTTCCCTTGTTTTGCTCTTTTCTTTTTTTTGTAAATACGTAAATTTCAATTTTGTAATCCAGTAGGTTTGTTCAATGAAATTTCCCTTTCTTTCCATGCTGGACTTGGGTTTATTGTTAAAATAGAAATTCTAACAATAATAACTCTACTAAAGAGAAAAAACCAAACCCAGCGGACCCCAGGGTACGGGCCCACTACAGGCCTGGCCCACTTGCAGGAGTATAAAAGCGGAATTCATTCAAAACCACCCCCTACACTCAATGCGTTCAAGCTCTCTCAAACTCAAAAGCTCTCAAGAACAGAACTCTCTCTCCTTTTCCTCTTTAACAACACTAAACCCAAACTGAATCAATGGCCTCTTCCAGCAATCCAGCAACTCGAGAACATGTCACTCCCTCTTTGGCCTTGAGACGGTTCGTGTCAGGACAAACACCAGGACCGACTGAAGAGCCCTATCTTGATGCTAGGATCTTCATTCCAAACCCTAGCGAAGAAGGTACTTATATTTTGGGTCCTCAATTTATAGGAGAAATTCCTGCTTCCCTATCTCTGTATTACCCTCGATTGGGAGATGCTGAAATTCGAGCTTGTTTAGACCAAGATTGGCAAAACTTCCCAAGGAAATCCTTTCCTTGCTGGCCCACATTGGACAAAGATTGGAAGATATGGACCACTCGTATGTTAGCTGCGAAGTCGGACGATTTAGAGAAGGTGGGTTTAAAAAGAATTATTGCCCTCCTTCGAAGGGGGTCCCACAAAATCCCTCTCTGATTCAGGCCGCCTTGGCCTTTTGGGACCCATCTTTCAATTTCTTTCGCTTTAACTGTGGCATGATGGCACCCACAGTTCTGGATGTTACCCAAATGCTGGGGCTTATCCCATATGGCCCCCAATTCGACCCTACCAAGGAGTTCCATCTTCCCGAAGGATTTACTCGTTTGACTGCCACCAACGGAGCTTTTTCCCAGTTCTACCACAGGGAAAAGAAATTGGTAGGAGAAGTGACTGAGACAGAGTTTTTTGCCTACATTCTCTACACCCTCTGCAAACACATCTTCTGCCACTCTGGGAAAAGAGTGATGAACGAATTTGTTCCATTGGCACTGGCACTTGCTAGGGGAGAAGAGTTCGACTTTGCTTCCTACTTCTTGGGCCACGTCTACAAAGCTGGGTTCGACTTCTACCAGAAGGGTTTGAACTATTCGCAGGGAGGGCCCCAATGGTTTATCCAACTATGGCTTCATGCTTACTTTCCTGAGTTGGGTCCCTTCAAAGCACCCACATCCCTTGCTGGCGTCGTCGAGGCGCCTAATGTTCATGGTGACAACTACGTTCACCCAGAGGATAGCACAACTCAGACTTTGGTGTACTACCTCTGCTTTTTTGCTGGTCTAGCCTCAGACAGGGAGTGGCCCAATCCATACCCCACTCTTGTTGGGCCCGCATGGTTGTTCGACATTCTGGCAGACAGACAGGGAAGATCCTCTCGAGCTCTCCAAGCATGGGGCAACATTCTTACAAGCAGAGAGATCTTCATTTCCTTGTCGAATACCCTCAAGTCCATAGCACATGCAGAGGTATATTGCCCTGCACAATTTGCTAGGCAACTGGACTTTGTTCAAGGCATATCCACTCCTTACTGTGGCCTTGCCAATATATGTATGTCTGAACGATCACCGATCATGGCTGACCAATTCTTGACGGGGTTTGCCCACGCCAGACATGCATTGAGGAGGACAGTCACTCAGGAGTTCAAGGAACCTGAAGTGCGCACCACCCCTGCATTTGACAACTGGTGGTACTCCAACTGCTCCTTCCTCTCAGGGATTAAACCCTTCAAGCAGTTTCTAGCTCACATTGGGTTTGAGAAGTCTGAGTTTGGGCACGGAGGAAAAGATAACTTGTCATCTTTCTCCTCTGACAATGAATTTGGTTTGGCTGGAGGGGTCGAAGATATTGCTAGGGGCGAAGTTGAACAAAGACTGGCTCCAATCGAAGCCTCCCCAATCGCAATGGTCGTTCCCCCCTCTCCACCAAGAAGGCAATCTACGAGGGTAACACAAAAAAGAGGTAATTGTCTCTGAACATCTCTTCTCTTTTGCTGAAACCAAACCTAACTGCATTCCATCCTACAGGTGCCACCTCTTCTTCAGAAAGTGCTTCGAAGAAGAGAAAGATCACTTCCCAGCCTACAGAAGTAATTCCCACCAAGCACTATTTTGAGCCCTCAGCTGCACCTCCAGGTTGGTTTCTTCCTTCTAATTAATCTTTAAAACTCCCATATCATTTATCCAAGTCACTTCCTTACCCCTTTCCTTTCAGCTTCGACGAGGACAAGGACCACCAGGAAGCGTGGCCCTCAGGTTTCTTCCAGTGATGAAGAAACAGAGAGTGACACAGAGATACTGGCCTTAAGGGGTAAATTCCTTCCCCATTTATGATTCAGTATTCCCTTACGAATAAGAGGATTTTACTGTAATTCTGATTCTTGAGTTCGAACCAGGTGAAACAAGACAGGTGAAGGAGACCCTCCGTTATGTGAGGAAAACAACTCCTCCCAAGAGGCCTGTTTCTCCTAAGAAGCCTTCCTCCCCAAAAGAGGTAAGTTAATTTAAACTGCATACATTCTCATGTGTCTTCTATGCTCATGACTTGCTGTTAACCTCTTTGTAGACTCAAGTTGCACCCCCTGTTAAGGCGTTGGACCTAGCTCTTGTTCCATGCCCTCAACAAGAAGTGATAGAGCCCTTAATTCAAATGCCAGCAGATGCCCCTCACCAGGTATCTTCTGAATACTCGCCTTTCGAATTATGAAAGGATTTACTCTAACTTTCTTTTGTTTTTTTACAGGCAACCCCTATTCAAGCTCTTCCTATACAGAAAGACTTTGCTGCAAAGGATATTGACATGCACACTTTGCTATCATTCCTTACTGAGCCAACCTTTGCACAGGTACTGGCCAGTTTGGCTCCTTCGAAGACTCTGGGGCCACTTCCCATCCTTCAAGGAGACTTCCCTTTACTCCCCTATCGGTTTCAGGGGAGAAACCTTTGAGGATAGACTCTACTTTGGCTTCGAAGAGTCATATTCTTAGAAATGCTGAGGATCAAAGCTCCAGTTTGGCCTCCTCCTCAGATCAGGTACTCTTGATACTCAATCATACCTTTCTCGTTTTACATTCTACTTAACCTTAACTTATAATCCTTATGCAGGGAACAGGCATGGCCCTTTTTCCTGAAGATCATCCCACATCTTCCTCTGCTCCAATTGACTTGCCGTTAGTGGTTTTTGATGTATCCCTCTTCAAGAGCCAATTGGGAAAATTTTGTAACCAGATTGCTGAACCCATCCTTCCTTCCTCTTCGAATTCTCTCGAAAGCCTTCAACAACTTTTGAGCCCTTCCATGCCTTCTGACTTACCTTCCTTTAGAATTAAACATGTTCTTTCAAAGGAGGAAGTTTTAACACTAAAAAGGTTTTCTGAAATCTTTAAATCATTTAGGTCTTCCTGCTTTGCTTGAACATAGTTTAACCTATAACTTCGAGGTATGTTATCAGGCCTTGCTTCTTTCCCAAGGACTCCCTTCTTCAATCAACTTCACTCTTCAACAGCACCTTAAACAATTTAGTGAATTGATTGCTTATAATCACTTCTTGTCTGAGAGCATTGGCACAACCATTGAGAAAACCAACAAGTTGGAAGCCAAAGCACTTGAGACTGCTTCTCGTCTGTCTCTTTATCAAGCCCGAAAGGATAAACTTTCAGAACTTGACAAGAAGATGAAGTGGTTACAAGAAGAAATGAAGAAGGTCAGAGAAGAGATAGCTGAAGCTTCGAATGGCTTTCCAGAGCTTGAAGACGAAGCATTACGAGATGAGTCAACACTTCCACAGCTTATTCCTTCTCTTCGAGAGGAACAGAGAAGAAAAGCTGTCCATTCTTCAATTTTGGATACTAACTCTAATTCTCTTCGAGGGCTACTAACCACCATTCATGATGTAATAAGCCCCTTTTTGTAACTTCACGTAGCTTGTACTTTTTTTTTTTTTTTTACTTTTGGGATAAGTACAACTGTAATTAAGATCAACACTAGTTTGTACTTTTCCTTGCTCAAAAGCTTACTATGCCAACTCCTCACCTACCGTATCTTAAAGAGCCATAAATGACTATCTACTAATATAAATAGAGGTCTTTGGGGAAAGAAAAACTCACCGATCATCTTCTCCATTTCTCCTTACTGTAGCATCATTCAAACCAAGCTTTTCATTAAGGCTACAAGAACGATAACCATCATGAAGTCTCGTCTTGTATTTTTGAGGAAACACTTCGAAACATAGCCACATCAACGCTCATGATATTTCCCTTGAACCCTAAAGCCCTTAGGTATAGACACATCAACACTCATGATGTGTCTGTACCGGGCTGTTGCTTCGAAGACAAGAATGGGCTTTGAGCTCTATCTCCCTACCAATGGAGCTTGTAAGGAGATAGAAAATCAAGTTCCAACGAAGCTTGGTTCAAGTCTTTGTATCTCAGTTGGTTGATCCCTAGAGATCCTCCACCATGGTATTATTAGGCCCTAGATAGGTTCCCCAATGTAACCTTCTGTGTAACTGTTATGAGCAAAGAAATTATTTACCAATGTATCAATCTTATTCTAATGGCTTTGACCAATAAACTGGTGTTCTTAGCCATCCCTTTCTATTTAATGTTAGCATGAAATAAGAGACAAACAGAAATCTTCCTTCCAATACTGTGCTCTTTTACTCCATGTCTATTTATTACTTTTGCTTCGAAGTGTGTTGATGCTTCGAAAACTAAGTTAGTATAATTCCAATCGTTACAACTAACTCATTTAATTCCAGTAGCTTCTTAGCCGTCTCCTCGTAAGTTGTAAAAGATCATATACTCTTGACGTATGACGCCTAGCGCTCTCAAACCCTTCACCTTCCTGGCTTTATGCGTCTGCAACCAATTTAATAATGGTAATAAACGATACGGATTCCCCGTATTTCTTTGGGCTATAAATACACCTAGACGTCAATAGATCACAGCATCTCTTTCAAACAAACATGGCTGAGAACCACCCAAATCTTGCTGATCTCATGAGTCAATTGGCCAACCTGACTAACATGATCATGGAGCTGAAGAGGGACACCCACGCTGAGTCCCAGGCCCTTCGAAGTGAGATCGCTCAGCTTCGAAGTCAGCTGGTGTGCGTGGAAACAGCTTCACGCCTCTGCTTGGCTAGGACCTGGGATGATCTTTCGACCGTCCTCTCGGCCCATGAGGCAAAAGGTCCCCCAGAGGGAGGATCCTCTTGAAGATTCTCCTTTGGGACTATGAAGATCACCAATGGTCTTCATTTTTGCTTTTTTGGGACCAGAGTTGGTCCTCTTTTTTTTTTCGTTCAGACCTACTTGGGTCTGTTTTGTACTTAGACCTGCTTGGGTCTTTTTTTTTTATTAATGAAATGAAACTCTTGCTTGGCTACTCTTGAATCTTTATAGCTTCGATTGGTATTATGATAACTTGTTTGTGACTTCGAATACTAAAGGTAACTTTTATAGAAAAGCTTTTAGCATCAAACCACTCAACACTAAATCAGCCAGTCAGAATCATCAATGTGTAACCAAACTTATTTACACTACCGCTTGTGGAAGGACTCCCATATGGAAGGAACATAAACTTTCAGATGTCTTCCATTTATTTTCCTTCGATGAACATATCCATTCAAATTTCTCAAATGATAAGCTCCCCCTCTTAAGACTCTATGGATTTGAAAAGGCCCATTCCATGTTGGTGCCCATTTCCCTAATCCATCCTTTTTAACTCTCCTATCTCTAATAGGGAGGATAACTTTCCATACGAGGTCTCCTTCATCGAAGCTTCGAAGAGCCACTTTTTTGTTATAACTTCTGGCTATTCTTGCTTTTTGTAGCATAATCTGGTTTAAGGCTTTTATTCTAGCCTCATCAATATCTTCCAATTCCATATGCATGGCCTGATGATAAGATCCTGTATCTAAATCATTTTGACATGCTACTCGCTGGGATCTTACAGTGATCTCCATGGGTAGCACAGCGTCATGCCCATATGTTAATGCAAATGGTGTGGTACCCGTACTAGTCCTTTTTGTATTCCTATATGCCCATAACACATCAAGTAACAGATCATGCCAAATTTCTGGGTTTTGATCCACCATTTTTTGGATCCCCTTCTTGATAATTTTGTTAGTTGATTCTGCTTGACCATTGGACTGAGCATAGTAAGTACTAGTATATATTAATGAAATTCCATGATTCGTGGCGAAATCCTTCACCAATCGTCCTTCGAATATGGAACCATTGTCCACTGTTATCGTTTGAGGACTCCCAAACCTGTATATGATCCCTTTTATGAAATCTATCACGTGGGTTTGTTTGACCTCCTGATAAGCTTGGGCTTCTACCCATTTTGTGAAATAATCAGTAGCTACTAGGATAAATTTATGCTTTTCCAATGAAGGAGGATAAATCATCTCAATCATGTCCATAGCCCATCCCCTAAAGGGCCATGGTTTTATTACATATTGCAAATCTGTGACTGGCAAATGCTTGAGTGGACCTGTTTTTTGACAGGCTTGACACCCCTTTGCATAATCTATACAATCTTTGAGGATGGTGGGCCAATAATACCCGTATCTCCTTATTAACCATCTCATTTTTATGCCAGCTTGATGTGCTCCACAGATTCCTTCATGCACTTCAGCCATTACTTTAAATGCATTTACTTTGCTCAAGCATTTCAAAAGAAGACCATCCATTCCTCTCTTGAATAGCTCATTATTATACATTATATAGTTCATTGCTTTCAACTTGGTTGCCTTATCTGCAACACCGTTTGGTTTGGTTAGGTATTCGATCAATGCTTGCCTCCAATCAGCGTTTTGATGAGTTAAAGCATCGACTTTTAACACTTCGAAGCCCATCAACCTATTGTGTAACATAGGCAGGGATTTCCTCAAAGTTAATTGACAAAATTCCTTGTCAATTTCTGATAAAACTTTGTAGCCAGACGCTCTTTGAGCTATTTCGTCAGCCTCTTCATTAAAGAATCTAGGGATATAAGTTAAAGTAAGCATATAAAATTGATTCATCAACTTCTTAGCATGTTGATAATAAGTTATCAGCGCTGGACTGGTACATTTAAACTGTCCATTTAGTTGGTTAATCACTAACTGAGAATCTCCAAAGATTTCAGCAACACTAACCCTTAATTTAAGCAAAATTTCTAGTCCAATAATCAAGGCTTCATATTCTGCCTGGTTATTGGAACATTGTCCCTCACTGAGTCGAAAACCATATTTGGTTTTCAAGCCTTGGGGGGATTCCAGAATTATGCCTACTCCAGCCATCTGAATAGTTCTTGATCCATCGAACCATAATCTCCATGGCCTGATTTCCACTGTACTAGCTTCCAATGTTCTTGGTGCCTCATATTTATTTGGATGATCGGCCAAAAAATTGGCCAATGCTTGGCCTTTTATCGACTTTTGAGGCACATACTCAAGACAAAACTCAATTAAAGACACTATCCATTTCCCAATCTTCCCACTAAGCACTGGTTTAGAAAGCATGTGCTTAATTACATCAGTTTGAGAAATAACATAAGTTATTCTAGGCAACATATAGTGCCTGAGTTTCTTAGAGGCATAAAATAAAGCTAAACATAGTTTCTCTACTGCAGCATACTTGCATTCACAAGAGTTTAAAAACCTACTAAGATAATAAACTGATCTTTCCTTGCCATCCTCATTGTCTTGGGCCAACAGAACTCCTATTGAATCTTGTGTTGCAGCTAAGTACAATTTTACTGGCTTTCCTTCAATGGGAGGCGCCAATACAGGAGGGTTGGCTAAGTATCTTTTGATGGCTTCGAAGGCTTCATCATGCTCTTCTGACCACTTGAATTCTTCCCCTTCCTTCAGTTTCAACAAAGAAGAGAAAATTTTAGTTTTTCCTGCAGTATTAGATACAAATCTTCGAAGGAAATTTAATTGACCTAGAAACCTTTGCAACTCCTTCTTAGTAGAAGGTGGTTTAGCCTCAATGATGGCCTTAGCTTTGTTTCTGTCAACCTGTATTCCTTTGCTGTGAACCAAATATCCTAAAAACTTCCCAGCTGATACTCCAAAAGCACATTTCTCTGGATTTAACTTCAGCTGATAGCGTTTCATTTGCTGAAATGTCTTTTCTAAGTGTTGTAGATGATCCTCATCAGAGTTTGACTTCACAATGATATCATCTATGTAACACTCCAGAAAAGTTCCCACTAAATCATGAAAAATAGTGTTCATTGCTCTTTGATATGTTGCCCCAGCATTCTTTAGCCCAAATGGCATTTTAACCCATTCGAAGATGCCAATGTTACCTGGGCAGGCAAATGCTGTTTTATGCACATCTTCTTCTGCTATGCAGATTTGATTGTACCCTGAATGTCCATCTAAAACAGACAATATCTTGTGGCCAGCAGAACTGTCCACAAGTGTATCCACATTAGGCATTGGGTATTCATCCTTAGGAGTCGCAGTATTTAGGTTTCGAAAATCAACACAGATTCTGATAGTTCCATTCTTTTTAGGGACTGGAACTATATTAGATAGCCATTCAACATACCTGGCTGTTCTAATGAAGCCTGCATCTAGAAGCCTCTGCATTTCCTTTTTAACACCTGCAATAGTTTCTGGACTCATCTTCCTGGTTGGTTGTTTCACAGGTTTGAATTGTGGCTTGATAGGTAACCTATGCTCCACCAATCCCCTGTCCAAGCCAGGTAGTTCCTTGTAACTCCATGCAAAGCATTCCTTATTTGCTTTCAATAGTGCTACCAATTCAGCTTTCATACCAGGTTCAAGCTGTTTATTAATAAGCACTGGATTGGGGTTTTGTGCATCTCCCAACCTTACTTCTTCCAACAGATCTTGTGATTCAACCCGTTCCTCAGAAGTGAGTTGAATTTCTTTCACATGAGGGTTATCGTTCTGTGTAACCTCTTCCCATATGTTCTCTTCTTGGATCTTCTGTTCGACCCCCAGAGCAACATACTTTACTAAAGCCAATGAGTTGGCTTCCTCTTCGGCCTCTCTCTTGGATTCACATCCAAGCAGCATCATCTTTTGGGGTGTCTGATTCATAATCAACAGTTTGTTTTAGCTTCGATTTCAGCTCTGCCAATTCCCCCAGTTCCATCTTGTTGGTTGGGTAGGTGGCTGCTTGAAGTAGTTCACTCAAAGGAACTACATCTGATTTGTACATCTCTGCTTCAGCAAAATTTGCCGTGGCACCAAATGGATGTGGATCAGCTTTGACTCCTTCTACACCCACTTCTTTGCCTTTGTCATACTTAACAATCATTAATTCCTGATGCATAGAGGAAGGGATACATCCGTTAACATGAATCCAATCCCTTCCCAATAAAGCATTATATTTAGCATATGAGTCAACTACAAAGAAAACAGTATCAGTTTCTATTCCACCCACTGCCAATCTAATGGAAATGATTCCTCTGGCATGTTGGCTTTCCCCAGTAAATCCTGCAATGGATGTGCTGGTTGGAATCAATTTTGCTTTTCCTTTTCCTAACTTTTTCAGAGTTTGGAAAGGCAAAATGTTCACCGCAGCCCCATTATCCACCAAGATTCTGTTAAGTGGGACTCCATCGAAGTGTGCAGTGATATATAATGGGCGCAAATGTTGTCTCATTGCATTAGTAGGTAGTTTAAATGGATATGAAATTTCCACATAGTTTAAATCTATTACCAGGGGGCATTCGACGTCGGACATGGAATCTGACACGAAACAAGCACTTTCTTTTGAGCTTACCTCCAAACTTTCTTGATTCTGCTCAATTTCACGTACCAAGTTCTTACCCAGCTCGATCTGAGATACTTCTTTCAAGTCACAGTCGCTGCATATGATATTTAACTCCTTATCACTCAGAGTTTCTCCAGAATTTTCTGGCTCGCTCAAGTTCGACCAAGCAGTATTCTGATCTTTGAACATCTGACCATTTGAGAAGAAATCCATAGAGCTTGGATAAACCATGTTAACTTGTACTTCTGGCTGGTCTCCAAATTGGATTGTAGCCATTTCTTTGATCGGTCTAACTGTTTCGATCTCTTCAGCATCCTTCTTTTCGAATTCTTGTGTCGATACCTCCATAGGGGAAAAAGTTCCTTCCATTCCCTGTTGTTCCACCACCATGGCCTCGAGCAAACCAGACTGATAACTAGCCAGCGAGTTAGGAGAAGGCGGATCAAGATCCTCTTCGAGCATAGCAGAGGCAACCTTTTTCAAAGTCTCCCTCTCGTGATACTGGGTTCGAAATTCCTCTGGGTCCCTTTCGATCCTGTCGAACCTTGGATTAGGTTTTGCTCGTCTGCTTGATTCTTCCCCCGTTGAAGATTCTCCTGACTGGAAAAGCGTATACTTCCTCTGGAGCTTTCTCTTTTGAGTTCTTGAGAGCAATGGAACCATCTGTGGTAACTGAGACTTGGGATCCCTAATCAATACCCAGTTTCCAGAGTTCGAAACTGGTGGCTTGAAAGTTCTGCTCGCATTCCTGTTTGAACCTTTGTATCCTTGGAACAAATCAGGTTTAACTTGCTTCAGAAACCAGTCAGGAACCCCTTTCACCAAGGTGAATTCCTCTTGTTTGGCCTCTTCTTGCGCCTTCGATGTCTGGCCAATATTGGCTTTCTTCGAAGGTGGCAGTTCCCTTCTGTGGATAGCTGGAACAGGGCTAGTAGGCATGTCCCTTTTTGATGTCAACCAAGACTTGCTGTCGCTTGGCTTTGCTTGAACTGGGGCCATTCTTTTCATTCCCATTTCTTTTGGGAAAAAACTCACGCCCTTTCTATCCAAGTCCTTGAAAACCAAATAGTTGGCCCTGCATCCTACACACAGGCACTCCAAAAATGAGGCTTCTAGCATAGGCAGGTGATTATTACCTGGGAATTTCTGCAAAGAAAAACCATCATTGGCTCGCCTACAGGAACTTGGCCTCGCTCCCATGCCTCGAGGGTAGCCAGCGTATGGCTTGCCCCTTCCATATTGAACAGTATTTATGTTCACTGGTGCTTCTTTGTCCTGCCAATATTTCTTGACAGTTTGAACCAGTGAGGAGGGCACACTGGTGTTGACCTCTTCTACCTTTGGAAAAGGCACTGCATCTATCCCCATAGTCTTTTCAGGGAATTTGATTCTTCCTTTCTTGATTTGCTCCTGGATTCTGTCACGAAAAACATTACAAGATTTAGTTGAATGAGACCAAGAATCATGCCATTTGCAATAGGTCTTTCCATTCTTTTCTTCCACTGTGGGCAGTTTCACATTCAAAGGCAGCTTAATGATTTTCTTTCTTAACAAGAAGTCAAAGATCTCATCAGCTTTAGATATATCAAAAGAATATACTTTAGTAATTTCCTTTTGTTTGAACTTCTGCCCAAGAGAAACATTCTTTTGAATCAAGGGCTCACAAACACAAGGTTCGTGCTCTATAATTTCAGCAGCATCTATTTCATAATTAGGATCCCTATAGTATGTTGGGTAAGAGGAATTATGCCTATCCATATCTTCCTCTAGCAGTGATTCATATCTAGCCACTTTATAGGTTAGATCTGCAAAGTCCCTGAACTCTGTAGAATCAAACCTCTTTCGAAGCTCCCTTTCTAAACCATCTTGTGCTAATCTCACATACTCTGTCTCTGGCAGATGGAGTTTGCACTTGGTTTTAGCTCTTTTGAACCTAGATATGAAATCTGCTACCTTTTCATCTGGTTTCTGCTTTAACCTAGCTAAGTCTGCCATAGAGACTTCAGGCTCAGCATTAAAGAATTGTGCATGAAATGCCTCTTCCATTTGAAACCAACTTGTTATCGACTCTGCAGGCAAATTTGTATACCATGCAAAAGCTGGCCCAGACAAAGAATTCGGGAACAATTTCAACTTCATGAAACCATTCTGAGCCAAGTTCTTACATTGGGCAGAAAACCTAGCAATATGTTCTATAGAAGATTGTCTCCCATCCCCATAAAACAAAGTAAAGTCTGGGATTTTAAATTCTCTAGGGATCTGAAATGTTGTATCAACCCATTCTGGATATGGTTTTCTATAGACTTGAGGTTGTACCCCCCGAGTTCGAGGCCCACAAACTTCTTGTATGAGATCCATAACTTGGTCTCTTAGTATTGGATTGCCTACAAGGAAATTTTGTTCTTGATTTCCTACCGGTGGATTTGGTTCTACCAAATCCTCTCTATGCGTTTCCCTTATAGTGTTAAAATCCTCTTGGTTTTCTCTGGGAAATCTCCCATACCAAGGTTGCTGCATTGGGTTGGCTGTAGTGTTCACCCGAGCAGGCCTATGGCTTCCATAAACTGCTGTGGTGGGATTTTTGGTATTTGGGAAACTTTGACGAGAAGGCTGTGCGTTATCCCTCGTTTTCTCAGGTCGATAACCTCGTTCTAGCTCTACACCATCCTCCCATTCCCCAAGTGTGGGTTCGAAGAGAGGATTAACGCTTTGCCTGTCTCTGACATTTCTTGGAATTCCAATAGGAATTCCATGGGATTGGTCTGGGATTTCGAGGACAGGCTTTGTAGGTTTCAAAGGCTCATACCAAGATTGTGGTATTTCCTCTGGATTCATTTTTTCCTTACCCTTTCTAGACCTTATCTTACCCTGACCAATATCCTCTCCAAGCCTTCCTTCGAAGGGACTTTGGTGAGTAGTTGAATTAGCATGATCATCTAGCCCAATATTCCCTGGACTGTTTCTTGTTACCTCTAAGTTGGGCAACCTACTTCTTATGCTTTTGATCATGGCTCTTTGGGTTTGAGCCATCTCTCGAAAAGCTATCATCATTTCTCTGAACATTTCCTCCTTATCATGGTCTTTACCACTGGCTTGTCCCGTTTGGAAATTTGGAGGCCCTTCATAAGGAGGTACTTCATAAGAAGGCTCCTCATAAGGAAGCTCTCCCATTTCGGGAGCCAATTGGGGAAACTCATGATTCATAGGCGTTCCCTGTTCCGTGGCCTGTTCTGGCACAGCTTGTTCCTCTGGCACTTGACCACCGACAGGTGTCCCTATCTGCTTTCGAAGCCTTGGCATTCTGACACCTTCGAGGTCCCACCGGGCGTGCCAAAAATTGTTTGGGCTGAATTAACTCAAATCAATCGACAAATAATTGTGTGCGGGCGTGCCAGAAAAGAAATAACTTCAAAGAAGAAATTACTCTTTTCAAAATGATTTGAAACAACTAATTTCAATCAGGCAATTGTGTTATCCGTTCGATTACCTCAACTAAGAGGATTTTTCCTTAAGGTATCAACCAAATAAAAGATTGACGCGCTTCGAAATCAGAAAAGATGATTGAACACAAACGAACCTGAATTTAATCAAAGGTAAGTTTGTATACAAACACTCTTAAGATTCTATCAAGAATAATAAAGAAATGCAAGCACACTGAATTTAATCAAAAGCGAACTTGCAAACAACTATTCTTTGGTAAGAAAAGAACTTAAAAGAAATAAGAAAACTTGAATTTAATCGAAAGTAGTCTTACATGCAAATAAGCCTTCAACTTACAAAAAAGACCCTATTCTAAACTAAAACTAATCTAAGATAGATCTCTGAGCAATCATTTTGTATGAATTGTCAGATGATATGGATTTTTTGTCGTCCCTTTCTCTTCAATTACTTCTTCTATTTATAGACGCTGAACTTGCCTTCGATCCCCACGTCTTCGATTGATACCCACGTTGGCCACATAAAACGGTTGAGGGGGGTCTTCGAACGGTTACCCTGATATTCCAGAATTCCTTCTTCCCCTGCTCGCTTCGATCATGGTGTTCATGGCCACTTCCTGGATCGTGATTCCTATTTTCAAGCAACGTGAATTAATGCAACGTGTTTGCCTTCCAAAATGATTCCCTGCAATTGCACCTAACCTCACTTATAAAACAGGGCAGTGAGGACACCGTTCGATGATTGTAAAGTCCAATTAATGGTTAGATCCAATATCCTCTTAAACCATCGTTTAACTACTACTCAAACGACATCGGTTCACTCTAAAACGACACCGTTTGCTATTAAACAGTGTCCTTTTTAACTCCCGCAATCCTCTACAATTGGCACTCGACTGGGACAGGTTTTATGCAACCGCCGTACCGCTCGGGGCCACGTGGAATTTTTTCATTGGGCGGCACTTTTAGGATGTAAACAGGTGTCCAGCGGGACTCCGTGGTGGTGGGTCGAAGCCGCGTGGAGCTTGGCTGTGATGATTGTGAGCACGGCAGTGGTGACCCCTTGGTGCTCGGCAGTGCTGATGAGGTTTGTGGGTGGTGGTGAGGAGGTGGTGGTGGTGAGTTATGGTGGTGGTGGTTTCAGTTGTGAAAAGGTGGTGGGCTCGGTGATCGATGGTGGTGAGCGGTGATGAGGAGGTGCGTTACAGTGGCGTTGCGGACGGTGTCGGTGGGGAGGGGAGGAGAGAGAGGAGGAGGAGAGTTGTGGTAGCCACGGTGGAGGAGAGAGATTCGATTGGTAGTGACTGCGATGTAGTAGTTGCAGGGATAACATTTAAACTTAAAAGAAATTACAATTTTGTCTAATCAAAAAGTGAAGCTGGACCCGAGGCTTTAACAAAAAGAATGGATTGGATTAGAGGTGTTTTGAAAATATGAGGTAGACTGGGCTTGTTATAAAACCTATAATGGACCTTACAATAATTCTTAAATTCCTATTTTGGGTTATCTATGGTAATCTTATTTAATTCAGATTTTTATAAAGTATTTTCTTTTCCTTTTTTGGGAAAAGAAAGTATTTTCTTCCTTCTTTTAAAACTTTGGAAGCTTTTTGAGTTCCCAAATACTAAAATTTTCTTTTTTCTAATTTTCTTATTGAGTTCCCTCAAATTGGGTTTAAAATAAGAGGGTTTTTTTTTTTTTTTTTTACGTAATTGGGCTTTTGTTTGTTCTCTATTCAGTAGGTTTTTTTTTTTTTTTTTTTGGTAATTCTCTGTTCAATATGTCCTCTTGTTGTACAAGGATTTTGAGGTTTGGCAACTGAAAGAGAATTAGAACTCCTATGAAGACCTTAAATAGTCATATAAAAGTAACTTTTTCTTGTATTATCATTATTCTATGAAATTGGGCTTTTGGTTGTTTGGTCTGGTTGTACGGGGATATAGACGTTGAGTAATTGTAAAGAAAGCTAGAACTACTATGAATACATCGTATATAAGTACCCTTTTTTTGGTATGGTCATTTTTAAATGTAATTAGCCTCTTGGTTGTGTGTTGTTTATTACTCTTCCTTCTGGTTGCTTGAGGAAGTAGATGTTAGATAATTGTGATTAGAATTTGAGATGTTTGAGGGCATCTCTAGCCCTTGCTCGTGTGTTTACAAGAGTCGTAAAGCAAGCGACTTATTTGAATTATGGTGATATAACAAGCTTCCCCTCTGAATACCTCATACTAAAGTACCTTTCTTTGGTTTTTTTCTTATTGTTGTGTAGGGGCTATGTTGGAATCCACAGCTTGGGGTTCAGAGATTTCCTGTGGAAACCAGAGCTTCTTCGAGCAATTGTAGATTCAGGATTTGAGCATCCTTCAGAAGGCAAATTTCTAATTACACCTGTCTTCCTGTTTACATCTCTGCTTTTGTAAATTTGTTAGTGTAAAATTCGGAACCCTGCAGTTTTGTGATACTACCATCCAACTGTGTGGAGTCAGGGACTCAGGGGCATTTTCGTCTATAGCAAACTTATATCCCGTCAATGGCAAAGTTCTAATGAGTTAAACTTTGACTTCTGATTTTGCCACTCCCTTTTTTGTTAACGTCATTCCCCAACAAATGTATTTGTTGTGCCGAACACGAAATTGAGAATACAACAAATTAACAAACGATAAACAAGAACACAAGGATATACGTGGTTCCGCTTAAGCACAAAGCAAGAACGTACTCCACGGAGAAAAGAGAAAGAGGATTCACTATAAACGGGGAGAGAAACAAAAAGCCGGCTATATCCGTAACTCTACTTGAACAACCAAATAGATATCTAGGGATAAATCTTTGGTGGAACCCAAAAGGGAGACACAAACCCTTGGTGGAACGCTAAGAGATGAACAAAACCCTAATATCTAAGCCCTTGAACAAAACACCATAACCCTAGGAACCCCCAAGGTTCCTATTTATAGGAAAGCACTAAATATACCTAAATCGAATAAGAATAGAAATCCTAGTCAATTTAGGAATTCTAGTCAATTTTCAACAAATCTCCACCTTGACTTGAATTCCATTGAACTCAACACCATAGGCAATCCTCTCTTTCAATCGCTCATCTCCCCCAAAAGCCCCCCACGGGGCCGCCTCCCCACGGGGCAATCACCAACGGCATAAACAATCAAAGCTCAAGTACGCCTGACCTTGTAAATGCGACTTAGGAAACCCAGCCGCATATGCCTCTAAATTGAGCCTCTATCTTCCAACGGGCACCTCCCACCCAACGCATCCCTCCCGGATACACATGAAAATATGTTCAAACTCCATACAGAGTTAATTACCGACTCCACTATGGAGTTAAAAACTCAATACTGAGTCAACCTTGAATTCACCGATGAAGAACCCAAAGATGTAGCTCCCACAATCGTACTACCATCAATCACATAAAGGTTCTTCGATTTCCGACCCTTCATTAAAACACGAGCACTCTTTAAAACCCTCAAGACTCCACCTTCAGGTGTATGCTTGCAACCCAAAGAGTCAAGAGTACCCAAAGAGATAAGGTTTCTCTTCAAATTTGGTATATGTCGAACACCAAACAACGTCCTCACAAACCCATCATGCATTCTGACTTTAACTATTCCAATCCCAACAATTCTACAGGGCATATTATTCCCCATAAGAACTGTACCACAGCTAACCGATTCTTAAGTATTGAACCAATCTTATTCAGACACATGTGGTAAGAACATCCGGAGTCCAAAATCCATTCGGTATTCAAACAGACATCACCGACACTCACAGAAAGAACCATAAGTGAATCGTTGGAATCCTCTTCAACAATACCAACAACAACCTTCTCTTCAAAATTGTCCTTATTTTTCAACCTAGGATAATTTCTCACCATGTGCCCGTATTTCTTACAGTAAAAACACTTTACTTCCTGATTTGTGGAACAAGAGCCAGAAATCCCTCTATTGCCATTATCTCTCTCAAAAGTTCCTCCTTGCACCATCAAACCTTGAGCATCAAAACCACCACCCTCACAAGATACTTTTTACCTCAATTCTTTTGAATATAAACTAGATTTAATATCCTCCATGGAAATCGTATCCCTCCCATACAATAAGGTGGAAACAAAGTGCTCATAAAATGCAGGCAAAGAACACAAAACAATAAGGGCCTGATGCTTCGTTTTCTCCGATATAAGGAATAATGCCCCAAGCGTAGGGCTTAATACGTCGTTTGAAGCATAATAATCCGGAAGACCGGGATCGTACCCACGGGAATAATTATACGGCTTAGCTCGGATTTGTAGAAGTAAGCAAGGATTTCGGCAATTAGGTAGCCAACCGAGTTTTACCTTGAAACGGTGGTAAAGAAAGGCTAAATTAAAGCGTAAAAACTAGGAAAAAGATAGGCTAGGTCTAGGAATCACTAGCACTCATGACTCAAGCTAAATCACATTTTCACCAATTCCCGCGGTTTAAGATACGCAATTAAGGTTCCTAAACCCGAAAATAGAGATGGTTTGAAAATCAAGCTAGCTCTAGAATTCTCTTGGTAAACACCTCATGCGACAGAGCTCTAAGCATCACATGTGGTGGGTAGTCGATGCTCCCACCTACACGTGATCAAAGAGGTTAACACCTCGGTAATTTACCAAACGAATCCGAACCCCACATCAATTTTCAAATCCAGATTAAAACTTTATTGGTGAAAAATGCAATTTTTGCCCAAGCCATGGAATGCTAATCATCCCATGACCTAACCCTTGAAACTACTCACACATATCTATGAAGATAAGAGCAAGCAAAAATCTACTTAGCATAATTAAAAGACAACACTAGAAGAAAATTAACTTAAAAGATAGATCGGAAGAAGAGTGACAACTTTAATTAAGGCAACAATATCAAAAACTAACAATTAAAGACAGAAATTTAAATATTCAAAACTGGAAAATTAAGAACACTCAAGAACAATTTGAATCTAATTCTAGATCTAGAAAAGTACTCTAAAATCTATTCCTACTTGTTTTTGGATCTCATTACATCACTCTATTTATTCCGCGCCTGGAATATTCCCCAGATGCTCTTGAAGATGCTCCGCTAATGCCCTCGGTACCGATTGCCAAGCCTTACATTACTGAGTTAAAGGCTCGGTACCGATTGAACATATAACCTTCAATCGATCGCGAGCCAGTTAGGAGGGGCCGGTGCTAAGCAGCTCAGTACCGATTGGATGGATTTGCTTCAATCGATCGCGAGCTCTTATCAGTTCTGAACCTTGTTTTCTTTCCGCCTTGGCCGCGCCTTGCCTTGCTTTGGCCACAGCTTGGCCCTGGCTTGGCCATCCCCTTGCCTTGGCTTGGCCATGAGTGATTTTGCCTTGGCATAGCTTTGGCTGGATAACTTCTGCCCTGGCAATGATTGATTCTGCCCGAGCTGCTCCTCTTAGTTTGGCTTTGCCTTGGCTGCCGCCTTGGCCATGCCTTGGCCATCAGGCCATTCTCAAGCCATGACACGTTTTGGGCCTTTAAAGCTTCTTATTAGGCGATTCACCTACAAAACAGCACCAACACATTCTACGAGCACAAATCATTAAAAATAACTAAATAGCAACTAAATTAATACTAGACCTAGATACTAGCGCACCCTATATTCCATTTCCGGGTGCTTATCACCTGATCTTCATCATCAATCACAACATCAATATTTTTTAAATACATAATAATTCGATTTAACTCATCTAGATGGTCTTTTACGGGCTTACCTTCCCTCATACAAAACGTATAAAGGCGCTGCTTCAAATACAACCGGTTGGTAAGAGATTTCGTCATATAGATGCTTTCCAATTTCAATCAAATACCTGCAGTCGTATCCTCCACCCCAACCTCGCGAAGCAATCTGCTAAACACAACTGAATCAAATTGAGCGCCTTCGCATCGAGATCCTCAAACACACTATCCTGCATATCAGCAGCCTTCTTCGATTTTCCCAACAAAGTCTTGTGTAATCATTGTTGAACAAGCAAAGCCTTCATCTTAATACGCCACAAAATGAAGCTAGTGCTCTGTCCATCGAACTTCGCAATTTAGAAATGAGTTGCCATTGAAATGATCACAAATTGCACAATACCCAGCGAAAAATAAAAGCCTTGGATTAAAACCTGGAGCTCTAATACCAATTTGTTGTGCCAAACACGAAATTGAGAATATAACAAATTAACAAGCGATAAACAAGAATACAAGGATATACGTGGTTCTACTTAAGCACAAAGCAAGAATGTACTCCACGGGGAAAAGAGCAAGAGAATTCACTATAAACGGGGAGAGAAATAAAAAGCCGGCTATATCTGTAACTCTTCTTGAAGCACCAAATAGATATCTAGAGACAAATCTCTGGTGGAACCCAAAAGGGAGACACAACCCTTGGTGGAACCCTAAGAGATGAACAAAACCCTAATATCTAAGCCCTTGAACAAAAGACCATAACCCTAGGAACCCCCAAGGTTCCTATTTATAGGAAAACACTAAATAAACCTAAACCGAATAGGAATAGTAATCCTAGTCAATTTAGGAATTCTAGTCAATTTTCAACAAATTTTTGGTGCAAAAACTGTAAACGAGAGAGAGAGAGAGAGAGAGAGAGAGAGCTCGAGAGCTCTAGGATCCTGGAGGATATTGGAAGCCAAGAAGTGGGAAATTTTATTCACATCCTTCAAATTTTCCAGTATCTGCATTCAATCCCTATTATTTCTTAATAATTCTCCAACTACCCCTTTTTTTTCCACATTATGTTTCCAATGCGCACCCTTTTGTTTTTCCGCAACCAACTCCTCAGCCCCTTGTGGCACTCAAAGTCACATAAGTCGCATCGTGAGTGATTGTGGGTGCAAATAAGCAAAGTCAGCAGTGTTGCATTCATCATTCTGTTTCATCGCTTAACATTTAACCGTCTGTTTCGGCAATCAATAACCCAGATTTTAGAAGAGTTTTTTAAAATTCGGACTCTCCAAAACACTTTTGGATGGTGAAATTGAAAACTGTGGGAAAGCGGTAAATGTTGAGTGGTGGGCGTAAACTGTCTGTAAGTAAGTACTAATATACTTTAATTTAGTCTCCTCACAATTGAAGTACTTTTACCTGACTTTGTTTCTTTTTTAATTTCTTGACTGACAATATATATATATATATATATATATATATATATATATATATATATATATTCACACACACACATAAAAACGCTAATAGTTGAATTTTCGTTTGACAAAAAAAAAAAAAAAAAAACACTAATAGTTTGTCAGAATAGTCTTTAACAAAAACCCGTGTGCAACAAACTCTAGTTTAAGGGGATAGCTTGTTGATTCAAGTCTCAAAGCGGTTCCGATCCCCGTATCCGCCTTTTTCCTCTCAATCTCATGTAACAATCAAATCGTCTTCAAAATTTCAAATATAGAGAATGAAAATTGAGTATCCTTTTTGAAGACCCCAAATAGAGATGGGTTGGAGGGCACTGGTTCTCCATTTTTTTGTTTTCCAAAATGGAGTATGATATTTTCATATGGGTTAGAGATGCTCTAACTAGTAAATCATTTGACATAAACGGTTTTTTACTATATTTTCTTCTTTTTCTTCATTTGTTTTGGTTAGGGTCCTTATTCAGTTTGCTAAGCTATGTAAAGTAGACATATTTAGTATCAACCACATAGATTGACCCTGCTCCTTGTTCACTTGAGCGCATCCACTATGGAGATGCTAATTTTTTTCGTTAAAGTGTCAAAATAGCAGAAATTAGTGCACAATTCACTTAGTTAAGGTTTAATTAAGTTGGGTAATAAAGGAGTATGATATTTTATGGATAAGCTAAAATGTACACCAACTATTTTTAGAATGCTTTAATTTGTTAGAGGGTCCACTCTTGGATGGTTAGAAGGTTGGCCGAAATCGGCTAACACTTTAACATTCGCTAAATTTAGCTCCTATACTAATCAATCCAATGCATGCTAAAACATGCCCAACTACTAGCCAGGAATTTAACTTCCCCATTAATTTACTCTTAACTTTCTAGTTAAACTATCCATAGTGGATGCTAGATAAATCTGGCCAAATTAAGGCCTGATTGTTATACAGGTTTAGAAGAGTATTGTTGCATACTTTGGTATATTTAGGACACAAGCCTAGCCAGCTATTTGGAAGATTGCATAAGACAATTGACATGGCCATGCTTTTCTTTCTCTGAGCAAAGGTAAATCAGGCAAATTAAGTTTCACCAAATGCTCAACTACTTGGGTTTGGGCAAGAACTTATGAAAAATGGGATACTCCTTAATTGCATTGCCTTTGTTCACTTGTCAATAAAATGCTCAATTTCTCATTACAACTGTTTATGGCCTCCGAACCAAGGTTTTCAAATCGTGAATCAAATCGAAACGGTCCTTTTCCAAAGCGTGAATCGAATTGTGAATCGTTCTAATTCGGTTGTTATTTCTATAATACATGGAAACACATGTTTGTTGATTAGGTAACAGAAAAGCTTGTTGTAAATGATGATTTGATGTCTCATTCTGTTTGGGTGCAAAGATACCTCCTATGTTGTCCAAAAAAAATAAAAAATTATTTGATAATAATGTCAAGTAAAAGGTAAGATGCTTCCATTGCAACTTTCAAGTGATGAGAATTCATAAATCCTACTTGTGTACTTTCTGTGAAAAAGAGTTAAAGTACAAAACAAATTCTTACAAGGTCATGCTGATAGGGAGGATACTCTCATCTGGCTTTTGAACTCTAATGGGAATTTTTCTGCTAAATCTGCTTATTCTATTATTAGTCATGCTCTCCTGAGGTGGTTGGTCCTATTTGGTTTGGCACTAGTATTCAGTTCCTAGTTGGTCCTTTATCAGTGGGTAGCTTTTATGGGTCGATTAACAACAAAGGATAGGTTACTCGCTTGGGGAGTGCAGGCTAATTCAAGTTGTGTATTATGTCATGGAGGACAAGAGTCTCATCTTCACTTGTTCTTTGAAAAAAACCCTTTTCAGCTTTGGTCTGGTTGCAGGTTAGGGAGAAGTGTGAGCCCTCATGACTGGGACTTGGCTTATGAAATTCAGTGGGGGGTGTTGCATTGTAGAACTGAGTCGATTCAAGCTACCACTTTCAAGCTCTGTTTGTCTGCATCAATTTACTATCTTTGGAGAGAGAAATTCCATAATCTTTAGACAGATTAGTAGTGATTCTTCTTTAGTTGTGAATCTGTTCATGAGTGAAATCAAGGCATATGCGTGCTCTTGGCGAAGGATGGTGCAGTCATCTAAAACTTCCAAATTTTGTGCAATATGAGGGTTTCTAGAGTCTGTTTTTAAAGCTGCTTAAGTCTTGTTTCTTATATAGAGGCTTGTCCAGTTTGAGGTTTTGTTTTGTTGAGTCTTTTTTTGGTTGTATATATGTTTTAATGTTCTCAAGGCTTTCTCCTTGTGTTTTGGGCTTAGTCCCTTTATAAAATCGACTGGTTCCAAAAAAAAAAAAATCCTTAAAAGGTCTATAGGATGGTTGTATTCCATTTTTGTTGCCATTTTTTTATTTAATCTAATAATAAATCTTCTTTTCTTATCACCTATAATACTACATAAGGAGAAACATAGACAATAGACGTCACCTATCAATATTATAGACCTTTAAAAAATAGAATGAACCCTTTTTCAACCACACAAAAAAGCAAAAAATGAATTCAGAAAATTGAAAGTGAATTGACAAAAATTCACGGATTCACCGATCCACTGCTGAATCTATTTCCTATTCAGACAGTCTGTTCATGTCGATGACCCGCTAAGTCGTATCGAATTGTATTGATACAAATCGTGTCCGTACAAACTATGCTCCGAACATATACATCAATCTAGACTCGACGGCCATAGAAAGCCGGCTCCGGCTCCGGCTCTGGCATTCATCTACTGCAACAAGTACCGAGGGCAAGGCCAGTGAAGGCACTTCTTACTACTACAGTACAACTAGGCCTTCTTTTCTTTTTTTTCTTACTACTAGGCCTTTCAAACAAGTGAAAAATGAAAAGTCGACTCCAAAAACCTGAGCAAGAAACCTATAAAAATGGCAGGTGAATCATAAAAAACAATACGCACCACAGCAAGTAGAAAATTCTCTATACAAAACTTCAGCTATAAAATTCTCTCAGATTTACAAAGCCTATCCATCTTTACTCTACAAAGAAATATATGCTTCTAGGCACAGTTTGGATATTAACGCTGAATGAATGTTTTAGCAGAATGTTGCTGTTGAGAGTTGGAATACAGCAACAAGAAATGCCGGGAAAGCTTGCTGTCGGAATATTTGCTCTTGGAGATGAGAACTTTGCAATCCTCCATTTAGGCATAGATCAATTTTTAGGCAAACCAATTTTTTGTACAAACTCAGAATTTAGCCTTGTGGACAAATAACCCCACTTGCCGATAATCTGCACCACAAATATTAATTGTTAGAGATAATGTTAAAAAGTAAAATAAAAAGACAATGAGGAATAGTATACAGAATACTAGTAAAGAATCAGCAAATATTTGGAATGGAGCAGGAGAGAAGCAGCAAAAGAAATTCATAATTTGCGTAGCTCTTGTTTTCAGCATACCAAAACGAAGCCAAAAAAAAAATGAACAATTTGAGGACACGTTGATTGTTTTTTGCTCAGAAGAAAAGTTGTTTGTTGGAACCATGGTGCAGAAACCACAAGTCGCATAATAATAGATCTGAGAAGTAGGTATTGGCAGCTAAGTGAATCTCCTCTCCTACATGACAACCTAAAACCCGTGAAATGTGCAGTTTCATAAGGATTCCTAGCCCCTTTATCCCAAATAATCAAAGCAATGAGGTAAACTGATGCTCCTAAGAACTGATTGACCCAAGAACCGAGACTACAAGGTGCTGGTGCAGCCCACATAAGGAAACTATGGCCCTGTTTGTTTGACTTGGTTAATGATGAAGTGATATATCTATGTAAAAAAGCAGCTGAGTTTTCAAAATATGCATGGCTCACTTTTTCAACAGTTGGATTCGATTCATATGCATGGTTAGACACCATACAGATATGACGGCGAGATTGAAGGGTCCAGATAGAAATTTTCCAAACCATGGTCAGGATAGTTTTCTAAGGTTCCTAAACTACCCTCTGCTTGCTACTAAATCCCACATCTGAAACTCCCCACTACTGAAACTCCCTCCCACGTACATGCCCTCCACATTTCTTTCTTCTCCTCTCTTTTCAACCAGTTCTTTTCTTTAGACTCAATTTCCACAAAACATGAAGGATGAGGAAAAGGAGAAGACCAACTGAAACCTCTGCATTCTTTCTACGTTGTCGACATATATGATGAATGTATTTTCATCATTAGTTTCAATTTCTTGGAAAGTTCAAAAATTCCTTGTGAAGAGCATTAAAAATAATGTTCTATCTTTCTTTCACAACTTAGTCACCAACAAAGCCACCCCTCTTTAACGAACCAAAAGGCCTCAGACAAAAACAAGAACCTATTCTAGGGTTACTTCACTTTTTACGTGATTAATATAAACCGGTAATTTTGATTGGCTTCATCTTTCATAGAGTTCAAGAGTGGGTTATAGAGTTCTGGTGTAATTGCCCTCATTCATGGTTTCCATTAACTTCCCTCGTGTTCTTTTCCAGTGCTAATTTGAACAGTAACAACAAAGTTTGAAAACCAATAGAACACTTAAAAGTACTAATAAGTGCCTTGCAATAATCTTATTGTGTTAGATAATCTCATGTGTTGTAGGATATCAATCCAGTGCATATTATTCCAGGCGCAAAAATTTCTACCAAATGAGAGAGATTTGATCCCTTGAATTTGCAATCCAATCCGATATAATCCAGACAAACACATGGGCCTTACAGAAATAACATTTCCAGAAAACTATACTCGGAGGATGACTTTACCAGATACAAACTGTTCTACATGATTCCAAAGCTTTAATTGCTGCTTCAGCAAAGAGTTGAGCAGCTTCTGCATCAGCTTCTGCCTTCTCCGCCTCCCTTGCCGCCTCTTCAGCCTCTGCGATGGCAGCTTCTGCCTCAGCAACTGCTTGCGCAGCAGCGGCGGCAGCCTCCTGTGCAGTCATGCCCTTCATCTTTTCTAGCTCTGCATCAATCTGGGATTTGGTTAGAATTTGGATTCCATCCTTCTCCACTTTTGAAGAACTTTTGTGCTTTCCCTCCAAGAATAACAGAGAAGAATCTTTCTTTGCATTGGAAAGTGTTGAGGGTGGCGCAATCCTGTACTGATGCTTTATCTGTCAATGCAAAAAGCATAGTTTTGATCCAAGTCCAAGACAAAACCACAATGAGACTATCAAAAGCTAAAGCAGCAAAGATACGATTTATGAGGAGAGTGCATGCTCAACTTTAATTTGCCATTAAGTTTAGTTGGAAGGTAAAGTAAAAGTTCAGAATGATTCCAATATTCCATGTGATGCCAATGATTTCGACCAATACATAAACACAAAAGCTAAAAAGAGTTGTCATTCCACCTTATGTATCAGGACAACTTTGATAGTATAACAGAGGGCTGTAAAGGGACACAGCGATATTGAGTGAAGATCTAGGGTTCGAAGAATCGAATTCCTCATGTCCCTGATAAAGCAGCCTATCATATTCAACAGAAATGACAAGCCTAACAAAATTAGGAACAAAAGAAGGGAAGGGGGAGAGAATGGGAAAGGAAGATAGGGAATGGATAGGCTAAGCTCACAAGCAAAAAACCGAGAAAAAGGGAATGGGTGGTTTAATTTACGAATTCTTACCAAGTCAAGATACAGGATAAATGAAAAACAACTACTAAAAGATGATAGAAAACAACTCAGTCAAGATGTTAAGCAAAACTAAGGTGCAGCGGCAGTTGGGCAACTAAGTCTTGCCATTTCTGCAACATTTGGACGCTTATATATGTCATCCCAAACTTCATGAAACAGTATCCCAAAACCAAATGAAAAGCTTCCTAGGCTTATCCCAGGACTATTTAGTATTTACAACATTGAGATTTCTGTCATACTTCAAAGACCTCAATGCAACTTCTGATATTTGTAGATAGGGCAAAGGAACCACAAAAACAGTGCACAAGAAATTCTACATAGTTTTTCAGGAATAAGGCAGCCTATGGATTTTTTTTTATTTTGATAAGTAAGTAATTATATTAGAAACGTGGCATTAAGAGAATGCCGCTCGTATACAAAAAGGCCACCACCACAAAAAGGCCCTATACATTGCTCCTACTTGACAAAAAAGCTCGAACCAATCTAAAAACTGATCAATAGCGGGATTACAATCTCCCTTGTCCCAACTATACAAGCTACTAACCACAAAGCTTTTGATTCTAAACAGGCTTATGGATGCTTCCACTCAATACCTCTACTGCATCATATAAAACAAGGCAGTACCAATCCAACAGGTTTCAGTTACTCCACCAATACAGAGCAACTAAATTACCTTTATTAACTTCCCATTTTCTGTCAAAAGCTTTAAGGAGACCGCCAACAGCCTTTCCAAATTTTCTGGTGCCAAGTAGTGTTCCTACAAAGTCAATGATGACAATGTCAAAGAATTTGTAACAGAATCAAGAGGAGCACACAAAAACTATCTATTAGAGTATCTCCAACCAATACGTCAAAGTTAGGGATGTCTAGGTTTCCTACAAGGCTTATTTGCAATTTGGCATGTCAAAAATGACATCCTTAAAATTGCACACTCCCTCCATTATTCCAAATACTTAATTTAATCTACACTTATTTTTTCCATTATTAAGTTTTGGACAATACTGTGGGTCCCACGAAATAAAGTACTCCCTCTGTCCCAAAATATTTGTTTGATGCGCAAAACGAGAACTTAAAAACAACACAATTTTTCCAAAAATGTTTAACAATATACTAGAGATAAATGAGCTCTTTTAATTTATGAAACAAGTTGGAAATTTCTTTCTGAAAAACTTATTATTTTTAAGTCCTCATTTTGCGGACCGGACAAACCGACAAATATTTTGGTTAGAATTGTTTGGAATGTCAATTCATCTACTTGGCATGCCATATTGAGTCGTTGACATTTTGGTTAGAGACGTCTTTCCCATAAATCGTTACATGTTGAAAGAAAAGTGCACATACTGGACTCCATAATCAATTTGCACAATGTTGGAACAACAATTGCTCTGAGGTTTCAAAGGGTTAAAATAAAATCGAGTAAACTTTATGAAAACATTGACATTAGAAAACTGAGGTATAATGAAGGTGTTTGTATGTTTTCTGATATATCCATACTTCCAAGGAACTGTACAGGGTAGTATGTCATATTTTACAATGAAAATTAGTGTTTTGAGCAAGAGAAATGGAAGGCTACAAGCCTACAATAATTCATCCGTTTGAAGGCTTCCAAAAGGTAATGGCCTTGGACATATTATGGCTGTTATGGTCGATGAAGTTGAGATGGAGACTTGTTGACTTATATCCAAACTGATGAAAACACTAAGATGGCTTGAATGGCACCTAGAAAATAAACGTCACTAAGGCCCCTTCATTATATTTGTTCAGCAGCAATAGTACAGATTTGAGACACACTAACTTCACAAAACAGGAAATCAAATTTGGCACGTAATTGGAAGTAGTTTACATTTCAAAAAAGAGTTTTTTGATTTGTAGAAAATAAAAAGTAGAACTTTCCACATGTTCCTTTCTTTCCAATAGAAAGCAAAACATTAAAAAATAAGGGAAGCAAGAAATTAGGGGATGCAAAATTAGGGCATAACATTTCTGACATATAAGCACCACAATCATGGAAGAAGCCCAATATTTCTCTTTCCATACATAACAGAGGTCTGAGTTATAATGTGGAGACAGCAGAGCAAAAATACCTGTATGTACAAGGCAATTGTAGCCCGGCTAGACCCACGAGGTTCCTTCAGTTTTGTTATGGCCTCCAATATGAGAGTATCCAAACTTCATTCATGAAAATCCAAATATTTAGGAGAAACAAGTTACTGAATGAAACCAGACATGAAGGCATCTAATACAGGTCTATCATTCTGGAAAAACACAAAGTCCACTCCTCAGAAAGAAGGTGTAGGTTTTTTAACCCTAAGATGGTAAACTTTCAGACTCCCAGCAATGCTTCAGCACTGGACTATCAAGTGACAGAGGTACAATACAATTACACCACATGAACTAAATAGACAGGAGTCGTAACCTAAAAGAAAATCAACAAAAGGAAGTAACAAACAACATGAGGCTCATAGCATCCAATGTAAAAGCTTTCTCAAGCATCATTCTTCGTCTAAAGACGCACAAAAACCAGATAGACCATAATGCTGCACCAAATTATATTAAGATCACGTTTATTATTGGCCAACATCAAGCACCAAGCTAGATGTAGAAGACTAAAGCTACCCACCTCCGCCCAAGTCCTAAGGATTCAATAGTATCAGCAGAAAACTAGTGGTTGAAGTAACTCCATCCCTCCCTTCATGACTTCATCAAACAAACAATATTACCATAAAAGGAAGACCAACTCAAGCAGGCGTGACCCAAACTTAAGATCGTTTAGACTATTTCCATAGGCCTTCAATTTGGCCAAGGCCACATTGTCCTGATATTGGTCAGCATAATGATTTTGCTTTTGTATCAACTATAACAAAAAAAGACTTCTTATGTAGGGGAAAAAATGCAATAGCAGTGCAGGTGCATAAAGAAGGCCGCGTACAGAATTCTATTAGTTGTTTTGCTATCTCACCTTCCGATTCTCATAGTTTCCTCTCTATATTTTCTCTAATACATAAAAACATTGTTGAATCATTCACTTCCAAGTTGCACGTGAAAAGGCCTTACTTTTGGATTTCATCTCAGGTCTTCAAAAAGTGGGTTCACCGCTGATTAATCAAGCGCATTACACACCGGGAACTGGGAAGATGAAACAAGGGTAATAGATATTAAAGATGAGAAAATAACATTACCTTGAAATTGGTTTCTTGGCACAACCATTTTCTTGTATTCCACTCAAAACATCAAGAGGCTTAACATCAACAACTTCCGCATCACTCTCAACCACAGTGCTAAGAGCCTTCTCATCATCACGCTTCACTACCGGCCGATGGCTTTTCGATGAAACCCTAGTTCTAGTCCGAGAACCCCATCCATTCGCCGCCACATTCACATTCCTCCACTTATCCTTGGAAAAATTAAAAAAAAAAAACCCACATTCATCACTCACCCTTTTTCAAATGTAGGAAAAAAACAAAAACTGATATGGGCTTTTTTAATCCACTTAGAATTGATACAGAAACTTCAAAATGTCATATGGGTTTTTCAACCCCCTTAGAATCGATACAGAAACTACAAAATATCTGATATGGGTTTTTAATCCACATAGAATCGACACAGAAAAATACAAAATGTGATATGGGTTTTTCAGCCCTCATAGAATCAACACTAGAAAAATACAAAATATGATGGCTTTTCAACCCCCTTGGAATTCATACAGAAACTACAATATCTGATATGGGTTTTTTTAACCCCCTTAGAATCGATACAGAAAATACAAAATGTGAGATATGGGTTTTTCAACCCCCTAAGAATTGATACAGAAACTACAATATCTCATATGGGTTTTTTAACCCCCTTATGATTGTTACTGAAAATACAAAATATGATATGGGTTATTAACCCCCTTATGGTTGCTACTGAAAATACAAAATCTGATTTGGGTTTTTCTAACCCCCATAGAATCGATACAGAAAAAGAGAAATATGAGATGGGTTTTGAAGATTATACCTTGAGATCGACGTTTGATCGCGAATGCAAGACACTGCGGAATTCTGGGTCTTTCAGAATTGCGCTCCACTTGCCTGGACCATGCTTGGCTACACCAGCTTTCAGCGCGGCTTCTTCTTCTGATGTCCACTTCAGTTTAGGGGCGCCCATTTGCTGCAGAGAGCCCCCAGGATTACTGTAGAGAGAGAGTGACGACGGATGGTACCAAATTCAAGCATCTGAAAAAATTAGGGTAATTTAATAGCAACTCCCAAAGAAGAAATAAAAACTCGTCCTTTTTCGCATAGATCATGACGACAGGAAAGGAAAATTAACCGAGACCTTTTCATTTAATTTGTTTATATAAATAAAAAACCTAGACTTTAAATTTTATTTAAATTTGTCGAGAAATCGTATAAAAACTGGAAATTTTAATATTTTCCGACAAAGACCCTATGTATTAAATAAATTGCAATTACTATACGGAAATTAAAAAACTGGATATTATTATATAGAAAAATACTTTGGACGGTACTTGTTTGGACGTCCGGCCACAAATCCAAACATATAAAACGTCTTATAAATAGATTATTTACGGAGCTACACGATTTTCACTCGTCTGTTTTGGCAATCGATAGTCCTGATTTTAAACAAATTGTTCTCCGAAGAGATTGTTTAAAATTCCAACTGACCAAAATATTTTTGGATGATCCAAATTCACCTCCATAAAACTTATTCACGAAGCTCCGTAAAAATTATTCACGGAGATCCATGAATAATTTTTTCTCGAAGACAAATTATAAATCACTAACTTTTTTTTTCTAGGCAAAATTAAGATTTATTTTAAAAACGGGAAAAGTGGAAAGGGGATCCAACAAAGAGTCGGACGATACATCACAATGACAGAGCGCGGAACACCCAAAAGTCTACAAGAGTCCAAAATAAATAAGCAATAAAGCCTAACCCTACGCCCAAAATATACATTGAAAGTCCAAAACACTTCAATTCGGTTCAAACCATGGACCGGCTCACCCATGGGTTCGGATCCTGTCCAGTTGACTCCAAACCAGTTTGGTCCAATTTGCGGACAAGATCCAGCCAACACACCTTTTCCAAAATCAAGGGCTGGGATCATCCCAAATCACACCCAACCCTTCTTCCCCCAAAATCAAAGCCCTCTCTCCCTCGACCGCTATATCTCCGCCGCCGCCACCATTACCGACCACCACCACCAACCACCCTAACGCTCGAGATACAGCGTAATGCCTCTTATTGCCCGAATTCGATTTTGGTTCTGGCCCTACTAGATTAAAACCCGACGCGTTGGTTTCCTCCACTCGTGCAATGGATATGTTCAACATGAACGCCGCCGGCCAATCAACCTCGATGATGTCGTTGGATTTATGGTTCGTGGATTTGCCTCGTATTCGAAGTGGTTGGTTTCATTTTTAATGGTTTTCTAGTAATAGGTGAACTGGTTTCGAATATGAAGTTGGAGATAGGGATTAAGCATCAGATATAGGAGTTTGCATGTTTCAAATGTGAAGATGGAGATATGGAAATTGGGTTTCTGATGAATTTGAATTTGCTTCACGAGGGGGTTCTTGAAAATGGGTCGCCGGAAATCGAACTCGCCGGAAAAGGAGGTGCCCCGGCCGGAGTGGGTTTAAGATAAGGTGGTGCAGTGTCATGGTGGCGGTCAGTAATGGTTGCGGCGGCGGAGATACAACGATCGAGGGAGAGAAAGCTTTACGATTTTTGGGGAAGAATGGTTCGGTGTGATTTGGGATGATCCAAGCCTTTGATTTTGGGGAAGGTGTGTTGGCTGGATCTTGTGCACAAACTGGACCAAACTGGTTTGGAATCAACTGGACAGGATCCGAACCCCCCTCACCCAAAAACCTTAACCATCATCAATATCTACCGCCGCACAAACCACCGGAGCTAATTCCCTTGCCTGCTTACCGGGAAACCAATGACGCAATCGGCTTTCATATGAATCCTATTACAATATTTCCACACGAAGGTGACAAACTTGACAAAACCTAGCCTGACGAGTTTAGTGGCTACTTGCTACTGCAATAGTAGGATCCAACTAGTCGCACATTTTGCCCTTTATGGGATTCTGCGCCCATTGACGATTAATAGGTATTGAAAATCACTATGCTTATGCTTAAGGCTGGACCCCCCTCAATTTTTTTCTGCATCAGGCAATTTCATTTGTCAAGACGAATTTAATCTAGAAAAGTTTTTTTTTTCTCAAAAAAATTCTAAGATAAATTTTCTATTTACTACTTAATATTCTTCTACAAATTGATCACCATGTATTATTTTTCTCTCAATTTTCGGGAAGTCTTGTCAAGTTTTGATTTTGACAAATAAGTTATATTTCTATGACTAAACTTGAGTTGCAGCTCAGGAAAAAAAAATTTTGATTTTCCCTTTTTTTTTTGTTCTTTATCCACTTATTTTTACTATCTTATTCGTAATTTAATACACTTTTTCATACATTCAAGAATAATATTATAATCACAAATTCAAAAATAATATTATAAATTAATGTGAATTAAAAGAAAAAGAGTGTAAGATGGTTAAAAGAGGTGTGAAAATTATTTTCCAAAAAAAACCTTGACTGTAAAGGAGACTAGTGGTTGTGACACTTCCTTACACGATAAAATGTCTAGGTTCGACTCTTATGGTCAGCACCTCTCTCCTATTCCCTCCTAAATAAAAATAACCCAAGGGGCGGGATGTAATTTCTGGAACATCAGGGATTTTGATGTAAACCTCAAAAAATGACCCAGCTCTATTTTTCTCCATTTTTTCTGTCATCCTCTTCCTCATACAGCAAAATCGCCCTAAAACCTTCCGGCGGAGGAAAATGGCGAGCTCTCTGCAACGACTCTTGAATCCTGCCCGTCGCGTTTATGGAGCCGCTTCGGTTCCCTTGTCGAGGAATTTCTCTGCTGACTCCTTGGTCGAGATCAAACCCGGAGAGATCGGGATAGTCTCCGGGATTCCGGATGAACACCTTCGAAGGAGGGTACGCCGTCGTATTATATTCTTGGATATGATTTAGAATTAAAATGCCCGTCTTTCTTATGTGGATCGAACAAGATAAATAGCTGTTTCGTGCGTTGTGATGAATTACGCTTTTTAGGGCCAAAGGACTGTTCTTTTTTACAGTTATGGTTCCTTTGATGGTGTATTTTTGGGTCGAATTGGGAAATTACATGCGCATTTTCACGCGAGAGAGAGAGAGAGAGAGAGAGAGAGAGAGAGAGAGAGATTTTGTTATGTAAAGTATCTCTGTCCGTAAATATGGATTTGGCATTGTGTTTGGTTAACTCGATTGAAGGTCATCTGATGTGGGGCATTGCACATGTACTTCGGTTTCAGCTGGACTTATCAATGCCTGTGTTGTTGAATTGGAGTGTTAGGGAGTTGAGAAGAATGGAACTAGGATTGCCATGAGCATCTCCCCTCCTTACTCAAATTTGGACTCAAACTTAAATTTGAGTAAAAATCGCCCAAAACACCACTTCACTCCTTATTCAAACTCATACCAAATTTGAGTTTCACTCAAATTTCTCCCCAAATTTGGTTGAACCAAATCCTTACTCAAATTTTGAAGGCTATTTTTTCCCTCTCAAATATACAACTATGTCATTAATGAAACCTTTACTCAAATTTATGCCTAGATTTGCATGTGCCCATTGGATTGCTTCATACCGGATCAAGTTTTTATCCAAATTTTAACTCAACTTTGGGTAAAAAATTGAGTAAGGAGTGGAGATGCTAAAGTGAGAGTAGTAACATTCAGCAATTGATTTTTGCTGCCTTGTTTAGAAGTTTTCCAGTTCTGGTCCATGTTCTACCTCTTGATCAATGTCCTTTTTTTCACAGATGTTTATGAATACTTTTAAATTTTGTATTTTTTTTTACTGTTGTCGCAATCATCATGCATATGTTGTTGACTCAGCACATAAATTTAAGACTTAGCTTCAACCTACTGTCCAGATGAATTTCTTCCCCTTGTATGTTTTCGTCATAGTATCGTTGTTGAAGAATTTCATCCCCCCCGCCCCAACAAACCCCCCCCCCCCCCCCCCCCCCCCCCCCCCCCCCCCCCCCCCCCCCCCCCCCCCCCCCTCCCAATTAGAACGAGGCCCTTAGATGCACGAAGCGGGAGGGGTGCGGAAGCGGAAGCGCAGACGAGAACAGGGGGGAGCGAGAGAATATAGAAGCTCCCAAGGTTGGGAGCGTGAGAGGATCGTGTACATATATTATGAAAATAATGTAGTATAGTGTATTCACTTTAAAAAGTACAATAATTTAGGAAGTAAAAATATGGGCCAAGTCCTCCATAAGTGTAAGAAATGGGCTAGTGGTACAATATATGATTTTTTTTTTTCAAGATATCATGACTTAGGCTAGATATATGAGTTCATCAAAGACCAATTAATAAGCCTAGTGATAAATCCCTGTTTTTCTATACAACTATCATACAAAAGCTCCCCATCTTCGTAAGGAGCGGGCTCCAGTCAAGCTCCTTAGTTGGGAGCGCAAAAACGGGCTCCTGAGGTGGGAGCGGCACCACTTTAGGAGCTCCCTGCAACTAAACGAGCAGACCTCCACACACATAGGACCACCAAAGAGAGAAAACAAACAAGCTTTTTTCCGTGCTCTAATGTAAGGACCTAAAAGTATTGTAATTTTGGTAAAAATTAGTGTGATATTTATGTGGAACAACTTATCCTTGTCAATCTTGATGTTCTAGTACTAGTACTTATATGCGATTTCTTGATGTCTGTATTCAACTTATAATTAAGAAATACTTGAGCTTGTAGACCCAGACTGTAGAGTAAAGCATACTCGGGAAAGGCGATCTCGAGGATATGACACTAGGTAACTTTGGACTTGCGCGAAGAAGTCGTGCTCTATAAATAATTCTATAATTGCTTTTTAATGGTTGCTGTAAAAAATGCTGCTAACCTTTCTATATGTTTGTGGTCAGTAAAACTCCTTAATCATACTTTTGACATCATGACAGGTTGTAATCTTTTCACCTGCTCGGACGGCCACACAACAAGGTTCTGGAAAAGTTGGAAAGTGGAAGATCAATTTCATGTCAACACAGAAGTATGTTTCCTTATGGTTTAGTCTCAATTTCGTCTTTTCAAGTTTGGAGATTATCATCAATGGCTATTATTTTCTTCAGAACTTCATTAGTTAAGAAGAAGTTTAAGATAGATCGCTAGTATCCGTACAAGTCTTTTCCCTCGAATTGGGATTTAAGCAGTGTACTTCTGGAAGATTTAGCTTGGACAATTGAGATTTTGCTTGTGCTTCTGTTTTCCATTAGGTAAGGTGACTCTCAACCCTAGTGCCTGCATCAGCCCCTCCACACGGTCTTACGACTTTGTGGAGACCTGTGTTTTTGGCAAACAGTCGCCCAAGCCTGGCTTCTGAATGAACCATGTATAAACAGTTGGAATTGCTGTTTTTTTTTTTTTTTTCTACTTATGAAAGTCAGTTGATTGGTGGAAAGCAATATTTTGACACTTGGAACACCTTTAACCTAGCTCATCCCTTGTCCCCTCCTATAGCAAGACCAACCCACACCCCAAAATAAGGGAAAAACAAAAACCAAAAAGAAAAAGAGAGAAGAAAGAAGAATCGGCAATTCATGTAGTCACTATCACTTGTAAAGGAGACTCCAAGTAGTTTTTTTTTTTGTTCGTATGTTTCTTGTAAAAGTTCGTACATCGAGTAAACCTTGTGTCTTGAGTCTTGACAAGGGGAAGACGAGTTCTTGACGTTCATCCTCAAGTTCAAAGTTGGGTTCTGTCGGTTAATTTACCTCAAAGGCCGTCTATTTGGTTATGGATCTTAATTTTGCCTTTTTATGGTTTGACCGGGTGCGGGTGTATATCTAGGGTCGGTCAATTCAAACCTAGAAAAGAAGGATGTGGAGACATGGATCCAACTTTGGATATGGGTACATCGATAGACTAAATAGATATTTAGTTACAAATCATCTTGTATAAACCTGAACTTGAAGACGCCAAGGACTTTTTTTGGTATAAAATTTGTTGGACCAAGAACACAGATGAACCAATTAAAGACTTCAAAATCCAAGTCCTTAAATAAAATTGTCAGGCTCTTGAGCCTTGTTGGACTTCCTTTACTTGACTCCAGCCGAAAATAGTTAATCACATCGTAATGCATCCCATAAACTGCCCAAGGCACAAAAAGAATAGACATGTGCTACAATAGCCCCAATAGCTTGTAGGTGATAGATGCACAAAAACGCCATAAAAACTCTGAGTCCGACTATGAAATACTGTGTCGGGTGCATATTTCACACCAAACCATGTAGAAATAGGTGCTTCCAAGAATAGCGAATCGATTGACTCAGGTGCATCCATCTCAGGAGTCATAATTTTCTCTTGTTTTCCTCAGGCTTGAATACATGATTATGCACTCTGTTTCTATTTTAGTTAGAGATACTAAATTTAAGAATTGAATGTTGACTTGGATTTCTGGAGTTTGTCAGAAGCTGTACAATTTTTCAGTGATGGTTGAAGCTTTGGGGTACTCCCTAAAGAACCGATTATGTGGGAATTAATTCTAAGATACACGGACACGGACACGGATTCAGACACTGACACGGACACAACGGGGGACACGTCACGTGTTTATTTATTTATTTCTATTTTTTCCAAGTTTAAATGGCAAAATGTGGACAAAACGAAAAATTCATATATCCAATACCATTCAAACAAAACAAGACATCCATAAGTTCAATACAACCCTATTGAAAAATTACATATTTATTTATTTCTATTTTTTCCAAGTTTAAATGGCAAAATGTGGACAAAACGAAAAATTCATATATCCAATACCATTCAAACAAAACAAGACATCCATAAGTTCAATACAACCCTATTGAAAAATTACAGTTTGACCCCTGATTTTTTAAAAAAAATTATAGTTTAAACCCCAAATTTAAAAAAAAATGGTTTGACCCCCAATTTTTTAAATACAAAATTACACTTTGACACCCGCCATGTCCCCATCAGTATCCCCCTGTGTCCCTCTCAAAAATTTATATTAAATTATGTGGCGTGTCCCCACCGTGTCCTCGTGTCCGACACTACAATACGTCAACCTCGGTGTCGGTGCTTCATAGGGTGGGATTCAATCTGTAAAAGATGCTTGAAGTAGCAGATTATTTCCTTTTATAAAAAATTACACTTTGACCCCCGCCGTGTCCCTCTCAAAAATGTAAATTAAATTATGGGACATGACACGTGGCGTGTCCCCGCCGTGTCCCAATGTCCGACACTGCAATACGTCAACCTCTACAGGTGTCGGTGCTTCATAGGGTGGGATTCAATCTGTAAAAGATGCTTGAAGTAGCTGATTATTTCCTTTTTCTTTCTTTTGTGTCGAGCTTTATGTACAGGAGTCAACTTTTTTGGACTGCAATGACTCTGGTTTCTTACAGATTTATGTTAATATCTCATGTTTGTCACAAGAGCAGAAACTATCTTAATCCCTAAATTTTTACCACTGGCAAACGGTAATAGTTTTGTCACTGGCGTGTCTTTGCAGATGGGAAAATCCATTGATGGGTTGGACATCCACAGGAGATCCATATGCCAATGTTGGTGATGCTGGATTTGGTTTTGACAGTGAAGAAGCTGCCGTAGCATTTGCTCAGAAGCATGGTTGGGAATACACGGTTGGGAGTTTTTATACTTTGGCATTATATATCACTGTAGTTGCTTTTTTTTGGTGTGGCTTCTTTTCTGCATCTTCGGGAGTGAACGTGCTTGTGAGGTTTTCATCTCTAAACTTACGCTGCTTTAACTTCTATGTAAACCACATAGTCTTGATTTGCATGTCTTAACACCACGTGTGAGCATTGTGGCCACTGAGCAGATGATGGTGAGAAGGCAAATCCCATAATGAGTTAGCCAAGTTATAGTTCTCTTTCGTATTATCCTAGTCAACTGGTATAAAACTTATCACAATTGTTCTCTTTTCTTCTTTCTCTGCCTGCGCAACCGCACCTCAGATAGCAATGAACGTGGTTATGATCAAGAATGTAAATGCCTCCACTTAAAGGATACAAAATGCTTCCACTTTCTATTGCTGCCATCTTTTACTCATTTTATGTTTTGAGGTTTTGTAAGAACCATCACCTTGTGACATAAATTACCATAGCTGGATCCCCAGGTTTAGACCAAAAAGAAGAAAATGGTTTCTAGGTTATGGTTTGCTAGTTGCACAAAAGTCCTCTTCTGTAATAACAATGTTCCCCAAATTTATATGAAGGATCTGCTTGGAATTCCTGTGATGAATGTATTTTTACTTTTATCCTGGTGTCTAATACTCGTTTATGCAACCTTATTGCAGGTGAAGAAACCCCACACACCGCTCTTGAAGGTTTGAGTTTTTCTCCTTTTGTTGTCTATTCTTGTAGATAAAAACTGTTCCTTTAGTTTCTGTTTTCTGCACCAAGATTTTAATGCGATGAGCCTCAGAGTTCACTTGAACCACAAATTTTCTTTCTCTTTGGCTTCAGAAACAAAGAATTTAATTAGCATTATGAAATAGTAGAAATAAAAGAGGGAATCGAAGTTTTCCTTGACTTCTAGACAATCAGGGATTTCAAACTTGGTTTGTTCTCCTGGACTTGCTAAGTGGTCTTTGAAGGGAATAGTTACAAATCAACTTGCATACTCCATTCTGATTTAGCCATCCATTCACAACAGTAGTCTTTTTCTGTTTGTTTATGGCTGCTTGACTATATGAACTTAGTCATGCTAAACCTGGTAGAACTAATTCCTGATTGCCTGTTTAGAACATGTTACACACTCCATTCAATTTTTTTTTTTTGAATTGCTCCGGTGATTCTTTATCAATATGATAATGTCCTTCGTTGTGAGACGTGGACTCACTAGGAACCCCTGTTCTGTGTCTAGTATCACTTTTGTTGTATGTTTTCTTGAAACCAAAGAAAACTTTTTTGGGTAAATAACCACAGAAAACTTGTTCACGAAACATTTTTCTAGAACAAGTTCTTGATAGTTTTCTAGCGTTCGTTTCAAATTTGTGAAAACTGTTTTCACACAATAATGGAGACGATTTAATAACAGGGACTTAAACAAAACTTAAACTGGAAAGGGGATGACAGAGAGACAATCTAAACAAATCATGTGTTTTTTTATTTCCCCCTGTCAGCGAGGTTAGGTTGTGAGGGTCGTAATTGTAGACGATATAGAAATAATGGTTCTTTTGATCTTTTCATTTCTGTTTTCGATAAGGCAATGAAATGAAATCGAAACCAGAACGTTAAAAGGGTAATGAACAAAGCAAATTCCATTGGTTCCCTATTATCCCCATTGGGGCGGATATGTTGTGAATATGCTATTTATAACTGCACCAAATGTGTGTGCGCTACTTTTTTTCTTCTTCTTTGTTTACCCCAAATCTTGATGGGCTCTCCTGTAACGAAGGCTCCTGTATTGTTTTATTCTGGGTGCAGATTAAGGCTTATGCAGACAACTTCAAGTGGAAGGGGCACCCTAAAACTGAGGGAAACTGATTTTAGTCCACCCCCATTGTTTGTTTTGTACTCCTGAGAGCCTTTCTTTGTTTCTTTCTATATGGAGCTGGCGGTCTTGTGTCAGCAGAGAAATATGAACTCTTCTACTTCAATAATTATCATGGGATGGGATTTGGATGGGGATGTCTGTAAACGCCCATGCTGATCAATACAACGAATTATTCGAAATTGGAACCATTATCTGCCTTCTGTTCTGATGTTTAATTCTTCCTACAGTCGTCTTGTGGAAGCCATGATTTTTGAATCCTTGTCTAATATACGTATGTATATGGCGAATGAATGCGTCTGTATTTGTTTCTCTATATGTCAGTGATGTGTTAAAAGGACTCAGGTACGAATGTGTTTAAAGGTCTCAGCCTAATCCTCACCTAATTTCCAAACGAGTTGAGTTGATTGTTTTTGAAATTTAATGGGCTATAAAAGGTTAATGGTTCAAATCTCATCAACTGGGAATAACCTTATGAAACTGGCATAATTGTCTGTAAAACGTAACCAAATTGTAATAACTAGAAGTGAAGGAGACTGAAATTCTCTCTTTGTACAAAACCTGAACAATGCACTGGCAAATGTGTAATGTTCTTTTGGGACAAATTTATAAGGAATTTGGATCCTCTCTCAATCTATAGTATTACATTTTATGTGATCATAAATTTTAAAAATTGTTCTCAAACACAATAAATTTTTTAAAATCTAATCTCAAGTCTCAACATTAGATTCTCAAGGAAAAAATAAGTTCCACTACTACAACACTACAATCAACTTCTTCTCCAGCAAAAAAATGACTTACAAACTACAATGAACTCTTGGAAACCAAAAGGGTACGAGTACGATTCCTCAAAGCTAGAACTCTCCAAAGCAAGTACTCTCCAAGCAGACATGCCATGAGTGGAAAGAAAACAATCCTAACAACTCTCTGTCAGTGGCTTATCAATCTAGTTTTACATTACATTCTGCAATTAGCCTTTCCCTACAAAACCTAGGTAAAAAATGATTGTCTCGGACTCTCTTGCCATTAGCAAACCATTTTACAACAAAGCATCTCGCGTCCAAGTGGGTTGAGCAAACATCATTTGTTTGCACAGTTCATCTTCACACTACAAATTGGTTAGAAACCCGTAAAATGCTAAAACCAAGGCAGCCACCTACGAGGCCGAACAGCAGTGTCTTCATTGGGCGAGAGAGTTATTCTTTCTGCATTAGCAACAGCCCATTTGCTAAAATCAGGAGAGGAAACAAGTTCCTCCAGTGCTTTCTTGGTGGACTCCTTCGTGAACTTATTCCAGTCATCCTTTGAGAATTTCCATCGTTCAGGAGTTGAATGAAAGCTAGAAAAATAAGCCCCAGAATTGGAGGGCTGACTCGGTGGTTGTGTCTTGGTTAAGCCTGATGGATTTACAGCGAAGTGTAAAGGCATGTACCAAAAGAGAGAAATAATAATTGAACTCAAAAGAGTAACGAAGGAAAAGTAGCCAACCTTGGACAGGAGTTTTGCAACCAGCCATTCTAAAGGGTCTGGATTGAGGCTTCAGGAATTCAAAGTGATCAGGCTTCTGAATATCGTGCACACTTTCGTCGTAGTAATCTTCTAACGGTGATGAATCTGGAATACGATATCTGTGGTTGGTCTTGTCTGTTCTGCGTAATTTCCTGCCCACAGTATTCCAACAACTTGAATTGCATCACACTCAAGGTTAATGAAACAAACAAGATCAATGGATTTATTTAACCATAAAAGCGCAAGCATATGGGACATGGATGAATGTTACAAAAATCCCCAGAATTCTGAAGAATAGCCATAGCAGCTATTTTAATCAGAGTGAAATAATTATTTTGTTTGACTTGTGAAGCCTGATTTATTCTTGGCACACTACTTTCCTGACTATGACGGGTTGTGGGGGTCTATGGGGCAGCTCCCCAAAAACATAGACAAGGGTATTATGGTAATTGGTGATGTAAACTCTAAATATAAATTCAAGGACTACGTCGCAGCCTATGTAATCTTTACACTTTCTTTCTTCATTCAATACATAATCAAAATTGGTGAATGTACCTAGTTACACAACTGAGAAACCAAGTAAAAGTCTCATGTCGTTTCTTTGTGCTCTTGCTTGATTTATTCTTCTATTTGAGTAAGGAGCGAATATCAGACCCTACTGACTTTCAACCAACGACCAGGCCTAGTTGTGCTCGTGGCTTTTCCTATTTCTGCTTGAATGGAAAATACTGGACAGGAAAGGAAAACCGTCCAGCCTTCAAGCCCTACTACGTAAAGGTGGATGTGTTGTTGGCTGCTTCAACCCCACTTCTGCTCAAAATCTATCCTCACATACTTCCTCAAGCGCCAGAACACTCAATGTTGATTTAATACTCCTCCGATAAAGCCAACAACCATTCAGTGTATTGTCTTGTGCCATTGTGTCTGTTGGGTTGAGTGCACAACACATTCATCATATCATCACAAACAAGAGAAACTCTAAAGAAACAGGTTATCAATTTTTGCCACTCTAAACTTGAAGAATGATCAAGGAAACAGGTGAAATACGCACCAATAGTAATTGAGGCATCTAAACCACCAACAGACGCGATTTTCTAATACATACTTTCTCTGGGGTTTTTTTTGAAATGTATTTCTTCAACGTGAATTCCTGCCCATAATCCTCATGCTACATAGGTGGGCCCAGAATTGAAACGAATGTACAAGTACGGTTGTCCTAGTTCAAGACAAACAACCAGAACTCACCACCTCATTTCTACTTCATGATTCCACATCTACCAGGAACATAGATTACTAGTGCTCCTCTGTGTCACAGATCAAATCAAGACACATGGTAACATGGTAACGGGATCAAGTACCATAAATCTAGTTCTACCTTCCAGTCTAATGAAGCCTGCTTTACATCACACAGAGAAATGGAAAGGGGATAAAACATAGGAGTGATGCGATTAGGATGAAAAAAGTGAACGGATAAAGCCGTTTATGGAAAGTGCTCACATCAACTGTTTAGGAAGAAAAAAATTGGAAATGATGGGGCAATTATGCTCTGGATTATGATGGAGACGTACTTGTACAAGTGACGTATGAATCTTGATCTGGTAACTCTCCTGAGTAATGATGAACCCAATATTCCACATAGCAATGACTCTGCTGCTAGTAAATGGTCCAGTGAACTCTGTAAAAGTAACATATGTGAAAAGTTAGTCTGGGAGATGGAACAAGTTAAACAGAACTCTAAAATTGATGAAGGAAAAGCTGCAAAATTTGTAACAGCGAGGGAGAACCTGAAGAATCATAACAGCAGCAATTATCCGGATGGACCATGCAACAAAATGAGAAACTCCTACATCAATCAATCCCTCTTCTGTCAAGACAAGTTTGCGAACAACCCAGAAGCCCAACCAAGCTCCAGCTAGAACAAGGAAGAGAAGCAGAAATATTGCCAGCTGCAGTACATAAGCACCACTCAGTTAGTGTCTACAGTTCTTAGAACACCAGTTACTTGATTAGTGCAGAAGCTGTTCCCCGCACCAGATATGTATGCACTATGCAGCAGTTCAGTAACAGGTAGTATGCAGTTTTTTATTTTTAAAATTTAAAGAGGACAAAATTAGGAACCTGGAAAGAGTAAACAAATTAGAAAAGATCCATATGTCCTCAATTAACATAACCTACGAATTATTGCATGTCTCAGCCTAAAAAGGAACTTTAGGATAGCCTTTGCATACACAATCATAACAGGTTGGCTCTCGTCGAACATTCATCCAGAATATAAAACAAATCAAGGGCTTAAATTTCATTTTCCACATGAATATTGTGACATCACAACAAGGTTTGATTTATCAAAGTTCATGGTACAAAACAGTTTTTTTAACCAAGCAAAACCAAATCCAAATAGCCACTCCAAAGGGAATGATAGAAACAAAACAAACCCATTGGAGAATATATCAATCAGTTATGCCCGCATTGCAACAAAATAAAATTGTCTAATATGCACCATATAGACATCTTTGACTAAATATATAACTTCTTAAGGAAGGGGATTGAAAAGATGTGTGGCAGCTAAATGGGCATTTTTCTTTCTCTACGTCAAGAAAGCTACTAACAAAGGATATTTTCCCCCTAGCCCGCAAGAGCGATCCAACAGTATAAGGTTGTCACTGAACATATATTATCACAAGAATTCAAATTCATATAGTATATATATTGTTATAGGTTGGGAGCTGTTAGGCTACCTAACTTACTACCCTCCTTTCTTCAAGCTGAGGGACTGGCTGTTAGCAACACAATTGTCTTGATATTCATAATTCACCCAGAGTGGGTTCCAAACGCACCTTTAGATTTTAGCAGAAATTGAACATCAAATAACTCAATGCCCTAAATCTTGTATCATGTAGGTAACTGTGTTTTGGGTGGTCTTGCCAGACAACAATCTGCAGCTAACTTGATGCATCTGATTCATGAGTCATGACAATTGCTTTTGAGGTAATACCTGAATCAATCTCTACTTCGTTCTATCTCAAAACAATTGAGGTCCCAGAAAACATAAATAAGAGACTAGCAAAGGTCGATAAGTGATTCTTCGTGCATAAACATTGAAAAGGAAGAGAATCAGTGGTCCAACGACCCCAATTATTCATACCCCTGCCATTCACATTAATACTTCAAAAAAAATCCCAGTTGACACAATCATAAAATGCGACATTCAAATTGCAGATAAAAATGTAAAATCAATATCCAATTGTTAGCAGAACATGGGAATAACAGTCAAAATCTGTATTCGAAAACTTACATACAGGATAATACATGTCATCGCTAATTCCCAAATCCACAAGAACTGAACGCAATAATCCTGGCAAATAGCGGAGGAAAAAGGACCCCAAGCCAACCTGACCAAAACAACAAGAAGAAAAATCCTAAGGTCCAAATCCAGCATGAAACCATGAACATAATCACACTAACACATCTTTGTGTGACACGTAGAGTAGCAATAAAGAAGCAAACTGATATAAGATGATACCCACAATAGATGAGTACACAAAAATTGCAACTGAATTCTTCCGACCAGTTGGGAGAAGTTTCATCCCCTGTCAATAAAGCATAGCAACGGTGAGTCTAACATAAAAAGAAGAATGTTAGACTCATACCACTAAGAGTGCGACTAATAGCTAAGAGACTAAGAAGCAGAGATGCAGATAGGAACACAACATGACACAGAATGATGACACGAAATTTTGTACAATAAATCAGGACGTGACATGGAAGGGAGATATCAGTACATGATAATATTACAAGTGCATATATTATCAGATCTTATTTTTCTATAGGATTCATCAGATCTAGCATAATAAGGAAGGGGTTAATTCATTAAACTAGTTTTTAGCAGATTAGGGCATGAGCATATTTAACTACCTCCACTTGTGGCTCCCTAATAGAGCGCAAATGTGATAATTCTAGCATTCATACAGAAGATCAATCCTATAACTGAGATGTCGGAGGAGAAGCCTGTAATTTTTGAAGTCTTAGAGAGATGATTAATAATCCCATGAAGTTTGATAGATGGTGGCTTTCAGACACCACCACTAAGAAATAGAGATCAAAATCAGAAATAGAGTAATTAGCAATATGTGCAAAAAATTAATTTGCGATCAACCTGAAAAAGGACCATCAATATCACAAGGATGATCCCAACTGCCATTGCACTGCTGTAGTAGAAAACTAAAGACTTGCTCAGAGAAGAGGCCATTGTCATGATAATAATTCCCGAGACCAAAAATACAATGCGATACAGGAAAAACTCTGCAATAAAATTATTAAAAAATAAGACAACTGCACCACAAATGACAAAAGGCAAAATGTGTGTAATCAGTACTCCACAGGACCTCACCTTCTTCAATGGATACCTGAATAATTCTTGAGGAAGAACCAGCCATCCGTACATCTAAGAGCTTGTGGTCGAAAGGAGACATGGACCAAACCCATGAACCCTTGACAAGTTTCTCCCACTGGCCTTGAGGGCACATCCCTATCCCAATAGAGAGATTCCTGCAAAGTACACATAACAATTTAATAAAGCAGACAAAAGACGTGACTTAAAATTTTCATAGTATGGTTGGACATATGTCCAAAACATTTCAGGCTTCTTAAGCTCGTTCCTAACCCGGCAGTTTTCATGTTAGAATATTTTGTTTTAGACATGATCATTAGTAGTAACAAATCTAATCACACAAATTGAGAAGCAGAATAACTTACGTAATTCTGTTATCCCCACACTTAGCAGTTAGCACAATATCCCCATTCCCCTCCTATATACATGTTTTGGTGTATGAACAATTTATGGCAGTCCCACCTTGGCCAATCAAAATACTCACAAGACTAAAAGCATCAACTGAGAATCGTATCATACTAAAAGTCGAAGAAAGCTATCTGTGAAAAAAAAATCCTAGGCCACTTGAAGCTATTTTTTTTGGGTCAAACGGAAATTCACACTTGAAGCTATTGAATTGTGTATGAAATCCATGACAACTCTCATCATCAGAGGTGGAATTCTTCCTACTGAAATTTCTAATGTTTCTCTCGAAGCAACTATCTTCAAAATACTTAAATCTTGAAATTATGGAAAAGCAAACTCCCATTCCGACCATTCCAGTCCTTTAATACAATTCAAGTACGACTCACCTGTGGAAACAGACCTCAACATTTGGTAGACGGGCACTTGACTCTACAATGGAAACATTCACTTTTACTGAATGCGCAAATTTTGTCAGATTTCTGTGTCTTGACAAACCATGGATATGAACTCGTGCGCATCGAACAGAAGTCCCGGGCTTGACACCAGGAGACTTTTCGACTATCAAGCTTGGAGACAGTTGCAACGTCGTAAACGGTGCAACAACTGCAAAACCGAAAAGGCAAGGCCAGAGAATAAAAAACAAAGAAAACTTGATACAGAGATGAAACTGGGATAATACACCTGCATAACATAATGAGAAGGGGCCACATGCTATTATTATGCAAACAGTACACTCTAAGTATCTTCGACCAAGTAGAGATCAAGTTTAGTTTAATAGCAGTATTGATTGGCCAATCACGGTTTCCTCCGCAAGGTTTCTTACACCAAAAACACAAATCACAGTTTTACTCCGCCCTGATTATCAAGCAGACTGACCATGCACGCACAATAACTAATCTCTTTTTTGAACTGAAGTAACTAATCTCTGCTCACTGGTGTCATTGCACATATGCATTCCCAGTAAGACCCATTTTGGCATACCCTATATGCCATTTTTCACAGAAGGCATCCACTTAATAGAGACTTTGGGTGTATGGAAACCATGTATTGTGGTTACTTGCAAGAACTTTGTCCTAGGTTTTCTCACAAATGTCGCACAAGAAAATCGTGAATGATGTTCATGGAAGCACCATAGAATGGAACAAAATGGTTGGATTTCTCCAAGGCTGGGACAAGAAACTCTCTCCTTGCTCATCTAAGCCAAGTTGTCCTCAACCAGTTTGACTTGAGAGTAGTCCCCATGGATACAAACAATTACACAGCCCAGGAAAGCCGGATCGCAGACCTGGATCCTAAGCCATTACTTTGCCTGCGCATTTGCTTATTTCTCAGTAAAGCAAATCGCTTAATATTTGCCAGCTGGGATAATTACTTAACAACAATCCGTCCATTAGAACAGTCAGTAAAATCTAGTTCATTAGATAAAATGAAAACCTATTATTAATCCAAATATCATATATATTTCCCATCATACTATGTCTAACTCTCCCTCGCCAACTCTTCTTTATTCAACTATAATGTTTGCAAAATAATTTTCCCATCACCCCTATATTAAGGCAGTCACTTTGCAATGTTCAAAGGACATAGAAAGAAAATGTCCACATAGCATACTAATTTCAAGGAAATATACAGTTCGGTATTAAAAAAGTTATTCGAAACTTGCAGAAGGGTTTATCTGCAATCAAAAGGATCATTTAGGGGGAGGACTTGCTTGATTCTCCAATGCTGAGTTTTGTTGATGGATTTGGCAAGGGGAAAAAAATGAAAAGACTGTTTCTTGTTTTTTAACCATAGAAAAGGATAAGAATGCAGACAGAAAGTCTGGGACGTTCAGTTCTAAAGGCAAATTGTTAACCTAACACCAATTTCCAAAAGGACAGCACCAGATGAAAATTTCTCATCTTTACTTTCCTTTCATTTACTCACCCAATTCCATTTACGAGTTAGAATACTCAGAAATATGGTTCTAATATGTTGTTTGAGTCAACCGTCAAGAAAATGGGGTCACTTGTTTCGAACCTTCAGTTCTAGCGTCATTTGGAAATTTTACTTGGATAGGTAAAGAATACGATTCTGCTCATGCCTAGTCCTAGGCCCCAAAAGGGAGGAGGGTTGCATTAGGTACCTGATCCATGACTAAAACTTTGCTCAGAACCCTATTCAGTATGAATATGGAAAGTCAATCATACGCCAAGAGCCAAATTCAGACTCAAACGAACTACTTCCGATACCTTCCTCAAGAATGGTAACAAAGTATCACAGGATCACATTTCTGTTTAATCCAGACCTATAATCCTAATATAAAAGTTTTGAACGGTCTGACGCTCGGATAAGCACCCCACCTGATACTCGTACTCTAGTCCATGTAACATACCCGAAGTCCTTATGACGCATAAATATAGGCATTATCTTCTTTTAACCATCTGCTTACACTTTGCTCATACGAGATTTCAAAGAGCATAACCAGACGAAAAAGCCCTAAACCCTAGAGTTTTCACCACCTATGAAAATGAAATTATTTGCATTTCTAAGCAAACATGAACTCTCTTCAGGGGCGGTCCCAAGAGGGGACACTAATTTTTAGGTTAATTAGGAAAAATTCTATGAGGTTAGCCCCCACAAGTCCTTTGAGTGAAAAAAATCTTAAAACTTCTATATGTGTGGGGGTAAAATCCCCAAGACTTTCATCAATCATTTTTTAGATTGCATGTATAAATTTAAACGGTGGTTGCACACATACACATAATATCGTCTCTCGTTCGGACCCAGCGAGTAGCAATATATTATTATCAATATGAAAATACACGTGATTCGGGCCCCTGCAACTCTCTCAAAAGTAAAAGTAATTACGTACTATGAAAATAAAATTACCACAACTCCTTTTGGAAGCTGGAGCAAAACATATCTGGTAAATTAACCATTATCTGAAGTAACAGTAATGAAGCACCTAAAGATTCAAACTTCCAATACCGTTCGGTTTACCGCACTTTCTCAGTGACCAAACGAACGGCACATTGAGCTAGTAATTCAAAAACAAGCCCTAGATTTCACGGGTAAGATAGTTGAAGGAACAGACAGCGTACCTAGAGATAGCTCGTCGGAAGAGAGGGCGGAGGAGGAGGAGAGAGAAAGTGAACACGCCATGAAGAAAAGCAGAAGAAGAGAAATCTTTCTTCCCATCGTTAGTGCGAATTCGAACCAGAGAGGGTTGCGGAAGAAGAGGGACGAGAGAGTTGAAAATAAGGTGACAAGGAGGGGGTATTTCTGCTATTTCAGATAGTAGTGGTTTAGTTGGGCCTTGGAAGGATGGGTTTAGTGGGCTCTGGCCCAACTTAACCGCATAAAGGGCCTTTCTAATCTCCTCCATTACGGAAGTAGTAGTAAAGGGATCATAAATATTAAATATTGTTGATCAAAAAAAATCATAAATATTCAAAAACATATAGATAGATTTACTTTTATTGAAATCATAAAAGAATACATAGATATCCATGAATTGATCCTCATTAAAAGTAGTTTTAAATGTAAATAATAAGAGACAGTATTAGAAATCTAATACTTAAAAATTTTCAACAAAGAAACACGTCTCTTAAAATGGCTGAGTTTCAAGTTTGACTGACGTTTTGGTGTACACCAAATTATGTGGGATTTACATTAGGGGTTCCACATAAATGATTGGAGTCGTTCAATTTGTTTAAAATATATTTTAAAAAATTAATGTAAAAAAATTTGGAATTTGCAGTCTCAGAGAGTCATAGCCATCTAGAGAAACAAATTAGAGTGCAGTTCTCCTTCTTCTGCTGTGCTCCCAACAATTGTATACGGAAGAACAAACCCAACGGAAAAGCTAAGGGAAAATGACGGCCAAGGACGCGTTTTGATAATTAATACCCGTTAAAGACATTTTATTCATTAACAAATGTTCTTAGCATGTCCTTAAAAGGTATTAATTATCAAAACACATCATGGACCGTCATTTTCCCAAAAGCGCTAACTGTTAGAGTGGCTACGACTTTTCAAAACCTTACTCGAACGAAGTGTAAACGAGAACGCTATTATAGAGGACAATTGTGCAACCCCTATCTATATCATACCCCTCAACGCCGTACTTTCCATTGTGTTAGGACCAAAGTCACAGTCTCTCTGTGTTGGCAAATTCTACGACAAAACACACATTTTTTTGTATTCTCATTTATTGAGTTGTATTTTATTTATTTTTGTATCTAAAGTGTCTATTTAAGAAGTGGAAAGAAATCAACAATGTGTAATTGAGATTGCTTACGACGAAAAGATGCACTCCCGGATGTAATAGCCGGAAGCGTAGGGCTTCTAGTCGTTTGCAGAATAACTCGGTAAGACCAGATTGATCCACAGGGAACTCAAATATAGCTAGTTCGGATTGTAGGCTTTATGTAAGGTTTTTGGTATTTAGACGGCCAACTGTCGGTATTGCTTTGAAAAATGAAAAACTATTGTAAAAAGACTAGAAATAATGTTTGAACTTAGATAAAACAGGCGGCAAGGTCTAGGGGATCAAACTGCCCAATGACTTAGTCGATTTAACCGTTTCTTTCTAACAACTTCACGTTAAGATATAGACAATCCTAACTCGAAGCACTCAACGTTAAAAAGCAGAGCATAATCATGGTATTAGCTTGGAAATGACTTAATCTCATTTAGAAGACATTTAACTCAAACACTAGGAGCATTAAAAGGTCCAGGCCCCGTGAACAAAACGAAGGTTAAAACTCCGGGCAATACACGGTCAAAAAAGGTATTAGCCCATTAATTTGGCAGAAAATTAGAGATTAAACCCTTTTCTTACTAAAACCATGATCAAGTTATAAAAAAATTATTAAAACAACTAAGTCATGGGAGAGATATCACTCCATGACCAAGCCTAGAAGACTACTCACACATAGTAAAAGAGCAAGGCATTAAACTAAAAGAGACATGAGATTTAACCGATAAAAACAAAAATAAACTTGATTTATACGAAGATCCAACGTGTAGCTACAACATTAATACTTGACAAAAAAACAAACAAATTAAACTAACTTGAGTTCTTGAAGGAAATAACTTGAAAAGCTTGGAAGAACAACAATGAAAATCCTAGAAAGCAAAAAAGACTTAGGCCTAAAGCTAACTATATAGCCATCCTCTCCATAAATGGTATGCAAGCCTATTTATACGGCTTACAAATCATCTTTACAATGGACCAAAAGGTCCCCAAATATCCCAAAAAAACTAGCCTTAAGTAGAAACTTACCATAAATGGAAAGTTGAATAATTCAGCTCAAAATTCTAGTCGCAGAGCAGAGGTACTAATACTTAAGTTTTGAGGTATCGGTACCAACTCAACTGTTGAGCACTGGAGCAGAAAGGTACCGATACCTATGTTTTGAGGTAACGACACCTCTGCTGCAAAACTGCAGATCAGCATAGCTAGCTTCACAAGGCTATAGCTTCAGCAAACAGCTCCTACCAACTTTCACAATATCTTATTTTTATTCTCTAAACTTAAGTAAGGACTATATTTTAAACATTTTTTTTACCTTTTTTACTTTAATTTATTAAATAAAAAAAGAAAGTACTCCCCATTTGGAAACAATTGCATTATCAGAATTTTTAGATTTCAATTATATCAAAATGTCAACCCCTCACTTTAGTGTAAAATGGAAAACTGCACGTTTCTCTTTGGAGAAAATGACTCAATATATGACCTTGCTCTTCAAATAAAATCTTGCAATTTTGAATTTACTCTTAGAAAAATTCAAGGGCAAATTTTCATAGTCGTCCTTCTAGTTTTACAGTTGTCTCAATTTCATCTATTTAGTTTCAATTGTCTCAATTCCGTCCCTGTAGTTTGTTTTACGTTTCAAATTAATAAAATCGTTAACACTGTTAATGAAACTAACAGAAAAAATATGATTAAAAAATTAAGTGCTCCAATTTTCAATTCGGTTGAACCAGTGAGAAAATCTTATTTTTCTGATCATTTTATCTTAGATAGTTATAATGGATTTTTGGCTCTAAGGCCTTTCAATAAGCACCCTAAGAGAGCTCTGAAACTAAATAACGAGTCTTCGGGTGCTCGTTGAAAAGCCTTAGAGCAAAAAATTCATTACGACTATCAAGGATAAAATGATCAAAAAAATAAGATCTTCACACCAGTTCAGCCGGATTGAAAATTGGAGCAGTTAATTTTTTAATCATATTTTTTCCGTTAGTTTCATTAACGGTGTTAACGATTTTACCAATTTGGAACGCAAAACAAACTATAGGGACGAAATTGAGACAATTGAAACTAGAGGGACGAAATTGAGACAACCGTAAAATTAGAGGGACGACTACAAAAATTTGCCCAAAATTCAATGATCAATTACCTCAATTTTTTATCTCGAAAATTTATACTTTTTCGGAAAGTCATTTTTCTCATACTTAGATAGATTTTAAGTGGCCGACAGTGTCTTAAGGTACTTGGATGCACTTAGGCCATTCGTGGCGTTCAAATGCGCCTTATTTGTACGGTTTATCTGAAAACACTAAAACACCTTTCGTGCAATATCACTATAAAAAAAATAAACGCAAGTTAAAACAATATAAAACGAGACTAATCGCACCCAATATCTACAATATTGGGTGCTCATCACACCTCCAACTTGAACTTTGCTAATCCTTAACAAACTAAAGCAAAATACATTTAACTAAGCTATGCAACATTCCCAAAATTCAAGATACAAACTATGCTCAACTACTACAATTAGGCAAGAGTCCAAAAGCACTCATTCAAACCCGAGTACATGCAATCCACACACAAACATGCCATGAACTAAATGAAGAAATTATGCCATATTTAGGGCTGCAAATGAACTGAGCCATTCGCGAACTGTTCTAGGCTCAGTTTGGAAAGAGCTTGTTCGAGTTCGATTTGTCTGCTAAACGAACTGAACCTGAACCTCAATTCTATGCTCGTTCCATAAATTAGCCGAACCTAAGTCTAACGGTATTGGGCTCGGTTAGGTTTGCAAACCTATACTTAAATTTAATTAATAATTCTATAGGGGTCTATTTGTAAATGTAAAAAATTTTAAGGTTGTATATATAATTCAATACTTATTTTCCTTTCAAATTCTATACAATCAATAAAAGAGTTTGGGTTTGTTTGATTTTAATGAGCTGAGCCGAACCAAATCTGAGTCTTGACGAGCTCAATTAGAGCTTAAATTCAGCTCTGCTCGATTCATTTGAGTTTAATGACCCAAACTCGAGCCAAGATATTCAAGTTCGAATCGAACCCAAGCCGAACTCGAGCCAGACTAGTACCTTAACAAACCCAATCGAGCCAACCCGATCCTTGAAAAATTTTAACGAGCCGAACTCGAGCCAAGTTGTTCAGGCTCGAATCGAACTCGAGCCGAACTCATACCTTAACGAACTCGAGCCGAACTTAACAGGGTTCGGCTCCATACAGTTCGTTTACAGCCATAGCCATATTAGAGTAGTCAAGTATGCATGCACCACAATGAGTTTCGACTCCAAAACTCATAAGGATACACTTTTATTTGATTTTTCACACATTAAGATACAAGATACATTCCATGACGAGCGCTAGTGAGTAAATGCAATAGGCAGAGACAAAAAGTTACGCATGCTATCAAAAGAGCGCTAAGAACGAAAGAAAAGCTAATTATTGACAAGTGCACAACTAGGGACAAATCATACTCGAAAAGCAATAAATATCAATTATGCATCAAACAGAGTTAATTACTTTACAAAAGATTAACATAGAACTTTATTAGCTTATAACGACCTTGGATACAAAGAAAAATGGAATACAAAATGTAGTGGCTATATACTTTCATGGTTCATCTACCATTGGCCACTACCGACCCTAAACTACCTAAGGCATGACCACATATCAGCCAAACAATAAACAAAATGTGGGCACACGCCCCGAAAATCGATCGCGACAAGTGGGTGTGCCCCTTTTTGGAAAGCGCGGCGAAACGCTCAATTTAGAGTTGCCACTTGGGTTTGAAGGTCCGCCACCCAAGGAACTAAACTTGAAAGGCTTGCTACATTGTTTGATTTTGAAAAGGCTTGTAGACTGGTCCGTCGTTACCTTGATATTTGAGTTTCGGAAGCCAGGGTATGAGAGGGGAAGGGTTTTAAGGCACCTCTCTCACCCAATCCGGAGATCGATCTCTACTCGGGCATTTGTCAAACATTTGAGATTCTTTCTCATTAATCAATTTTTAGCCAGTTAGGGCAGAGGAACAGTTTAAGGGCGTTAAAATTGTAATAGATTTGCAAGATGTAATAGATGACATGCTCGCTTATTGAAACAATTGGTATAGGATGAAAACAGACTCCTGTGGGAGTTTTAACAGATTGGAAGGCCCCCGTTATGGAGTGTTATGCACAAGAAGAAACTAGCATGCACTGATCAAGTCACTGCATGCTGATCTAACTTGCGTGTGCTCCACCAAGACACACACGCGCCAATAGGTTCAAACTCACAGCTCTTATTTTCAACCCTCTAGGCTTTAAAATGACTAGTGCACATCCAAGACAAATCACACAGTTCATATAGCAGTTAATGTACAGTCACAGGCAGTTTGAAAGGGCTACAAAGCTACAAAATGAACAAAACATCCCATAAACAGTATGGGGATAAAAACAGAGGTCAAGGCCTAATTACCCATGCAAAGGCCAACCACTGGTCGAGACTGAACCTACACGCGCGGGTAGACCACTGCTGCACGCAGGTTTGAGTCAACAAATCAGTGCTTGGTTCTACATATTTCTAGGTTCTGGGACATGTCCAGAAAGGCCCTAGGGGTACTCCATAAAAGCATGCATGAATATTGAACTAAAAACTAACAATTTTAACAAAGAAAATCAATAAACTGGTTTGTAGCATGCTCACAATGATCTATATACAAAGGAGAACATAAAACAACAAGACCCCAGGCCCCACACAAGATCTGCACACGCAACCACAAAGCGGTGCGCGCGAGCTATGAATCGGCACGAACTGATCTTTGCCACTACTGTTTTTGAAAATCTTACTAGCTTTAGGGCCAGGACTTGGTATTAATTATCAGTCTCGACTCTACCAGCCCCCCTCAAGGATCAGAATAGAATGCAATTCAAAGGTGTTATACCTTTGATTTTAGGTTTGAAAGAGTGATTGAGCTTTGAGTGGATGGGTTGATTGAATGATGCTTGAAGGATGGTTGTGTGTTAGAGGATGAAGAACAAGTATTGTGTTCTTGAATGCCTTTGTATCTCTTTAGTTTGTAAAGAAGAGGACAAAGTGGATAGCCAAAAATTGTAACCTTGTAACCCTTTGGTAGTTGATATATGGGGGGGTATTTATAGGAGATGAATGAGTGAAGAAGGGGTGTAACCAGCTAGTTTGGCTTGGAGGGAAAGGCTTCCCTCTCATTAAATAAGAGGAAAAGATGATGGGAGGTGTGTGAGAAGGGGTAAGGGAACTTGCTCTGCCCTGAGATCACCCCTTAAACAAATAAACAAGGTCGAAAAAGCTCCAAAAGTCCTGTGATGATGGTTGGATAAAGGTGATGGGACAAGAGTTTGACCAGCGCACGCGGGTGTATGACCTACGCGCGCGGGTCCAAACAACACCATGCTGGTCAACAGTCAAAGCTGACTGATGACCAACACATGGAACTTGGACAAGCGCGCGCTGGTTTCGAACCAACGCGCGCAGATAGGTTTTCTGGCTTTTGAATTGGTTAAGCTTTAAAGGGCATTCTGAAAATTCCCTTTTTGCTAGCTGGATACTCAATCAAGCAAAATAATAGGAATCAAAAAATAATAAATGATGAACACAAAGATATACGTAGAAAACCCCTTAAATGGGTAAAAACCACAAGAAGGAAATCATGCACTATAACTCATTGTACGGTTACAAACAAACCTATATTTACAACCTAGAATCGCTCTCAGTTGACCAAGGTTGATTGCTGAATCACTTATTCACCGCACCTAGTGCTTGACCACCGTTGCCTTAAAAAACTTAAGCCTTTTCATTATCCTTCGGAATCCACCGGAAGCCATCTCAAGTAAGTTGAATCAAAGATTGGAAAGAAACTTCTTGAAGTTAGTCTTATTGCTCGATAATCAATTGATCATGTTTGTACTTTAAGGAACAAAATCAAGACCCCTTGGATATATTCTTTAGTTTGGACGTGCTGGGGGCTGCTCTCATATATTCGGTGAATTGGAAAATCCAGAAAAGCCGCATATAAATAGATAGACACAATCTGCCAAGTTGCTCGAGCACTGTAAAAGTATTTACTGGTGTTGCTCGAGTCTTATTTCTATTGGATGTTCCCATATTTCCATACACTGATTCCATGATCCCATTTCTTTATACATCAGTTATAATCACGAATTTCCTTGATATCTTTCATCCTTTTTCCTTAACAAACTCGTGCTTGAATCTTTAATTCCCTTTCCTTATATATTCAGCTATCATGTGCACAAAATCTTTTGAGAATCTCAATTTCCTTCCACTCCAATTTTCTCAACAATCTCTAATTCTCAATTACAAAATATTTGATTTTCTTCTTAGCAAACTCGTGCTTGAATCTTTAAGTCCCTTTCCTTATATATTCAACTATCATGTGCACAAAATCTTTTGAGAATCTCGATTTCCTTCCACTCCAATTTTCTCAACAATCTCTATTTCTCAATTACAAAATATTTGATTTCCTTTCACTTCTTAAACAGACACTCTAGAAATAAATAAAGGTGGAATTACACGAACACCCTCTCATCTATCTGGTTTGGACACGGACACCCCCTAACCTTTAAAAACGCCCATACACACCCCTAATCTACTGAAAAGGAAAAAAAAACCTCAATGCCATTAACGGAATGAACGAAATGTCAAATATACCCTTGGTGAAATTACACGGACATGCCCTCATCTATCTGGTTTGGACACGGACACCCTCTAACCTTTAAAAATGCTCATACACACCCCCTCATTTACTGAAAAGGAAAAAAAATCTCAACGCCATTAACGAAATGTCAAATATACCCTTTATTATGAAATGGAGCAACAAGCATATGCCACACTTCACTCAATCAGAAATTTCTCTCCACCCTACTCGATCATGGTGCCTCTGTCTCTCTTCCTCTCTCTCTTCAACTTGCATTGTAGATCATGGCTAACCCTAGATCGTGAAGAAAATCTAAGTTTCGAAGAACATCGGATTGTGTACACTGTAGAAAAGCTATAGATCGTGGCCAATCCTAGATCGTGGCAAACCCTACTTTGGAAGGTATGTTTTATATGTAAAACAATCCTAGATTTTCTTATTAAATGACGTAAATGTAAATTTATATGTTCATATTATATGATATATGAATACATTAGGGTTTTTGTTTGGAAATAGTAGGGTTTTTTTTGAAAGGTGTTTATGGGCTCCCCGCCCCGGCGTGTGGCCAAAGAAGAGTCGCCACCCGAATTTTTGAGATGGATGATCCGAGAAACCGAGAGCTTGATTTGAAAAGAAAGGCTTTTGGTCTAGCGAAAACGTTGAGATTTTGGGTTCGGGAGCCACGTTACGAACGGGAAAGGTTTTGTTGGAAAAGCACCGCGCTTGCCCGGTAAAACCGGTCTCTACTTAGCATTTTAAATGGGGGATTTAATAACATTTGAAAAACTTAACTTTGATTCAAACATGTACGGGAAAGGGACATGGGCTTTAATATAATACATTGGCGTGCTTGTGGTACTTTATGTACAGAAATGATAAGAATGATGCAATAATAAAAAAAAAAAAAGGAAAAATTACATCAACAAACTGTAATGCCGTGCGCGGCTTTATAGTATGTCGTGTGGGGGACCTTTCTTGTTATCAGACTGTTATCAGTATCCAGAACATCACCCGACCTCGGGACAGTACCATTCGTTCAAGTCATGAACATAAAACAACTTTTGTTACATTTGATCATCCGAGATGATATAAGAAATCTTATTTATGAAATAAAGCAAGGCTTGTAGATATGGTCTTATTCTGAAAATACTGATGTTAGTATCTCAACAACAAAAACAGGCCCGACAAATAATGGTCATGATCCAGACAGCTCAGATATGAAAACAATAGCTAATGGAACACCGCACGCCTGAACACAATATGTCGAGCGACGCACCAAAGCGCCGCGCGGTATTGTGTGTCCAATACAGTGACTGCTTTAGTTTGTGAAAATGGTTTTTAAGTCAGCCTTTAACCAAAAGGGGTTAGATCTGACTATAGAAAAGTCCTCTCAGGGCCAGGATAGGGCCTAGCCCAAGGAAACTTGATTTATACCTTTTGATCGAAGCTTGGATGTGTTTGAAGATGGATGAATGAAAGTTGATTTGAACTTGAAATGCTTGAATGGAGATTGAAGGATGTGAGGTTGTTTGGATGCTTTGAAATGGAGGTCCTTCTAGTTTATTGAACTAAAAAGGAGAAGGAGAATGAGAGTATTTTTAGAGAGAGAGAGTGTGTGAGAGTCTAGAGAATGTAAGAGCCCAACTTGTGGGTTGATGTAGAGAGAAAAAAAAGTGATGATGGGTGTAAGGAGTTGTAGAGAGAGAATCAAGAGGGGTCCCTTTTCTCTAAGAGGAGGGGTGTATTTATAGGCAAAAATATGCTTGGAGTGCATCCAAAGCCGAAAAATGTGAAAAACGTGATCAAAACAATCTGCAAAGGAATCTGTCAGACGCTCCTCCTGTCAGAAGTTTAAATTTCAAAATGCCGGGCGGCGTATTGAAATCCCGTGCGGTTGAGTGAATTTTTTGGAATTTTTTGAAATGTCGTGCTGCGTTTCTAAAATGCCGTGTTGCGTTTTGAAATGCCGCGCGGTTTTTCGAGACAGCTCAGCACTCTGAACTTCGCGGGGGCGTTCCGGACACTCCCGAACTCGGATTTGGGCGTTTTTCGAAGCGTTGGAAAGCTTGTCAAGTTCTCTTTTCAACTCAATTGGTTTCACTCAAAGATGTTTTATACATTGAAATGTGTGCCCATTTTACCATTAGTGTGTCATAAAAAAGAAGAAGTTATTTTTGACCAAGCAAGCACATTTTTCTCTTTGCAATTGAACCGGAGGCCACCCTACATGTTTGGGAAGGGGTTTTCTTGAGGTTTAGAGAGGGAGTGGCAAATGAGCAACAATCCAAGCCTTGAAGGTATATTTTTCCTTATATTTCATCATCGGGGAACTTAAAGATTATTCGGAGGCCCAGATTGGGGTGTCTACAATGTTGTATAGTGGTGACTTCAATAACCTCTAACAATTGGGGCTTTTGTTGTTTTGCATTTGCTTGTCATCCATTTTGTATTTGAAGTCCTCAAGGGGGCTTTTTCTCCACAACGGCAGTAGGAATCAACCCAATTTTGGGTTGGGTTGGAGTTGTAGCTCTAACTTCAGCTATTAGATCTGTTGTTGGTGTGGCTATGGTGGCTACTATAGCTATTGTTGCCATTTGCCACCTTCCATGGCTGCCGTAGAAGAGAGAGAGAGTGTGTGAGAGGAAATCTCTGATATAGAGTGAGAGAGGGAATCTCTGATATAAAGTGAGAATGAGGAATGAGGTATGAAAGGCAACTGGGTATAGTTGCCGTTAAAGGGCATTTTTGTCTAAAATTTGGCAAAAGTATTGACATGTGCCTTGCAACAAACGGTACTCAAACGGAAGGGTGCTCCTTGGGTAACGGTAGAAGATGAAGGGTTGTGTATGGGTGTTTTTAAAAGTTAGGGGGTGTTCGTGTCTAAACTGAATAAATGAGGGGGTGTTCGTGTACTTTCACCATAAATAAATAACTACAACTTGATAAATGAGGATACAATTATATGTGTGTTTTGTTGTGGAATTCGTCAATACAGTGTTTTGTTGTGGAATTCGTCAACACAAAGAGACCGTGGTCTATGGTCCTAACACATTCAAACGCTTGAAGCTCAATCAAAATTAACATTCCTAGGGTATTCTTGATCCATTTCATCATTGGAGAATCAAATACTGTAAGTAAACTAATCTAAAAAACCCAAATTAGAGGGTCTACAATGTCCTTTGCCATCATTTTTCCAAACTTGATTTAAAGAGCCTGTAGCCCATGATTATTATTTGGAGTATTCTCACGAAAAAGTAAAATTTGGTGGTGATTATTCTTTGTAAAGGCCATTTGAACCCATGATCTATTAGTGGGCATGAATCAAGGGAATAAAAAATGGCCCATGATGACAAATAACCTTCGGCCACTCTCCGTAACCATTAATAACTTTCCACGTTCTCAAGGTGTATGAATGGAAAGACTACATCATGGGACACTTGTCATCATCACAAGAGAAGGGCGGGAAACTTGGCTCGGATTATTGGAAACTTAGGATAAATACATACTCCCTCCGTCCCATAATATTTGTCCGGTCCGCAAAACGGAGACGTAAAAATAATACTATTTTTGTAAGAAAAATTTGGAAAAATTTCAACAACTTACTAGATCTCGATGAGTTCTTTTAACTTGTGAAAAAAATTTAAATTTTTTCTTGAAAGAAATGCATGATTTTGTAGTCTCCGTTTCGCGGACCGGACAAATATTATGGGACGGAGGGAGTATTTTTTAAGAAGGCAATTTCAATCTCAAAATAATGTGTTTACGCAAATAATTTTTCTACCAATATGGATGTTTGATAGATCTTATCGAAATCTTTTATACGGTGCCAAAAAAATTAAAAAATTATTTTTCATTTACATTATTTTTGAATTTGAAAATGTGAAATAAATACTTATTTTTTAAGAAAGTGTTCTGAAATGGGTATAAATAGGAGAATTGAAGACTAAAGAGGGATTTACACATCAATCAAGTTCAACGCTTAAATCAAAATCTTTCCAATGAAGCATTTATCTTTACTTTTCCTACATCGAACTCAATTACTTCATCAAGTAATTTGAATTTTTACTTTTCCTTGTACTCAACTTTATTATTCTGACATAATAAAGCTTTCTTTTCTTTTATGTTGCTCTTCTTTCCTACACAGTTTAGGAAATTACGAAGTCCACAACCGTTGTGGCAAATTACGAACCACTTGTGATCTTGCCCTTAAGATCACACACTTTCGCTCTCATGGTTAAAAATCAGAAAAGAGCATCCAATTTTTTACGTTGGACGTGACAAGTCCTGACACACTCGCGCACAATCCTTGAACTTTTTTTTGCTAAACAGGAGTAAACCGGATATCGATGAAGTTTGATTAATCTTGGGTCGTTTGTATTGATATCGATGAAGTTTCCATTTCCTAAAACAAAACACAAAAAAAAAAAAAAAAAAAACCGAATTGAATTGAATTGAAGTGACAGGACCACCAAACAAACAAGGAATTGGACGGCCAAGTCAAGTGGTTTCAGCTTGAGATTTGAAGATTTTTCTCTCCTAAGGTTATTTTTTTTGGGTCAAGGGTTAGGAAAGTATCATTGATAAAGGGGCTATCGTCCTCATGGAGAGGAACTAAAAGCCGGGGGGGGGGGGGGGGGGGGGGGGGGGGGGGGGGGGGGGGGGGGGGGGGGCGCGCTATCGTCTCCACATGTGAATCACTCCTCAATCTATTCATATCTGAAATAATCACACCAACTGAAAAATTTGACGCTTCCTTTCTTTGGATCAAATTAACAATTTGTTGTGAGTCACCTTTCAGCTGGATTCGCGTAAACCCAAGCTCTTGCGCAAAAAGAAGACCCTTTCTCTCATAAGGTTTACTTGTTAGTAATTTTTGGGATTACCTCACGGCCACGTGTAAGTGTGTGAAACGGTTATACGAGGAGTTGTAGAAATTAGTTCGAGGTGAACACAAGTTAGCCCGGAACACCAAATATTACACACGAAAAAAAAAAAAAAAACCTTACAAGGAGTCAATCCTGAGCGTCGGATTGTACGACTCTTTCCCATGAGTTTTTTTTTTTTGATCCACTCTTTCCCATGAGTTGAATTGAGTTTAATTGCGTCGACGTCAATTGTCGTAGGGGAATAAATATTGGTAGATAAAGACATTTAACTACGTACTATGTCATATCATACTAGAATAAATTTTGATACAGACGTTTGTTTCTGATAAGGTTAGATGACGAAGACCCATTGGTAATTAACGAGTTGGGATTTTCATCGGATTTTATTGTTAGAAAATAAATTCTATCCACCGTCGGTCTAAAATTCTACTTTTCCGTCACCGTCTATTATAGGTCCTATCGAATGTCTATTATTATAATCTGAACCGTTCATATTACATGACCCATAGTATAGTATTACCATGTAAAAAATCAGCTTCATCGAAAGTCGATAGATATGTCAAAATTTAAATTTTTGTTTATAAAATAGATGATCCGATTTCTATCAATAATAATAAAGATAAACTGTCGATTTTACAAAGCAAGTTTCAATTTTTGATATTCCTATCGATGTCCGATCAAGTTTATTTTTTTTGATAGATACACTATTATATGGAGTCTACAAGATGAGCTGTTTAGATCAGTAATAAACACACGGTTGGACCAAAAAAGGCGATGGTAGAAAAGTGAAATTTTCCACTGGTGATGAAAATAATTTAATCTATTAACTGTTATCTCTGATTTAGTTCTGCGCCACCCCTGAGGCGATTTAGTGCCTAAGTTTCTAACAACCATTGTTGCCGAATGTTTTTGTCAGTGTGGATTAAAGTCTGAGGCTCGCATTTAGAATTTAGACATAAGTTCGTCTCTTCGTATTTATTGGATATCATTAATGTTTTGGGTTTGGTTGTGATTCCTTTTCTCTGTTTTTGGATGAAATTTGAAAGTTGCAAGTTGTGCTTATGTTCAAAAAAATAAATTAAACAGCATTTATTCATCAGCTCAGGAAAACAACAGCATTTATTCGTAAAGTTTAACGTGGAAGGCAACAGACATGATGTAATAGCCCCAACAGATTGGTTGGGAGTTGGGACCACCAAATATTAAGAAGGGTGGGTTGGGCCAGAGAGTTTTTTTTTTTTTTTTTTTTTTTTCTTTCGGATTTTGAATTATGGATTACTACAAAATTAATATAATTTTTTTTTGATGATAATAAGAATTTGTTGGATGATTGTGCTGGAATACATTTTTCAAAAGAGTGCTGTAAGAATTTATATTGAGAATCCAAAAAATTCTTGCAGAAGTGATTTTTAGATTCTACATTCTCCAATTCATTTAGCTGAGTTTGATAATCTGTTGTCAAACTAATCTAATGCAATAATACATAGTGTGAAATGGAAAATCATGGTTCCAGATGCTCTCAAATTTTGTTTAACGTCCATAATACTCTCTCCGTCCCGATTTGTTTGTTTCCATAATAAATTAGAAATCAGAAATTGAACAAACTAATCGAAACAGCAAGAGTAAAATGTTTCGATGGTGGACCCCCTAGAAGTCCACTCATGCATCTAGTGCGTCTATTTGCTGCGACAATGTGCAGATGATGGCGGAGAAAGTTCAATTTGAAATTATAATTGGAACCACGTGGTTTCATGACGTTTTTCTTTAGAAAAATAAAGGAGAAATAAATGATTTAGTTCAAAATTAGAAGGCTTCAGTTTTCTTTTGCAAATAAAGATAATAAAATTATGACTAATCTACTTTCTTTAATTCTTATAAAATCGAATTTTAGAGTCCGTTTAATTAGCAAAAAAAATATAATGGAAAGTGAAGTGAAGTAAAAGAAAAGAAAAAGAAAATACAATTTTTTTCTCACATCTGTTTGATTATGATGAAAGTTTTGAAAGAAAATAACAGAGAAAATAAAATATCATTGTTTGAAAAGGAAGAAAGTTGCCCAAATTAAAAGAAAAAAAGGTGGAGGGAAGATGGTAAAGAGGGAAGAAAATAAAATATGATCAAAGTTTTGAAAGAAATTATTGTTGATTTTCTCGAGAAAATAAAATTTCCTTACACATTTTATGAGAAAAAATAACGCAAGCTCTCAAATTTTAGAGGGTTGTATGAGAAAGGTCACTTCTAGAATATTCATGTTATGGAAACACAATTTTTTTTTTTTTCTATAACTTGCGTTTCTTATCATTAGGGGTGAGCATAGTCCGGATTGGTTCGGTTTCATACTAAACCAAGAACCAAACCAATACGTACGGATTATGAATTTGGAGAACTAAACCAACCCACAAAAGGCATAAAACCAAACCAATCCAAACCATTTAAATACGGTTCGGTTTCGGTTTTAAACCACAGTTTGTTTTGAACTAAGTTATTGTCTTCAAAAAATATTTAAAGTACTTAACATTATGAAGATAAATTTAAAAAAATACATATATTTAAACCAATTCCATTCAAATTATTAAAACATACTAATATTTACCAACTAATTAAGAGTAGGAAACCAAAAATTGGCTCAAGTCTTAAACTAAGAAAATAAAATGCTGGTAAGTCACTTAAATAAACTAATTAAGAATACCAACCACTAAACATCTTAAGATAGTTTAACCAAATAAAAAGCCAAAAATAATTTCTAAAACTATTGAATTGAAATGAGGTAGCAAAAGGGCAATAGTAGCAATATGGTAAAAACCAACTTGTGATATCACTCTACATCAAGGTTCATATCATTATCTTGACAGTGAAGAAAAATTAAATATTGCAGTGAATTTAATGGAATCAATAAATTAATAAAGTAGTTGACTAAAAGCTCTCATATTTATTGGGTGAATCATGATTAATTTATATATATGTGTGTATGTATGTATTATACGGTTCGGATCGGTTTGGAACCATAACCGTAAACGTGAATCCATAAACCAAACCATATAACACGTTTCTAATTTTTTTTAAACCATGACCAAACCATCCTTCTAAAAATCCAAACCAAACCCTTCGGTTTGGTTTGGTTTGAACTGGATTCGCGGTTTGACGGATTTTTTACTCACCCTTACTTATCATTATCTTGCTAATCAAACAACTCATAGATAAGTTCTTTAAAAAGAATTATCTGATATAAAACGAAGGTAATAGTAAAAAAACAGAACCTAAAATAAGGACAATGATAACACAACATATGTTCCAGAACTATCAGAAACCCAATTGATCAGCAGGATCAATCAGATACTTCTTGATTCTTCTATTTCATTGCAATTTCCCTTCTGTAGTTTATAGGGATGAAATATCAAACGTATAATTAATACGCTACTGTTACAACTGCGTTTGTTATTCGTAAACTTAATTTGCTGAAGAATTAATGGCTTCAATCATTATGAATGTTTTGTCATCCATCCATCAGTTTCACAACACTCCCCCTTGGATGACAAAATATTAAACATATGCCTCGTTAAAACCTTGCCAAGGAAAACCCAATGGGAAAAACCTCTGGCGAAGGAAAAAGAGTACACACAGTATATAATTTTCAAGTTGTTGACTCCCCCTCAACAGTGTATGATAAATCTTTGAGTCGACACATTCCGATATTGGCTACCAGCTTCTTGAACGTTGTAGTTGGTAATGCCTTAGTGAATAAGTCTGCTAGATTGTCGCTGGAGCGTATTTGCTGAACATCAATATCACCGTTTTTCTGGAGGTCATGAGTGTAAAAGAATTTTGGCGATATATGCTTAGTCCTGTCTCCTTTAATATAACCACCTTTAATTTGTGTGATACATGCAGCATTATCTTCATACAAAATTGTTGGACAATCCTTGATTGAAGATAATCCACATTTCTCCCGAATGTGTTGAATCATTGATCTCAGCCAAACACATTCACGACTTGTTTCATGAATTGCAATGATTTCAGAGTGATTAGAAGAAGTAGCAGTCAACGTTTGCTTCACAGAACGCCATGAAATGGCAGCACCGCCGCACGTAAACACATATCCTGTTTGTGATCGGGCTTTATGTGGATCCGATAAATAACCAGCATCTGCATATCCAATTAATTGCGACGTCGATCCTTTTGAATAAAATAAGCCCAAGTCAACCGTTCCTCGGAGGTAACGGAAAATGTGTTTAATTCCTTTCCAATGCCGCTGAGTTGGAGCGGAACTATATCGAGCCAACAAATTGACTGAGAACGCTATATCTGGTCGTGTACAATTTGCCAAATACATAAGTGCACCAATTGCACTCATATATGGTACTTCGGGACCAAGAATATCTTCTCCCTCTTCAAGAGGACGAAAAGGATCCTTGTTAACATCAAGTGATCGAACTACCATGGGAGTACTCAATGGATGCGCTTTATCCATGTAAAATTGCTTCAGGACTTTTTCCGTGTATGCCGATTGATGTACTAGGATACCATTTGGCAAATGTTCGATCTGCAGGCCGAGACAAAATTTCGTTTTGCCAAGATCTTTCATTTCAAACTCTCTTTTTAAATATTCTGCGGTTTTTATAAGCTCGTCTGGAGTTCCTACGAGATTTAAGTCATCGACATAAACCGCAATAATCGCAAATCCAGAGTTTGATTTCTTAGTAAAAATACACGGACAAATTAGATCATTTTCATATCCCTCCTTTAGCAAATAATCACTAAGTCGTTTGTACCACATACGACCAGACTGTTTCAACCCATATAGTGATTTTTGTAACTTAAGAGAATAAACACTTCGGGGTTTTGAATTGCATGCTTCAGGCATAACATATCCTTCGGGGACCTTCATGTATATGTCAGCATCCAGTGATCCATATAAATATGCTGTCACTACGTCCATCAGACGCATATCTAGACATTCTGTGACTACAAAGCTAATCAAAAATCTGAATGTGATACCATCCATTACAGGAGAATATGTCTCCTCATAATCAATTCCAGGTCTCTGCGAGAAACCTTGTGCAACAAGTCGTGCTTTGTATCGCACAACTTCATTATTCTCATTGCGCTTTCGCACAAACACCCACTTATATCCTACAGGCTGTATCCCTGCAGGGGTTTGGACAACAGGTCCAAATACTTCCCTTTTTGCAAGAGAATTTAGTTCTGCTTGAATTGCTCCTTTCCACATTGGCCAATCAATCCTATGTCGACATTCCTCGACAGTTTGTGGTTCACTTTCTTCATTACTTCCAGTAATGTTCTCATTACTTCTGGTAATGTTAAGAGCAACTTTAAACGAAAATACGTTGTCGACAACGGTTTTGTTTCTATCCAATATTTCTCTCGTATTCATATAGTTTATTGAGATCTCATTATTTGCAGGTACCTGTTCCTCTTCAGGAAACACCTCTTCAGGAGTCTTCTCTTCGGGAGATTCAAACTTACGAGAAAATATTGGTAGATTCATTCTTTCATTTGCCTGTCCTGTAGGTTTAGCTTCTTCAGAAGCTGCATTTGCCAGCTTGGTCTCTTCGAGAGTACCAGCTACTTCTGGGGCATCAATCTCTTTGCCTTGGATTTTCCTTTTCCGGGGAAATTTATCTTTTGCACCAACTGGTCTCCCACGCTTTTGGCGTGTCTTAGATTCATCAGCTGTTGTACAAGTGGTCTGTCCTACAGGAACTTCAATCCGTGCAGGAATGTTAGCAGCTGGTATATGGGACTTAGTTACCCTTTTTGTGTCGGTGAATGCATCTGGTAATCGATTTGCAATACTTTGCAAATGAATGATCCTTTGAACTTCTAGTTCACATTGATTAGTACGAGGATCAAGATGAGATAACGTGGAAGCATTCCAGATAATTTCTCGTTGAGCTTCTGGCTGCAACTTATCTCCCCTAATGGTGGGAATACTGATTCATCAAAATGGCAATCCTCAAATCGTGCCTTAAAAACATCACCTGTTAAGGGTTCAAGGTATCTAATGATAGAAGGAGAGTCGAAACCAACATATATACCAAGTCTACGTTGAGGACCCATTTTAGTGCGTTGGGGAGGTGTAATAGGCACATACACAGCACAACCAAAAACCCTTAAGTGAGAGATATTCGGTTGTTGACCAAGTACAAGTTGTGCAGGTGAATATTTGTGATATGCAGTTGGTCTAACACGAATTAGAGATGCAGCATGTAAGATAGCATGTCCCCAAGTAGAAACTGGTAATTTTGTTTTCATAAGCAATGGTCGAGCAATCAACTGAAGTCTTTTAATAAAAGATTCAGCTAAACCATTCTGGGTATGAGTGTGTGCAACAGGATGCTCAACATCTATACCAATTGACATGCAGTAGTCATTAAACGTTTGAGATGTGAATTCTCCAGCATTGTCAAGACGAATTGTTTTGATTGGGTAGTCTGAAAACTGTGCTCGCAATCTAATTATTTGGGCTAGTAATTTAGCAAATGCAATATTTCGTGTAGACAATAAACAAGTATGTGACCATCTGGTTGAGGCATCAACTAGAATCATGAAATAGCGAAATGGTCCAGATGGTGGGTGTATCGGGCCACAAATATCCCCTTGAATTCTTTGTAAAAAGGATGGGGATTCAACAATGACTTTTGAGAGGGATGGTCTAATTATCAGTTTTCCTTGTGAACAAGCAGTACAGGGATAATTACGAGGCAAAAGAATCTTCTGGTTCTTCAACAGATGCCCATGTGAATTTTCAATAATACGACGCATCATTATTGTACCTGGATGCCCAAGGCGATCATGCCATAGCATGAAAAGTTTTGGGTTAGTACACTTCTGGTGCATAACAGCATACGATTGAATTGTTCTAATCGTCGTATAATATAACCCAGAAGAGAGTGCAGAAAGTTTTTCCAGTACTAGCTTCTGGCCAGATACGTAAGAAGTGATACGCAAATACTCTTCTTTACCGTCGCTGATGGTTTCAATATGGTAACCATTACGACGTATATCTTTGAAACTTAACAGATTTCTTCTGGATCTGGTAGAGTACAAAGCATTATCAATATTTAGATTTGTTCCATTTGTTAACACAATATTTGCTCTCCCAGAGCCTTCAATTAGGTTTGCAGAACCTGATATTGTATTGACATTCGCTTGTACCTTTGTCAATTGTTTGAAATATTTGTTATCTCGGAGAATAGTATGTGTTGTACCACTGTCTACTAAACAAATATCTTCACCAGTTATCTTCGTATTTGATAATGCCCGATTAGCATCCATGCCCCTATTATATGTAAAACATAATTTCAAAAGTTTCATGAATAAATAATCAAAAACAATTAAAAATATTATTATAGAATAAGTGCATTTTTTATTACATCATAAGATGATTGAGACATAACCGTAGTATGTCTTTATTTTTTATACAAGTAGAAACACAAGATATGCTAAGCACACAATCATTCTTGTGACCATTCAGAATAGTCACCTCCATCACCAAAGAAATCATCTTTGGTTCCACTAGGTCCTGCCAGGTATTCAGAAATGTCGAAAGACGGAATGTCAATGGGTTCAAAAGGGTCAACAAATTGGTTCTGACCAATTTGATCGGTAAAGTTTGTTTCAATTTCTTTTCCTTTTGCCTTGAGCGATGCTTGGTAAAGCTCAATCAAATGCTTTGGCGTACGACAGGTACGCGACCAATGACCCTTCCCACCGCACCTGTAGCAAGAATCCTCAGAATTCTTAGAGGGTTTATTCAGCACCCTCTTGCCTTTTTCTTTGGACACTTCCGACCTATTCCACTTATTCCACTTCTGGGGATACTCCGGCTTCTTGCCTGATTTCTGAATAGATCCTCCACGGACTTGGTGGTTGTGGCTACCCCGACCACGTCTACGACCACGACCACGACCTTGTCCATTACTCAAAAAAGAGATTCTATTCGCTTCAGGGAATGGTAGAGCACCAGTTGGACGAGACTCATGATTTCTCAATAATAGCTCATTATTTTGTTCAGCGACCAGAAGGCAAGAGATTAAATCTGAGTATTTCTCAAACCCACGCTCTCTGTATTGCTGCTGTAGGAGCAAATTGTTGGCGTGAAAGGTGGAAAAAGTCTTTTCCAACATATCTTTTTCAGAAATCTGTTCTCCACATAATTTCAAAATTGAAACTATCTTGAACAGATTAGAGTTATACTCACTAACAGATTTATAATCTTGCAGTCGTAGATTCAACCAGCGATAACGAGCATTTGGTAGGATTACAGCCTTCTGGTGCCCATACCTTTCCTTCAAATTATTCCACAAACTTAGTGGGTCTTTCACTGTAAGGTATTCAGACTTCAGGTCCTCGTGGAGATGGTGCCGAATGAAGATCATGGCTTTCGCACGATCCTTCGGGGATGCGTCGTTATCATCGGTAATTGTGTTGCCAAGTTCCATGGCATCGAGATGGATTTCCACATCAAGTATCCATGACAAATAATTCCTTCCAGAAATATCTAGTACAGCGAAATCCAATTTTGTGTAGTTCGACATCGTCTATAAAATTAGAAATATTAATTTAGATGGATGTTGAAATAAAAGACAATCAAGTAAATGGTACAAGTTTAACTAATTAGGGAAAATGTCAGGCAATAACAAAATGCACAAAGCATAATGTGACTTACACTAATTTGCAAATGAAAAGATTTCTAGCCTCCAACATTCGTAAGTTAACATATGCAAAGAGCAATATAAAAACATGTTGATGTTAATTTATTGCAGATAAAGAATGAGATATTAAATGCACATCCTCTCCTTAAGAAATTCATTTCGTAGTATAAGTATTATATGTGCTTATAAATAAGTACTTCGAGTACTCTTGTTTTCGATAGTAAATACTTCAGGTATTTATTGTTGTCAAAATTCAATTGACTTCAGGAATTTATTAATAGCAAGAATACTTTGAATATTCATTAGGGAACTACTTCTGGTAGAACATTTTTTCTTTGTTAATAATAATTTATTTGTAATTTAAATATCTATGTACGCATGTAATAGACAAACATAAACAGTGGTAAATATGACTGTGAAATGTAACCCATTACCTTCTCAGTCGGGTAGAGATTCGTGCTGATAACGTGATATAAAACGAAGGTAATAGTAAAAAAAACAGAACCTAAAATAAGGACAATGATAACACAACATATGTTCCAGAACTATCAGAAACCCAATTGATCAGCAGGATCAATCAGATACTTCTTGATTCTTCTATTTCATTGCAATTTCCCTTCTGTAGTTTATAGGGATGAAATATCAAACGTATAATTAATACGCTACTGTTACAACTGCGTTTGTTATTCGTAAACTTAATTTGCTGAAGAATTAATGGCTTCAATCATTATGAATGTTTTGTCATCCATCCATCAGTTTCACAACATTATCCACTTTGTTCTATTCTTATAAGATACTACATAAAATCTTAATATCGTCCCAGCAAAATCTCATGAGATGAATTGGGATATGGAAGGGAGATTATCACTCTGGTGACTATATTCTTTTTTGTTTTTTTTTTTTACGACATTGGTTTATTACAACGTGCGACATACCGACAACGATTAGTATATCAGGTGCCACATAATTGAAACTAGCATCAAACATTTGAGTGTACCACACATTCATATGATAGAAAAAATAAAATAAAGAGAGAGAGAGAGCAAACTATTGTCATTTAACCTTTTACATGACTAAATCTAGCCAAGCATAAAGCCACAAACCCAAGGTCTAAAAGCAAAAGAGAGAACAATAACGTATGAAAAGGAGAGAAAGGGGATGGATGCATTTGCTTTTTGTTCTTATTCTCGGCAGGGTAAAGAAACAGTGGAAGGTTAGGATGGGATTGTGATCACACACACACACACACACACAGAGAGAGAGAGAGAGAGAGAGAGAGAGAGAGATTCAAGTTCCAACTTCTGAAATGCTCTGCAAGGCTGGCTTCCATTGCCCACCACCACCACCAACTTGATGATGCCTCCCAATACCAATACCTCTGCCACTGCCACTGCTGCTGCTTCCCAGTCGGTAAACCTGGCTCTCCATCTGAACAAGAAAAAGGGTACAAAGAATTTAGTCATGCGGGGAAGAAGACAATGAACACAAAGACAAATATCCGTGAAATATCTTTTAGTCACTAGCCTGTTGTACGAGGGGATATCAGGACCCAATAAGTCACGGACTTACCGGGGTCTGTGAGTATGAGCGTGAAAGCAACTTTGAAATACATCATAAAGTACTAAAATCCGCGAAAGCAAAGATTAAGAGCGCGATCGCATTGTGAGAATTGAGAGCAAGAGCACATGACTTTTTGGATGACTAAGATTAGGACTACTCTATAAGAAGATGATTTTGCAATTGTGTACTTCCTATAACCTCCTCTCACCAACATTAAATTGTGTATGAACTGAAAAATTATGTTAAAGGTTCAGTATAGAGGCTATAGTGAGGGATATTCAACCATGGGCAAAGGACAGGAATTGGTCCTTACTGTGGTGCAAAAGAGAGTATAACAAGGCAGCACATTGGATGGCTTCTCGTGGTTAGGCAAGGGAAGTTTTCATCTTTTTACGGGTTGTATTTTGCCCGACGTAATAGAAAAAAAAAACATTTGGGTAGCTTCAAGCAAGCAAATACATTTCCAAACAAATATCGGGTTGTATGTACGTAGCATTCTGTTCAAAAAGAGAGGAGGATGAGTTGTAGCATCACACTGATGGTGGGACACTCCGTTTGTGTTCGAGGGCCCACAAAAGCTCGTGAGAGTACAATAGACCAGTGGTAGAGACACAGACAATTAAAAATTAGACGCAACAAATTACATGCATTAGGAGTCGTTTGATGCACGTAAGTCATATAATACATTCAAGAGATCCAAGCTCATGTCGGCTCATATGGACGGCTACAGAAACATTTGACGTCTTAACGTACACAATCATGAATATTTTGATTTGATATAAAAGTACTGCATTAGTGAGCTACAATCATGACTATTTTGATTGGAAATAAAAGTACTGCATTATTGATTTCTTCTATATTAAATCTTCGCAACCGGACAAGTATAGTGAGTTGAGCGATTGTTCTTCCATCTGCGGATCGAATTGAAGATATATATACTCCCTCCGTTCCAAAATGAGTGTCCTTTTTGGGACTCCGTGCCATTTTCAAATGCTTATATCTTTTGATTTATGAAGTTTTATGTGATTTTGAAAACTTTGTTTAATAGAACTAATTATAATCTATCAAACAAGATCCATATTTTATATTTTTTGACATTCACATTGAAAGATATAAGCAATTGAAAATGACACGATCCCCAAAAAGGACACTCTTTTTGGAACGGAGGGAGTATATATATATATATATATATATATATATATATATTTAGCGTTAAATCATAAACAAAAATTGAGATTCGATTCCGAGCGAAGATATATGGATTATCTTCAATTCACAGATCACGCAGACCTTTCCCTGTTGCTTTTATATTCAAATATCTTCACCTTTTTGGATCATAAAAGAGGCTTTTTTTCCTAAAGGAAGATACCCTCTCCCACTCAGCTGAAGAATAATGGCAGACGCGAAAGTGCAATTGAAAAAGAAACTGATTGGGACTCCAATTGCAGGAAATTCGCATCGAAAATGGACTGGGGCATCTAGTTTTGTCTAGTTTTAGTTGGGCTCTTCCCGAGCTCATTTACATGATCGGAACCGTTTGATCTTTCAATTTATCTTGATATAAATGAATCTCATAGGCGGAGAAATTTTATTCGAAATAATGTTCCTTAATCGTACTAAAGGATTGACATGATGGATTGTTTTGGCGAAGTTTAAAATGTGATTTAATACTTGTGATCATTAAGATGATCCGAAAAGTATTCGTTAGTAGACAAACTGGACGGTCCAATACTAGAGAGGATTCGTCTCCAAATTGTTTTTTTTTTTTCTATATTTATTTTTAAAATGCAAAGAAGGATTTCATTCATCACGAGGATAAAAAAAATTGAAATCATCACAATAATAAGAAAAGAACAGAACGTCTCCAAACTGAAACTGATTTACCTTGACGGGAGTGCAGTTTTCCGATTGACTCGACCCGCCGGGAAGTTTCTTCTTATTATCCAGAGCAATGCCTCCTTTTTCCAATAACTTCCCAAGCTTCACGCACTTCTTCGCAGCGAACTCCTTCAACACATCTGCAGCACATTTACACATACACAAATCAATCAGAACCCATGGCCATCCTTGGCGTTAAGATAGTATAGAACCTTTTAAGATTGTAGAAATCAAATGCAATTCATCATTTCATGAATTTTTACTTTTAGGAGAACCTTTTTTTGTCTTCTTTTTTTATTGGAAATGCAAGGTGTCCCGGGCCAGCCAGCTTGCGCGCACCTCAGACTAATCTCTACCGCCCCTCCCATAGCCGTTTCATAAGTTTATGCAGTGTGTCACGTATTTTTTTTTTAGCGTCTGATGAACCTTATATTTTTAGTTCATGTGTTAACGTTTTTTTATAGGATTCGTTAAATATTATTCGCATTAATTACCAAAAAAAAAAAGTGCCACACACGAAACAAACCATTTTACCACTTGCGAAATACTCCGTATGTAGGAAATATGTCGTTTCCTACGAGATTCATACTTTGACCTTGCTTTTAATTGAATTGATGTGACAAGTTCAATTTCACTTAAAAGGCATTCTTTGTAGAGTTTAAGTTCAAAAAATAATAATAATTATGCTTCCTTAATAAGTTAATTTGACGAAAAAAAAATTTAAATTTTATAAAATAGACAAACAAATCAGGACGAAGAGAGTAAAAAAAAAAATATCTATAACCACAATTTTGAAACACAACACGGGGCAAAATCTGTACCCGAAGCCTTTTGATGCATGTAGACTGATGTGCATAAGACAGCTTCAGATGCAATTTTTTTTAGAATTGTGCTTTAAAGTTGTGTTCCAGAAAATTTAAAATGCTAACTGTTATTGTAACGCATCTCTCATGGGACTACACTAACTGGAACCCACGCAGAGGGGCGTTGCAAATAGTAAGTTGCACTGAAAAAAATTCCCTACAAACAGAGCTTGCATCTATAACCATAAGTCTCCATGACCATTAGATAATTACCTTCAAAGCTAATTAGCCTGTAAACCTGTCCGATCACCAACGTATCATCAGGCCGAAGAAGCTTCAGCTGCTTCACCGTCGTCCCATTCCCCGCAGCCGCCGCCGCCGCTGTGATCGTCGCCGAAGCGACAGGAACCACGAGCGCCACGTAATGGCCGGGGTTCGACGCCATCACCTCGTGCGCGCTCACCGACCAGTAAATCCTCTCCACCTTGTTCCCCCCGTGTTGGATCACCACCGTCGCCGCCTCCGCCGCCTGACAGTTCCCCATCGATGATGCGGATCCGATTCAAAACCAACGCCTCTGTTTTTTTTTGATTTTTTGGGGTGATGAATTCGAAAAAGTTTTTTCTGGTGACGGAGCGAAAACGTTTTCTCGGGGATTGAGAGCTAGAGGTGTTGTTTGTGGTACCGTGCTCCCGAGGGGAAGTGATTGGGTCCCGTAATTAGGGGAGGTACGCGTCAGGAACTAAAGTGTGACGATTTTTTACGATCATCGACGTACGGCGGGAATCCAGAGATGTGACCTGTATATCGGTCACCGAAGATCGTGAAACGTATATATATTCTCTCTCTCGCTCTCTCTCTCTCTCTCTCTCTGTATTACTGTATAATCCTATATTCTCTTCTCCCCTCTCTCTCTCTCTCTCTCTCTCTCTAGTGTATATTTATATGTACTTTGGAGGTTGCAGAGCAATGAAGGAGGTGGGGAGAAAATGTATGGGAGAGATGTGGTGTGGTGTGGTGTGGTGTGGTGTGATGTGATTGAGAAACTTTTCAGTGCCGGGCGGGCACCATGTGTCCCGTGCCCGGGCACCATCTCGGCCGTCCAATGAAGTTTTGGACGGCCCAGATCTGTTCGGCTGCCGAGGGGTATTTTAGTCATTTCACACTTTAAAATAGCCGAACAGATCTGGGCCGTCCAAAACTTCATTGGACGGCCGAGATGGTGCCGGGCACGGGACACGTGGTGCCCGCCCGGCACTGAAAAATTTTTCGATGTGATTATATCAGGGTGGTTGTAGTGCAGAGCGAATTAATGGGGGTATGATGCGTGTTATATACTCCTCCGTCTCAAAATCTTTTTATCTTTTTTGATATTTGGATTAATTTTTAAACTCTTATATCTTTTAATTTATGATATTTTTTATTATTTTAAAATTTTTGTATTATGAATCTAATCAAAAACTAATCATACAAGATCTATCATCTATATTGCATATTTTTGAAGATTCATTTTAAAAATATAAAAGTTTAAAAAGTGACACAAGTATCGAAAAAATCTAAAAATTTTGAGATAAAAAGAAGTATAATCCCAAGGGATTTGCCTAGTAATCAATTGGGACTTAGGCTTTGCTATTTCTTAAGATTTTAAGTTCGAAATCTCTTTAGAAACTCTTTCGGATTATTACAGAGTTGTTCTGGATTTAATCGGAATTTCCACAAGTAGACGATAAAATTGACTTTTCAGAATTAGTTGACGTGCATGTAATCTGAACGGAAAACTTAGTTCTAGCTAAAAACAAGAAGAAAACGTGTGTCATAAATAACGTGGATGCATTTACTGTTACAGCGGAGACGTGAAGTATTGGATCTGCCTGAAAGAGGCAGGTAGTGGTTTGTGACTTTGCTTTTGCAGTGAGAGAGAGAGAGAGAGAGAGAGTGATGAAGAGAGAGAGAGAGATATGGTGAGAGGGGGGCTGCGGTTGGTGTGGGGCCTATCCGCCTATGTTTTGATAAGTGTTGAATTCAACCATCAACTGATAGTAGGTCGTCAATCTGTGGTCAAAATGCAGTTGGGTGCATAAACACTCGTCAATCTTTACATGATTATTACATCAATCGCCTAGTAGGAGACCTGAGGAGTAAAATCAAAGCATCAGGTTTTTTTATACTCCAACCAGGTATTCAGGTCAGTTTTCACGCTCGTCGATTAATTTTTAGTATTGAATTAAATTCGAAACAAAAAAATTTTATGGACCAGTCTCAAAGGGGTTGAATTCAATTGATGGCAGCTGAGATGTTTCGAACCTGAAATCCTATAAAAAAATAAATTACGAAATCTCAAATCTTGACTACAAGGCCAGTTGTGGGAGTTAAAATCAAAGCATAGCTTCACATGAAGTAAACCTATAAAAATTGACAGCAAAGCTCGAGGCCTCCCGATTTTCGCATTCCCCAAATTGTTAACCGCATTCCTAAGGGAGGTGCGAAAATCAACTTCACATTAATTATTGTACTGTCCAAAGTTAACAATTTGAAAAATACGAAAATCAACTCTATATTAATTTTCACACCTCCTTTTGAACTGCGGTTAACAATATGATCACTCGCCTAGACACCCTCAAATTCCGTCATCTCTTAATCCTGCGGATGAAGATCCTCTAGTGCAATGATCTTTAATATATGATCCCTAAGAGCATCTCCAATCCAACATCTTCCAAATCTTTATTCTGGAGGACCAAAATATTATTTAATAATCAAAAAGCAAACTTAGAGGATTTTATTATTCATAACAACTTCAATCTAATACTCTATTTCTTCCTCTATACGTTAAAAAACTCACTCTAAATCTCAAATTTCATCGATTTCTCTCCAAAATTCAAGTTATCATACTTTTATTTTTATAAATAAATGCTCAAATTAGTCATATTTTAAAGATAATGTAAATATCTTTTAATTAGTACCAATTTTACAAAAGATAAATGTACCAAAACCAATTTGATGATTAAAATGAGATATGAAAAGGATGAATAGTAAAATGGAGGATGAAAATCAATCCCCCAAAATGAAGGTAAGCATAGAAGATGGATTGGAATGCATAGAGGTGTCAAATGGGCCGGGTCGACACGGGCACGGCACGGGCACGGCACGTTTGAAGGCCGCACGGCACGGCACGGGCACGGATTTAATCCTGGCACGGCACGGAACGACACGGTCTTAGTAGGCACGCGGCACGACACGGGCACGGAAGTGAGCGGGAACGACACGGGCACGACACGGAAGTTGGCCTGAGACGGCACGGCACGACACGGTCTTAGACGGGCACGGCACGGGCACGACACGGAAGTGGGATGGGGCACGAGTCACGACATGGCACGACACGGTTCTAGCCAGGCACGGCACGGCACGGCACGGGCACGAGCACGGGCACGGAAGTAGAACGGGCATGGCACGACACAACACGGTTCTCGTCAGGCACGTTAAGGCACGACACGGCATAAGACATGGAAAGACCAAAAAAAAAATGTTATTAAATCAAAAGAGATTTCAGATTATACTTTATTTCTATGTATTTTTTGATAATTCAGTAATTTATTAATTTTTTCCTTTTATTTAACTAAAAATCTAAAATAATCTTTTAAAATATTTTATATGATTAATAAATTTTGAATCAAAATTCAAATATGATAATATACCAATTACCACACATATACTGATATACATTGCATTTTATCTAATAAAGATTTTTAAAAAAATACATAGAAAATAAATAAGAAAAGCAACTGTTTTTTTTTTTTAAAAACCTCCATGTGATTCGAATTCGAATCCAAGTCCTAATGTCCTATGGAACTTGTCACACATCACAAACCACCAAGGCCATTAATTATGTTTTGTTTTTACTTGAAACAACTAATAATAAATAAGAAAAAAATTTGGTTTAAAAAAAATAATCCCTATGGCCGATGGGTATCGGACCCCAAGTCCTTGAGGACTTGACACACTCACACACATCTCAAACCACCAAGGTCAACAATCTTTTTATGCTTATAATTGGACCAAGTAATATATATTATATAATTCTATTGTATAAAAAACGGGCATCTTGTACGCCATATGGTAGCCACACAATTGCGACACAACTATGACGATCCATACCGTCTCTTTTGTTGTTTTTGGTGTTTCAATCACTCTCGCAAATTTTCGGGTCTATCAGGTTTTGAAAGCCCTTTCATCGGGATGTAGATTCATTAATATGAGATTTTTTGTTATATGCGATCAAATATATAACGATAACCAGTTTACTTCATTTTTTGCACGAATGATATAATCACTCCCACGTAAAAGGTAGACGGTTCCGATTTTTAAAAAACAGCTCGGGCGGCTCTCAAGTAATGCATTATAGGACTTTAACGCCTTTGGAAGCATCAAACGTGTTCTGATCATGTGGTTTCCGACATCGGATTATCACATATTTAGGGGAAAATGATAAATTTGACAAGATCTTAAATCGTAACGGTTTAGATCAAACATTCGAAAAAATGAGTCTGCAGCTACCTTTCAAATCTATACATCTAACTTCTCTAGTTCTATACCAATGTATTCCGCTATAGTCCAATATGCGTTAGCCACACGATTGCGACACAACTATGACGATCCATACCATTCGTTTTGTTGTTCTTGGCGTTTTAATCATTCTCACAATTTTTCGGGTCTATCAGATTTTGGAAGCCCTTTCATCGGTACGTAGATTCATTAATATGAAATTTTTTTTTACGTGCGATCAAGCATATAACTATAACCAATTTACTTCATTTTTTGCAAAAATGATATAATCACTCCCACATAAAAGATAGACGGTTCCGATTTTTCAAAAAACAGCTCGAGCACCCTCGATTAATGTATTATAAGACTTTACGAGAATTTTTCTTTATTGAGTGCATATGGATTATGGTGTCACTATTGCACATGATTAAGCACGGCACTAGTATAAATGAAAAGAGATGAGTTGAGCCGGAGCCCTAGCAGCCCTTTCATCTCATCTGACTCGGTCTCTCTCACTCTCATCTCTCAACGTCTCTCTCTGACTCTCAACGTTTCTCTCACTCACTCACAGATCTGATCAAACGCTTGCGGCGCGCGCGCGCTCTCTCTCTCTCTCTCAACGTCTTTCTCTCTCCCTCTTAACTCTGAAACAGTGAAGCCCAAGCGGCCAAGCCCTAGTCGATGACCGTGGTGACTGCCTTGTCGTTTCCGTTTCCGTTTCCAGCGGCGAGTTGGTGACCGTTCAGCAGCTGCCGTTTCCGTTCCGTTGCTGTTGCCGTTCAGCGACTCAAACGACTCAAACCCTAAGTCAAATGACTCAAACCCTAGATCTACAACTAAATCTGAGTTTGCCCGACTCATCTCTGTCTCACTTCATTTCCGGTGACACACAACTCTCAATGCTGTTTTTCACTCAATGCTGTTGCTTTTTAGTTTTATTCTAAATACAGTGAAAAGCATTGGCTTGATGCTAACAAAAAACCGTAGCAGCGGATTTCCTTCTCGTCTCTCGATTTGTATAATTGTATTGCCTTTGGAAAAACAAGTTTCCCTTGCTTTTTATGTCTGCAGTGTTCCCTGTTATTATGAAGCTTCAGTCTGAAAAAATATACGTGGGTCTTTAGAGTTTCGAAGTTGAAGACTGATATGATATGCCCAAGAATCATGAATCGCAAACTATTGTATCCCCTTTCGTAAAAAACAAAATAGTACTAAAATTATGAGAAGATTCGACTCTAGAGCCCAATTAGTCCATTATGGTTGGAAAGGCCGTGGTATTGCTGTCTTCCTGATAAAAATTGGAATTGGAAGTGGGACTTATATTGGAGAGAAATGGAGATTAGGAATTTTAAATTCACATTGAAAATTGGTAGGTGTGTTACGTGTGTATAAAGAGGAATTGATTTTCTGCCTTGTGGTAGCTGTTTTCGATCCAGCAAGTGCTCTTCCAACATTCCAGAATTCATTCTTTCTCTCGCTCTCGGAAGGTGAACAGTGAGTCATTGACTACCCAATCTCTAGTACTTTATGTGTTAGTAGCTCGTATTTAGCTTGGTGGATACCTCTAACCTGGTTTTATGCCGAACCTGAGGTGTAACAAAGCCAGGCTAAATATTGAGTTTGTTTTTAGTTAGTATAGTTAGTTTTGTTTGATCGCATTGCTTAGCCGAGGTGGTGGCATAACCCCTCGCATATTCTGTTTGCTGAGTTGAGGTGGCGGCCTAGCCCCTCTAGTATGTTAGTTTGTTGTTAGTTTGTTAGTCTGTTAGCTGGTTATTTGATTGCATTGTATGAGCGTTAATTTTTTGCACTATAAGAAACATGTCCTTGGACTGGGAGGCAACCGAAAATTGAAATTGATGATATATTCACTTGTCATGAACTGCAATACTGGCGTGCCTTGATGAGAATATGTTTGTGAAAGCATGTGTTTTCTAGGGGGATGCACCTTGCACGTAGGACACTGGATAATCATTACTCGTTAGGATTTAAATATTGAATACTACGATATACAAACTTAAGAACATTAGAGGCACCAACGCACCGGGCACCGGAATGTGTGTTTTTTGGGAAGATTTATTTTTAGACGAAAATCGATTGCCGGTTGGTGATGTGTATATGAAAATTGATGGCACAACATGGCACGGCACGACACACGATTAAGGGCCGGCACGGCACGACCCAACCCGACAAAAAAAGAAGCACGGCACGACACAACCCGACAAAAAAAAGGCACGGCACGACACGATAAAAAAAGGCACGGCACGTCACAACCCGACAAAAAAAGGCACGGCACGACCCGACAAAAAAAGGCACGGCACGACGCGGCACGATTAATTAATCGGGTACGGCACGACACGACACGATTTTATAAAGGCACGGCCCGACACGACCCGACAAAGCAAAATGGCCCACCACGGCACGGCACGGGCACGGTACGGCACGACACGCCATGACACGATGAAGTAAACGGGCACGGTACGGCACGACACGAAGCACGATTGGCACGGAAAAAAATGGCACGGCACAGCACGACAGGCACGTTTGACACCCCTAGGAATGCATAATTTCTCCAAAATGGAGGAATGGAGGAAAATTTGGAGTTATGAATATGAGTTGAAGATGCTCTCAAGCATATTGAAATCCTTTTATAGTTCTATTGATCAATGAAAGCCACTTTATTTTGTATGTTCGGATATATGGATATCTTCTTTCATACAACAAATTGAAGAAGCTCGAACATCGATCTATACATATTTCAACGAACGATAGATATATATATATATATATATATATATATATATATATATATATATATCTTAAAAGCATTGGTTGGTATTTTTTTAATTATTCGTAACATTAATATGCTTCGATCAAGCCTTCATCAATATTTGAAAATCCTAAATTTTTGTATAAATAATTTAAACTTTGTGTTAATCGCTCAGATCATCAAATAAAACTTTGATAAATTTTTAATTTCAGTCACACGAAAGATTACAAGAGGGGATTCTTTTTTTTTTTTTTTTTAAGACAAATGTTTGGGCCTGCTCATGCGCACTTCAACTAATTTAGGTGGTCGTAAAGTTAATGACTAGGCAAACTTTCACCAACCGATATTTGGAATCTTTGGCTTTCATTAGATTTGAACTTGCGTCTTTTTGGGGCAAGTATTCTAATTGTTTTTTCATACCTACTTGGCCCAACCTTTGAGTTCACAAGAGAGCGTTGTTTGGTCCCGTCATCTTATATTCTTGATCACAACCCCTTATCCTTAGGCCCGCCCCTCATTTCCGCTAAAATTTTTACACTACAACTTATTGACTTTGGTGGTGCTGGTCCGGGCGGTGATGTCTCCGGTGTTTTGTGCGGTGGCGGTTAGGAAGTGTAGTTAGGGTTCGTGTGTTGGATCTGCCAGGTAGGTCCTTTCTGGGCCCGTTTATTTTTGTTTGGGCTTATATGTATATTTGGGTTTCGTGCTGTGCTTGCTTGTTTATTTTTAGGGCTCTCGTGTTAGACCTCAGGCGTTTGGGCTTCGGCTCATTTGGTTTATTATCCAACTTTTGGTTGGATTCCCTACTCTCCTTTTCTAATTAAAAAATTTGCCGACAAAAAAAAAAAAAATGTGGCTGAGAAGTGCTTTATGCATGCCAGCTGTAGTTGGGTAATCCACCATGCATGCTAGTGTGGTTTATCTCCTAGAAGTAATTAATTTTATAAGGTACTATATATGTACATGTGTTGTTCTTTCATGGTCTCTGTAACATAACATGTGTTTTTCGCGAACCAATTAAGTTAGTGGATTGGTGACCTAACAATTGCAGAATTTTCTAGGCCGGCTCCATTAATACAAGATTAATCTAATTATTAGTGGGCTAATTAATACTAGCACTTTGAAAATGCATGTGGTGAATGGAATCTAGGCGTCATCTGTCCGGCCTCATCCATATATATGCATGAAAAAGAAGATTAATTTTAGAAGAAAATGGGATTCACATTCTCGATCTCTTTCATGTTGACACATATATGGAGTTAATTAATTGGTGTTTGGATGACAATTAATTAAAGACCTTGAAATTTATCCAAATTGTTTCTAAGTTCAACTCTCCACCAATGAAAGACGGCTCGAGAGGACTTGGCCAGGGTCCCTGTAGTACAAGGGTGCAGTATAGGAGAGTAATGATGCGTGATTCGAATCGTCTGTATTGATAATTTTAATGGTTCAAATGTATCCAAAACAATGAAAAAAAATCCTTCCCAACTAAATTAGAATTTTTTTCTACTGTCATAAAGCAGCTTTCAGACATGATGTGTTAAAAGTCCATAAACCTAACTTCACAGATAGGGTCCTCTTTACTCACCAGAGGTCCTGCTGGGCTTTTGTGGTCTTTATCCCGGTTCGTTTTTATAATCAGAATCACTCATCTCTATTATAAAACAGAAAGGTATGGGAACAAGTTGTTGGAACGGCTTAGATTCATTTGATCCAAATACTGTAGTGCATCCTCCCATTTTCCGGTTAAGTGCTCATGATTTTCACATAAATCACACAACTGTCATCCCCTTCTAACAAAGATGCATAGTGCCGTAGACACGGACTAACACTAGCACTTAATACTTTCGAACTTGTTGATACATAACTATACAAACAATCTTTTTATATCGAATACTGATTGAGTATGTTTGAGAAACAAATATTGATCTGTTTGAGGTCCAAAAAGTGAATGGTTCCTTCGTTAAAGTGGGTAAAGAAAGAGTCCGTACAAAAAGCCCCAATTGGACAATCTCGTCTCTTCTTAGGGATTGCATAGGAGCTGGTTCACGACAAAAAAGAAAATAAAAAAGAAAAGAGAGGTTCGGGATCAGAGACGGAACTAGCTTGAGGCAAACGGGGCCATGACCCCGAGTTGTTTTGGGTTTTTAAAAAAAAAATTAATACTCCCTATATTCATTTTTAAATGTTCCGTTTCGTAATTCTAACTTATTAAGAAAATATTATCATTATATTACACATTTCATATCAACTTTTATCTCCACTTTTCCTAGTTACCCTCTATGGAGACATCATTATTACACTTTTACTCATTAACTTTTCAAAATGAAATATACTTTTAGAGGCAAAATGAAAAATTTACCAACTTTTACCCACTAACTTTACAAAATGAACGTTTATTAAGGGACAACTCAAAATGAAATATTGAGCTTTAAAAAGGAGACGGAGGGAGTATTAATATTAGTTTTTTTTTGTTTGTCAAGAACACCTAGATATTGTATTTTTTATGTTGGGTGTTTCTTAGACATTTAAATCCTCTCAAAAATGTGTTCATTTTGGGTCTCAAAACCCAATTTCTCTCTCTACGTCATGATCTCCCATAAGTTTTTTCTTCAATTTTTAATCTCATTCCTCTTTTTATCTCTCTTCACTTACTATCCGAAAAATCTCCCTCAAAACCTCAACCAAACAAACTATTAGATTTCCGAATTTTGAAATTTTAAAATCTTGTTGTTAATAGTTCAACCCCGCGTTTGTAAAATTCTGGTTCCGCCTTTGCTCTGGATCGTAGTGCTACAATTATTAGTGGTCAACTTTTTAATAACCAAGTAATGTTTATACCAAACGTGATTTTTGGCCATCTAAGAATTTGGTCAGTTGATGGTGATTTTTTTTTTTGGTGTTTGTTTTGGGGCTGTTGGTGGTGGTCCGGTGGTGTATCAAGGGTTGGTGGTGGTCCGGTGGTGTTCGTTTGGCTGCGCAACATTTCGACTGAAAGAAGGCTGGTCTTAGAGCAGTTTGGTCTCAGAGCAGTTTGCTTGTAGTTGTTATTGTTGTTGTTTGCCTGCAGTTTTCAGCGGTGCTTACTTTTTATAGTTTGAGCTGTGGATCTTTTGATCCTCTGTTATCTGGACCTAGATTAGTTCTTAAGTACCGGCGATTTCGCCGGGCCTGCTTCGGCAGTAGGTGCCTGAGATCGAAGTTTAGGTAGCTGTAGTTCTTTCTTGTACCTTTTTTGAAATCTGTATTGCCCGATGGGTTGATGATGACTGAATGATTTCTTCAAAAAAAAAAAAGAATTTGGTCAATAGTGAGTTTCCACCAAACTCGTGCTGTTCCTTATCGTGTAGAGCAATTTTTTTCCCCAATGTGGAAATAATTAAAGTGCGATTGCTTGCAAAAGTTGAATTATATTTTCCGTTTTGTGCCTAACTGACGTGTCTTTGTATACTTCTATTTTTCTTATGGGAAAATTCGTTTTCTTTCTTTGGTTTAGTGAAAATTAACCTAATTGGACTCTGGACCGCTGCCACCAAACATCAATCAATGGACCTCTCATGTTTTCCCATGATTTGTGCGTGTGAGAGTCCATAAAGAGCTACAGTCCCACATCGGTGAAAATTGTAAAGAATTAAATGAAATATAAAGAATTTCGACCATCAATTGTATAATTTAAGGTTAATTTTTTTGAGCCACGTGGTTAGGCGAATGGTTAGCAGATAAGCTGGGTCGAGTTGTTACAGCGTGGCTCTTATAATAATTTTTTTTTTCATGAGCGGATGTCTTGGCTTTGTCAAACTATATAGTCCCGCTCCCCCTCTAGAGATATAGCCCGCCCCCTCCATGTAAAATAAAAAATTGAAGTAACTACTTTAATATTTTTCGAGCTATGAAACAACTTGGTGGTAAAATTGGTTTTAACGAGGTTTAATTACAATAATTTTAAACAAAATAAGGACAACAACAACAATTACTTAAAGCCATGATCAGCTTAAATAAAATAAAAAAGTAATGAATTTATACGCAGCTCGATTAATTCTAGAGTCTTGAAGTTAACGACTGGACGAACCCTACAATGACCCCAAGATTTAGAATGTTTGACCGCTGTGAAATTTGAACAGCATCCAAATCTCACGGTGGACGAACACTCTACTATCTCATGACCCTTGCTGTTACAAAATTTTTGAGTTCCAGGCGGTTGATGGCTTAGAGCATCTGCATCAGAGTCTTTAGATTTTGGACCAAATTATACCTTAAAAATCCACTTTATTACTTTAGATAGTCATTTTTACGATGTCAACTGCGTCAGACTCTTTACTCTCACTCTTTTCTTAATTAAATATTTGTATTTAGAATAAAATGATTAGAAAAATAAGATCTTCGCACCGATTCAAATGAATTAAAATATAGAGGACTTAATTTTTAATCATGTTTTTTTATATATTAAAAAATATGATTAAAAATTAAGTGGTCTAATTTTCAATCTGTTTGAATCGGCGTGAAAATCTTATTTTTCTGATCATTTTATCCTAAATGGTCATAATGAATTTTTGGCTATAATACCTTTCAATGACTATCCTAAGAGAGTCCTAACTTATATGAGAGTTCTACTGATATCGGATTGTGCTAATTTTTGTAAGGAACCTATAAAAAAACATTTAAAGAATGACTTGCAGTTTGAATCATCTTTATAGGATCTGTAATGGATCCAAATAAATATTAAACGTTGGATGAATAGTATACATTTTACTGTTGCTGGAACAGGTTGGTTGCTAAAACTAATATTTTATTTAGAAACGAGTGAACAATGCCACGCTTCTCTTAATGAGTGCCACGCTTCTCTTAACGAGACACTATAGCAACATTAAATTGATCCAGTCAATGAAGAGGCTGATAAACATGTCTTTTTAGGGGTTTGGCTCGTTAAGGTAAAGTAAAGAGGTAAGTAAAAAGCCTAGTACAGATGCTCTTAGAGCATTCGCACCAGTCTCTCTAAAATTTGGACCAAATTAGAGAGAAAAAAGCCATTTTATTACTTTAGCTACTCATTTTTAAAATGTATACTGCATCAAACTCTTTATTTTCACTCTCTACCCTTCAATTAAATATTCAAATCTTTCGTAAAATGGTTTCGTACATGTTTACAGAGCATTCCCATTGGGTTTGTCAGCCACTTCACCGGTGGGTTTGTTGACACGAATACTGAAATTGTATTTTAATGGAGAGAAGAGTGAACAGTGCCTCTTTTTCTTCTAATGAGGTACTGTAGCAAAATTAAAATTTTGCAAAGTAGCGACGAAGTCCACGAGCCTAGTGCAGGGAGGTTTTCAGTCTTTTGCTCTCTAATCTAACAGCAGAAGAAGAATGGAGAGTGAGATGTGGATGCTCTTACACTTTATTTGTTCCTCCTTCTCAAACTTTGCAACCGTATTTTCTCGGTCCTATTTGGCGCCAATTGGCAACCACGGGAATTTTGACAAGAGGACTCAATGCTAGATATAGAAAAGTTGATGAGTTTTTCAAGGGGCTAAACACAAAAGTATTGTTTTGCAAGGGCAAAAATGTTAAATATATACAACTGATAATGCCAAAATCTATTTTTGTTGGTGCCAAAATTCTAGTGTACAAAAGGCTTATATCATGTGCAATGTACAAGATTTTTATGCATTGGAGTTTTGGGATCAATAAAAACAATTTTGGCATTACCATCACCCCTAAATAATAGTATATCAATCAGCTATATATTTTATCAACAATGCTGGCCCCACCCCTTTTGTGAATGTGTGTAAGTTTTTTGTGTGATTGTAAAGTTATTTTTTTTTATTTGGTAGTAGTTCGGAAAAGAAAAATGAATACCCGATCAGAGTATTTGAATTTGTGGCATGGTGTCGGTTACTCCCTAGCGGTTTGATGACTAGGAGAACATAAGTCCAACTTTCTTTAATTGGGCGGCGTATTGAGACATTTGTACCTAATAACCTTAAACTCATCAAGTTTTTATTTTTGGTAAGGTCACATCAACTTCTTGCCACTACGCGCTACATGGATCTGAATTTAAGTTATGAATCAATCCCGTCTCGAGGCGCGCTCACAAATTTCCCTCGTGCAGCCTCCCCCGTTGCCAAGGGCTCAGCTAGGCCCCTTTCGTCTGGTTCTCTTCCAGATAAAAGGCTCATTCAGTCACGTCCAAGAAGAGTACATCCCTCCCTACTTTTCTTAGGCTTAGCAAGATGAAAACATGGAATACCAAAACAATTAGAAGCTGTAGACTAATGAGGAGAGTAACATATAGTAGAAAAGTTTGCTGTAGTGCTTGCAGTGGATTGAAGAATGTACATGCTGCTTCTTTCTCAGACACCAGATTTCACAAAGTCCATCAAAACCCCCAACCCTAAAGGAGAATCGGTTTCTTACGTTTATCAGAAAATTCAGAAGTAATAGTGCTACGGCAGGTTTGTTAGTCGATAAATTTTGTAGGGGTACAATCGAATAATACTATAAGCAAAGGAGATATGGTAAAATGATAGTAAATCATTATATAGACGAGATCAATTATACAGTATATAACTTAGTTAAGTAGCGGAATATCAAATATGGACAAGGGGACTACTTATAACAGAGGTGGCAGTGGCCAAATTTTTAATCCGGATTGTAATATCCAAACGTGAAAATGCTACCAAACACCGAATAAGAGTGTAACAGTTGCCATATCGGTGCCCATATTATATTGCCATATCGGCTGTCAATAAGAAATAATTATTCTTTTTAGTTTTAACCCTAAAAAAATGGATGTAAAAGAGGCACACCATTTTCTCGGAAACATTTGAATTTTTATGAACTAGCTGTGTAACTAATATTATAGATTTTTTTTGGAAGACAGCTGACATTATAGATTGAGTATGAACCATTCAGATCCCTATTTTATTTGTGTACCTATAATGAAGAATAACTCTCAGGTGCTATCAAATCTTTTAAGGCCAGTTTATAGCTTTGCTCCAGTTTCAATTGAGCTTCTCGCAAGTGGACAGTTTTTTTTTTCGACGGAAACAAGGAGTTTTGTTAGGAAGGTACTGACAGGCCTGGGGCCCTAACATCCATAAGTGCGAGATTGGATAACCATTGGGGACAGTTCCCCCTCCTGCAAGTGGACAGTAGAATTGGATCCCAAGATTAATCGATCTGCGCTTAAGTTGACCTGAACAGAGTTATATGTAATGAAGAAGAATTACAAGTTTCTGTAGTGTATTTGCCTCCACATATACTACTCCCTTTGGTTTTCTTGATCAATCTATAAATCAAGACCCTAACCTTCATTTTCCCCAACCCTATGGTCTGAGGGAACCCACTACCTGAGTACCTCCTACAGTAAATGATCCTCCAGTTGACAAACATCCCTGGGTTTTCTATTATCCCAAGTACAACTGTACAAACAAACCCCATAAAATGGGTTTGCAGAGAAGAAAATCTTATTCACAAAAGAGCTCTCGATAAGGTTTACATGATCCGGATTAAAAATAATATATTAACGGTAATAGATGAGTTTGCAGAAGAGAAAATTTTATTCACAGAGGAGTCATGAATAAGGTTTACAATGCTCAATCTTGACCATTCAAAAGTGTTTTGGACGATCTGGATTAAAAACAATCTATTAACAGTAATGATTAAAAACAATCTATTACCGTTAATAGATTGTTTTTAATCCGGATCGTCCAACACACTTTTGGACGGCCAAGATTGTGCGGAGCCGTGAATAAGTTTCTCTCTTAGTCGAATCCTTCTCGACATGTTAGCAATAACTCAAATACTGGAGCCGCCCATGAACCCAGGTAACAAAGCTAACATTATTGTCCCAGTCAATAATGCGAAAAAAAATCAAAGAAGTATCTTCACAATGTGAAAAAGGAATGATGGCATCGCAACTTCCAAATTTGCCACAGACAAGGGAAACAGCAAGCCAAGACTTTCTTGACAAGGTTGTTTCCCTCTTCAATTCTTGAAGTAATAATCGATTCAGCGTGTTAGAATTTTCATGGATGTGAAAAGTACAATCACAGGAAGTACTACATCATGGAAGAGTGAAGACTATTATGAGTCCAGTAACTGCCCTGCTGAAGTTAAAAAACAGAAACAAACGCTTGGCGAAAACCCAATTGTCCCCATCGAATTTGGATGTTCTCCGGCGGAAGCTTCATGCCGAGTCTCCATCATCATCCCACCCATGTCTAGCCACACAGCCTCAGAAAACAAATTTAGGGGCCCCAATGTGTTTCTTACTATCAGCATGGAAACATATTAACAAGAAGAATTCTGTGGTCACATGAACAACAAAACGTATGAATAGCTCCTCCTAGAATTTATATAAGATGATACTAATTGGTATCTGATTGGTTCCATCATCCACAATGTTGGTATCCCCTGATCGCGTTGCTCTTAACTTGTACTGCGGTGAGTCTGATAGCGAGGTGGTCTCCTCGGATATAATATAAGAATAAATTGCCACTGCATTCTGCGAGCAGCTTTCGATTTCCCAATCGATGAAGAGAACTACATTGTACACATGTTTGATTCCGAAAATGACCAAGTGCAGGGACATGAGTTTCTCTGGGGATTACTAGACTCTGATCGATGAGATTGTCACCGCAAGGTGCAATGCCATCAACTGGATGCTGAAGGTATATTTTTACACTTACTGTCTGAGCTAGATACAATTGGTATGGATTCTCTGTTCCCAAAAAAATCCTTATCTCCTTGTCACAGTGCACTCCCAAATGTATATTTGACAGGGGCTGAGAGTATATTTGATGGGGGCAAACCAATATGAGTTTCTACATGTTTCATAATATGGCTCCGTTTTCAGGTGCACGCGTACCATAATTTGAGACAAGGAACGGCATACCTCTCCATAAACTATCTGGACTGCTTCCTATGCTCATGTACTCCGCCAGTAATTCCAAACTCAGCCTCATTTAGTAATGCAAAAGATTAGGCTCAAGTAATTGCTATACGAACCTTATACAGATAGGGGGATATAAAGCGAACAATGTGGGTGACTTGTAAGAGCATCCACAATGTAGCAATCAAAATCAAAATATTGCTAAAGTGAACAATGTGTGCTCAAAAAAATGTAGAAACTTTATATCAATTTCAAAACCAATTGACAATGAGTAAAGAAGTCCCAAATGTTATTAAGTGATCATTCATTTCACTCTCAAGCAATATGAGATTCTATTTTCTTAACATCCCCCTCATGTGCAACAGCGTTTGAGGTCTGTCACGTGTGACCACTTTTGGAACATATCATCGTGCAGCCTTTTTGCTGATTTGTCATCGTGGGGTATGGATTGTGAATTTTTAAAATGTGGGGTGGAATGAGTCCCGCTCTGATACCATGTAAAAACTTTATATCCATCTCAAATTCAATTGACAAAAAGTAAAGAGGTCCCAAATAGTATTAAGCGAAAGGTAAAGACTTGAACAAGAAAGAGTAAAGTAGAGAGAGAGAGAGAGAATTCAGTTCCGTTCTTGATTTTTCTCCCGTGAGAATGATATGGGATACACAGCTGGACTTATATTCCAATAATGCCAGCTCAGCACTCTAACAAACTAAACAGTCTTTACTAACCGACCAGAAAAGTACACATCCATTAACCACTAAGTAACTACCATCTAAACATGATTAGCTTAACCCAACTATACTAATGATTCTGTCTTACAATGGGATGCACAGTTGGACTTATATTCCAATAATGCCAGCTCAGCACTCTAACAAACTAAACATAGTCTTTACTAACCGACCAGAAAAGTACACGTCCATTAACCTCTAAGTAACTACCATCTAAACATGATTAGCTTAACCCAACTATACTAATGATTCTGTCTTACAAAAAGTACTCATAATAATCAAACTTAGCAATCTCTTAGAGCATCCTCAATGGTAATAATCAAAATCAATAACCAAAATGTGCCACGTCAGCATTTGATTATCCATTTAGTCTATAATCAAACTTAACAAACTCTACTTCCACATTGGTTATTTTTGCATTCCTAACAAAAAAAACTCCCGCAATACACAATGAACATTTGTCCAATCACAAACAAGTTCTAATTACGCATCCGATCACATCAAATTATTCGTCTCGATTAGACTATTCCAATGTGGGGGTATTTTTGAGTTATTAAATTTAGTTATTGAGTTTGGTTATTGGTAAAAGTTAAGTTTGGTTTTGGAATGAATGAAATTTGATTATTTGCTAAAAGATTTGTAACTTTGCTTATTATAATGTGAAGTATTTTTTGAGTATTATTGTTAAATTTGTTTATTCACACATACTTGCTTATTACAATGATGCTTTTAGCAACTTATCAAATTTGGGCATTTGGATAATCAAAATTAGCAAATTTTTGCTAATAATTAAATTTATTGGACCCCACATCTTCTCAATCAAGTACAATCATCATGTGAAAGTAAAACTCACTCTCCATAAAGTAAATACTCTATTGGTAGGTGAAACTCACTCTCCACTTTGGCAAGTGGTTGTGCATTTAACAATATTGATCACTTTATGAATTTTAACAAATGTACTTCATTTTCACTTGTTTGACTAGAATGCCATTTAATGTAGACCACTAGATTAAGAAGAAAAAACTGACGGTTAGATTTGAATTTTTACCAACTCATTTTGACTATAGGCAAAAAATAAATAATGTAAGACTTAACATTGCTAATTTTAACAATCTCTAAGAGCATCCCCATTATAATAAAAAAAGTTATAAGTCTTTTAGCAAATAACTAAATTTCACTCATTCCATAACCAAATTTAACAACTTTTACCAATAATCAAACTGAAAACTCAATAACTCAAAAATACCATACATTGAAATTGTCTCATCGAGACGAATAATTTGGTGTTGTCGGGTATGTGATTGCAACTCATTTGCAATTGGACAAATGTGCATTGTACATGTATTGTGTGATTTTTTTTTGTTAAAAATGTCAAAATAACCAATATGGAAGAAGAGGTTGTTGAGTTTCCAGGATCATAGACCATCAGCAATTGTAGCAGCAGCTGTGCTCTGCATAATTGGTCGGAATTCCAGTGATCCGAATATTGTCATTGTCCATGAGAGAGTGAGTGAAGTAAGTCTCTATCGGTATATAGCTAATAGCTTGTACTATAATGTGGATCTGTTAAAGAATTAATGAAAGAAAAAACAGAAAGGAAGGAAAAATATGTTTGAAAAAATTAATGACAGAAATCATACTTTTGGATTTGTATGCACAAGACGCGGTGAAAAGATGCCACCTTCTTTTCGAAGAGATTTTGACGATCAAATGCAACAAAATTTATGGTACACAGAAGTATTTGCCCCGGACTCCAAGCCAAACAAAGACCGAGCTTCCAACCAAGAAGTGAAATATTGTTTTCTCTCGTAACCAACAAAGATGCGGAAAATTTTCCGCCAAGCACGAAAAATGTGCAATATTTTCCTTCTGTTTGTTGTGATTGAATTAAGCTCTCAAGGCTAATGAGAATAAAAATATGCAAGTGTTTTCATCTCCCTTTGTTGTGATATATATGCAAATAAAAATAAAAATACCGAAAACATGTAAGAACTGACGTTTGCAAATCACCTAAAATTTTCTCTTACATCTCGACATATATATGCATCATCTTCGTCGGTACGTTTTTAAAAAAATCTTTCTGAATGTTGGCTTGATTTTGTTGTGGTATTTTGAGAGATTTATGGATGGAATTGGGTTTTTTTTTTTTTTTTTGATCAACAGCAAATTTCATTTCATTCCAAGAAGCGTAACGGCACTTACATGAAATAATCATAACAGTCGGTAAAAGCTAAATCTACTGAAAACTAGGAAAGGAGCAAACTACAAAAGGGCATACAAGCTCAAAGATGCATTACTTTAAAAGCAGACCGACACGATGCGGCGTAGGGTCCATCCTAGCAGCGGTAGATGAGCAACCTAGAGCTCAAACCATCAGAACGGTCCTTTCATGGCTAATGTCGGCTTTCACGGCAAAAGAGACGAATCCCTCACAGCCGCAAAGGGAAGCTCCAGAGCGAGTTTCTGCTGGCACTTCGAAGCTCCGGGCGCGAAAGAGGACCAGACAACCCACAACAAGCCAGGCCTCCTTGCAAGCACACAAACCGGGATCTGGAATTCAGACCGGACAGAAACCAACCACCAAAACTCATTTAGCGGCTGTAGCACCGGAGGCAGTCGAAACCAGATGGAATACATCGACAACAGCAGACCACACCATAGCACCACTACCGAAAAAAATGAGATCCGGCATCCACTGTAATACCCGTCCTGAATATTAGAGTATTTAATTCATCTTTTAATTCAATTATATGTTTCCGGGGTTGTTTTGCATATGATGGAAGTTCGAGGGGCTTGTTTGTGATTCATGGGTGGAGCATAAGTAGGTTCATGGTTTCAATTGCATACAATAATTTTTCATAGCCTTTATCAATATCCTGGGGATATTTTGGGAGATATTTTTCCCTTATTTCCACCTTGTTCTAACGTAGAGAGAGAGAGAGAGAGAGAGAGAGAGAGAGAGCAGAGAAATAGGAAGAAGAAGAAGAAGGAAAAGAGGAGAGGAGAACTTGGAGGTTCTTGGCTGTCTAGGTTGTTGATCATCTAGGTAATTCCATGTTTAAATTGTTAAATTTCATGTTTGGGTAAGCTTAATTTCATGCTTTAATGGTTGGATTCATGCTTTTATTTGATGATGCAAGTTGATTTGGGTAGGAGAAGAACATTACTCGAATCTCTTGGGTTGTTGTATTTTAAGCTTCTTTGATTCATGGGATTTGATATTCTTGAGTAGCTCTTTAATTTACATGAGTTAAAGCATGATTTGGTGTAGTTTGAGGAGTTTTGGATGTAGTTTGAGTAAAGGAAAAAGTGGGGAATTGGAAGGGAATCATGCTGGATTTTCGCTGAAAAACCCAGTTGGTACCTGTACCACTTTTTGGTGGTACCTGTATCGGCAGACCAGAACTGAAACATTTGGGTCGTTTTCGGGTGGGTATCTATACTGATTTTTGTGGTACCTGTACCTATCGAGTATCTTTTCAGCAATTGTTGAGGAACTTCGAACGTTCATATCTTTTTCTTTCGGACTCCGTTTTGGGCAAATTTTATATCAAAATTGATGTACTCGGAACGTACTTTCTATTGGTGGTGGTTTCATGATCTAATTATAATCCAATTAAAAGTTATGGCCAATACAAGGCAAGTTGGTCATAAGTTTGCAAACCAATTTCAAGAGTTATTTTTATATTTGAACTTTACAGTTATTTTGGGACATATCTAAGTGTTGATATGGACATATTTGTGTTCAGCAGACATCGTTTAGCTCCTTGTTAGCTTTGTAATTTTGTGCTGAATATTCGTCGAATTCGTAACTAATATGAGTTAACTTGTGGCTAGGTAAAGAGCCGGTCTTTCGGGAGGTGCCGAAATCTTAGTTTAGCATACTTCGGTCGATTCAAAGGTGAGTGTGTTTGACATGGATATGTTCAATGGGATATTGCATGGTGGTGTTTGTGTATCATACTATTTGGGATTTAGTCAATGGTGTGCATGCTTGTTGGATGATGATTATACCGCCGAAGGTTTGTGTGTGAGGCACACCATGTTGTAAGTCATGCTGCCTAATTACCGGTGGTTGGAAGCGTGGTGTGTGGGACACCACTCCTGGGGTATATTGGTTTATGGCAGACGTGCCATCGCATGTGTTGTGATTATATGTGTGGGTTATTCGTTTGAGTGCATATGCTGAGTTTGTATGAATTACTTTCGATTGAGATGTTCCTTCGGGTATCGTAGTATATTATTGAATATATTCTATGTCTCACACACTCTGGTTTTCCTTTTTGGATTGTCAGGCCTCAGGTGGTTGTAAAGTTGGTTCACTACCAGTCGACGTTTTGGGGATACTTGGATTTGTACTGAGTTTTGATGTTGTGGTCGAGTTGGTTATTATGGGTCTAACTCTGATTTTTGTTAAAGTCATTTTGTGACTTCAAGTTGTAGATATGTTGGATGTCTTTTGTACAATGCAAGTTTGTTGATATCGTTGGTACCTTGTTTATATTAATGTTAAGTCTTCCGCTGAGATTTTACTCTATTCTTTTATTGGTTGTCATTTAGTTGTTGGTTTATTGTGTGGAATGCCACGTGGCCGTGTCGGTTTCGGACCCACTTCGGGTGTCGTTCCGGGACGGGGCGTGACATCCACCACACACAGAATTGAGTTGAATATGGTATTTTGAATCACATGTATCCTCAAGTATAATTACTTAATTTCGTATACAAATGTATATATATAGTATGTATAAATCTATACTGAAAGAATGCAATTACCTAGAATAAAAAGAAGCTCTCTTCTTAACACACACACTCTCTCTCTCTTTTATGTGAAAATTTCTCACTTTCTCATCTTTTTATTCATTCTTCTACACTTTGTACGAATGTAAAATATATACTCCATCCGTCCCTTATTTATAATCCAGTATTCCATTTTGGGCTGTTCCTTGATAAGTGTCTATTTTGTAAAGTTAATGGATAAAAGTTGATAAATTGTCTATTTTGTCCATAAAAGTATATTCTATTTTGAAAATTAAGTGAGTAAAAGTGTAATGATGATGTGTAAGTAGGGAAAGTGGAGAAAAAGTTGATGTGAAAGGTATAATGATGATGTCTTTTTAATAAGTTGGAGTTACGAAGCAGGACATTTAAAAAGGGACGGATGGAGTACTTTATTTTGCTTGAAACCTACTCCTATCTTCTATCTCTCTTTCTTTCTTTTTTATTTGTTATTGTTGCAAAATTTTCCTAATTTTTTTTACATACGAGCAAAGGAAGTAAATTATAAGATCCAAAGGAAGTAAATTATAAGATCCACACGCGCCGTCCACTGATGCACATGCCAATAGGAAAAAAATTCTGGCCGATGTTTTTTTTTTTCTTTCTGTCCCCATGGCCAAAACGCTAGTAAATAGACATGTAAATGTTATCTCTTTATTTCACCATGATCTTGTGCTGACTAAAGTTGTTCATATTTGATATATCATTGACCAACATTTGAGGAAAATATAGAAGCAATAAAAAAAAAGTGAAGCAATTAGGTCAGCTGCAGTCCTATTCAATTCGATCACTAGAATTATAGCAATTCAAAGCACTTCAACACCAATCACAGAAAATTCCTGATAACGTACAACCTCAATCATAAAATAGGATCTATTAGGAATCATTATAATTTGCTACATTTTTAGAAGAGAAAAAAGAGAGAGAAAAGATACGAGAAGTTGGAAATATTACCAAAAGTCATATGTTGAAACTATCGACCACACATACGGGTCACCGAGGTAGTTACAATCCTACATTGGCCTTCTGGTTGTCGTCTCTAGTCTCGGTTTCCTTTAGAGGTATGGCTCAGGGATTAGAGCGATTCCTGGAGCATTGCTCCACACAGGGGCTCCAGGAGCATAAAATAATTTCTCCTAATATTGGGCCGTTACATTTAGAGATGGCAACTGTACGGTTCGTTGCCCAATTTCAGCACATTTAGAGATGGCAGCTGTATGGTTTGTTGCCCAATTTCAGCTTAAAAATGGGCCAGGTGTGCATTTTTCTTTGTCAAATGGACGTAAATAGAACTCGGGTGCCTAATTTCATAACGGTGGTCAACTTTAGTTTGTTTTTTGAAAATATCAAATAGTTCAGGTGTTTATGAGATAGAGTATTTTCCATTTATATCCCTCAAACTATTCTCCATTTTTCTACTTAATCCTTCAACTATCAAAAACGTTTACTTAGTTTTCCAACTATTCAATTGCAATCTATATTGTGCTCCTTGCCAACGTCTGTTAACTTTCTTATAGAAAAACTAAGTCCACCAACAATCCAAGTGCAGAAATGTCTTTCCCCTCACTCCTATCCATTTTGGGTTATATATAATATATATATATATATAGTTATATACATACACTCCATCCTCACTTTTCCAACAGAAAGCCAAAGAGCACCACCACGACGACAAGAGAGGTCTCTCCATCCCTTCTTTGATTCTTCACAATGCCCACTACTTATTTGATCCCTCTCTGAACCCTTTTTATACATCCCATTTTCAAAAACAAACCAAACCACCACCACCACCACCACCCCCCCTGTAACGCCCCTAATTTTAGGTACGTTAAAGGGATAATTTATTACAGAAAATAAAGAGAGTCACTGCTCATTATTACAACATAACCCCCGTAGGAGTAGTTAAAACACAAAATAGGGAACAAATAGGGAACTATGGTTCCTAACTACTGCTCCTCTTGTTTTTCCATCCTAGCGAATTCTTCGGCTCCATATGCCTCCAAGGTGAAGAGTTCGCCCTGTTCATCTATCAAATCTGACATATTATATTGGCGTCGCCACCCATATAATATGCCAGGGTCACCACAAGGTAACACCATGAACTATGAAGGCTCAATAGTAAAATCCTACTTACTAACCTTTAACATAAGATCATTATAACATCGATTTCCACATGATATGTATATAAGCAGCTACAAAAGACAAACATATCCACATTCATCACATAACTGTAGTTGGTGTCCAAGATTTCAGGGTTTCTCCTACGCGACTCGTCGTAGACCGTGTCAACATTTTCCACTTACAAAATCAACCTCTCAAAATCTTTTGCATTGGTTCCGTACTGCGGATAACGAAGCCTTTCAAAATCTTTTGCATTGGCTCCGTACCGCGGATAACCAAGCCACACACACACCCAACCTCGGTTCCGCCGCGCCAGGTTCTCGAGTATCCTCTCAATGGTTCCGCCGCGTCGGGTTCCCATTGGCACACAATTGCATTGGCTCCGTACCGCGGATAACCAAGCCATACCTCACCATGGTTCCGCCGGTCCGGTTTCCCATGGAAACGCACACAACCTCACAATGGTTCCGCTATTCCGGATTCCCATTGGAACACACATACCTCACACAATGGGCAAGTCTGACCACATTGCGGTTTCCAAAACATTTCACCCTTTTCAAACACGCATTTACATTAACCACACCCTAGGTGCCATGTTTCTACTTTCTCGGTTCTCGTGTCTCGTTATCATTCAACGACTCTGTGGTAGGACAAAAGTAAACATCATCCATCGTAATCCAACAAGATCATCCAACTCTATATTTAACATGCTCAAATCATAACTCGAAGCATAACACCACATGTACGGACGCCCTTGGAGTGATAAATCACTTATGCTTTATCTTGCCACAAGTAATACAAGCAATTCATATAAGCATGCTCATAACCATCTTAAAGATCAAAATACAAATACTTCTAAACAAATGATAAGTTCTATCTTTCGAAATACGTTAAGGATAATCTACTGAGTAGAGATTAATCTACATACACTTAGGGATAGGGGATAAGAATGATCTACCTTGATCCGAAACTAGTCGGGGTTGAATAAGCTAATTGGAAAATTCCACGGGTGGTGAAACTAGCAAATCTGGACCGAACTTTGGATGGCAGTAACTCGATCAATCTTTGGCCGAATATGATCTTTCTTGGGTCGAAATCGAAGCTCTATAAACGCTCTACAACTTTCGTGAAGGAAGTTAATCCTAGAAACTACTTTAGGTAGGAGAAAAATGGTGATAAAGAAAGAGACAGTAAGCTGTCTGGAATTTGAAATCCGAGATTTTTACTGAACTTCGGATGCCAATATCTTTGTCATTTCTTCACCGATTGGGGTGGTTCCTGGGTCTAACTTGAAGGTCTCGAAGTGCTCTACAACTTTCCCGGAGGAAGTTGGCTCTAAAAACTACTCTAAGCAGAAGAAAACTGAGGATTTTCAAAGGGACAGTAGGCTGCCTGGAAAAACAGAGAATGGTTTCTAGAGAGAAGTGAGAGCAAAGCTTCAAGGTGTGAGTTGAATAGCATGGAATGACCTCTATTTATAGGCAAAGCTTCTCCTCCCTCCTCTCTTTGCCGGCCCCTCTCTCTCTCTCTCTACAACTCAATTTTTTTTAATCCAAAAGTTGTGTTCACATGGAAGATTAAGGTCAAGATCCTAGGTTTGCATGGCTAGGGTTAGTACTAGATTTGATTCTTGAACAAATTTGTGGTGGAAGAGAAGTTTGTACAAGATTCTAAGGTTAAACAAATTGGAAAATATACAAGGAAGGACATTGGAAGTTAAGTTGGCTTGGAAGAACAACCATCCAAGAATCTTGAAGTACGTTGAAAGTTCAATGCCAAGGTACAAGTCCAATCCTTCTTCTTTCTCTCCCTCTCTCTCTCCTTTCCCTCTCGGCTCACTCTCTCTCCCTCTCCCCTCTCTCGGCCTCTCTCTCCCTCTCTCCTCTCTCTCTTTCTCATGTACACACACACACACACACATATATATATATATATGATACAATGAAAGAAGAACAATTAAATAATAGTACTTTTAGTACTTAGGATCAAAAGTAGTCTTTTAGGCTAGGATTCTCCATTAAACCAACAATTGGGCACATGTGTACTTAGGGCAATATTCTAGTCTTCCATGTACTAAAATATTATAAACATGGGTACCTTGTACCTTAGGAAGAATCAAAACCCCAATACAAAATAAATAAAAGGGTACTTCAAGAATCTTAGTACTAAGTACCTTTCTAATAAAATAATGTGTACTTAGTCACATGGGTTTAAAGGAAAGACTAATTTAACAAACCCCATGGTACTTTGAAAGACTAACTCTTAATCCATTGGGTAATAAATCCCCTAACTTCTATTATCCAATGGACAATAGTTGCTAGGGAGATTATATAATAAACAAATCCAAAAATGTCCTTTAAAGTATTTATAAAAGTCATTTTTTATAAAACTAGTACTTAACAAAGTATACTTTTAATATAAAAAATTGGGTTTCTATTATCCAATGGATAATAGTTCCCCAAACATTTATTGTCCAATGGATAAAGAATAAAACCAAAATAATTAAAAGAAAAAGAATAATCAATTCTTAGTCTAGGGTCAAAAAGGTTCAAAAAGTTCAAGAGGGGGAAAACGGTCCATTTGTGGTTAGAAAAAAGTAACCAAGTGATTTCCTAGCTTAGTTCCTCCAACCGGATGGTTAGAAACTAACTAGGCTTGCTAGATGGGCTAAAGTGCAAGAAATGAAAGTTGAAGGACTAAAGCGAAATTATGACAAACTACAGAAATTTGAGGCAATTCAAGCAATTAAAATTAATAACTCAAATAATAAATAAATTTATATTTATTGAAATTCAGAGTTATTACACCCCCAAAATAAAATAAAAGAAAATAAAATAAAAATAATAGCATCTTCTCTGTATCATCATCTTCTCCTCCAATTCCTCTCCATTATCATCCTCATCCCACTCTACTCCCACGCCTACTCAGACCTCGAAACCTGAAGGTCAAGTCCTCAATGATTGGACCAAACAGGTCCGGACTCACCGACTAGGTCGACTCGGCCCAATCTCCTCCTCCCTCCCACTGGCCACTACTCCTTCTTCGGCATCACATGCGACCCCAACTCACAAGCCATCTCCCTCAACGTCTCTGTCACCCTTCTACACAGCGTCATCCCACTCGACATCGGTTGCCTGGACAAGCTCGTGAACTTCACCCACACTGCCGACAATCTCACCGGCTTTCTCCCCGCCAAACTGTTGACTCTGACACGATCAGGTTCCTCAATTTGTCCAACAACTGGAATTGTGAATTTACAGTTTGGGGTATGCTCTTCTCCTTGCCTCAATTGATCGTCCATTGCGGCCAACTCCTCCCCTTAAGACTTCATCAATCAAGATTCTGGGCTTGCGTGCGTAAGAATGGTATGAAGTGATGAAGGAGTCGTAACAGAGTATGATAGAGAGAGAGAGAGAAAGAGAGAGTTGTTTGTAAGTGGATTTGTGTGGAATGGCATTTTTGCCCTTTGAGTTGTGGAAAAATTGGGCATGTGTTGCCCACATGAAATTTTCCATGAGAAAAGTTAATAGAAGTTAACTTTTGGACAACATAGACTACAATTGAATAGTTGGAGGACTAAGTAAACGTTTTTGTTAGTTTGAGGACTAAGTAGAAAAACGGAGATAGTTGGAGGGATATAAAAAAAAAAAAAAAAACCTCTTATGAGATATTGAGGTGAAGTTCAGGTGCTCATTTGAAAATTTTCCAAATATCTACCATCATCTCATTTTTTGTTTTTGTGATCCGCAAATATCTACCATCATCGCTTCCTATTTTTCATGAAGTCGGGGTCCTAGACCTTAACCGTACCGAATCCTCAACGTTAAAACGAACAATCATCCTCTTCGTGTGGTCTCCGAACCTAGCTACTTATCTCTCTCTCTCTCTCTCCTTCTTGCCACTTCTTTGTATTCCATCATCATTCACCCTCCTCCAAAGCAATCAATCGAAATCCTCTCCCTTCTCTCTCATACTCATCCACCTGAGTGTATTCTTCAACTCTTGTCAATTATACAAAAGAATCTCCTTCTGGGTCTTCTCCGCCGGCGCACTTCTTCGATAACAGGTGTGTATATATTTATATATATTTGTATATGTGGGTGTATGCGTATGCAGTTATTGATGACAATTCTTTGACTACCTATTTAGTGATTATTTTTTTCTACCATGGCAAGCCAATTGATGTCTTTATAAGCGAATTTACGTTAATATCCTTAATTTCCGCTCGAACTTGGTTTGAACAGAAGATGGGTAAGAATCCAAAAGCTTGTGAGGATTCTAGGGTTTGTTCTGAACCGAATGACGATGGGCTCGATCGTTCTTCGAAAAAAGATGGGAAGGGGAAGAGATTGTGGAAGAAGGTGAAATACCAGCTGGTGGAGTACCACTCGTTGCCTGCGTATTTGAAGGACAATGAGTACATTATTGGGCATTATCGATCCGAATGGCCGTTAAAGCAGATTTTGCTAAGCATTTTCACCATTCATAACGAGACCCTCAATGTCTGGACGTAAGATTTTCACCAAACTCCCCCTTTTTATTGTCAGATTGTTGTGGGTTTTTTCCATAATGCTCGAATGGGAATAGAATACTTTGATGCTCATTATCTTTTTTTCTTTTTTTTTGTCTTTTCGATGTAATAAATTTAGGCCCCATTTGATTGATCTGACTATTAGTGGCGGATATATGCTCGTATGGATCCCACCAGAAAAAGGGTGAGGGAATTATCCCTAACACACCATAAGATATTGCGTATCCCAATGTTTTGTGGTATTAGTTGTCAAATGGATAGTATAACTTTAGTCCTCCTCCAAGTGAACGCTTGAAACTTGGTTTCATGGTACATGTGATCTAATCTCCTGTCTAATCCAGCCAATCAAACAAGTTCTTGACGTCAGTCCACCACTTGTTGCGTTCAACCGCTGGAACGCAGTTTCATGGTACATGTAGTCTAATCTCATGTCTAATCCAGCCAATTAGACGTTAGTTTCTTCTATTCTCTAGTTAGTGAATTATGGGGACATATAGTGACCGCTTTATTAAACTTTTATAGCGGATGAAGGGAAGGGTGCAAAAATCAAAAGACAGTTATGAAGGGAAGGTGGAATCAAATGTAGTTTGGCGATGACAAAAAGAGGTGGCTGTAGTAATTGGTAATAATTACAATAGAAAAAAGGTGGCTGTAATTATTATAACTATGACTCGGATTTGTGTTGCTTTCCCACTTAGCCAACTAGGAACAAAAGAATGATAGTTGAGATATTACTGACAAGTTTATTTTCCAGATTAAAAGATGGTCTTTTTTTCCCCCTCTCAATGAGGGTTGGTGCCATTAATAGTTGTGTTGGTTATGTGAAGATATCTAGGGCCTTATGTAACAAGAGAATGGAGGTATGGTTCTTTAAGGTGTAAGTGTGTAATAAGAGCAAACCTTGCGGCTAACTTGCCGACTTAAAGAGTATTTGCTATAGTGCCAGGATCCATACAAATTGTCTTGACTTGTTGGTATGCCACTTATGAGGCATGCCCTGACTGGTCTGTTTCACCTGCACGTAAGCAATTGACCTTGAGCTTTTCTCCCTCATGTCATAGCAGGACACCTTCGTGGCATTAAATTATTATGGTTTATTTTATTCCTAACTTGCCTGAATCATATTAAACCTCACTCCTATCATCCTGTAAAAAAAATTTAAGCTTGGCTATTGCATAGATTTTGAGATAGGGTTCTTAAAATGTTACGTAAAGGAACTTGCCATAGAAGAGAAGCTGAAACAGATACATTTTAGAGTAGATAAAATCCAATAAAGCATAAAAAAGAGAAAGGAAAGCCGATAAAAAAGAAATGAGAGAGGAAAATTAAGAAATACGAGCTAAGGAGACAAATTATCATCAACATAAGAACTCTGTGGGGATGCCAATGTTCTAAAAGTCGCTAGGCGCTAGTTGGGTGGTCGGCCACCTTCAAGCTATTAATTGGATTAATCGGTGCATACTCATTAGTAATTGGCGATTAATGGTTAGTCAGATCCAATCGGATAGGCCCTGCCAGCGATTAATCGCCAACTAATCGCCGATTAATTCCTTGTTTTAGAACACACTGGATGCCTCTCTTTGGCCAAGTCTTCCTCCATGGAATCAGTTAGGGGATGCATCATCCAACCAAAGTTTTCATCTTGTGCTCAACATTCAAGATCTCCCTACATTACTAATTGCATCTCCATGGGCTGTTCTCGCTCCTCTTAGATATGACTAGAAGCTTGGAATAATTCTTCAATGTTGGCATTTCAAGAGACGTATTTAGTTACCCTTGTGAGGCAAAAAGCGAAGTGAAACCAATTTAGGTTGAGAGAAGTTACTTAACTGAGTCTTCGAGAACCGTCTTTTACTTTGCATGGTGAATCAGTAGATAAACTCTTGGTTGTGTCTGAAGTGAAGAGAAGCAAACTGATGGTAACACTTTTATCACCTCTTCCTAGAGGGGTAGTCAAAATCCTTGGAAAATGATAGTAGCATTCTATAAACAACTTTAATTTTACCCAAAGTTTTATCAGCATCATTTTTCAAGGATGATAGGGGGTATACGCCTTATGCATTGGTATTTGGTCCCAATGAATGTCTTATCCTCTTTGCCTACCACCTACTGAACTAAAGAAAAATGATATTGTGTAACGTTTCTTTTTGTTAGCCAGTTTGAAGAATGCATGGGAATCTAAGCCGAATGATGGGAGTAATAATGCCACATAACACTGCACATTGTTACTTTTCCATTTTTTGCAAATGCTCACTCTCTATGTTGTCAGCTTTACAAGCTTGCCTTAACCAAAAAAGAGTAATAAAGTAAAGGTCCTCTAAAATGACTCTGGATTCTGTGCTGATAATAGACTTCTGAGCTATTACAGGGGTTGGTTATTTTCCTGCACAATTTGATCAACCCTTTCATAGGTTGCACTATTTTGGGCTATGATGATGGAGAATAGTAATACAATGTCGAAACTTAATTTTTTTTGTTCTTTTGTTGCGAGTTTAACTTCATAACTTTCTTTTTCGGGTGAACTCAACTGCATAACTTTGTTTACGGGGAACACAATGACTCTTGGGAGTTGGGACAAAGGACGTTCTTATTTGTTTTCAGATCTTTTCAATTAAGCATAGCTGAGATGGGCATGAGAAAATTATGTTCATCTGCAAAATTTGCTTGGGTGTTGTGACTTGTGAGCAGACAAACATGTTCTGCTAGTTATATGCCCTGTTAGATTTGTTTGTTGAGGTTGTGCCCTTGGCCTTTTTGATTGCCTGAGATTTATAATTACCATTTACCACTATTGAGACTCTCAAAACAAGGTTTGTTGTCTTGCTAGTTGCTACTGTAGGTTCTGTGTCACTACTATATTGGTAAATGCCTGCAATATGTTGTTCCGAGAAATGGCTATGCTTAGGATATATATAACTCACCATTTAACTTTGTAAGCTCAAGTCTACGTTAACATGCCTTGAAGTTTAATTTCATTTTCATTTCATTTTCCTACAGGCATTTGATTGGCTTCTTCCTTTTTCTTGCCTTGACAATATACACTGCGATGAAGGTTCCAAAGATTGTGGATTTCCACAGTCTGCAACGTATCCCTGATGTGCTGAAGAGAGCTGATTTCCACAAACTGCATGCAGAACTTTTGGCTTGCCTGCCTTCTTTACCCAACGTGCCTGATTTGCACAGACTTCGTGAGGAGCTCACAAAGTCGTTGCCTTCGATGGGTTTGCTGCCATCACCATCGACTTGGCATGTTGTAGATCTCCTCATAAAGTGTTTGCCTGAGAGGTTATTTCATGTGAACCACACAGATGTTGGTGTTCTGGTAAGGTCCTCATTGGTTTTGTGGTTGCTAATAAAATCTTCTCCCGTCTAATAGTTATGTGCAAATGCTGCAAATCTGTAGCCCGTCTTCATAGGTTGGCTTGAGATCTTGGAACATTTTCCTCTCCTGAATCATACTTTGGGCATTATTATCCTATACATTCCATGTCAATACAAGTGGTTAATTGTTTCTAGGTTAGGCCAAATAGTTGCATGCATATCATGATACCTTTGGTATCGTATTGTCAGGCTATCAGCACATGCTATTGGAATATTTGTCACTGTTTTTTCCTTCAGCAAATTTTTAACCCCTGTTTACGAGTCTGTTGCAATTTAGTTGAACTTCCTCCCTCTTTAGCTTCATCTTTGAGCTCTGTTTTTTTTGTTCGGATCTTCTACCATCCAAGTTCCAAGTAGACTGTCGAACTCTTCAAAATTGTAATGTGGGGAAAAACATTTTTTAATGGTGTCCACAGTGAAACATTAATCATTTGTTGCGATTTGGGAACTGTAGTCTTGAGCCTTTAATCTTAGTTTACCTAGTTGTGAGTGAGGACTCAAACCTTTCAAAGGCCATTTGCTTGAGATTTCTCATACAATGGTGATTCAACACCTATACTTTTGTGCCAGATACGTGGATCTTGATATTGGAGGCTGAGAAATTAGTCCAAACTGAACCAAAGTTATTGTAACATCTTTTGGTTAAATCTGTGGCACTTTTATTTTAGCCCGTGGAGAATATGATTTTGTGACGACTTCTCCATATCACTTTGAGCTTCTAGTTTAAGACACCTTATCTATGAGTAGCAAATCTTTCTGTGTTTGTGACATCCTTGTTTGAGTGAGGGCCTGCATGTGCATGCGAAGGCATTCCGAGCTTCTAAAGTTGTGTACTTGAATTGTTTATCCTCTAGACATGGTAAGAAATGTGAATAAATTTCTATCAAATGTAGTACCCTTTTATAATTAGTTCTAAAATTTGAGTCTGAATATCAAACATGGTTTAAATTTTGGTAATCGATACATTATGCTTAGACTACAGCTGTTCTCATCACTACTAGTACTACTTAGTGCTTAATGCCATTGTCATGTTAATCCATTCTTCTTTGCTGCGATGTGGTTTCAAGAGGAACTTCACAGTTCTTGTAGATGAAACGAATTTGAGGAGAAAATTTATGCGAAATAGCAGTTGATACCACTGTCACTTTCTACTCCAACTATCTGCTAATTGGATCCCCAGAATATAGATGATAGGGATGACGACAAAATTTGATGACATGTAATGCCTTGAAGACGACAATTTTTTGTTTCCCTAAAACGTTAAAAGTTCTTAATTCTTTTATTTGCTCAAAATGCAGTGGACTGCGAAAGAAGACCTGGCAAATGCAATTGCACCCCTGATGTTCCGTCCAATCACGCGGTGGCCATTCTTTGTCTTCTTGGGTGGGGCCATGTTCTGCTTGCTCGCCAGCAGCACGTGCCACCTACTCGCATGCCATTCCCCGCGGCTTTCATACATCATGCTTAGGCTCGACTACGCTGGAATCTCAGCTCTCATCTCAACCTCCTTCTACCCTCCCGTCTACTACTCCTTCATGTGCTACCCCTTCTTCTGCAACCTCTACCTCGGATTCATCACCCTTTTGGGAATCGCCACGATGTTCGCTTCTCTCCTTCCGGTCTTCCAGAAACCAGAATACCGTCACATTCGTGCGTCCCTATTTTTCGGGATGGGTGTGTCCGGCATAGCTCCAATCCTGCACAAGCTTATCTTGTTCCGCAACCGCCCAGAGGCAATTTATACTACTGGGTACGAAGTTTTGATGGGATTATTTTACGGAATAGGAGCTTTGATTTATGCCATGAGGATTCCAGAGAGGTGGATGCCCGGTAAGTTTGACATTGCGGGCCAAAGTCACCATATTTTTCACGTGTTGGTGGTGGCAGGGGCATTCACGCATTACCGTGCGGGGTTAATTTACCTCCGGTGGCGCGATATGGAGGGGTGTTGAGGAGGTTTGTTGGAGAATCTGATGCACCGGTGGGTTCGATGTTAGTTGCGTTGGTTGTGGTGTATTAGGTCATAAGTTTTGCATAGTAATACAGTGGGTGAGGAGCTTGATATTTATGTCTAAGCTTCTTAATCAATGAAGGATCAATATCATACACATATATAGGCCTTATATAGTTTCATAAGTTGAGACGCCTTCTTTTTCTATCTTCCACCATTGATAAGACGATAAATTTTCCATGTTCCTGTATGATATGCAAGTTGTTAGTATTGGACAGGCACATAGTCTATGAACACAACATGCGTAACATTTTGTACAACATGCTAAGGTGGCTACGTCGCCGTAGTCGTTGAAAAATAACGAATTATTATGTTACCAATGAGACGCTGCCATATAAACAAGTTGTGCCGAATATTGTGCATGTTGTGTGCCTGGGCCGCCTCGTTGGATTGGTATATGTGATTCCTTTTCCTGTAGTTAGCGGATGTTTGTAAATTTTTCTTTTTGGGTTTCCCTGTCCTGGTAGCTTAGCTGCAGAGGCATGTGTAGGTAAAGGACCCTGGGGTCCAGATGGAACTGGAGAGCCTGGGCGAGGAGAGCAAAGGGTGTTTTTGTTACCATTGTCGCATTAAATCTGAGCCGTCCGTGCCGAAATGGGCGGCTGGATCGGCAACACTACACGCTGTAGAGTACAGTGGGTGCCCTACAGCATCTCCAAATCCAATTCTCATGGCTTAAGATTCAGGTATTACCCAACAGCCACAAGAAGACAACGGTCATCAGCCGAAAGAAAGACGGCAACTGTCTGTACACGGCTCTGCCAGTGCGCATGGAAAGTACAAAAGGAGAATGTACGTGATTTATTGAGGGAAAATTTGTAATTTATCTCATCGTGTCTTAATTTTTTTCGTATTTTTTGAGAGAATCTTAGAGGAACTTATCGTCACTTTTAGAGATTTGGTCTTCAAACTTATTTTTGAGTATCTAAATATAGGGACTATATTTTTATTTTGGAGACCAAATCTCTAAAAATGATGACGGATCCCTCCTAACTTCTCCAAAAAGTAGGAAAAATGAAGAAAGAGAAGATAAGTTAAAGGAATTAAATATTTGCTTGAATCTGTGCCGCTAGATGGCATGTCCCTTTAGACGAGCCGCAGCAAACTTTGACCATTTTCTTTGAAGTTGTCCTACACTCGAAAGCTTTTCTAAAGCTTTTTTTTTTTTGAAAGGCAAAAATAAAAAATAAAAAAAAGCTTCGGGAATTATTCGCGTTTGAGAGTCTTTTTTTTTTTTTTTTAAATTCTGATTGTCTAATTATAGATCTTCAAATATTGAATTATAATTAGAATCTATAAAAACGTTTGGATAATGGTTTAAAAACGTTTCGGGATTTATTCGCGTATAAAAACTAAGCAACATCAAATTTAACTCTAATTCCTCCATTATAGTTGGCTCACCTAATCCGGGGTGTTGTAGTGCACCCCCTGCACTACAAGTGTAGTGTAGCCAATCCAGCTGTTCATCTCAGCAACGAATGGTTCGGATTTGTAGGAGTTCAGATTAAATCCGAGCTATTTCTTATCGAGATTGGGGGGGGGGGGGGCGCTGATTTCTCTGTGACCTTCTTGATCCTCTTCTTTTGTCTGGTGAACCGGGGAAGTGCGACGGTGATCTTCGTGTACCTGCAGAACCGGAGGGGGTTGTTCCTCCAGGAAGAAGCTCCGACGAACTAGTCAGTAAGTGGAGGTGGAGGAAAGAAATTTAGTAAGAAATTTGCTTAGAGGAGAAAGAAGTGTAGTTGAGAAAATATTGACCTCTTCGCAGGAGGGATTCTCTTCTATTTATAGGCAAAGATGTTTGATGCTCAACAGGCTGGTTTTGCCACCCATGTGGTCGGCCACGTTTGGATGACGTCACGAGTCAGAAAATTTAATGAATGCCGCTTCTCGGGAACTAGTGAGCCTCGTTAGTCAAAGTCAAACAGGTCACATCAATCAGAGATGTCACTTCGGTTATCAAAGAAGACAACTCACGTATCATTGGAATATTCTAAAAGGTTCTGGAGTGACGGTCTCCGAACATGGTCATTCTTACCTAGGCAATATAGGGCCAAAGGTTGAAGATTTCCTCCGAACGACAGGGATGAATGCCTAACGATAAGAGCCCCACATTACCCGGATAAGACCTCAAAGCTCGGCAGAGTATCCTGGACCCACCAATCCTTCGGGAAAGGAATGTTGTGAGGTGTCCAGGTACAGCCACACTTTCAGACGAGCTGAGACAACTGAACGATGGGACTGTACACAGTATTCCCCTTTTGATCCTTCCGACCCTTCTGAACCTTCAAAATATTTCGGCCCACCACAGAGATGGACGATCGGATCCGCCACACTACACCATGTAGTGCAACCACACAACAACAACTCCCAATCCCACCTAATGCGCTCATCGCATCGTAAGTTCCAAAATAGGTTTTTCTTTATTGGCACAAAATAAGAATCTCAAAATAGGTATTTCTTCACCTGATGCTAGCTGTGCCAAACTTGGATAAAAGAAAGCGTGCGTTTATGTATGTTTCAAAATTGATATAACTTCACAAATCATGAACAAATAAATTGAAAACTTGTGAAACAATCTTGACTGATCTCATTATGAAAATGTAAATCTTTGACTATCTCATTATAATTTTGTTGTGTTGTCATTTTCGTGTAGGGACGGAGTGAGGATTTTTATCTGTATTGTCATTTTCGTGTAGGGACGGAGTGAGGATTTTTATCCTAGTGGGAGCGAAAATTATACTAAAAAAATTAAAAAGATGAACCACAATATGCATATTTGTTGAGTTTAGAAAAAATTAAAATAATATAATAATAACAATAATAAGTGATGTTTGTCATATGCATGTATAGTACCAAAAAAGAGTAATTTCAATTTACAAAAATGAGGCATCTTGAATTGTGAGGTTTTTTCATGTCGTTCAAAATATCGAAAATATAATCGGCATCAAAACTTCTAGCAATGTCTTTCTCAATACATATGTCCTCGACTTTGAAGAAGATTTCTTCGCAAATCTCGATGCCGCTCAAACATTAGTGGATAGGTTGCTTTTATTCTTTCTGTTTGGTTGTAGTTTTTCATCACTCTTTGTTTTTTCCCGCAAAGTTTGCATAAAAACCCAATGTGAAGTTTAATTTTTCTTAATTCAGACCTCATGTTTCATAATATTTCACTTGGCCCATTTAATTCGGCTTTGAACTAATTTTTTGCCCTCCTTTCTTGTAAAAAAAAAAGAAAAGAAAACTAGACCACAATTCCCTTAAAACAAAAAATAGTTAAAAAATTTAGCGGTGACGAGTCTATATAATTTGGAAATAAATTATTATTTTTCAATGTAGTTACAACATTTTTTCAAATCGCTAATCGTTACTAGTTTTAACTATTTTGAATGTGGAAAATAAAAAATTGGTTAGCATTGAAAGTTATCCAACAGAGAAAAAAAAAAAAGCTTGAATGGTTGATTTGATTTTTACAGTATTAGTCCTTCACAGGAGAGTGATATTGATATTCCATTCTTGCATAGAAAAGAAAAGACTGGGTCCGAAAACGAAAAATCTGTGCTCTCGTTGAGAGTTGAACTCAAGACCTCCCGCTTACTAAACGGGTGCTCTAACCAACTGAGCTACGAGAGCTTCTTGAATGCTCTGTCTCGTATTATAATAATTATAGGAATTAAATTAACAAAAGTAATACGTTGCAGCGGTCTTTTTCAATAGTACAGAGAGAAATCCATCAAACCGGGCCACCAGTGTCAGGCCGTCACGTGGGCCGACCCATTTTCTTCTTCAACCGTCACTGCGCTTTCTCCCTCTCTGTCTCTCTTCTCTAGTCTAGTCTAGTAAAACAAGACACGGTTGGGTCTACCATTACAATCACCGGATCTGGAGACGCTGTCGAGCAGCCTCTCTGCCAAGCGGGTGCAGAGCGGCCGATCAGGACGCTTATCTCGGCATAGACTGCTTGAATCGAATTTGAGTGCATACAAATTGCGTACAATTCTGAAATGTCTATTGCTTGGCCCAAGCCATCGATTGCTGAGATGACCGGCTGACTGGATCGGCCACTCTACACTGCTCTACAGAGAGATACTTAGCAGCAAGTAAAATCACCAGTATTTTGATTTTAAAATCACTATTCACAAGTAATGTTGGGGTCTATTCTATTTTCTTTCATTTTTTTCCTCAGTGCGCTGATTTGTTTCTATTGTGCCAGAGTAGCCTAACTATTTTCTGGGAAAGAAAATAATAGAATCTTGTCATATTGATCTGAAAGAAAAAAATATTGTTTTATTTTTTTTTTATCGTTGAAAGTCAGTATGACCAAACAAGAGAAGAGAACAGAAAATACAATGAAGGGAAAGAAAATTCATTGTCTTGCTTGCGTTTGGTTAAAGTAAAACATTTGTAGAAAAAATTTAAATTGTATGCATCATAGAGCTTGGTAATAAATAAATAAATAAAAGTCATAAAGAAAGGTTATATAATAGCCGTCACAGAAATATATGCATTTACCTACATCAACAATCCCTATGTTGGGGGTTGTGTTTGGATTATTCTATGTGTAGCATTATTGTTTGACATATAAACACTTTTTCAAAAATAAGTTATTGAGAGTTAAAGGATATAATCTAAATTCTATTCGTACATAGTATATAGACTATAGTTATGCAACCCTGGTTCGTTGAGCGAGAGCCCTTCCACAGGGAACTCCCAGATCACTATGGCCGACTTCCGTCTCTGTTCGACACAATAGAAACAAAGAAATAATAATAATAATAATAAAATAGACCCAAGTATACTTAAAGAGACTTCCGAGACTACCCGTTAACACATTTTGGCCAAGTATCCTACGAAGAGACTTTGGCCAACAATACTAAAAGAGACTTTCGACTTCCGAGAGCCAGAAGTGTTAAAAGGAATGGCCATAGCAATGGGTATGGATTAGCATTATGTCATTCCTATTTCCTACAAGTGATTCATCCTCCTCTACTTGTTCAACGGGGGCCGGGGGAAGGAATGAAGAAAAGTAAGGACGTTGCACGTACTCTTTCTTTACCTGACCGACTATCGGGCCTAATCGAGTAATCGGATTCTACCGATAGATCTGTTTGCTAAGAATGCCTAGCTAAGGGGATGACTGTTTTGAATCATCATTTTAATATCAAAACGTGACTCATAATTGCGACATTGAGTAATATAGCGAGCGAGATGATGGCCACATGTATATGGTCCATTTGGAGAGGAACTGAAACCGTTTTTATAATTAGGGAAAGACTACAATACACACTTCTTATTTAAGTGTGTATCATATGCACCCTCCAAAATGTTATGAATTATAGATAAAATGTTACGAATCGTATTGCTAAAAAGTTATGAATCGTATAAAGGTTACGAGACACCAAAATATTATGAATTATAATGAAAATATTACAAATCGTACTGCTGAAATATGCTGAAATGTTATGAATGAACCATAAAATAGATGCATATGGTACGTTTAAGTCAAAAGAAAATAAGCAAAAAAGAAAAGAATATGGTCATAAGTGTACCTCTTGTCAACAAGAGAATATAATAGCTCATTGGGAAAAATTCATGGAAGGCACAAGAACTGGAGTCTATTTTTTTGAATACCTAGAAAAATATTATAAAAATGCCAGTACCATTACAAAAGTAAAAGAAAAGAAGAACTCTTGTACCATTTCTTTAAACAATATCCCATCCTCCACCCATTTTACCCAAGGTCCGATTATTAAAGACAGTTGCAAATTAGAAATAGAAGAATTTAAAAAAATAAATGTAATTACCAAAGACTTACCAGAAGAGGAATTGTTAATTGACTTAATTAGTAAAATGGACGATCCTGAATTAAAATAAAAATATATATTAAAAGACTTAAGCAACTCTTATTGCAAAAACCACATGATAATAAACCAGTAGTAAATCTTAATGATACTATAGATCGAATAAATAAAAAAGAAGTTACTTTACAAGACCTAAAACAAGAAAGGAATCAAATTAAAAAGGATATTACCAAATTAAAAGAATTTGATAAAAAATTAGAATTAGATAAAAGTCTTGTCAAATTACATAAAATTAATCAGTTGTCGGATCATCAAGAGGAAGATATTGACTACCAAGATTACCAAAAATGGTATGCTAAAGTCAGATTAATAATAAATGATTATGAAATAAAAGTCAGTGCTCTTATTGACACTGGTGCAGACTTAAATTGTACTCAAGAAGGATTGGTACCTATTAAATAAGGATGATGCTATGGTGTCCCCGGTCATTTTGGGGACACCGTAATTTTTGGCATAACAGAACCTTTACAAGCATAACAAAAATCATTACAAGTATAATAGAACCATAACATGGCATAACCAAGGTATAACCAAAAACCAATCAAGGCATAACCAAAAATCAACCAAGGCATAACCAACCAAGTTATGCCTTGTTATGGTTTTGGTTATGCTTATAATGATTTTGGTTATGCTTGTCATGAATTTGGTTATGCCTATAATGATTTTGTTATGCCAAAAGTTACGGTGTCCCCAAAATGACCGGGGACACCGAAGTCATTCCCATTAAATATTATCACAAAACAACTAAACAATTAAGTTTCGCAATTGGCAGCAAGATGCGAATTAGATATAAGTTACCCAAGGTACATATCTGTCAAGATAAAGTTTGTTTCAAAACTTCTTTCGATTTAGTTCAAGACCTCATTGATAGAGTAATTTTAGGAACACCTTTTATCTGCTTACTTTTTTTTTTGGAACCAAGCAATTTTTATAAAAGGGACAGAAGCCCAACAAACAAGCAGAGGAGAAAACCTGCAATCAGAATACAACCAAGCCTAGGCTACAAAGCTAGGCAAAAGGAAACCAAGAGGACCACCCTAGAGGCACCCAAAGGAACTGAAACTACAAAAAAATAGAATCTGGGATCTCCCAGTACATGCAAGTATGGAGGTTATCCACTGTCCTAGGAACATTCCGCCAAGAACTAGCACAGGACTTGACTTCTTCCAAAATTTGGTGCATCACTACCTCAGGATTATGCCCAATCTGTTGAAATATACGTCCATTCCTCTCCCTCCAAATGTAGTAAATAGCTACAGCTAGGCAAAGCTTGAACAAAGAAGCCCATACAGATTTATTGTTGCAAGAATGAGAACCCCAAGAAACCTCAGAAGCAAGAGACCAATCATGAGTAAAAGAGCCCAACTTAGCTCTGATCCCTAACCAGACTCGTGAGGAGAAATGGCAAGAGAAGAACAAGTGAGCATGTGATTCAACACTCCCCAAACAAAAGACACAACTACTATCATGGACAATCCCCCACTCCATTAACCTGTCTCGAGTATTTAACTTCCCCAGAATAGTCACCCATTGAATAAAAGACCACCTCGGAACATGCCTCTTGTGCCAAACCAAATGATACCATCCAACCTCAGAAACAGAAGATCTAAGAGCCTCCCAAGCAGACTTTGCAGAATAACACCCTGATGGAGACAAAGTCCAGATCACAGAATCCTCATTTACAGGATGAGGTAAAAGAGTAAGATCAGTATTAGCAATGATATCTTTAACAATTGTAGATTTGCTTCTATGCCATCTCCAACTTCCATTATGAATTATAGAACACACCTTAGCATGAAGAGATCTACCAAGATTAGTAGTCACACCATCACCATATTTGAGCAATAGAGGGGCAAGATTGTGCCAATTATCCAGCCACAAAAAAGTATTCTCTCCATTCCCAATCTGAGCTTTGATATATTGATGACCCACTCTCCTCAGACCAAAAAGCTTTCTTATTGTCCAAGAAGAGTCACCAGGCAAGTTCATAGACCAAATACAGTTGTGTTTGATAACATACGTACGAACCCATTTAACCCAAAGGATGTCTTCCTTCTTGCAAAGAGCCCATAAGTGCCTCAGCGTAGAAGCCTTATTCCAATCTTTTAACTTTTTAAAACCTAAACCACCTTCTTTCTTAGGCGTACACATTGTACTCCAAGCCACTTTAGCTCTAAAGGTTTTTAGTTGAACTCCTTGCTAAAGGAAAGCACTAAGCAGGCTCTCAATCTCCTTCATAAGCTTGCAAGGAAGAATAAAAATTGAAGACCAATACACTTGAATTCTAAACAAAACTGAACTTATTAATTGGGCCCTTCCACCAAAAGAGAGAGACCTATTATACCAAGATTGAATTCTAGCCAGCATCCTGGTTTTGAGCACTACACAATCAGAATATCTCAATTTAGTAGATATAAGAGGGACCTCAAGGTATTTGACAGGAAGGGAAGCTTCTGGAATTTCCAAAATGGACCTCAAAACCTGCTTCAACTCAGCCCTAACTCCAGCAAAGAAACATGCACTCTTATCAAAATTAGGTTGCAACCCAGAAAACAAATAGAACTCCCTTAACACACTGTCTATAGTCTCAAAAGATGTAATAGAGGCCCCACAAACAATAAACATATCATCAGCAAAGGCCAAATGGGAGAGGTTGATGGCAACACATTTAGGATGATAAGTGAACCCCCCTTGAGCTATTCTAGAAAGTGGAATTGCAGAAAAAGCCTCCATGACTAACAAGAAGAGGTAAAGGGAAATAGGATCCCCTTGCCTCAATTCTCTCCTTCCTGGAAAAAAGCCTTTTAGCTCACCATTAAAAACCACAGAAAAATGAGGAGTGGAAACACAAGCCCTGACCCAATCAATGAATTGCACAGGGAAGTCCATATACCTCATTACTAAAAAAAGGAAATCCCAATCAACACTATCATAGGCTTTCATAATATCAAGCTTTATAGCACAACGAGGAGGCCCTTGATCCCTGTGGTAACCCCTAACAATCTCCTGCATTAACAGGATATTGTCCAGAATTAATCTGCCTTTGATAAAGGCAGATTGAGAAGGCCCTACGATACTAGGTAAAATTGCTTGAAGTCGGTTGGCAAGAACTTTGGTAATACATTTATACACTTGTAATATCCTGAATCCTTAATTATTTTATAATTGTGTACGTGTTGAGTTCTAGCTAAACGTGTGAGTTCTAGCTAAACGTGTGAGTTTTAAACTTGATTTTACTTGTTAATTGGTTTTGGATCACACAATAACACATGGACACACCCACACAAAATGATTTTTCCTTGATAGTCTGATAAAACATAAAGGGGGAAGAGATCAACGCTCATGTTATTTCATCGGTTCCACCGCTTCTAAATATCGGGAGAGAGAGAGAGAGAGAGAGAGAGAGAGAGAGAGAATCAGAGAACGGCTAGAACAAAGAAGAAGAAAAGGAGAAAAAGAAGGAGAAAGTCAAGGTGGTGTTTGTGCTAGGCTTGAATTGAAACTCTATAAGGTAAATACATGATTCCTTGTTCTTAATCTCATAGTTTTTGTGTTCAATGCATACTTTAACTTAGGGTTTGGAGTTTAGAGGCCATAAGAACCCTTGATCATTGAGTTTTGGAAGAATTCATGATGAACTTTTGAAGATTTATATGAATTTCAAAGTGATTACTTAGTTTTGAAAATCTGCAGAATTGTGATCTTAGATCTGACCTGATTTTAGGGATTTTTTTTAGAGGTACTTCTAAAACTCAGTAAAATCGTGAGATTATTACTCGGCGTTCCTTTATGTGTCTTTTGTATGCGGTAAAATTTCGGAATGGAATTCAAAGTATTGAGTTCTGTGGAAATTCGTAACCTAGCAGTACTCAAATTCGTTACTGTGCAGTCAGTACTGTCACACGTTAGGAAAACGGCCATATCTTTTAGCTCGAGTGATGAAATTACGAACCGTTTTCCGATTTTGAAACTAGACACATAGATCTTTAAAAGTAGGTAAAGATTGTGCCTTAGTTACGCCTGAGCAAAAGCAGTTTTTGGTTTGAAGTTGTCAAAATTTCAGATTCTATAATTGTTCTCTCGAGGCTCGCCATTTAACGTTATATTTGACCCTAGAGTCTTGATTAGTAATACTTAGGACATCGAGAGATTAGGATACGATTAGAATATCTTGAATTGTATCTAATATGTGTTCTTGATGCTTATTTGATATAGGAAGTTTTGTGCAAGCTTGGAGTGGAGGTGAGTGATTTAATACCTAAATTACATGGTTTTGAACTTGTTTTCTTTAACGAGCTTATTTGGACAAGTTTTATAAATTGTGTACTCCATGGAATAACAATGGAAGGTGGAACTATTTGTGAAATATTTGTGAATTTATTTAATGGCATTCCCAACGTCCGGTCTTGCTAGGGGACGGCTTAATGGCTAGCAAGGGTGTTTGAGGTTGGTGTGTGTTTTGGGATAATGCGTAGACGTCTGGCTTATCCACTACCGAGGACGCCTGGTAGCTTTGAATTTTGAATAGCGGAATGTGCATTATATTTGGCTTATGGATTTGAATTCTTTGTTTTGAAATACTATCAAATTATTTTGCATTGTCCATGGAGAGCATGTAAATTACGTATTTGTCACTCATACGAGCGTTAGCTTATGTGTTTTCTCCACCTTTCAGGAATTGAAGAGTTGGATGGCGTGACACTTGTTTTGTGGAGTCAGGTCTTATGGTTATTTTATAGACAGGAGATGTGTTTAGATTACTTGTTAAATTCTGTAACCCTTGTAAGTAGCTTGCTGAACCTCTTAATTAAGCACAGCTCTGAGATGTGTTTTGGGTATCCTTAGCCTTTGTCAGTGTAAGTTGTCGTTTCATTAGATTGCACAGAATATGCTTCCGCTAGTTGCGCACTCTTGTTCCTTCTTGTTATATGATTATGAGAAGTTATATATTAGATATGGCCTTGGTGATGGTTTCACCGACGCTTTGTGATGGCTAAGACCTGCAGGGTCGGGTCAGGGTCGTTACAAAGTTTTTTGGTATCAGAGCATCGTCCGACCGAAAGTGTGGAGGTTTACATCGCTAGGGACACAATCTTTGAGATTTAAAGGACTTCACTAGAATTTGGAGCAAAAATGTGGCGTTGCTATGGAAGTATTTAGGATGGATCCAAGGATTATTTGAAGGGATTGTTTATCTTGACCGAAGCACTCTTTATGACTATACTTACATGTACCCTCAGAACTATAGGATGAACTCGAATAACTTAAAATTTCATGCTTCGTGATTGTGTATATCTGTAGCGACTACATGATGAGTTATGTTTTACAAGGAAACGGTGATAACTTAAGGTATTGAGATATTAAGTTATATACCTTGATGTATATGTGGCATTCTTTTCCTTAGTATTAGTATTGGAAGTGGAAAAAAAAAGTGTTTTGTGTATCATTTGGTTAATATATATTAGATAAGGTTATGTATTAGATCCAAGAGATGTACATAGGGTTAATTTAGGGCAAGTATGTAAACCATACCTATGCAGTTAGTTGATAGGTACAAATTCTATTTTTCTTGTGTACATGTTTTTGCTTCTAGTTAGTTGTAACCAAATTACTTGACCTCTTAGGTTGTCTGATTTTCATGTATTGTATTTTAGAAACATTTGGTATGAAAATAGGAGAGTAAAATGTGATGATCAATTTTATTGTGCTATCTTAAATGGCAAGCTTAAATTTATGATGCTGATATGTGTGCATACTAAAGTGATGTGTTAGTTGCTAAAGGTGAATGTGTGTGGCGTAATATAAAACACATTCTTAAAACTTTGGAATCTATTGCTGGATATTCAATTTGAAGTGCGATTGGCCACCACGACTTCATGATTGGATATCTAGAATAGAAACTCTTAAACAAGATTAAATTTTATTTTTTTTTGCATCCTACTAAGGAACTGAGTATGGATAGTTCTTGTGATATCATAGCTAAAGATTTCTACTTGCTTATTGAGATTATATTTTGAAATATAGGACCGTGTGAAGATTTTAGTAGCAAAAATTAAGAAAAAGAAAGAGGAAAACATATCACTTCGAACCTTGCTGCTATATAGGGTACGAACAAGTAAAATGCTACTCGGTTTCTTTTTACAACGAAGCAAACAGTTTAATTGCAATAATTTCTCTGCAAAAATTAGCTTATCGATTTGTTTGAGAAGAGTAATGTAGGGTTTATATGTCTAATTAGCGATTATAAATGTCTTCTATGCTTTATAGAGAAACTGATAGGATTATAAGTAGATTGGCAGGGAAAACTTGATGTTAATGACTTTTGGAGAGTTGACTTACTATTATGGCTTGTTATAGAATGTTACATTTAGAGTTACAAGAACTGAATTGTTTGTTTTGTTATATGATGCTCTGAATACCCTATTAGAACAAATATTTGATTCTAGGGAAAACATTGGTGTTAGATGAGACTTTTTAATAATAGCAGGGAGCTGAACTAGCATTACTAGATAAGTTGGTACGTTGTAAGGAATTCTAGATGTCCTCTAAATAATCCCGACCACAGAGGATTAGTTTTATGCATAGGGAAAACTAGAGCTGGGTAATAGATTCTAGAAGAAAGGATCCTAGGCACTGACAAGACTCATCAAAGCCTTATTGAAGTTAGAAGCAGCAGACTCATCAAAGCCCTCCAACCTCTCATCTGGCCTTCGAACTACATTGAAATCACCCATGAGAATCCATGCAGAGTCACCCAGAGTAGAAAACAGATCCCTCAAAGCAGACCACAGTCCAATTCTATCTCTAGCTAAGTTCAGCCCACACACAATAGAAGCATAGAACAGCTTGTGCTTAGCAATCACTTTAACAGTTACCACAACCATTTTGGCAGAGCAAAACACCAAAGAAGTAGAAAAAACCTGAGGATCCCAACCTACAATGATCCGAGCCACTGACAAGTTACCCAGATTATTAACTCAACTCCAATTACTTGGAAAACATCTAGCTGTAACACTAGCCAAATTACCAGGCCTGACTTTAGCCTCTACAATACCAAACAGAGAAATTTTATTCCCTCTGATAAAGGATAGAATCTCCTTTTGCTTTATGGGGTCATTGAGGCCCCTTATATTTCACACACCAATCTTAGACATTAAGAAAGTTAATACTTCTTATTACCACCTTTCCTTTTAGCCTTACCTCTACCACCCTTGGGCAAAGGAGGAACGACAGCTTTCACATCCAAAGGAAGAACATCATCGACCCGACTAGGCATACCATCTTCCACATCCAGAACAACTGAAGAAAAAGTAGCACCAGTAGCATCTACCACCTTTCCAAAAAAAGGAGAGAATCTATTTCGAGCAGACGGACTAGTCATAAACCCTATATTTCCCAAATCATTCCCAGAAAGGAAAAAAGAATCCACCAAAGTAGATGTACCTGATTTGGCATCTACAACCAATTCAGGTCCCCTGCTATAAGATTCACCACTTATTCAATGGCAGCATCATCACATATTTGAAGTCGAGCAGATTTCTGATCACCTCCAGTCTGAGCAATGCAAGGCAAAACTTTAGGATGGCTAACAGGCTTAGCAATCTGAGGATTACCAAAAGGCCTACAAGGGCTCCCCAACACATTAGGCCTACCCACACTTGAAGGGTTAGCAATAAGCTGTGGGGAACAAGGAATCTCAGAAGATTTATGAGGAATCTTACTAGTACAGCCCTTTGGAACTACCAAATCAACTTCAATTGTGCTACCAACCTCAGGCCTAGGTTTAGAAACAACAGGAGTACTATTAATAACAACCTCCACAGCCTTCTTAGAGCATCTTGCATCCAAGTGACCAAAAACCTTACAGAATGAGCATTTTGTAGGTCTCCAAGAACACTTAGCAGGGATTTCACAGCGAACCCCAGCAACATTTACCACTTCCGCTGAATCCAACAATTCAGTACTTACATCAACCTCAACATAAATTCTTGCAAAACTGAGCCTCTGCACCCAAATAGGAATTTTAACAGTTGCTATTTCTCAAAGGACATCTATGGTCTCCAAGGCTTGAGAATCATAAGTTTCCCAGCAATGAGCCATGGCCCAGCCTCTATTAGCTTCCTAATAGCATCACCATGAGAGAACTTGAAAAAATAGAAACCCCAATCATTTGAAAGAACTTCATAGATACCAATTTTCTCCAAATATTAGTAACAATATCTTTCACCAACTTAAAGTGCACTTTCTTATCCAAAAAGTATCCCACAACACAATCAGCCCGCTGTTGACATCCTTTAGCCTCAACAAAAGAAGGAAGGTACACTACAAGTTTTTCTACAGTAACTACAGGGGGGAAAGTAACTCAGATTCTTAGGCGACCCACCAGAAGCCCACCAGAAGAAGATTGAGCCACCACTGAACTCCACTTTGGTTGCTCAGTAGCCTTACTCTGATTATTCCCCATAGAGTGAATAACCTCATCCTTAGAGCACAACTGCTCCTTAAGCACAAGGATTTCTGCGCTTAGGGATTTGATTCGCCTCATAGTCGGGTCATCAGCTTCATCAATCGCCAAATGAGCAACAGAAACAACATTAATTTGCTCCAATTCATCAATTAGGTTAACCGTAGCAGGGAAAGTAGCAATGGGAGATCGAGGACTAGTACCCTTATCTGCTTACTTTATCCTTTCACAACCAATGAAGAAGGAATTATTACTAAGCCCTTTGGCCAACAAGTAATATTTAAGTTCTTAACAAAACCAGAACAAAGAGAACTAAAACAATTAAAAAACCACTCTTTATTTCCATCTATCAACATACAAAGTCAAAAAAGGAACCAATTAAAATTCCTACAAGACGAAATTAGGAATAAAAGAATTGAAGAGCAACTTACCAATAAATTTCTTAGTCAACAAATTGAAAATTTTAAAAATAAACTAGAAAAAGAGGTTTGCTCTAACCTTCCCAGTGCCTTTTGGCACCGGGAAAAACATATAGTGACTTTACCATATACAAAAGAATTTAATGAACAACAGATTCCCACAAAATCTAGACCTATTCAAATGAACCCTGAAGTAATGGAAACTTGTAAAAAAAAGAAATTAATAATTTGCTTGATAATGACATTATTCGAAAAGGTAAATCACCATGGTCATGTCCAGTTTTTTATGTCAACAAAAATGCAGAAAAAGAAAGAGGTATACCTCGATTAGTCATAAATTACAAAACATTAAACACAATATTAGAACAGATCAGATATCCAATTCCTAATAAAAAAAAGATCTAATCAATAGATTAAATAAAGCAGTAATCTTTTCAAAATTTGACTTAAAGAGTGAATTCTGGCAAATCTAACTACACCCCAATGATAGGTATAAAATAGCTTTTACTACACCCTTCAGACATTACGAATGGAATGTAATGCCTTTCGAATTAAAAAATGCCCCAAGTGAATTTCAAAATATAATGAATGAGATATTCAACCCATTTAGTCATTTCATTATAGTCTACATAGATGATGTTCTCATCTTTTCAAACTCAATTGATGAACATTGGAAACATTTAAATTCATTCCTTGATATTATTAAGCATAATGGACTAGTCATCTCTGCTCCCAAGATTAAATTGTTTCAGACAAAAACAAGATATTTAGGATATGATATTCACCAATCAACCATAGTACCTATAGGTAGGGGGATTCAATTTGCCGACAAATTCCCTGATGAAATTACTGATAAAAATCAATTACAGAGATTTTTAGGATCCTTAAATTATATAGCGGAATTCTATAAAGACCTTAGGAAAATATGTCAAGACATTACCATGTCTAGGTATTCCTACAGTTAATTCCTTTAAGATCATTCATACTGATGCCTCCGATATTGGATATGGTGGCATTCTTCTCCAAAAAGTCCATCCTACTTTTCCTGAACAGATTGTTCATTTCCATTCTGGTCTTTGGAATAAAGCACAAAGCAATTATAGTACTATTAAAAAAGAAATTTTAGCAATGGTGTTATGTATTTCTAAATTTCAAGATGATATATTGAATCAAAAGTTTTTAGTCAAAGTTGATTGCAAAAGCGCAAAATACATTTTAGAAAAAGATGTCAAGAATATAGCCAGTAAACAAATCTTTGCCAGATGGCAGTCCATTTTGAGTATTTTTTATTTTGATATTGAATATATTAAAGGAGATCAAAATTCTATTCCTGATTTCCTTACTAGAGAATTTTTATTTGGTAAACAATAATTATTATTGTATCTGCAGTTCAACCATGGCAGATAAAAGTAAGAAACTAGTTCAAACCACCAAAAACCAGCTTGCTCTCCCCCCAACTGATTTAGCAAATAGGTATCAAGTTCTTGGGCAAATCCCCAAAATTGGGTACAATTTTGCATTAGCATATACTCCATCATCCAGTCAAAGTATTGTACCACCCAGCCAAAATATTTCAGTTGATCCTTTTTGTTCAACCCAGTCAACCAAAGTTCCTTTACCCTGCTAGAACCACAAAATATGTTCTTAACCAATCAGCACCAACTTACTCTCCATTGAACCAGTCTACAAAAATATTCACAACCCAATTGAACTAGTTAAAGCCTTTTTCCCTCCTGGATGGCATTTCATTCCTGCTCATCCAGACAAGTCACTTTCCTTTTACAAGGATATTCTTTTACATCACAAATCCATTGTAATAAAACCCATTACAAATGGAGTCAATCCAAATAAAGTCATTTACCATTCTCTCTATATTCACAACATTATCAGCTTGGAGACACCCATCTCTACTCAGTGATTTTCCTAATCATCCGATTCAGTATAATTATTACGATTATATTGATTCTTGGTTTAAGGCCATCCTTCATGAAAATGAATCTTTTACCTATTCTTGGTTCTTTTCGTTTGACCATAAGTTCAAATCTGTGATTCCATCTTGGTTCTTTCAATGGTGGAATCAAAATGGCGCTATTCCTGACCTCTTACCACTTGTGCTTACTTAATTTCTTATATGCTTAAGTTTAGATTATTTTATTAAAAATGTTATACGTTTATATTGTTTTATTAAATTGTGTTATACTTTATAGAGTACTTTATAGAATATTATATTCAATATATAATAATCAGAGATTCTCCATTAACAAATATTGCTTAAAATATTGATTATAATATGCTATATGAATATTTAGTACTAACTTTTAGTAACAACAGTAACAACAGTAATATGCTATATGATTATAATATGCTATATGAATATTCAATATTTAGTATTATCAAACAAATTTTATTACAGTCATTTTCAAATGAGGAGATCCTTATTTTAGTTAAAATAAGGACCTCCCCATTTCTCCCATTTTCCGTTTGAATTTTGATAATCCAAGCCGCTCAATGTGTTCAGAACGTGATTTTAAGGGTGCCCGCAAGGAATCGGAAAAAAAAAAGACCAAAAAGGGCTTCTTCCGAGCAATTTTTATTTGAACCGTTTGATAAATAATAAACAAAAACTGCTCGGATGAAACCCTTCCCGATCTTTTTTTTTCCTGATTTCTCGCGAATACCCTTAAAATCATTTTCTGAACACATTGAGCGGCTCGGATCATCGAAATTCGATTGGAAAAGAGAGATCTTTATTTTATTAAGTTAAGGTGGTTAATAGGAGAATGGGACTATATATATATGTATGTATATATTAAAGAGGTCCTTATTTTAGTTAAAATAAGGACCTCCCCATTTCTCCCATTTTCTGTTCTAATTTTGATAATCCGAACCGCTCAATGTGTTCAGAACATGATTTTAAGGGTACTCGCGTGAAATCGGCAAAAAAAAATGACCGGAAAGGGCTTCGTCCGAGTAGTTTTTATTTGAACCGTTTGATAAAAAATAAACAAAAACTGCTCGGATGAAGCCCTTTCCGGTCTTTTTTTTTTGCTAATTTCTAGTGAGTACCCTTAAAATTACGTTCTGAACACATTGAGCGACTTGGATCATCGAAATTCGTTCAAGAAAGGGAGGTCCTTATTTTATTAAGTTAAACTAGAGAAATCAAAGAAAAGAAAGAGAAACACTAACCTTGAAAAGGACAAAGGCTAAAAGCCAAAAATATTGACTTGGGATGGAGAGTTTTGCAGGGTTGAATTCCAAGATGCTGCAACTATATTAATGGGAAGCTAGAAGCCGCGAAAATGAAAAGTCCTAGTTCTGGCTCTATGTTTTTGTGAGTAAAAGTGTTTTGGCGCTACCTTTTGTGTTTTGGCACTGTAGATCCATTTTCCCAAGATGAAAAATCTTGTTGTAGATCGTATCTTTCGGGTATGACTACTTACGTGTAACTTTCCGTGAGCTGGAGAGGTGCGATTGGTTGATGACTAGTCAAAGGGAAGGAAGGGAGGTCTCGCGGGGAGAAGGAATAGGAGCAAGAGGTACGGGAAGAACAGAGGCTACGTGTCTCCCTTGTTTTCCACGTGGTACTCAACCTTTCTCGGGCTTAAGCGAGTGAGGTCACCCCGTTTCTCTGAGGAAGAATGTTTTCCTCCCTCAAATTCAGTGCTCACTCACTTTTTTTCAGAAAACGTCGTCATCAATCATTGGGAATGTCAGGGGTATTTATAGGGCACCTGGGCCTGGGTCAGGCCCAGGACGGTGCTCCTATTAACTCTCGACACCTGTCCCTCCTGTACCTCTTGGCTTTGAGAAAACTAGGCCTCCCGCGGACACCTTTCCGCGGGAGGGCTCGTTTTCCCGCAGCGCCACCTCCAACTCCAAACCCCCAGGCCACAAGAAATCCCCAATTCCCGCTGTAGCGAGGTTGCGACCTGCAACGATCGTTCTCTTTCTCCGCGGGGTTCCCCCCCAGGACCCTGCGTCTGGGCACAGGGCGGAGACCCCACGGTTTTCTCAATTCCAAATGGAGGTCTTCCCGTGGTCACAAGATCGGGGAGACCCAAGGGACGTTTGTATAAATTCCGCCGTTGATATCGACTCGCGAGGTCCGCGGATTTGGTCCGCGGATGATCGCACTCTTCCACGGACACCCTTCCGCGGAGACTTTTCCGCGAAGGCGACTGTTGACTTCGTCTATGCACGTGTCATTGTTTCATGGGATGGTCAACTATCCTTCTCACGCGGGTCAAATAGCCGTCTCTTATTTCAAGCTAGCAATTCTGACCGCACCTACTCTTGTCAAAATGGTTTTGTGGGAAAGTAAATCATGTAGGAAAATTTAGAAGTGTGAGTCCCATTATTTTTCAGACAACTGATTGCTACAAAAGTTATAGGAAAGTTAGTTTTTACATCATTTTCTATACTTTTCTGACAACTGAATGAGACTATAAAGACAATGCCTAACACGACTGTCATTTTCCCAGGTAATATCTTTCCTACTTTTACTATTTTTATATTCTCTCGTATTTACTTATTATGTTCCAATGTTTATGCGTTCCAATATTTGTTGTGATAAAATAACATGTGACTAAATTCGAGGATTCTATATCCCTCTCGCTACTTACATAAATCAAGCTAGACAGAGAAATCAAGAAAGCTTGTACATAACCATGGCAGATATTCGGTTCATCTCAACAAGCACGGTTCGGTCGACAACTCCCTATGATTCAACTGGAGGCGGGGGGGCTGCTCCCCCCCTTGCAGCTCCCCTTGCTGCTGCCCGACAAGGCCGGGCCCACTCCGGTCTCGCTCCGATGATCGGAAACGTTCACTTTGTAGAGCTCATCGAGTAGAACAACCATGAGAAAAATCAGCTTGATTGGATATCATTAAGTACTTGATCGGAACCTTTTTATCTTAAAAAGAATGGATCTAAAACACTGAATCAAAACCATTGTAACCCATGGACCGAGAGTTATATGGTCTCCAATCAGGTACTTAATGATATCCAATCAAGCTGATTTTTGACATGGTTGTTCTACTCGACGAGCTCTACAAAGTGAACGTTTCCGATCATCGGAGCGAGACCGGAGTGGGCCCGGCCTTGCCGGGCAGCAGCAAGGGGAGCTGAAGGGGGGAGCAGCCCCCGATCATGAAAAAGTTGAATTATCTCCATGGGATCTTCATCTCCTCTTAGTAGGCCCCATTCAAAAGGGTCTCCTCTTTCCCAAGTACAGCACCAATGTGATTGATCACCTGAAAACCACCCTCTCCCTCACTCTACACTTCTTCCCTCCTCTCTCCGGCCGCCTTGCCGCAGCCAAAAACGACGACAACACCACCTCTTTCTCCATACACTGCAATAACTCCGGTGCGGAGTTTATCCACGCTGTAGCTGAAAACGTGGTCGCTAACGATATCCTTAAGCCAGTGATTAAGCCTCCCTTTCTCCACTCTTTTTTCCCGTTAAATGGGATTCGAAACTACGACGGCATTTCCAAGCCCTTGCTTGCAGTGCAGGTAACCGAGCTTTCCGATGGCCTTTTCGTCCGTTGCACCATCAACCACACGGTCGGCGACGGTTCTGCTTTCTGGCATTTTCTGAATTCCTGGTCCGAAATAGCTCGCGGTTCGGACCGAATCTCGCGGCCTCCCTCTCTTCAACGTTGGGTCCCTGAAAATTTAAATTTTCCGATTCGCTTCCCTTCGTGTGAGTTCCAAGTAGACGATAACTTCCTTCCACCTCACCTAGAGGAAGGGGTTTTCCATTTCACGAAGGAAAAAATTGCAAGACTGAAAGCAAAGGCCAATGGTGAAATAGGTGACGCCAAAGTAATAATCTCATCTCTCCAAGCCCTCCTGGCTCACATATGGCGGTCCGTGGTACGTTGCCGACGCGTCGAATCCGACCAAGAGACTAAGTACAAGTTACTAATAGGAGCGAGGCTGAGGTTGCGGCCCCCACTCCCGGAGAATTATTTCGGTAATGCGGTTAATTTCGGGACGGTGACGACAGAAGTGGTCGAGTTGCTTCGGCACGGGCTAGGTTGGGCGGCTCTGGAAATGAATGGGAGAATTGCTTCCCAGACGGATGAGAAAATCCGGGGGCTTTTGGAGAAATGGGCGGAAAGCCCTAAGTTGGTGAAAATGGGGGATGTGACCAGTAATGCTTTAATAACCAGCAGTTCGCCGCGGTTCGATGTGTACGGCTGTGATTTCGGGTGGGGGAAACCGATGGCGGTGAGGAGTGGTTTGGCTAACAAACACAACGGGAAGATAACGGTGTTTCCGGGGGCTGAAGAAGGGAGTATGGATATTGAGGTTTGTTTGTTGCCAGAGACATTGGAAGCAGTGGTTCATGATTCATAGTTCATGGATGCGTTATAGACGGTGTTATCAAAATCTTGCGATACGCGATTTGTGATCCATCTGATCATACATTCAAATGAATGTTACTCCCTCCGTCCCAAATTGATTGTCCGGTCCGCAAAATGGAGTGTTAAAAATAATACAATTTTTGCAAGAAAAAATCAAAAGTTTTTTAACGACTTACTATCAATGAGTAGTTTTAATTTGTGAAAAAAGTTTGAATTTTTTCTTGAAAAAATTGCATTATTTTTAACACTCTGTTTTGCAGACCGGACAATCAATTTGGGACGGAGGGAGTAGTAGGTAATTAGGGAAATATGTGGAAGATGGTTATTTTCGCGAACACAAATATTTTGTTGGAGAATAAATTTTATATATCGTGTGGCGGTATAAATATTTGTTTCTTCCAAATGAATTACATAGTCTCAAATCGTCAAAACAGTAGTCCCAATTAATAGAATATGACGACATGACGCAATGTAATTGATTTTATGGCACTGGAGTCAAGTTTTATATGTAGTAGTTTGTTTCATGAGCTCTAAGAGCATCCGCAATGTAATAATTAAACGTGAATAATCAAATCTTGCCACGTCAGCTTTTGATTATTCATTTAGAGGGTTGCTAAAATTAGCAATGTGAAGTCCCACATTATTACTTTTGATTATTCAAATGCCCAAATTTGATTATTGGTTAAGAGGTTGCTAACTTTGATTATTATAATGTGAACATTTTTTTAAGCACACATCGCCAACTTTAGCAATATTTTAATCTTGATTATTACATTGTGGATGCTCTAATGGTTTGGCTATTAGTTTCGTTTACTTACCTCATAAATACTTGCAATATCAATTTCTATGTTGATTTTATCTTTTAAAATTATTTATTTGTAAAGTATGTTAAGGATTTGTTCATTTGGGGTATTCAAAATTTTGCTCACAGTCTCTAACAAATATTCTCTATCTATATCTTTTCACTCATTATTCTTAAAAATCTATCTCAAAACTCAAAACGAACAGGATCTAAGGATCTAATTTGAAAAAATTAACTTCAGACTCTCAAAAATTCAAAGCAAATCTTGTATGAAACTTGAAGAAAAACTTATATATGATAACAAAATTGACTTTGACTTTTGTTTTGCCCCCGGCTAATTCTGGTTTAGAACCATGAATTACTTATTTTTTTATCGATAATGAACATGGTGTTGCTGTTGGTTCTTTTTTTTTTTTTAGGGGAAGTTATGGTGCTGCGTTCATAAAATCAGAGATAGACTGATAGAGAGAGGGAACAGGGTGGGGTGGGTATGTACTTTTTTGTTTTTTTTATCCGAAAAAATGCCCAAAGGGCTTACACAGATCTTTCATTACGCAAAATCGAAAGAAGAGATAAAGGAGGATTAACTCTCCAATTACAAGGAAGTAAATTACGCCTAGTTAAAGCTGCCACTTTATGAGCAGCTCTATTGGCTGTTCTAGAAACCCAACAAAAAGAAATCTGCCCTTCAACAGCCACATGACGGCTATCCAACACCACTACTCTTGCATCCCATGGCGGCACCAGTTTTGAAACACTAAGGCTCCGTTTGATAACAGTGATAGATGGGTGGGATTTATAAGAAGATGAGATTAAGATTGAGATTGATAATGAGAAGAGATTAGTAATTAGTATGTTTGTTTGGGATGGGATTGGATGATGAGATTATTAATATCATGTTTGTTTGTGATGAGATTAGATGATGAGATTGGATTGATAGAAGGAATTGGTAATGAGAATGCATTGGGGGTTGAGTTGGGATTGGTAATACCATCTCCCTGGGGTATTCATAATACCCCCTTAAAGCCCACCTTACTATTCCCAAGAGACTAATAATCCTAACTCATTTTAGATTATCAAACAAAGAATTGGTAGTCCAAGGTTTAATAAGTTTATCAAACGGGACCTAAGAGAGATAGCCTTCTTGTTATCGGACTCCACTTCTACCTCTTTAAGGCCTAGAGAGAGAATCAACTCACTACTCTAATGGCAAGAAGCTCAGCGGACAAGAAACTCAAAAATCCAATCATTTACAAGCTTTTCCAGAGAGAGGGAGAGGGGAGAGAGAGAGACTGGAGTCAGATGTGATAATTTGGTAAAGGCAAGGATTGAAATATTGTTAAAGTATTTGGGCAAGGTATAACATTTCTTGAGGCAAATTTACTAAAATGTCTAAAAATGTATAACATTTCTTGAGGCAAGGTATAACGTTTTTCTTTTTGTTTAATCTGATTTGTACACGTACGCATTGCTAGCAAAATTGTGCTTGAAAAATAGCGGTGACCCGGAAAAGAACGACAATGGATAGAGAATGGGGAAACCATTTTCCCAGCCTCCAAACAAAAACCACAACAGACAAGTGTCAGGTGCATGCCCAAGTGCAAAATCGCAAGGTGTCTCTCCCACGAGAAGGTTTTGGGTGCAAATAGGATATAGTTTATGTGGTACCCGAGTACGCATCCAAGTCATTCAAAACACGATTTTAGGGAGAGAGAAAGAGGAGAGAGAGTGGTTGGATCTGGATGTTCAAAACATGTTTGAATGGTTCGGATGCGCTTAGGTACCGCCATGTGGTACCCTACATGCTAAGGATGAGTATGGACTGAATTGGTCCGATTTTATAGTCAATTAAGAACCAAACCACTACTTACGGATAAAGAATTTGGAGAACCAAACCAACATGTAGAGACCCGTATTTAATTTAATTAATTTTAATGTTTATAAATGAGGAAAATGAAAAATGTGGTGTTTATGTGATTTGGGGCTAAAGTGGAAGAATTGATTGTGGAAGGGTACAATGTGTAGTTTACATATATGTGAGTATATATAGGAGGGTGAGGGAGCATGGAATCATTTTTCCCTTTCATCTCCCTCATCGGCTCTTTCTCTCTATCTCCGGTCTCTCTCCCTCTCTCACCAAAACTCCTCAAAACCTTCACAAACTAACCTTCATTCCTCATTCTACACGTGATTTTGGGCTTCATCTTCGTCGATTAGAGCTCGGTGTAGAGTATTTCGATCGAATCAAGGCTTTCGGAAAGCTAGGGCTCGTATTTTCATGGGTTTCATTGTTCGGCTTCGAGGTAGGGATTCTACCTCTCAATATATGTAATAGATGTGTTTTCTAGCCTTAAATCGTGTCCTTGGTTGTTGTTGTTGTCGTTGTTGTTGGAATCGTCAAAATCTGTAGAAAATCTGGATGAACACCCATTTGTATCGATACTGCTCTGCTCAGTATCGATACAGGAATCTCTGGAACGAATTTAGTTACTGCTGTATCAATACTGATTTATACAATAGTCTCTGGAACGTTTTTAAGTATGGTTGTATAGATACTGACTTGGCCAGTATCTATACAACAATACCTAAGGCTAGCTTTTGTTCTTCGTTTCGAACTCTATTGTTTTGACCCCCGATCATTTATAACTTGTTCTGGACATCACCAAATCACTCCATAACATTGATAATCATAATCGTTGAGTTTCTTGTGTGTCTTTGCATCCCTTGCTATTGTTCGGTATGATTTGACGTTGATTCCCTTATGAGCATCAATTGAATAAAAATGATACGTTACGAGGAAGTGGAATTTGTGGATACTAGTCGACACAACGATGAACATTCGGGGCCCATCGATGGGTGGGTGCCTGGCAGGGGATATTAGGGTCCCATAATTAGCCTGGCAGGAGCTAATGCTCATATTGAACATTCAATGCTCAACCTTTTAGGTGGGTGCTTGGCAGAGGATATCGGGGTCCCATAATTAGCCCGGCAGGAGCTTCGGCTCATGACACATAACGCGACGTGACATTGGACACATGGGAGGTTGATATGGTTGAATGTTGAGGTGTTTACCAGATTTTGTATCGAGTATATTGGATTGTTGAACCTAGGTTATTGCCTATTGTGTGGTCTACGTCCCGTTCTTGCCTTGTGATCATTTTTGCATTTCTCTTACATATAATGTTAACGTAGAATTTCCTACTGGGTTAGTGTAGCTCAAGCCTATTATCATTTTCAGGTACCGGCGTAGGGCAATAACATGCATGCTTAGAGTGCTTGAATGTGATCATTATTTTGAAAGCTAACATTGAAGAGTTACTTAGACTTCTTTGTAAATCTCTTTTGAAGATGTATTTGTAACTTTATTTGTAGATCTTTGACGATGGAATATTGTAATCCTTAACTCTTGAATATTCAGTACTTATGTTAATTTGGGCCTCGGAGCCAAAGATGTAATATTTTGGGAACGCTACATTACTTTGGCTATTGTATGGATTCTGGCGAGGTTTTATCTATGAAAATCATTTACATTTATGATGAAAATCGAGGGCGTGACACAACATATAAATTTCATATAACCAAACCAATCCAAGCCATTAAAAGGCGGTTCGGTTTCGGTTTTGAACCACGGTTCGCTCAAAATTGGGATATCATCCCCATAAACTATTTGAAATACTTAAAATTGAATACTAAAACTTATATTAAACTAGTTAGTTATACAAAAATCACCAAAACTTACTAACATAAACTAACTAAATAAGAGTAGAATATCTTGTCAAAAAAAGAAAGAAAGAGTAGAATACAATTAATTAGCGAAGGAATAAAACCATGGAATAGAGTATTAGAGTAGAAAAGAGTGAGAAATTAGTTGACTTAGTTGAACCTATGTATAGTGTATTGAAATTGTAGGAATAGGCTATCGCATATAGAAGTTTAGGGAATCAATTTGGAAGTAAAATAATAGGGTGATGGAATAGAGAATTAGATTAGAAAAATAATTTTATTTTATTTATGCTATGTTTGGTTTGGTTTTTGAAATTTTTTTTAAAAAATAGTAGGGATAATAAGTGGAGAGATAGAGAGAAATGTTGGAAGTAGAGAGAATCTAGAAGATATTTTTTGAAAAATTCTTTTTGAATTGTAAAGAGAACAAAGCATTAATGTATCTAAACATATTATAGTATATGTGTGTTTTATACGGTTCGGATCGGATTGGAACCAAAACTGTTAACGTAAATCCACAGACCAAACCATTTAACACGATTTTTACATTTTTTAATCAGAACCAAACCACATCTCTTAAAAACCAAACCAAACTAGTCGGTTAAGATTAGTTTGGACTCGATTTGCAGTTTGACAATTATTTGTTCACCCCTACTACAGGCTCCCACACATCACAGCACCACTAAGGCCCCGTTTGATAACCCTCCAAGGGGTTGGGATTGGATTGTTAGCGTGGGGGTATTATCAATACTTTGTTTGGTTTCACAAAAATGGTCCGGACTATCAATCCCACATTGCTAATACTCCAATTTGGGGGTATTACTAATACCATCTTGGAGATGGTATTAATAATCTCATCCCAACCTCTCCTCCTTATTAATCACTTCTCATTAACAATTTCTTCTATCAATCCAATTTCATCATCTAATCACATCTCAAACAAACATAATATTAATAATCCTATCATCGAATCACATCCCAAACAAACATACTCATTATCAATCCCTTCTCATTACCAATCTCAACCTTAATTTCATCTCCTTACGAATCTCATCCACCTATCACCGTTATCAAACGAGGCCTAAAACCCAAAATCCAAAACCTTCAAACCCTTTTCAATGTCGTAAACGACTCACACTTTTCCCGTGAACTATCGCTCCCACTTCAATAAGAAATCGGTAAAGGTAGGGACATCGATCAAGGGTGTTCAGATTTTGCACCGACCGCCGTGCGTGCCCACACCAGATACCGCATGGATGATCTAAACCGTTCAATAATTTTGAAACAAAAAACTGAGCGGGGTGTAAAAAATCAGTTCAATTCGATATATGTAAGTGTTCGATTCAATCTTCCGATGTTTTCTATTTTTCAAAAATGAAAAGATTGAATCGAACACCTACACATATCGAATTGAGCTGATTTTTACCTCCACGTGCCGTATGTATTTGTCATAAAATAGTATTTTTTCGACCTTAAGACACCAGCTTCTACGCTGCGCCCCCTCCTCTAATCACTCCAACATTTATCGTCACACAGACCCAAATTCCGCAATTCCTCTACATAGGTCCCACATTGAAAATAAAAGTTTTCGTATAATATTATGTGACATCTTACTTACGTTATTACATTTTAAAACACCAACATTGAAATCACGTGTTATTACATTTTAAAACACCATCATCGAAAGCACGTATTTTGCTAACTGACCCTTTTGTCTCTTCAGATTTAGACCTCCCTAACATGGAAACTGGATTACAGGATACCCTTAATCCAGCCAGGCTAGCTTTACAAGAGGTGGACCGGTAAAATCTTAACACAGGCCCAGAAAGAAAGGATAATGTTTTTCCCTATAGCCCCCCAAACGGAAATCCAAAATACTACAGCTCACAAGTGTCGGTGCATGCCCAATGTGTAATATCCCAAACGTGTCTCTCACTTTTCCTGAATCTACTTCTCGCCGCCACTTGTAAAGAGAATGGATTTATGAAATGGTGACACTACTATGTGGCACGCTAATGCATTATCATCGATCAATTCTTGTTCAGCCGAATGCGTTTCAAGTAGGTCTCGTGGCCGACTTGAACCACCGCTCAATACCGTTAGATCAGTCTCGAGACTTACTTCGGGCACAAGGATTGGGGCCATTCAAGAGTTAGGTTCCGATGAGAAATCTCTCATTTTTTTAAAATGAGGGACTTCCATTCCCAATTGAATTTCGATGATCCGAGCCGCTCAAAGTGATCAGAACGTAATTTTAAGGGTTTCTGCGAGAAATCAACAAAAAAATAACCGGGAAGGGCTTCATCTGAGCAGTTTTCATTGAACGGTTCAAAAAAAACTGCTCAGATGAAGCTCTTCCCGGTCATTTTTTTTGCTGATTTCTTGCGAGTACTCTTAAAATCACGTTCTGCACATATTGAGCGGCTCGAATTTTCAAATTTTGATCTGGAAATGAAAATCCCTTATTTTAAAAAAATGAGGGATCCCTCACTTGAAAATTCCTCGGCCATTCAATATTGATATATATATATATATATATATATATATATAGGCCGTCTCCCGTAAGAATCATTTCATTTTAATAAAATGTAGGCCTCCTTTTCTTGATTGAATTTTCATGATCCGGGCCGCTCAATATGTTAGAATGTGATTTTAAGGGTACTAGCGAGAAATAAAAAAAAATGACTGGGAAGTACTTCATCAGAGCAGTTTTTATTTATTTTTTATTGAACGGTTTAAACAAAAACTGTTCAGATGAAGCCCTTCCCGGTTGTATTTTTTCCCGATTTCTCACGAGTACCTTTAAAATCACATTCAAAACACATTGAGCGGTTCGGATCATCGAAATTCAATCAAAAACCGGAAGAAATGAGGAGTTCCGTATTTTAACTATCGGACTATCTCATTTGAGACTGACTGTGTGTATGTATATATATATATATATATATATATATATCTAGATCGGTTGCATGTGGTCGAGATAGTTTGAGGCAGAGTTAGCCAACCGCTCGAAAACTATCGGCTCGGTCTCAAAACGAGTAATTATTCCGTGCTCCAATGCATCACATGGTTGTGCCTCAACTTTTTTGACTCCACAATCTTTGTAGTGGTAACTACACAAATGTGTATCGACAAAAAAAATTTTGGGCACCACAACGCAGTATCACAGAGTCGTCATAATTTTCCAAATAGACACATAGTCAAATATAAATAGATCGGTGGCACCACGTCAATGAGCCTAAGAAGTAGTATTTCATCAACTACTTTATCCACCTTAAGACAGCCAGCATTTACGCTGCCCCCGGGCCTCCTCCGTCCACTCTCCCCTATTCACTCCGACATTTATCACACTCACCTGTCGTCACGAAATCACTAAAAATCACGAAAACCACTCAGGGGGTGTTCCACTAACCCTTCTTTTTTAAAAAGTTCTTTTTCTTTAATTTTCAAACTCAAATATAATAAAAATGAAAAATAATTTTTTGATTTTTTTTTGCACCGTATAAAAGATCTCAATGAAATCTATCAAACAAGATCCATATTGGTAGAAAAATTATTTGCGTAAACATATGATTTTTGAACTTAAAATTACCTTCCTTTTCTAAAAAGTTCTTTTTCAAGAAACCGGAACATCATCTCAATTACTGCCCCAAATCTCGCAGTGGAACCATACCCATCAGAGCAAGAAAAATGGATTTCGCACTCTTAGTCCACCAATGGCGTTGAATTCCTCACCACTACACGAAACCCACGTATTACTACTACCGACAACCACCGCCTCCAAAACCCACTAAAACCCACTTTCAAAAATGGTCTCCCCTGACCTCTCTCGCTCTCACCTCCAACCACCACCGCTTACCATGGCAAAACAACCCACCAGAGCCAAACCGACGTCGTCCCTCCCCCTCCTCGGCGGCGCCTTGGTCGCTCTCCTCATGGTCTACGCCCTTTGGTCCTTCATATCCACAAACCCTGGCTTCTCAAATCCCTTCAACGAGCAGAAGAGAGCGAACGCGGACCCCGTTAACCTGCGCCACGACCCGCCCGACCCGACCTTCTACGACGACCCGAGGCTCAGCTACTCCATCGACCGACCGATTCGGAACTGGGATGACAAGCGTCGGGAGTGGATGAACCACCACCAGTCGTTCTCGGCCGGGGCCAGGGCAGGGGGAGGGGAGAGGATTGTGGTGGTGACGGGGTCGCAGGCGACGCCGTGTAAGAATCCGATTGGAGATCATTTGCTGCTGAGGTTCTTCAAGAACAAGGTGGATTATTGCAGGATACATGGGTACGATGTGTTTTACAACAACGTGTTGCTGCACCCGAAGATGCACTCGTACTGGGCGAAGATACCGGCGGTAAGGGCGGCGATGGTGGCGCACCCCGAGGCCGAGTGGATCTGGTGGGTCGACTCGGACGCGGCGTTCACTGACATGGATTTCAAGCTCCCTTTAGAAAGGTAGTAGTAATAGTAGTACGGAAGTTTGTACTACGAGAATTAATTGAATTGAGTGCTGTTGGATCTGCTGCTCTTTGTTTCGTTTTCCTAATTGTTATATTAGGAATCTAGGATGTGTTTGGTTTAGTGGAAGTCTTACTAGGCTAATAACAGGTTACAGGAACGTGATTAGGTGCAAAATTACAAATTACTATTTGCCAAAGTAATCCACGAGCCTGTTTGTTTAGCTAGATTAATGGGGAAAGGGATATATAATTGCCAAGATGCTTGTAGCCTAACGTCATCAGGGTGCACTTAGGTGTCACTGGAAAAGAAGTCAGAAGTTCAACTTGTCTCCCAATCTTCTAATCTAACAATTCTAACATTACAGACTCTTGCCGATTGAAAAAAATGTATAGTTGGACTGGTATATAATCTCACCATTTTTTTTATGGTGATTAGATTAATGATGTCAGAAATGGCTTATCCATATTTTGTGAGATTATATATCCTAAGCAGATTTAATGTCGACCAAATACATATTTTACCCAAATGCCAATATTCAGTCAACTTGGAAATAGTTTAGTGTGATGTTCATATTCGGCCGAACAAATGGCCCTAAAAATCTTATGCATGGTTGGTGCCTTTCATATGATTTCCCACACTTTTATTCTTCCCGCCGTCTACAAGTTTTTGTTCATTTTGAGTAGTCGTGTTTACTTTGAGTAAAAAAAAACACAGTACTTTCGTGATGAACATTTATTTCAAAATTCTTACACTGTCTAAAAGGTCGGAAGGATCTCAATTAGATTTTTTAAATGGTATCAAACAGTTGCAGACAAATTCACGAACGTTAGTTTTTATATGAATGTGAACACAGTTACTTAAATGGACCAACAATTAGGTACTGAGGGACTATTTTAATGCACTTTTTGAATCTTAACCACGCAGTGTGCTTAATAGGCAACTTCATATGTTTTTGTAGCTTGTGTATTGCTCCTTTTGAAACCCTTACATCTTTCGGCTTGGTTTTAAGCGTCGATGTAATCCTATGTGTTTACGGGTAATAAAATTAACCTCTTATCTGGGAAAATTAATAAACAGGTACAAAAACCACAATCTGGTAGTCCATGGCTGGGAGAACCTGATCTACGAGAAGAAGAGTTGGGTGGCCGTCAACGCCGGTGTTTTCTTGATCCGGAATTGCCAGTGGTCGTTGGAATTCATGGAGGTTTGGGCAAGCATGGGCCCACAAAGCCCGAACTATGACAAATGGGGCAAAATCCAAAAGGCAACGTTCCCGGACAAGGTCTTCCCAGAATCCGATGATCAGTCGGGCCTGGTTTACCTCCTCCTTAAAGAGAAGGAGAAATGGGGGGACAAGATTTACGTAGAGGGGGAGTATTACTTTGAAGGATATTGGTTAGAAATTCTGGGGACACTAGACAATATAACGGAGAAGTATGTGGGGATTGAGAAGGAGGTGCCGAGATTAAGGCGGCGGCATTCGGAGAAGGTGAGCGAAGGGTATGCGGAGATGATGGAACCGTATCTTAAGGAGGCGGGGTATGGGCGGTGGAGCTGGCGGCGGCCGTTTATTACACATTTTACCGGGTGTCAGCCTTGTAGTGGGAAGCATAATAAGATGTACTCCGGCAAGAGTTGCTGGGATGGGATGCAGAGGGCTTTGAATTTTGCGGATAATCAGGTGCTTCGTAGTTTTGGTTACATGCACCCGGATTTACTGGATTCCTCCTCAGTGTCGCCTCTGCCGTTTGATTTCCCGGCATGAAAGGTCGTGATAAGAGGTGCATTTTGTTTTCTTGCTGCTAGTTTATAAAATCTACTTTGTGCAGTTTTGCTTAGGTACAAATCAAATTTGGTTTATCTATTTGTCCTAAACTACCTTCTTTATTTTGTTCTTTTTGTCAAAAGTTTATAGAGTGTATAATTTGAGAGTTGTCGTAGTACAAAAGCTGATAATGACATTCGGGCCATGTCTGATTGGTCGGATTGGTAATTAAGGGATGTCCTCCTAGTTTTAAGTGCAGATATAATGTCAATAAAAGTTCAAACTTCAATGCATGTTTTTTACAGTTTTATATTTTTTCCTCATCATTCTACACACGTTTTGACAGTGGTAAGATATGTCTTAGCTTAGATTACAAGACCCCGCATTGATAATTAAAGACATTTGTAGAGTTTCGAATATTCCGCACTCAATTTTTGCCTTTTGTCTTTTTTGCTGGTGTCATAGAGATTCTTACAACATCTTAGTGGTTTGGTTTATTGTTTCAGGGCTAGATGAACATAAAACTATTGCGTCATTAGCTTTAGTACAGGGCTCTGTAAGCTTAAGTTAAGCAACAGTTGTCCGATATAGTTAAACTAATGGCAAGTGAACCCAACCAACAATTTGCATCATTTTTTAGTCACTGCAAACATTTTTTAATAGCAAAGAAACATAACTAGGTATAAACATGAATCACAAGACTTGAATCCAACTAGAGCTCTGATACTATAATAACCACGCGATTGTTCCACATGGGTTAACTCATGAAGAAGGAAACATCTCAATGGTGCATACCATGCTACTCAATAGTCTAGTCTTTGCTAGAGTTGACGTTGAGCACTTCGAAGAGTCACCATTTTGGTATTGTGATGTTTGGGTGTTTTGTTTGAAATTCTAATTAAATTACTGTTTATAGCATTTTATTCTCTGTAATTGGTTCTTTTGCTTTATCTTTTTCTCCTTTGTCGCTTTACTTGTAAAAGCAACTTAGTGAGTTTACTCATTTGGGGCTTAGTTGATGCATGATTGAAGGCTAATTTGATTCCCTCTTTTATGGGTATCATTTTTTATGCACGGCTGATGCTTCATGTTGTTGAGTGGATGCCTTTTGTGTAAGATTCGCAAGCATTGTAGATAAATGGCAATCCTGGCACTTGACTCATCTCGACTCAATCATGGCACTCTTTGTCCTAAAAAGTTACCACCTTCGTTTTGTTCAAGGTGGAATCATAACTTGGTGGTCCACTGGTCCCCTTCTAGCCTAGTGGTTGGGCATCTAAACAGAAGATATCATAATGTGTATATTTATGTCCATGTCATATCTGGGTACATCCACACACACACACACACATATATATATTTATATATCGGGGCGGTTCTGGGAACCTCTAAAAACACCTCATAGTTCCCGATCGAATTTTGATGATTCGAACCGTTCAATGTAATCAGAACGTAATTTTAATGCTACCTGAGAGAAATCAGCAAAAAAAAAATGACCGGGAAGGACTTCATCCGAACAGTTTTTATATATATACATATACGTGCGGGTATGTATATATTTGTTTTTTTTTTGGGGTGGGGGGTAATCAAAAAGAAAAGAAGGAAAAGAGAGGTATATGTTGGGAGTGTTTTGGGCTTATCTTATGTTACCTAGCTACATTACTTTTTTAAAGTCCCCTTAAGCTACAGAGAAGTTGAAAACTAACACTTGGATGGAACCTAATAGGTGGTAGGTACCAATAAGAACAGAAGCTTCCTAACTTGTGTTTTTGGGCGACTTCATGCATAAATTTTGTATTTGCTGTTCCTCAGCATCTTTGGGAGTTGGTTGCGTCAGTTTCCAGCTTGTTCTATATGTATTCAGCGACAGAGACAAGTTAGAGGAACAGACCCTCAAATGATGCTTCAGTGTTGATAATTGACTGTTACTATCTCCATCCTAGATTTTTGGTAGGGAACAAGGACATACATTTTATCCAACCTAATATCCGGTTCTAGAAAGTGAGATTTATTGGCCAGGTCTAGTTTATGGGTGTGAATAGTTTAAACTAGCTATCTAAGTAGTCGGTCTCTTTTATATCGTCGTAATGAGTATCTCCTCGATCCATTTGAGCCCGATTGAATTTAGGTCTGAACGCAATCTTTTGATAATTCGTCTCACTTTTGACTGGATTTGGCATTATGCACGGATATTTCATGCTTCTGGTGCCGCTGTATTTGGCATTGTGCACAGATATTTTAATTTTTTTGGGGGGGGGGGGTACTTGCACAGATATTTTATGCTTCTGGTGTTGCTGTAAATGGATTTCCTGCGTTGGCTTATGGTGTTCTTGTACTTCGATGCCTACATATAGGTTTGTAAGAAAGCCCAGGTTTGCTGACGCAAGCAAGGTTAGAACTAAAATAGTGAGATTTTACGCAATTTTACTCAATAGTAGCGGCTATGGTGGGATTTTTAGGACGATGTTCGGTTTGGGTTTTGAGAGATATTTTAAGATTAATGAGTGGAGAGAGACAACAAATTTATTAAAGACCGTACGCAGGGTTTTAAATCTCCCAAACAAACAAGCTATAAATGTCCCCACTCAGAGATGGAGATGGTATAATTTTCTAATCCCACCCCCCAATACCCACACCCGTCCCAAACCCCCTTTAACTACAAAAATAACACAATCTTTTTTTCTTTTCTTTTTTTTTGTCTTTTAGCAAAAAAATCCGTACACTTTCAACCCTAAAAACACAAAAAATGGAGTGGATGTCAAAAATGGGATTTGTGAAAATCACTTCCCATATTTTCGTACTCTGAAAACGTATAATAGTATTTACTTGGGGTGATGTTTTGGAACTTCGATGGACAGCATCTCAGATCATTTGTGAGGGCCAGAGTGGCGGTTTCTTGGCTGTCATCAACGAGCGTTGTCCACTTGCTAGGGTTCACCGTGGCGCATGCCGTTAGTGCTTCTCTGTTTTGTGGTTGTTGCCGACTGAGTGGTGTTGATCGGGGTGTGGTGTGGGTGGCTGCGGCTGAAACTGAGTAGTTTTAGGTTAGGGTTAGATTTGGGGCTTTCTTGCGTTGGGCTCGGCCCATATTTTTTTTGGGCTGCGCATTTAGTATTTCTTGGGCTGTATACAATTTACGGCCCTTATGTGTTCGGGTTTGACCCATTTTTTGGAGTTTGGCCTTTGGCCCTCCTGGGTGTTTGAGTTTTGTTCCTCCTGGTCTTTTCTATCAACCGCTGATTGATTTTCCCTCCCCACTCTCCTCACTTGATGTGCCGATTATCAAGTTTCCCTAATACTAATATTTGCCGTTTCAAAAAAAATACTCCCTCCGTCCGGATTTAATAGTCATTTTTTGGAGTTCGTGTCATTTTTCAATCGATTATATCTTCCAATTTATTATGTTTTTACGTGATTTCGAAAATATTGTATTATAGAACTAATCGAGATCAATCAAACGAGATTCATATTCGATATAAAATTCATTACAGATTCAAAGATATAACTCATTTTTTAGCCGGTTAAAATAGAACTAGGAACAATTAAATCCGGATGGAGAAAGTACTATTGTAGAATAGTTAGAAAAAGAATAGGGCGAAGTCCATTTTGACTCCCGTGGTTTGGAGCCTGTGAGGATACATCCTCTATGGTTCAAAAGTAGGCACATAACCACCCTGTGGTTTGCTGAAATATGCAGATGCACTCCATTCTGTCCATAATATCTTACCTCGTACCTTCAAACTACTTATATTATAGAAATACATGTAAAATTTGTTTGTCTCTCACATTATGAACGTGCAAAAAGTTTTTTTGTGCGTCATCTTTGTTGGATGCTACTGTTTTTTTAAAGTTACTTGAATATGATGATTAAAAAAAAAAACATTTTTGTTGGTTACATTTTGATTTCATTCTTCTTCCGGAAAATTTCAAAATGGAACCTAAATTTTGTACCAAATGTCACAGAGACACCTGAACTTGAGTTTATTTCAATTAAACACATGTACTAACAAAATTCCCAAATTTAGACACCTGAACTTAAGTTTATTTTAATTAAACACCTGTACTAACAAAATCCCCAAATTTAGACACTCGCCATTATACTCCGTTTCAAAAATTGCTGCATGGCATCTTCAACTCGTTGAAGTTGCCCCATTGCATATGTTTTCAATAGGGGACAATGTACCCAAGCAAAACCCTTCATTAGAAGTCTACTGAGAAGAAAGAAGAACTGGGTTTGGGAAAAAAAACATGATTTGGAGGGAAAATGACCTTAACTTAATTGATTTCCCTCCATTTCTCTCTCCAGAAGTTTGCCTATTGTTCCACCATCTCCCTCACTTCAACCCTAGACCTGAAATCTGCCTATGGGTTTCGTTTGGGTGCATCGTCCCTTGTCAGAAACATGTGTAATGAGGCAACTTAAACGGGTTGGAGATACCATGTCGGCAATTTTTGGGACGGAGTATAACGACAGGGGTCCAAATTTGGGGATTTTGTTAGTACATGTGTTTAATTGAAATAAACTTAAGTTCAGACGTCTAAATTTGGAAATTTTATTAGTACAGGTGTCTAATTGAAATTAACTTAGGTTCAGGTGTTTCTGTGACATTTGTACAAAATTTAGGTGTCCTTCTTCTTTTGTGGATAAGCTTCATTCTTCTTTTATTCTGTGAATCGGGTATAATTTTGTGTGGGTGATTTGTTCAGCATCCCCGAAATTGAGAGGAACAGGTGGAATATGCTCTCGCAATCATTCCTTTCTCTTTGCCATCTCTAGCCTCTCTTTTTTTTAAGCTCCCCCAATTGAGAGGAACGTGTCAAGATATGGTCCCCCGATCCTTACCCTTCCCTTTGCCATCTCTAGCCTTTTTGGCTTACCGTTGGATTAGGTCAAGTGAGAGGCCAATTTGTGTGATCTTCAACCAGCGGAGGCCACTGGAGGGAACTTGGTTTGCTCTTTTTCAAAGTTACCTGAACATAGGATCGAGTAGTTGGAAAGCAGACTTCTTTATGCCTAGACAGATTCTTCCCCACATGAGATCACTGATTGGAAACTCTGGGACGCCAAGAATAGCAAAAAGTAACGATGCTACTTACTAGATTACACATGTGTGTAGTCCCTCTCCTTGCATTTTGTTCTTTTTATACATGCGCTCCATGATTTTTAGTAAATTGTTGTTATTCACCTCTATTGTAGACCTGGAGATACAGTAGTGAAGAGAGCGGATAAGATAGTTTTGGGTAACAATGCTACGTGTAGGGGAAGATCTAAATTGACATTAGATGTGTGAAAAGATATGAGTCTAATGGGTTTAAGTGAACAAGTGCCCTTGACAGAATTCAATGGAGAAAAAAGATTCATGTAGCTGGCCTCAATTGATTAGAACATAAGACTCAATTTGGTTTGGTTAGTTGGTAGATCCATTTGATAATGAATCTGGGGAATTCGGACAGAAAACCCGACTTCCTCTCCATTTCATCTTTTTAATCTTTTTCTTCTTCATGACATGATTTCAAAATGTTTTTTTGTCCTTAGACAAATATATCTTAGAGGAAAGTCCACTTTCACCCCCTGTGGTTATCGTCATGTGCGGATACCCCCCTTGTGGTTTAAAACTGACCACATAACCTACCTGTGGTTTTGAAAATGTGTGGATAGACCCACTGCCGTCATGTTTTCCATCCATATTAACGGACGTGTATCTCACACATCTCTAGAATGTAATCTGAGTCATTCATAATGTATTAAATAAAGAATAGAGTATTTCTGTAAAAAATCATCTCGATCAGGTATCAATAACACAGTGATCTAATTTTTAGTAATTTCAAATTTGAAATTTTAATTTCATAACAAAATCGATTTGACCATGAGCTTTTCATCTTTTGATTGACTTGAATTTTGGCATAGACGTAATACTCGTCAAAATTTACAATATCAACGGTTTGGATTCAATTTTTGGTATATAGGATGGTGTGGTTAGATTTTAAAAAAAAAAAAGAATCAAGGGACGTGATGGGGGTATAACGGTCTTTTAATGTTGTGTCCGTTAATATGGATGAAAAACATGACGGTAGGGGGTCTATCCGCACATTTTAAAACCACAGGTAGGTTATGTGGTCGGTTTTAAACCACAAGTGGGGTATCCGCACATGGTGACAACCACAGGAGGTGAAAGTGGACTTTCCTCTATATCTTACAACTTTGAATAAGTATAACAGATTCTTTACCCACATGAGATCACTGATTAGAAACTCCGCGTAGGGACGCAAAGAAGAACAAAAAAGTAACGATGCTACTTACTAGATTAGACTTGTTTAGTCCATATCCTTGCATTTTCTCCTTTTTATACATACGCTCCATGATTTTTAAATTGTTGCTATTCACCTCTTAACATCACTATTTTCCCCCCCTAGTAGGTCCAGTTGGTAACGAATCTGGGGAATTCGGACAGAAAACCCGACTTCCTTTCCATTTAATTTTTTTTTTTTTTAATATTTCCTTCTTTCTTACACGATAAAAAAATGTTTCTTGTCCTTGTCATTTTGTGAGCACAAAACATAAACAAGTTTCTCCTTCTCCTTGTTGTATCAAAATTTATACTCTCCCAAGTGTATCGTCATCTGATTAAAATTCTACTTGATTATTTATTATAGTCTGTCCTCGATTTGAACACATTACATGAGAGGATTGGTTTTGGATTCCATTGTAAATAATTAAAAGCCGACATATGAGATGCTTAACTGAACTCCGTTTGGTTTTACTAAAGTAATGTTGACTTTAGTCGAGGGAAAAAAAAAATGCTCGTGGAACATATTCGGATTTCGCAAGAAGACAAAGTTCTAGGGGGTGTGAATCGCACGACCTCTTGATCGCCGTTCCACGTGGGGGTAAGCCACGAATACCGCGTGCCAATTGGATCCAGTGCAATTTTTTTCCCCGTTCCCAGATGAACATGTGAAACCCAGTTGCAAATGTCCCTCCAGCTCAGAAAGAAGCGAAAATAAGCGAAACAAATATAGTAGATAAAAAACTTAAGACAAAAAAATTATAGTAGATAAAAAACTTGGTGATAAAAAAATGATGTAAAAAATTATTTCTTTTGTCAAAGGATAGGATGTTAGTGTCTTAATGAGTTAAATTACTACAAAAACCTACCGCTACTCTACCATCTCGAATCTATAATCTCCCATGTCAAAAAAAAAAAAAAAATCTATAATCTCACCCTCAAAATTCAAACCCGACCGTTACTCTATCGGCTCGAATCTATAACCACGCCCTCAAGACTCAAACCAAGGGCAAAAACCATTAGAGAAAGCCCAAGGTCTTGACTCTCATTGATAAAAGCAACGAATTCCAAGAAATCACATGTGTCCATTCGCACAATCTACGGAGCTGTTCTAGTCGAACCCCACTTACCTTGCACATTCCTCCAAGTCTTTTGTTTTGTTTATTCACACATCATTATCCCACTGGCAATTGTTTTTCCTTCTCTTCTTCTTCTTTTTGAAAAATTTATTTAATAGTCCTAGAGTACCACCGTGTATTGCCCTGACACTTTTATCCACTACACCTTATGTTGGGACAGACCGAGATGATGTGATTTGAAGACTTTGAAGTGTATTTAAAGACACTATCTTAGAAATATAATATGCCCCCACTCGGTAGAGTTTGTTGTTGGGTTCAGGCAGAATCATTCCCAAGATGCAACCAAGCCCTTGAATGAAGAATTGCAACCAACAAAATTAAAAAAATTTCAAGAAATCTTTTTATCTACTGTAACTATATGTGAGAGATGATAAGCGGAGGAGTAAAAATGTTGGGTTACATAAGTGCCCTTTTAAAAAGTTACATGCCTTGAAAAAAGGACAAATTTTCGTAGTAGTCCCTGTAGTTTTATAGTTGTCTCACTTTCGTCCCTCTAGTTTCAAAGTGCTCGAATTTCGTCCCTGTAGTTTGTTTTACGTTCCAAATTGGTAAAATCGTTAACACCGTTAACGAAACTAACGGAAAAAAATGATAAGTGTTCCAATTTTCAATCCGTTTGAACCGGTGCGAAGATCTTATTTTTTTGATCATTTTATCCTAAATGGTCGTAATGAATTTTTGGCTCTAAGGCCTTTCAACGAGCACCCGAAGACTTCTTATTTAGTTTCAGGGCTCTCTTAGGGTGCTCATTGAAAGGCCTTAGAGCCAAAAATTCATTACGACCATTTAGGATAAAATGATCAAAAAAATAAGATTTTCGCACCGGTACAAACGGATTGAAAATTGGAACACTTATTATTTTTTTCCGTTAGTTTCGTTAACGGTGTTAATGATTTTACCAATTTGGAATGTAAAACAAACTACAGGGACGAAATTCGAGCACTTTGAAACTAGAGGGACGAAAGTGAGACAACTATAAAACTACAGGGACTACTACGAAAATTTGCCCTTGAAAAAATCACATCACTTGGAAGAGATCCTTTCATTTAAGCAACGCACCCCTGGAACAAGTCACATCCCTCTGTCTGAAAAAACACACCCAAATTGTTCTCTTCACATCCATTCACTAGAAATACATCTATTTGTTCAATTAAAATTGAACCGTTGATCAGGCGTGTCAAATTCAACAGTATCATACCGTCGATTTCTTAATGAACCGGAACCACGCGGTGGGTGCGAAGTGCATAATCAAACATGAGACAAAATGTCTCAACACATTGCTCCCAGTTCCAGTAAGTGTATAGATTCACGAAAATGTGAGATTGATAAGGATGTAAAAACACGAGTAACGTGCCCCGAGACCACTTGATGATTTTTTTTCTCTTTTTCATGAGAATTGATTTTGTCACTCCCCTTTTTGTTAATGTCACTACTATTCTTTTATAAAATAAATCATCTAATCAAGATTAAGGGTGTAAACTAGCCGAGCTAAACCGAGCTCGGCTTGAACCTTAATGAACTGAGCCCTTAACGAGCCGAGCTTAATCATTTATCAAACGAGCTTTTTTAATCGAGTCGAGTTTCATTTAACAAGCCGAGCTTTTGTTGAATAAACCGGCTCGTTCAATAAATGAGCTGAGCCTTAACGAGTTGAATAGAGCCGAGCTTACAAGCTGCTCGGTTTATTTATAACCCTTATCAAAACACGAAGAGAAATGACATTACAAAAAAAAGTTTGTAAAAATCACTCCTTTTTTCATTCCTAGTAGACTCTATCTGAGGGAGATTTTTCTGTTTTACAGTTGTACATATGATAAAAAGTCTCAACTGATACCGCAATCAGAGCACTAGCCTCTCTCTCTCTCTCTCTCTCTCTCTCCCTCTCTCCTACTGATTCTTTATTCCTGTTCTGTCTCTCTCTCTCTCTCTCTCTCTCTCCCTGTTGTTCTGCCATCAATCACTTAGTCCAAGAATATCTTATGCCTAAGATAATTTGGCCTGTCTGTTCTCAATGACTTTGTACAATTGAGCCCCAGAATCCTCTGTGATTCATTTCAGAACTAGGGGCGGAGTACTTGCAAGAGTTGCGAAAATGGTGAAAACCGGAGGCCGGGGCAAACCCATTTTCATAGGCGGAGCAGGGGTGGCCCTGCTGATGCTCTGGACTTTTTCGCCTTTCCCTAGCTTACCAACCACCTTAAGCGTAAGGAGGATGGCCATATCACCGGAACAAGACGGGGCGGCCGCCATGCCGGACTGTGCCGGCGAGGACGGTCACGGCGTTAACATGGGCCACGACCCGGCCGACCACACGTTCTACGACGACCCGGACCTGACTTACACGGTGGGGAGTCCGGTCAAGAACTGGGACGAGAAGAGAAAGGAGTGGCTGAAGCACCACCCGTCGTTCGCCGCGGGGGCGGAGAACCGGCTCTTCATGCTCACCGCGACGCAGCCGTGGCCGTGCAAGAACCCCATCGGCGATCACCTGAACTTGAGGCTGTTCAAGAACAAGGTGGATTACTGTCGGATCCACGGCTACGATATCTTCTACAACAACGCGTTGCTTCACCCGAAAATGAAGAGCTATTGGGCAAAAATACCCGTGGTCCGGGCTACGATGGTTGCCCACCCGGAGGCCGAGTGGATATTTTGGATTGACTCGGATGCAATGATTACTGATATGGATTTTAAGCCGCCGTTTGAGAAGTATAAAGACCATAACCTTGTGGTGGACGGGTGGCCCAACTTGATCTATGAGAAGAAGAGTTGGGTCGGGTTGAACGCCGGGGTGTTTTTCCTGCGAAACTGTCAATGGTCGATGAATTTTTTGGAGGCGTGGGCCGAGATGGGTCCACAGACTCCGAACTACGAGAACTGGGCTAAGATCCAGATGGAAACGCTGAGCGACAAGACGTACCCGGTATCAGACGATCAATCGGGTCTGATTTATTTGCTGTTGAAAGAGAAGGAGAAGTGGGGGGATAAGATTTACATAGAGAATCAGTACACGTTAAGCGGGTATTGGGGGGGAATCGTCAACTCGTTCGATAAGATCATCGACAACTACGCGAGGATAGAGAAAAAGGTGGTGGAGCTGAGGAGACGACACGCGGAAAAGGTGAGCGAGCACTACGCGGAGGTTATGGCGGAGGCGTTCCGCAAGGAGGGAGGAGGCGATCGGGCACGGATGCGGCCGTTTATCACGCACTTTACTGGGTGTCAGCCGTGCAGCGGGGAGCACCCGGGGTACTCGGACGACGCATGCTGGATCGGGATGGAAAAGGCTTTGAATTTTGCCGATAATCAGGTGCTCCGCAACTACGGTTTCGTGCGGCCGAACCTGCAGAATTCGTCCTCCCTCTGCCCTCTCCCTTACGGTTTTTCGTCTTACAAAAAGGAGAAATAGAAGGTGCCCTGTTGTTGTGATCATTCATTTTTTAAGTATTGAGATATGATGATCAGAAAAAAAATGTTCTTTTGACTGTTTAGTTTGAAATTCTGTCTCTGGTTTCTCGAATTTTCACAACTAGCATATGATTCATTTGAAGGTTTACGGCATTCCTAGATGGCTTTACTTTCTTCTTTGGCCTAACTTTTTCAATTTGAATTGCTTCTGCTGCTCCAAATGTTTGCTTTAACTTTATCTTAATGAGCGAAATCTATCTAAAAAGTAGTATAACGATAAATGACTGAAATTGAGAAAATAGTTCACTAAAAACAAGAATTAATAATTCAATTTGAACCGATTTTCTAAATTATTTTGTCTTGTCTAAATTTGTTGCGAGTTAATTCGTACTTGTTGCACAGTTTCTATTTTTTCTCGACGAGTTCTGTAAGTTCAAGAATTCCAACAAAAAAAATAAGTACACAAAACAACGGAAATAATTAATTAAATAAACAAATTATGTACTCTTTTTATTTGGATTTAATAGTTCTTTTTGAGAGTTCGGGTCATTTTTTAATCGATCATATTTTGTAATTTATAATATTTTATATAATTTTAAAAATATTGTCTTATAGAACTATTTGAGATTTATTAAACAAGATTCATATTGGATATAAAATTTATTACCAGTTTAAATATATATCGTATTTTTATCCGATTAGAATTGAACGATGGACTATTAAATTCACACAGATGGAGTTAAGTTTCACCCAGGTTACATATTGTACCTTCTTATTCTCTTGTACCACGTTGCGCTCCTCTATCCAGTCTTATGCTAAGCACCCTTGCCAAACAGGCATCGAGTAGCATCGACCATTTATTTTGGATTGAATGAGTGCATACAGATTTAAACTATCCATTACTTGGTCAAGATTTGAACCGTCAATTGTCGAGATGAACGGCTAGATTAATCGATTGGCACCCGCTTGACAGAGGGATGTTGGCAGGCATTGAGTAGCATCCGACCGTTTATTTTGGATTGAATTTGAGTGCATACAGATCTGAACTATCCATTACTAGGTCAAGATTTGAGCCGTCAATTGTTGAGATGAACGGCCAGATCAGTCGATTCGCACCCGCTTGATAGAGAGATGCTAGCAAGCTGCCACTCATTGCAAGTTGATGTATGTATTTATTTGGTTAATTAGCGACCGCCAATTCAATGCAAGTTCTTGATGTATGTATTTGAATTTTTATTTGGTTAGGTAACGACCACCCATTCATTACAAGTTCTTGATGTATGTATTTTTGTTTGGTTAATTAATGAGCGCCCATTCATTGCATTCTGCTGATGTATGTATTTTTATTCGGTTAATTAACGACCGTTAACGGGGAGGGTCCAAGGTGCCATCACTGGTATTTCAGCTAGTAGAGGGGGTATCTATATAATTTGTCCTACTTAATATATTTTAAATGATCCTAAAGCAAAAGCTAACACTGTCACCCCTCTTTCGATAAAGGAGTTTTTTTGAACGCTCTTTTTGAGCCGGATGTCTACATTTGTGGGGGCAAAAGCCGACCACGGAAAACCCTTGAAATTATCAAGGATAAGTTACCGACATCATTAGGATATTATCTACTCCTGTTTCTCGTATAATAGCATAGCATATGACATTCTGAGGGCCTAAGATGAATTTGTGAAGAAAAAAATGTACCTTTAAAAAAGAAAAAAAAGAGGCTCCTAAGATTTGATCATGTACTTATTAGATAGCAAAATTAAGCTTTTCGCTTGGATAACTATAGCTCATTTGCTAAATAAGTACTAAATTAGTATGTACATAATTGCCTTTGTTTATCTGAAGCCCTAATTTTGAGGAATATTTAGAAGTTTAATGTCTTGTTCACTTTACTTTTTGAAATATATTTTTCGTAATTTTTTCGTTATTTCCAATCATTTGTCTATCTCTATCTAACTCTCTCCACTTATTATCACTGCTACTATCATAAAAAAAAAAAGTTCAAAAACTAATCCAAACAAAACATTAAAGTCTGCAGCCTTGTTTGCCTTTGCTCTGGGCGGCCCTGCTCATATAGGGTAATCATGAGTTCAAAATTGTCATCTGGTAGATGTTTCTGGTAGTGAAAAATTTATAGATTTTTATTTGTGATTGAAAAGTTGTTAGATGTTTCGTGTAATGAATAAGTTGTTAAGAAATGTCAAATTGTTTCTTGTAGTAAATAAGTTGTTGATAGGTTTGTGAGTAGAGTTACTTAATGCCTTGTTCTTTTTCATTCTCAAAAAGAATTTTTCAAAAACTTCTTCTTAGATTTTTCTTAAATTCCCCATACTTTAATATTTCTCTCTCTATCTCTCTACACTTATTACTCCTACAATTTTTCAAAAAAATTTCAAAACATCAACCAAACAAAGCATAAGCAAAAAAATATTTTTGTTGACAATTTTTTTGTTAATGAAAACGAGATGGTAAAATATTAAAAATTTTTTATTAGTGAAAACAAGATAATAAAATATTTAAGTTTTTAGTAATTTTTTTTTTTATGAAAACACCCCGTAAGTCATTTAATTTGTTCATTGTGTCAAAAGTCATACTGCTGGTTTAATATTGTTGGGCGGAAAGTACTTCGTTCTTATTGGCCTATCAGTTTGATTTATCTTAAATGCGACAAAGTCTGACTAGTCAAAAAATTCACTCCTGTGGACCCCAAATGAGACCACCCAATTAATTAAGACCAAAGGCGTATAGCCGAGTCCCGAGTCTCGTCGCTGGTAGAGTACTCTACTACTACGAGTCTCATCATTTTATTCTTTTGATCACATCACATAGCTACAAACATTTTCAAAAGATACCGCTATTTAGCTATTAATACTATTTTGTTCGGTAGACTTGTTTTTTAAAAATTGACGACAAATGTGTTTGTGGTATTAATGCTATGTTTGGAACTTGTAGAAAGGGAGCGAAGTAAAAGAGAAAAATAATTAAGAAAGAAAATAAGAGAAAAGAAAAGAGGAGATTTTATTATTCATAGAATAAAATTTCGCCATTTTTTCTTCTCTTCTCTCTCAATCAAAACAAGGGAAAGGAATTTTTTTTTAAACTTCAAACCAATGTTTTGAAAATTCTACCGGTAAGCAAACCAGAAAACGAATCAGGTGGACAGATCACCGTCTTCCGCGAGCTGAACTGTGACTTCATAATTAAATAAAAAATATTAATTTTATAAAACTAAGTAAAATAAAAATGTAAAAACGCCCAAGTTAATATCAAAAGCAACAATGCTACTTACACATATTTTTGTGGGGCCCATATCGGGGTCTCACAAAATGATCCAAATCGCTCATCTTTTTTAAAATATTTTTTGATGGGTTCTCGTAAAAAATCAGCTCCAACGGATATCGGTAAGAGCTTTACTAGAAATCGTAAGGCGAATCATTCTGTTTTTTCCCTATGATTTCTGATGAAACTCTTACCGATATCCGTTGGAGCTGATTTTTTACGGGAACCCATCAAAAAATATTTTAAAAAAATGAACAATTTGGATCATTTTATAGGACTCCGATATGGGCCCCACAAAAATATATGTGAATGATATGTGCACAAAAGTATATGTGGAAATCATTATTGTATCAAAAGTACAGTATTTGAAATGTACATCTTCCTCAGTATTTTGAAGTGACAGATGAGGAAATAAGTTCAAGAAAGTTGCATTGAACAAGGGGTAGTCCAAACGTGTACTATAAAGTTAGCAAAGCCTAGATGAAAGTCTGTACAGTGGACAGCTGGCTCGCATGGGTCAGTTTTCAAAGTTTGAAAATTTGGCTCCGACTTCTTCTGCCCCACTTCTCTCCATCCGCCACGTATCCGCTTCTTACTTCCCCTCTAACAGTGTTACAGTAATCCAGTTAAATAATAAGGGCCCGCTTGGATGGGAGTAAAAAATATTTTTGAAAGCTAAGATAGTAGCGGGTATTAATTTTGATGAATTGGCTCACGTCAATTTAATGTTTATGGATGGAGAATAAAATATTATGTGATTTGCATGTGGTATTAAAAATGGAGATAAAATTTGACATTATTTGGATAGTTTATAGAAGGTGAAATTACACGAACACCCCCTCATCTATTCAATTTAGACGCGGACACTCCCTAACCTTTAAAAACGTCCATACACAATGGATGACAAGCAAATGCAAAACAACAAAAGTCTTAATTGTTAAAAGTTATTGAAGTCACCACTGTACAACTCCTTTCAAAAAATCCTACTATTCCCAAACAAAACTAATGTACTCATATATCATATAATATGAACATATAAATCTACATTTGCGCTATTTAATAAGAAAATCTAAGATTTTTTGACATATAAAACATACCTTCCAAGTAGGGTTTGCCACGATCTAAGGTTGGCCACAGTGTACATGATCTGATGTTCTGCGAAACTTAGATTTTCTTCACGATCTAAGGTTAGCCATGATCTACAATGCAAGTTGAAGAGGGAGAGAAAGAGAGACAGAGGCGCCATGATCGAGTAGGGTGAAGAGAAATTTCTGATCGAGTGTAGTGTGACGTATGTTTGTTGCTCCATTTCATAACAAAGGGTATATTTGATATTCCGTTCATCCCGTTAACGACTTGAGGTTTTTTTCCTTTGCAGTAGATGAGGTGGTGTGTATGGGCGTTTTTAAAGAACAGGGAGTGTCCGTGTCCAAACCAGATAGAAGAGGGGGTGTTCATGTAATTTCACCTTTATAGAATGGGGGGATAAGAAGCGGTGGATGATGGGAAAAGCTATCAATTGACTATTTTGCCCATTCACAGTGTTAAATTTGATTATGTATTAAAATAAATATATAAATTTCTAAATCAATATATTTAATCAATTTTGGACAATTGGAAGTATAAAAAAATAAATTAATTAAAAAAATGTCTATTCTAAAAAATTTATATTAAAAATTGTTTTTTAATTATATTTTGTAATATATAAATGGTGTAAAAATATTGTTTCAATTTTTAATTTGTTTGAATCAGTGCGAAAATCTTATTCTTTTGATCATTTTATCTTAAATGGTCATAATGGATTTTTGGCTCCAAAGCCATTCAATGAGCACCCTAAGAGAGCCCTGAAACTAAATAAGGAATTTTCAGGTGCTCGTTGAAAGGCCTTAGAGCCAAAAATCCATTATGACCATTAAGATAAAGAGATCAGAAAAATAAGATTTTCACACCGGTTCAAACGGATTGAAAATTGGTTATTTTTTAATACCATTTGTGTTCCGATTTTCAATCCGTTTGAATCAGTGCAAAAATTTTATTTTTCTGATCATTTTATTTTAAATAGTCATAATCAATTTTTGGCTCTAAAACGTTTTAATGAGCATCTTAAGAGAGTTTTGAAACTAAATAAGAAGTTTTTGAGTTGGGGAAAGGGGATACATAGTGGTGATTTCGTCCAAATTTCACCCCTCTACAGTTGGATAAAATTTGGCCAACACGAGAAGAGCCCAAAAGTTTCACGGGTGAAACCCTCGCACAAGTGAAAACGAAGAACGAAGGAAAAGAAATGAGGGAAGCGAATGGAGAATCCAAGCAACGGCAAAACCTTGGGGTTTACGGTGTGGTTTTGGAGCACTGAGATTACATGAAATTTTTTTCTATGGTTCTCTTAGGATTGTCATAAAACTCTTAAAGTCAAAAATTAATTATAATCCTTTAGAATAAATTGATCAGAAATACTTAATTTTTTTAGACTCTTATATAGTATTAAAAAATATGATTAAAAATATTGAGTGTAAATGTTTAATGAAGTGGGAATGGCTTTTCAATTACTGTTTATTATTCATAGTGACTTGGTGGCGGAAAGCATCTGTTATTGTTATGTTTGATCGTGGTTCTTGAGATTTTCGGGTTGTTACACTGGTGCTAGTTACAGATAATTGAAATAATATTTCTACCCAAAAATCACTCGCTAAAACGGGTTACAAAATTTTGGAACAAGGGTGTAAAATCTCTTTTACAATGAAATTAAAAAGGTAACAGTAACACTCAAAACTAGTATAAGATATTCAAGATGAAAGTGTATAGTTGATTGATAGATTGCACGTAATAGCTCACTGAATTTTTCTTCAAGAGATGTGTGGTGTTGTCTTCGTTCTTGTGTTGTATTTATTCTTCAAGAGCCAATATGAACGTTGGAATTTGTTTCAGCCGTTGGAATCATTTGGCTCCACAATCTTGACTTTTTTGCTCCTTTCCATCTTCATCTTGATTTGTTATTCAACCAAGCTTCTCTTTTTTTAAAGTATCCGCACTGATAATAATTAAAATATGTCACGTTAGCATTTGGTTATTCATTTGGGCTCATTTGGATGTGGGATAAGTATGGGCTATTATGTAAAAAATGTGAGCCCACATTAATGTGACGGAAGGATTAAATAGTACTCCTACTTGATTTGGATGATGGATAAAATGGAGGGATAAAATTGTTTTGTAGTTGAAATGGAAGAGAGAGAGAGAGAGAGAGAGAGAGAGTGTGTATTATTTGGGAGTATTATGTAATAACATCCCAGAACCTCTCCAAAAATAATCCCCCGCCGGGGGTATTACGGGCAGAGAAATGCTATTAGTAAAGAAGTGCACAAAGAAGACAACAAAGATCCTACTTGGTACCGTGGGTCCTACCATGTGGCCCCCACTCCTCCACTTGCTCCATTTCTCGTTCAAATTACTCCCAAAATTTGACCGCCAATTATTTTCCCAACTTTTAAAATCTCCAGTTTTCCTTCATAAAATTTCACTACCACTACCCCTCCCTCTCTCTCTCTCTCTCTCTCTTCAAGATCCTCAAGATGGATACCTGAAATTTGGATGAATGAGTGACGACGAAAGAACCCTCAACCTCGTCCGCGATTCCCATTTTTTTCAAAGGTTCATACTTCTCTCTCCCCAAATACCACCAACGCCACCCACTGCCAGTACTTCTAGCTTATCTCCGACCAACACCGTCACCACTTCTGGCTTGTCCCTCACAAACGACGACACCCACTGCCACTCATCCTCTCTCTCTCTCTCTGGGCGTCCCTCTCTTGACAGCATTGCCACGGTCGTCCGTCAACAAAGGGAGATCTGGAACTGCATTCCCAAGCTTGACAACGGAAAATGACTCATTTTGCCCTAATTTTCAGTCTTCATGTTAGGGTTGCAAACAAGCCGAATCAAGCTGAGTTTTAGAATGTTCGGCTTCGTTCGTCAAGTTTTTAAATGAATTCCAGTCGAGTTTGAGCTCAAGGAAAGTTGGACTACTTGAGCTCAAGCTCGACTGGAATTCATTAAAAACTTGACGAACGAAGCTGAACATTTTAAAACTCAGCTTGATTTGGCTTGTTTTCTGAAATCAGTTGCCTTATATTTTACGGAATAGTCTTAATTTCCTGATTTATTGTTTAGAGAAATTGTAGTGTATAAGTGAATTTAGTTATCTTGATAAAGCGTTTGCAGATTACATTTTTATAAGTTGTCAATGTATGTGCATAAGTTGCTTGTTGAAATGTCAAGCTGAAGAGGTTAGATATCGCATAGCTTCTGTACACCAAGGCATTGAATTTTGCCGAAATAGATTTGCAGGAAACTCTTTTGTATGCATTATCAATTCAGAAAGTCTAACTGCTGCTTCCTAAAGCCAATGTTGTGGTTTTAATGCTTGTTTGCAATTTCAATTTCCAATTGAAGACATCACTACCATTTTTCATATTGGTTTGTTAGCTAAGTTAATTTCGCATCCATTGTTTCCAATTATTGAGCGTGTTTCAGATTTTTGAAAATTACTTGTTTTTAGGGTTGCAAACAAGCCAAATCAAGCTGAGTTTTAGAATGTTCGGCTTCGTTCGTCAAGTTTTTAAATGAATTCCAGTCGAGCTTGAGCTCAAGGAAAATTGGACTACTTGAGCTTGCCTAGTTGAGGTTTGCGAGCCTAATCGAGCCAAATATTGTTAGGTCCAAATTTAGTTCATTTATTTAACAAGCATAAATTGAGGCTCAGATTCGGTTCGTTTAATATCCAAATCAAACTTAAATGAGTTTTTTATCAAGTCGAGCTTCGAACAATTCAATGTGTTTCTTGTTTGGTTCATAGGGCTTTTGGTCAAGACATATAGTCCTCAAATTCTTAAGTTTCTCCTTTTGCATTACCATCAACTTCTTGCATGAAATCAGTTAGCTTCCCTCTCATTGAGAAAACATATGCAGACTTGCGTTCAAGCATGAAAAGAGTGACAAATTACAAAAAAAAAAAAAACATAGGTGTGAATTTCAAGCGGGATCCGCATTTGATTGAGAAAACAAAATCTAACAAATTCCATTATCATCACGCAAGAACACAAAATACAACAGATTTCCCTTTTGTTGGAACCGCACTTGGCTGAGAAAATCAAAAAACTGCATCAGACCCATAACGTTGGTCCCCAGTACTTGCATGGAAAGTCTAAAAATTGAACTAAGTAAACAAGAAACTCAGAGGCAAAAAATATGACTGCCAAAACCAAATGAGACTCTGTTCTCATTGGAACATCTCTACTAGAATTCTTGGATCTGCAAATCTCTAACGAGGAGTTAGTATAGTTGTTTGGTAGCTTGTAGTAGGATGCTTTTTTTTTTTTTTTTGTGTAAAGCAATCTGTATAGTGGGTTTTGCACCTTGTATTTTTTCAGTTTGGTTGGTTATAAAGTCACATTTATCCAAAAAAAAAAAAACCCAAATGAGAAAACTGCTGAATCTGCGGAGAGTAAATTCACTCATGGATGGGTCTTGAAGCTCAAGAATTGCTTGTGGAATCGCCATTGGTCTCTCCATCATTCATCGCACCTTGTGCTTCCTTTGTTTTCTTTAATTTAGCTCTTGCAAAATCTAGAGAAGAAGTTAGAGGAAATTTGTCATGCCAGATGCATCAATGGAAACAGAGGAGGGAGGGAGAGAGAGAGAGAGAGAGAGAGAGAGAGAGAGGGGTTTGTCGATCTTGGAGTCGTGGAGGAGGTTGAGGGTTCTTACCTCCCATGGATAGTCTTCTTGTGGGTTTTGAATATCTTGATCTTCTTCTTTCGCCGTCACCCATTCATCCAATTTCAGGTAGAGAGAGAAAGAAGTGGTGGCAGTGAAGTTTTATGAAAGAAAACTGGGAATTTCAAAATTTGGGAAAGTAAAATTTGGGAAAGTAGTTGACGGTCAAATTTTGGGGAGTAATTTGAACGGGAACTGGAGCAAAGCTGCAAAGTGGAGAAGTGGGAGCCACATGGTAGGACCCACAATGCCAAGTAGGATCTTTGTTGTCTTCTTTGTGCACTTTTTTACTAATAGCATTTCTCGCCCATGATCTTAAAGGGGGTATTACTAATACCCCTTCAGTAGCCCCCATCCAAACAGGCTCTTTAGTCCATTATCAAATTTAACAATTTCTACCTCCACATTGAATATTTTTGCATTCCTAACCAAAACCCCCCATAATACACAATGCACATTTGTCTAATAGCAAATGAGTTCCAATCACGTATCCCACCACACCAAATTATTCGTCATGATAAGATGATTGCAATGTGGGGTATTTTTGAGTTATTTAGTTTTGGTTATTGGTAAAAGTTGTTAAGTTTGGTTATGCAATGAGTGAAATTTAATCATTTGCTTAAAGACTTGTAATTTGGCTTATTACAATATGTGGTGTTTTTTTTAGCATTGTTATTAAATTTGTTTATTCACTTATTTAACTTAGGGCTCGTTCCGGAACTAAAAATAAGTACTTATTTTTTAAGAAGGCAATTTCAAGCTAAAAAATAATATGTTTACGCAAGGAACTAAAAATAAATACTTATTTTTTAAGAAGGCAATTTCAAGCTAAAAAATAATATGTTTACGCAAATAATTTTTCTAGCAATATGGGTCTTGTTTGATAGGTCTTATCGAGATCTTTTATACGGTACAAAAAAAATAAAAAATTATTTTTTATTTACATTGTTTTTTAATTTAAAAATGTGAAATAAATATTTATTTTTTAACAAGGTGTTCTGGAACAGGGTCTTAGAGGTTGTTCCACTTTTTCAAAAAGTAACTTTTTGAAAAAATAAATAAATTTCAAAGTAAAAAATCATGCGTTTACGCAAATAATTTTTCACCAATATGGATCTTATTTGATAGATCTTATTGAGATATTTTAAAAGGTGCAAAAAAAATTAAAAAATTATTTTTCATTTTTGTTATATTTGAGTTTAAAATTATATTTTTTAAAAAAACATTTTTAAAAAAAGCGAAACGGAGCGCTATTACAATCGGAAATTACGCAGACAATTGAGCATGGAGAAACGCCGCATCCTGGGATAATGCCTCATTACGCCCTATTAACGGAATAAGGCGAAGGGAGTTGTTATCCAATATCCATATTCAACACCGGTCAATATTCTCTCGTTGGTTAATTATTGTAGGCACGAGACAAATACTTCATTATAGTATGATTCTAGGTTGTCAAGGTAGATCTGAAAATCGGACAGAGGGAGTGTGCTGCGCAGCCCCGTGCTGTGCAGCGTGCTGCGCGGTCTCTGGCGCCGCCTTGCCGGCATCGGTTCGATGATCGGAGACGTCCACTGCGTAGAGCTCGTCGAATACTACAAGTGTACCAAAAATCAACCCGATCAAATAACGTTAAGTACTTCATCGGAATACATATAACTTAAAAAAAATGAATCTTAATGGATACGAAACACTGGATCAAAACCATTGAATCCATTCTTTTTGAATTATATGTGTTCCGATGAGACACTTAACGATACTTGATCGGGTTGATTTTTGGTACACTTGTAGTATTCGACGAGCTCTACGCAGTGGACGTCTCCGATCGTTGAACCGATGCCGGCAAGGTGGCGCCGGAGGCCGCGCAGCACGCTGCGCAGCACGGGGCTGCGCAGCACACTCCCCGGGTCCCTGAAAATCCTAGCTCACTTCTCTCTCTCTACAATTGTGCTCCTCCTTTTCTCCAATATTCTCTCCCCCCTTTCCGATCTTCCTTGTCCTTCTCTCTGTTTCGCCTTCTCCTTTTCTCTTTGAGAATAAATTCTGTTCGGCGCCGGCGGACAAGGGGGTTTTCCGCCACCTTCAGTTTGGGCCCCACCGCACGTTTTTTTAGTAATCTGAACCGTGCATTTTGTAAGGCCCGCAAAATAATGTATTCACACAAAAAATTAGCTTGTTCGGATATCGATAAGTGTGCCAAAAGTTGAGTTTTAGCCGGAAATATGGCCGGTATGGATCTGTCATCTGTTTTTTAAGTTAAACTATCAACGGTAGTTCATTCATTCTTCTTAAACTCAACTTTTGACATACCTATCGATATCCAAATGAGCTGATTTTTCGCGTGAATATATTCAGGGGCGGACCCACCTTGGGGCACGTGGGGTCACGTGCTCCCACGCCCTTTTTAAAAATTTTTTTTTCCAGATTTTGTATGTGTATATATATATATATAATATGTCCTACATGTATAAGAAGTAAATGGGTGGCGCAAGGGTAAGTGGCCCTCTCCAGGAAAGGAGCAGCGCGGGTTCGAGTCACCGGTCCTCCAGATTTTTTTCATTTTTTCCCAAAATACATTGGAACTCCCACTCCCCATCGTCTCCAATCTAAGTTTTTTTGTTTTTTATTTTCAAAATACACTAGAACTCTTTTACAACCATTGTTTCTCCTACTCTCCAACATCTCCAATTATTTATGTAGTACTCAATATGAATCCACACATTGTATTTGTATATTTTGGTCCCTGAAATTTGTATTTGTAGAGTTAATAATAGGAAAATAGATTATAAACATGTGATAATTTTTTTTTAACTCATATAGTTAAGGTCCGCAATTTGCCCAAGTAGCTTTTATTAAAATGCATATGTACTTTAAAATTATTACATGATCATGAATGCTACAATTATTTTGGTGTGAATGTGCTTAACTGTAACTCATATATTACCGCGTTACAAAGAAAATTGGTGCCCCCACTATGTCCAATTCCTGGGTCCGCCACTGAATATATTATTTTGCGGGTCCTTTATGATGAATGGTTCGGCTTACCCAAAAAAAATCACGAAAGAGGCTCACGGGGTGGCAAAAAACCCCATCTTCCTCCGCCTCGGGAAAGAAGTTCTCTCTCTCTTCTTTTATACGAGTAATAAAACCCCAGAATTGTGCTTCATGCTCATCCACTGTGCTGCCATGTGTCCCATGTCCACGTGCAGTTTTCCCGTTGGTGGTTTTTGGCAGTTACTTCCAGTCGTGGAGTCAACATGGGTTTACCGCCTTAAACCATGGAGAAGATAGGATAATGGGGCCATTAATTAGATAATTCTTCCATAACCAAAAAAAATGGTTAACCATTAATCCCAATTTTCTAAGGACCATTTCACCTCTTCCTTGAAACAAGGATAAAAAAACAACTTTAATTTCCTTTGTCCCCATTTCCAAAATAGTGGGTTTCCCTTTTTCTTTCAAAAATAATTAACCTCGTGGCACATCAAAAATACTTAAACATGACCAACAAATGGAGAATTTTGGGGTGCACCTCCTTGGGTCTCGACTAAAAATTACCCACACACGGCGGCCCATAATTTAGTGCCAAATTTGGGTACAAACAAAAACACACAAAGTTGAACTTTCAAGTCTGACTAATTATGAAAACACCAAGTGTGTGAGTTTCCATGTGAACACGGATGTGTTCGCGTAATTGTTAATGGAGTATTGAGGGGTTATCTGAGTTGGTTAAAGTCAGAGATAGGGGTGTAGATGAGTCGAGCCGAATCGAGTTTTGACAAGTTTGAGCTTGGCTTGAGCTTTAACGAACCGAGTTTAGTCATTTATTAAACAAGCTTCTTTAATCGATTCGAGCATTTCGTAACGATCCGAGCTTTTGTCGAACGAGGCGAGATTCACTCAGCTTATTTAGTAAACGAGTCGAAAACTCGAGCTCGAACTCGGCTCGTTTACTATCAAGTCGAACCTTAACGAGCCGAACCGAGCCGCTCGGTTTATCTACAGCCCTGGTCAGAGGTACGCTCTCCCAACCCCCACTTTGAGTCCTAAGGGCCTGTTTACATCCTAAAATATGCCACCAAATGAGAAAAGAATACGTGGCACCAAGTAACATGGTGACCAATCAGAACATGTCTCAATTAGACCCGAGATACAGAGGATTACGGAGTTTTAATGATGATGTTATTTTAGTACTAAACGGTATTGTTTTGATTGGAACCGACGACGTTTTGTTATCAAATAAGGATGATTTTAGGAATGGTGGAATTTAACCATTGATTAATCCTAAGGATCATCGAACGGTGCCACTACTACCTCGATTTATAATGGAAGTTAGACGCGATTGCAGGGAATTATTTAGGCCAGTCGTGTGACATTAACCCATATTGCATAAAAACAGGAATACCACGATCCAGGAAGCAGCTACGAACACCATTGTCAAGCATGAAGAGAGAGAAGAATTCTGGAAGTATCAAAGTAACCGTTCGAAGGCCCCTCTTAACTGTTTTGAGGGGAAAATGGGCAGTTCAAGCAAAACGTGGGATTAACGTGAGAAATGGAAATCGAAGGCAGACTTATCGTCTATAAATAGAAGAAGCAAGTGAAGAGAAAAGCCCCTGACAAAAATTCATATCATCTGACAATTCATACAAAATGATTGCTCAGAGATTTATCGTAGATTAGTGTTTAGATTAGTTTAAAATAAGATCTTTTTGTAAGTTGAAGGTTTATTTGCATGTAAGATTACTTTCGATTAAATTCAAGTTATCTTATTTTCTTTTAAGTTTTTTTTTACCAAAGCATAGTCGTTTGTAAGTTCACTTTCGATTGAATTCAGTGTGCTTATATTTCTGCATTATTCTTGATAGAATCTTAAGAGTGTTTGCATATAAACTTATCTTTGATTAAATTCAGGTTTGTTTGTGTTCAATCATCTTTTCTGATTCGAAGCGCGTCAATCTTTTATTTGATTGATACTTTAAGGAAAAATCCTCTTAATTAAGGTAATCGAACGGATAACACAGTTGCCTGATTTAAATTAGTTGTTTCAAATCAATTTGAAAAGAATAATTCTTTTCTGAAGTTATTTCTTTTCTGGCACGCCCGCACACAATCATTTGTCATTTGATTGAGCTAATTCAGCCCAAATAGGGTCATCCCATGGGCTCCCATAAGAATGTCCACAGGTTGGTGGGAGCTTTAAAGATTTTATTACGTGGTGCGCTTAAATTGATCCAAATACAAGCTATGTTAAAAAAAAAAGAAAAGTGATTTTGTTTGCACAAGAATTATGGTAAAAAGAACTGCGGTGCCAAAGTCATTTCTCACGCTACAATCTTGTGCTCTTTTGAGAAAAAAAGTTCCCCATAATCACAGGACTCAAAGTAGAGTTTCCTCCGATAGCAGGGGGGTCTCCCACTCAGTCTCACTCTCCCCACTATCCCATCGGCACCCATGGCCAAAACCACCACCATCCCCACCAAACCGTTTCTATTTCTCAGAGACAAGTCTCCCTTCATTGCAGCCGCAGTTGCTTCTCTTCTAATCCTTTCTGCCTTATGGTCTTTCATTAAACCAGCACCCTCCAGTCCCACCGCCACACGCGGTTGCGCCACCACCACCACCGAGCCGCGGGATACAACATTCTACGACGACCCTTCACTCAGCTACTCCATTGGGTCCCCGTTAAAAAACTGGGACGACAAGAGACAACAGTGGCTCCATCACCACCCCTCCTTCGCCGCCGCTGCCACAGGAGTACTCATGAACCGCGTCGTCGTTGTGACGGGCTCGCAGCCGCCGCCGTGCGAGAACCCGGTCGGGGACCTCCTCCTGCTGCGGCTGTTCAAGAACAAGGTCGACTACTGCAGAATCCAGGGCCACGACATCTTCTACAACAACGCGTTCCTCCACCAGGAGATGACGTCGGTGTGGGCGAAGCTGCCGCCGGTGAGGGCGGCGATGGTGGCCCACCCGGAGGCCGAGTGGGTCTTGTGGCTCGACTCCGACGCCGTCGTGACGGACATGGAGTTCAAGTTACCCTTTGAAAAGTACGGAAATCACAACTTCGTCGTCAACGGATGGGAAGACATGATTTACGAGAAGAGAAGCTGGTTGGGTCTGAACACAGGAATCTTCTTGATCAGAAACTGTCAATGGTCGATTGATTTCATCGAAACTTGGGCGTCGCTGGGCCCCGCGAATCCGAATCACAAGGAACTGAAGGAAATCATAAGGGGCACTCTGACGGATAAAGAATTCCCCGGTGATGAGCAATCGGCTTTGGTTTACTTGATGTTGAAAGAGAAGGAGAAATGGGGGGAAAAGGTTTATATAGAGAATGGGTACAGTTTTTCTGGGTACTGGGTGGGAATAGTTGATGGGTTTGAGAGAATTGAGGAGAGGTATAGGGCCGTGGAGGCGGCGGCGAGTGGGTTGAGGAGGCGCCGGGGGGAGGCGGTGAGCTGGTGGTATGGGGAGATGAGGGAGGTTTATTTGAAGGGAACTACGGACGGGAGTGGTGGGTGGAGGCGGCCGTTTATTACTCATTTTACGGGGTGTCAGCCGTGTAGCGGGCACCACGACCCGAGTTATGGGCGCGAGAGTTGCTGGAACGGGATGGAGAGGGCGTTGAATTTCGCGGATAATCAGGTGCTTCGGAACTACGGTTTTGTGCACGATGGTTTGGGGAATTCTTCGTTTGTGTCTCCTTTACAATTTGATTCTCCGGCTTGATTGATTTGATTATCCAACGATGAAAAATGCAAGATGGGTTTGGATTGTTGTCAATTTGGGTATTCGACTCGACGTTCAGTTGTGGTTTAAAATATCTTTTGTTCCAAAATTCTTGTGCCTCTGTTCCAATGTAGTTTTCGGCCGTCGGTCAAAATGTGTAAATTTTGTTTTAATATTTTATATTTGACGGCTGAAAAATCTTCAAGCCTAGAAATACAGAGATTTTCGACACTGTCTGTTATTTAGGTTCCGAGCATATGGGTCTTGCAAAAAGTGCAGTTGAGTGCACGATAGTTACGACATGATGCGACCACATTTGTCATATTATATGACAAATTTGATCTTAAGGAAGATTTGTTTCTTATTTTAAATACAATCGTGTACCTTTTTAAAATTGCTACATTCTTTCCATCTTTTTAGTACAAAACACAAGAGGCAGCTTAGAAACACCAAGCATATTTGTTGTCCATATTTCGTGGCTTACTTTTGACTTTTGTTGGGATTGTTTTCCTTGGAAAATTGATTTTTACGCTCTATTTTGTACGCAGACCTTTCACTTTGTACATGTAATTACTAGTAACTTCATATTAAAAGTGAAATGCATGCTTACAAAAGTTAATCGTCAAAATTAGCATCATTTTCCTTATCCTTTTCATTTTTTCTTTCTTTTGGGGTGAAAACAGTTTCGGACCAAAATTCATAACCAGAACGAAAACGTAACCGAAACATAAGCCATTAGGTTTCTTTTAATCTAGTATTTTTTTTTAATCTAGCGATGAAAAAAGAAATTTTCAGATGAGGAAGTTGTTCTTAAAAATTTAAAGTAACAATTCTCAAAGAAATAAAAAATATTACACGGAAAGGGAAATAAAAGTAATAATGCCTGAAACTCATTTTTAATTTGGACGGCAACGGCCGACAACCTTCTTACCATTTGTATAGCAATATCAAATATGTAATGCATTCATCTAATGCAAAAGCGAGAGTTTTTTCTTTTCCCCGATGGTTAGAGAGTATTCAGATTAGCTTAGATGTATCTCAATTCTCTCTCTGGTCCGAACAAAGGTAGACCATCCATACCGAGACTAAGAAATTCATAAAAAATTATTTTCTTGCGGCTTGTATATATTTATATTATTTTTTATATATTTGCACATGATCATATTCAATATGGTTTGAAAAGACAACTTCAAGCAAACCATAGTTCCCTTGCAAATCGATAATTGGAACTGAATTCCTCTAGCAGCCCTTCAAATTCTTGAAACTCAAACTTTTCGAGAAGTATGATAAGAAAAAAAAATACAATTCCCTGCAGAAATATATTTGCATGTAAAGCACCATTTCAAAATGAACCTCTTATGCTACGTTGATTGTCAGTATCAGGCCCCGCCCTTGGGCAAGGCCCAAAGGGCCATTGCCTAGGGCCCTAAAAGTAGCCTCCCAAAGGGCCCTCCTCAATAGTAACATTTGGTGTTGGGCTAGGTAGGGATCTTCAAAGCCTAGATTCACTAGTCCAATTTAAGGGTTTTTGTCCTTCGGCACCTAAATTCTTTTTTTTTTTTTTTGTGTGTGGTCAATAGAAGAGATTATTTACATCATGTATAAAGTATGAAGTATAAATCTGGAATACTACATCAATTGTGAAAGTCCACAAAATAACCATGTCCAACAACTTATTAGTTAAGGAAGAAACAAAGAAAAAAAGAGAGGACAAACTACTCTAAGAAAACACCCACGAGCAGATGGAACAATTCAAAGAAAAAAAGAGAGGACAAACTACTCTAAGAGAACACCCACGAGCAGATGGAACAATTCAAACTCTTGACTTTTTAGTGATATGTAAGAGTCCTGACTAATAGAGTTAGTCCCAAGTTGATTTGCTCCTATATTCATTAAGCCCAATTTATACCCAAAGCCAAGGCCGAAAGTGCTTCACATTAACTGGGAAATTTCTTTTAAGTTTTTGTAAAAAAACAATAGCCTCGTAGGAAATTTGTTATTACTGGGTTTCAAACTTGTACATGTCAAAGAGAACACAAGGAAACACCCAAACCACTGAACCAAAGCATGTTCTACATGAAATGTGTTCTAAAACTTTTATGTATAGAAATCATCTCTTATTATTGTTTAATTATGAAAAAATTTAAGACCCCACTTGATGATTCGGCCTAGGACCCCATATACTTTGAGCCGCACGTCCCTGTTTAGACTCTTCTTTTTCTTCTGTTGTAAATGGATTTCCCATGCTGGCCGCCTAGGGTTTTTTTGTTATCTTCAACACCTACATCGGTTTGTGACATAGCCCAATTTCGCTGGCATGAGCAAGGGTAGAACGATAATATTGTACACAGGAAGCTGGAGAAACGGCAATAGGTGCACATCTTAGAATTTATATTCAACCTTGCTACTTTTCTTCAGTCATGCTACTTGCACATATACTTTTACACATATCTTGCACATACATTTTTATGGGGCCCATCTCGGATCCCACCAATATGATTTGAACCGCTCATTATTTTTAAAATAATATTTTAAGAGTTCTTTTAAAAAATCAACTCGATAGGATATCAGTAAGGGCTTTTTCAGAAATCATAGGGTGAAATAGTCTGATTCGCACTGCGATTTCTGAAAAAACCTTACCGATATCCTATTGAGTTGATTTTTTACAGAAACTCTTAAAACATTATTTAAAAAATAATGAGCAGTTCGGATCATATTGGTGAGACTCGAGGTAGGCCCCATAAAAGTGTATGTGTAAGATATGTGTACAAATGTATGCATCCTTAGCATTTTTGATAAAAAACAAAGATAAGGATCGATGATATCTAACCTTGCTACTAGTATTGTGCTTTTTGTATACTGGCAATGAGAGTAGAAATAGGATATACCATATTTGTTATATTGGAGTGCGGCGCCATTAAGGATTAGGTAAATAGCTAGCAATCACCAAATGCAATGAGAACAATACCTGAATGCCCCTTGCGGTCACACGATTATGCAAGCCCTGTATTTGGGGTGTGGCTGCAAGAGGAAGCCTTGGGGGTATCGCCTATTCCTCGAGAAATGGGTCACGACAAGTGAAAGGTCAATCTCAACCACTCTGCCAACCGTAGCCACCGCTGCTCCTTCTTGTAGCTCCATTTAATTCGATCTAGCTCCTTTCTAAACTCCTATCAATCTGAAACCCAAATCCACCATAAGACCTCTCAAATCCACATCTCAATCATTCTTGATCTTTGATGTCAAAAGATGTTGAATTATTTCTGTTCAAAGAAAAATGTTACAAGCCGTAGGTGGAGAGCGTAAAGGATGGGAGTATAGTGTATGGAAACTTCAGGTTTCGGTAATTAGGATGTCATGAGCCATAGAATCCTCCGCGTGCCCAGTTTTGTTGCTGGACAAAAAGGGTGGAGGGGGTGGTGATCATGTGTAGTAGCGATCTCGTAGGCGTGATCATGAAGACTTCGGATTTTCGGCATATCCCGTCAGAGACCAAAAGTCATAGGCCTTGTTCGTTTAGCATATTTAGTTTGTTTTAACTTTGTTTTCCAATCATTACCCTATATCTTTCTTCAATCATTACCCTATTTCTCTAATTATTAATTTCATTTATCTCTCTATCTCTCTCCACTCATTACCTATTTCTCCAATCATTACCCTATTTCTCTCTCCACCCACTATCAAAACTAAAATACCCAAATGTGCTAAACGAACATGACCATAGTTTCTACATCCCTACTACTAAAGGCCGGTGGAACATAGTTGAGCGTTGCAGGAGGACGGAGTTCGAGAGTACATGGATCACATGACATCTGTTGGGAAAAAAAGCTTTTAAAAACTTGGTCAAAATAATTTATTATGCTAATTACCTTTACTAATTAAATTGTTGGTTATGGTCCAGAGTTGGCAAACGGGCGGATCTGGACGGGTTGAAACGGGTCGTGGGTCAAATATGAGTCAAAATGTAAACGGGTTGAAACGGGTCGGGTTGAATATGGGTCAAGCCAAACCCAAACCCGCCCGGCCCGGCCCGTTTTCCTCTTATTTTATTTTATTTTATTTATATTTTAAATTTTTAATCCTTGTTTTTTTGTTTCCCTTCCCCTCTCTTCTCCCCAAACCCGCACGACCCTTTTTTTTTGGGGGGTCTCTATTCAAATTTTTTTGTATTCATTTGTTTTGCGACAAACTTTTTATCCCTATTAATTTGTCTCTACGAGAGAATCGAAAAAGTAAATTTTTTTTATATTTTACTTTTACCCTAATATTTTTTTGTAATATTCAAGATAAATCCTAACAACGGGCTTTTTGGGCTTTACTTGGATGTTTTCAAAAATATTTGGATAAAAGTCATAATTTTTTACTTTTTTGATTGGAGTGAATCAAAAATCGTAAAATAATTGTTGCAAAACGAAAAACACGAAAAAAATATTTTTCATCCGACGAACTTGCAGGGGCCAATCGATCTTAAAGAACTATTTTGAATTAACAACTATTCTAATAAATTAACATCAAAACTAATACAATTATGGAGAATTATTTGATTTGTGCAGGGTTCCGGACATGCCGGCACCACCTTGCGTGACCTCGTCCGCCCCTGGAGCTATTATTGCGGACCGGGCCTGAAACTAACGGGGAAAAAAAAAAAAAGAGGGAGAGAGAGAGAGAGAGAACAGGCCTGAGTTGTTTTTTTTTTTGATCCGACGGGCCGAGTTGTTTGATTTCGTTTCGTTAAAGGGAGAAACGGCAAAAAGTCAAGGGGAAATAGTCATGTCAGGTGAATTAAGTAGGAGGCTTTAGTTGTTTGGGCCTTTTGCATTTCAACCCATATTGAACCCATTTTTAATCCATATAAATTCATGTAAATATGGGTTTATATGGGTTCAACCCATAACAACCCATTATATAATATGGACAGATTGGGTTGGGTTATAAGTGGGCGGGTTTGGACAAATTTAAAAATATGGATTGTGATTGTCACATCTAGTTATGAAGAATAAATATTTGTAACTCCTTATCATTATAGAATGCATTTAGTTCCAATTATATGCAATGATTAAATTGCATTTGTGGTTGGTTTAATATAAAAAGGTACTCCCTCTGTCCCTTTTCTAGAGTCTGGTATTCCATTTTGGGCTATCCCTTAATAAATGTCCATTTTGTAAAGTTAGTGGGTAAAAATTGGTGCATTGTCTATTTTGTCCCTAAAAGTAGATTCCATTTTGAAAAGTTAGTGAGTAAAAATGTAATGATGATGGGTAAGTAGAGAAAGTGGAGGAAAAAGTTGATGTGAAAGGTAAAATGACGATGTCTTTTTAATAAGTTGGAATTACGAAGCAGGACACTTTAAAAGGGACGGAGAGAGTACGTAGTTGGTGTAAAAGATGGTAGTGATTTCGAAGATATATTTTGATCAAATATAAATATGGTACACCATACACATATTCTAAAAATATCTTGCATATTGAGCACACGGGTAGTTCTTGGTTTACGGAGAAAACTTTAGCAGCACACAAAGTTTCCGATGATCGTTTTATTTTGGAAGTGGAATGTCACATAATTCGATGCAAGCGGGGACATATCTTCTCTTAAGACAGCGGTTTACGCGTGACTGGATATAAGTTTTCTATATTCTCCTATTGGCCTGTTTGGATGGGGTATTGTGAAGGGGGATTATGTTATACCCCTTTTTAACACCTGGGACCCACTGTAATACCCCGTTTGGCAGTCAAAAGGGGAGGGGGTATTCCCTTCACCCGGTGTTCCATTGTACCACCTAATACTGCCTGAGGGGGTGTTGGCGATGGGCTCCCTTCGACCAGTCGCTATGTAATCCCCCCAAATCTCCCTCTTTTTCGGACGAATCTACCCCTCCTAATCCCCCTTTCCCACCCCGAGGTGCCCATTTTCCTGTCACAATTCTTCGCCGCACTTGTTCTTCGAAGAGACGAAGGTTTGTGGCGATTTGAGTGGTTTTCGATCTGAGTTCGATTCTTCGCCGCACAATGAGGTATGGGTTTGATTTGTTTTTAGTTTTTCTGTTCCTACTCTTCCCGCACTCTCTCTGTTGGTATTTCGATTCAGTTAGGTTTAGGTTCGATTTATGCATTTGGGTTGCATGGGTTTTGGATTTTATTTCAAGTTTTGTAGGTTGAAATTGTAGGTTGAAGGTTAGGTTTGATTTTGGGCGGTAGGGTTTCGATTGGTTGAATGCATGGGTTTTGGATTTGTTTCAGATTTTGTAGGTTGAAGATTATGAAAACCAAACCTCAGATCTTGTTTTTTTGGTTACTTTTACACAGAGTACCAAAGACCGTACCAAATAGACCGTACCTCAAAGTTTTCGGCATTGCATGTAGATGGGACCTCCATATTTCTCCCATGGATCCCTAAAACAACCAAAGGAACAAGAAAAACTTCTAAAATCAGACTCATCGCAAATGGGTATGACACCGAATAACGAAAAACATCTCATTTTTGAAGCGCACGTGTGATTTGCTTAGACTCCTATTTGTTGGAGAGACTCGAGAAGCACCAAGTCAATAGCTTTGTCATTTATGTGATAATGGCCACGTCAATGAGAAGCCACACCTGTTTCTGTCCTTTTATTCCTTGCTGTCATTAACTTGGTGTGCCTATTGGGAATGAGCATTTGATGTCCATTTGTACTTATAACATTAGTGGGGCATCCAGGCAAAGCCAAATCGTATAGGGTTTAGGGGATGTGGTGGTGGAAGACTGGTAGTAGAGTTTTGCTATTTTTTTTTTGTGTTTGGACCATGATGGCATTTGCCAAGGGCAAGTGTTTTTGTACCTCTTATTTGCTAGTACTCGTACAAGTAGGCTATATTTGATTGATAAGATTAGTTAGCCGAATATTTACGACCCCCGAAACAGTTTATGGGCTGGATCACCATTTTTCCTTCACGTTTATGAATATCCCACTTCGTAGGAGTAATTCAAAAACCAAATTAAGGTAACCCTACAAGAAATCAAAACCCATTTTCCTTTGTCAAGAACTGACTCCAAGCTTAAATTTTTGCTTAAAGTGTTCTTCATAACTGGCTTTCAGATTGGGTAAGTCCTAGTGAACCCTTTTATATATGCTTAAATTGAAATGTAAGGTTCATAGGTTTTCATAGCTTACAATATTCAAATAAATAAATTTTCTGTATACCTTGCTTTCTTTATAATCTTTTAAGTTACAAAGAGACTTCCTTTACAATAATTATTAGGTTAGGTGAATACTAGCTTTCATTCATCAATATATATTGTGGTACTTATCAAATAAATGATACAAGTAATCTAGCTTTCATTCATGAATAAATATGTTGCTACTTATCAAACAAGTGGTACAAGTAATCTATAAAAGTATGATAGGCATTATCTGCTTTTCTATTAGTGGAAGCCAAATGCTACCACCATTTTGATTATCTATTGATGCTTGGCTGCTTTCATGTGATATGTTGTACACGTTCGTGGTATGAGTCTTTACGATTTAGTTAAATCTATGATTTGGAAATAGTGTCACCTATTTATGCCTCAAACATAACCTCACATCAGTCAGAAACAACCCCATTGTTTATGTTGCGACCCTTATTTGTGAGCCATTATTTAGTATCTTGCACTTTACTCGGGTTGATCATTATTATTTAGGATCCGAAGATTAGGTTTTCATAAAAAACCCTAAACCTTCTAAGTGTTTTTTAGGATGCCAAGATTAAACAGAAAACAAAAAAGGAGAAGAGAAGAGCAAGAGGGGTTCATGGCATTACATGCCATTATTAACGCTGTGATTGGTGTTTTTCGTCTCTACTTGTTCATCACGTCCACGTTTCGCCGTCCGGAGCCTCGTCCGGAATTGTCACCGAATTCGGACTTTTACCGGTCGCACATAAACAATATCAATAGGCTTGTACGGGGTAATGACGTGGACTGCCACAAGCAATTGAGGGTGAATAGGCATACTTTTTTAAGACTTTGTTGTTTAGTCCGAGGTGTTGGGTTAGGGGACTCACGAAACGTATGTCTTGAGGAGAGGGTGGCAATATTTTTGTTCGTCCTCTCTCACTGTATGAAGCAGAGGCGTACGAAATTTGATTTCTATAGATCTACTGAGACAATAAGTAGGCCTTTCAATGCTGTACTCCAAGCTGTCTTGCGCCTTCACCGAATGCTCCTAGTGACGCCCGAGCCTGTACCTGTAAACTACCATGACACTAGGTGGAATTGGTTTCAGGTATATTCGTGTTCAGTTGTTCCTATTTCTTACATTCTAAAGCTTTCCCTGTAGTTGGCCATATTCACTTACGTTTTAATAATCTTGTCCAAATATGTCAGAATTGTCTTGGGGCATTGGATGGGATGTACGTCCCAGTAAATCCCCCGGCCGTTGACAGGGCACGATATAGGTCAAGGAAGGGTGAAATTGTTACAAATGTCTTAGGTGTTTGTACTCGGGACCTAAAATTTGTCTATGTATTGTTTGGTTGGGAAGGATCGGCCACTGACTCTAGAATACTTGGGAACGCCATGGAAAGACCCCACAGTCTCAGAGTCTCCCATGGTATGTTCCATATCCTAAAGTCATATTTCCTTTCAGTCCATTACAATTATCCACCCATCAATGTGTTGTTTTCCATTGGTTACAGGACATTATTACCTTGTTATTACTGGCTACACCAATGGGAATGGTTTTTTAGCCCCATACCGTGCCCAACGATATCACATTAACATTTGGAGGTAAGGTCATATGCCAACAAGCAAAGAGGAGTACTTCAACATGAAACACTCCGCCACTAAGAATGTCATTGAGAGAAGCTTTGGGGTTCTCAAGATGCGATTTGCAATTTTGAGATCTCCCTCCTATTACCCGATAAGGACTCAATGTCGTATCGTGTCGGCATGTTGTCTTCTTCATAATCTAATTGAGAGAGAGATGCCTAATGATCCAATTGAACACGAGTACACAGCGTGGAAATAAGCACATATCAACGATGTCCCTGTTGATGACCACATTGGTGCTGTAGAGGGTTCCAATGAGTGGACCGCAGGGAGGGATGCTCTTGCAACAGCCATGTATAACCAATGGTTAGGCAATGGTGGGGGACAAGTGGAAGGCATCCTTCCTTGATTGTATTTGATTTCGTTGTGTTTGCCGTTGTAATTGTACTATTTGTAACTTATTCGTAACTTTTGTCGTTGAACAACTTGTAACGTACTATTGTTTTTCATGCTCTATTCATAACTTTAGTTTAAGGTCCTACTTTTACAATACTTGTACATATTTAAATGCATGTGCAGTAATGGCCACTAATGAAGTTGAAGTAGTGGACGTGGAAGGGCCGTCCAAGCAAAAACGTAGGAGTTGGAGGAAAGTTGAAGAGGATGCACTAATGAAGTGCATGTTGAATGAAGAAAGGGATAAGTGGAAGTCTGAGAATGGCTTCCGAACGGGTTATTTCACCCACTTGCAAAAGGAGTTACAAAAAGTGCTTCCGGGGTGCACCCTTCAGGCAAACCCCTACATTGACTCCAAGGTCAAGCATTGGAAAACCATATGGGCTAGATTAGTTGACATTACAGGCCTAAGTGGTTTTGGGTGGGACGCTGTCAACAATCGCATTGACGTGGAGCAACCCATTTGGGATGCGTACGAAAAGGTAACTCCCAATTTTCAATTCCAATGCTTTAATTGAATATTAAGGCATGAGAATGCCTTACTAAAAGTGCCAATATTTGTGTAGGCCTATCCAAAAGAGGCCAAAGGCTTGTACGGAAAGTCTTTCTCGTACTTTGAGGATTGGCAAAGATTATTTGGCAAGGATAGGGCTACGGGGGTGGGTGCGGAAGATTATGACGAAATGGTGCCCTCGGAAGTTGCGGAGCCACACAACTCCAATGGCTTCTATGAAGCTCTATTCACTGGCTACGACATGCATCTCCCTAACACTCCCACAACTCCCGTAACTCCCATAACTCCACAACTCCTCAAGCGTTCACACCTCATGCATCACTCCCCACGTCCACTCCCCGTGGCTCAATGCCGGAGCTCCAAAGGGGAGAAAGAGGACAAGAATGGGTGAAGCGGAGTTGTCCATATATGCGAGCATGGACAATTTCTTGAAATCAGCCAATGGGCATATGGAAAAATTGGCCAATTCCTTCGGCTATGAGAAAGAGCTATCCGCAAGACGCACGATGGTCAAAGAGGAGTTGTCAAAGCTTGATATCACCTTGGCAGAGAAGTTCAAGCTAAGTGCCGTAATTGTTCAATCGGAAGAAAGGATTGACGACTTCTATGGCACGAAGCCCGAAGAGAGGCAAGCTTTGGTGGAGGCCATCCTCACCGGTGAGGTGTATGGTCCGATCTAGTGGCAATAGTAGTGCCCTTTTGAAGTGGCTTAAGTACCATTATAAACAAGATTGGTACTTGACCCACTTTTTTTGAAGTGGCTGCACGTTATCATCGTACAGATTAGGCCATTTGTAATTCGTAGGCGATAAACTAAGACCAATAGATGATGCTCTAATTTGTTTCCTATTTGGTGATGTACTCGAATGTTGTTATCGTATGTATGTTATGTCATATTATGGTAATGTGGGTCTATTATTATTAAGATTATTTTGTAATTGATAATATCTTTGTATGACAGGGTTTGGTTGATTGTGTACTACAAATAGGGCGATGATGAATAAATTAAAAATGGTAAAGATGGTAGTTACCTTGGCGGGGTAACCTTAGTTGCAGCCATGAGTAACTTTCAATAGTTTTCCATTCATTGCTTGAGCCAACATCGATTACATAATTGCTGGCTATGTTGGTGGCTATGATGATATTTTTCTAAGCCTAATGTTTGAATCACTTAACTATACTTGCACTCTATTCATGAGCGTTAATGGTGGCGATGATGAAATTGTTCTGAGCCAATGGCATCCGTTCACACTTTTGGATACTTGGGGCCTGTTTGGATGGGGTATTGTGAAGGGGGATTATGTGTGTGTGTGTTTCTGTAGCAGTTGTGTTCTGACTGGTTTCTGCATTTATGTTCTCTTCTGGTTCTGCAGTTTTGATCTGTTCTGATTTTGCAGTTTATTATAAATGGTGCTCTGTTCAGTTTTTAGCATGTTGTTTCTGCTATGTTTAGTTTGATGTTCTGAATTCCAATGGTTCTAAGTGGTTCTTAATAGGGCAATGATGAAAAAACAACAAAGTAAATGAAGGTAGTGCCTTGGCGGGGCAACTTGTGGTTGCAGCCATGCGTACCCTCGTGCAATTCTTAGTAATTTCCTGAGCTCGCTATGATTTTTGCTCTGTCCAGTTTGGGAGTTGAATGGTTTTTGCAGTTGTGTTTTGTTCAGGTCATGCAGTTGTGTTTTGTTATGGTATTCTAGTTTTGTTCAGGTTATGGACAATTGCTATACTCTGTTTTGTTCAGTTTCAGCATTCTATTTGGTTTGTGGGCTGGTATGTGCAGGATTTTTGTGATGGTTTCAGGGCTGGTTTGTGATTTCATGTATTGCAGGGATTCTGTTAAGGTATATTGGTGTTGCTGCTTTGAGTTTTGTGCAGCATAGCTGCATTTTTTGTCCAAGCAGTGCATATATGTTCTCAGCTCTGTCCAGTGTCCACCATGTTGTTGCTCATCTGTCCAGTAGCCTAACTGTGTGTGCGTGTAGGGCTATGATGAAAAAATTAATTAGTAAACAAGGTCGTGCCTTGGCGGGTTTGTGATTTCATGTATTGCAGGGATTCTGTTCAGGTATATTGGTGTTGCTGCTTTGAGTTTTGTGCAACATAGCTGCATTTTTTGTCCAAGCAGTGCATATATGTTCTCAGCTCTGTCCAGTGTCCACCATGTTGTTGCTCATCTGTCCAGTAGCCTAACTGTGTGTGCGTGTAGGGCTATGATGAAAAAATTAATTAGTAAACAAGGTCGTGCCTTGGCGGGGCAACTTTTGGTTGCAGCCATGCTTACCCTCGTGCGTTTCGTAGTACTTTTCTGAGCCCATTAAATGGTTGGACATGGATGGTTTGTGCACTTTTCTGGGTTAGGGGTGGCTGTGGGGGATGTGGAGGTGTGTGGGCTGTGTAGTTTTATGGAGAGAGTGTGTGTGTGTGTGTGTGTCTGTGTCCAAACTCTATTGGTGGCTGTTTTCACCAGTTTTGGTGCCTGTTTTCTGCAGTTTTTGGGTGACTTATGTGTAGTATTGGCTGGATGTTCCAAATATTTCGTTTAGTTCAGTTGTTGTGTGTCGAACTTGCACCAATGCGCTGCTGTGCTGCTACAGTTTCTAGACTGTTTTCCCGTTTTGTAATTGCTGTTGCTGTTGCTGTTTTGAGGCTGCTTTGTTGTCGCATTGTTTTGCCATGCTTTGGCATAGGTTTTGCTGGCCACTCCGGTCTGTGGGGTGTGTGTGTTTAGGGGAGGAGCAGGTGTGGCTTGTGTTATGGTAGAGTTTTGGCATGGTGTGTTCAAGCTGTGTCTTAACCGTGTCCTAAGTGTGTCCTACTGCTGGTGTGTTTTGGCATGGGTTTTGAGGCTGTTTTGGGCTATTTTTTGGTGGTAATGTTGCAAGCTATTTTGGGCTGTTTTTTGATGGTTTATGGCCATGTTTGGATCCTGTTTTCTGGGCTTCTTTTTCGTATACTTTATGGCTGTTTTGTGCCATGTTTTGAGATAGTGTTGAGATAGGTTTTTCGGCTTCATCTTCTTATACTTAGGCAATGATGATATAAAAGAGACATTTTTAGGCATGTCACTTTATCTTGGCGAGACAAGTTATGAGGGTCAACGGTTCAATCACCGTTCGGCAACATAACTTGTAGCCAAGTAGTGTACTATATGCCGGTAAAATATATCTGAGCCAAATACAATTTTTAAGCATACTATTAGTATTGTTTCACATTTAAATATCCTAATTATTGTATCCAAATAGATTTTCGATGGGAAGTCAAGATAAAGAAAAGTTTTGGGTGGTTTTCGTTGGCCATAAACTGGGAATATATACAAGTTGGGCGGCTGCGGAATTGCAAGTTAATAGATACGCAGGGAACTTGAAGAAAAAGTACAACACATTAGATGAAGCCGAAGAAGCATTGTTAGCATTTCATGAGGAAAGATACCGGCTCATTCAAGACATGCAGTTGGCTCAAACCCAACATCAACGGTGCTTCGACATCCATGAGTGCTTTGGAAGTTCAACATCAAACTAATCTAACAACATACTTTGTTGTAACTTTTTTATTAGGTTTCGTATGTTGTATTTTATTGGCACATCTGTTTTCTGGTTCGGAATGAAATTGCAAGTTCTATTTCACAAATTCGGACGAATTAGGTTGGGAAAGACTGTATAAGTTGTAAGAATTTCGTAAGTTGTACGTTTTATTTCATAAATCATGTGATTATATATTGGTTCGATTATTCGGTTCAAAAGTAACATATGGCTATGATGAAATATTCGTTGATTCGAAAATTCACTTCACTTCAAAACATGATACAATACATATGAAAAAACAGAAATGCACTCACACATATACATCAAACAAATTAGGAAGCCATGAAAAGGCAAATCCATTTATTTGACAACTACAAATTTATTCTTCGAACACGTGCCTTCAACTTCAACCATCTAGTTTTCCCGACGATCGAAAATATGGCCCAATCGATTCAATTTGGGAATTTACGTGTCCCGATAAAGTCTCACTTGTGGCCGCTCCTACATAAAGTAAAGAAAAACATTTATGAAAATTTAGTAAACAAGACTTCCTATAAAATTCAATTTATTGAACAAGCCTTTATATAATATTTACTTACTTGGATTAATTCCTCCCAAACTTCATATTTTGCCACAATTTTGTTTTCATTTGAATCCCACCCAAATCCAGGATGGTGAAGTATCTCGACTACGTAGAAAACATCTCGTTTCCAATACTTCATCTTCGTCAGGATATGATTTGGTTCGATACTTGCTTCGGGCAAAGAAGTTTGCATTTGATTTTGAAGATATTCCAAGTGTGCGGGTTGCCACTCATTGGGCTCGCCATTCCACATTCCTTGATCTACAAGGGTCGTAAGCTTGGAAAGTAACGTTTCTTCCTCCACCTCGGTCCAAATTCACCGTGCCATCAAAATGATTGACCAACGAAAGGAAAAACTTTTTTGCTCAAGCAATATGAGATGTGAAATGAGAAGAAGAGACATTGGAACAATTTAGAAGGAAAAAATTTACCAACCTAATTATCTAGGCACATTTTCACCAAGAAAATATATTCGTCACATGGGATTTCACCTAACAAAATTGTTGGACTCCAACTACCAAACAATGTATTTTTCCAAAAAAAAAAAAAAAAAAAAAAAACAAGAATTTAACCAAAAAAAAAAAGATTTTGATCAAATTATAACTGAGTTTTTTATTTTCAAATATTATTAAATGTGTACATTTGTTAGTAAAATTAAATATTACGGTTTCAAGTGTGCAATATTAATTATATATTAAATTATATATATAACAAAATACATAATTAAGTTTCGGACTGCACAAGGGCAAAAGGGTCATTTAACAGCTTTTTACATCATCCACCATTCCTTATACCCCCTATTAATTCTCCATCCAAACAAAGTATTACTTAATCCTCTTTCTCTAATACCTCATCCAAACAACCTACTATTTAATACCCCAATCCATAAACATCACATCAATGTGGGTCATCCCTTACTATCCAATACCTTATACTATCTAATCCTCCCTTATTACATAACACCTCCAAACTTAATCCCGCATCCAAATGAGCCCTATATCTCTACCTAAAATATTATTTCAATACTCTTAGTTTTTGTGGTTGTCTTCATTTATTTATGTTTACAGAAATTCTATTGTTTGTTTATCTCGACCTTGAAACCACTCAGAAGAAAACCATGAATCACTAACCAAGGAGAAGTGCTATGGGTACACTGCTTGTGTACACCATTTGCACACTGCCCATGTGGCACCTGACATTATTAAGAAATGGGGTCCACCCCAATATCAAAGCAGTTCAAATTTTCACCGAAATATGCCCGGGAAAATAAACCTAATACTTACCCATACCCACACCCCTAGACTTGTACTCCCATTGTTGACGCCGTCTCCTGCTCCCGCTGCTGACGCCGGCAACCACCATTAAAGCCACCTTCTCTCTCTGCAACTCCAATCTCTCTCTCTACAAAATTAAATCAGTTTGTCTAACTCTCTCCACGAAATCTAATGAAACTTGAAGAGGTCAAAATCTCGAAGAAGGCTTGATCCGGAACGGGTAAATCACTCATTTTCCCCTACTAATCTAGTAATCTTCCCCATTTTTTGTTTCTTCCTTAGGTTTCTTTGATTTTAATACAAATCAATTTCCCTAATTTTCCCCCAAAAAAATCCCCTGTTATGAGATTAAGGTTGCTTGAAAATTAGGGCTTTTCAGAAATTAGGGCTTTGAAAACCTAGAAATGGATGAAGTCATTGTTGTATCCTACTTGATTGTCATCTTGTATCGTACTTCGAATTTGCCCTATTAGGGCTTTTGGATACCTAGAACTGTAACATGGCTAGATTTCTTCCATTTTATAAAAAAAATCAGTGTGCTCTAACTTTTTAAAATTACTTCATATAATTGTTTGCTATCTGAGAATAGAGATTCATTTTGTCCTAACATCCCCATTTGATTCATGTATTTTTTGATTTACAGAGAACCAAGCTCCCTTCTGTCTTGTTTATCAATATGTAGATACGGATATTATGTGTAGATTTCAAGGCATATGTAATTTTTATTTGGGGTTATCTATGAATTAAGCTTTACATGGAATGACTTTTTGTTATTTGTTAATCAAGATTCTCTTACCTAATTGACTTGCGCGTCGACCGTGCACTTATACCTGTCGTGTATTTTTTTGGAACTCTTTACCAACATTGAAGCTAGGTGGAAGTTTGAAGTTGGATGTGTCACTAAATTGCAAGACAAAAGTTTGCAGAATGTTCATAGATATGAGAAGGACCAACCTGATCTGGATGGCAATTGATTAGAAGAAGTGGTGATCGTGAAGCTGTAGTGGTCATTGCTGTTGGATTCTGTAGGGAGATATTCTCGAACTGGTACAATTAGTATTCGAACACGTGATATACAGGAGCACGTGGTGGGTGTGACAGGGCTTATAGCCGGACAGTACGATGAACGGCGATATGGGTCAGTGACATGAGAAGTCATTAATCCAAGAAGTCTGTTCAGCTGATAAGGACCAGTTGCATGTGAAGTCATTGGTCCATATGGACTGTTCGGCAACGGGATAGCCGAACAGGGGAAGAAGTTGCCCTAAAATGTAAAGCGGCAAGAATGCTCTTGGAGTTTCCAGAACAGTGATATTCAGTAAAGGAAAGAGATCCCGAGTATATAGGATCAAGGCAAGATACCCAACGTGATTGGGATATTCGGATGTCTACGGGAAAGAGTCCCAAAAGGACTAAGCTATCATACGGACAAGGGAACGAGAATCCAAGGGATACTAGGTTTCCTATACGAGATAGGAATCCTAGGGCACCAGGGACGCTTGGGCAGCAAGCATCTGTGAATCTATAAATACGAGGTAAACCTGGAGGTAAAAGGTACGCAATATCTAGCATTCATATTACTTTCCTACTAATAATTAGGGTTTGAAAACCAGTACGTGATACTAACTTTGGCATTGGAGGGCCTTTGCTACGAGAAGCAAAGGTGCGCTCACCCCTCGTCTGATTTGCAGATTAGAATTCCGACGACGAACTAGGGTTCCGGTGTAGAGGCACGTGAAGCCGTTGCAGTTCGGTGTCATCCAGAGCACCAATTGTTTTTATCCCCCTACAATTGGCGCCGTGTGTGGGAAACGAATAGACTTTCTGAAAAAGTTCTAATGGAAGAAGATCCAGCCACGCCGTTCAACCCAAAGGACCAGTTAAGTGCTGGAGGAGATAAATCTCCACCAGGTGCTCCGAAAAAGCCCACTGGTAGGCAGGGCAAGACGACCACGGGCTCCACGAGAAGGAGCAAATCCCACCGAAGAGAAGCGTCGGTGGAGCACTCAAGGAGCGTACATAACAGCGAAGATGTCCTTGATAAGAAGATGAAGGAAATCGATGAGTACGCTCGTTTGATTAGAAAACGAGAGTACGAGATACAAGAATTGCAACAGGTACGCGAGCACCCAGAAGATTCTGGACTCTCAAGGAGGAATTCTGAGAGAGATAGACGGACTCTGGTAGTCCATAGGCAGGCTCGTTCACGAGAAAGAAGGAGCAGAAGTCCTACTATAAGGCGATACAAGGCTTTTCCACGAAAAAGGAGAAACAGAAGTAGAAGCCGAACACCGGAAAGACAAAGGGCTTCTTCACGGAAAAGGAGGAGTAGGGATCGAAGTTCCACCCCAGAGGAAGAGGAAACAAGGAAGCATCGGGACAAGTACGAGAGACCTGATGCTGACTGGGCCAAAGCTACGGCTCACAAAACAAAAGAGTTTGAGGATGGGACAGTAACTGCCCGGGAAGCAGCGAGAAAGGCCCTAAGCAACATAACAGCTTCCCCCTTCTCAAGAAGGCTACAAGAGGCTAGGCTGCTGAGCAGAGTGAAGCACGGTACATTCATACTTTACGAGACAAACGTGGACCCCGTGGCTCACATACAGCATTACCAACAGGCTATGTTCATGCATGAGGGGGATGAAGCCATCTTATGCAAAATGTTCCCTTCAAGTCTTGGCAAGGTGGCCTTGTCCTGGTTTCATAAATTGGCACCACGATCCATACGAGGATGGAGGCAGTTGGCGGAGGAATGCACTGCTCGGTTCTTGACAAGCAGAAAGGCCCCAAAACGTTTGAGAGTCTGTCCACCATGAAACAGGCGGAGAACGAGCCGATCAGAGATTACGCCAAGAAGTACTGGGAAACTTTCAACGAGATTGAAAGCTGCAGTGAGGAATATGCCATAGCAACCTTCAAAACTGGTTTGCCTGTTCGGGGAGAACTGCGTCGCTCACTGAATAAACATCCGGTGGCCACGTTGGCTAAACTGATGGAACGGATAGAACAGCACGCCAGAATGAAGGATGACATACTCCGCGAGGATGGCAGGATCGTCGCCGAGCAGACAAAGGCACCTACCAAAAAGGTGGATAAGCTAGAGCCTAAGACTTACAGAGAGAGGAAGGAGTATGGGCAGGCTAAGAAAGAGCCGTATAAGGATAAGCAAGCACCTGACCCCAAATCTTTCTTTTCTGTCACAACGGTTTGGAAGGAACCAATCTATAGGATTCTTTATCGAATAAAGAATCAGCCATACTTTAAGTGGCCCCCAAGTTTAGGCGGAGATAAAGATGCAAAACGTGCTACGAATCAGCACTGTAGCTACCATAAAGATTGGGGCCAAATGACTGAGGATTGTGAGATGTATAAGAGACACCTTGACGATTTGGTCTTTTGGGGTTATCTCAAGGAATTTATCCAGGAGGACCCAAAGGAAAAAGGGAAAGCCATGGAACTGGATTACGAGCAGAATCCTAAAGGAGTAATCCATATGATACATGGGTTGGCCGCACCTTATACGAGAAATGAGGTTTGGCTATTACAAAGGCAGGTTAAGCACGATCAGCATGTGATGCGATTGGAAAATAAGAGAGGGCGAGAGAGTGGTGTATGCAATGAAAGCATAGCATTCACAGATGATGATTTGGGAGAAGTCCAGGTACCCCACAATGATGCTTTGGTCATAACCCTACGAGTTAGGGAGTATGACATTGAGAGTATTCTGGTGGATTCGGGGAGTTGTACAGAGGTGATGTATTACGATGCATTCAAGAAGCTGGGGCTGGCTCAAACGGATTTGGGGCAATCCACAACACCCCTGATTGGGTTTGGTGCAGAAGCAGTCTGGCCCCTCGAAAAAGTAACACTACCTATTCGGGCCAGATCAGTTGTCTTGAGGACAGATTTTCTGGTCGTAGATGTTCCTTCTTCCTATAATGCAATTATAGGAAGGACCTGGTTACACAAAATGAGGGCAGTCTCCTCAACTTACCACCAGATGGTGAAATTCCCAGGATCCAATGGGATCGAAGTAATTAGGGGCAATCAGAAAGTGGCCCAACAGTGTCTGATTTCCATCGTCAAGAGAGCTCCGAAGGCCCACCAAGTTCATACACTGGAAGTGCCAGATCAACCAACTATCGAGGATGTTGGGAGAAGTCCAGCAGAAAAGGTGGTCGAAGGTCTAGAGAAAATTCAGATCAACGAGACTGATCCTGAACGATATTGTCTAATTGGAGAGTCATTGCCAGCAGATGAAAGGGCTGAATTGATTGGATTCCTGAAGAAATATGTCGATGTATTTGCATGGGTCCCGGAGGAGATGCCCGGGGTTGATGCGAATGTGATTTGTCATCATCTAAACGTTGACCCCCAGCATAAGCCGATTATCCAGAAAAAGCGAAGGTCCACCGTACAACACGTGGATGCTGTAATCGAAGAGGTTGATCATTTGCTGTAGGCCAAAGCAATACGTGAGGTTTACTACCCTGAGTGGTTATCTAACACTGTAGTGGTAAAGAAGAAGAATGGGAAGTGGCGTGTCTGTGTAGATTTCACAGACCTAAACAAGGAGTGTCCAAAGGATAGTTTCCCTCTTCCAAGAATAGACTAGTTGGTTGACGCCACTGCTGGATACGAGCGAATGAGTTTCCTCGACGCATATCGGGGATGTCATCAGATTGCTATGTTTGGACCTGATCAAGAGAAGACTTCTTTTATTACACCACGAGGGTTGTATTGCTATAGCGTCATGCCCTTTGGGCTAAGGAACGCTGGGGCAACGTACTAGAGACTCGCAACCATCATGTTCAAGAAACTGCTTGGTAAGTCTATGGAGGTTTACATAGATGATATGGTGGTAAAGAGTCAAGATAAACAGGGACACAGAGTGGACTTAAATGAGGCTTTTGAAATCCTGAGGAGATACAAATTAAAGCTCAACGCCTCGAAATGTGCGTTTGGAGTTGGTTCTGGGAAATTCCTAGGCCACTTGGTAACCATGAGGGGGATTGAGGCCAACCCCGATCAAATTGCAGCCCTACAGAGGCTACAAAGTCCCAAAACTACGAAGGAAGTCCAACGGTTGACTGGAATGGCTGCAACACTGAATAGATTCATCAGCAGGTCAAGTGACAAGTGCAGATCCTTTTTTCAGTTATTGAAAAAAAGAGAGGGATTCGAATGGGGAGCAGAGTGTGAACAGGCCTTCCAGGACCTGAAGAAGTAACTGGCCGAGCCTCCGCTTTTGTCAACTCCACAGCTAGGTGAGTCGTTAGTTTTGTACTTAGCTGTTTCTGAACATGCTGTTAGTGCAGTCCTGTTAAGGGATTTGGGAATCGAGCAAATCCCAATTTATTATGTTAGCAAGACACTGCTGGATGCAGAGACGAGATATCTGCCCTTAGAAAAGCTTGTCCTGGCACTTAGAATGGCCACGAGGAAGTTGCCACACTACTTTCAAAGCCACAAGGTTGTGGTTTATACTGAGTTCCCTCTGAAATCACTTCTACGAAAAGCAGATTTCTCAAGAAGAATCTCAACATGGTCCATTGAGTTAAGCCAATATGATATCGATTATCAGCCACGTACGGCAATTAAAGGCCAAGTGTTGGCTGATTTGTGGCGGAGTTTTCCCCTACGATAGCACCCCTGCCTCCTACGAGAAAGGAACAGGTAATGAAGACAACACCCATGAAGAACCAAACCGAACAGGATCCCATGGAGTGGAAGTTATTCGTTGACGGATCAGCATGTAATACTGGTTCAGGAATTGGGGTGGTCCTATTTCCTACAGGAGGAGTGATGATCGAACTGTTTGTTCGGCTAGGTTTCAGTGCATCAAATAATGTGGCGGAGTACGAGGCACTCTTAGCTGGATTGGGAAGTGCGAAGACATTGAAAGCAAAACGAGTCAGGGTGCACTGTGATTCACAGCTCGTAGTTAATCAACTGTCCGGGGAATATCAGGCCCGGAATGAGAAGATGGCAGCATATGTGGAAGCAGCCAAAGATTTACTTGATACCTTCGAGAGGGTTCATATTGAATAGATAAGTTCTGGACAGAATGCCCATGCCGATTCTCTGGCATGGTTGGCTGCAGCCGTTCCAACTGAACTCAAGCGAAGGGTAGCAGTTGAGTATCTGACGGAGCCGAGCATTGGGATGAGCGTGGAGTTGGTCTTGGATGTGAACCAAGGTCCAAGTTGGATGGACCCAATTGTGGAGTTTTTACGAGATGAAATACTCCCCACTGATAAAAAAGAAGCTCATAAGATCAAAACAAAGTCTGCAAGGTTTTGGCTATCCCCAGAAGGGAAGCTCTGCAGAAAGTCCTTTACAGGACCGTATTTACTCTGCGTGCACCTTGAGATGGTGCAAAAATTTCTTCACAAAATCCACGAGGGAACGTGTGGGAGTCATGCTGGATGCAGATCCATCGCCCACCGAGCAATTACCCAAGGCTATTGGTGGCCACATATGCAGGAAGATGCCAAGGTGTATGTGAAAATTTGTGAGAAATGTCAGAAGTTCTCACCAATAATTCGAACACCAGCCGAAGATCTGGTGCCTTTGACAAGCCCTTAGCCATTTGCCCAGTGGGGAATGGACATCGTGGGTCCCTTCCACAAAGCAACTGGGAATTGAAAATTTCTGCTAGTTGCAACAGACTATTTTACCAAATGGATAGAGGCACAACCACTGGCCAAAATCACTGAACTTATGGTAGAAAGGTTCGTATGGAAAATCATCATTACTCGATTTGGGGTCCCCTATTCTTTGATTACAGATAACAGGTCCCAATTTCAGAAGAAATTCAAGGTTTCTTGTGCCCAATATGGAATACGAAACTATTATTTGACCCCGGCTTACCCTCAGAGTAATGGGCAGGCAGAGGCGTCTAATAAGACTATCCTTGATGGGATCAAGAAAAGGCTGGACAAAGCAAAAGGGAAGTGGCCTGATGAATTACCACTGGTGTTGTGGGCTCACCGAACAACGCCTAGGAGGTCTACGGGAGAGACCCCCTATTCGTTGGCATATGGAATGGAGGCTGTAATTCCTTTGGAGGTTGGTCTGCCAACCAATAGAACTGCGTTGGTCGAAAGTAGGGGTAATGACAGGCCTCTTGAAATCGAGCTTGATCTCGCCGAGGAAAGGAGAGAAAGGGCCCTGGTGCATCTAACTTTTTACCAGGAACAGCTGATGAAAAGCTATAACAAGTATGTACACCCTCGAGAGTTTGGTGTAGGGGACCTTGTACTACGAAAGGTGCTCGGCAAAACCAAGGTGGCTAACGAAGGCAAACTGGGGGCTAACTGGGAAGGCCCGTATAGGGTATCGAGATTGTGGGCATAGGGGCCTATAGATTGTCTGATCTAGACGGTAACCCAATTCCGAGGCCATGGAATGTCCATAATCTGCGAAAATTCTTTGTTTAAGAGCATTGAATTTTGTTTTAGATTGCACTACGTGATTGTGTGGGAATTACGAATAAAATTCCCTTGTTCTAGTCTTTGATTTTAGTTGCAAGGGATACAAATAACGCCCCCTTGAGTCTCAACTTATGAATAAAGTCTTTTCTTTTACAGTACATTGAGTTTTTTGGAATTTTCGTTTTAGAAATATGAAATGTGAAATTTGGTATTATTTTCCTTTTTCATATTGGGGAGCAAGGGATTGGCACGAATGCCACGTACGAATATACTTATCCTTACCAAAGGTACGAGATACTGAAAGCACGAGAGGCTTACATCTGTTTATCAATCAAAGTACAAGATACTTACGAGCAAATATGAGATATTTAGCTTAAAACTAGACATGAACAGCTTGCAATAGAGTACGAGATACTCAAAAGAACGAAACTCTTACAAAATTCTAAGTACGAATATACTCAGTAGAGTCCAAGAACGAAATACTTGGACAATAGACATAACGAGATATGTATGATTTTATCTAAGTACAAGAGGCTTAGATCTGTTTTGTGAAAGCACGAAACTAAGTATGAGGAAACTTGGGATGCATACGAATATATGCAGTTTGTTCGGATAACACTCATTTGAAAAGCAAACAGTAACATCAAGTACGAAATACTTGGGTTCTACACTTATGATTTCTTTTGACTGGAAGTTTACTAAGTATATGAGACTTATGAGTATGAGTAAACTTAAGAATGCATATGTAACGACCCTGATTTTCGGTTGTTAAAAATTTCGTTAAATATTTGAATTTTATTTGAATTTCCTTATTTTCCTCGTAAATTGTCATAATTACATTTTTAGCCCTTGAAATTTGATTTCTTTGCGCTTTAGCCCAATTGGCAAGCCTAGTTAGCTTCTAACCATCCAGTTGAAGCAACTAAACTAGGAAGCCATCTAGTCACCGTGAATGGACCGTTTTGTCCCTCTTTGACCTCTTGAACCTTTTTAACCCTAAGATTCTTGTAGTACCTTTATTTATTTTGTGTTAGGGTTTTGATTTTCCTAGATACATAAGTACATATGTATATATATTAATCTAGTACTTGGTTGATTATTTAAATGGCTTGGTACACATGTGTTTATTAGTTGTTAAAACTTAGTCATTAAGTTTCTTGGCTCAAAGTACAAAGTACCTTTTGGTTATTGTTTTCTTGTACCTTGTATGCATGTATATATATGTGTGTGTGTACCATGAGAGAGAGAGAGGGAGAGAGGAGCCGAGAGAGGGGAGAGAGAGAGAGAGAGGGAGAGAGGAGCCGAGAGAGGGAGAGAGAGAGAGAGAGAGAGAGAGAGAGAGAGAGAGAGAGAGAGAGAGAGAATTCGGCCCAAGGGAGGGAGAGAGAGAGAGGAAGGAAGGAAGGAAGAAAGAGAGAAAGTAGTACCTTGGCATTGATCTTTCTTGTACTTCAAATCCTTGGAAATATTCTTCCTAGCCAAAGAATATATTCTTCCATGGTACTTTTTGTACATCTACCAATTGTTTAATCTTGTTCACACCTCCTTGCCCACCAAGTCTTCCAAGGTTCACACTAGCCATGCAAGCCTAAAAGATTAGGCCTTGATCTTGCTAGGATTCTTGCCATGTGTCAAAATTTGAGGAAGAGTGAGAGGGAGGGGGGCCGGCCTTAGAGAGGGAGAGGGAGCTCAAGGTTTGCCTATAAATAGAGCCATTCTCTTGCCATTTGAACTCACACCTCAAGCATTTGCTCTTCCTTCTCTCTAGAAACCATTTCTGATTTTCCAGGCAGCCTACTGCCCCTTCGAAAATCCTCCGTTTTCTCCTGCTTAGAGTAGTTTTTAGAGCCAACTTCCTTCGGGAAAGTTGTAGAACACTTCGAGAGCTTCAAGTTAGGCTCAAGAACCACCCCAATCGGTTCAGAAATGACCAAGTTATCATCATCCAAAGTTCAGTGAAAATTCTGGATTTTCATTTCTAGACAGCTTACTGTCTTTTGCTTTACCCCCGTTTTTCTCCAACCTAAGATCGTTTCTAGGATCGACTTCCTTCACAAGAGTTGTAGAGGGTTTCTTGATCTTCGATTTGGACCCAAGAACTATCGTATTCGGCCAAAGATTGACTGAGTTACTGCCGTCCGAAGTTTGGTCCAGATTCGGGAGAAATTCCACCTAGCTTATTCCGCCCGACTAGTTTCGGATCAAGGTAGTTGAATCCTTACCATTTTTCCTATGTTCAAGTAGTTTAATCTTACTACTTTGAAACTCTACTTTTATTTATCGTATCAATCGTATATTGTTTAGAAGATACTTTGATCATAGATAAGGTTATCTTTTAAAAATTGGAAATGCATATTGTACTTTCAAGATATTTCAAGCATGCTATGTGGCTTAGAGTTGGATGATCTTGTTGTGTTAATTTCAATGCTTAGAATGAATGCATGTTGGTATGTAAAGTCTTACACCGCGGAGTCTTGCATGAGAACGAGACACGAGAACCGAGAAAGTTAGAAACATGACACCTAGGGTGTATGAAAAGGCATGTTTGAAAATGGTGAAATGTTTTGAAAACCGCAATGTGGCCGGACTTGCCCATTGTGTGTGGTGTGTGTGTGTTCCAATGGGAATCCGGTAAAGCGGAACCATTGTGAGGTTGTGTGCGTTCCCATGGGATCCCGGACCGGCGGAACCATGGTGAGGTATAGCTTGGTTATCCGCGGAGAGGAGCCAATGCAAATGTGTGCCAATGGGAACCCGGCGCGGCGGAACCATTGTGAGGATACTCGGGAACCCGGCGCGGCGGAACCGAGGTTGGGTGTGTGGCTTGGTTATCCGCGGTACGGAGCCAATGTCAAATGATTTTGAAAGGCTTGGTTATCCGCGGTACGGAGCCAAAGCAAATGATTTTGAAAGGCTTGGTTATCCGCGGTGCGGAGCCAATGCAAAGGATTTTGAAAGATGATTTTGTAAGTGGAAAACGTTGACACGGTCTACGACGAGTCGCGTAGGAGAAATCGGGAAATCTTGGACACCAACGTTAGATAGTGAATGTGGATGTGTTATCGTCAATTATGTGATTTCTATGATCGTTCGTTTGTAAGTTATGGGTTAGTGGGTAGGGTTTACTCTATTGAGCTTTCGTAGCTCACGGTGTTGCCTTTTGGTGACCCTGGCATATTATATTGGTGGCGACGCCGGTATAATGTGTCAGACTTCATAGATGAGCAGGGCGAGATCTTCAGCTTGGAGGCGTACGGAGCCGAGGAGCTGGCTAGGATGGAAGAGCAGGCGGAGCTGTAGATAGGAACCCTAGTTCCCACTCTTTTGTAATATTGAACTCTTGTGAGAGTTTTTGATGTAATAACGAGCTAGACTCGCTTCGTTTTTATAATAAAATGTTTTATTTAACGTTCCCAAAATTCGGGGCGTTACAGCATACGAAATGTACAGACAGTAAGTACGAGACACTTATAAATATGAAACATTTGGCTTAAAAGCTAATATAAGGAGCATATGTTAGCTACAATACTTAGAAGCACGAGAAGCTTAAACCAACGTACGAAATACTAAATTATGCATTTGAACACATGCAACAGAAAGGGAGGTATGAGATACCCACACAATAGTTCAAAACAAAACGGTTCATAGCCGAGCAGATCGAATGTTATGGAGAGAGCCAAATATCTGTGCTATTAAAAGAAAAACAAAAGAGTTGTACTGATGCCTCGCAGGGCTCAAATAACTACGGTCACGCAGGACCAGCAATGTGTTTGGAGGAGTTGAGTGGGAATGAGATTACCTGCCAGCTCGTTCAATCCAAGTTCTGGATTTCTGGGGGAGTGTTATCTGCAACCTCTGTGCTAATATCAGCAGCAGCATTCTCCTCCATGACGATGGCTTCATTGGTCATCTCCTGAACTGTTGTATGTTCAACCACAGCATCCTGAGATTCCATTTGAATCTCTTCGTCAACATCAGAGATTCCATTTGAATCTCTTCGTCAACATCAGCGAAATCGTCTATCTGTTGATCCACATCGTCAGTAGGGGGCTCGTCGTGCTCCTGAAGGGTTGCTGCCCGGCTGCTGGCAAGGTTTATCTCGGTCCACAACGGGGAATCATCTGCAACACCGACCTTGGTCAAACAAGCCTCCCAGCAAGCAGTCCAGACTTGATCTTGAAGGGTTGGTATTTGCTCCACGTAGCTGGCCGTGGTAGCATCAAACCCCTTCTGATAGCCTTATTCAAACGCAGCCTTTTTGATACTGTCAATTTCAGCCAAAGCTTGCTTGAGGTTGTCCTCAGCAGTTTCGAGTTTACCTTTAGTCTCAACATTGGCTGCCTTCCCCCTCTCCAGCCTTGAGACTGTTCGAAGCAATCTTGTGTTATCATTTAGCAGTTTGACTCTCTCTTTCTCTGTCTCTTGGAAGTTCTGCCCCAATGTGACCATCTTTTGGATAAACTAAAGAAACCAAGAGAAATTGAAAATCAGAATTCTTACGTACCACGAGGAGCGTATCAAAAAAGAATATGTAACACAATACCTTGATCCCACTAACGAGACCAGTGGATACGAGTCGTTCAGGAGGGGATGAAGATTCCTTCCGCATATCGACGGGCAGCAGCAGGCCTTGTGAAAGAGCTAGTGCAGTCTCTGTCGAGCTTGCGCTGTCCCCGACATTTACAGGACGATTGCCCCTAATGAGCTGTGTGGACCAGACCTCGGGAGTCACAGGGGTAATCTAGGCGGGGAGGGGGGGGGGGGGGGGGGGGGGGGGGGTGCGCGTGTCCAGTGTAGAATCAGGAGCTAGAGCATCGGGTGCTCCAGTATCCTGATTCCTGGGACGCTTGTCCCAGTGAGCCTCAGTTGCCTCCAGCGAACCATCTTGTTCCCGAGGAGAGGAAGAGGATCGAGTCGAAGACCCCCGAGTACGATGAGGTGGTGGGGGGGGGGGGGGGGGGGCGCGACCGCAAGATGCCACCTGGCCAGAGGCACCTCGTCCTCGTCCTCGTGAAGCAACAGTAAGTAGAGAACTGAGATTCAAAGGTTGTTGAGTCATGTTACCTATATCTGGGGGAGATGGGGAGTACCCAAAAGACGACGATTGGCTAGTATCACAGGTTGGGGCAGGCTGTTCGGTCTGTTGTTGGGGAGCAGTCCGTCTACGAGATCTCCTGAGAACTAGGCGCGGTAGGGGAACGCCTTACGATATTGGAAATTCACCTGGCTCCCCAGCAATTGTAACTCCCACGTCGGTCCTCACGCTTTCTGCTTGAGGGGCAGTTGAAGTTGAGGCACCACTGGTGCTCGGGTTAGCTAATCTCCTGTCAATAAACCCTTTGTAGCCGGGGTCATAGCCTAATAAAACATTAGCATCACGACCCCGACCAGCTGCTAAGGTACCTGGTTCACCTTTATATTTTAAGATCCTATTGATCTCAGCTGTTCGGATGTAGCTGGGCTCAACTCTGGGACGCTTGTTTGCGTTGTTCGCTGCACGGTTAAAAGCATAATGAAGGTCAGAAAATGTAAGAAAGCGTAAAAAGAAAGTAACAAGAAGAAGTGAAAATCAGGAGCATACGTGGGTAGCCCCATATATAAGGGCAGTGAAAGCCCACCACCTGGCCATCTTCACCTATTGGCTCGAATGCTCCAGTAACATAGAGGAAATCGATCTTGTGATCGCAAGCAGAGTCTGGTAAATTTAGCACGAGACGCTTTTCTGCTTTCCTAACTTTGAAATAGTAAGTATTATATTCGGGGTTCAGCACGATGCTATACCACCATTGGATATCCCACATCCCCAGTTGGGTCCCTAAGATCCTATTCAAAGCCACGATCTCCATCACTAACCTAATCACGTTTGTCGAGACTTGCATAGGGGTGAGGCGATACCAATTCAAAACTTGGCGGAGTAGTGGGTGGAGGGGGAAACGAACCCCACCCTCGACAATGGCCACGATGGGGATGCACATTCTATCCCACGACCCTCCATCTCTGTCTGCACCCAGAGGGGCGAGTTCGAGCCCAACGTTATCAGGGATATTGTATTCCGCCCTAAATGCCGCCATGGCAACAGGGGTTTCGCACAGCTTCCTAAATTTGCTAGGTTTAAGAGGATTTTCGTTTTCATCTGCCATGGGGATTGGGTGAAGTTCAAGAAACGAACCGAAATCTGAAAATGGGTATGAGCAAACCGACCCTAAAGTCTGAGAACGAAATCTCAGAAGAATGAGAAGCAGAAAGAAAGGAATAGCTTACTGTAGTGAAAGCCTGAGGCGCAGTCAAGTCGTAAACGGCGGCGATGGCAGTAGAACCTTTCGTCTGGTTGTCCAGAAAAAGAGAATGAGGATTTGGGTTTTTAGTGAAAAAACCAAAAAACCCCTTTTCTGTAGATTTAAAAGTGGGAAACGGAGATGGAACGTCTCTTCTCACATCGTTACAAGAAAAGTAACGAAGAAAGGGGAATGAACAGACGCCGTTCTGACAACGTTTGGCTAAACAACGTCAGGTCAAATTTAATGCGAGGCATACGAAACATGCCACGTGGAGTCACTACCTTGAAACGGAATAATGATAAAGGCGCCAAAAGCATCAATGAATATTAATACAATGACTGCCGGGGATTAGACGACTTTGGTCTAAAAACATTTGTTTCTAAGAGCTTCACCTATTGCCCCCGAACAGTGGAAAATAGTTAAAGCTGGGGAGCAATTGTAGGGAGGTATTCCCGAACAGGTACAATTAGTATCCGAACAAGTGATATACAGGAGCATGTGGTGGGTGTGACAGGGCTTATAGCCGGGCAGTACGATGAACGGCGATATGGGTCAGTGACATGAGAAGTCATTAATCCAGGAAGTCTGTTTAGCTGATAAGGACCAGTTGCATGTGAAGTCATTGGTCCATATGGACTGTTCGGCAACGGGATAGCCGAACAGGGGAAGAAGTTGCCCTAAAACGTAAGGCAGCAAGAATGCTCTTGAAGGTTCTAGAACAGTGATATTCAGTAAAGGAAAGAGATCCCGAGTATATAGGATCAAGGCAAGATACCCAACGTGAATGGGATATTCGGATGTCTACGGGAAAGAGTCCCAAAAGGACTAAGCTATCATACGGATAAGGGAACGAGAATCCAAGGGATATTAGGTTTCCTATACGAGATAGGAATCCTAGGGCAACAGGAATGCTTAGGCAGCAAGCATCTGTGAATATATAAATCCGAGGTAAACCTGGAGGTAAAAGGTACGCAATATCTAGCATTCATATTACTTTCCTATTGATAATTAGGGTTTGAAAACCAGTACGTGATACTAACTTTGGCATCGGAGGGCCTTTGCTACGAGAAGCAAAGGTGCGTTCACCCCTTGTTTGTTTTGCAGATTAGAATTCCGACGACGAACTAGGGTTCCGGTGTAGAGGCATGTGAAGCCGTTGCAGTTCGGTGTCATCCAGAGCACCAATTGTTTTCATCCCCCTACAGATTCAAGCCTTTTTTCTTATGCATTGCAATGCTCCAAATTTTACCATTTGCAGCTTGTTTTGGACTACTAATATTTTCCTAATGCCACCCTTGTATCCTAGTATTTTTGAAATGTCAGAGGGAGAGGAATTTTGTAACTCATATTCAGATGATGTAATTGCGCTAGACCTTCAATAAAAATTGAACTTTAGATGGCTATCGTTATGTCATTTTTTGATGTTCTTTCTACTGGCGTATACATATCCTTCAAGTTATCTAGTTCTGTTTTTTAAAGAGGGCAACAAAAGTTCTGTGTAAGGCATTATCTAGTTGGTCCCATCTCCGTTGTTTGGGCCTTTTTTTCTGAAATAGAAATAGTATTACTATCTAAAGCATGAGGATGGTCTGTTGCTTTCAATTTGGTCAAAAGGAAGATAATCCTTATCATCCCATTAAGAGAAACTGCTTGTTTAGTTTTTGTTTCAATTTTGTTAGCCTTTTCCTGCTGTAACTACGGCATTTATTTTTACCAAACTTGAAAGAGGCTGTAAAATGCTTGCTAAAATAATTGTGTCCCATATCAGTGTCTGTGAACTCTATCGTGTCCATATGTTCCTTCAGAAAAAAAAAAATACACAAAATTTTCTTCCATATCATTTCCATGCATAATTCCATAGCCAAATAAGTTCCATTCACCATAGTTAAGAAAATTCCATAAGACAAAAAGATAATACTTTACTGAACCAAAAAATATGAGCTGCTTGATCCAAAAACTAGTAAACCTACTACACAATTTTTACTAGTGAAAATTGCCCACTTCCACAAAAAAACACAGTGGACAGATATCTCTATGTCACCTATTATGTATCCAAAAAGCACGGTGTTAACTATACCAAAAAGATATCCAAAAGCCATACAATAAGAAGATCCACCAGCTATTGTGCAACCAGCTCTTCCATCTATTGTGCCAGCACCTCTTCGTTCGATCCCCTAGTTTTCTAAATAAATTGGAGTCTCATTCAAGTCATAACTTCACGTACCACCACTCGGTCTACTCATTTGGGACATCTGAAATAGAAAATCAAATGTCCTATACATAAACACCAATAAGTTTCTATTCACAACTTAAGAAGCCAAATACGCATACTTACTCTAAAATTCACACTCTCTTGTGCAATAACATCACCATCCCCATCCTGTATGGAAGCCTATTCGTACATAAGGTCAAATGAATAATGAGTTTTGATTACAAAGCAATTTATCTGATTAATATTGGTTTCAACTAACAAAATTATAAGAAGTCATACCAGTATGCTATTCGTATTGCCTTGACATGGTTGAGTTTTTTTGCTTGATTTCCAAACCTTCTTAATGATCTTCTCACTCATTGATTGTTTTCTATTTATTGGCGGTCGGCCTCTTCGACGACGTTTATTTGGATCACCTACAGGTTTTTGTTTTTCTTTGGGACTCACAGTACTATCTTGGACATCAATGGACATGGATGTCATTTGGCAATCATCATCACACACTTCATTCTCAGCTTTCGCTTCTCGCAATTTAGCCACCACCCTCTCACTCTTGGCCTCAGAATTCATGGCATTATTGGCAACATCATGGAAAGCAACCATCATAATATCATAGCGACGCCATTCGGGCTTCATTTCCCAATTTACATAACTAATTTTGACTTTCTGGTGACTCCTCCTCACATCTTTCCTCCATCTTCGTAGAATGTACTTCTCTGGCACTCTACTAAGTTTCTCTTTTGTCCAAACCACGATGATATGCTTACACACAATTCCCTTTGACTCGAACAACCGGCAATTACAGTTAGTTTCTCTTGACTCCTCATTAAACCAAGCATGAAAGGTAACCGTTTTTAAATATCCATTGGCACCAACTTTGATGTCTTCTTCTATCAAAAATTCTGAAATACCATCCATTGTCTTCGCAAAAATCAAGGTGCAAGCAATCTTACCGTCTAATTCAATTCGAAAATCTTTGCATTTGGCAATTGTGTATGCTTCTAGAAATTGATCCTCAAATGCATAAGTGGACACGTTCTTCACTTGTACGTTGAAAGAATGAGCGTCTTCCTCTTCTTCCTTTTGCACCTTGTTACGTAAGGCATTCTCATATTGCCCAACAAATTCTTTCAATGTGGTTTTAGAGTGGACATAGCCATCAAAAAATGCATTCATGCTTTCGCTCCGTTGGGTTGTTGACATTCCCGCCCAAAAAGTATCTTTAACAAATGCCGGCACCCAATGGTGCCTCTCCTCATACAAGCCACTTAGCCAATTATTGTTCCCTAATTGATAAGTATCAATCAGGTGAGCCCAATTTTCTTCGAATTCCATAATTGTCAATGAATCGTATACAATATTATGGAGCCTGGATGCAATCGATTCATAATCATCATACCCATTTAACTTTTCAGGTACCTTTTTTAAGATATGCCACAAACACCAACGATGCCATGCATTTGGAAGCACAATACTTATTGCATTTTGTATGGCCTTACATTGGTTGGTGATGATGGCATTAGGTGAACGCTCGGACATGCAAAAAACCTATGTCTTAAACAACCACACAAATGATGGAGTGTCCTCTCGTAGTATCAACCCACATCCCAACAAGATTGACTGTCCGTGGTGATTTACTCCTACAAACGGAGCAAAAGGCATATCGTAGCTATTAACCAAGTATGTGGTGTCAAATGTGACCACCTCACCAAATTCTTTGCATGCCTCCCTACTCCTCGCATCAGCCCAAAAAACGTTACATAAGCAATTTTCCTTATCTAGATCCATAGCATAGAAAAAGTTGCCGTTGTCTTCGTGCATTCTTATGAAGTACTTGTGCATAGCCTCGGCATCCCCTTCCTTGAGTTGTGAGCGTCGCATTTGATCCATGTAATTCCTTGCATCTTTTTTTATAAATGTTAAATTCTCATGCCCCTTAGCCTCAATCACACATGAGCTAATAGTTTTGGTTAATGTTATTCCGGCTAAGCAATTCAATTCCAATGTCCGTTTCGTATGGTTTGGAATAACCCGATTGGCCTTAAGATACCGAGCTTTCTTTGGGCAGATTTCATGATTATGCTCGAGAACAATTGTATTCAATATCCACTTCCCGTCGATATGCAAAGAGACATTCATTGCTGCTTTACATTCTGTTTTTGCTATTGGATGGGCTTAAAGTGGGTTGAGTGCCTTTGTCCTTGCCTTTCCACCCCTATGACAACAGAAAGTTACATGCCCCCTTTGCCCATCATCACGCTTTCTAGAGCTTCTTGTGATCACAACAAAACCTTTCTTTCTAGCATAACTAGCATAGTAGGTACGGGCTTCAGCTTCTGTATCAAAGGACATTCCAACCTTAGGTTCCCCTACATCCTCCGAATTTGAATATTCATTGTCATCTTCGTCAAGTTCGGGTGTTGATTCATGTATTACTATTTCCATATTTCTACAAACAAACAAATATCAATATTAGACACAGACAAGTTGCCAATCTATATATATAGACACAATTAAGCAACAAAAATGCACATGTAACACATTAAATTAATAATCAATCCACAAAACAATTTGGTGGTTCTCGGCAGTGGTCTGTTTTATATCTTCTTGAAATTCATGAAGTCAGAGAAGACATTTACATTAGTTTTAAATAAAAACTATGTGAATACTTGTTATGTGTTGTCATGTGTTGGGGTACATGGTCATTAGGAAGCAACCCATTACCCATACACCAGTATAGCCAACAAATATATAAATAAGACACAATGGGGAACCACGTTATCCTTATAGCCAAAAGTCAAAACACACAACAGACCAAAAAAAAAAAAAACCTTTAATATTCAATAACCCACTGCCTATAATTCTGAGCACATTAAAGAAAGAAATAAGAAGAGATTAAAGATCGAGTAGATGTATGAAATTTGGGTTTACCTTTGATTTGACAGTTGTATGTGAGAGAGAGAAAGAGAGAAAGGGATAAATGGGAGTTCGGGGAGCAGTGATGCGGTCGTCACTGATGGTCCGTGGTCTGGGAAAGATAAAGTCGTCGCTGGTAGTCAGGTGGTCATCAATGGCTTTTGGGTTTGGGGCAAAAATTGGGTCTTCTTTCCTTTGATTCTCAGAACAGGGGATTTAAAGACGGGAGTCGGAGATGGTGGCCGCCGACGTCGATGGTGGTGGTGGTTGCCGGCGTCGATGGTGGCGGTGGCGGCCGCCGGTGTAGACAGAGATGGATTCCTGAAAATGGCGTCAACAATGGGAGTACAAGTCTGGGGGGTGTGGGTATGGGTAAGTAATAGGTTTATTTTCCCGAGCATATTTCGGTGAAAATTTGAACTGCTTTGATATTGGGGTGGACCCTATTTCTTAATAGTGTCAAGTGCCACACGAGCAGTGTGCAAATGGTGTACACAACCAGTGTACCCAGGGCACTTTTGCCCAAGTGCCTCAGTGCTCCCCAACGTGCCAGTTGGATCAGGGCAGTTTTTCCTGTTTCCCGATCAACATGGGAATTAGAAGTCTTGTTGATTTGAAGTAACGGGAAAAAAAGAAGATAAAGCATATAGAAATTCAGATAAAGTATATTTGTTGATTAAAAAAAACAAAAAAAAACAAGACAAAGAACTTAAAAGCTGCTGATTCCCAAAAGTTCTTCATGTTACCCATTGCTCAATCTGCGTACATTCTAGTCAACTCCTCTATCCATTCGCCGGATCAAAATCCTGTCTGGAGTGCCAAATAAAAAAGTTGAATTATTAAGTATTTTGTTTTCATTTAATTTTTTTTCGCATTAGTAAGTTTTGCGTTAATTTTTTAATTATAAATTATTAATTTATCTCTATTAAAGAAATATAAAAAGTAAAAATATATGAACACCTTATAATTAAAAGAAAATATTATTTCAAATGAGCGCCAAACTTGAGAGAAATTCAACACTAACGGCAGCTAACAAAACTTTTTGATTCTCTGTCTTCCTTACACGGAGGTCTCTCCGGTCAAACTTTACTTTTTATAAGTAAATAATCATATTACAAAGGGCAAATTTCACTGACCTCCCCTGAGGTTTCTGACAAAAACAAAGACCTCCCTTGAGGTTTCTGAAATATCATTGACCTCCCCTACTTTTAAAACAATTGTCAAGATTCCCCATTTGTTAACCCACCGTTAGATACTTACCAGAAAATAATGATGTCAGCAAATTTTATAATGCCTACTGCCCAAATTACCCTTGCAACAATGCATAACCAAACATTGACTCCTTTGCTAGCAAAATCCTTCAACGACCACCACATTCAGCATAAATGATTTTGAGGGGAAAAAAAACACGGAACCTTGGGTAATTTAAATTGTTCACAACTTGTCAAATTCTAAGAATATTTGGATATGCTTTCTCTTTATTAAATTTTTTGCTTCAATATTTACAAATTCACATTTTCAAGGCTTAAGATTTAGAGGTTTGTATGTAAATTGCTACCTAATATCTTATATATTTTTGTATCGGGGCGGTTCCACGGACACCCAGAAAAATACCTAAAAAATACTTCAAATCTCAATTTCTTAGTTTCCGATCAAATTTTTATGATTCGAATCGTTCAATGTGTGTAGAATGTGATTTTAAGGGTGCCGGTAAGAAATTAGCAAAAAAAAAAACCGAGAACTGCTTATTTTAAGCAATTTTTAATTTAACCGTTCATTAAATTTAAGCTAAAAACTACACAAATCAAGCCCTTCTTGGTCTTTTTTTTGCTAATTTCTCACAGGTACCCTTAAAATTATGTTCTGATCACATTGAGCGGTTCGGATCATCAAAATTTGATCCGAAACTATGAGGTATTTTTTTAGGTGTTTTTTTGGGTGTCCCTTAAACCGCCCCAATTTTGTATATATAATATATATATTATTCCCTCTGTTCCCAATTGATAGTCCACTACGAATAGATATATTTGTCAGACCAAAGAATAAAGCACTTCCGTGCATCATTTTTTTAAAATTTCTTGACACCGAATTAAAGATTGTGACTAGTTCTTTAATTTGTTGTCAAAAAATTTAGAAAACGATGCACGGAAGAGGCTTATAATTTACAAAATTTATTCCACCAACTTGAAGAACTAAATGAGATCTTTGATTTATTTCAATAAAATAATATGTATGTGATAATCGCAAGGAATTCATTATTATCCATTCGGCTAAATAAGCCAAGTGGTTTATTTTTTTATCCTTATTCAATTTTTTTTTTGTATTTGTTAGTTTGTTTCTTAATTTTTGGGGGATTATTGCATCGTCATAACAAGAGAAATCTAAAAATTAAAAAACTATGATCGAATCAATTTTTTTTTGAATAAAGACGAAAATAAGCCAATAAGTCAATTTTTTCGTCTTTATTCAAAAAAATTTGATTTCGATCATAATTTTTTAATTTTTAGATTCCCCTCGTTATGACGATGCAATAATCCCTTAAAAATTAACGACAAACTAGCAAATACGAAAAAAATTTGAATAAGGACAAAAAAATAATCCACTCGGCTTATTTAGCCGAATGGGATTTTCTTTTTAATTAGCCAATTAATAGGCTAAGGAATTCATTAGCTAGTTATTAGCCAGATATATAATTGGAAGGAATTCATTAGTGCTAATAATAAAACCCAACGGATTGGCTTAGTGGTCAAGACTTGAGACTTCAGGGTTTACTCCTTCGTAAGGTCATAGATTCAGAACCTCTCAGGTGCTATCATTTTTTTTGGGGTCAATCAGTATGGAGCTTTTATCCAACTTTAATTGGTCCCCCAAGATTAGTCAAGGTGTGCGTAAGCTAGTTCAAACACTTGAGTTATCAAAAAATGATGGTAATAATAAAAAATAGTGGTAGATAGTGGCCCGGAGAAGTATTCTCCATCAAGTATTCTACGCTGGTTTTCTCCATCAAGTTCATTTGTCAGCCCATTCTTCCTAATTTTTTTTTGTTTGGTATTTTTTACTTTTTGTAAATTTTAATTCAAGTTTTCGTCATAATTTTTAGGATTAATGGTCTGACTCGACAAGGGAAATCAATAAAGGGTAAAAAATATGGACCAAAACTAAAAAAGTTCATATAAGACGGTAAAAATATTAACAATACTAACTGTTTAGTAGTATTTTTTCGTCTTAATAACATTACTAGTAATTAACTATGTTTATAAATGGCTTAGCAAAAAAAAAAACCTATGTTTATAGATGCCTAAAGCTTAAAGTTTGTTTTTGGTGAATTTAGTTTTACTAATTTTTGTGAAAGATGGTATGAAAAATACTAAGTGTCCAGCACAATTACTCAAGCATTGTTATTAGGGGGGTATTCTGGTCTTTTAAACACAACAATTAACGCCATCTATTAGAAGTTAACGACTAGGGGGAGGCTTGATATTGTCAGGAAAAGCAAGGGATGTCAGTGACATTTCAAAAACCTCAAGGGAGGTCCCTGCATGTGTCAGAAACCTCAGGGGAGGTCAGTGAAATTTGCCCTATTACAAAATACATTCTCTCTGGTCAAACTTTACTTTTTATAAATAAATAATTATATTATAAAATACATTAAGAGAATGCCGCCTATATATATTATCTTTCACTGGGGAGATGAACTCATATGTATCCCTAGAGACAATCCTAAATAATTATATTAAAAAATGCATTAAGAGAATGCCATCCATATATATTGTCTTCTTCACTGGGCAGATGAATCCATATCCCTAGAGACGATCCTAATCTCCATTCTCCAAGCCTTTGACCCTTTTGAATTGATCACATCACTACCCATTTGGATTTGTTTTTTCTCTCTCCAGTTTTCTTTCCTCATATCTACCTGAGGAAAGTTATTCCTACTTTATAGTTGTAAATTTCCCTATTATATGTATTCTCAGGCAAATCTAACAAACAGTTATCTGATAGCCTTCATCTCTTTCCCCTACTAACTCTCTAGAATTACTCATTCAGAAAATGGGTATGGGCAGAGTGACTGAAACAGTTGCGAAAATGGAGAAAATTATAGGCCCGAGCAAACCCATTTTCATAGGCGTAGCAGGGGTGGCTCTGTTACTGCTGCTTTTGAGTTTCTCACCTTCCACTAGTTTTCCCAACATGTTTGACGTGTCAAAGATGACGATGTCCCCGGAAAAAGACGGCGCAGCTACAAAAGATTGCACCACCGTGAGTGATCAACGCTTTGACCTGGGCCACGACCCGGCCGACCAAACGTTCTACGACGACCCTTCACTCAGCTACTCCATTGGTTCCCCGTTAAAAAACTGGGACGAGAAGAGACAACAGTGGCTCCATCACCACCCCTCCTTTGCCGCCGCCGCAGGAGGAGGAGGAGTACTCATGAACCGCGTCGTCGTCGTGACGGGCTCGCAGCAGCTGCCGTGCGAGAACCCGGTCGGGGACCTCCTCCTGCTGCGGCTGTTCAAGAACAAGGTCGACTACTGCAGAATCCAGGGCCACGACATCTTCTACAACAACGCGTTCCTCCACCGGGAGATGACGTCGGTGTGGGCGAAGCTGCCGCCAGTGAGGGCGGCGATGGTGGCCCACCCGGAGGCCGAGTGGGTCTTGTGGCTCGACTCCGACGCCGTCGTGACGGACATGGAGTTCAAGTTACCCTTTGAAAAGTACGGAAATCACAACTTTGTCATTAGCGGATGGGAAAACTTGGTTTACGAGAAGAGAAGCTGGTTGGGTTTGAACACAGGAGTTTTCTTGATCAGAAACTGTCAATGGTCGATTGATTTCATCGAAACTTGGGCGTCGCTGGGCCCCGCGAATCCGAATCACGAGGAACTGAAGGAAATCATAAGCGCGACTCTGACGGATAAAGAATTCCCCGGTGACGAGCAATCGGCTTTGGTTTACTTGATGTTGAAAGCGAAGGAGATATGGGGGGAAAAGGTTTATATAGAGAATGGGTACAGTTTTAATGGGTACTGGCTGGCAATAGTTGATGGGTACGAGAAGATTGAGGAGATGTATAGGGCGGTGGAGGCGGCGGCGAGTGGGTTGAGGCGGCGGCGGGGGGAGGCCGTAAGCGGGTGGTATGGGGAGATGAGGGAGGTTTATTTGAAGGGAACTCAGGACGGGAATGGTGGGTGGAGGCGGCCGTTTATTACGCATTTTACCGGGTGTCAACCGTGTAGCGGGCAGCACAACCCGATTTACGGGGGCGAGAGTTGTTGGAATGGGATGGAGAGGGCGTTGAATTTCGCAGATAATCAGGTGCTTCGCAACTACGGGTTTGTTCACTATAGTTTGGGGAATTCTTCGTTTGTGTCTCCCTTACAATTTGATTCTCCGGGATGATTGATTTGATTGTCCATGGACGAAAAATGCAAGATGGGTTTTGATTGTCGTCAGTTTGAGTCCGGATCCCCTATCCGACTTGCCTGTTTTACCTCTTTCGGCCGTTGATCTTGCAAATCAATGGTTGAGATGAGTCGAATACTTTTTTCTCAAAATAACGTCTTTTTGGAGCAAAACATGCTCGGCTCATCTCAACCGTTGATTTATGAGATCAACGACCGAGAGAGGTGGGATAGACGAGTCAAATAGGGAATCTCAAGGCTGTCAATTTGGGTATTCGACTAGACTATTCAGTTGTGATCGGATCTTTTATGTTCACAAAATTATTGTGAGAAAATTGATCTTAAAAATATGTATTATTTGGATGATGTTTTGAAAATTTTTGAATTTAATTTTTGGGTAATGAGGGGTGAGAGAAAATAGGGTAATGATTTGAGATAGGGGTAGAGGGAGAGAGAAATGAGAATAATGATTGGAGAGATGAGAAAGAAATGAGAGTAATGATTAAAAGTAAAGATAATGAGTGTTTTTTTAATTCCCTTTTTTTATTTCAATTCTGATTTTCGCATTCTACTTTTTATTGATGGCCCTCTACTTTGTTCATAAAATTACTGTTATTAAAAGTGGAACGCCATCGATCAAAAGTGGAGCGCAAAAATACGTTTCTTTTTTTTTTTTATTTTGATCGACAATGGCTGACAACCTTCTTAATTACCATTTGTATAGCAAAATATGTCATGCATTCATCTTATGCAAAAGCGTGAGTTTTTTTTTTGGTGGGTTCAATGATCAAAAGTATTCAGACCAGTTTACGCGTAACTTAACTAGTTCTCTCGAGGAACTATTGCCTAGTGCTGTTGGTTGCCTATCACTCCCCTCCTTTCAGGAGATAGAGGTTCGAGCCCTTCCATGGGCTATTTAGGGTCAGGCTATGGATAGTTCATGTACCCTCTGTGCTAATCTAACATATACCGCTAACCCCCGCTAACTATACAGTGTGGCAAAAAAAAAAAAACTGATTTTCTCTTTGGTCCGGACAAAGATAGACCATTTACGCATGGACTAAGAAATTATTTTCTTGCGGCCTAACAATTTTTATTTTTGACATTTACACATGATCATAATATTAAATATGGTTTGAAAAGACAACTTCAAGCAAGCATGGTTCCCCTGCAAATCGATAATTGGAGCTGAATTCCTCTAGCAGCCCTTTAAATTCTTGAAACTCAAACATTTCGAGAGAAGTATGATATTATTGTAAGAAAAAACAAATACAATTCCATGCAGAAATATATCACTGTATTTGCATGTAAAGCACCATTGCAAAATGAAATCAAAATCCCCTTATGCTACGTAGATTTTCAGTATCAGGCCCCGCCCCTTCCGAAAGAGCTCATATTTGGTGTTGGGCTAGCTAGGGAGATCTTCAAAAGCCTTTAGATTCACTTGTCCAATTGGTACCAATTAAGTGTTTCGTCCTTCGGCTGCTAAATTCTTTATTATTATTATTATTATTATTTATTATTATTTTTTCAATCGATAGAAGAGATTATTTATATTATGTACGTATGAAGGGATAAAGTATAAACCGGAACACTATATCATTTCCGAGAGTCCACAAGATTACCAAGCTCAACAACTTAACGGAAACAAAAAATCAGCCCATTATAGGGATGAAACAAAAAAAGAAATGAAAAACCCATCTAAGAGAAGAACACCAACACGCAAGTGAAAAGATTCAAATTCCTGGCCTTTTAGTGAGGTACAAGAGTCCTGACCAACAGAACTAGCCACAGTTTGTTGGCTCCTAAATTCATTAAGCCCAATTTGTACCCAAACCCAAGGCTGAAAGTGCTTCACATTATAACTCAAATAAGCATTTAAGAAAAAATAAATACAGAAAATCGAAGTCCCTTGGCCTATAAATACTACTCCCTCCGTTCCAAAAAGAGTGTCCTTTTTAGGAAAGCGTGTCATTTTCAATTGCTTATATCTTTCAATGTGAATGTCCAAAAATATGCAATATGGATCTTATTTGATAGATTATAATTAGTTCTATTAAACAAAATTTTCAAAATCACATAAAACTTCATAAATCGAAAGATATAGGCATTTGAAAATGACACGGAATCCCAAAAAGGACACTCATTTTGGAACGGAGGGAGTAGAAGTCAAGAAGAAAAAAAGGGTACACACACCAATCAAGCTAATGCTTAACAACCAAAGCCTTCCCAGTGAAGCAATTATTTTACTTCTCTCCCACTTACTCAATTACTTCTCCATGTAATTCGGGTTTCTATCTCTCTTACACCCCCAACTTTATTATTACGACATAATAAATTTATTCCATCTCTCTTGTATCCCCAACTTTATTATTACGATATAATAAAGTTATTCTACGTTGTTACTTCTTTTCCTACACGGTTGGAAAATTATGAAGTCCTTGCTCGTAGAGGCAAAACCACGAATCAACACTGCAATCCAGCCCTTAGGTTTGCAGCACGATCGCTCTTACAGATTCAAAGTCAGAAAAGGGACACTCAACCCTTACGTTAGATGCGACAAGTCTTGGCACGCCCTGCTCAGCCCTTGAGCCATTTTGGAGCCGAACACAGCCAAAAGTTACAGCTAATAATCTTATACTCACCACTTTCGATATTGTAATTCTTTGAACATTTCTTTTGAGCCGGAAGTCTACATTTTTGGGGGGCAAAAGCCAAGCACGGAACATTTCTGTTATCTAAACCTTTCAGTTTCTTAGATCCGTCGAGAGTATCATGAAAGTACAACATATATAACACTAATTGGATATCAATAGTTACATGATTTAAATATCACTACAGGAAAAATGGGTGAGCGAGCATTATGCGGACGTGCTGATGAACGCAGTTTTCAACGAGAGCGGCGATGGTGGTGGATGAAAGTGGATGTTTATCACACATTTTACAGCGTGTAGGCATTTAGTGTGATGCACTGGGGGTACACAGCTGAGCAATACTACGGTGGGATTGAAAATGTTCTGAATTTTGTTGATAATCAGGTGCTTCGCAACTACGGTTTTGTGCGCCCAGACCTAATGAATACCACCTCCCTCTACCCTTTGCCCCCTTTGGTTTTTCGTCTTACAACAAGGAGAATTAGAAAGTGCATCCAAGGTATCTTGTTGCGCTCATGTTAAAACATGATCAGATTGAAACTTCAATTTTGAATTTTTAGTAGGAGTTCTGTCTCTTTGCACTACTACAAAAATTGATAAAGACCTCGGTCATTTGTTGTGATCTTTCACTTTTAATCTCGCATTGAAAACCGTGATCTATCAAGATGTAACTAAAAGTCCCTATCTTTTAACTACAGGATAAAAACCGTGATTAAAACTCATTAAAATTGTGACTAAAAACATAAAAATTATGATTAAAAATGACAAAACTGTGACCTTTAATAGCTTAACATCTCAGTTTCATTATAAAACCGTGGTTGTTTAGAGAGTAAAAATCTCAATTTTTGAAAAAACTGAGATTAAAAGTGGCGTTTTCCTAAGGGGAAAAATCCCCCTTTATTTATCTTGCTGGGTTTTGAACCTAAATCTCTTGAGTTTTGCATAGAAACTTCAACCAATTGCACCACACACACTTTTCAATATCTAATTGAAATATTTAATATATAACATATGCGTTTAGCATTAAAATATATTTCGAACATCATTTTGAACCTTTAAATATTAAAATTAGAAATGTTGATAAACATGAAAGTTGTAGCCCTTTGTGTTATTGTTCAAACCCAATTTGAATTATCTCAATTAATGGAGTTTTGAGTATAGAGTTATACTCGAAATACATTTGGCGACGAAACACAACCTTCATAAATTTTGTCACCAAAGGTACCCATTTGGTGATGAATTATATTTTCATCGCCGAAAGTACCCCATTTTTTGACAAAATATTTTTTTTAGAACGGTTGAGAGTGACATTTATTTAGGGATATTGTGCGCGGAGTCTATTAAGGGGTAAGCGACTTTCAACTTTTCCTATCTAAAAAAAATGCGATGTATTCTCTAACTTACGATCTCAATTTTTAGATGATTGAGATTAAAGGTTCTTTTTATCTCAGTCTTTGCGAAATGAGATATATTCTTTTATATACAATCTCAGTTTTTCAAAAACGAAATCTATTATTTAAGTTACAATCTCACTTTTGGATTATTGAGATTAAAAAATCTTTTCATCTTAGTTTTTTTCGAAATGAGATACTCTCTCCGTCCCTTATTTATAGTCCGTATTCCATTTTGGGTTGTCCCTTAGTAAGTGTCCATTTTGTAAAGTTAGTGGGTAAAAATTTGTGAATTATCTATTTTGTCCCTAAAAGTAGATTCCTTTTTAAAAAGTAAGTGAGTAAAAGTGTAATGATGATGGGTAAGTAGGGAAAGTGGAGGAAAAAGTTGATGTGAAATGTATAATGATGATGTCTTTTTAATAAGTTGGAGTTACGAAGTAGGACACTTAAAAAGGGACGGAGGAAGTATATTTTTTCATATATAATCTCAGGTTTTTGAGAATGAGATCTATTCTTCAAGTTACAATCTCACTTTTTAGAATACTGAGATTAAAAAATCTTTCCATCTCAGTTTTTTCGTATAACTGAGATTAAAACTATCCTCCATCCGTCCCTTATTTATAGTCCGGTATTCCATTCTGGGCTGTCCCTTAATAAGTGTCCATTTTGTAAAGTTAGTGGGTAAAAGTTGGTGAATTGTCTATTTTCTCCATAATAGTAGATTCCATTTTAAAAAGTAAGTGAGTAAAAGTGTAATAATGATTGGTAAGTAGGGAAAGTGGAAGAAAAAGTTGATGTGAAAGGTCTAATGATGATGTCTTTTTAATAAGTTGAAGTTACGAAACAGGACACTTAAAAAGGGACGGAGGGAGTAGTTCATAGCATTTTATTACGCTTTTGGACCGTGATCTTTATACCATTTTGTAGTAGTGTTGATTTCTTGAATTTCCAGAACCTGTGTGATTCATCTGAAGGATTACAATATTTCCACATGGTTTACTTCCTTTGACACAACTTTTTTAATTTGAATTTTTTCTATTTTCTCAAATGTATGCTAGTTTAATAGTAAATTTTTCGAATTAAACATTCATCTTAATGAGCAGAAACTAAAAAGTAAAACAATTATGAGCAAAAGTTAGATAACTAGCCAATAGCTAGCCCAGTGAGCATATTCTCCCCAAGTCGATCAAATCAAGCCATCAAAGCTTAATGTTGCAGCAAAGTGTCTAGATAACCAGCCAACGGTTAGCCCACTACGCGCATTTTTTGTGTATTGGCCACCTTTTAGTTCAACAACGAGGAGAAATGCTTAGACAATCAATCCAGTACTAGTCTACTATGCACGTCGACTCCAAAGTCCATTAACTAAACCATCAAAGATCTAAAACTACGGTGAAGGCTCTAGATAACTAGGCAACGACTAACCCACGAGCCATAGACTACTCGGCGTGCCAAATTTTGTTGCTGGACAAAAAGGGTAGAGGAGAGGGCAATCAGTGTAGGAGCGATCTCGTAGGCAGTAGGCGTAATCATAAAGACTTCGGGTTTTCAGCATATCCCGTCAAAGACCAAAAGCCCATAGTTTCTGTCGGACCGCTTATTCACCATCTCTCCTAAAATCAATTGGCGGTAGGAAGGGTTTCAATTAAGTCTTTTATGGCATTCGACATCGCACCCGTAAGTCTGTTTTTAGAGCGGTCGCAGGGAGTGATATTGTGTAACCAAATCCATGAGGGTACTCTGGGCCCAACAATCCTCCCTCACGATGATGCTCCTGGGACTCGAATCTATGACTTCTTGACTCTGATACCACTTGTCGGATCGCTTATCCACCATCTCTCCTAAAACCAATTGGTGGAAGGAATGGCTTCAATTAAGTCTTTTATGACATTCGACATCGCACCCTTAAGTCTATTTTTAGAGCGATTGCAGGGAGTTACATTGTGTAACCAAATCCATAGAGGCACTCCGGGCCCAACAGCTTCTATATCACTATTACTAAAGGCTATTGGAACATAGTTGAGTGTCGCAGGAGGACAAAGTTCGAGAATACATGGATCACACTGACATTTTGACCATCGAAACCACTTAGAAGTACGTAAACCATGAATCACTAAGCAACTACCTCAGTGCTCCCCAACGTGCCGATTAGATCTAGGGCATTTTTCACGTTACCAGATCAACATGGGAAACCATTTACAGGTCTTGTTGATTAAAAAATAAGCTAAAAAAACGAAAACAAAGTAGTAGTAGATACGGTACTACTTGTTGATTAAAAAAAAACAAGATAAAGAATTTAAAAGCCACTGAATCCCAGAATTCTGTCTACAGTACCTAATAAAAAAAAAAGAAACTGTAGTCAACTCCCAAAATCACGTTACCATTCGCACAATCTACGTGCTTTCTAGTCAACTATTCTAGCTGGATCAAAATCCAACTAATAAAAAAACTGAATTAATTTTTTGTTTTCATTTAAATGTTTTTTCGCATTAGTAATTTTTCCTTTAATTTTTTTATTTTATGAATTATCAATTTATCTCGACGAAAGAAATCTAAAAAAGTAAAAATATATGAACCTATTAAAAGAAAATATTATTATTTCAAATGAACTCCGGTCCAGACTACTTGAGAGGAATTCATATCTACCTTGTTTTCTTTTGACAAAGAGGCTCTCACTATTGTCACTCTCATGGCCAAAACCAAACCATTTCTAATACTTTCTGCATTCATTGCTGCCGCAGTTGCTTCTCTTCAGGGGTTGTTCTTCTAAAAAAGCCACTGGCTTTCTCTCCAAAAATGAGCCAAATAAATCCAAAAAAAAACCGAAAATAAGCTAATAAGCCACTTGTTTCGTCTTTATTCAAAAAAATTGGATTTCAGTCAAAAAAATTTACTTTTTAGATTCCTCTTGTCATGAGGATACAATAATCCCCAAAAAATAGACAATAAGCCAAGTGATAAGAAAAAAATTTGAATAAGGACAAAAAATAAGGCACTTTGGCTTATTTATCCGAACACCCATGCCTTGTGGTACTCTTTCATCAACCCAGTACCCTCCAGTCCCGGTGCCACCGCCATACGCGGTTGTGCCATCCCTACCACCGACTTGCAGGATACAACATTCTACGACGACCCTTCACTCAGCTACTCCTTTGGGTCCCGTTAAAAAACTGGGACGACAAGAGACAAAAGTGGCTCCACCACCACCTCTCCTTGACCGCCGCCACAGATGGAGGAGGAAACTCAACCATGTCGTCGTGAAACTAGGCAACTACCTCAAGTGCGAGAAACTTTTAGGTATACCGGGGATACCAAGCACCATGATATCCCCTCTGGTCCGTTTCTCATTTTTTGGCAATTTTTTGATCACATTTAAATGGTCGATTTTGTTTATTTTGTAGAGTTTGGCGAGAACCTTAATCATGCCAAAAATTGTGTTCATCACTTTATTTGATATATAATCGGCACAAGTGAAAACTGCAAAAAAATCAAAACTAGGTTTTGATTCAGTGTGTTTTTGGACTCAGTTTTGGTTCTTTTGTAATTTTCATGTGTGCCGATCATGTACTTGTATTAAATAAACTTTGATAACACAATTTTTGACACGGTTAAGGTTCTCGTCGAACTCTACAAAATGAACAAAATCGATTATTCAAATGTGATTGAAAATAGCCAAAAAATAAGAAACGGACAGAAAGAAATACCATGGGGCTTGGTATCCCCAGATTACCTAAAGGTTTCTCACTCAAGTGCTCCCCAACGTGCCAGTTGGATCTAGGGCAGTTTTTCCCGTTTCCCGACCAACATGGGAATTACAAGTCTTGTTGATTAGGGCGCGACTATTTACCGCCTTTTATTTTCTCTCATAATCCATTATATTTCGGTAAATAGTTGTTGAAAATCATACATAACATTTCAGTAAATAGTTGTTAAAAATAAGATTATATTTCGGTAACTACATGTCGAAAATATGTTCAACTTTCGGTAAACAACCGACGAACATATATTTTCGGTAAATAGTTGTCAAAAAAATATTATATTTCAGTAATTGGATGTTAAAAATGTATCTCAATTTCGGTAACTAATTATCGAGTATAATTAAAAAATTTTAACATATTATGAGAGAAAATAAAGGACTTCGAATAGCCGCGCCCGTTGATTAATAGGAGTACATAAAAATCTGAAATAACGGGAAATAATGGGAAAAAATAGATAAAGTATTTGTTGATTAAAAAAAACAAAAAAGAAAAAGACAAAGAACTTAAGAGCTGCTGATTCCCAACACGTTACCCATTGCACAATCTACGCAAATTCTAGTCAACTCCTCTGCCCATTCGCCGGATCTAAATCCTGTCCGGAGTACCAAATAATTCAACACTAACGGCAGCTTGGGGAACTTTGATTCTCTATCTCTCTGTACACGCTCCGTCCCTCCGGTCGAACTTTTTTTTTTAATAAGTAAATACTAAGGTGGTGTTCCACTTTTAAAAAAGTTCATTTTTTTTTAAACGGAGGTAATTTCAAACTCAAATATAATAAAAATAAAAAATAATTTTTTAATTTTTTACACTGTTTAAAAAATCTCAATGAGATCTATCAAACAAGATCCATATTAGTAGAAAAATTATTTGTATAAATATATGATTTTTGAGCTTGAAATTACATTTTTTTTTCTAAAAGTTCTTTTTTTTCAGAAACCGAAATGCCCCCTAATTATATTAAAGAATGCATTAAAAGAATACACCCCCCCCCCAACACACACACACACACACATACAGTCTGGATCCCATAAGGGATTCCACACGGTGCTTCCGTGCGGGACTCCTCTTTTCCGAGCAAATTTCAATGATCCGCTCAAAGTGATCAGAATGTGATTTTAAGAATTAAATAAGAGATATCAGCAAAAAAAAAGATCGGAAAGAGTTTGATCTGAACAATTTTTTATTAAACGGTACAGTAAAAAATGCTCAGATAAAGTCCTTTCCGATCATTTTTTTTGCTGATTTTTTGCGAATACCCTTAAAATCACGTTCTGCATACTTTGAGCGGCTCGGATTATCGAAATTTTCTCGAAAAAGGGGCGTCCCGTACGGTAGCACTATGCGAGATCCCTCATTGGGTCCGTGGTGTGTGTGTAATATATATATATATATATATATATATATATATATATCGTCTTCTTCACTGGGGAGATGGATCCCCATCCCTAGAGACTAGGGCTGTCCACGGTCCGGATTGGATCGGATTCGTATGAATCCAATCCTAATCCGTATCTCACGGTTTTTAGAAAATGCAATCCAATCCTAATCCAAAAGTTCGCGGTTCGGTTTGGATTTCGAACCGTAAGTCACGGTTCGGTTCCGATTTTATCCACGGATTTTCTTCTATAAACACTAAAAAACGCAAAATTACTTCAACTACTATATTACATATCATTCCAAATTTCTAGTTCAAGTGATGAGCAATAAGAGAAATATTGCAGTCCAGATTGGCAAATTTCCATTTCAAATGACCAGCAATAAGAGAAACATTACATTGCAATAAGCTACAAACAGCAACATTACAGTTACAACCATTGTTACATCATTCCAGTCCAAATTTCAGTCTAGGTTTTATCATTCCAGTAACCATATTTCATCAGTCTTGAATTTGATTAAGGGAAACATTTTGTAGAGCTGCAATGATATGAATGAAGCTAAGTTAGATCATAATAAAATGAAACTTTTGAACAGTTTACCCCCTTAAATTTTATATATTGTCATATTAATGTAAAATTGTTTAAAAAAAATGATAACAAGGAGTAAAATTATAATTATTCATAAATATTACAAGCACATATATATATATATATACACATATATATTTTTTATTTTTTTTAAATATCTCACGGTTCGGTTCGGTTAATCCGCGGTTTTGAAATAAAAATCCAATCCTAATCCGTATCTCACGGTTTTTTAATTTTCAAATCCTTGTCCGGACCATTAATCCACGGACAAAATCCAAAAAGCACGGATCGGTTCGGTCCGGACCGGTTTCACGGTTCTCGGTTTTTCTTGGACAGCCCTACTAGAGACGATCCTACTCCCCATTCTCCAAGCCTTTGACCCTTTTGTTTATTGATCACATCACTACCCATTTGGAATTTGTTTCTTCCCTCGCTTTTCTTTCCTCATAAATACTTGAAGAAAGATTTTCTTGCTTTTATAGTTGTAAATTTCCTATTATATATATACTCTGGCAAATCTAACAAACAGTCAACTGATAGCCTTCATCTCTTTCCCCTACTATAACTCTCTAGAATTACTCATTCAGAAAATGGGTATGGGCAAAGTGACTGAAACAGTTGCGAAAATGGATAAAATCATAGGCCCGAGCAAACCCATTTTCATAGGCGTAGCAGGGGTGGCTCTGTTAATGCTGCTTTTGAGTTTCTCACCTTCCACTAGTTTTCCCAACATGTTTGACGTGTCAAAGATGACGATGTCGCCGGAAAAAGACGGCGCAGCTACAAAAGATTGCACCACCGTGAGTGATCAAGGCCTTGACCTGGGCCACGACCCGGCCGACCAAACGTTCTATGACGACCCTTCACTCAGCTACTCCATTGGGACCCCGTTAAAAAACTGGGACGAGAAGAGACAAAAGTGGCTCCATCACCACCCCTCCTTCGCCGCTGCCGCACGAGGAGGAGGAGTACTCAACCATGTCGTCGTCGTGACGGGCTCGCAGCCCCCGCCGTGCCAGAACCCGGTCGGGGACGCCCTCCTGCTGCGGCTGTTCAAGAACAAGGTCGACTACTGCAGAATCCAGGGCCACGACATCTTCTACAACAACGCGTTCCTCCACCGGGAAATGTCGTCGTGGTGGTCGAAGCTGCCCCTGGTGAGGGCGGCGATGATGGCCCACCCGGAGGCCGAGTGGGTCTTGTGGCTCGACTCTGACGCCGTCGTAACGGACATGGAGTTCAAGTTACCCTTCGAAAAGTATGGAAATCACAACTTTGTCATTTGCGGATGGGAAAACTTGGTTTACGAGAAGAGAAGCTGGTTGGGTTTGAACGCAGGAGTTTTCTTGATCAGAAACTGTCAATGGTCGATTGATTTTATTGAAACTTGGGCGTCACTGGGCCCCGCGAATCCGAATCACGAGGAACTGAAGGAAATCATAAGGGGGACTCTGACGGATAATGAATCCCCCAGTGACGACCAATCCGCTCTGGTTTACTTGATGTTGAAAGAGAAGGAGAAATGGGGGGGAAAGGTTTATATAGAGAATGGGTACAGTTTTAATGGGTACTGGCTGGCAATAGTTGATGGGTACGAGAAGATTGAGGAGATGTATAGGGCGGTGGAGGCGGCGGCGAGTGGGTTGAGGCGGCGGCGGGGGGAGGCCGTAAGCGGGTGGTATGGGGAGATGAGGGAGGTTTATTTGAAGGGAACTCAGGACGGGAATGGTGGGTGGAGGCGGCCGTTTATTACGCATTTTACCGGGTGTCAACCGTGTAGCGGGCAGCACAACCCGATTTACGGGGGCGAGAGTTGTTGGAATGGGATGGAGAGGGCGTTGAATTTCGCAGATAATCAGGTACTTCGCAACTACGGGTTTGTTCACGATAGTTTGGGGAATTCTTCGTTTGTGTCTCCTTTACAATTTGATTCTCCGGGATGATTGATTTGATTGTCCATGGACGAAAAATGCAAGATGGGTTTTGATTGTTGTCAATTTAAGTCCGGATCCCACGTCGGACTCCCCGATGTTTTGAGAAAAAAGTGTTCGATCCATCTCAATCGTTGATTTGATAGATCAACGATCGAAAGGGATGGGACAGGGAGGTCGGACAGAGGATCTCAAGGCTGTCAATTTGGGTATTCAACTCGACTGTTCAATTGTGGTCTGTTCTTTTCTGTTCACAAAATTCTTGTGAGAAAATTGATTTTAAAAATGTCTTATTTGAATGATGTTTTGAAAATTTTTGAGTTTAATTTTTGGATAATGAGTGGAGAGAGAAATAAGATAATAATTGGAGATATGGATAAATAGAGATAAATAAGAATAAAGATTGGAAGGATTAGAGAAAAATGAGATTAATGATTACAAGTAGAGATAATGAGTGTTATTTTAGTTCCATTTTTTTATTTGGATTTTGATTTTCAGGCTTTACTTTTTATTGATGACCTTTCTCTTTGTTCATGAAGTTACTGTTGTTAAAAATGGAACGCATCGGTAAAAGTGAAGCGCAGAAATAATTTTTATTTTGATCGGCAATGGCTGACAACCTTCTTAATTACCATTTTTATAGATGTCATGCATTCATCTAATGCAAAAAGTGAGTTTTTTTTTGGGGGTTCAATGATCAAAAGTATTCGGACCAGTTTACGCGTAACTTAACTAATTCTCTCTAGGAACCATTGCCTAGTGCAGTTAGTTGCCTACCACTCCTCTCCTTTTAGGAGACGGAGGTTCGAGCCCTTCCATGGGCTGTTTAGGGTCAGGGCTATAGATAGTTTTTGTACCCCATGTGCTAACCTAACACACACCGCTAACCCCCCGCTAACCATACAGTGTGGCAAAAAAAAAAAAATTAATTCTCTCTCCGGTCCGGACAAAGGGCCCATTTACACAAGGACTAAAAAATTATTTTTTTGCGGCCTAACAATTTTTAAATTTTGACATTTACACATGATCATATTATTAAATATGGTCTGAAAAGACAACTTCAAGCAAGCATGGTTCCCCTGCAAATCGATAATTGGTTCTGAATTCCTCTCTCTAGCAGCCCTTCAAATTCTTGAAACTCAAACATTTCGAGAGAAGTATGATATTATTTAGAGGTGGCAAATGGGCGGGTCCGTGCGGGTTTAGGCGGGTTGAAACGGGTCGCGGATCAAATATAGACGGGTCAAATATGGGTCAAATAGTAAACGGGTTAAAATAGGTTGGGTCAAATATGGGACAAGTCAAACCCAAACCCGTCCGACCCGATCCGTTGTGTGTGTGTGTTTTTTTCTTTTCTTTTCCCAATCCCCTTTTTCCTTTTTTTATAGACTTTTCTCTTCTCCCCGTCCCTGTTTTCCCTTTTTTTTTTTTTTTAATAACTTTTTGTAACTTTTTGTTTAGTTTTTCATCGTAATTTTGGGAGTTAATCGTTCGTCTCGATGAGACAAATTAGAAAAGTATAAAAATTAGACTGATTTTGAAAAAATTTAAATAAGACAACACGTTAGATAAATAAGACACTACCGGAGGAGGCGACGACGAAATAACCCAATTAATTAATGAATGGAATGACCATGCCGGCGGTGTACGGAACTCCCGTCGCCGGAATCCAAGAATCGCCGCCGATGAATTTGGCGGCGGTGAACATCTCGGCGTCCTTGGTAGCAATCTTCTTAATGCCAGGCCACTTCAACCTGTTAGTCTGAACGGCACCGGGCCCTCTGTTGTCGACCTCGGCGTACCATAGCGTGTCGAGGTTGACATCGCCCATCCACTCGACCCATCCGGCCGGGTCGACCACGCTGTCGATTTGGGACTGCATGACCACCGTCCTTGAGAAGTTTTTCCATGGCCCTCCGAGGTACGACTTGAACAATTGCGATTGGACGGCGATGTATTCTGGTGCAGTTCTGGAGCACGATTCCGGACGCCCATGGCGGAGAGGGAGAAGGAGACAGTCAACGGCAGACCAGTCTGAGAAGGTGAGATGGCGGCCGGAGGAGGCGACCACGAAGGCGATGTTACCGTGGTGGGCACGTGACGAGATGAAGGTGGTGACGTTGAGGGAGTTAGTTGGAAGGGAGAGGGACGGGTTTGCATTTGCGGTAGAAAGTGGAGTTTGATTTGGGTCTAAATCATATTGAACCCATTTTAACCCATTTAAACTCATATAAATATGGGTTTATATGGGTTCAACCCATATCAACCCATTATACAATATGGACGGATTAGGTTGGGTTAAAAGTGGGTGGATTATGAAATATGGGTTGAGATTGCCACCTCTAATATTATTATTGTAAGAAAAAACAAATACAATTCCACGCAGAAATATATCACTGTATTCGCATGTAAAGCACCATTGCAAAATGAAATCAAAATCCCCTTATGCTACGTAGATTTTCAGTATCAGGCCCCGCCCTTCCAGAAGAGGCCAGATTTGGTGTTGGGCTAGCTAGGGAGATCTTGAAAACCTTCGATTCACTAGTCCAATTCGTACAAAGGGTTTCGTCCTTCGGCCGCTAAATTCTTTATTATTATTATTATTATTATTTCTTCAATAGATAGAAGAGATTATTTATATTATGTATGAAGGATAAAGTATAAACCAGGACACTATATTATTTTCGAGAGTCCACAAGATAACTAAGCTCAACAATTTAATGAAAACAAAAAATAAGCCCATTATAGGGATGAAACAAAAAAAGAAGGGAAAAGCTCTTCTAAGAGAAGAATACCCATACGCAAGTGAAAAGATTTAAACTCTTAACTTTTTAGTGCGGTTCAAGAGTCCTGACCAACAGAACTAGACACAGTTTGTTGGCTCCTAAATTCATTAAGCCCAATTTATACCCAAACCCAAGGCCGAAAGTGCTTCACATTATATAACTCAAATAAGCATTTAACGAGTAGCTAGCTACTCAGCCCTAAATTACAAAACCCAAACGAAAACCCACAAAAGAGAAAATTTTAAATCTAACGATTATTTGTATCGCTACTCTCATTTGGAGTGGACGACCTATACATACATGAGATCCATTCCATAGCACAAATAACCGTTGTATCCAAGTTTTTTTGATGCATAGAACAAGAACGACAAGCAACAATTGAAAAGAAGATTGCTTTTTGAACGCTTAGTTCTCGCCCTTCATTGCGAAGAGTGCATTTGAGTATCTCAAACTATAATTTGTAAGTTTGCTATTTCTCATTACGTAGTGTAGTATTTCTGATCCCCGTTTCGCAAAGAATTTTATTTTTAAAATACTTATTTTTCATTTTATGAGATAAATCATTCTATCATAATACATTACATTTAATTCAAAAAATAAGCATTTATATTAAAAAAAAGGATGATGCTATGGTGTCCCCGGTTATTTTGGGGACACCGTAATTTTTGGCATAACAAAACCATTACAAGCATAACAAAAATTATTAGAAGTATAATAGAACCATAACATGGCATAACCAAGGCATAACCAAAAACCAATCAAGGCATAACCAAAAATCAACCAAGGCATAACCAACCAAGTTATGCCTTGTTATGGTTTTGGTTATGCTTATAATGGTTTTGGTTATGCTTGTAATGAATTTGGTTATGCTTATAATGGTTTTGTTATGCCAAAAGTTACGGTGTCCCCAAAATGACCGGGGACACCGAAGTCATTCCCTAAAAAAAAACTCCGTAAGTACTTATTTGAGTTACTGAAACACATACTTTTTAGAGTTTTGCCTTACATATATTGTAATTGTCTGTTATTTCTTCGTACTCTGAAGGTCCTCATTTTAAGTATTCGCCTGTCCCTGTTTTGGATGAATGATTTACACATTAGTATTTACGTTTATCCACTAAACCTTTTGAATCGCGAAAATAGACCCCAGAGGTTCTCATTTTAGCATCACATGAAAGATCACTATTTAGACCCCTGTGGTTCTCATTTTTGCATATCGTGAAAGATCAATTGAGGAATCTTCACATGAGAGCATCATTTCTCTACAAATAGGGTCTGCAAAAACTAATACTAAAACTGTCTAAAAGATTGCACCTAGGCTCCATTTGTTTCGATGTAAAATGTTTTTCATGTAAAATACTTTTTCAAAAAACAAACTTATAAATTTTTAATTTTCGGTCTTTAGTTGGCACACAAAAAAATATTTTCCAAAACAATGGCAGATTGTAAGTTCTGAAATATTTTTTAATTAAGCACACTCTCTCTCTCTCTCTCTCTCTCTCTCTCTCTCTTGTTTTGGATCTAATATGGTTTGGGAGAAGAAGGGAATGGAATATGGAATTTTGGAAAACATCAAACTATTGGGGGTGAAATGCAAAAATGACTTATGACCAAAATTAGAGGAAAACATTTTCACCCCGTTAGTGTAAAATGTTTTAGCTTGAAAATATTTTCTCCTTTTTCTAGCCAATCAACAGAATTATGATAAAACATTTTACTCAAGAATATTTTACGTCCAAACAAATAGAGCCTAGTGTGTCTGAAAACTATCTTACTCTACTTATCAATCAAATTCTTCTTAATTTCTTATCATATTAAGTCTTCTTGTTCGACTCCCTTTGAATGGGATTTCTTCTAGGAGCCACCAATATGCATTTGCATATGATATAGCAGTATAAACTCCGAGTCTGACTTAGTTACTAATCTATCCTCCCTTTTTTTTGTTTTTTTTTTGTTATCGGTAAAGAAAATATTTTATTAAAAATAAAATGTTGGTGAAGGGACACCAACCAAAACTTGGATACATCATAAGGGGAAAAGGCCCAAAACCTTAAAAATAGATAGGAGCCCAAAGGCTCAAATCCACCCAAGAGCCCAAAACTACCCTAGCCCAATAACCAAAACCCTACCAGCCACCACAACCATCCTGCTGCCACCCAGCCTCCACTCGAAAGCCCACCATGACCGCGACAAGATCCAAACGATGATCAAACGCTGAGCATACAAGCACCGATCGCCACAAGCTCCCACCGCCAAGGAAGAGTCAAATTTTTCTTGTATACTAACAATGAGAGTGTAGATATAGGATAGACCATAGTTGTTATTGTAGTGGGGCCTAATCTCGCCCCATCAAAGATTAGGTCAAGAGCTAGCAATTACCAAATGCAATGAGGACAATACCCGAATGCTCCTTGCAGTCACACGATTATGCAAGCCGTGCATTTGGGTGTGGCTGCGACAGGGGAGCCTTGGGGGTGTCGTCTATATCTCGAGAAACGGGTCAGAACAAGTGAAAGGCCAATCTAAACCCAACTGCCAACCGTAGCCACCACCGCTCCTTCTTGTTGCTCCATTTAATTCGATCTAGCTCCTTTCTAAACTCCTGTCTGTTAACATAACATTAGGAAATATTATGTTGCCATATTTTTTAAGCTTTATTATTATGTTTCCTGTTTAGATTGATTATTATTTATGTTTCCTAATTGGTTTAGGTTTCCTTATTATGCATATTTCTTTGTAATGCGTCTTGTAGCCTATATAAAGGTGTGTTAGGTTATGGTTTGAATACAAATAATAATACATCATTTTGCTTTTCTTCACACAGACCCAAACCCACCGTAAGACTTCTCAAATTCATATCTCAATCATTCTTGATCTTTGATGTTAGAAGACAGAGGTGGCAAATGAGCGAGTTTTGGTGGGTTGAAAAGAGTTGCAGTTTGAATATGGGCAGGTCAAATATGGGATAGTGGAAGGCAGGTTAAAACGGGTTGGGTCAAATATGGGCCAGGCCATACACAAATCCGACCTGACCCGTTTTCCCTCCCCACACTGAACAAGATGAGAAATATAATCATGTGCACCCAAGAATACAGAATTGCCCAAGTATTTCATTTTGTAGGCATTTTTCGATCATTTTGTTCTTATTCAAATTTTTTCGCATTGATTCATTTGGCGATAAACTTTTTACCACTATTGATTCGTCATGATGTGAGGAATCGGAAAAGTAAAATTTTTTACTTTTACCAAATATTTTTTTTGTGATATCCAAGATTTTGGACTTTAGTTTATTTTTTAATCATTTATTTTTTGTGGATTATTGGTCCGACTAGATGAAAAGAATCAAAAAACTAAAAAATTATGATCCAAACATAACTTTTTTTGAAAAAAAGATGAAAAAATTGGTTTATTTGCTTATGTGTTTTATTCTAAAAAATTGGAATTTCGATCGTTATTTTTTATTTTTTAATTCCTCTCGCCATGGGACGAGATGATTCAAAAAAATAACTAAAAACTAACAAATGCGAAAAAAAATTGAATAAAGGCTTATCAACAAATTTTTTTGAATAACGACAAAAAAGCCTGGTCCTTATTTAAATTTTTTTTCATAGTTTTTAATTTTGTGCCAACTTTTATGGGTTATTGAGTTGTCTCGACGAGAGAAATCGGAAAAATAAAATTTTAGCAATTTTATCCAAATATTTTGAGAAATAACTATTTTTTAGCAAAAGAAAGACATTTTTGTGCTAAAGAGTGGTTATTTCTCAAAATAGTTGGGTAAAAGTTAAAAAAAATTACTTTTCCGGATTCCTTTTATCGAGACAATTCAATAGACCACAAAAGTTCTGATGCAAAACTAACAAATGCGAAAAAAATTTAAATAAGGACAAAATTTTCAGATTTAAGTTAAGTTTAAATTAAGTTTAAGAAAACGGAGTTGTATTAGAATGTGCACTCAGAGTCTCAGACCTTAAAATGACTGGTAGTATTTGGTTGAGAGTTTAATTTAGTTTAATTTTGGTAATAGGTGGAGAGAGAAATAAAGTAATAATTGAAAATAAGGGTAATGATTGGAGAGAGATAGAGAGAGATGAGAAAGTAATAATTGAAAAAATAGAATAATGATTGGAGGAAAAAGTAGGGTAATGATTAGAAACAAAATTAAAACTAAAACTATCATTATTCTACTGCTGACCGAGATTTGTGCTGCTGGTCCTCGATTTTGACTATGATCTCGTGATTATTACTCCATTGTTTTGGCTCGTCCACGTGCTACGGTGCTACGGAGAATTGATAGAGAACATTGGGCACTATCAACATTTTTAAGTTGGACCCATTTTCAATCCATTAAGTTGACCTAATTAGAATTCATATTTAAATATGGATAGATTTGTGTTAACTATAAAATGAATGGGTTTGGGTGAAATCATATTACTTGATCCAAATTGCCACCTCTTTTAGAAGATGTTGAATTATTTCTGTTCAAAGAAAAATGTTACAAGCAGTAGACGGAAAGCGTAATCGATGGGATTATAGTGTATGGAATAATTAGATGTCATGAGCCATAGAATCATCCGAGCAGTGTCGGCTCCGACATTTGAGTTGCCCAAGCCCAATTTTATGTTTTGTTGTCCACCTACTATTAAGTCATACAACCAAAAAAAAAAGAGATACAACTACAAAAAAAAAAATAAAAAATCAATACATGTTGTTCCTTTAGCTTGAATAATATAAACAAAATCAACATCAAAATATAACCCATTATAATAATTTATAATTAGGATGATGCGATTCAAATAAAATAATTTTTCCTTGCATTTTTTAAAGCAAAATTTGTCAATTGAGCCATTGTACTTTATTTAGCCAAGAACTCGAGGTCCATTCATCTAACTTTAATTATTTGACTTTTTGTGCTTTTTAGTTGATATATGTGACAGGAATGACTTGTCTCAAAAAGCATAAAAAGTTTAAAAAGTACCAAAATGCTTTTAATGGAATGATGCGTCAAATTTTTTTTTAACGGCAAAGAAAAATTTATTAACCAGAGGTTAAAGGGATAAACAGTACAAGGATCATAACGATGCCTCAATTCAATTGAGATCATAGCTAATCTATTTAATCTCTCTTGTGAAATGGTTGTTTGAAGGTAAAAAAAATCGTCTTAACTCTCTTGATATTATTTTAACTATGACTTTTGTTTTTTTAATTAAATGTAAGAACATATAACATATACATTACTCCACTATTGAGTTTGTTAAGTTGAAAATTTCCAAAAATGTAATTTAGTACGTATATTGTTTTTTGTAAAATTGTGGGTTGGGAGAAAAACAAAAAAAGGTAGAACAAAAATGAAAAAATAAATTGTGAATTTGGAGAAAAACAAAGAATAAAGGAAAAAAAAGGGAAGGAGATGACACGCCAAGGGATCGAACCTGGACAACTGGGACTCATATTAGAGTGTGGTGCCAAAACACCTAGCAGTTGCCTTGCTTGGTGTTTATATCGAACTTAAGTTTCTTTTTTTTTTTTTTTTTTTGTGATGCCCTAGCCCGGGGGTTGCCCAAGCTTGAGGGCTTGTGGGGCTTACCCCGGGACTGGTCCTGCATCTGAGTGGCAAGTTTTACTGCTGGACAAAAAGGGTGGAGAAGGGGGCGATCATATGTAGCAGCGATTTCGTAGACGTGATCATAAAGGATTCGGGTTTTCGACGAATCTCGTAAGAGACCAAAAGTCATAGCTTCTACATCTCCACTAAAGGCCGGTGGAACATAGTTGAGACCTCTTGACCATCGAAATCATTCAGGAGTAAATCATGAATGACTAAGCAACTACCTCAGTGTACCCCAACGAACATGCCGATTGGATCTTGGGAAATTTTTCCCGTTTCCCGATCAACATGGGAAACCATTTTCAAGTCTTGTTGATTAAATAAGAAGCTAAAATAACGAAAACAAAAAGATAAAAGTCCTTGTTGATATATTAAAAAAAAAAAAACAAGACAGAGAACTTCAAAGTTTCTAATCCCAAATGTTCTTCACGTTACCATTTGCACAATCTACGTGCATTCCAGTCAACTCCTCTATCCCTTCGCCGAATTAAAATCCTGTCAGGAGTGCCTAATAAAAAAATCAAATTAATTTTTTGTTTTCTCATTTAAATTTTTTTTTTTGCATTAATAAGTTTTGCGTTAATTTTTTATATTATAAATTATTGGTTCATTTAAAGAGTTCTATTGTCCTTTTCACTGGGGAGATGGATCCCCATTTGTTTATTGATCACATCACTACCCTTCGGAATTGTTTATTTTCCCTCTCCTCTTTTCTTTCCTCATATCTCTACCTGAGGAAAGTTTTTCCTGCTTTTATAGTTGTATAAGTAATTCCCTATTATATATATTCTCAGGCAAATCTAATATACAGTCCACTGATAGCCTTCATCTCTTTCCCCGACTGATTCCTATTCCTATTCCTATTAAGGTATCAATTACTAACTCTCTAGAATTTCTCATTCAGAAATGGGTATGGGCAGAGTGACTGAAACAGTTTCGAAAATGGAGAAATTCATAGGCCCGAGCAAACCCATTTTCATAGGCGTAGCTGGGGTGGCTCTATTAATGCTGCTTTTGAGTTTCTCACCTTCCACTAGATTTCCCAACATGTTTGACGTGTCAAAGATGACGATATCGCCGGAGAAAGAGGGCGCAGCTATGAAAGATTGCACAACCGTGAGTGATCAAGGCCTCAGCCTGGGCCACGACCCGGCAGGCCAAACGTTCTACGACGACCCGACACTGAGTTATGAGATAGGGAATCCAGGCAAGAACTGGGATGAGAAGAGAAGAGAATGGCTGAAGCATCATCCATCGTTTGCCACGGGAGTAGAGGACCGGGTTTTTGTGTTGACCGGATCGCAGCCGTCGCCGTGCAAGAATCCAATCGGAGATCATTTGAACTTGAGGCTTTTCAAGAACAAGGTGGATTACTGCCGGATCCACGGCTACGATATCTTTTACAACAACGCGTTTATGCACCCGAAAATGGTCAATTGGTGGATCAAAATAGCCGTGCTTCGGCCAATGATGTTGGCCCACCCGGAGGCTGAGTGGATCTTTTGGGTCGACTCGGATGCAGTAATTACTGATATGGATTTTAAGCTGCCGTTGGAGAAGTATAAGGATCATAACTTCGTGGTGCCCGGAGGGTCCGACTTGGTCTATGAGAAGAAGAGTTGGGGCGGGCTTAACGCCGGGGTGTTTTATATTCGAAACTGTCAATGGTCGATGGAGTTTATGGAGGCGTGGGCCGAGATGGGCCCCCAAACTCCAAACTACAAAAAGTGGGGTCAAATCCAAATGGAAGCGCTTAGTGACAAAAAACATCAAGATTCTGATGATCAGTCCGCTCTGGTTTATTTGCTATTGACAGAGAAGGATAAGTGGGGGATTAAGGTTTACATAGAGAATATGTATGACTTAAGTGGGTATTGGGGCTACCTTGTCGATTTATTCGATAATATTACTGAAAACTACGCGAGGATAGAGAAAGGGGTGACAGAGTTGAGAAGACGACATGCAGAGAAGGTGAGCGAGCATTATGCAGCCTTGATGAGGGACGCGGTTGTCAACCAAGGCAGCGATGGTGGTGGACGAAAGCGGCCGTTTATCACGCATTTTACGGCGTGTAGGCATTGTAGTGGGTTGCACTGGGGGTACACTGCTGAGCAATGCTACGGTGGGATGGAAAAGGCTTTGAATTTCGCCGATAATCAAGTGCTTCGCAACTACGGTTTTGTGCGCCCGGACCTAATGAATACCTCCGTGCTCAGCCCTCTGCCCTTTGGTTTATCGTCTTACAACAAAGAGAAATAGAAAGTGCGTCACATGAATCTTATTAATGTAGAACACGTAGAGGCTCAATTCTATGATTAATTGGATCGAGCTAAGCCTTGGAAGCCCAAACGGTTTTAGTTTTAGATTACCCAATTTGGCAAAATTCGGACGAGCTCGGAATAGGCCCATACTTGGTGGGCTGACTTATTTTTGTACTCTGGACAAGGTTCACCACCCCAAGTTAGTGAGCCCAGGTGTTTTTCGGAGTAATTTCTTCGTTTAAGCATTCAATTGCGCTATTTTTCCGTTTTAGGAGAGATTTGTTTCGTTAATAACTCTTAATCCGTAATTCCTTTTAAGTTGATTCTTTTTGAAAAAATCTTGTTTTTCTTTCCTGTTTTCAATTTTAGGAAAAACTCCAAATTCTGCGACATTTTATTTTCCAAATTTATTTTTAGGTTTGGGCCTGTATAAGGGTTTGTAAACTAGAGTTTATGGAGCTTTTTATCAATAATATTGCAGAATTTCTCTCTTTCTTCCTTGTGTGCAAAGGTTTGCTCGTTGCGGCGAGTTATTTATCTCGTTTGAACTAGTACGCTAACTAGTCTCTCATAAATTCCGCTGCGTCACTTGTTTTGCTCATGTTAAGCATGATTGGAAAATACTCTTTTGATTGTTTTAGTTGGAATTCTGTTTCTTTGATTTCGCCAATTTCTAAAACACACACGATTCATTTGAAAGATTACTTTATTTCTACATGCTTGACTTCCTTTGGCAAATAGAAATACTTTGAAGTATTTCTATTTTCCCAAATGTTTGCTAGTTTGATAGTCAATTTTTGTGTTAAACATTTATCTTGACGAGCATAATAAAATGTAAAATAATTATGACCAAAAATTAGAAAACTTCTACTGAACACATAAGATAATCCAAAATGACTAGATCATGTGAATTATTTTGTCTTCTTGAAATTTGTAGTGAGTTTCGTTGGCATTTTTTTAAGTTCCCTGTGTACTATGAGTTCAAAAAATGAAATCATTGACAAAAAATAAAGCTACACTAACTATAAAAATAAGTCACTGATTAAATAGGATGTTTGGGGACACCGTAATTTTTGGCATAACAGAACCATTACAAGCATAACAAAAATCATTACAAGTATAATAGAACCATAACATGGCATAACCAAGACATAACCAAAAACCAATCAAGGCATAACCAAAAATCAACCAAGGCATAACCAACCAAGTTATGCCTTGTTATGGTTTTGGTTATACTTATAATGGTTTTGGTTATGCTTGTAATGAATTTGGTTATGCTTATAATGGTTTTGTTATGCCAAAAATTACGGTGTCCCCAAAATGACCGGGGACACCGAAGTCATTCCCGATTAAATAACTTTGTATTATTGTGCATTCAAACTCCACCATGTTAAACTGGACTGTCCCCCTCGTTATTCTCCTATATCATATTGTTGTGCTGAACACGAAATTGAGAATATAACAGACCAACAAGCGATAAACAAGAACACAAGATTTACGTGGTTCTGCTCAAATACAAAGCAAGAATGTACTCCACAGGGAGAAGAACGAGAGAGAATTCACTATAAACAGGGAGAGAAACAAATTAAGAGCCAACTATACCTGTAACTCTCAATGAAGCACCAAACATATATTTAGGACAAATCTCTGATGGAACTCAAGAGAGAGACACAAACCCTTATTGGAACCCTAAGAGATGAACAAAACTCTAATATCTAAGCACTTGAACAAAAGAACACAATCCTAGCAGCCCATATATAGAGGACCAAAAAACCGGACAAAACCCTGAATTGTGCATAACTGTCTTCGTTCGTCCAGACGAGACCTCCTCTTGTCCGGATCAGACTTGCTGGGACAAAATTGGATGGACCAGCTTCGTTCGTCCGAACAAACGTGACTCCCGTCCAAACGTAGTTGGCTGCAACCAACAAATTCATGGCAAATCACCACACTCATTGCGCTACATGCACTATCATAAATGTGTTTTCTTTTGTATAGCAAGTTTACTGTTGCTGATGTCTACATGATTGTTTGGTTAATTAACAACCGTTAACAGAGGGTCTAAAGTGACACATCAAATTTGAGGCGATGGCGATCATGGTATTCCAATTTAGTCCAGTCCAGTGGGTTGTTAGAAATACATAAACCCAATTTGGGTTTTTTCTTGTTTTACTGTTTGGGGCTTTCATGTAATATTTTTATACTTTTGTACTTAATATGTAGTATGTTAAAAGGTGGTTCTAGAAATACTAGAAATATCTAGTGGTGTGTGTCTTTGTCTTTGTAAGAGAAAAGTAAAAGGAAAAATGACGGCCAATGACGTGTTTTGATAATTAATACCCGCTAAGAACATGTTGAGAACATTTGTTAATATTGAAAATGTCTTTGGCGGATATTAATTATTAAAACACGTTCTGAGCCGTCATTTTCCCAAAAGTAAAAAAAAAAAAAAAATGGAGAAACAGAGAAGAGAAAAAGAGTGGGTTTTTGTGTGCTTGCATTGAAGGATAAAGCTTTGAAAAGCTCTAAATTAGTGAAGAAGTTTCAGAAATTTGATGCCCAGATAAGTGCCTTTTTGCTGCCTCTCAATCCTTGTTTTTCTTTTGTGATATTTGCTTGTTTCAGTTGGTGTTTTGGTGCTACAAAATTTCAGTTTGTGTGCTGCGTTTCTACTGTGATTTTTTGCTCAGTTTAAATACTGTTTTATTGGTGGTATTTATGTGCATTTGGGCCCTTATTTCCCCCAACAAATCTGGTATTAGGGCTTAGGGCTTGTTGCTTGAAATTAGGGCTTTTATTGATGTATTTTTGCTTTGATCTGAGATGGCTGCAATGAATAACTTTCTCCAGCCCCAAATTCCTAGATTGGGGAAAGATAATTATGAAAATTGGAGCATGCAAAGTGTTATTGGGTTATCAAGATTTGTGGGATTTTGTTGAAAATGGGTTTGAACAAGCCGCTTCGAAGGAGGATGAAGAGAGATTGACGGAAGGTCAAAAGGTTTACTCAAGCAAATGAGAAATAAAGATAAGAAAGCCTTGTTTCAAATCTATCAAGCTATTGATGAGTCTAGCTTTGAGAAAATCTCCTCCGCCACCACGTTCAAAGAAGCTTGGGATATCCTCCGAAATGCAAATAGAGGCATTGACAAAACCATAAGGATGAGACTTCAAGTTTTGAGGGGTGAATTTGAATATTTGCAAATGAAGGATGATGAGACCATTGCGGAGTATTTTACTAGAACCATGATGATTGTGAATCAAATTAGAAGGTATGGTGCAACCTTGATAATGTATATGTGGTGGAGAAGATCTTACGATCTCTAAATGGTAAATATGAGTATGTGGTTCCCGCCGTTGAAGTTCATGAGCAATGGTTGAACTTCAAGCTCTCTTGAGCAAGCACTCCAATCGAAACTTTCTTTCAAGGATGCAAACGAGAATCAAGGGGGGACCTCTCAAAGCGGAAGAGGAAGAGGCTATGATGGCAGTGGTAGAGGCTATGATGGCAGTGGTAGAGGCTATGGAAATCGTGGAAGAGGCTTTGAAAGCCATGGAAGAGGTTATGCGAATAGAGGTAGAGGTGGAAGAAACAGTAGTGGAGGTGCAAGAGGCCAAAATTCATATCCTCCAAGAGGAAGAGGAAGAGCTAAAGGAAGTGGCGACTACAACCGTTCTTATAATCGGAATGGTTATGACAAGAGGAATGTTGAATGCTATAATTGTCTCAAATTTGGGCACTAAATGTCACACCCTCAATTTTCAACATACATATAAAGGGTTTGCATAAATAAAATCTCACAATTTTCTGTACAACACCCCTAAAGAGATTAACATTTTCATTTCCAAATTTACACTTCAACGTTTTATAATTCTCAAAAGTTTACATCTTTGGCTCCGAAGCCTAAGTCGACATAATTATAGAATACCAAGAGAGTTAAGGGCTTACAATACTACATAATCAAAATGTTTACAAATAGAGTTACCAACACATTTTTCAAAAATAAATGACAAAGATGACTTAACAACTCCTCGTTGTTAGCTTTCAAAATCATGTCCGCGCCAAGCACTCCAAGTATGCAACTATTGCCTTAAGTTAGTACCTGGAAATGATATAAGGTTTGAGCTACACTAGCCCAGTAAAAAGATCTAATCTAACAATGTATGCATATGAAATGTAGGAATGATCACAAGAGGGACAATGGCAACCAAACCAATAAAAAGGGCAACAATAGTAATCCAATTCCAATCTTTCATTTCTAAAACCAATCACATGTTTCATCGTTTAACCTTTGAAAGTACCATATGACACAACGTGTCTCGTACATGTGTCATGAGCCGAAGCTCTTACTGGGCCAGTTTATGACCCTAATGTCCTCTGCCAGACACTTTACCCATCGGGATGTCCTGAAGTATCAAATACGAGCATATAGCTCCTACTGGCCATTTAAAGGACCCCAATGTCCTCTGCCAGACACTTTACCCATTGGGATGTCCTGAAGTATTCTCATCGTGTCCGTAAAGTTTCAAAATTCTTTTTCCGACAAGTTCGTACCATTCAAACCCAACTTTGATACTTAAAGTATTTTTGTGAAGTCATATCCAAACGAGTATTAATTTGTGCTAAACACCCAATGAGGCCACTGAACACAAGTAATCAAGTCAATGGTCATTTGGGAGGTATTTCAAGAGATTAGAAGTGATTGAAAGTCAACACGGTGAGGCACGAGGCAAAACAACAAAAGTTGGAGTTAAGTAACAGGTATCGATACCAAGGGAAAAAGGTATCGATACCATTTGACTGAAATGGATTCCAGACGCAAGGGTATCGATAACAATGATGAGGGTATCGATAACAATAGGTTTTTCTGAGTTTGGAACACAATGTTATCGATAACAAGAAAAATGTTATCGATAACGATGGCCTTCGAGTAGATTTTTGACAGATTCCCGTGGGTTTCTCAACAACAACAACAACAACAATGATCGCAAATGAGAATCAAGCTATAAGAAACAAGTCATAAACATATATTGCAAGTTAGAACTCCCTACCTCAAGTTTGAAGAACAAATTCAAAGGATCGTCCAAGCTCTAGCCCCAAATCTTGAAAACGGAGGGGATATTCCTCCACTGAGCTCAAACCAATGAGAAACGAGCCCCATTGCTCGAAGGAATGAAGGATTGAAGGCTGTTTTTGTGTGGGTTTTGAGTTATTTGGGTGAAATTTGGTGAGAGTGTGAGAGAGAGATGGGAGCCGAGAGAAAGAAGAGAACGAGAGAGTGAGATGGGAGGAAAGGGGAAAGTTATCCCCTAAACATACACATGACATATATATTCACTAGGCACAATCACACATTTACCACTCAAGTATAACACTTTAACATTTTAACCCCAAACCTTAATATTCCAAACCAATTTCCTCATTTTATTAATTTTACGAATTTAAGGGTCTTTACACTATAGCTATGAGTGTAGAGCAGAGTCAAACAATGAAGTTGGTGAGCAAGCTAACTATGTGGAGAAAGAATACAAAGAAGTTGGGTCTACTTTGTTGCTAGCTTACAATGGGTCCAATGGAGATCAAAGTGATGTATGGTTTCTTGATACTGGGGTAAGCAATCATATGTGTGGCAAGAAGGGCATGTTTATTGAACTCGATGAGGCGGTGCAAGGCCATGTGACATTTGGTGACCACTCCAAAGTTTTGTGGCAAGGCAAAGGTAAGATTCTAATCAAACTCAAGAATGGTAATCATGATTTTATTTCCGATGTTTATTATGTTCCGGATATGAAAAATAATATCTTGAGTTTGGGCCAACTTTTGGAGAAGGGATATGATATTTGCATGAAGAATCTTTATCTTACTATTAAAGATGCTTGTGGAAATTTGATTTCTCATGTGAAAATGTCAAAGAATAGAATGTTTTCTTTAAATATTCAACATGATGCTATGAAATGCTTTAATGCTATTGTCAAGGATAATGCTTGGTTGTGGCACTTGAGGTTTGGGCATCTTAATTTTGGTGGTTTAAAGCTTTTATCAAGTAAAGATATGGTGAGAGGCTTGCCTTTTATTGATCATCCCAATGAAATTTGTGAAGGGTGCATTATTGGCAAACACCATAGATTGAGCTTTCCTAAAGAAGCAAGATGGAGAGCATCAAAGCCTTTGGAGCTTGTGCACACGGATGTTTGTGGTCCTTTGAAGTCTATGACAAATGGCAAGAATAGGTACTTCCTCACTTTCATTGATGACTATAGCTGGAAGACTTGGGTGTATTTTTTGAAGAGAAAGTCAGAGGTGTTTGATAAATTCGAAGAGTTCAAGACTCTTGTTGAGAAGTAAAGTGGCCACTACATTAAGATGTTGAGATCCGATCATGGAGGTGAATATACTTCCGATGCTTTTGAGAATTTTTGCAAAGAGCATGGTATTGTGCACCAAGTGACTCCATCCTACACGCCACAGTTGAATGGAATTTTCGAAAGGAAGAATAGAACAATCTTGGATACGGCTAGAAGCATGTTGAAAGGAAAACGCTTGCCTAGAGAATTTTGGGCCGAAACTGTTACATGTGCCGTTTATCTCTTGAACCGTTGTCCAACTAAAAGTGTTCGCTTCAAGACACCAGAAGAGGCATGGATCTCATTCAAGCCAAGTGTTTCTCATCTTAGAGTTTTATGGTGCATTGCCTATGTAAAGATTTTGGAAGCTAGAAGAACAAAGCTTGATGACAAAGGTGAAAAATGCATTTTTCTTGGCTACGGTGATAGAACAATGGGTTACAACTTATACAACCCTCTTACCAAGAAGGTGATCCTGAGTAAAGATGTAAATTTGAAGAAGAAGAAATGTGGGATTGGAAGGAAAAAGAAGCCACCAATGATGTTGAACTTGTTCTTGAAGAAGAAGAGATGGAAGTGCCAAATGAAGTTGAAAGAGAGCCACAATCTCCTCCACATGGATCTCCCTCATCTTATAGAAGTGATTCTTCCTCACCATCATCATCATCGTCATCGGAGGCTAGTTCAAGTGAAAGGCCAAGGAAAACAAGAAACTTGGAAGAAATTTACGAAGAAATCGATATAGAGGAAGAGAACTTGAATTTATTTTGTTTCTTTATGGATATGGATTGTGATCCTATTAGCTTTGAAGAAGCCATTGAAAAGAAGAAATGGAAAAAAGCCATGGATGAAGAAATCAATGCAATTGAGAAGAATGGTACATGGGTGCTCACTAGTCTTCCATAAGGCCACAAAGCAATTGGTGTGAAATGAGTGTATAAGACAAAGAGAAATGCAAGTGGTGAAGTTCAAAAATACAAGGCAAGATTGGTTGCTAAAGACTACAAGCAAAGAGCCGGAATTGACTATAGTGAGGTGTTTGCTCTCGTTGCCCGAATGGAGACTGTTAGATTGATGATTTATTTGGCCGCCCAACATAAATGGAAGATTTATCAACTTGATGTGAAATCAGCATTTTTAAATGGCTTCCTTGAAAAGAGATTTATGTGGAACAACCCTTGGGGTATGTCAAAGTTGGGCAAGAAGCTAGGCAAAGTGTATAAGTTGAAAAAAGCTCTTTATGGGCTAAAACAAGCAGCACGTGCTTGGAATGCTAGAATTGATAAATATTTTGTGGAGAATGACTTTGAAAAATGTCCTTATGAGCATGCCTTGTACATGAAGGTGGATGCAAATGGGAATTTTTTGCTTGTGTGCCTATATGTTAATGATTTGGTCTTTACCGGGAATATTTCTAACATGTTCAAGGAGTTCAAGAAGAGTATGATTCGGGAGTTTGAGATGACTGATATTGGCTTAATGTCTCACTTTCTTGGCATTGAAGTTGAGCAAAGGGAAGATGGAATTTTTATTTCGCAAAGTGGCTATGCACAGGAAGTGCTTAAAAGATTTGTAATGAAATCTTGTAATCCGGTGAATACTCCCGTTGAAAGTGGGCTAGAGCTTCAAAAGAGCACTAATGGTGGAAATGTTGATCCAACTTACTTTATAAGTCTAGTTGGAAGTCTCCGGTATCTCACTTGCACTTGGCCGGACATACTTTATGGTGTTGGGTTGATTTGTAGATACATGGAAGCACCGGACCATTCACATCTCAATGCGGCAAAGATAATTCTTCGTTACATCAAAGGTATTCTCAATGACAGCTTGTTTTATTCTTGTGTTGATGATTTTAAACTTGTTGGATATTCCAATAGTGATTTGGGAAGAGATTTAGATGAAGGAAAAGTACTTTGGGCTTTGCTTTCTTTATGGCAAATGTCGTTTTTACTTGGTCTTCTAAGAAGCAACCCATTGTTCCTTTGTCTACTTGTGAAGCAGAGTATATGGCCGCCAACTCCGCTGTTTGCCATGCTATTTGGTTGAGAAATTTGTTGGAGAACTTGGGATTTCCACAAGAAAGTCCCACGGAGGTACATGTTGATAGCCGATCGGCAATCGCCTTGGCAAAGAATCACGTATTTCAAGAAAGGAGCAACATATTGATACTCATTTTCACTTCATCCGGGAGCATGTGCAGCAAAAGGAAGTGGAGCTAGTTTATTGCAAATCCTATGATCAAGTTGCCGATATTTTCACGAAGCCTTTGAAGCATGACGTGTTTGAAAGATTGAAGTTGATGCTTGGCATGAAGACTTTTGGAAATTGGGTTTAAGGGGGGATGTTAGAAATACGTAAACTCAATTTGAGTATTTTCTTGTTTTACTTTTTGGGGACTTTCATGTAATATCTTTATACTTTTGTTTTTAATATGTAATATGTTAAAAGGTGGTTCTAGAAGTACTAGAAATATCTAGTGGTGTGTGTCTTTGTCTTTGTAAGAGAAAAGTAAAAAAATAATACGTGAGAAACAGAGAAGAGAAAAAGAGTGGGTTTTTGTGTGCTTGTGCATTGAAGGATAAAGCTTTGAAAAGCTCTTAATTAGTGAAGAAGTTTTAGAAATTTGATGCACAGTTAAGTGCCTTTGTACTACCTCTCAATCCTTGTTTTTTCCTTTATGATATTTGCTCGTTTCGGTTGGTGTTTTGGTGCTACAAAATTTCAGTTTGTGTGCTGCATTTCTGTTGTGATTTTTCTAAGTTTAAAGACTGTTTTATTGGTGATATTTATGTACATTTGGGCCCTTATTTCCCCTACATGGGTGTGTGTGTGTATATACACTCAGGATCCAATGAGGGATTCCATACGGCCTTACCGTGCGAGACTCCCTTTTTTCGATCGAATTGCGACGATCCGAGCCGCTCAAAGTGATCAGAATGTGATTTTAAGGGTACCCGCGAGAAACCGTTCAGTAAAAAACTGTTCGGATGAAGCCTTTCCTGATCATTTTTTTTTTGCTAATTTCTCGTGGGTACCCTTAAAATCAAGTTCTAATCACTTCGAGCGGCTCGGATCGTCGCAATTCGATCTAAAAAAGGGAGTCCCGCAAGGTAGGCCGTGCGGGATCCCTTAGGAGATCCGGACTGTGCATATATATATTTATTAGTATTTGTCCTTCTGTTATGTTAATTTTGATCGCCCCCTCCAGTCCTGTAATATGATCAATCAAAAGTTAAAGCTAATACGTACTCTTATACTACGTCCATCATTAACCAGAGCAGCGATGTTGCATGGTGGATGAAAAGTGGACGTTTGTCACACATTTTATAGCATATGTGTAGGCATTATAGTGGGATATATATACACACACACGGGGTCCGGCTCTTATGAGGACTACCGCAACTTAACCAAAAATGCGGATCTCCCCCGTAGAACGGCCAAGATTTAAAACACCAAAGTCGCGGGTCAAAATCACTCAAATAGCCACGGGTATATGAAAATGGGTCATATATGAAAACGGGTCATAACAAAAGGGGTTCTCTGTGGCCTTTCCTTCATTCTCTCTCTCTTCTCAAACTCTCTTTCTTCTCGAACTCTCTCTCTTCCATTTTCTCTGACGAAATCTGTCTTTCTGTTTTGTTCTATATCCGTTCACTCATTAGGGTTTTTTGTCGCATAGTTATTCAGATTGAAGACGACAAACCAGACTCAAATTCACGAAGAAGAACCGAAGATCAAAGGTCTCTCTCTCTCTCTCTCTCTCTCTCTCTCTCTCTCTCTCTCATTCAGATTGAAGTTAGGGTTTTGAACCAGTTCGGGGTTTAGGGTTCGAACCAATCGGTCTTCTCTTTCCATTTTCTTAGATTTTTGTTTCAAAATTTACAACCCACCGATAGTGGATTTACTACTATGTTCTTAAAATTTTTTGTTTGAAGAAATTGATGATTTGTTGAAGAAAAAATGTACGGAATTTTGGATTCGAACCAATGAGTTGTTGAAAAAAAAAAGCAGACTTGATAGTGCCTTTGTTATTCACTTGCGTATATTATCACATTGATTGGGTAACTATGATCTGGGAAGGCGAGAATCATAACTTGAAGTGGTCTGAAATATTCGGTCTTTTGGAATATTCACAACAGTGTGAGTTTTGCAGAATAAATTTTTCCACAATTTTGTTATCTTTGCTAGTATAATTATTGGACAAATTCTTATTTTATTTATTATTTTCTCTTTTGTTTTGTTGGATGCCGTCGTTGGTTGATATACAACTATCGTCACTGTTTCCATCTTTACCAACTCAATCATCTGAAAATCCGGTTCAATCATCTGTGAATTCTTCTAAGGTACTTATCAATCCTCAAGTTAAAGACGAATTCATATCGAAAATTGAACAGCAGTTTGCCAACTTAGAGGAAGTTTATACATTCTACAACAATTATGCATATCAAATAGGATTTAGTGTGCGAGTCCATTCTTGCAAGACTAATACGGATGGTCAAACCACTAGGAAGGAGTTTGTTCGTTTCAAACAAGGAAAGAAACAACCAACAACTATTGGGCCCGTAAAACACAAGTGGGGTATAATTAAAGAGGATTGTCCTGCAAAAGTGACCGTTGTGAGAAGAGTTGAAGGATTTGAAGTCTCCCAATTTATCGAGGGTCATAACCACCCTCTAACGACCCCATAGAAGGTGCATCTTTTACATTTTCATCGTAAAGTGACACCTGTACAAAAGTGTTTAATGCAACAACTTGGAGATGCCAATGTGCCACCCTTTCAACAAATGAGTGTTTTGGAGTTGCAAAGTGGAGGTCTTGAAAATGTTGGATTTACAAAAAAAAATCCTTACAATGACAGAAGGGATAAGAACAAATTAGTAGATGGCCATGACGGGAATATGATGTATGAGTATTTGCAAAGTGAAAACGAAAAGAATCCCGGGCAGGGACGGACTGGCACAGGGGCATGTGCCCCCAGTCAATTTTTTTTTATTTTATATATACAGAAATAAAGCAAAAAGTGAAAAGCAAGCCAAAAGTAAAACGTTTTCTCTTTCTTTCGAGAAAGAAAGAAAAGGAGCAATCGCCGACGCCGGTTGATCCAACCCAAGACTCGCCGTCACGAATTGCCGTCGTCCGTCGCCGACCTAACCCACCAGGCCGCAGGAAGCCACCACTGAGGTCTCTCTCTCTCCCCTCTCTGTCTATTTGACTCTCACTCCATCTCACTATCTGGACCAGATTTTGCATATATTTATGTATAATATATATACATATCACATGTATGCTATATGTACTACAAGTCTATAATATATTGAGATGTGAATTTGTGATACATATATGATATATTATAGTATATACGCACATCCTCTGGCCCATTTACATAGGAATTTTTAATTCGGTTGTTTATATACATTGAATTTCGGGCTTTTGCTTCTAGTTTTCAAGCTTTCTAATTACGGCTTTTTGCTCCAGTTTTCAAGCTTTCCAATTAGGGCTTTTTCTGATATATGTGCGATTTTAATAAGGGTTTTTCATACTGATTTTAGGGGTTTGCAATTAGGGCTTTTTTATAATGATTTTAGGACTTTTTGGATACCTTTGTTGATACGTATGTTCTATTTATCTTTGTAACAGTATATACTATGGAGAAATACTTCAAACGAAAATCACTCATGGAGGTTTCTCATTCTGTAAAAGGATCAAATAGCTCCTAACCATCAAAACAAAGTCAAGTGGGAATTAACGAGACAGACCTCCCTGTAAACTCTAGTTGTGTGGAAATTAATGTGACATGCCTGCCATCAAATCCTAGTCGTATGGAAATCAACTTGGCCGATCTTTTTTCAGATCCTAGTTTAAGACCTGGCATTATGGATTACAACCCTAATGACCGAGATCAAATACGCAGAGCATATTTGCAAAAACGTCCTTGTCAGCCTCACGGCCACAATTTTCGGCAAACTCAATTAGGGAAAAAACAAAGAAAATTCGATGGGACTTGGTTCACTAAATTTTCAACATGGTTGAAGTATAGTATAGCAAAAGAGGCAGCATATTGCTTATGTTGTTATCTTTTCAAGCCGGATATTGGTCTTCAATCGGGTGGTGAGTCTTTTGTTGGTGAGGGCAAATTGGAAGAAGTGTGATAGAATTCAAACTCATGTGGGAGGACCCAATAGTGCTCATAATCAAGCATGGGGCAAATGTGAAGACTTATTGAATCGAAGCAACATATTCAAACGGTTTTGGACAACCAATCAAACAAAGTTCGAACCATGTACCTGATCCACTTGAATGCTAGATCTACTAAAACAAGGACTTCCATTTCGTGGTACTGATGAGTCTGCTGATTCAAGTAACCAAGGAAATTTCCTTGAACTTTTAAAGTTTCTCTCCGACCACAATGAAGAAGTGAGAGGTGTTACATTTGACAATGCTCCGCAAAATCTTAAATTGGTAGCTCCCACTATCCAAAAGGATATTGTAAATGCGGCGGCATTTGAAACTATCAAAATGATTGTGAGAGAACTTGATGATGCACAATTTTCTGTGTTAGTTGATGAAGCTCGTAATGTATCAGTCAAAGAGCAAATGGCGATTTTAATACGATACGTGGGCAAAAAATGGAATGTCATTGAGCGTTTTTTGGGTATTGAACATGTTGCCAATACTAATGCTTTGTCACTCAAAGATGCTATGGAGAATTTGTTTTGTAGACTTGGGTTGAGCACATCCAGATTGAGGGGACAATGGTACGATAGTGCTAGCAATATGCAAGGTGAGTTTAATGGCCTTAAAGCTCTAATACTAAAGGAAAATCCATGTGCATATTATGTTCATTGCTTTGTCCATCAATTGCAATTGGCTCTTGTAGGCTTGGCAAAAATACATGAGCAAATTGGCATGCTTTTTTATTTTGTTAATAGAGTGGTGACTATTGTTGGTGTGTCATGTAAACGTTGTGGTGTTTTTTGGGAGAAACAACTAGAAAGAGTTGTTCAGGCACTTAGCATTGGAGAGCTTTCAAGTGGGCAAAGCTTAAACCAAGAAACCAATCTCCAACGTCCTGGTTATACACGTTGGGGATCTCATTATAGAACTTTAGTTAGATTGATGGGCATGTTTGATTTAGTGATTGATGTTCTTGAAATTATTTCGGAGGAAGGTTTCAACACTGACTAGAAAGCAGAGTCGAATGTATTGTTGGACAATTTGCAATCTTTTGAGTTTGTACTCAATCTTCATTTAATGAGAGCGGTTTTGGATATTACATCGGAGTTATCACTAACTCTACAAAAAAAAAGATCAAGATATTGTGAATGCTATGACTTTGGTTCAAACGTCCAAGATAAGGCTTCAAATGATGAGGGATAGTGGGTGGGGTTCTTTGCTTGAGGGTGTTGTATCTTTTTGTGTGAAAAAGAAAATTAATATCCCCAATATGGATGACAAGTTTGTACCTCGAGGGCGAGGAAGACGTAATGCTCTAGAAATAACAAACTTGCATCATTATCGATTTGAGATAGTATACACTGTTATTGACTTGCGACTTCAAGAAATGAATGATCGTTTTACCGTGGCTAATAGTGGGCTGCTACTTTGTGTGGCATGTTTAGATCCATGCAACTACTTTTCTAGTTTTGACAAGAAAAAGTTGCTTTGTCTTGCCGAATTTTATCCGAAAGAATTTTCTCCAGTTGGCCTTATGGTACTTTATGATCAACTAGATACGTACATTTTTTATATGCGTAGTAGTGATGAGTTCTCGAGGTTGAATGGACTCACTGATCTTTCTGAAAAAATGGTGGAGATGGGAAGAGAGAAACTGTATCCTTTAGTTTACTTGCTCTTGACTTTGACATTAATTTTACCTGTTGCAACTGCTTCAGTCGAATGAGTATTTTCAGCCATGAACATTGTGAAGAATCGGTTGCGGAACAAGATAAGTGATCAATGGTTGAATGATAGCTTGGTGGTCTACATGGAGAGAGATGTTTTTGATGGAATTCCTAATGAAACAATCATGCAACACATTCAAGATATGAAAACTCGGCGGGGACAATTATGAGAATGCAATTGGAAAAATGGAATTACTTACGGATGAATATGTTAGTTTTTGTGCTTATATATGTTTACGAACTTTTGAAAACATTGTGCTTCTATGTTTAGGAACTTTTGAAAGCATTGTGCTTATGTCTACGAACTTTTGAAAGCGTGCAAATATTATAGAACATGTTGCGAAGTCTAGTTTAATATTATTGTGCTTGACGATAAATTTTTGTTTATAGTAGTAGAAATTGGTGCCCCCACTATTGGGATTTTCTAAAGCCGTCCCTGATCCCGGGTATGCGTTTACATTCAAGACAGAGGATGAGCAGAGGATGACGCATTGTTTTTGGGCCGATGCAACTTGTAGAAAGTCATACAAGTATTTTGGAGACGTGGTAGTGTTTGATAGTACCTGTGACACAAACAAATATTCTTTGATCTTCGCACTCATAGTAGGGATTAATCACCACGGGTAGATTACGCTTTTCGGGTGTGCATTTTTAAGTGACGAAACTTATGAGTCATTTGAGTGATTTTTTAAAGAATGGTTGAAAGCGATGCCAGGAGACCCACCCAAAATGATCATAATCGATCAGGATCTGGCAATGGCAAAGACAATTGCTTCTACACTTCCAGATACCTATCATAGGTTATGCATTTGGCACATTGTCAATAATTTTCTCAAAACTAGGTGCACTTGCATATATACAACATTATGAGGAGTTTAAAAAATGGATATGGAATTCCGAGAACCCGGATGAGTATGAAGCAAGATGGTTAGAGATTGTGCAAAAAGCACACTTGTCGAGTAATGAATGGTTAAATGACATGTACACAATCCATGCGAGATAGATTCCTGCCTATACAAAACACATTTTCTCAACCCACATGACTAGTAGTCAAAGAAGTGAAAATGATCCTGCATTCTTCAAGAGGTACGTGTCTAAGAATAATTCATTGTTGGAGTTTGTGACACGGTTTGATAAGGCACTTTCAAATTTATGGCATAATGAATTGGATTTAGATCACAAAGATGTGAATGAGAAGCCTGTGTTGAAAACCTGGTGGTTGTTGGAAAAGAGAATAAGTGAATTGTATAAGAGGACATTTTTTTACAAGTTCTAAGAGGAAATCCATCAGAAGAATGCTTATGTGTTTACGAAGACGGATGAGGATGAACATTGTTGTTTGTGGAATGTTCAGAGGGCGGAAATAGAAGGTTCGAGATTTTGTGAGATTTTGGTAAATAAGTCATCAAACCATTTCAGCAGTAGTTATAAGATGTTTGAATTCGAAGGAATTCCAAGTCGGCACATGCTAGCATATTTTGCTAGAATGCAGATTATGACACTGTCTGATCAATACATATTGCGGAGGTGGATTATTGCAGCAAAAGCTAGCAGGATTTTGGATGACTTGGGTAGGGAAAGGGGGAAAGAAATATGTGGCAATTCAATGTTATTGAGGTGACAGCGTGTCTTTCAACTATTTTCGAATGTAGTTGATGACACCCTATTAACTGAAGATGGAACATAAGTTTTGAAAGAAGCTTTGGAATCAGTTAGAAAAAGAGTTGCACTCATTAAAATTTCTCGTGAAGATGGCGAAGGGAGTGGTATCCGTGTTCCTATCCCTCTTCGAAGCCAACTTAGTTATAAAGAACCACTTCCAGTCAGGGCAAAGGGTTGTGGTAAACGACTTAAAGGAGGAAAAGAGAAGGCTGTCAAAGGCATTAAGAAAATATAATGGTTGTGGGTTAACAGGGCAATCATATAACAAAAGGAACTATCCAAAACTTCACAATATGTACGTGTATCTATCTAAGTATGTTCATGTAAAATTTAAATCCTATTGCTATACCAAGTGTAAGTATGTTCATATTGTTTTTTTTTTTTTTACTTAGGTCTTCGCAACATGCTAGATTGAATGATGAGGACGACACTGACAATGAGTGAAAATTGTAAGTGTTTGCAGTTATTATTAATTGTTTAAATTTTTATTGTTAGAAGTGTTTGCATTTTTTCTTTCTTTTATTCATCTTCTGATCTATTCATGCTTCAGGGATGGAAAAACGACTCGTGAGAAGAAGGGGTCATGCGGAAATGGAGATGGATAAAATGGTCAGGTAATAGAGAGACTTAAATTAGTTAGAGGTTGTAATGACTTGGAAGATCGACGAACTGTAATTTTAATTGTGGGACTTGTGGTTTTTTTTTTTTTTAGTTAAACAACTTGTGTTTTTTTTTTTTTTTTTTAATTTTGGGACTTGTGTTTTCAGTCTAATGAATTTGTTGTAAGTTAGATAGGTTTTAGTTTCTTCAAAATTAGTGAAGTGTGTGTTTGCTTGGGCAATCTACAGTTTGCAGTAGTAGTAGTTTTGGGTATATATATATATATATATATATATTGTGAAAATAAGGTGTTGGAAACAGGGGAGAAGAGAAGTTCCCCACTAGTTCTGGAAACAGAGAGGAGAGAGGTTGCCTGGGCAATCTGCAGTTTTTAGTATGTTGCATGCTTGATCTTGTTTTTGTAAAAGTGTGGTTCAATGAAAATAAATGACAAAATCCGTGACCACGAAGACTAAATTGTTAGTTCGATACCAAGGGAAAACAGTCAAGTAATTTCTTGAAGCTGTGAAGGAAATATGTGGAGCATTTGAAGCAAGTTATATTAACACAAATATCTCATGTAAAAATAGAATAGGAATTCACTGAAGTCACTGGATAGTTTACATCAACTAAAAAAAGAAGGGAAAATAATAGAGTTCGATGCATGCAGCATAGATATCCAACATAAATCAAGTCCAAAGTCCAACCGCAAATGCAATATACACCATTTTAAATAGAACCATAGTGACAAACTTCTCATACCATAAGGTAACTTCCAATGCGAAGGTGTCCAGAATAGTTACAACTTACATAGTTACATGTCCCTACAAACTAAGTTACAACATAATGTGTGGTACAAGACCACCAAACAAGGTTAATGTTACAAGGTTACAAAGAGTCAATGTTACAAGATTAGAAGGTCCATCATCCTAAAGCTAAAGAACCAAGTTTTGCTCGAAGATCATCTAGCTCCTCTTTAAGCTTATTTCTCTGCTCAAGTGCTATTTTCAATTGATACGCAAGTGATTGTTGGTCATGGGAATTGTCGGACTCCTTACTAGACGAAGCATCACACTTCTTCAAATAAGTTGAATAAGCTTTTCGTGCCTCTGCTTCAGTCTCATAACCTTTAAAGGAATTGTGCTTAAAGTCGGTGGTCTGACCATGAGCTTTTGCCCAGGAGTCATAAACCCCGGAAACCCAACCAACAAACACAACATACCATTTTCTAGCCTGTTGAAATACCATACATAGAATGAAGAGGACAAATGACATATAATCAACAAAATGTCACTCATCAATATGTTGAATGGTGAAAGGACTGGATATTCGGGTTGGTTCATCTGAACTACACATTATACATAGAACCGGTTCCTTTCCACTTACGAGAAAGAATCAACAAGGTTTATTGATATCAAATTTGGCTGTAGAAGTAACATTAACTGGGAGCCAACCTTCCCTATATTCATCCAATTGCTATGTACTGTTAATGGACTAGGCAGTAGGCACATATTGATCCACTTCCAAAATATATTTTCTTTGTTGCATAGTTTATCCAAGAAAGAAAGTACATAATAGGTGAATAGATGGCATTGCTGAACTATCAATCAAACAGGATCTACAACAGGGGTGAAAATAGCCCCATAACAACGAGGAATAACTAACTAAAAGAACACCCATAATGAGGATGAAACAATCAATCATTGCCTTTGCCAAAGATCGACTCCCTAACCCTCAGTTTGAACTGCACGGGTGACCAACTGGGCTAACTCGTTTGGTTATTGTATCAGAGGAATAATAAAGATTGCTTAGCAAAAAAAGAAGAGGAATAATAAAGATTTCTAATCCAACAATGATGGTAAAATAAAAAATATGCTTATGAACACATGCACGACACATGGACACATTGTCAGAGAAACCCCTTAAAGGTTAGGAAATGGATAGATGCCTAGATATCTAATGATTTATGTAGATCTTGTACAGTTGTATGCATATTCCAAAAGGCCAAATATTTCAGACCACTTCAAGTTATGATTCTCACCCTTCCAGATCATAGTTACCCAATCAATGAGATAGTATACGTGAGTGAATAACAAAGGCACTATCAAGTCTGCTTTTTTTTTTTTCAACAACTCATTGGTTCGATCCCAAAATCCCGTACATTTTTTCTTCAACAAATTATCAATTTCTTCAACAAAAAAACAATTTTTTTTCAAGAACATAGTAGTAAATCCACTGTTGGTGGGTTGTAAATTTTGAAACAGAAATCTAAAAGAATGGAGAAAGAAGACCGATTGGTTTGAACCCTAAACTTGGAACTGGTTCGAAACCCTAACTTCAATCTGAATGAGAGAGAGAGAGAGAGAGAGAGAGAGAGAGAGAGAGAGAGACCTTCGATCTTCAGTTCTTCTTCGTGAATTTGAGTCTGGTTTGTCGTCTTCGATCTGAATAACTGCGTGAAAAAAAATCTTAACGCGTGAACGGATATAGAACAGAACAGAAAGATAGATTTCGTCAAAGAAGATGGAAGAGAGAGAGTTGGAGAAGAAAGAGAGTTCGAGAAGAGAGAGAGGGAGGACCTGTTCTTCTTCGTTTTTCGTTCATGTTCTTCTGAATCTCCTCCCTTTCTCTCTCTACGTGTGTGACCGTGGAATGAAGGAAAGGCCACGGAGAACCCCTTTTGTTATGACCCGTTTTCATATATGACCCATTTTCATATACCCGTGGCTATTTGAGTAATTTTGACCCGCGAATTTGGTGTTTTAGATCTTGGCCGTTGGATCTAATCTAATGGCTATGGAGGAGGTTCACTTTTTTGGTTAAGTTGTGGTGGTCTTCATACGAGCCGGACCGTGTATGTAAGTGTGTGTGTGTGTGTATATATATATATATATATATATACACACACACACACAGTCCGGTTCAAGTCCAAAACTCTTCCCGTCCACACCTGCCCGCACCTCTCCTTTTCCGATCGAATTTCGATGATCCGAGCCGCTCAATGTGTTCAGAACGTGATTTTAAGGATAGCCATGAGAAATGGCCAAGAAAAAAAATACCGGAAAGGGCTTGATTTGAGCAGTTTTTTATTGAATCGTTCAATAAAATACAAACAAAAACTGTTCGGATGAAACCCTTGCCGGTGGTTTTTTTTTGGCAATTTCTTGCGGGTACCCTTAAAATCAAGTTCTGATCACATTGAGCGGTTCGGATCATCAAAATTCGATCGGAAAAGGGGAGGTGCGGACGATGTGGACGGGAAGAGGTTTGGACTTGATCCGGACACTCGCCTGGATTTTTTTATGGTCCGGATTTTTTATTTTTCGATCGATTTGCGATGATCTGAATCGCTCAATGTGTTCAGAACGTAATTTTAAGGATACTTGGAAGAAATCAGCAAAAAAATTGATTGCGAAGGGCTTGATCTGAGCAATTTTTTACTGAACCGTTCAATAAAAAACTGTTCGGATCAAGCCCTTCCCGATCATTTTTTTTGTTAATTTTTCGCGGGCACCCTTAAAATTACATTCTGATTACATTGAACGGTTTGGATCATCAAAAATCGATCGGAAAATGGGATGTCCGGATGGTCCGGACCGTAAGACGTCCGAACCTGAAAAGAACTATATATATATGCGAGCTTAGGGTACACAGTTGAGCAATGCTACTTTGGGATCAATGGAAAAGATTTTGAAATTCGCAGATAATCAGGTGGTGCTTCGCACGCAACTACATGGTCTTGTGCACCCTAACCTAATGAATACCTCATCCCTTTGGTTTTCCGTCTTACAACAAGGAGAATTAGAAAGTGCCTCCAAGGTATCTTGTTGCGCTTATGTTAAGATTAGAAACTTCTTTTTTGAATTTTTAGTTGGAATTCAGTCTCTTTGGTTTCTTGAAGTTCGAGAACCGGCCGCATGTAGGCCTGTCAATGGGTCAGAACCGATCTGAATCCGCAAGATCCCAATTTTTCTATGATGCCCCAATGTGGTATTGGGGCATCATGCCCCTTGAAATCTAAGCCATTAGATCAAAAATTAATAAATCTGAGCCATTGGATCAAAACCGGAGTAAAAAAGTAAAGTGGTTTTGCAAAAAAAAGTGGTGGTTTTGCTGTGTTTTCCTGCCACTTTTACTTACCACAAAATATGGTACTACTTACCACAAAATATGGGAATACTTACGATGAACTATGGGAATACTTACCACAAAATATGGTCGATTGGTCATTCCGGTAGCAGGTCACATAATTTAGGCGGGAAATTTCTTACTTTTTGGGATTTTATAAAATCACACCACTTTTTACTAAATCCACTCTGAATTTTGTCTTTTACCTAAGCTATTGTGTAATAGACACATAAAAAATGAGTTGCAAATATAAATGTAGTTAAAAAATTTAAATTGTGTGTATATATTTCTTAGAACAATTTTTGAAAAACAAAAAATAAAAACCATGAAATTATAATAATCTCCGAAATATATTAAGAAAATAAAATAATTTATTTTTAAATAGCTATAAATTTTATGATATTTAAATCAATGAATATTGAATGAGAAATGTTAATATGCATTTATTATTTTTGATAACTTAAAATTAATATTTATATTTAAACACATACTACAATAATTATAATAATAATATTAAATGAGAAATATTAAATCAGTGAATTTACCAAATATTAAATAATTTTTTAATAGGACCTTTTATAGATTTAAGATAAAGTATTTAATTTAATTAGAGAATTCAAATAGATTTAGGTATTGAAAAAAGTTAAATTAATTTTTACAATCAATTAACATTTATTTTAACGATTAATATCTTAAATTGATATTATACTTTTCAATTAGTTGATAGTGATCAATATCATTGGTAGATATAGTAGTTAATAATAGTGTGAGTTGATGGTGATTAATGAGTGATTTATATAATTGGACAATGTAATAATAACCATTAATTATTATCATTATGTCTCTCTATTCAATAAGCATGAATACGTGATTTATATAATTGGGCAATGTAAGAGTAATCATTAATTATTCATTCATAGTGTCTTATTCAATAAACATTAATACAACTGGATAAAATGAATTGGTTAATGTAAGTTGATAGTGATCAATGTCATTAGTAGATATAGTAGTTAACAATAGTATCAATTGACGATGATTAATGAGTGATTTATATAATTGGGCAATGTAAGAGTAACCCCTAATTATTAATACATAATTTTATATTCAATAAGCATTAATACAATTGGCTAAAATGAATTGGTTAATGTATGTTGATAGTGATCAATGTCAATAGTAGATATAGTAGATAACAATAGTGTGAGTTGATATTGATTAATGCGTGATTTATATAATTGAGCAATGTAAGAGTAACCACTAATTATCGATTCATATATATAGTCCTATTAAATAAATAAGTTAGTTTCATTAATTAGTAAGATAATATAAATTAATTACAACTAAATGACATTGAATTTATTGTGGTGGTTAGCTTATCAACTACCCTTAACTATCTTTGTTATGGTGCATTAAGTATATTACACAAATGCATATATACTCGATATTAATACAATAATTATCGATTCATATATATAGTTCTATTAAATAAATAAGTTAGTTTCATTAATTAGTAAGATAATATAAATTAATTACAACTAAATGACATTGAATTTATTGTGGTGGTTAGCTTATCAACTACCCTTAACTATCTTTGTCATGGTGCATTAAGTATATTACACAAATGCATATATGCTCGATATTAATACCATACTTACCACATAATAAGGTTAGACGTACCACGACACCTGATGATTTTTACTACCATCACATTTGGATGTTACTTGATGATGTGAACATACTAGGGTTTCTGCTAATACTTACCTTTTCTAAAGGATACACCTACCATATATTTAGACTTTTCTGCCAATATCATAGGTTCAACAAATCTAAAGTATTGCTTTAATAGTATATATGAAAATATTTACTGCCACATATGGAAGTTGTTACCACTAAATATATCGTGGTAGACACATATGCCACTAATGCGATGCTTACCATAGAATAAGGCTATTGATGCCACAAAACTTGATTATATTTACCCTCATACCGGTCGATGTTTGAGCAACAAATGCAAGGCTATGAATTAAGAGTTTACTCATCATAAAATTGGGGCTATTACTTCTCGTCGCAAACTTACCATGTTTTCAACTAATATTTACCTTGTTGGATGGAAACTATGACCATGTAGTTTGGGCGGATGCACATGATGTCCAAAGGGTCCAAGCGAACCTTCTGGGTTCGAAAAATGTACTAAATTTTTTTTATATATATAAATTAAATTTTTCTTAGTATTGTCAGCGTTGAGTTATCCGTGCAGGGTTAAATTAATCTTAGCTATGTATTTTTGTCACCGCTGGGTGAAAATCCTGGACACACCACTGCATGTAGTAAGATGTTTTTGACCACTTGTAAGGTGCTCTTACTTCTTGACTCAAATTTTACCAAAGGCACGAAATCATCAATAATGGTAAAAAAAGAAAAAGAAAAAGGCCACCGAGGCATGTCAAGTTTGATTATCTACATGAGGCACATAAATAAAAATGCGCCAATTTGCAATTTACATCCAACAGAAAGAGCCGCATTTATTTATTTTTTATGTTTTGTTTCCGTGAACCACACAACAAAAAGAGACGCAATTAACATCCAACAAAAGAGCCACATGTATTTAATTTATCCAAAATCCGTGGCAAGTATGTCCATCTTTAAGTAAAATTTGTAAAAACATTTTGTAGTCGTGGAAAATATGTTCATTTCCATAATAAGTACCTCTAGCGGTTGATTTTCTTCCAAAGTGTGTGGTAAGTATGTCCAGTTTTAAGTAAGTAAATCCACTATTCGTGGTAAGTATGTTCATTTCCAAAGTAAATACCTCCAACAGTTGGCATTACTTTCTTCCAAAGTCTGTGGTAAGTATGTCCAGTTTTAAGTAAGTACATCCACTATTCGTGGTAAGTACATTTAGTATTCGTGATAAGTACATCCAATATTCACAAGCTGATTTCACAACGGATCAGAACCCATATCATCAGAACCCATATCACACGGCTTGTTCGGATTAGAACCCATATCACACAACTTATTATAAGACCGAGCACGGCCTTATGATATGTGTACATACGTGTCCCTAATGTGATACTTACAATAAAATATGGCTATTGATACCACAAAATTTGATCCTAATGTAATACTTACCATAAAGCAAGGCTATTGATACCACAAAATTTTATCATACTTACCATCAAAACGTTTTTAGAATTTGTTATGGTCACACTTACCATACAGTTTGGTTTGTATATCGCCATCCATGATAGTATTTACCACTGATTGGGGTCATATTTGAGCAACGAAAGCAAGACTAGCATTACAAGTTTACATGTCAAAACATTGGGGATATTATTTTTTGACGCAAACTTACCACATTTTTAGCTAGTACTTACCTTTCTGGATAAAAACAATGACCATGTGTTGAGATGTTTTTTACCACTTATAAGGTGCTCGACTTCTTGACACAGACTTTGCGAAGGCATGAATGCCATCAACAATGGTCAAACAAAAAAAGGCCACTAAGGCATTTCAAGCTTGATGATCTGTACGAGCCATATAAACTAAAAGGGGGAGTTTGCAAATTATCTCCAACAAAAAGAGCCATATCTATCATTGTTTGTCTCCATGAACCATAAAACAAAAAGAACCACAATGTCACCCACCATTGTTTCCCAATGTAAGTATTCAATTCATCTTATACAATTTACCACTCCAGTATTCGTGGTAGACACATATGCCACTAATGCGATGCTTACCATAGAATAAGGCTATTGATACCACAAAACTTGATTATATTTACCCTCATACAGGTCGATGTTTGAGCAACAAATGTAAGGCTATGAATTAAGAGTTTACTCATAAAATTGGGGCTATTTCTTCTCGTCCCAAACTTACCACGTTTTCAACTAATACTTACCTTGTTGGATGAAAACAATGACAATGTAGTCTGGGCGGATGCACATGATGTCCAGAGGGTCCAAGCGAACCCTCTGGGTTCGAAAAATGTACTAAATTTTTTAAATTTTTCTTAGTATTGTCGGCGTTGAGTTATCCGTGTAGGGTTAAATTAATCTTAGCTATGTATTTTTGTCACCGTTGGGTGAAAATCCTGGACACACCACTGCATGTAGTAAGATGTTTTTGACCACTTGTAAGGTGCTCTTACTTCTTGACTCAAATTTTACCAAAGGCACGAAATCATCAATAATGGTAAAAAAAGAAAAAGAAAAAGGCCACCGAGGCATGTCAAGTTTGATTATCTACATGAGCCATATAAATAAAAATGCGCCAATTTGCAATTTACATCCAACAGAAAGAGCCTCATCCATTTATTTTTTTATGTTTTGTTTCCGTGAACCACACAACAAAAAGACACGCAATTAACATCCAACAAAAGAGCCACATGTATTTAATTTATCCAAAATCCGTGGCAAGTATGTCCATCTTTAAGTAAAATTTGTAAAAACATTTTGTAGTCGTGGAAAATATGTTCATTTCCATAATAAGTACCTCTAGCAGTTGATTTTCTTCCAAAGTGTGTGGTAAGTATGTCCAGTTTTAAGTAGTAAATCCACTATTCGAGGTAAGTATGGTCATTTCCAAAGTAAATACTGATTGCGGCCCTTTCGGTAGTCGTTGAAGTTTACCAAACGGCCGTCAAATTCAATTATTTATTTACCGGACTACAACTAAAGATTTGCATAGTATAGTGAGAAAGTCCGAGTCGATCCACAGGGAGCTCGAATATAGCTTGTTTGGATTGTAGAAGTAAGGGTTTGTGGCGTTAAGACGGCCAACTTTGATTTTCCTTTGCAATGTGAAATACTCTTATGAAAAAGACTAGAAAATGAGTTTGAACTAAATTAAACAAGCGGCAAGGCCTAGAAGATCCTAACACCCATAACTTAGGCCATCCAACGTTTCTCAACGAAAACACAGTTGAATTGCACGGCTTAGGCTATCAACCGGAAGATTTAGCGGTGAAAATGGTTAGACTTGATATAGAGTTTGAATAACAAGCTAAACACAAGGCGTGACATCGCTCTCGAAACCATGTGAGCAAGCACATGATCACCGGAGATTAACAACGCCAAGACTTGAATTCAAACCAAATATCAAGGTCAAGAACTAGAAGTATAGTTTGGAAAGCGAGCAAGTTCTTTGGCTCTTTCGGCAAACACGAGGCGAGACATAGCTCACGGAACCATATGAGCGAGCATATGATCACCGGAGGTTAACATCGACAAGTTTTGTTACATAAAAGGCGAACCACGCACATTTCCAAACCAAACCTCAAGTCTTAAGTTGAGAAGAGCAAGATTAACCGAAGTCACAAGGTGTTATTCACCCCATGGCCGAGCCTAAAAGACTATTCACACATTATGAAAAGACTAGAAAGCTTGCTTAAGGAAGAAAACATGATTAACCGATAGAAATGAAAATAAACTTGATATTAAGGAGAATCTAAAGCGTAGCTACAACATTAATAAACGGGAAATTAACAAACGAACTAAACTTACTTGAGTTCTAAGGAAAATAAGCTTGAATAACAATGAAGAACTCTCCTAGAGAGAGAACTAAGACTAGAACATAAAGTAGATATGTGCTAAGAGAGAGAGGGGAGAGTATTTATACAACTCAGCCTTTCCTCTCCACAAAATATCCCTGAACTTGCCAAAAGTGGCAAGTATTCCATAAATGGAAAGTCCAAAAAGCAGTAAAAATATCTGCAGGAGACCAATGTTATCGATACCTATCAAGAAAGGTATCGATAACATCCTTCAAATGATTCCCCGGAGAAGATTGTTATCGATAACTCCAACAAAATGTTATCGATACCCTTGCTTCTGGACAACTTCTGGACCAAAATGGGACCAATGTTATCGATAACAAATGGAATGTTATCGATAACATTCTTCAAAACTGCAGATTTTAGGTTGGCTTCAACTTCAGCAAAAACAGCTCCCAGCAACTTCACAGCTTCTCAGCACTTATTTTCATTCTCTAAACTTAAGTAAAGGCTACATTTTAAACCTTTCTTTTATCTTTCCTTTACTTTAATTTATTTAATGAAAATAAGAAAGTACCCCCCATTTGGAAACAATGGCATTAGCAGAATTTCATGATTCCATTTAGATCAAAATGTCGACCCCCCACTTTTAGTACAAAATGGAAAACTGCACATTTTTCTCAAGAGAAAATGGCTCAAAACATGACCTTGCTCTTCGAATAAAACCTTGTAACTTTGTAGTTACTCTTAGAAAAATTCAAGGATCAATTACCGCCATTTTTTATCTCGAAAATCAAAACTTTTTCAGAAAGTCAATTTTCCATACTTAGACAGATTTTAGGGGACCGACAGGGTCTTCGGGTACTTAGAAGCTTCCGGAGCATTCATTGGCCTGAAAAGCGCCTTATTTGCACGTTTTACCTGAAACTACAAAAAGCACACCTTACGTGCAACATTGCTATGAAAGCTAAATAAACGTAAGATAAAACAACTTAAAGCGGGACTAGTCGCACCAAATATCTGCAATATTGGGTGCTCATCAAATACCTCTAACAGTTGGCATTACTTTCTTCCAAAGTCTGTGGTAAGTATGTCCAGTTTTAAGTAAGTGCATCCACTATTCGTGGTAAGTACATTCAGTATTCGTGATAAGTGCAATCAATATTCACAAGCCGATTTCACAACGGATCAGAACCCATATCACACGGCTTGTCCGGATTAGAACCCATGTCACACGGCTTATTATAAGACTGCGCACGGCCTTATGATATGTGTACATACATGTCCCTATAATGTGATACTTACAATAAAATAAGGCTATCGATACCACAAAATCTGATCCGAATGTAATACTTACCATAAAATAAGGCTACTGATACCACAAAATTTTATCATACTTACCATCAAAACGTTTTTAGAATTTGTTATGGTCACACTTACCATACAGTTTGGTTTGTATATCGCCATCCATGATAGTATTTACCACTGATTGGGGTCATATTTGAGCAACGAAAGCAAGACTAGCATTACAAGTTTACTTGTCATAACATTGGGGCTATTATTTTTTGATGCAAACATATCACATTTTTAGCTAGTACTTACCTTTCTGGATACAAACAATGACCATGTGTTGAGATGTTTTTTACCACTTCTAAGGTGCTCTACTTCTTGACACAGACTTTGCGAAGGCATGAATGCCATCAACAATGGTCAAACAAAAAAAGGCCACTAAGGCATTTCAAGCTTGATGATCTGTATGAGCCATATAAACTAAAAGGGGGAGTTTGCAAGTTATCTCCAACAAAAAGAGCCATATCTATCACTATTTGTCTCCATGAACCATAAAACAAAAAGAACCACAATGTCACCCACCATTGTTTCCCAACGCAAGTATTCAATTCATCTTATACAATTTACCACTCCAGTATTCGTGGTAAGTATGTTCATTGATATAGTAAATATCTCTAATTTGCTAAGATTTTTTTTTTTTCAAAGTTTATGGTAAGTATGTCCAGTGATAAGTAAATACTTTTAGAAATCATGGTAATTATGTTCATTGACATGGTAACTACTTTTAGTTTATGACATACCCTGTAAAATGGTCGGTATCTCTCTAATTCACAAACGAATTTCACAATCAGCAACATTAAACACATCGATAAGGCAGCATAAAATTCCTCAACATTTATCACAACAAAGAACCACCACCAAAGGTATCAGATTTATTAATATTGGTAAAACGAAAAGGGCCACCAAGGCATGACATCTATTAACAATGGTTGCTCCAATTTACATAAACTAGATAAGCAAAAATGATCACAATGGCTGCAATCCACATAAGCCAGATTAACAAAAAGTAGGCTGCAATTTACATCCAACACAATATGCACATCTATCATTGTTTTTCTTCACGAACCATACAACAAAACTAGCTGCAATGTCATTAGTTTTTCCTTCCAGGGATATTTAACTTGAGCCCGGATTAGATCTTCCTTGTGGTTGTTCTCCTGACAAAGAATCAAGTCCAAAAAAAGCCAATTCCACCAGAAGGGAACTTTAGCTACATTTAACAAATAAAACTAAAATTTAGAACAAATTTAGGTCTATAAATTGGTAACCACAAGATCAAATCCAAAATTAGTTTGTTACCTTAGTCGATTCCTCATTAAATTGCTCCAAACGTGACTAAGAGTGATTGCTCATGTAATTAATGCCAGGAAAACTTTTGAAAAGTCAGCTTTCTAGGAAAAAAAAATCAATTTAAAAAACATTAAACATGTGCCTCTATTCCTAAATCTGCCTCTATCCAAGGAAACATCAACAAGGAAAGAAGGGAGAAGAAACATAGAAGATTCCAATAAAAAAAGGAGTCCACACCACCCACCTCTCCATATGTTTTCTCCGACCAAAACCAGTAATGGACATATAGATTTCGGGAATTTTTTTACCTCCTACTCCGCAACTTTTTTACATAGTAATGAGACTCCCAAACCCAGTAAATTGGCCCTAATCGCAAGCAAGGCATTCCTCCCTCGATTCTCCGGCGAACCACACTGTGTGTGAGTGTTTAGGGGAGAGAGAGAGAGAGAGAGAGAGGTGAGTACCTCGACTGGAGATGCTGTAGCGAGAGGTGAGATGCTGTGGAGGAGTTGCCATGGAGGAGATGGAGAGATGTGAGGTAGTCACAGAGGCGTGAGGGGATTCAGCCTGTGAGAGAGAGAGAGAGAGAGAGAGAGAGAGAGAGAGAGAGAGAGAGAGAGAGAGAGAGTCATAATTTTTAGGGCTTTCGAAATAATTTCAACCGGTGGAGTAGGTAATAGGAGAGAGAGGGAGGACTTAACCAACGGTTATGATTAAGAAGGGAGATCTAACAGTTCATGACAATTGGGGGCATCATGCCGCAATACCACTGTGGGGCATCACAGTCGGACGCGCCAGATCCGGATCCGATAAGACCCAAATTTGATAAGACTTGAATCCGATAGTGGTAATCTGGATCCGAATCCGAAACATTCGGATCCAATTCGAAAATCCGAATCCGATCCGAAAACCTTTTTAGTTCAAAAATTTTAGCAAAAAAAAATTAAAAAAATTTCAAAAAAATACAAAAAAAAATATTTTCAGAAAAAATTTTAAAAATAAAAATAAAAATACAACTTCTAAAACATTTTTTTTTCAAAAGAAAAAATTTACTGTTTTTAAAAAAAAAAGTTAAAAAATTAAACAAAATAAAGTTCGGATTCGGATTTACAACAGATTTAATCCGATCCGATTCCAATCCAATCCGTGTTTAATTACCGGATTCGGATTATTGGATTTCGGATCGACGTTATCGGATCCGGATCGGATTTTTCGGACCGAATCCGGATCGAATCCGATCCATTGACAGGCCTAGTCGCGTGATTCATCTGAAGGATTACGATATTTCTACATGCTTTACTTAATTGCTTTGACCTAACTTTTTTAATTTTAATTTTTTCTATTTTCTCAAATGTATGCTAGTTTGATAGTAGATTTTTGAATTTAAGCATGGCTGCTGATTTTGCCACTCCCTTTTTTTGTTAACGTCACTCCATTTTGGTGCAAAAATACACTTGCAAGGGAGTAGCGTTAACAAAAAAAGGAGTGACAAAATCATTTTCCTTAAACTTTCATCCTTAATGAGCAGAAACTAAAAAGTGAAAAAATTATGACCAGAAGTTAGAAAAACGTTTATTAAACACACAAATAAACAAAAATGAACAGATTTTTTCAATCATTTTGTTTTCTTTGTATTTTTTGTTTTTGGGAGCCAAGTGAGCATATTCTCCACAAGTCAAACCAAGCCATCAGAGCTTAAAGTTGCAACAAAGTGTCTAGATAACCAACCAACGATTAGTCCAGTAGGTACATTTTTTGGTGTATTGGCTACCTTTGAGTTGAACATTGAGGAGAAGTGCTTAGACAATCAATCCAGTACTAGTCTACCATGCACATCCACTCCAAAGCAAACTAAACCATCAAAGTTCTAAAACTGTGGTATAGTATCTAGATAACTAGGCAACGGCTAACCCATGAGCCATAGACTCCTCGGTGTGCCAAGTTTAGTTGATGGAGAAAAATTGTGGCGGAGGGGTGTAAGTTTTATTCTTAATAGGGTTAGATAATTAACACCTTACGTCATGCCAGGATCTAGAACTATCATGATTATCACAGTACAATCATTAAGCGGAAACTTAAGGAAACAAGAACGGCGTACCCGGATCTATTTATGCGGAACTTGAGCGATCCAGTGATTCATTGAAGCAACCATAATATCGCTAGAGCATTAAGCCCTAGGTGGAAAGCAGGTTTTTCTCTCTTGTCTTCATTCTAGCTGTTTAGTATATCACGTTAAATTGATGGAACCCTAGACGCTCTTTTATAGGCAGAGAGAGGACCGGTTTCCTTATTAAACATTGATACTAACTTCCCATCAAAGAATAGTGTATTTAGGAAACAACTTCTCTATTTGACCAATAGAATAACAAAAGATATGGAGAATCCTATTAAACTCAAAATCAATATGTGCCATATAAAATATGTGGGCCACCAAAATGACTAAATCAAAAATTAGTCTTACATTCTCCCACTTGGCCCATATGATAACTTAAGTAGAGTTTAACAGGATAAACATAAGACGCGTCATAAGTCTATATCTGTCATTCTTAATTTGGTCACAATCATAACACTATTATTAAACAACCCACTAGTGCGAGTCATGGCGGTTCTACATCACGATGACGTAGTCCCTTCCATGTACCACAATCACTAGCAAATTATTTAACATAGTCTTTAAATAAGAAGCGTTTTCATAAGGTCCAACGATAATGCCTTCTTTTTTTTTCAAAGACTATTCCTGTAATCATTAATCATTCACATATATGTACGTACACTATTCATTACAGGGAATTATCAAAAACACGTAATTGAGATCTCTCAAAGTGTCAAACATTATGGTCATCATATTGCAGTCCGTAAGTATAACTATAATGGGCTATGCTAGACACATTCAATTAGCATGTTTCTTAAACATCTATGCATTAACCCCTTCATAAGTGGATCTGCAATTATAAGCTGTGTGCTTATATCTTTAGTGACACTTTTGTTTTTGAAATTTTTCTTAGAAAAGAAAATAGTTGCGGAATCATAAACTCTTAGCAACTTGGTAATGGTGTCGACAACCCCAAGTCCTAAGATAAATATCCCAACTACTATCCATGAAGTATGGCCTCAAAGCATACCACAATTCTATCAACATAATGGATGAAGCAATGATAGCTACTTTAAAGCTTTTGTTTGCTCCTTTACATAATATGAACAACTAATCAAAAGAAGACTTTCTACTATCAAAGCTTCAAACAAAATCTGGATCTGAGTAGCTAATAAACTCAAGATCGCTAGATTTTCTTAATGTGAGTATATAACCTTTAGTTTAAAAGTTCATGAAAAGACTTTTAAGTGCAAACAACATAAATATCACTATAACAGGCAAAACACCGTCAGCATACATGTCAAAAATATAAACTTACTCCCCCTAATCTTTGGATATATACACTAGTTAATAGTATTTTTTCTTAATTCCAAAGAAACCAATGATATTAGCAAACATAAATAACCAATGTCAGGGAACTTGTTTACATCCATAAGTTGACTTTCTATATTTGTACCAAAGTGCTCTTTTACTTAAATTGAAACCTTAGGTTGATTCATATAGACTCCATCATCTAAGCTTTCATTCAAAAGCTTCTTTTCACGTCCAAACGTAACTCTAAATCATAAAGAGTTACCTCTTAATGCCACGATAATTTTCTGCGAGTTCTTCTTGGATATAGGAGAGAGGAGCTCTTTACAATTATGCCCTCTTTCTGAGTGTAATCCTTAGCCACAAGTTTGACTTTATAACATTCTATATTGCCCTCTAATCAAGTGTAGTCTTGAAGACCCACTTACAACATCTTTCTAGTATCATTATAGCAATCCAACGAAATTTCAAACCTCATTATGTTCATTGGTTCAACTCATCATTCATGGCGTCAATCCATTTAGTAAAATTATCACTTTATGTGGCTTGTGAAAATAAAATCGGATCAACAAGACATTCTTGCAGATAAATCAAATAATCATGCAAATAGCCAATCTCATGTGCCTTCGAGATATCCTTAATGCTATCTTCTTTGATTGTTCTACAATTTCTTCGTTGGTATCAATCTCATAATGGAGTGATTGACAACTTACTTGTTATTCTAAAACATTATGTTGTTTAACAACAGTAAAAACAACATCATTCAAAGTTATGGATAAAAACACTTATACCCTAAATTTTGGGTAACCATGTTACATGGTTTATCACTCCCACTAATTTCACCATTCTTAAAGAATCTAAATGATCGATTTCTATAATTGTTGTACTATGGTTAAATAGTAAAAGCTATACCCTTTGAATTTTCTAGAGTAACCAATAAGGTCACCATAGCTCATTCAAAAATTCAAATTCCTTTCATGTAAATTAAAAATTCTAGCCTCTGTTGGACAACCTTATACGTTCAAGTGTCCTAAGTTCAGGTTCCTCCCTATCCATAGTTTAAAAGAAGTATTTGAAACTGCCTTACAAGAAACCTGATTCACATAAATGCAGAGATCTTTAAAGAATTTTTATATACACTACATAATGGGTATTTTGGAGTTACAAATATACTTTTAACCATATCCAATAATGTACAATTACCTTTCAGCTATCACATTATGAAATGACAGACCTTTCATAATATTCATCACGCATGTCCTACCTCATGACTTTTACATTATTTTCTATTTGCCATTTCTATCTCAATAACATACACCTTAGCATTCATTGATTGAGATCTTTATGTAATAGAAAAGATAACATAATAGAAAAGTCATCTATATGTGATAAAATAGGTTTCTTAGATGAAATTTCTTACGTCTATATAAATCCCTTTAAGAAGCCTGTAATTTCTTGTGACTTACTTTTTATTAAATATGATTTGCTTGTACTTAATACAAATCACGCATAAGAGATTAATAAAATTTCTGTCATATATTAGTCTCTCTATACGTTTCCGTCATTCATGTCACAAGATGAAGTAATTTTCATTTTTAAGGCTACTAACCAAACTAACATTATGATGCAATATAAGGAGAGTTCTTAATAAAATGGTCATCAAACTTTGGTTCATTCAAATCATAATAAAATACCATAACACAATAATTGGTATTTTCAATCACCATGATTTGATTTCAAAACTTGAAAAAACATATCAATTAAAGTTAGTTCGAACAAAGGAAACTAAATTTGTAAACATAATAGAAAACACAAAATGATGACCAATTCTTAAATAACAAACGATAAGTCACAAAGCTCTTTTTAAGAAAAACAGTAACCCAAATCTTTATAACACAATGGGCTTATGTTTTTAATAACTTCAAATCTCTCGGCATCTTGGTTATAAACATAAGTAGTAGCTCATAATCAAATCACTTAATAGTTGAGGGACTTACAATTAGCTAGGTTTGATTCGAAACATATAACATTAGTAATTACTTTCCCCTTCGAATCACTTCATACGTTCATGACAAACTTTTAATGTCTCAACTATTTACAGAAGGGACATATATCAATGCCTATATATTCTTTCGAGTCCAAAAAACATTAGTAGACTCATTGGCACTACATAATACCAACTTCATGTCCCGCTTAGGCTTCCTTTACTTTAATTCTCAAATAGTAGAATTTCTCAAGAATCAATACTTTATCAAGATTATAGTTTCAAAAATAAAACCAAACTTGTCCTTTTCAATATGAGAAACTTAATCATTTAAATTAAAACAAAACAGACTAAGCATGTGAATGTGAAACAAATATATTGACAATGCACATATAACATATGCTCGCTACAATAATGCTTTGAGTTACCAATAAATTGACAAAATAAAATTTGTCCAAACAATGATATATAGTGCAACGGTGATCTGCCTTTGGGTTCATCTAATGTTACACTATTAACAATTATGGTGATTTCCTTTCACCAATAGGACTAATCGATAAGAATTTATAATTAAGTAGGTTTGTTACCTTTGAGTATCCAAATCCAATCTCAATTATGAATACTTATAAATTATCCTATTCCAATTCAATAATCAATTAGAAGTGGTGCACCTTTGGGCCTACCTAATATCCATGCAACTAGAGAACTGCGATTTGCAAAGTCATTATTCTTAACACTTAAAAATGGGAATAAGTTTCATATATAATTTGATATTTATGAATCATTCCAGTTGGGCCACTTTGGTGGCTACCAAACCGTATCATAATAAGAATATCAAATAAAATAAGTGTTAAGTTTTAGTAATTTAATTGAAATCTATGAAACATTCCAGTTGGGCCACTTTGGTGACTACCGAACCGCATCTTAATAAAGATTTCAATCAAGATAATGACTTTTGCATACACTTTAGGTGAAAAAATAAGAAGAAAAATATCACTATTTTAACACCTCGTCATAATAGGTATTAGAATTTCATAATTTGATTAACATCTATCAACATGCCGGTTGGATTACTTTAACCCAAACCATATCCTTATATAGAGTCAAATCAAAATAGTGATCTTTTCATGGACATTAGGTGAATCTTAAATTATTCACAATTCCATAATATGATTTGATATCTAAGAATCATTATGATCGGGTCACTTTGGTGACTACCAAATCTCCCATAATATAGATTCAAATCAGTAACTTTCTTTACGGACATAAAGTGAATAATAAAATTTTCACAAATAAATTTTCTAACATGTCTTGATATCTACGAGCCCTAATGATTGGGTCACTTTGGTGACTACCAAATTTTTCATAATGTAGATTATCAATCAAAACAATAATTTTTCATGTGAACCATAAGGTGATCATAAATACATAGGATCCATCATAAAGTCATAACAGATCATAAGAGGTCATAAGAAAACTGTCGAAAATCATGTGATGTACTATAAAAAAAAAAACATAATCTAGTTCGATCGACTGGATACATGCATGGCTCCCCGTTTTCTCATGCCCGGTTCATTAGAAAATAAAAATAAAAATAATTGATAGCATCAATTTAGGCGTATACACAGAACATGAAACTGAACAAAACATTACAATTCTTTAGATCAAGGAAACTTGGCTACATCATCATCATGGCTTTACTTCATACAGTAAATATCATGGCATCATCATCATCATCATCATCATCATAAAATTTGCATACATGCATAATTCTTATCTACCTTCATCAAAGCTTTAATGGACTTATCTTACTTTAATCCAATGCTCATAGTCACGTAATTAATAAATAAATAATACCAATTAGGTATGCACTTATCATGATGGCTACTAACGAAGCAGCCGTTAATAAAACTACAACCAGATACACGCCGAAACATTGTATCAATTGTAAAAATAAAAATACGTATGTAAAAACATACTCTTTACGTCATACATCGGCAACCCATCTACGAACGCCGAAAACAGTTAACCCCGCAATAACAGAAAATCACAATGTTCACAAACCTGAAGCTCTGATACCACATGTAAGTTTTATTCTTAATAGGGTTAGATAATTAACACCTTACGTCATGCCAGGATCTAGAACTATCATGATTATCACAGTACAATCATTAAGCGGAAACTTAATGAAACAAGAACGGCGTACCCGGATCCATTTATGCGGAATTTGAGCGATCCAGTGATTCATTGAAGCAACCATAATATCGCTAGAGCATTAGCCCTAGGTGGAAAGCACGTTTCTCTCTCTTGTCTTCATTCTAGCTGTTTAGTATATCACGTTAAATTGATGGAACCCTAGACGCTCTTTTATAGGCAGAGAGAGGACCGGTTTCCTTATTAAACATTGATACTAACTTCCTATCAAAGAATAGTGTATTTAGGAAACAACTTCTCTATTTGACCAATAGAATAACAAAAGATATAGAGAATCCTATTAAACTCAAAATCAATATGTGCCATATAAAATATGTGGGCCACCAAAATGACTAAATAAAAAATTAGTCTTACAAGGAGGCGATCATGTGTGTAGCAACGATCTCGTAGGCGTGATCAAAAAGACTTCAGGTTTTCTGTAGATTCCGTCAGAGACCAAAAGCCATAGCTTCTACATCACTAATAAATGCCCGTGAAACATAGTCGAGCATATATATAGCAGGAGGATAAAGTTCATCCTTTTGACCATTGAAACCACTGAGGAGGAAACCATGAATAGCAACTACCTCAGCGCTCCCCAAATTCCCGATTGGATCTAGGGCAATTTTTCCCGATTCCCGATCAACATGGGAAACCATTTACAAGTCTCGTTGATTAAAAAAGAAGCTAAAATAACGAAAACAAATAGATACAGTACTTCTTGATAAATAAATAAAAATAAAGAACCTAAAAGCTACTGAATCCCAGAAGTCCTTCACGTTACCATTAGCACAATCTACGTCCATTCTAGTCAACCCCACTACTCGTTTGCCAGATCAAAATCCTGTCTAGAGCGTCTAATAAAAAAGTTGAATTACTAATAAAAAAGTTGAATTACTACCTCTGTCCCAAAATATTTGGACTTTTTCAGTATTGGCGTTATTATTTAAACTCTTATATCTTCCAATATAAATATTCAAAAATATGCAATATGAATTTCGTTTGATAGTTCTCGATTAGACTTAAAATACAAATTTTTTTTAAAATTATGAAAAATATCATAAATGGTGAGATATAAGAGTTTAGAGAACGGAGGGAGTAATTTTTTGTTTTCATTTAATTTTTTTTCGCATTCATAAGTTTTGTGCTAATTTTTTTATTTATAGATTATTGATTTATCTCGACGAAAAAAATCTAAGAAGTAAAAATATATGAACGGATGGAGTAATTCTATTGTCTCTTATTAACTCCGGAGATAGGATCCCCATCCGGGCCATCCCTATAGACGATCCTGATCCACATTCTCCAAGCCTTTGGCCCTTTAGTTTATTGATCACATTTCTACCCATTTGGAATTGTTTTTTCCCTCTCCTCTTTTCTTTCTTCATATCTATCTGAGGAAAGTTTTTCCTGCTTTTACAGTTGTAAATAATTCCCTCTTATATTCTCACTTCTCAGGCAAATCTGATAAACAGTCCACTGATAGCCTTCATCTCTTTCCCCTACTGATTCAGAACATGGGTATGGGCAGAGTAACAAAAACAGTTGCGAAAATGGAGAAAATCATAGGCCCGAGCAAACCCATTTTCATAGGCGTAGCAGGGGTGGCTCTGGTAATGCTGCTTTTGAGTTTCTCACCTTCCACTAGTTTTCCCAACATGTTTGACGTGTCAAAGATGACGATATCCCCGGAAAAAGACGGCTCAGCTACGAAAGATTGCACAACCGTACTGAGTGATCAAGGCCTTAACCTGGGCCACGACCCGGTCGACCAGACGTTCTACGACGACCCAACGCTGAGTTATGAGATAGGGAGTCCAGGCAAGAACTGGGATGAGAAGAGAAAAGAGTGGCTGAAGCATCATCCGTCGTTTGCCCCGGGAGTAGAGGACCGGGTTTTCGTGTTGACCGGATCGCAGCCTTCGCCGTGCAAGAATCCAATCGGAGATCATTTGAACTTGAGGCTTTTCAAGAACAAGGTGGATTACTGCCGGATCCACGGCTACGACATCTTCTACAACAACGCGTTTATGCACCCGAAAATGGTCAATTGGTGGATCAAAATACCCGTGCTTCGGCCAACAATGTTGGCCCACCCAGAGGCTGAGTGGATCTTTTGGGTTGACTCGGATGCAGTATTTACTGATATGGATTTTAAACTGCCGTTGGATAAGTATAAGGATTATAACTTCGTGGTGCACGGGTGGTCCTACTTGGTCTTTGAGAAGAAGAGTTGGGGCGGGGTTAACGCCGGGGTGTTTTTGATCCGCAATTGTCAATGGTCGATGGAGTTTATGGAGGCGTGGGCCGAGATGGGGCCCCAGACTCCAAACTATGAAAATTGGGGTCAAATTCAGATATCAGCGCTTAGTGACAAAAAACACCCAGATTCTGATGACCAGTCGGCTCTGGTTTATTTGCTATTGAAAGGGAAGGAGACGTGGGAGAATAAGATTTACATAGAGAGTGAGTATGAATTAAATGGGTATTGGGGCAGCTTCGTTGACTCGTTCGATAATATTAGTGACAGCTATGCGAGGATAGAGAAAGGGGTGGCGGAGTTGCAGAGACGACATGCGGAGAAGGTGAGCGAGCACTATGCGGCCGTGTTGAGGGAGGCGGTTATCAGCCTGGGCGGCGATGGTGGTGGAGCAAAGCGGCCGTTCATCACACATTTTACGGCATGTAGGCCTTGTAGTGGGATGCACTGGGGGTACACTGCTGAGCAATGCTACGGTGGGATGGAAAAGGTTCTGAATTTCGCTGATAATCAGGTGCTTCGCAACTACGGTTTCGTGCGCCCGGACCTAATGAATACCTCCTCCCTCAGCCCTCTACCCTTTGGTTCCTTGTCTTACAACAAAGAGAAATAGAAAGTGCGTCAAACGTATCTTGTTTCGCTCATGTTATGCATATGGTTAGAACATACTCTTTCGATTGTTCCATTTGGAATTCTGTTTCTTTGGTTTCTCAAATTTCTAGAACACGCACGGTACGTTTATCTGAAAGATTACTCTATTTCTAGCTACATGCTTGACTTCCTTTGGCCTATCTTTTTCACTTTGAAGTATTTCTATATTTTCTCAAATGTTTGCTAGTTTGATAGTCAATTTTTCGGGTTAAACGTTTATCCTAACGAGCATAAACTAAAGAGTAGAATAATTATGATCACAATTCTTGCTTTATGTAAAGTTTGATCGTCGCCTGCAATCTTGTAATATCAATCAAAAGTTAAAGCTAATACTCACACCACTTTGGATATTGGAATTCTTTGTACACTTCTTGAGCCGGAGATGTCTTCATTTTTGGGGGCATAACCACCGCACAAGCCAGGAACAAACCCTTGGCCTGAAATTATCAAGTGACAAATAACATACATTATGCATTTTATTGGACACAACCAGTCTCTGTTGTGCTTCTCACTTAGGTTTCATCATGAGCTTAAAAATATGATCTAAGCGTTTCAGTTTGTTCGATCCGGTGAGGGTACCATGCAGGTAAAATACAACACTAATCGAATATTGATAGTCACATAATGTAGACATGTTTGTCTTGAAATTTACAAGATCATATTATTCGTGAATTTTTTTCAAATAAACTTATTTCATCTATAGTATAAATCAGAGTGGTTTCTTACAAAATGTCTAGGCATACTAACAAAATATATAACCTCCATGACCGTCAAATCAAATTTTCATGTTATGCAGTAGCTGTTAGATCATTTCTATTTTATAAGATTTTCGAAGAATATTCTCCAAACGTATATAGCCCACTCTCTCTTTCTTTTTAAGTCAATTAATGTATCCATATTTAAACTTTGTCTTTTATGATCAAATAAAAAAACATTCCAAAATTTATGGTAACTGACATTATATGTAGGTTACATGCATCGATAGCCACATGTGTATTATGTTCCTATGTGCCTTTAGGTGGTATGAAGATCTGCAAGTTGATACCGCTAATTGCTGATCAGTTTAATTATTTTTTTAACGGGATAAACTCGATGAAACAGAGAAATTCACTCCTTCGGACTCCAAACGAGACCCACCGCGAAAGGGTATAGCAAAGCCCCGCGTCTCCTTGCTGGCCGGTATTTAGAGTTACTAGTTACTACGGATCTTATTTTAATGATTCACATACTCGTTCTTTTTTAGTTTGTATAAATTATCTTTTAATAAATACGAAAAATTGTAGTTATATCGTTCTACAATTTTTCTTAAAATAAAGTTGGGAAGTCATGTAATTATGATTATTGAATGGTTGAAATATTTTCATCAAATTTTTTATAATGATGTTTACAAAATAAATAAATCAAAACATGAGCGAAAATTTGAACGCCAAGATAAAGTCGAGGTGGACTTAGCAATAAAAATATGGGGTACTCAAATAATGATCCTCGCCCTTATATCAAGTTATGTATTATTATTTTTTTTTGTCATTTGTTAATTTTAATCTACTCTGTTCTAGGAGACTTGAGAATGAGGATGGGTGCTTAGGGGAATCGAATCTTGCACATATGCGTGAAAGTATAAGAGAGACATCAACTCCACTCCACTCCACTTGCGCAAGTTATATTTTAATTTCGGTCACATTTTGAACAATTATATTTTCATCCTAAGATTTAAAAAAATTCAATTTTACCGTTATTTATACTGCCAGAATCTATACTATATGGGACGATGCCCCCCCAAAAAAAAAAAAAATTGGGATGGAAAAATATCTTTGGAGGTCCAAAACGGAAAAAGCGTATGCATGCATTTGTCCATTAAGGCCCGGTTTGGCCTAATAAAAAAGCTGGATTATGTTTGTCTTTGTTCGAATTATTTTTTTACCTTTTAGATTTGCGTCATTTTTTTTGGATTATTATTTTATTTCAAAGAGAATAATTTAAAAAGTAAAAAGTTTGTAAACCAATTAAAGATAAAGATAAACGTTAGTGTTTCAAGTAAGGAAGATTCTATAACTTTACACACACGGAACTCTCTCTCTCTCTCTCTCTCTCTCTCTCTCCAGTCATGCTCAAAGAATTTACCTCAAATGGAGATGGATCCTCATCCCCATTCTCCAAGCCTTTTGTTTATTCACATCATTATCCCATTTGGAATTGTTTTTTTCCCTCTCTCCTCTTTTCTTTCCTCGAGGAAATTTTTTTTTTTTTTCAGTTTTACAGTTGTAAATTTTCCCATATTATATTGTCTAGCACATAAATTGTCAACTGATAACCTTCATCTTCCCCTACTGATTCCTATTCCTCTTAAGGTATCAATTACTAACTCTCTAGAATTACTCATTCAGAAATGGGTATGGGCAGAGTGACTGAAACAGTTGCGAAAATGGAGAAATTCATAGGCCCGAGCAAACCCATTTTCATAGGCGTAGCAGGGGTGGCTCTGTTTATGCTGCTTTGGAGTTTTTCAACTTCCACTAGTTTTCCCAGCATGTTTGACATGGCTAAGATGTTAAAGCATCCAATTCCAAATCAATTGGCAAAGAATGGAGAGGCCGCCCAGGCTTATATACTAGTTTTGGAGAGAGATAATTAAACGATGTGGGACAAATCCCAACACTACCCCGCACGTGCGACCCCCGATTCGCACGTGAAGAGGTCAACAAAGGATCCGGAACACACGGATCACAATAAAATAAAGTGCAACTATGACACAAATAAAGGGGAAAAGCCTCCGAAAGCCTAGCTCTGAAACCATGTTAAAGTATCCAATTCCAAACCAATTGGCAAAGAATGGAGAGGCCGCCCAAGCTTATATACTAGTTTTGGAGGAGATAATTAAACGATGTGGGACAAATCCCAACATAACGGTATTGCCCGGAAAAGATGGTGCAGCTACGAAAGATTGCGCCACCGTGAGTGATCAAGGACATGACCTAGGCCACGACCCGGCCGACAAAACGTTCTACGACGACCCGACTCTGAGTTATGAGATAGGGAATCCGGGCAAGAACTGGGACGAGAAGAGAAGAGAGTGGTTGAAGCATCATCCGTCATTTGCCATCGGAGTTGAGGACTGTGTAAGAATCCGATAGGAGATCATTTGAACTTGAGGCTGTTCAAGAACAAGGTGGATTACTGTCGGATCCACGGCTACGATATCTTCTACAACAACGCGTTTATGCACCCGAAAATGGTCAACTGGTGGAACAAAATACCGGTGCTTCGGCCAATGATGTTGGCCACCCGGAGGTTGAGTGGATCTTTTGGGTTTACTCGGATGCAATGTTTACTAACATGGATTTTAAATTTTTAAGCTGCCATTGGAGAAGTACAAGGATCATAACTTCGTGGTGCATGGGTGGTCCTACTTTGTCTATGAGAAGAAGAGTTGGGCCGGGGTTAATGCCGGAGTGTTTTTTATTCGAAACTGTCAAATGGTCAATGGAGTTTATGGAGGCGTGGGTCAAGATGGGCCTCCAAACTCCAAACTACGAAAAGTGGAGTCAGATCCAGATGGAAGCGTTTAGTGACAAAAAGCACCTAGATTCTGATGATCAATTGGCTCTGAGTTACTTGTTATTGACAGAGAAGGAGAAGTGGGGGACTAAGATTTACATAGAGAATACATATGAATTAAGTGGGTACTAGGGCTACATTGTCGATTCATTTGACAATATTACTGACAAGTCTAGGGGTGTCAGATGGGCGGGTTTGGGTCAAAATGGGCAAGTTATAAGTGGGTTGGGTCTTTAATGGGTCATTGACCCATTTAGACCCATTAATTATGAGTTCAATTACCTATACCCAACCCGACCCATTTATTTAAAATCAAACCCGACCCGCACATTAACCCAATTACCCGCCACCACCACCACCACGGCCACCGCCGCCGCCGCCACCACCACGCCACCCTCACCACCCCCACCACCACGCCACCACTGCCGCTGCCACCACCACCACGACGGCCACCGCCGTCACCACCACCGCGCCGCCACCACCACGCCGCCACCAACACCACCACCACAACCATTGCCAACACCACCACCTTTTAGTTTTGGCCGTCGGAATTGGAGAATAGCCGGAGTACAGTTGTAATGAAAAAGGAGTAAACGAACAAAAATAAGGGAAAGGTAGGGAAATTATTACAGTTTTTTTTTTTTAAAATATAGATGATTGGTAAAAATGACTAGTGTTGTTGGGGGTGTTGAAAAGAAAGATGGGTAGCCAAACCAAAAAAAAAAATGCACTGTTCACTATATAGTTTGGCTAGGTATTGGTGTGGCCGTGCCCTTAAAACTTGAAATTGAGTAGTGAATTTGGCTTTAAACTTTCTCAGACTCGGCCCTTTTTGCGAAAACTACATAGTTTGGCTAGGTATTGGGGTCGTGGCGGCGGCGGCAATGGTGGTCGTGGTGGTGGTGGTGGCAGCAGTGGTGAGGGTGGCGTGGTGGCGGCGGCGGTTGTGGTGGCGGCGGCATTATGGTGGTGGTGGTGGCGGCGTGGTGGTGGTGGTGGTGGCGGCGGCGGCATTATGGTGGTGGTGGTGGCGGCGTTTTGGTGGTGGTGGCGGCGGCGGTGTGGTGGTGGCGGTGGTGGTGGCGTAGTGGCGGCGGTGGTGGTGGCGTGGCGGCGGCGGCATGGGGGTGGTGGTGGCAGCGGCGTTGTGGTGGTGGTGGTGGTGGCGGCGGCATTATGGTGGTGGTGGTGGCGGCATTGTGGTGGTGGCGGCGGGGCGGTGGTGGTGGTGGTGGCGGCGGCGGCGGTTGTCGTGGTGGTGGCGACAGCGGCATTATGGTGGTGGTGGCGCGGCAGTGGTGGTGGTCATTGTGGTGGTGGCGGCGGTTGTGGTGGTGGTGTGATGGCGGTGGTGGCGGCAACGGTGGCGTTGGCCGTCGTGGTGGTGGCGGCGGTGGTGGCGTGGTAAGGGGTGGGCTGCATTCATTGGGAATCTGGTAAAAGAGATGAAAATTTTTCATGGGTTACTTACATGCCCATTGGGTCATTTAAGTTGACCCAATTGATATCCAATTAAGACCCAACTAATAATGGGTTAGTTGGGTTTGGACCCATTCTTACCCAACTAATAAATGGGTTGGGTTGGGTCTATTTTTTAGTTGATGGATCTGGGTTCAATTTGCCACCCCTACTGACAACTAAGCAAGGATAGAGAAAGGGGTGACAGAGTTGAGGAGACGACATGCGGAGAAGGTAAGCGAGCATTATGCGGCCATGATGAGTGAGGCGGTTGTCAACCAGGGCGGTGAAGGTGGTGGACGAAAGCGGCCGTTTATCACGCATTTTACGGCATGTAGGCATTGTACTGGGTTTTACTGGGGTACACAGCTGAGCAATGGTACGGTGGGATGGAAAAGGCTTTGAATTTCGCTGACAATCAGGTGCTTCGCAACTACGGTTTCGTGCGCCCGGACCTAATGAATACCTCCTCCCTCCACCCGCTGCCCTTTGGTGTTTCGTCTTATTACAAGGAGAAATGGAAAGTCCCTCAGAACGTATCTTCTTGTGCTCTTGTAAAGAATGATCACAAAATTCTCTTTTGATTGTTTTAGTTGGAATTCTATCTTTGGTTTCTCGAATTTCCAGAACCCGCGTGATTCATCTCAAGGATTACTCTATTTGTACATGACTTGCTTCCTTTGGCCTAACTTTTTTACCTTCACTTATTTCTATTTTCTTAAATGCTTATACAATGATTCCATCACGAGATATACGAATGAACCAAAATTATCAAAATCTAGACACAAACAAATTCATTAGCATGCTCTATGACACATGTATACAGCAACATTAGGCCGACGAGAAGTTGGGGTTAGGGCCTGTCAAAGATCCGGTAGTAGAGGATCCCTAAGGCCCTGTTCAGATGACAAGAAAGGATGGAAAATGGTGGGAAAAACCATAGGATTATTGCACGTAGTTTTGTATGGGACAAACTAATTACTTTTGTGCTGTATTGTTTAATTAAATTTCGAATACAACAAATTAAATATCTCAATTAGTTATTTAATTTGCTGTCAAGAAATTTAGCAAACAAGAGCTTATTTTTTTAATCTGAAAATTGCACATCTATCGTATACTATACTATATGTTCACGCGTCAACAACCCATATTACTATACTATCTGTTCAACTCAATTCGCGAATCGCTTTTTATATGGCTATTTGATTGCAAATAATTGTTGTTGGCAACTCTCCCTCGAAATGGGAGATTCCAAGCAACGAAATTGAAGTTCTAACTTCATAAAACTGAAGTTATGGGTAGTTAGGCACTGTATTAGTAAGTTTAAAAAAAACAAAAAAGACTGTATTAAGTAGTATTCTCCAAGACAAGGACAATTTGGTAGAACTGAGACAGATCGTCCATTTGCAATTTTTTTTCTGTTAAATCAGAGCGGATCCGGCTGATCCACTTCGTATTCTGAGTGCTGAGGAGTATTGATAAATAATCAACTGATAGCCTCCATCTCTTTTCCTTACTCATTCCCATTCCTCTTGTGGTATCAGTTACTAAATCTAGAATTACTCATCCAGAAAATGGGTGTGGGCAGAGTGACTGAAATTGCGAAAATGGAGAAAATCTTAGGCCCGAGCAAACCCATTTTCATAGGCGTAGCAGGGGTGACTCTATTAATGCTGATTTTGAGTTTTTCACACTAATGTAGAACACATGGAGACCCAATTTCATGAACAATTGGACCGGTCGAAGCCTCGGAAGCCCGAACGTTGTTTAATTTCAAATTACCCGATTTGACAACTTTAGGACGAGCTTGGATCGGGCCTAAACTTAGTGGGCTGACTTATTTTTGCTCTGCGGTCAATACTCATAAATCTTAGGTTGATGATCAATGGTGTCTTTCGGCCTAATTTGTTCGTTTAGGCCTCCAATTGATGTTTTTGCCGTTTTAGAAAATATTTGTTTCATTAATACTTTTAGCGTATAATTCCGTAGAAGTTAATTCTTTTTGGGAAAGTCGTGTTTTTCTTTCCTTTTTCCAATTTTATTATTTTTCGCAAATTTTTGGAAATTTTCGTTTTTGAGTTAGGGTTTTGCTGGGGTTACGCTTTTTTCCTATAAAAGGGGTTGTAATCTAATGTATATGCACCTTTTTATCAATAATATTCAAACTTTGTCTTTTTTCTCTCGTGGACTCAAGTTTATCATTCGTTCGATTTGTACACAACTAATCTTTTTGTTAATTTTGCTGTGTCACCTTTCACTAGTTATCCCAACATGTTTGACATTGCTAAGACTGAAAATAATAAGGTATGGAAGAATATCTCTGTATATTGAATTGAATTGAAATACGGGTACGTACAAGGAATATATATACAATCTTTCTAAGCCTATTCTAGGACAATACTAATTTACTGCTACAATTAAGGATGACCCACTAATTGTGGGATCTAATAGAAGATAAGTAAATTTTAGTCAATTACTTGATGACACTCCCCCTCAAGTTGAAGAGTGAATGTTGTGAAGTCCCAACTTGCGACTCAAGGGATTGAAGCTATCTCCTCACAAGGCTTTTGTAAATATGTCTACAAGCTCATCCCGTGAAGGAATATAGATTGGAGAAACTTCACCAGCTTGCAGCTTCTCTCTCACAATGTGACAATCAATTTCAATATGTTTCATTCTTTCGTGATAAACTGGATTTGCCGCTATATGCAATGCAGCTTGATTATCACAATGCAAAGGAGTAGGGCCTTTTTGTTTGACTCTTAAATCTTGTAATATATAGCGCATCCATGTAATTTCAAGGCATGTGATTGCCATGGCCTTGTACTCAGCTTCTGCAGATGAACGAGCAACAATCGACTGTTTCTTTGATTTCCATGAGACAAGAAAATCACCTATAAACACACAATAACCTATAGTTGACCTTCTTGTGGTCGGACAACCTGCGTGATCGGAATCACAATAAGCTTTCAACTCAAGATTGTTCACAGTCGGGAATAGAAAGCTTTGGCCAGGTGTACCCTTAATGAATCTCAAAACACGAAGTGCGGCTTCCATGTGTGGTTTTCTGGGCTGGTGCCAATGTTTTGAATACCGTACCGGCCAGGGTACCAATTTTTCTACTGGTACGGTACGTACCGGTACCGATCAAATACCTGGTACCGTTTCGGATTGATCGCTATTAGTGTTATTTTCCTACTTAAAAGAATTTATAGTATAATATACACTTTTTAAAAATAAAAAATATAAAAAAATCCGGTATTTGTCCGGTACCGTCCGGTATTTGCCCGGTATTGTCCGGTACTTGAAGAAAAAAATAAATTTAAAAGTAGTCCGGTACCAACTGGTATGTCCGGTACCGACCGGTATTTGAGCCGGAACGGAATTAGAGGTGTAGGGTACCGGATTCTGTGAAAAACGGTATGTACTGGCCTGTATGGAACGGTATTGATACCATTGGCTGGTGCATAAACTGACTCAAATTCTAAACTGCATAAACAATGTCTGGTCTTGTGACAGTAAGATAGATTAATCTTCCTACCAACCTCTTATATCTTGTCGGATCGTTGAGTAGATCACCTTCTGTAGGTTTCAATTTCACATTTTGTTCCATTGGAAACTTTTCTGGCCGTGCCCTTGTCAAACTTGCATCTGTTATTGGCAAAAGGTTACTAGTTTCGGTTATCTAAAGTTTAAAATGTAATTATTTTAAGGAGGTTACTAAGTTTGATTATACTACTAATGTGAACCATATTTTGCACCAGCATTATTAATTTTAAAAATCTATTATTTTTTTATTATGTCATTGTGAATACTATAAGAGATTATCTTTTGAGTGTCATTCACACGCAGAACTTAATTTGTTACCCTGACAATATTTCACGTCAGGTGTTGAAGAAGCAGTAGAAGAGCAATACTTCCATACAGACCGAGAACCGTTGTTGAAGAGGTGTCCGTTGAAGCCGAAGCACTTACTGTTAGAGGATTTGTTTCATTTCCTTAAATGTACGTACGTAATTTAAATTTCCAAGAATGTAATCATAATTTTAAAACTGATCTAAGTATTTCAATTTCATATGTAATCTGATTTGCTTCTGCTAATTAAGTTAATTTCACTATTAAGTAATTAGTCAAACTATCTTGAGAAAATGTTTATAAACGTTCTTGAAAATCGGGCATTATAGTTGATCAAGGAAGAACAATTTGTTATCATTCTAGAAGACAAATAAGTTTGATAAAATTTAACAAATGTATTTAATTTTCTACATCAAATCTTACTTAACCTAGCCTATGGACTCTCGAATCCACAGCAAAAATGAAGAACAACTAGCTAGAACAACCAAGGAATGTAAAGAGAACTCCAGAATTATTTGTTGAGTGAAAATAGTCCTAAATTCTAGAATCAAGTTAGAGATATACTCCTTCTGATCCAGTTTAAATGCACCATTTGAGAGATTGTGTAACTTTGACCTAAAAAATAAAATACTTTTGGATTTAATTTTTAATTTTTGTTTTTTTGCATTGTTCAAACGATCTCAATGAGTACTCTCCAACTATGCAAAAAAGTTCGGAAAATATTAGGAAAAATATGATTCATTTGAGTCTTTGAGGTCAAACTTACATGGTTTTCCATAAGGATTATTTAAATTGAAATAGAGGGAGTACATAATTACCAAAAAGTCTAAAAATCTGTACCAATGGGTACAAGTCCCTTTTTGGGCTCATATTGGGTCTTAAAAAAATGATCAGAGCCGCTCATTTTATTTAAAATACTCTGCTTATAGTCCTTGCAAAAAAAAAAAAAAACTCAATCCGATATCGGTAAAAGCATTACAAAACATCCAAATTTTGCTTTAGAATTCCGGATTGAATTCTAGGGCAAAGTTGGACGTTTCGTAGACGTCTTAACTATATCGGATTGAGCTTACTTTTTGAAGGAGCCATAAACAAAGTATTTTAAACAAAATGAGCGATTAAGATCATTTTTTTGAGACTCAAAACGGAACCGAAAAAGAGTTTGTACACATTGGTATAGATATGAAATCTGTAGCAGTAGCACCATCTCATAATTAGAGAAGCTAAATTCATACTACTACTATTACTGCTATTTGTATCTCACTTAAACTTAATCATGTTATGTACAGCTAGACAAGACATGGTTGACTAAGGTATTTTTCGAATAATGAATTACACGATCCACACATTAAGGGAAAAAAGAACAATTAGATATATTCAGGAATAAGTCATCATCACTAACCCATGTTATTATATGCATGACGACCTCGATCACCGACAATACCTTGATTCAAATAATATTTTCACACTTTCTTTTTTTATGCTTGAACCACTCCCTTTTTTTGATGGAGCACGGCTTCTTTTGTTTTATAGTGTAAAAATTATGCATAAAAGTTGGAGTATTCAAAAATAAAAAATAAAAAATGGAGTGCATATATCAAAAAGAAGAGTGTGAAAAACCATTGGCTTAGGAAATTTGAATACAATCAATTATAATATATAAATGTGACCCAGCGGAATTCACGAGAGGTTAATTAGCCTACTAATCCAAACGAGATAGGTACTCTAATCGACGAGTTGTTCTTGAGTCCACAAGAAGATAGAGAAATTCTGAAATATTATTGATGTAAAAACTTGAATAATTGTATAACATACACTCCTATTTATCCTAGTAGGATTCCTAAGAATAAGGTAATTACTCAGAGTGGAGACCAAGCAAAACAATACTTGGAACCAAGATTAATAAAATTAAAAGACGGATAGAAATATGCCTAAACAAGTGGCATTAAAAGAAGAATTCCTAAAACAAATAATTCCTAAAAATAAAGCTTCAAATATAATTGAAATCTCCTAAATTCTCGTCTTACATCAAAAGCGAGAGCCATTTTTGGTGGGATATAAAGATGAAGCTGGCTCACATTTTTAACTTCCCTGATTGGACATATAATATTTTTTTTGCCAATTGGCATGAAATACAAAGTATAAATCACGGGACACTACATTCTATTCACGAGATAACCAAGCCGAACAACTGAGCCAACAAGATAAATAAGCTCATCAAAGGGACAACAATCACTATAAGCTCAACTCAACTACAAGCCCTATTAAGGGTAGAAATAACCTCAACAAATACAAAGGAAATAATACTCACACGCAGGCGAGAAGACTCGAATTCCTGACCTCCTAGTGAGATATCTGACCAACTGAACTAACACCAATTGGTTCTAATTGGACATATAAGAAAGGGCAAAAATTTACATTCTGTTTTGCATATGTCCTCAGTAACTATAAGGACAAAAATGCAAACGCATGATTCAACTAACTACTCCCTAATTGTTCTTCAAATTTATTTTTGGTTCTCCAAAAATGGAGATTCCACCTCCAGAGACCAAAATTTTAAATCCTTCCAAGATTTTCTCATAAAATACATAAAGTTGAAAAAAAGAAGAGATAAATTACAAAATCTTTTCTCAATATGTCATATCCAATTTAGAGTTTTAGAGACAAGTCGGAGATGCTCTTTTTAAGGCTTAATAAAATGCAGTTTTCTAGGTAGAAGCACACACATTGGGTTTGCACCCATCGCTTGTCGACTATGTAAAGACAACCACGTTGCTGATAAAATAAAAATAAAATAAAAAATAATAAAAAAAAAGACATACCACGTTAGAAATAGGGAACGGGGAGGAAGGCGGTGGTAATGCAAGGGTTGGGTATACGGGTCAAGTTCAAGAGAGATGGCAGCGTCCTTGGCTGGGTGCTATTAAGGTTAACGTTGAGGATCATGGAAAGTGGGGTCATCCAAGGGAAGGTATGGAATAATAGTGAGGGGTGATACAGGTTGTTTTGTGGCTGCTGCTATGGGAGCAACATTGGGTTGTTCTAGTCCTTAGTAGCAGAGGCGATGGCATTGCGATGGGGGATGCAGTTGGGACTTCATTTGGGCTCGACATCAGTTGTGATGGAGAGTGATTCTCAATCTATAATCAATATGCTCAATGACCAAATTAAAATTAGTCAAGATATGCACGTTGTTCTGAATGATGTGAGGGCATTATGGAGGAATTTTCATAGCTGCATTTTTTCTTTCTCTAGGCGCTCTACTAACAATGTAGTGCATGTTTTGGCTTGCAAGGGTTTAGTGGGCGAGGGGTATAGTTTTTGGACTGAGTCCCCTCCTATGTGGATTTTTGATCCCTTATTAAGGGATCAAAGCTCCGCTTGATGCTTTGATGCATAATAATATTCTTTGTTATCAGTTTTGGCCAAAAAAAAAAAAAAAAGAAATAGAAAATTTTGATAGCATTGAGACAGATAGGCCATTTGGAATTTTTTTTTTTTTTTGTTTATTCAGAGAGTATCCTGATTCCCGGTCAATTTTACATTTCTGAATTTCCCTATTATATTCTCAGGCATATCATATGGATGAACAGTCAACTGAGCCTCCATCTCTTTCCCCTACTGATTCCCATTCCTCTTAAGGTCTTAATTACTTTCTCTCTGGAATTACTCATTCATGAGGCAATTCTTGGCCTCTCTGTTTTGAATGACTTATAAATTATAATTGAGTCCCAGAATCCTCTCTGATTTTCATTTCAGAAATTGGGCATGGGAAGAGCGATTGCAACAGTTGCATCTGATTATAAAGAACATGCAACAGTTGCGAAAATGGAGAAACTCATAGGTCCGACCAAACCCATTTTCATAGGCGTGGCAGTGGTGGCTTTGCTTATGCTGATTTGGAGTTTTCAACCCTCCGCTAGTTTTCCCAACATATTTGACGTAGCTAAGATGGCAGTGTCTCCAGGAAAAGACGGTGGAGCTACGAAAGACTGCGCTACTGTAAGTTATCAAGGCCTTAACCTGGGCCACGACCCGGCCAACAAAACGTTCTACGATGACCCGTCCCTGAGTTATGAGATAGGGAATCCAGTCACGAACTGGGACGACAAGAGAAGAGAGTGGCTGAAGCATCATCCGTCATTCGCCACCGGAGCAGAGGACCGGGTTTTTGTGGTGACCGGATCGCAGCCGTCGCCATGTAAGGATCCGATTGGAGATCATTTGAACTTGAGGTTTTTCAAGAACAAGGTGGATTACTGTCGGATTCATGGCTACGATATCTTCTACAGCAACGCATTTTTGCACCCGAAAATGGGCAGCTGGTGGGTAAAAATGCCCGTGCTTCGGGCAACTATGTTGGCCCACCCGGAGGCTGAGTGGATCTTTTGGGTTGACTCGGATGCAGTATTTACTGATATGGATTTTAAGCTGCCGTTGGAGAAGTATAAGGACCATAACCTCGTGGTGCCCGGATTTCCTGATAAGGTCTACAAGGAGAAGAGTTGGGGCGGGGTTAACGCCGGTGTATTTTTCATCCGAAACTGTCAATGGTCAATGGAGTTTTTGGAGGTATGGGCCGGGATGGGCCCACAGACTCCAAACTACAAAAAATGGGGTCAAATCCTGACATCGACAATGACTGACAAGACAGACCCTGAATCTGACGATCAGTCGGCTCTGGTTTATTTGCTATTGAAAGAGAAGGAGACATTTGGGAGTAAGATTTATTTAGAGTATCATTACGACTTAAGTGGGTATTGGGTTGAAATCGTCAAATCATTGGATACTATTAGCGACAACTACGCGAGCATAGAGAAAGGGGTGACGGAGTTGCGGAGACGACATGCAGAGAAGGTGAGCGAGCACTATGCGGCGGTGATGAGAGAGGTGTTTGCCAACAAAAGTGGCGGTGGTGGTGGAAGAAAACGGCCGTTTATCACGCATTTTACAGCCTGTAGGCCATGTAGTGGGCAGTGGGGCTACTCAGAGGGTCAATGCTCGAACGGGATGGAAAAGGCTTTGAATTTTGCCGATAATCAGGTGCTTCGCAACTACGGTTTCGTACGTCCGGACCTCCTGAATGCCTCCTACATTTACCCTCTGCCCTTTGGTTTTTCTTCTTACTATAAGGAGAAATAGAAAGTGCCTCCCACGTATCCTGTTTTGCTCATCCATTCTAAGCATGAGATTAGAAAAATACTCCTTTGATTGTTTCATTTTTGAATTTTATCTCTTTGCTCATCCATGTTAAACATGATCAGAAAATACTCCATGTTAAGCATGATCAGAATTAAAATACTTCTCAAAAGGGGATACCCGTAAAATTCTTGACATTATGCAGATCAAAAAACAAATAAAAATTCTTGACATTAGGTGCCAAGAGGAAGATACGGAGATGTCTGGAGATGCAAAAGTTTAGTTGACGAAGATAGGGGTAGAATTATACGGATATCTTCTTTTGTGTGCATCTGTGTAGAGATGACGAGGAGGCTGTTGATCGAATGATCACCCATTCGATCTATAATATCGATTGGAACACCATGGGGCCGGGGGACTTGTAGTTTGTGCCTCTGATTGCACTGATACCCCTGCCCTGACAGTGGCAACAACCAGTATCGGTTGCTCATACCTCTCCAGTATTAACGGTGAAAGAGGGCCAGAAATCTCTACATTCTGATATTCGACGGAGATAGATAAGGAAAAAAAAAGAAAGGTGATGCTCAGCCTTATTTCATGAGAACTCAACCAATTAGCATCCAACCAAAAGATAGTCCAAGATTATTTGAGAACTCAACCAATTAGCATTGGCCTTTCCTTAAGAATTCAAACGCTGGAGAGTTCAATATTTCACAATATTTAACCATTCCTTGATTATTTCACAAGAATTGATCCCAAATTTGATAAACTGGTTATCCCAATTATTACTGTATGAGTGGCCATCTATCCTTTCAAGACGCAGAAAATGGCGCAATACCATATTACCATCTGGTGAGATATCAACTCCATAGAAAATAAGAACTCCTTGCGGTCGAAACAGAGGAGACAATGTTCGAATTGGTTAGCATCTGACTTCCACAAACACAGCCCTCCATTAATTAAACATGGACTAGTTTGTACAACACCCAAAACACACGACAGTTACTTTGTTCTGCATCCTTAGCTACTTAACCCCATACACAAGTGGACAATCTATAGTCCCGTTGGCCGCACCTTTATTTAACGGTGGCCAACAGGACCCTATGCTGATGATCTTGGAACCCTAAATATGTCATTGTATGATTAGCATTGGTGAATGGTTGGTTGATAAGAGTGGATATGCACTATATGATCAAGCCGTTGAGCCTGAAGCCCTTACTGTTAGAGGCTTCATTTCCTTAAATATGTAATTTAAATTTCCTCTAATGTAATCATTATTTTAAAACTGATCTAAGTATTTCATTTTCATATGTAATCGGCTTTGCTTCCGCTAATTAAGTTAATTTCAATATTAGTTAATTAAATTATTTGAGAAAATGTTTATTAACGTACGTTCTTGGAAATTGGGGCGTTATTGTTGAGAAAGATCGAACAACTAGATATCATTCTGGTAGACAAATAAGTTTGACAAAATTTTAACAAATGTATTTTTCTAGATCTAATCTTACTTGACCAAGGAATGTAAAGAGAACTCCAGAGTTATTTGTTGAGTGAATAACACTTTCGTATGCCCTTACGCTTACATCTCCATTTATAATTGAAAATAGTCCTAATTCTTTAATCAAGTAATATCACTACAAGGAAAATGGTCATTCCTGGCATTTTTATTCTGGCATTTTAATTAATGCTGGAAAAGCCACTATTAATTATTACCGGCGTTTGTTTAAAAAAATATCGGCAAAAGTCGAGTTTCCCACCAAAATAATACCGCCAAACTATTACCGGCATATGTTCAAAAAAACGCCGGGAAAAACCTCCGTATAATATAAATATTTTTCATTGTGCAACGTGACCCAATATGGTGGCTAGCGTAGTTGGTAGTCTCATGCATGCGTGAGACAAAGGTCACGAGTTTGAATCCTGGGGTAAGCAATTTCTCAAAAAAAATTGTGCGCCACGAGGGTGCCACATGGCCGCCTCACAAGCGCCATGTGTGGCACCCACGTGGCATTTGGTCTTATATGGCAAATGAATCCAACTATTCCCGTCATTTATTGAGACTTTTTCCGGCATTTGTACCTTTGCCGATACACTTCTAGATGACATTTGTAATAAATGCCGGTAACACTCTTTATTAGCATTTTTTAAACTTTTAACGGCATTTATGAAATGCAGAGAAAAGCAAGATTTAATGTAGTGAATTAAGAAATAAACATGATTACCGAAAACAAAACTTTAACTCTTCTAGTGGCCAAGTAATTAAACCCAAGGGGTTGGCCAAGTGGTCTTGGACTGGGACTCTGATAAGCACCCAATAATGTAGACTCTTGGTGCTTAAGTCCTCTAGTATGTTATGCTTTGTACATATATGTTGTTGTTTTTATGTGATATTGCACATAAGGTGTGTTTTTAGTGTTTTCAGGTAAATCATGTGAATAAGGCACGTTTGAACGCCAAGGATTGCTCGGGGTGCAACCAAGTGCCCAAGGCCATGTGCCACACCAATGTGGTGCCCGAAAAGTTATGAAAAGATGGTTTGGAGGTTGCTCAGGTCACCCAAGGGTCAAGGGAATTGAAGGAGATATGAGGACTTTACCAAAATTATTCATTTTCTGACCAGCTGAGGGTAGAATTGTCATATCTTTTGATGTATAAATTATCTTGAATCCAAACGACTTGGGTTAGCAAGTAGACTCAACAAGCTTTCCAACAGTCTAAAGAACACATAAATCCGAGTTCGGGAGTGACTAGAGCAAGCCCACGAAATTCAACCAAGCAAAAGTTGTCTTAACAAATTGCTACCGATACCAGTGCAAAATGGTATCGATACCAATCACCTTAAACCACCCCAAATGTGAACAGAACGCTGGGTATCAATATCCTTTTGTATAGGTATCGATACCAATGTCTTGCTGACAGTTTTTTGACAATTTTCAACCTTCCATTAGTGGAAACTTTCCATTAGCAGTATCCTTTTGGGATATTTTGTATAGAGAGAGGATGTTCTTAAATACTCCTAGATGAGCACCCAATATTGTAGATATTTGATGCGACTAGTCCCGTAGTATGTTGGTTTAACTTGCGTTTATTTAGCTTTTATAGTGATATCGCACGGAAGGTGTGTTTTTGGTTATTTCAGGTAATTCGTACAAATAAGGCGCTTTTGAACGCCAAAGAATGCTCCGGGCGCAACCAAGTACTCAAGGCCACGTGCCACCCCATGGTGGTGCCCGAAAAGTCATGAAAAGATGGTTTGGAGGTTGTTCGGGTCGCCCAAGGGTCAAGGGAATTGAAGGACATGTGAGGATTTTACTAAAGCAATTCATCTTCCGACTAGCTGAGGGTAGAATCATTATAACTTTTGATGTACAAAGTACTTTTGATCCAAACCACTTGGGTTATAAATTAGACTCGACGAGCTTTCCAACGGTCCAAAGAACGCCTAAATCTGAGTTCGGGAGTGTCCGGAGCGAGCCAGCGAAGTTGCCCAAAATTTCTGCCTTCTATGAACCGGTACGGGTTTTGGCTGTACCGGTTCGTGCTGTCCAGAGTTGGTGTTTTTCAGCATTATTGAAGGACATGAACCGGTACGGGTTTTTGCCGTACCGGTTCATACTGCAGAACTGAGACACGTTTTTGCTGCTTTTTCAACTTTCTACTTTTGGGATTTTTTCCACTTTTAGTTACTTTTAGGATATTTCTTGAGATATTTTGACGGAGAAAGACCATTTTGTATAAATAGGGGTGTCTTTCTCTCTTCTTGATAATCTTTGTACATATTAGTTGCTTTAAGTCTTTTTATTTTAGAACTCCATTAAAGCTTCAAGCTTTCTTAGTTATTTCCTTCAAAAACTCTAGTAAGTCTTTCTCGTTTGTTAATTTCTTGTTTATTAAAGTTGCTTGTACGGACTAGATCTTTACTAATATCAAGTTTATTTCTGTTTTTATCGGTTAATCATGTTTTCATTTTCTAGCATAATTTCTAGTCTTTTCAATATGTGTGAGTAGTCTTTTGGCTAAGTCTCGGGGTAATCTTTCCCGATGACTTAGGTGGTTACTCGGTTCTTAAACCATTCGGGTTTAAAATCATGGTTTTTCGGAATTGGATTAACCTAGCCATTTTGGTCTAAGCGAGGGGTGTTAACTTCTTGATATGTTGTTTAGTCAAGCGGTCTTGGCAAGTGGCATATTGAGGGCTCGTGACCTCCTACGTGTTAGATGCATTAGCAAAAATAGGTTGGTTTAGTCTCGGTTAATCACATCTTTTGATAAGCGTAGTCATTAAAGTTAAATCTTCCGAGCGTGAGCACGCGGTCGTGACTCTCGCTTGAGTTATAATTGAGAACCGATAGCGGCCTTTGTCAAGGGATGGATGATCCCTAGACTTGCCTCTTTTAAGTTTACTAAGCTCATTTCTAGTCTTTTCCTTAGTTTTCACGTTTAAAGCAAAATCAAGTTGGCCGTCTTGAACGCCGGATTCCACCATATAAAACCTACAATCCAAACAAGCTATATTCCGATTCTCTGTGGGTACGATTCCGGACTTTCCGGTTTTTATGCTATCAACAACCTAACCCTACGCTTGGGGTGTCTCAACCTTATTTGAACGCGAGGTTCGGAGGCTAAGCATTTTTGGCGCCGTTGCCGGGGATTCTTAATATAGCTAATTTGGAGGTTCGACAAACCACTGTAAGTACTCCGTTTTTTTTTTTCTTTGTGTAATTTGAACTCAATTTAGCGGATACCTCTAACCGAGCCACCAATTCGACTTGAGGTGTAACGAAGCTAGATTGATCATCAATTGCCTTTTCTTTTATTGTCCATATATAACCGTGGTGGTGGCATAACCCCATGGGACTGTTTTGAGAAAAGAGGTGGCGGCATAGCCCCTCTGGCCTGTTTACTTTTTGTCTTATTTGTCTACTAGAATGGCAGTAGCAAATTGGGAAACACCTCACAAGACTTTGCGGGACTACCTTTGTCCAAATCAAATTATAACACCCCATAAGACTTTGGGGGAGTACCTTTGTCCCAATCACATTTTCCCACCCCCTTGCATAGTCACTCATGATGTTTATGTTTTTAAAAATCATATGATCATTTCCAATTGGCTGGATCTCAAGAAACAAATTCAAGCTTTTGCCGAGAGAGAGAATGAGTCGTTTTATGCATGTTGGGGAAGATACAAGGATTTGCTTATTGCGGTTCCGAATCATGGCTATGATAATTTCCAAGTTGCTAATTATTTTTATGACGGACTTTCTCAAAAGAGTCAACAATTCTTAGACATGATATGCGATGACAAACTTTTTGAAAAAGAACCCGCTCAAGTCTTAGATTTCTTTGATCATTTGGCTGCAACTTTGCAATCCTGGGTTTTTGTTAAACATTGTCAAGAGTTCAATTCAAATGCCATGAAAGAGGATATTGAGCCGCCTATTTTTGTTGATGATGTTAGTGTAGATTCTGACAACTCCTCAGAGTATGTTTGGAGTGATGAGCCAGATGTTGAACCTGTTGTCCAGTGTTCTCCATCCGTGGACCCTTTTTTGTGTGCCAATCCGGGGGAGAAATTTCTCATTGTTGAGAAAACGAATGTGGAGGTAGACTTCTTGAATGCTCTGCTGAATGAGCAGGATGGAAAGAATGTGTCTAGACCTGAGAGTTTGTCTCCTTCCTTTGAAGAGATACCTTCCCTAGAAATTTTGAACCATCCAATACTCTCGGCTCAAGATGATGCCACCATTCGTTCTGAGTCTCCACCAGTGCAAGAGCTTTTAAAAGTCGAATCGATTGATTTTGTTGGTGTTGATGAATTTGATTTAGTTTATCCTCCTTGCATTGTGGATTTTGTCAACAGTCTGAAAATTGATCTATTTTGGAATATGCACTTGGTGGAACTCAAGTTTTTGAAACGACTTCGACAATTGCTTTACTCCAAGTATCTTATCTTATGGCATGGTCGGATTCAATTCTTGATTAAGAGTTTAAATTTGAGTGGTATGTTCATTGTAATAATTTTTGATGGCCTGATAAATGTTCGAAGCCCGCGTTTGCCTGAACGTACATAAACTCTTCCTTTCTCTTTATTTTTTCTTTTCTTTTCCTCTTTTGATGGTCTGGTATAGCCACCCATTTCTCGCATGGAAAATGGGGAGAAAAGTAGTAGCCGTGTAATCACGTGACGATTTGGTGGATTTAAATACTTGTCAATTTTTAGGCCCGGATAACATGAGCCGGGCGGTTCTAATGTCATTTGCTTCTTAGTAGGTAGTTGGTTCTTAAGTCTTTTACAGGGTAAGCATGCTACCACACCAGCCTTGGTGGTTTAGGTCTAAAAGCTTGGGTGAGTGAGGCATTCAGGAGCTCTAAGCATGAGTGCGATTACATGTCGCGGTTGTAAGACCAAGAAAGCCCCGGCGATGACCTTGTGTGACTAGCTGTGGTTCCGATGGAGGAGCCGAAAGAGTGAGCCTTGGAAGCATTTCCAATGACGAAAGGAAGCATTGACAATAAAGCCTCCAACTTGGTCGAGGTATACGGGGGTTGACATTCCCCCGAAGGTACAATTTTTTGTTCTTTCCTCTTAATATTATTGTTCTTCATGCTATGAGGACATAGCATCGTTTAAGTTGGGGGGAGGGACATATATATATATATATATATATATATATATATATATATATATGTCGTTGAGACTTGTCTCTTTTTGTTTTTGCTAAAAAGTGCTAAAATTTTAAATTTTTGCTCTTACTTGCAATCCTTTCTTGTTAGTAGTGATTTCGCTTGTTAGATACTTTAGTTATGCTTAATTGTGTCAATATGGCAAGAGTCGTGTATCCTGTCAAATTTGGTTGTGTTTGAATCCATGTCACATGCCTATACCTAAACATTGATGAATCAGTTGAGCCTAAAAGTCAAGTCAAGTGTTGTGCATCGCTAGAGTGGAGATTCGTTTATTAAGCATCCCATGCTTTTTGCTTTACATTTTCTGCACTTGTGTAAATAACATCTTTTGTTCATGCTCAAGTAGTGTATATATCTTTTATGCATCTTATTGGAGTTGTTAGCATACTTAGGAAATGATTCAAGGCATTTTTGCATGATTAAACCCACATAAGAGTCACCTTCTCCTTTTTTTTGAACCATAGTCTGAGTCTCTCCCATTTTTCAAACCTAGGTTACCGGATGTTCGGAGGGTTGTGTGGAAGTGTGTTTTCAATGTTGCAAGGAGGTTTGGGGGTGGTGTGAATGTGATAAAAATGGTTGGGATGTAAAAGTCGAAGATTTTGTGTGTGATTCCCTTTCTCTCCTCTTCCACTGCAAATGCTAAAGCCCCAAATTTTTATCTTCTTCTCCAAAGGCCTCGAAATTGGCTCATCAATCTCTCTTACTACAAATCTCATCTCAAATGACCCTATTCCTCAAAGAAAAATCAAAGAAATGCTATGAAAGAGCAAAATCATATTCGAAAGAGGGTTGACTACTATGATGAGAGGATTGGTGTGACCTCCAGGCTAGCTTACATTCCGGATGAGAAAGAGTCCGATGAAAAATGGGAGCTCAATGCTCAACATCATGAGGAGCCGAATGAGTATAACGACTATGTGTGGTAAAGTCGGTGGTAGTAGTTTTAGTAGGACTTATCGAGTAGTTGTCCTTTAATCTTTTTCGTAATTTTGTTTGGTGTTTGGTCGATATGTGGCCATGCCTTTGGTAGTTTAGGGTCGGTAGTGGCCAAGGGGTAGTTGAACCGTGCTAGTATATGGCCACTACATTTTTGTAGTCCATTTCTCTTTGTATCCAAGGTCGTTATAAGCTAATAAAGTCCTCCGTTGATCTTTTGTACGCTACTTAACTCCATTTGATGCATGATTGATATCTATTACTTTTTGAGTATGATTTATTCCTTTGTCGTGCATAGGTATGAATAATTAGCTTTCCATTCTTTCTTAACGCTCTTTTGATAGCTTGCATAGCTTTTTGTCTCTGGCTATTGCATTTACTCGCTAGCGCTTGTCATGGGATGTATCTTGTATCTCATTGTGTGAAAAGTCGAATAAGAGCGTATCCTTGTGAGTTTTGGAGTCGAAACTCGTTGTGGTGCATGCATGCTTGACTACTCTAATATGGCATAGTTTGTTCATCTTAGTTCATGGCCTGTTTGTGCGTGGATTGCACGTGATCGGATTTGAAAGGGTGTCTCGGACTCTTGCCTAGTTGAAGTAGTTGAGCATAACTTTCGTATCTTAAATCTCGAGAGGGTTGCATAGTATAGTTAAATATGTTTTGTTTTAGTTTGCTAGGGACTAGCAAAGTTCAAGTTTGGGGGTGTGATGAGCACCCAATATTGTAGATATTTGGTGCGACTAGTCCCGTAGTATGTTGGTTTAACTTGCATTTATTTAGCTTATATAGTGATATGGCTCGGAAGGTGTGTTTTTGGTTATTTCAGGTAATTCGTACAAATAAGGCGCTTTTGAATGCCAAAGAATGCTCCGGGCGCAACCAAGTACTCAAGGCCACGTGCCACCCCATAATGGTGCCCGAAAAGTCATGAAAAGATGGTTTGGAGGTTGTTCGGGTCGCCCAAGGGTCAAGGGAATTGAAGGACATGTGAGGATTTTACTAAAGCAATTCATCTTCCGACTAGCTGAGGGTAGAATCGTTATAACTTTTGATGTACAAAGTACTTTTGATCCAAACCGCTTGGGTTATAAAGTAGACTCGACGAGCTTTCCAATGGTCCAAAGAACGCCCAAATCCGAGTTCGGGAGTGTCCGGAGCGAGCCTGCGAAGTTGCCCAAAATTTCTGCCTTCTATGAACCGGTACGGGTTTTGGCTGTACCAGTTCCTGCTGTCCAGAGTTGGTGTTTTTCAGCATTATTGAAGGACATGAACCGGTACGGGTTTTGGCCGTACCGGTTCATACTGCAGAACTGAGACAAGTTTTTGCTGCTTTTTCAACTTTCTACTTTTGGGATTTTTTCCACTTTTAGTTACTTTTAGGATATTTCTTGAGATATTTTGACGGAGAAAGACCATTTTGTATAAATAGGGGTGTCTTTCTCTCTTCTTGATAATCTTTGTACATATTAGTTGCTTTAAGTCTTTTTATTTTAGAACTCCATTAAAGCTTCAAGCTTTCTTAGTTATTTCCTTCAAGAACTCTAGTAAGTCTTTCTCGTTTGTTAATTTCTTGTTTATTAAAGTTGCTTGTACGGACTAGATCTTTACTAATATCAAGTTTATTTCTGTTTTTATCAGTTAATCATGTTTTCATTTTCTAGCATAATTTCTAGTCTTTTCAATATGTGTGAGTAGTCTTTTGGCTAAGTCTCGGGGTAATCTTTCCCGATGACTTAGGTGGTGGTTACTCGGTTCTTAAACCATTCGGGCTTAAAATCATAGTTTTTCGGAATTGGATTAACCTAGCCATTTTGGTCTAAGCGAGGGGTGTTAACTCCTTGATATGTTGTTTAGTCAAGCAGTCTTGGCAAGTGGCATATTGAGGGCTCGTGGCCTCCTACGTGTTAGATGCATTAACAAAAATAGGTTGGTTTAGTCTCAGTTAATCACATCTTTTGATAAACCTAGTCATTAAAGTTAAATCTTCCGGGCGTGAGCACGCGGTCGTGACTCTCGCTTGAGTTATCATTGAGAACCGATAGCGGCCTTTGTCAAGGGATGGATGATCCCTAGACTTGCCTCTTTTAAGTTTACTAAGCTCATTTCTAGTCTTTTCCTTAGTTTTCACTTTTAAAGCAAAATCAAGTTGGTCGTCTTGAACGCCGGATTCCACCATATAAAACCTACAATCCAAACAAGCTATATTCCGATTCTCTGTGGGTACGATCCCGGACTTTCCGGTTATTATGCTATCGACGACCTAGCCCTACGCTTGGGGTGTCTCAACCTTATTTGAACGCGAGGTTCGGAGGCTAAGCACTCCTCTCTCTCACTTTATAAAGATCTACTTTATGCTTTAGGTTAGTTTTTCTTCATTGTTGTTCTTAGTTTCAAGCTTCAATACTTGTAAGTTTAATTTCGAGTTTGATAATTTCTCGTTTATTAATGTTGTAGCTATGCTTTGGATCTTTCTTAATATCGAGTTTATTTTCGTTTCTACGGTTAAATCTCATGTCTCAATTTTCTACTATGTTTTGTTCTTTAAGTATGTTGAGTAGTTGATTGGCTAAGTCTTGGGCTAATCTATCCCAATGATTTAGGTTGTTGTTTGTTCTCAAACATTCGGGCTTAAAACAATGGTTTACAGATTAGAACTAATCTTGTAATTTTCGGTCTAAACTAGGATTGTTAACTTCTTTGATACCGTGTAGACAATCGGTCTTGGTACACGGTATGCTTGGAACTTTGTCATCCTACATGTTTGATTAATTAGTTCAAACAAGGTAATTCAACTCTGGTAAATCATATCATTTGATTAAATGTAGTTTTTAAAGCTAAATCTTTTGAGCGTGAACGCGCGGACACAACTCTCATTTGAGTTATATTCAAGAATCGATAACAGCCTAAGTCACGGGATGGATGGTCCCTAAACTTGCCTTTTTAGTTCATTAAACTCATTTCTAGTCTTTTCGAGAGAAATCTTCACCGTTTAAAGAAAAACCAACAGTTGGCCTTCTAAACACCAAAAACCTCACATATAAAGCCTACAATCCGAACAAGTTATTACCGATTCCCTGTGGTACGATCTCAGGCTTACCGAGTTATTCTGCTATCGACTAGAAGCCCTACGCTTCAGGCTAAACATCCAAGAGTATACAATCTTCCATCATAAGCAGACTCAGGTGTTTGCTCCATCTTGAAATCTCATGTTCAATTCTTGGTAACAACTCTTGGGGCCACGTCACCCCTAGGCATTGTTAACGATTTCCACATTGTTTGGGAGTTGAATGAGTAATCATGTATTACCTTTTTTTAACTTCTCCACTCATTGCCAATTCATTTTGAGATAGATATAAAGTTTTCATATGGTATTAGAACAGGGCCCATTCCACCTCACATTTTTAAAAAATTTACAATCCACACCCTGCGATGACAGAACAGGAAAAATGTTGCACGATGATAAGACCCAAAAGGTGGCCACACGTGACAGACCTCAAACATGGTTGCATGTGAGTGAGAATGTTAAGGAATCTCACATTGCTAGGAAGTGAAATAAGTGATCACTTAATAAAATTTGGGACCTTTCCATTCATTTGTGTTGAACCACTCTTTCATGATGTCACTTTATTCAGATCTTCAGTTGGTTCTTTGCGGTATATATCTCTTACCTTAACTCGACCTGAACTGGCTTTTCCTATTATTAATAATGTGTGTGAACACATGCATAATCCAAGATTTAATCACTTCAGTGCCGCATGTGAAACGTATTCATGCACGTATCCAACACATTGAAATTGATTATCATTTCATTCGAGAGCAGGTGTTAGCCAACAAATTTGTGCTTCATTATATTGCTTCTCATGCACAACTTGCAGATATTTTTACCAAAGGCTTTTCTGTATCTCGTTTTAATCTTTTGAAGTCCAAACTCATGGTTGGTCCTCTAGCCATGAGTTTGACAGGGTGTGTTAATTAAGCATATACCTGATATAGTTGCTGCTGCTGCTGCTGCTTCAACAGAGGAAGAAGAAAGTAAAGAGTAGTGTTAGTTACTCAGTTTTCAGTTGTAATTAGTGGTTCTAGTATCTTTTGAATTTCAGTTGTAAGTGTGCGTGTAATTCTGTTTGTAGTGGTGAGATAGTTAGGCCTATGCCAACTCAGCTCAAGTCCATGTCATCTATGTGTGTGAGCTGGGGTTGTCCAATGAGAGGGGAGGAATATTCTTGTATATATAGCTGTGTTTCTTCTGTATCAGAGATTCAGAATATACGAAAATAATGAAGACAGAAATTTCTCTCTCTCTCTCTCTCTCTCTCTCTCTCTCTCTCTCTCTCTCTCTCTCTCTCCAGCTTTCTCTTCTTGAATTTTGTCATGCGTAAGTGTGTGAAACGGCTGTGCGATGAACGGTATAGATTAATCTAATGTGCGCGTAAACTGGCCCGGGACATCCTACGTTACCAAAAAAATAAACTAGATAGTACTATTTACTTCCTTTGTCATGTTATGTACAGCTAGACTAGACGTGGTTGACTAGACTAATACAAACTTGCTATGCTGACATAACGTATTCTTCAACTAATTAATCACACGATCCACACACAAAGGGAAAAAAGTACAATTATATTATATTATATTTAGGAACAAATCCATCCCTAACCCATGTTATTATATGCATGACGACCTCGATCATCGACCATGTGTTACAAGTCAATTGGATTCGAATAATATTTTTCTTTACTAGCAAAGGGTTGTTTATCAAAATGAAATTTGACCGTACAATCTATCTGCTCTAATAAATAAACAAAGTGTCCTTTCGGTTTTGGCATAAAAAACAACGAAGCTGGGTCACAATTTTTCATTTTCCTAGTTGTACGTAGAGATGACAAAAATATGAATTTTGTTTTACGTATGCCCTCGATAATTGTAAGGATAAAAATGTAAACACATGATTTATGTAACTACCGACTCCATTGCAGTTTCCTAATTGTTAGAGCAAAAATAATGTTGCTTCTAAGCAGAAGCACGCACATCCGGTGTGCAGCCATCGCTTGTCGACTACGTAAAGAGAACCATTTTATGAGCAGAAATAGAAAATTTGGTAGAATTGAGACTGATCGGCCATTTTGAATAGTTTTTAGGTTTTATTCAGAGAGAATCCTGATCCCCATGATAGTCTGGGGAATATGATACTATTTTAAAAATTTCCCTATTGATAAATAGTCAACTGATAGCCTCCATCTCTTTCCCCTGCTAATTCCCATTCCTCTTAAGGTCTCAATTACTTACTCTCTAGAATTACTCATTCATAAGGCAATTCTCGGCCTCTCTGTTTTTAATGATTTGCAATTGAGTCCCAGAATCCTCTCTGATTTTAATTTCAGAAATTGGGTATGGGCAGAGCAATTGCAACAGTAGCATCTGATCATAAAAAACATGCGACAGTTGCGAAAATGGAGAAACTCATAGGTTCGAGCAAACCCATTTTCATAGGCGTAGCAGGGGTGGCTCTGTTAGTGCTGCTTTTGTGTTTCTCAACTTCCACTAGTTTTCCCAACATGTTTGACGTATCTAAGATGACGGTATCGCCGGGAAAAGACGGTGGAGCTACGAAAGACTGCGCCACCGTGAGTGATCAAGGCCTTAACCTGAGCCACGACCCGGCCGACAAAACGTTCTACGATGACCCGGCCCTGAGTTATGAGATAGGGAATCCAGTCACGAACTGGGACGACAAGAGAAGAGAGTGGCTGAAGCTTCATCCGTCATTCGCCACCGGAGCAGAGGACCGGGTTTTTGTGGTGACCGGATCGCAGCCGTCACCGTGTAAGGATCCGATTGGAGATCATTTGAACTTGAGGTTTTTCAAGAACAAGGTGGATTACTGTCGGATCCATGGCTACGATATCTTCTATAGCAACGCATTTTTGCACCCGAAAATGGGCAGCTGGTGGGTAAAAATGCCCGTGCTTCGAGCAACTATGTTGGCCCACCCAGAGGCTGAGTGGATCTTTTGGGTTGATTCGGATGCAATATTTACAGATATGGATTTTAAGCTGCCGTTGAAGAAGTATAAGGACCATAACCTCGTGGTTCCCGGGTATTACGATAAGGTCTATGAGAAGAAGAGTTGGGGCGGGGTTAATGCCGGTGTGTTTTTCATCCGAAACTGTCAATGGTCAATGGAGTTTTTGGAAGTGTGGGCTGGGATGGGTCCACAAACTCCAAACTACGAAAAGTGGGGTCAGATCCTAACATCGACAATGAGTGATAAGACAGACCCGGAATCTGACGATCAGTCGGCTCTGGTTTATTTGCTATTGAAAGAGAAGGAGACATTTGGGAATAAGATTTACATAGAGAATCAGTACGACTTAAGTGGGTATTGGGTTGACATCGTCAACTCATTTGATTCAATTACCGACAACTACGCGAGGATAGAGAAAGGTGTGACGGAGTTGCGGAGACGACATGCGGAGAAGGTGAGTGAACACTACACGGCAGTGATGAGGGAGGCATTTGTTAACAAAAGCGGCTATGCTGGCGGAGGAAAACGGGAGTTCATCACACATTTTACGGCATGTAGGCCGTGTAGTGGGCAGTGGGGCTACACAGAGGAGCAATGCTTGAACGGGATGGAAAAGGCTTTGAATTTTGCTGATAATCAGGTGCTTCGCAACTACGGTTTCGTACGTCCGGACCTCTTGAATGCCTCCTTCCTTTATGCTCTTCCCTTTGGTGTTTCTTCTTACAATAAGGAGAAATAGAAAGTGCCTCCCACGTATCGTGTTTTGCTCATCCATGTTAAGCATGATTAAAAAAATATGCCTTAATTTGATTGTTTTATTTTGAATTTTATCTCTTTGGTTCTCGAATTTTCAGAACCCCATGATTCATCTAAATTAAAACATTATTCCAATTCTACATGCTTTACTTCCTTTGGCTTTGACCATATATTGGATTCGAATTATTATTTTTCTTTACTAGCAAAGGAAAAATTCCGTTATCATAATAGTTGTTTATCAAAAATGAAATTTGAGTGCAATCTATCTGTTCTAATAGGAAAAATCTAGGGCACACACCCTCATGTATGACATTTGTGGCGGGAAAAATTCAAAATACCCCCCAACCTATACACCCAAATTCAATTAGACTCCCAACCTTTTAAAAACTTCAATTTTACTCCCAACGTTATATTCCGTTATCAAAATGCCCCCTTCCGTCCAAATTACTAACGGATTCCGTTAAAGGCTCCGTTAAATAGTATTTTGATCGAATTTCGATGATCCGAGCCGCTCAATGTGTTTAAAACGTGATTTTAAGAGTACTTGCAAGAAATCAACAAAAAAAAATGACCGGGAAGGGTTTCATCTGAACAGTTTTTTATTGAACTATTCAATAAAAAATTGTTCAGATGAAGCCTTTCCCGGTCATTTTTTTTGTTGATTTTTTGAAGGTACCCTTAAAATCACGTTTTAAACACATTGAGCGGCTCGGATCATCAAAATTCGATTGGAAAAGGGGAGATGTTGATCGATCCGGATTTTATTCAAGTACGGACGTCCGAATTTTGCTTCGGTTTGTACCTCCCATTTTCCAATTGAATTTCGATGATCCGAGCCGCTCAATGTGATTAGAATGTGATTTTAAGGGTACTTGCAAGAAATCAGAAAAAAAAATGATCGGAAGGGCTTCATCTGAATAGTTTTTTATTGAATGGTTCAATAAAAAATTGTTCAGATGAAGCCCTTCCCGATCATTTTTTTTGCTGATTTCTCGTGAGTACCCTTAAAATCACATTTTGAACACATTGAGCGGCTCGGATCATCGAAATTCGATCAAAATACTATTTAACGGAGCCTTTAACGGAATCCGTTAGTAATTTAGACGGAAGGGGGCATTTTGATAACGGAATATAACGTTGGGAGTAAAATTGAAGTTTTTAAAAGGCTGGGAGTCTAATTGAATTTGGGTGTATAGGTTGGGGGGTATTTTGAATTTTTCCCCATTTGTGGCCCTTTAATATGAGAATTTGTGGCTCCTCTTATTAATTTTTGTGGCTAAAAGTATGAAAATGTGTACGGTACACATCCTTTGACCAAATGGATAGCTGATATTGCACCACAAAGACAAAAAATGATCCCTTGAACTGGTCATCTTGGGTCTCATATAAGGAGCCACAAAATCTCAAAAAGGGCCCTTGATCTTTCATCTAGAGGCTGGGGTTTTTTTTACAATTTATTGGATGGCACAAATTGCAATAAAAAAAGGCCATAAAACACAAACGATCCATAAAATCTCATAAAGAACACCATAAAACTCATATGACGGCTTTGGACCCTTGTGAAAATGTAGTGGAAGTGACATTGAAGTGACATATCTCATATATATTGCCATAAGTTCTCATAAAGGAAGCTGCAAATTATATTTGGGTTGTTTGGACCTTAGTAGTTTCGCAATCCCTCATATAATACCGCAAAATGTCAATTACCAAGCCACAAAAACTCATATAGATGTTTTTTCATAAAATAGGTGCAATATATTTTGACTCTAGTAGTTGGCTTGTAGTGAACCACAAATGTTTTGTATACAAAGCCACAAAAAAACTCATAAATAAGGCCATTTGAACTCATATAGGCTTTTTCCCACAAAAATAGGTGCAATCTATTTTGGACTCTAGTGGACCACAAACTACTTGTATATAAGGCCACAAAAACTCATAAATCATGCCATATAACATATTTCATAAAATTTGCAGTATATTACAAAGAGCAATCCGTTTTTATAGAAAGTGCAATATAATGTAATCTGAGGAGCAGATCTGTATAATTGAAGGAGCAAAGTTGTGGATTTTTTTAATGTGAAAAATTTGAATACGATATTGTAGTTTATTAACTTAAATTAATAAACACATTATCGTAATTGCATTTTTTTCCCAGTAGTAATTGCATTAAGAAATAGAATTTATTTAATTATAAATTTGTAACTTAATCATACCTCGTCAACCATATGATTGGAACAAATACCGGTATTTCTAGAGACATTGAAGTCCTATAGCATAAGACTTTGGTTTAGAATCAAGTTCAATGTATATATTTTTAAAGGTAGCCGCTGACTCATTCTTTTGAATGCTCGATCAATCTAAACCGTTAAGATTTAACGTCTTGTTAATTTTATCATTCTTGCACTGTATTATAAGGAGCAATCTGTTTCATATAGAGTGTAATATGGTGTAATGTAAGGAGCAACTCTGTTTATTGAAACAACAACCTTATTTTTTAGAGTTTCATATATTACAAATATGGTTAAAAATTAAGTGTGTCAATTTTTAATCTGTTTAAATCAGTGCAAAGATCTTATTTTTCTAATCATTTTATTATAAAGGGTCATAATTAAATTTTATTACTAGAGTTCTCATAATGAGGTTTCCACTCCATAGTGTGTCAAACCAAGAGCAGTAGTTAGTTATGAGAATTCTAGAGACAAAATTTAATTATAACTATTTATGATAAAATGATAATAAAAATATGATCTTCGCATCAGTGCAAATGAATTGAAAATTAGAGCATTTAATTTTGAAATAAAATTTGTTAATATATAAACAATCTATTTTTATTTTTTTTGGATATTGAATGCCACACAATAAAAAATTAGTACAAATTCTTATTAGAACACAATAATAAATACATACTTGGATATGTGCATGCTACACAATATTTACAATATAATAATTAATTAGAACACAATAATAATAATGCTTACTTGGATATATTACCAGGTCCCAACAAAAAAATAAACTGTTAAAAATGTTAAAAAAACGAAATGAATAAGAAAACACTTTAAAAAACAATTTTTTATTTTTTAAATTAATTAATTTATCATTACAAGGAGCAATCTATCTCATAGGAAGTGCAATATATTGTAATGTAAGGAGCAATTCTGTTTTATTGAAGGAGCAAAAATAGGTGCCATTGTGATGTGAGATCTTACTTTTACTAAACTATTCCAATTAAAAATACTTACTATTGAGTCTAAAAGCTGTAGGGGCCTTCAATAATGAATATTCGTCTCCATGGGCTTTCAAAACTCGAAAGACCCAAAAATTTATGAGAATGGTTAAAATATGAAGAACAACAAAATGAACGTTATTGATCGTCGTGATTGTGTTGCAATCATGTGGTTACCGTACCTTATACTATAGCAGAAGACCTTGGTCTAGAATCAAGTAAGCTCAATGTATAGATTTTAAAGGTAATTGCCGACTCATTTTTTCGAATACTCAATCTGAACCGTTAATTAGAATTTAACGTCTTACCAATTCTATCATGCCCAAATCAGTGATAATCAAACATTGCGAAACATATTCAGTATTTTCAGAGGCATTAAAATCCTATAATGTACCACTCGAGGGCTGCCTAGGCTATTTTTTTAAAATCAAAACCATCTATCTTTTACGTGAGAGGAATTTTGATTATTTCTGCCAAGAATGAAGTAAATATCTTATTGTTACATACTTGATCGGACGTAAGTTATCATTCTTATAATGAATTTCGGTACCGATGAAAGAGCTTCATAAATCCGATGGAGCCCAAAATTTACGAGCAATATTAAGTCAACATTAACAACCAAATCAATGGCTTCGATTATTAAAATACATGATTCACCAAGGTCTGTTACATTTTACCGTTGAAGATAATTGCAAAAAATTATATAACACAAGATTGCACTTTCTATAGAACACAAGAGGCAGTGTAGTATCAAATTGTATGCTATTTTTTTGGGAAACATATCTTTTGCTCTCTCAATCAAATAATGTTGCACCTTGTATGACATGATATTGCACTTTTTATGAAACAAATTGCACCCAATGAGAAAAAAATAATTCAAAAAGTATCTGCGTTGGATTATTTTTGTTTTTACTTAAAAAATTGATTTTTGAATTTAATTTCAAAAATTGATATTCACACACTTGTTTTTGGTTGTTATCCACACCCTTTTTTTTTGTTTTTTGTTTTTTAGCGTTGAAAGAGTTTTGTATTTTTTTTTTTTTTGTTAAAAGAAGAAAAAGAGAGGGTTGATAGTAAAAAAGAAAGTATGAATGTCAATTCTCACAAAGGGAAAAAGAAGGAAATAAAGAGGAAATCTACTTGTATGCATATAAGGATTTTGGTTTCATTCGCCAGAAATCACGAGAATCTATGTTTTTCCTCGATTCGATCATTGAGAGGTAAAAAATTTAATCCTTTTAAGAAAAAAAAAGTTTTTGATCGGAATATATATGTTATTTTTTTTATAAAAAAATATGATTAAAAATTAAACACTCCAAATTTCAATCTCGTTGAACTGGTGCGAAGATCTTATTTTTTTTACCATTTTATCCTAAATGTTCGTAATGAATTTTTGGCTCTAAGACCTTTTAACGAGCAGCCTAAGACTCTTTATTTAGTTTCAAGGCTCTATTAGGGTAGCCATTGAAAAGCCTGAGAGCCAAAAATTTATCATATGACCATTTATGATAAAATGATCAGAAAAATAAGATTTTTACACCAATTTAAATAGATTGAAAATTGAAATACCAAACTTTTTAACTATATTTTTTTAATATATAAACGGTGTAAATAAAATAAGTGTTTCAATTTTCAATCCTTTTTGGACCGGTGCAAAAATCTTGTTTTTCTTATCATTTCATTCTAAATAGTCGTAATGAATTTTTGACTCTAAGATGTAACGACCCGGATTTTTTGCCCTATTTTTTTTGAATAAAGAAATTATTTTTTTTATCAAATAGTCTATAGTAACCGATTAACTATTTTAAAGTGCGATTAGATTAAACAAAAACCTAGATTAATTTTTCGTGACTAAAATTAGTTTAGCAAAATTTTAATTCAACTTACAACTATAACGACCCGTAATTTTTCCATTAATAATATCATTTAAAAAGAACTATTCATAATAATAATATTATCTCCTTAATAGATATATACTAATACAATTATCCTATTACTAATTATCTTACTTCTGTATTCATTTTTAATTACATACATGCATGCAACCCTACCGTCTCTCCTTCTCCTAATCAGTCTCTACCTCCTCCATCACGAAATTGTTCCTACCTCGTCCATCTCGGAGCCCAAGAGTTAGAGTTTTCGTTAAACTCAATCTTTTCCTCTCTCTTCAAAATTCTCTTATAAATACCATACAAATCCGACCCTAGGGCATACCACATATTTCCCCACGCCCCACTAGTCCAGAATAGAGAGGAAAATCGGAGAGATTGAAGCTCCAATCCATGGAGTTTTAGTAAGAGAAAAGAAGAGAAAGAAAAGTGGGTTTCGTAGCTACGACCCACCGAAACCCAATTCAAAAATCCCGACCACTTTCTACAATCCAAAGCATCCCCAAGCAAGTCTCAATTCAATCCCAAGGTCCCCCCTCGGTCAAAACCGAATTCATCTTCTCCAAATTCAAAGTTTCGGTTTGAGAATCAATTCGATCCAATCGAGGTATTATAATTCCTTCCAACCCTTCCTCTAAGTATATTAAGTGTTATTATACTTAACCCAATGCCCCGAATGGACCCATGCATCAAAACCGAGCCAAAACAACGAAAAAATCGAATCTGACTTCAACCTTGCGGCCACACGGTTCGGGCCGCAAGAACCAGACGCAAGGTTGCGGCTGGGCTGCTCCACCGCAAGGTCAACGGGTCAGACCTTGCGGTTTGGACTATTTCGCTTCGAATCGATTTTGCGACCTTCTAAACGTGATTTTCGACCCCCAAACTATTTTTCCTAGACTTTTCACACCCCAAAGATTATAACTTGTCAATGTCACATTTTTTTATTCAATTATCTATTTATTAAATTATTTGTTAGTTATCGTTCAAAGTTTATAAACAAAAATTAGTTACGACCTTTAAACTAGCGTTTTAACACTCAACTAATTTTTTCTAGACTCCTTGCAACTCAATTACAGTAACTTGTCAAATTAAATATATTTTTTATTTAATTCACAATTTATTATTATTTTTAAAGTAATTCCAATCAAAATTACTTTATGATCTTATAAACTTTATTATTAATGCTCGAATAATTTTATTTAGACTCCTTACTGTCCAAAGATGAAATTATGTCAGTCTCAACATTTATTTTTATAATTAATTATTATTGTCTATTTACTTCATTTTCGGACACCTTAATTAACGTTTTCATGTAAATTAATCTCGCGAACCTCCGAACTCAACTTTTGACACTCAAACATGTTGCGTAGGACCTTTAGGACTCTCATCGCGGTCATGATCATTATTTCAATATTTTTACCTAATTAATGTATTTAATTAGTTTTTAATTCATTTAATTACCTTGTAATAATTAATAAAAGCCTAGGAAATATTTTATTAAAATTTTTATAAAAGTTCTACTTCATTATTAACATTGTGGCCATACGAGAATAAGGGCAACGGCCCATCCATAAAAGGTTGGGTGATTTTATTGCTTGTTAATTGTTTTAATTATTAATTGATTTAATTGTATATTGCATCGATATTTGATTTTGAATGGTAGATTGGACCCTAGAGACATGGGGTGGTATGCGAATAGAATTCACCTAGACATTGTTAGATAATGGATGAATTGGAAAGTTTTATTTTTAGAATGCCTGCAGGCGTGATTTTGAGATGTGATGAGATATGTGATGGTTTGAAACTGGCAAAGTAAGCCCAGTGGTGATTGATGAATTGATACTGACGAGAGTCCAGTGATGAATTGATACTAGCGAGAGTCCAGTGATGAATTGAAACTGGCAAAGTAAGCCCAGTGATGACTGTGTGGTGGTGCATAAGATAGGCGAACCCTAGTTATAATTCGGGCATGATAAGCTTACTTTTGTTGTAATGAGAGGGATACACGCGAGGTACATAACTGAGGTGCAATCCGCGACAACAAAAGGAAGTGAGCTCATGGGACAGGGCATAGCTAGCGGTTGGGGAGGAAAGACTCCGCGGAGGAGATCTTAGATTACACGTCAGGTTAAATGGACAGTAATAAACTGGTTTATGTGGAACAAACTTTGTTTTACTTTATCGCATTACTATTATTCTGCTGCTGCTTGCTAACGGTAAGGTAAGAGGGGTAGTTGGGTTGGATTATTCTACTGGGTGATTTATCACTCACGGGTACGTCTGTATCCTGGCAAATCGTTTGCTTCGGCGATCAATTTGCCAGAGGGCGCAGGATTCAATGGAGGGGATTCAATAATGATGCAGATCGACGCAGGAAGAATATCAGGAACGAAGATCGAGTTTGCTTAGAATTTGTATCAAGCCTTGAGTCGGCTCTGAAGTTAATGTATTCGAATCACCAAATCTATCTTGAGTTTGTAATATTTAAACTTTACTTTGGAAAATCATATCTATTTAGCAAAATTCTCCTAACGGATTATTTTATTTTACCTCCGAAAAGGCGGGGCGTTACAAATGGTATCAGAGCATAGGTTTAACACTCGGCCTTGGGTAGATTGGGCAGACCATATTCTAAGAGCGTAAATCCGAATATCTAAATGTTTATTGTATCTATTACTTCCCTAAACCACGATATATCTTACCTAAGTATATCATATAAATATTTTATTTACCTTTCGCAATTCAAACTCCGGTGAGTTATGGAATCAACGTTGACTCTGATTAGAAGGAAGTGATGGAGGAGCCATTCCTTTTATGATTGGTTGGCCCATCAAACGAGTTGAAGAATCCCAGGGCGAAGAAGACAGAGACAAACCTCGACAATGGAGGATAAGGTCCAAGGAAGCTACTCAATAAATGGAGTCCCTGTCGAAGAAGAATTTTCTCTCTATAAGTAGATGACAATCGAAAATAGGTCCAATAGGGTAGGATCAGCGATAGAACGATGTTGCACGCTCTCCTTTTTGAGAATCAGTTATTTAGAACCCTCCAGACCCTAAACCTAACCTTGTGGAGTAGTCGTTACAAGATTGGCACCAAAGGTCAACGACATCATTCTCTACAGTCTTTTTGTTGACCCCACCAATGAGGACAATACGCGTAACCCTAATGCGATATCGAGAATCCGTGAGATCAACAGCTGCTAGTAGTCATCGTCACCGTGACTATTTTGACACCTAAACCTCGAGCACCATAGGCTTCTAAAGATTGTGGACCGACGAATAAAGGTATGATGATGTCAAAGATTTGCAGATGCTGACCACCTATATTCTACACAAATTGAGCCGACGTGGCACCATCATAGATCAGAAAATCAAGGAACTGCTCGAAGTCATGAACATTCGAGAAGACCGCAAGCGTAGTTCTATTCTTTTAAGGGGGATAGAAGAGGAGATTGACGACTATACATCCATCTAATCGTTTTCTCTTAGTCAATTGACTATTTTATCACCATTCGATATTTTCAAAATCTCTTGATTCTTTTCTATGAGATTCCTTTCGAAACATTTTTTTTTTCTTTCTCTCCTCTCATTGAAGAATAAACTCAAGAGCTTAAACTCGTTCGAATTTTCACTCCGAGTCTCATGGCACTTCTCTTTTGTTAGTTGTGAATTTTTAAGGATCCTCCTATCACAAATTCTTTTTAAATGATAAAATCTCATCCTTGTTATCTCAACAATCTACTCAGTTATAAAACCATTGGTACCAACCTTGTAGAATTTCCGTTGATCAACTAGCTGTGTAGAAATACCTCATCGTTGTCAACCCCACTCGACTCTTTCTGTAATTGTCCTTCCAAATTTTATAATTGTAAATCCTATGGTTTTTTCTTAGCTAGAGTTCCGAAATTTCAAAACAATAGTATTCTCTTAAACGGATGACATTTGGTCCTTGATATACCAACAACTTGCTCTATTTTAAGAATGGTCTAATGGACCAGTTGCGTATGCATTGCAACCTCTAGAATTAGATATTTGCATTGAAATGTGTTCAGCCTACGTAATTTAAATAATTCAACATTTGGTTCCATTTTCACTCCTTTATCTCATAACCATTTCCAAAACTTCGTCGAAATAAATGGGCTCCTCTTACGAGAACCATTGCTGTTTATCCAAGACAAATATCCATTCATCTCATTCGCACGTTCAAAGTTGAATAATCATTATTTTAGCTACACGAACCTTCCTCATTGAGTTGTCCTTATTAATTTTATAATAGCCACTCTTTACTACTCAAATCCAAACTATTTGTATTCTGGCTCATAGAGAATGATATGTCACCTTTTCCATTTGACATTTCGACCTCCAAACCATTTGAATTTTATTCTAATTCATCGAATCTTCTTGTTTCTATATGGGGGAGGACCGACCTTCTGAGAGTTATAGATCCAACTTTCGAGCGAAGACCGAGAAAGCGAATGTGATACTACAACGACTCATTGATCAAAGTGAAACCTACGTGCAATGGTACCAACGCTCTAATTTCGAGGACGAAATTGTTTTAAGGGGGATAGGTTGTAACGACCCGGATTTTTTGCCCTATTTTTTTTGAATAAAGAAATTATTTTTTTTATCAAATAGTCTATAGTAACCGATTAACTATTTTAAAGTGCGATTAGATTAAACAAAAACCTAGATTAATTTTTCGTGACTAAAATTAGTTTAGCAAAATTTTAATTCAACTTACAACTATAACGACCCGTAATTTTTCCATTAATAATATCATTTAAAAAGAACTATTCATAATAATAATATTATCTCCTTAATAGATATATACTAATACAATTATCCTATTACTAGTTATCTTACTTTTATTCATTTTTAATTACATACATGCATGCAACCCTACCGTCTCTCCTTCTCCTAATCAGTCTCTACCTCCTCCATCACGAAATTGTTCCTACCTCGTCCATCTCGGAGCCCAAGAGTTAGAGTTTTCGTTAAACTCAATCTTTTCCTCTCTCTTCAAAATTCTCTTATAAATACCCTACAAATCCGACCCTAGGGCATACCACATATTTCCCCACGCCCCACTAGTCCAGAATAGAGAGGAAAATCGGAGAGATTGAAGCTCCAATCCATGGAGTTTTAGTAAGAGAAAAGAAGAGAGAGAAAAGTGGGTTTCGTAGCTACGACCCACCGAAACCCAATTCAACAATCCCGACCACTTTCTACAATCCAAAGCATCCCCAAGCAAGTCTCAATTCAATCCCAAGGTCCCCCCTCGGTCAAAACCGAATTCATCTTCTCCAAATTCAAAGTTTCGGTTTGAGAATCAATTCGATCCAATCGAGGTATTATAATTCCTTCCAACCCTTCCTCTAAGTATATTAAGTGTTATTATACTTAACCCAATGCCCCGAATGGACCCATGCATCAAAACCGAGCCAAAACAACGAAAAAATCGAATCTGACTTCAACCTTGCGGCCGCACGGTTCAGGCCGCAAGAACCAGACGCAAGGTTGCGGCTGGGCTGCTCCACCGCAAGGTCAACGGGTCAGACCTTGCGGTTTGGACTATTTCGCTTCGAATCGATTTTGCGACCTTCTAAACGTGATTTTCGACCCCCAAACTATTTTTCCTAGACTTTTCACACCCCAAAGATTATAACTTGTCAATGTCACATTTTTTTTATTTAATTATCTATTTATTAAATTATTTGTTAGTTATCGTTCAAAGTTTATAAACAAAAATTAGTTACGACCTTTAAACTAGCGTTTTAACACTCAACTAATTTTTTCTAGACTCCTTGCAACTCAATTACAGTAACTTGTCAAATTAAATATATATTTTATTTAATTCGCTATTTATTATTATTTTTAAAGTAATTCCAATCAAAATTACTTTATGATCTTATAAACTTTATTATTAATGCTCGAATAATTTTATTTAGACTCCTTACTGTCCAAAGATAAAATTATGTCAGTCTCAACATTTATTTTTATAATTAATTATTATTGTCTATTTACTTCATTTTCGGACACCTTAATTAACGTTTTCATGTAAATTAATCCCGCGAACCTCCGAACTCAACTTTTGACACTCAAACATGTTGCGTAGGACCTTTAGGACTCTCATCGCGGTCATGATCATTATTTCAATATTTTTACCTAATTAATGTATTTAATTAGTTTTTAATTCATTTAATTACCTTGTAATAATTAATAAAAGCCTAGGAAATATTTTATTAAAATTTTTATAAAAGTTCTACTTCATTATTAACATTGTGGCCATACGAGAATAAGGGCAACGGCCCATCCATAAAAGGTTGTGTGATTTTATTGCTTGTTAATTGTTTTAATTATTAATTGATTTAATTGTATATTGCATCGATATTTGATTTTGAATGGTAGATTGGACCCTAGAGACATGGGGTGGTATGCGAATAGAATTCACCTAGACGTTGTTAGATAATGGATGAATTGGAAAGTTTTATTTTTAGAATGCCTGCAGGCGTGATTTTGAGATGTGATGAGATATGTGATGGTTTGAAACTGGCAAAGTAAGCCCAGTGGTGATTGATGAATTGATACTGGCGAGAGTCCAGTGATGAATTGAAACTGGCAAAGTAAGCCCAGTGATGACTGTGTGGTGGTGCATAAGATAGGCGAACCCTAGTTATAATTCGGGCATGATAAGCTTCCTTTTGTTGTAATGAGAGGGATACACGCGAGGTACATAACTGAGGTGCAATCCGCGACAACAAAAGGAAGTGAGCTCATGGGACAGGGCATAGCTAGCGGTTGGGGAGGAAAGACTCCGCGGAGGAGATCTTAGATTACACGTCAGGTTAAATGGACAGTAATAAACTGGTTTATGTGGAACAAACTTTGTTTTACTTTATCGCATTACTATTATTCTGCTGCTGCTTGCTAACGGTAAGGTAAGAGGGGTAGTTGGGTTGGATTATTCTACTGGGTGATTTATCACTCACGGGTACGTCTGTATCCTGGCAAATCGTTTGCTTCGGCGATCAATTTGCCAGAGGGCGCAGGATTCAATGGAGGGGATTCAATAATGATGCAGATCGACGCAGGAAGAATATCAGGAACGAAGATCGAGTTTGCTTGGAATTTGTATCAAGCCTTGAGTCGGCTCTGAAGTTAATGTATTCGAATCACCAAATCTATCTTGAGTTTGTAATATTTAAACTTTACTTTGGAAAATCATATCTATTTAGCAAAATTCTCCTAACGGATTATTTTATTTTATCCCCGAAAAGGCGGGGAGTTACATAAGACCTTTCAATGAGCACCCTAAAAGAGACTTGAAACTAAATAAGGAGCATTGGGTGCTCGTTGAAAGACCTTAGAGCCAAAAATTCATTATAATCATTTAAGATAAAATGATAAAAAAAATAAGATTTTTGCACCGATTTAATCAGATTAAAAATTAGAGCATTTAAATAATATTAAAAAAATAAAAGGGAAAAAAATTTATTAAATAAATAAAGGAGAGAGAGAAAGAACAATTTGCCTATGAGGGAGGCAGGGAGAGAGAAAAAGAACCGGTAGCCAGTCACAAGAAATAAAGGGCAATTAGTATTGAAGGGTTAGGATGAGTTTGGGTTAAATCCTAAAGGGTTGCGCACAGTAGACGCTCTCGTTCTAATATAGTACTCCGTAAATGAAGAGTCCTTTTGGCGTTGAAAAAAAAAATTTGAAGCTGGCTCACATTTTTTCATTTTCCAAGTTGAACGTAGAGATGACAAATTTGAATTTTGTTTTACGTATGCACTCGATAACTGTAAGGACAAAAATGTAAACACAAGATTCATGTAACCACCGAACATAAGACAAGAACGAAGATAACTAGAACGTAGATTGGGACAGATAACCTTATATGTTATAAAAAAATGTACACAGGATTCAATAGATAACTGGAACGTACACAGCATTCAATAGATAACCTTCCGATGATGTCACCCTCGTCACCCCACTGTTTCCTCCACCAATGACGCCCTCATAGTGGCGGCGCTTGTGCCCTCCCAACGCCTACCCTGTCGGAAAAAACTTGTGGCATATCGAGCACTCGTGCGTCCGCCCATCGCTCACGGTGGTGACCTCGCTGGAAGTGGTGGTGGTAGAGCTATCAACCCATTTGACGCAATGGGATGGATGTGGTTTACAGGGGAATTCTTTGACGTATAAGGTTATTGGGGAGAGAGAGGGAGAGGGAGAGAGGAAGCTGTGCTACAAATTTGTTTTTGGTTTTGAGTTTCTCTCTATATGAGAGCTTATATAGGAGGGTATTTTTGTCATGGTTTCTTTTTTGGAAAAAGTGAACTTAAGAACTTACTAAACTATATTCAGGGCCGGCCAGGGGGTAAGCCCCGCAAGCCGGCAGGCTCGGGCAACCCCCGGCAAGGGGCAACAAAAAAAAAAAAAAATTGTATGTATACAAAAAAAATTAGAAATCCAGCAAGAAAATATATTTATGGGCAACCAAGCGGAAGGTTAGGCTTGGATAACCCAAATGTCGGGGCCGGCACTGGACTAGAGAGGTTACAAACATTAGAAGTGGACTAACTTTGTTACAAGTTCTCTATAGTGGATCCTAAACCAATCTTTTAAATAAACAACTGATAGCCTCCTTTCCCCTACTGATTCCTATTCCGCTCGAGGTACCAAATATCAATTGCTTATGCTTTGTTTGGTTTGTGTTTGTGTTTTGAAAATTTTTTTGAAAAAAATTGTATGGGTAATAAGTGGAGAAAGATAGAGAGAGAAATGTTAGAAGTATGGGGAATCTAAGGGGAATTTTTTGAAAAATTCTTTTTGAATTCCAAAGAGAACAAGGCATACTCTCTAGAATTACTCATTCATAAGGCAATTCTTGGCCTCTCTCTATTTTGAATGATTTATAATTGAGTCCCAGAATCGTCTCTGATATTAATTACAGAAATTGGGTATGGGCAGAGCGATTGCAACAGTAGCATCTGATCATAAAAAACATGCAACAGTTGCGAAAATGGAGAAATTCATGGGGCCGAGCAAACCCATTTTCATAGGCGTAGCAGGGGTGGCTCTGTTAATGCTTTTGAGTTTCTCACCTTCCACTAGTATTCCCAACATGTTTGACGTATCGAAGATGACGGTATCGCCGGGAAAAAACAGTGCAGCTACGAAAGATTGCGCCATCGTGAGTGATCAAGGCCTTAACCTGGGCCACGACCCGGCCGACCAAACGTTCTATGATGACCCGGCTCTGAGTTATTCGATACGGAATCCGGTCAAGAACTGGGACGAGAAGAGAAGAAAGTGGCTGAAGCATCATCCGTCATTTGCCACTGGAGCAGAAGACCGGATTTTTGTGGTGACCGGATCGCAGCTGTCGCCGTGTAAGAATCCGATTGGAGATCATTTGAACTTGAGGCTTTTCAAGAACAAGGTGGATTACTGTCGGATCCATGGCTACGATATCTTCTACAACAACGCATTCTTGCACCCCAAAATGGTCAGCTGGTGGACAAAAATGCCCGTGCTTCGGGCAACGATGTTGGCCCATCCGGAGGCTGAGTGGATCTTTTGGGTTGACTCGGATGCAGTATTTACTGATATGAATTTTAAGGTGCCGTTGGAGAAGTATAAGGACCATAACCTCGTGGTGCCCGGGTTTCCCGATAAAGTCTATGAGACGAAGAGTTGGGGTGGGGTTAACGCTGGTGTGTTTTTCATCCGAAATGGTCAACGGTCAATGGAGTTTTTGGAGGTGTGGGCCGAGATGGGCCCACAGACTCCAAACTACGAAAAGTGGGATCAGATCCTGACATCGACAATGAGTGACAAGACAGACCCGGAATCTGACGATCAGTCGGCTCTAGTTTATTTGCTCTTGAAAGAGAAGGAGACGCTTGGGAATAAGATTTACATAGAGTACCAGTACGACTTAAGTGGGTATTGGGTTGACATCGTCAAATCATTGGATACTTTTAGCGACAACTACGCGAGCATAGAGAAAGGGGTGCCAGAGTTGCGGAGACGTCACGCGGAGAAGGTGAGCGAGCACTATGCGGCGGTGATGAGGGAGGCGTTTGTCAGCAAAAGTGGCGGTGGACGAAAACGGCCGTTTACCACGCATTTTACGGCATGTAGGCCGTGTAGTGGGCAGTGGGGATACTCAGAGGGTCAATGCTCGAACGGGATGGAAAAGGGTTTGAATTTTGCCGATAATCAGGTGCTTCGCAACTACGGTTTCGTACGTCCAGACCTCCTGAATACGTCCTCCCTTAAGCCTCTGCCCTTTGGTGATGCTTCGTACAAATAAGGAGAAATAGAAAGTGTAGGGGAGCAAAATATCCGAAGGTCCAAAAGGTTCAGACGAGTCATACGGGATATGCAGTTTAATTCTTAAACAATTAGTTGTCTCAGTTCATCTGTTTCCAGAGGGACCCAGATACGTCCTTCGTACGTATTATCCGAAAGATAAAGGGAACCAAAGTGCCTCGCCGAGCTACAGTGTATCCCGAAGGATGTTATATTCATTTGTTGTTTGGATAGCTTAGCTCGCTCGGTAAATTGTTTTATCCTTTGCTGGCCGTTTCTTCGGCCATGGTGGCTTCGTTCGGAAACCGCCATTCCAGAACCTTCTGGAAGCTTCCAAGGATACGTGAGAAAGCTTCTTTGATAGGTAAAGTGACATCTCTAATTGATGTGACCCCCCCACCCCCCCCCCCCCCCCCCCCCCCCCCCCCCCCCCGTCTGACTGGGCGGCTCCCCAATCCCCAACAGGCGGTAGTCATTTAATGCCTCTGACTCGTGACGTCATCCGAGCGTAATCAAGCACATGGGTGGCAGGGACAGCCTGTTCCACACTCCCTCATCAGCCTTGCCTATAAATAGGCGAGGACCTCCTCCAAGAAAAAGGTTCAGATTTCTAAAACACTCTTCTTCCCTCCAAGCATATTTTCTTACCAAACCTCCTTTCTCTTAACTCCCCGTTCTGACTAGATCGTCGGAGCTTCTTCCCGGAGGAACAACCCCCTCCGGTTCTGCAGGTACGCGAAGGCCAACGTGTCACTCTCGGTTCAAACGAGTCTAGACGGTCAACGAGAAATCAGCCCCCCACAGAAAGTGCCTCCCAAGTATCCTGTTTTGCTCATCCATTTTAAGCATGCTCAGAAAACACTCCTTTGATTGTTTTATTTTGAATTTTAGCTCTTTGGTTCTCGAATTTTCAGAACCCCATGATTCATCTAAAATATTACTCCATTTCTACGTGCTTTACTTCCTTCGGCCTAACTCTTTTATTTTGAATTATTTCTATTTTTCCAAAGGTTTGCTAGTTTACACTGTCACTGTCCCCCTCTACCTTATTGTTTGATGAACTAACAACCGCTAACGGAGAGCCTAAATTGTCGCATCAACTTAACGGCGGTGGCGATCACCGGTGTTTCAGTTAATAGAGTGGGTTTGGGTATAATTTGTCCATCTTTAATTTGAGTTTCATCTTTAAATCCAATATAGGAATACTAGTCAAAAGAGAGAAACTTATTTACGGAGCCACTGCAAAACGGTTCTTTACGGAGCTGAGCGATTTCAGCCGTCCGTTTCGACAATCAATGGTTGAGATATGTTTTTAATCTTTGACCGGTAAGAAATATTTCTTACCGGTCAAAGATTAACTTTAATCCGGATCGTCCAAAACACTTTTGGATGACCGAGATTGTACGCCTATTTACAACGCTCCGTAAATAAGTTTTCCTCTGGTCAAAAAGCTGTGCTAATACTCCTATCACTTTTAATAGTGCAATTCTTTGAAAACTCCTGAAATTATCAAGCCATAAATCAATAACCTACATTATGTATTTCATTCGACACCAAGTGCTTTCCATATAGCTTCCATCTTGAGCTAAAAAATGTGATCTAAACCGTTCAAATTGTTTGACCCATCGAGTGTTTCATCCAAGTAAAATATTACGCTGATTGGATATTGATCGTCGAATGCTTTAGACAGTTTGTCTTGCATGCGTTAGACACGTTTGTCTTGAAGTTTATTCTCAAAATCATGTTAGTTTTAACCAAGACAACAATAACAATAACAACAAAACTCATGAAACAGTGGCCCCCCTATACCTATTTTGCTACGGGAGAAGATTGGAGACGACCTAACTTTTGGCAATATGCACAAAGTGGCTACTCTCAAAATACCACTAAAACAGTGGCCCCCCTATACCTGTTTTTCTGCGGAACCATGTCCCCAAATCAAAGTCAAATGGCATCAGAGAGGGCAGGCCTAGAGACCCAATTCAATTTATGCGCACATTATCATGCTTTCTTCATTGATAGTCTAGAGCATCGGTATGCACAATCAGTTTTAACCGATAAACGTTCAATTTAATACCAATGGCTGATAATGAGATTTTTCTTCTATCGAGCCAAACTCACAATTATTTCAATTCTGTCCGTAATCGACTTGGCTTTTGCTAATTAAGTTAATTTGACTTTTCATTCACTAAAATCATTTTGAGAAAATGTTTACTTAACATTCTCTGGCGTTAAAGTTGAGGAAGAACAACTAGGTGTCATTCTAGTAGACAAATGAGTTTGACAAAAAATTTTAACACATGTATTTTTCTAAATCTCGTCTTACTAATTATCTAACGACTCTTGAATCTACACGAAAAATGAAGAACACCGAGAACAACCAAGGAAGGAATAGAAAGAGAACTCTAAATTTAACTAAGAAATAAAAATGATTACCAAAAACAAAATTTCAACTCTTGTAGACTAAAAAAAACTAACACATCAGGTTATGTAGACATGGTTGACTAATACCTACCAGCTATTTTAGCATCCATTATGAAATGGTTTTTCTTCAATGATTACGCGACTTCTCCTTCATACCCGCACACCGACGAACAAAAGAACTCATTAATTCTTGTTGGCACCTCACCCTTGAAAAATTGTTGGTGGGTATTAGGCAGTCAACCTCGTTAATTAACATCGTTGTTGGCACCTCACCCTCGAAATTGAGATTCCAACAGAAAAATTGAAGTTATAACTTTACAAAACTCAAGTTAAAGGTAGTTAGACAAATTCCATGTTATATTATCAGGCATGGCTGATGAATAGTCAACTGATAGCTTCCATCTCTTTCCCCTAATTATACCTATTCCTCTTTAAGATATCAATTACTACTCTCTGGAACTACACATCCATTAGACAATTCTTGGCCTCTCTGTTTCCAATGGTTTATAATTGATTCCAAGAATCCTCTCCGATTTTCATTTCAGAAATTGGGTATGAGCAGGGTGGCTAAAACAGTTGCGAAAATGGAGAAATTCGTAGGTCCAAGCAAACCCATTTTCATAAGCATAGCAGGGGTGGCTCTGTTAATGCTGCTTTGGAGTTTTTCACCTTTCACCAGCTATCCTAACATGTTTGACGTGGCTAGGATGACGGTATCGCCAGAAAAAGATGGTGCAGCAGCTGCAGCTACGAATGATTGCGCCACTGTGAGTTATCAAGGCCTTAACCTGGACTACGACCCGGCTGACCAAACGTTCTACGATGACCCAACCCTGAGTTATGAGATAGGGAACTCAGGTAATAACTGGGACGACAAGAGAAGAGAGTGGCTGAAGCATCATCCGTCATTTGCCGCTGGAGCAGAGGACCGGGTTCTTGTGTTGACAGGATCACAGCCAGGGCCATGTAAGAATCCGATTGGAGATCATTTGAACTTGAGGCTGTTCAAGAACAAGGTGGATTACTGTCGGATCCACGGCTATGATATCTTCTACAACAACGCATTTTTGCACCCGCAAATGGTTAGCTGGTGGACAAAAATTCCCATGCTTCGGGCAGCAATGTTGGCCCACCCGGAGGTTGAGTGGATCTTTTGGGTTGACTCGGATGCAGTATTTACTGATATGGATTTTAAGCCGCCGTTGGAGAAGTACAAGGACCATAACCTCATTGTGCATGGGTATTATAACAAGGTCTATGAGGACAAGAATTGGGGCGGGGTTAACGCTGGGGTTTTTCTTATTCGAAACTGTCAATGGTCAATGGAGTTTTTGGAGGTGTGGGCCGGGATGGGCCCACAGACTCCAAACTACGAAAAATGGGGCCAGATCCTGACATCGACGTTGAGTTTCAAGACAGACCCAGAATCTGATGATCAGTCGGCTCTAGTTTATTTGTTATTGAAAGAGAAGGAGACATTGGGGAAGAAGATTTACATAGAGAATCAGTACGACTTAAGTGGGTATTGGTTTGAGATCATCAAGTCATTTGATACTATTAGTGACAACTACGCGAGGATAGAGAAACGGGTGACGGAGTTGCAAAGACGACATGCAGAGAAGGTGAGCGAGCACTATGCGGCGGTGATGAGGGAGGCGTTCGGTGATGGAGGTGGAGGAAAGCGGCCGTTTATCACACATTTTACGGCGTGTAGCCCATGTAGTGGGGTACACTGGGGTTACACAGATGAGCAATGCTGGGGTGGGTTGGAAAAGGCTTTGAATTTCGCTGATAATCAGGTGCTTCGCAACTACGGGTTCGTGCGCCCGGACCTACTGAATACCTCCTCCCTCAACCCTCTGCCCTTTGCTTTTTCGTCTAACAAGAAGGAGAAATAGAAAATTCCTCCCACGTATCTAGTTGCACTCATCCATGTCAAGAATGATCAGGAAATACTCTTTTGACTGTTTTATTTGGAATTCTGTCTCTTTGGTTTCTTGAATTTAATGATTCATCTTAAGGAGTACTCTATTTTTACATGCTTTACTTTCTTTGGGCTAATTTTTTTGCTTTGAATTATTTTTGTTGCCCCAAAATGTTTGATAGTAAATTTTTAGGATTAAACATTTAACTTAACGATCAGAAACTAAAAGGTAATACAATCTTGTCTCAAAGTTAGAAAAAAGTTTATTGACGGAAAAAATAATTCAAAATCAGCACCGGCTCAAAAAAGTTTATTGACGGAAAAAATAATCCAAAATCAGCACCGGCTCATGGAATTGACGAAAACAATAATCCAAAATCAACAGCGGCTCATGGGGAAGCATGTGATTGACGAAAACAATAATCCAAAATCAGCACCGGCTCCAAAATCAGCACCGGCTCATGGGAAAGCAGCAGCTTCCGGCCCCCAATTTTTAGACCAAAATAGGCCCCTAAACTTTGGTTGTCCTTACAGATTTGGTCCGCTACTAATAAATTGCATGCGATTGAAGGCCCACCACCGAATTGGAAGAGAACTCAACTAATTAATAATTTTCCAAAGCCTGAACTACTTGGGATTTATAGCCTCTATGGAGTCTTTTGTTTCTTCCACAAACGATGTGGGATAGGAAACAAATACTCATATCCTTCACTAATTGTTTGCTTTTCGTGAGGGAGTCATTGTATTCATTGTTTTAATGTGCTGTCTGTAACGGTCTTCAACTGGTAATTCCTAAACTAGCTCTCGTAGGTTCTCTAAACTCTATTTGGTTTACATTCATCAAAAAAATGATAATACAAATTTTTTTCAATTGGATGCTTCTTCAAGTTTAGCTTTTTTTACTTGGGGATTGTATTAGATAACAATTAAATTTCTGTCTTGGATATATTTGTTAGATTGCTTTTTCTTTTGTGGAAAATGTATAAAGACCCCATCATAGGAGTTCGCTTTAGGCCCCTAAAAGTCTTGAGCCGGCCCCGTCCAAAAAGACCAGATTTTTTGAATTATTTTGTCACCACTTTCGATAGTGGAATTCTTTGAGCACTCCTTTTGAGCCGAATGTCATTTTTGAAAAAGCTCATTTTTGTAGCAGAAGTATGAAAGCTTTGATTTTTTCGCCTTCATTTCATACATGACGAATCGACCACGTACCTGCATTGAATACCTGCTTTGAATTGACCTAGTGGGTTCATGTATTGCCTCGATTTTGGGACCTCGCTGACCGTGGGTGCTGTCCGAGCCAAAACAACACCGTTTTGTGCTTTCGAAAAGGTGCCCTGGCTTCCTACATGATGATGCAAAAAAGATAATTTCCAGTAAGTAGATTGCCGCGGCTTAAGGACACCGTTTCACTTGCAGAAGCTCGTTCTCTAACACTAAAAACTGGATATTAAGAATTTAAAGTAAAAATATCTACAAGAAAGGGATAAAATTCAGCGGAAAGGAAATAAGAAATAAGAAGTTTGTAAGTAAAATCACAAATACATGTAGAAATATATTTGCATGTAAAGCAACATTGCGATATGAAATAAAAATCCTATCATGCAATCCTAATTTTTCGAATGAATGACGTACACATCAAGTCTATAGAATGAACATTTTCAATTGCACCCTAGAGGGCCTAATTTAGCATCACAGGAAAGATCACATGAGAAATCTTCAGCATCATTTATTTGCAAAATGGGTCTGCAGCAAGATACTAGTAAAAGATTACACCTAGTGTGTCCGAAAACTTCCAGAGTACTCTACTCATCATAGCCTCGGGAAAATACATTTGAGGCAATACAAATAAGATTATCCTCTCCAAAGGAGTAGTTGCTGCACAAAATTAACAAGTGCATGATCACAAACGCGTTGGCTGTATTTGGATAAAGAATTAAGGATTTGGGGACGGATTTGTGGCGGGAAATAAGATGTAACAATGTATATCAAGCTACTTAATAGTACCATGGGAGTGGATACCCAGTTTTGTTCGCTCATAAGAAGCTTGTTTGGATTATAATTGAAGTTGTGTGTTTCAATAGCTGAACTCGTGTTTGTTAAAGCTTTCGAGTGTACAGACGCTAATTTGGGAAATCAGAATCCAAAGCACCAAATTGATGTCGTCTATAATCAGCTCTTAACCAGCTTTGAAAGCTGTGGAGCAGACCAGAGGGGATATATATAATCACCAGGCACAATAGTTTTCCAAATGAATCAACTTTGAAACAGTTGGCACGAATTCCTTCCGAGCAAAACAACACAACTGGCTAATAAATCATTGGTTGTACACAACGTAATTTGAGGACCAATAATGAATCAAACTAAAGAGGATATAGGATGAAAACCACGAAATGCAAGGAGTAGAATGGGAAGGAAGACTCAACCGAGAAAAAGCATATCAAGATGGGAAAGTTCTGGATTGAAAGGAAGCAAATGAAGAAATGTAAAATATTAGTACTTAGAGAATGAAAATGCCTGAAAGGTTCTCACTCAAGTCACTTGTTGTCAGAGGAAGGGACATGATGGTTCCTGGAGAATATATTTTGTTCTAGTGAGTCTATGAGTCCAATTTTTCCATTTGCTCCTAGGGACGTGTTGTTTTTACAAAACCAATGCTGTTTGGATGGCTACTTGAAAAATATTTTCCAATTCAAAAAACACTTTACTCTTACTTCCAATCACTACTCTCATTTATCTTTCCACTCATTACTCTTATCTTCAATCATTATTCTCATTTATTTCTCTATCTCTCTCCGCTTATTATCTCTATCTCCAATAGTTATCTTCATTTCTCTCTCCACCCATTACCCAAAAACCAAACTCAAAATTTTCAGAAAACTCATCCAAGTAAGGCACAAATCATTTCAGTAAGGGTATTTTGCTAAGTTTGCTAGTAAACTCTTAGGATTCAACATTTACCTAAATGAGCTGAAACTTAAGAGTAAAATAATTTTGTCCAAAATTTTGAAAAGCGTTTACTGAACACAAACTAATCGACCCTGTTCGGTTTGGGTTTCGATAGAGGTTTTTGAGAGTAATGAGTGAAGAGAAATAGATAGAAAATATTTATTAGAGACTGTGCTCAGGGATTTTGAAATCCCAAAACAAACAAGGGAGATTTTTTGAATTTCCAGAACCCGCACGATTCATCTGAAAGATTATTCTATTTCTACATGCTTTGCTTCCTACAACCGAACTCTTTTAATCGGAGTTATTTCTATTTTCCCAAACGTTTGCTAGTTAGATAGAAGAAAAAAAAATTGGATTAAACATTTATCATAACGAGGAGAAACTAACAAGTAAGATAATTTTAACCAACAGTTTTGAAAAACGTTTACTGAACACAAATAATCCAAAATGACCAGATTTTTTTTTTTTCCTGTCTTCTTTAAATTTGATTCGAGATTTGTTGGCATTTTCAAGGGTCGTGTCCACAATGAGTTCAAAAAATTAAGAACCTGGACCAAATAAAAAAAAACTTTACTAACAACCAAAAAGAAGTTACTAAAAATATCTTCACCGCCAATATAGCAATACTAGTCAAAAGCTAAAGTTAATAATCCTCTCACTTTTTATAAAGTGCAATTCTTTGAAACTTCCTTTAGAGCCGGATGGGATGTGTACATGGGAGCAAAAGCCAACCACATAAAAAAGACTCCTGAAATTATCAAGTGACAAATTAATTAATAACCTACATTATGTATTTCATTCGACACCAAGTGCTTTCCATATAGCTTCCATCTTGAGCTAAAAAATGAGATCTAAACCTTTCAAATTATTTGACCCGTCGAGTGTTCATCCATGTAAAAGATTACGTTGTTCGGACATTGATAGTCGCATGCTTTAGACATGTTTGTCTTCTAATTTATTCTCAAAATCATATTAGTTTTAACAAATAAACATGTTTCATTCCATTTAATACTAATGGTTGATCAGAAATGTTCTAGAAGTCGTTAGGTGCTAGTTGGACGATGGCCACCTTCTAGCGATTAATCGGTGCATATTAATTAGTAATCTGCGATTGGTCGTTAGTCGAACCTGATCAGATAGACCCTGCTGATCAGTGTGATGTTTCTTCTAACAGGCCACAGTCGACGAGCCAGAGAGAGTCAGTCTTTTTCATCTCCTTTAATGCCTCCCACATATCGTGTTTTGCTCATCCATGTTAATCATGATCAGAAAATACTCCTTTGATTGTTTTATTTTGAATTATCTCTTTGGTTTCGAATTTTCAAAACCCCCATGATTCATCTAAAAGATTACTCTATTTCTAAATGCTTTACTTCCTATGGCCACTCTTTTATTTTATTTATTTCTATTTTTTCAAAGATTTGCTAGTTTGCTAGTAAATTCTTAGAATTAAACATTTCTCTAATTGAGCAGAAACTTAAGAGTAAAATAATTTTGACCGAAATTTTGAAAAACGTTTACTGAACACAAAATGATCCAAAATGACCAGGTTTTTTGAATTTTCAAAACTCGCATGATTCATCTGAAAGATTGTTCTATTTCCACAAGCTTTACTTCCTACAACCCAACTCTTTTCATTGGAATTATTTCTATTTTCCCCAATATTTTCTAGTTAGATAGTTAATTTTTTTGGATTAAACATTTATCATAAAGAGGAGAAACTAAAATGTAAAATAATTTTGACCAATAGTTTGAAAAACGTTTACTGAACACAAAATAATCCAAAATGACCAGATTTTTGAGTACGTTCTGTTGGCATTTTCAAGGTTCGTGTCCACTACTAGTTCAAAAAATTAACTTCGACCAAAAAAAAAATTTACACTAACAACCAAAAATAAGTTACTAAAAATATCCTCACCTCCAATAATGGAATACTAGCTAGTCAAAAGCTAAAGTTAATAATCCTCTCACTTTCAATGGTGCAATTCTTTTGAAAACTCCTATAGAGCCGGATGTGTACATGGGAGCACAAGCCAGCCACATAAAAAGATTCCTCAAATTATCAAGCGATAAATTAATAACCTACATTATGTATTTCATTCGACACCAAGTGCTTTCCATCGTCTTGAGCTAAAAAATTTGATTGAAACCTTTCAGATTGTTTGTCCCATCTTGTGTTCATCCACGTAAAATATTATGTTGATCGGCTATTGATAGTCACATGCTTTAGACATGTTTGTCTTGAATTTTATTCTCAAAATCATATTAGTTTTAACAGATAAACTTTCAATTTAATACTAATGGCTGATCAGTGAGATTTTTCTTCTAACTGACCAAACTCGACGAGCCAGAGAAAATAAAGCTTTTTCATTCAATTTAATGTATTTCAATTTTGTACGTAATTGACTTCACTTTCGCTAATTAAGTTAATTTGACTTTTCATTCACTAAATCATTTTGGAAAAATGTTGCTTAACATTCTCTGGCGTCACAGTTAGAGCTAGGCAACGAACACAAAACATGACATGAACCGGACATGAAGTTAGCGAGTTAGAGTTGAACATTTCTGACACGAAACACGAAAATAACACGACTCGAGAAACACGAATTCTAAATGAGTCAGGTTTGGGTTGAACATGCGAGACACGAAATTGACACAACCAACACGGTTACTAATCTGTGTCACCCATTAACACGAACATATATATATATATATATATATATAATATGGTATATCTGTAATCTATATAGAGTTGGGCAACGAACACGATAATACAACACGAACCGTACACAAAGTTAACGGGTTAGGGTTGAGCATTTCTGACATGAAACACGAAAATGACACGACTCGAGGAACACAAATTCTAAATGGGTTGGGTTCGGGTTGGGTAGTTTGTAACACGAACCCGATTGACATGAACACGACCCGACACGACCTGTTGCCCAGGTGTAGTTACAGTTGAGGAAGAACAACTAGATAATCATTCTAGTAGACAAATGAGTTTGACACATGTATTTTTCAAAATCTCGTCTTACTTATCTTAATGACTCTTGAATGCACGCGAAAAATGAAGAACACTTGGAACAACTAAGGAATATAAAGAGAACTCTAAATTCAACTAAGAAATAAAAATGATTACCGAAAACAAAATTTTATCTCTTGTAGAACTAACACCATTTATCAACCAGCTATTTTGTATCCATTATGAAATGGTTTCTTTTTTTCAATGACTACACGGCTTCTCTTTCATACCCCGCACACCAACGAACAAATGAACTCGCTAAGTGTTGTCGGCACCTCACCCTAGAAATTGAGATTCCAACCGACAAATTCAAGTTACGACTTCACAAAACTCAAGTTAAAGGTAGTTAGACAAATACCATGTTACTCCCTCCGTCCCTTTATTAGAGTTCAATATTTCATTTCGGACTGTCCCTTTATAAATGTCCATTTTTTTAAGTCATTAGAAAAAAAGTAGGTACTTTTTTCCATTTTATCTCTAAAAGTAAATTTATTTTTGAAAGTTAGTAGGTAAAAATGTAATAATAATGTCTCCGTATATGGTAGTTGTGCAAAGTGGAGGTAAAAGGTGTAATGAGGACGTCTCCGTAATAAGTTAAAGTTACAAATCTGGACATTTAAAGAGAAACGGAGAGAGTATATTATCAGGCATAGCTGGCGAACAGTCAACTGATAGCTTCGATCTCTTTCCCCTACTGATACCTACCTATACCTCTTTAAATATCAATTACTTATATACTATCTAGAATCGCTCGTCCATTACAATTTTTGGCCTCTCAGTTTCCAATGGCTTATAATTGAGTCCAAGAATCCTCTCTGATTTTCATTTCAGAAATTGGTATGGGCAGGGTGGCTATAACAGTTGCGAAAATGGAGAAAATCATAGGTCCGAGCAAACCCATTTTCATAGGCATAGCAGGGGTGGGTTTGCTAATGCTGCTTTGGTGTTTTTCACCTTTCACTAGTTATCCCAACATGTATGACGTGGCTAAGATGACGGCATCGCCAAAAAAAGACGGTGCAGCTACGAATGATTGCACCACGGTGAGTTATCAAGGCCTTAAACTGGACCATGACCCAGCCAACCAAACGTTCTATGACGACCAGACCCAGAGTTATGAGATAGGGAACTCAGGTAATAACTGGGACACCAAGAGAAGAGAGTGGCTGGAGCATCATCCGTCATTTGCCACCGGAGCAGAGGACCGGGTTCTTTTGTTGACAGGATCGCAGCCGGAGCCGTGTAAGAATCCGATTGGGGATCATTTGCTCTTGAGGCTTTTCAAGAACAAGGTGGATTACTGTCGGATCCATGGCTATGATATCTTCTACAACAACGCGTTTTTGCACCCGAAAATGGTTAGCTGGTGGACAAAAATGCCCATGATTCGGGCAGCGATGTTGGCCCACCCGGAGGTTGAGTGGATCTTTTGGGTTGACTCGGATGCAGTATTTACTGATATGGATTTTAAGCCGCCGCTGGAGAAGTATAAGGACCATAACCTCGTGGTGCACGGGTATTATAGCAAGGTCTATGAGGAGAAGAGTTGGGGCGGGGTTAACGCCGGTGTGTTTTTCATCCGAAACTGTCAATGGTCGATGGAGTTTTTGGAGGTGTGGGCTGAGATGGGCCCACAGACTCCAAATTACGAAAAGTGGGGTCAGATCCTGACATCGACAATGAGTGACAAGACAGACCCGGAATCTGACGATCAATCGGCTCTGGTTTATTTTCTATTGAAAGAGAAGGAGACGTTGGGGAAGAAGATTTACATAGAGAATCAGTATGACTTAAGCGGGTATTGGTTTGACATCATCAACTCGTTTGATACTATTAGTGACAACTACGCGAGGATAGAGAAAGGGGTGATGGAGTTGCAGAGACGACATGCAGAGAAGGTGAGCGAGCACTATGCCATGGTGATGAAAGAGGCGTTCAGCGATGGTGGTGGGGGAAAGCGACCGTTTATCACTCATTTTACGGCGTGTAGCCCATGTAGTGGGGTGCACTGGGGTTACACAGATGAGCAATGCTGGGGTGGGATGGAAAAGGCTTTGAATTTCGCTGATAATCAGGTGCTTCGCAATTATGGCTTCGTGCACCCGGACCCACTAAATACCTCCTACCTCTACCCTCTGCCCTGATCAGGAAATACGCTTTTGACTATTATATTTGGAATTCTGTCTCTTTGGTTTCTCGAATTTCCAGAACTCACACATGATCCATCTTTAAGGAGTACTCTAGTTTTACATGCTTTATTTTCTGTGGGCTAAATTTTTACTTTGAATTATTTTTACTGTCCCAAAATGTTTGATAGTAAACTTTTGGGATTAAACATTTATCTTAACAAACAGAAACTAAAAGGTAGTAATAGAATTTTGTCTAAAAGTTAGAAAAACGTTCATTGAAAACAAAAATAAACGATTTTTGAAAAAGCTCATCTTTTAGCAGAAGTATGAAAAGTTTGATTTTTTCGCCTTCATTTCGTACAACATGAATCGACGACATACCTGTATTGAAATGACCTAGTGGGTTCATGTATTAGCTTGATTTTCAAACCCTGCTGGCTGCTGGCCATGGGGATCAGCAACGTTGCTGTCCGGGTAAGAACGAGGCTGTTTTGTGCTTGGGAAAGGTCCCCTGACTTCCTGCATGATGCAAAAAAGATATTTTCCAGTAAGTAGACTTACCAAAACTCTTCCTCTAACACTAAAAACTGGATATTAAGAATTTAAAGTAACAATATATAAAAGAAAGCGATAAAATTCAAGCGGAAAGGAAATAAGCAATAAGACGTTTGTAAGTAGAATCACAAATACATGTAGAGCAATATGGCATGCATAATTCTAATGCAAAACTCAAAACCTTTCAAAATGAAATAAGACGTTTGTAAGTAAAATCACAAATACAAGTAGAAATATATTTGCATGTAAAGCAACGTAGCAAAATGAAATAAAAATCCTCTCATACAAACCTGATTTTTTCGCATGAATGATGTACACATCATGTCTATAGAATGAACGTTTTCAATTGCCAACATAAACCCTAGTGAGTCTCATTTAGCGTCACAGGAAAGATCACATTTGAAATCTTCAGCATCATTTATCTGCAAAATGGATCTGCAGCAAAATACTACTAGTAAAAGATTACACCTAGCGTGTCCGAAAACTACCAGAGTTCTACTCATCATAACTTCAGGAAATACATTGAGGCAATAAAAATAAGATTATCCTCTCCAAAGAAGTAGTTGCTGCACAAAATTAACAAGTGCATGATCACAAACACATTGGCTGTATTCGGATAAAGGACTAAGGATTTGGGGACAGATTTGTGGCGGGAAATAAGATGCACTTGAAAAAGATTAAATCCGGACCCTCAGATACGTAAACTTTTCCCTTTGCTTTCATTTTCCTGTAGCAAATCCTTAATCCAAACATAGCCGTGTGCATGTCCGAATAAGGCTCAAGAGACCATCGCATTGGCATCATCTTCATCTGCCTCTCCAGTTGGCGCTTCATTGAACATGTATTGGCTCTGATATTCCATCAAGTACTGTGTCGATCTCTTCACGTCCCAAAATAGTTCATATACCCTACTGATGTCCTCCATTTCTACAACCTTTCCCTTCCTCTTCTGGCAAGCCAATGCGGCAGACGTAATTAGGTGGATGGCATATCTCAATGAGGTATCTACCCCTATCTTCGTCAACAAAACTTTTGCATCTCCAGACATGTCCACATCTTCCTCTTGGCACCTAATGTCGAGAATTTTACGGATTTCTTCTTCTGTGTACGGCTGTGTAGAGATGATGAGGAGGCGGTCAAGGAAATCGATTGGAATCCCATGGGGAGACTTGTAGTTTGTGCCTCGGATTGTAGTGATACCCCTGTTGGTGGCAACAACCAGTATCGGTGCCATCTCATTTTCTAAAGCCCGGTTTAAGAAAGAAAAACACTCGATGTCGAGCATGTGGACTTCATCAATGAAGAGGACACCTGGGACAATCTCTGCCTTTCCTTCCTCCCTCCACTCTGCGACCTTTGTGTCAATTTGCTCCCTCACTTCGGCTCGGATCTCTCCAGTATCACCAGTGAAGAGGGCCAGAAATCCCTGCGTTCTGAAATTCAAAGGAGATAGAAAGAAAGCTAAGAATCAGGAACAAAAATGAAGGTGATGCTCAGCCTTATTTCATGAGAACTCAACCAATTAGTATCCAACCAAAAGTTACTCCAGGATTATTTGAGAACTCAACCAATTAGCATGGGCCTTATTTCTTAAGAATTCAAACTCTCAAAAGTTCAATTCACAATAGCGAAACTCCTAGAAAACGACAAAACCTTCGACAAAAAACCACACAAGACTATCACTCTTTCAAGCCCACAATAAATATTCCAAAATTACTTCACAAGAAACCCAAATTTGATAATCTAGTTATCCCATTTACTGTATAAGTGGCCATCTATCCTTTCATGATGCAGAAAATGGTTGAATACCATCTAGTGAGATATTAACTCCTTAGAAGAAAAAGACAGAAAAAAACTCTTCAATTTGTAGACTAAACAAAAGAGAAGAACTCCTCACAGTCCAAACAGAGGAGACAGAAGATGGGTAAATTAAACATCCACTATTTTGTACAAGACCCAACACACACGATAGTTACTATGTTCTGCATCGTTAGCTACTTAAGCCCATACACAATTGAACCTTCCTCCCAAGACAAACTGAAGAGAGGGAAGAGAACAAAAACATTTACTTACAAGAAAAGAAAAAGGGAAAGAAACAATGGAGCTTGCAATATTTTCTGCGACCTATTCATGGCAGAAAAATACCGTATATGTGCAAACTCTTATGTTGTTCTTGTGTCTACACTGCAACTAAATATGTAAATTTCTAAAAGTTGACTGGCAAAGGAGTGTGACATGGAAAAAATTTATTTCTACAGAAAAACGAAAATCATGTATTGAAGTTCATGGAAACACCATTACACGGCTAGATTTCACACTTATTAAATGCCTTTTCCATTTCCTAAGCGTATGCAAACAATGTAAGTATTACACCTAATTACGTATAAAACTCCACTATCATGTATCCTTCTTTCTTCTTCTTTGTTTTGTTTTTTGGGTGTGTCATAGTCCTTGGCTTAAGAAGCCAATAGCTTTGACTGTATATGATTAAAAACCTAAAAGAACAATCAAATGAAGACACGGGCACCATCATGTATCCCAACCCGCATGTCGAGTGCACAAAATCGGTCTTTTAGAAGCTTGTAATGTTCTTTCTTTTTCTTTGTTTTGTTTTTTGGGTTTATCATAGCCCTTGGCTTAAGAAGCCAATCACTTTGACTTTATATGATTAAAAACCTAAAAGAACAATCAAATGAAGTTAGATACATGGTTAAGAACACATTGCAATGGCCCATTAAGTAACTGAAATTCTACAGAATCTTAATATTTTCTTGTTCTCTACGGACACAGTGTACTCGGATACTATTATTGTATTTACTCATTAGATTCTATAATCACACTCTAATGTTAAGTAAATATGAACCAATCTCAATTTCATAGAAACTGTATACACGACCTAGACACCAGAGTATCTGAAAAGTATTAGATAAGTTAGAATTAAAGAAACTTAATATCCAATGTAATAATACTTTTGCATATAGCAGTTATGTAACCGGGAGTATGTCAGCCTCTCATAGGTGTACTGATATCTGTTACAGATATCAACACCCTTTATAAGTATCCATACTTCATAGCTCCTCAGCATTTTTTCGCCTTTTTTTTTTTATGCACCCAGAAAAGCTACGAAGTGCCAAATCTGTAATAACATATTAACCATTTAATTTTAAGCAAATACACATACAAGAGATCTGCAAACAGGAATAAGCACTTCGAAGTATTTCCAAAGCACCGACAATCAGACTTACTGCTCTAATATAACGCATTGCTAACATCCTACGTGCAATTGACATAAAAGATCATATCATCCACATATCTTGCAAAAACATACATAAGCCTGTTATCGAAGGCTTGCATAAAGGACTGGCATCGATGTTAAAATAGAACCATTTTATGATTCCTTACGTTTTCTCTCTTTTTGTTAATCCTTGGGTAGGCAGAGTTCTAAAACAAGGAATTAATCACGATTAGTCGCCGATTATTCGCTGGCAGGGCCTATCCGATTAGGTCCGACTAACGATTGATCGCCGATTACTAATTAATATGCACTGATTAATCGCCAATTAATCTCTCGAAGGTGGCCAACCACCCGACTAGCGCCTAACGACTTTTAGAACATTGTGGGTAGGTAGCATCAAACACAAGTCTGTAAACACCCTTCTATGGAATGTAACTGCCATTTTCCCCTTCCCCTATATCTCAAGCTAAATGAGATTTCTGCTGATACCAATGATACCAATCTGCAGCAAGACTCATTAGGAAACAACGACCACAGGTCACCGGTAGTAATAATTTTGTGGGTTCTGGGTAAGAAAAAAGTACCAAAGGTTAGACTAAGAGTAACAAAAACTAATCAAGAAAGGCCTCTCAATCTTCTGGTGTAAAAGAGATATTTTGAAACACAAAAAAAAAAATAAGGGTTAGTTGCAGAAACACCTGGAAGCAGGGGGTGAAGATGTAAAACTATGTTAACCACACACATACTTGGATGTAATTGCCAATCTACAGAATAGCAATGGAACACATCGGCCCACAAACAAAACAGCTATAGGAGTGTGTAATCAAAATTCAGCAAACTTACTAGGGTCTAGGCTATGGCACACAAGGTTAACTGGTTGTCCATTAAAAAGAAAGCGATATTGCGCTAGTCATGTTGATGGAAGTGTGGTAATGGCTTGATCTTGAGAGAGACCAAAAAAAAGTGTGACAGCAACTTATGGTGTGTTCTTCGAATGTAGTAGGCCATAGGCAAATACTTTCCAGTTTCCACCCTCAAAAGCAGCATCATGAGAAGAAGCAGCAAAAGCAAAAAATAAATTCCGATTTTGAATATTTAAAAAATCCTTACTTTATAAGTAAAAGATGCACAGATTAGTTTAACATGTCAATAGTTCTCTAAGGGTTAAAACTCTGATACCAAATTTCAAAGACAGTAGGATCATCAACAATGACTATAGTAAAACCCAACAAACAACCCAGTTGACATCTAACAAAATCCAGCACATTAATACCAACAAGCCACGGACACAACAATACCTGCTGTTGATCACATCAATCTCATGAAGCGTAACGCAATGCACAACCTCCTTCCGCTTCTGTAATTCCCCATCCGGGCACTGCACGAACTTGGTCTGCGGCCCCATCGCATCGTAATCCCTAGACCTCGAAAACGACCTCCCAAGCTTCGTAATCTTCCCCGAAGCCTTATCAATCGCAATCACATCCCCACTCTGCACCTTATCCTTTCCCAACGCCTCAATCATCTTTGCCCCCAAATCATAAACCGTCTCCATCTCCGTCGTCTTCAGCGTCAACTTCCCCGTCTTCGACGCTGCTCCCGATGTCGCCGGCCTATCTATCTGAATCTCCACCACTTCTCCTTCAATCACCTCCGTCTCTTCCTTGATTCGAACTCCGATTGCTTTTCGAAACGCCTGCATTCAAGGACAGATGCACGATTTTAACACTGGTGGGCAAGCATTATTTCTTCTTTTGGCAACAAATAAAGGATAGCTATTAATTTCTGCCAATACATATTGCAAAGAAATTCTAAGAAAAATAAAGTAAAAATTTTCAATCAACGTACTTGATTATAAAACTATAGTCCTATACAATTTTAGATACATACAATCTTCCACATCCATATCCATTCTAATAGAAAAAATATTAAACCAAGCGTTAAATTTGTAGATGCATGCTATCTTAAGAAAAAAAAAATCTATTACTATCAAACATGAATAATGTGTTCTGTCAAATTAAACATGAAACTTTTTTATTTCCTGTCCCTGCAAACATCACATATAGGCTCAACGTGAAATATGATACAAAAGAATATCTTACCACAGCACAATTCGAAGTTTTATCATTTTATCAATTTTTGGTAATTTAAGAAGAAAAAATAAAAACTTCAAGATTTGTATACATTGCAAATGGTGCACATAACGTCTGTTTCCTTTAATATGGCTCACTTTCTCCTACCAAGTACCAACCGAGTCAATCCTCATAGCCTTCTTATTCAGTGTTCTAAAACTCGCTAGGTGCTAGTCGGGCGGGAGAGGCCGACCAACTAGCTCCCTAGTCAGCTGACAAGTTAGCGCCTAGGCCAATTTTTATTTAGGCGCTGACTTAGCAGCCACCTAGACCGATTTTTAGAACAGAGCTTCTTAATGATGGGTAAAAGAGATTATTTCCACAAAAACTAACTTTTATCAATCAACCACAGAATTACATAACACAAACTCTCACACACACTTGCACAACACATATGGAGGTGGGGGACCCCGCCCAATAGGGGTTCCCACGTTCTCACACTCCTCTGCTTCCTCACTTCTCTCTTTATCTCTTTAACCCACACCTTTCCTTACAGGCAAATACATATACAAAAGCAAATATAAGCACAGCCACACAATTCCAACTACACCAATTACTGCAACCGAATTATAGCTCAAACACCCCCATGATTTAACTCAACTCAATCAATTCCACCGTTCGAATTATTTTGCTTGGCCCTCACTCTTAAATCTCATCCACTCACTTGTCTCACAACTCTCAACACAAATACCCCACTTCATATAATTAGGCAAGGAGACCCCCTATCTCCCTACCTTTTCTTACTGGTTATGGAAGGTTTCACTGCCTCGTTACAGTACAGGATCAGACAGAGTGGTGGTTTTGTTTTCCATCCTAAGTGCAGGGCCCTTAATATCACACATCTTATTTTTGCAGACAACCATTTTGTTCTTTGTGGGGCTGAGGAGGGATCTTTCCAGCTTCTTGCAAATGCTCTCTCTGATTTTTACTATTCTCATGGTTGCAACCTAATCTGCAAAAGAGTTCGATTTTCTTTGCTGGGGTTCATGTTGTTGTTAGAGAGGCTTTATGATCTTACCCATTCCAGAAGGGTCACTTCCAGTGAAATATTTGGGGGTCTCTCCCATCTCTACTAGGCTCCCAGCCCAAGATTGTGCTCAGTCGAAGGAAAAGATCATCAGAAGGATTCAGTCATGGGCTAATCATACTCTTTCCTATGGTGGCAGGTTACAGCTAATTAAGTCTGTTCTATTCAACATTCAAATCTATTGGTCTTCCATTTTTATATTACCTCTAAGAGTGCTTAATGATATTGAGAGGCTACTTAGAGCATTTCTTTGGTCTGGTCCAGAGCTGAAACATTGTGGTGCTAAGGTGGCCTGGCATGCAATTTGTGCCCCTAAGAATGAAGGAGGTTTGGGTCTTAGATTGCTTAAAACTTGGAACAAGGCCTCAATGATTAGACATTTGTGGGCTGTTTGCCTAAAAGCTGATAATCTTTGGATCAAATGGGTACATACCTTTATCTTAAAAAGGCAAAGTATTTGGCAATCCAAGATTCCTAACGAGGCTTCTTGGACTATCAGGAAACTCTTCAAACTTAAATATATAATTGGGAATGGCTTGTCTACTGTCTTGTGGGTTGATAATTGGCATCTCTTGGGCCTCTCTGCCAGAGGTTTGGAGATTCTATGGGGTTTGATATTGGGAGATCCATGTCTGCTAAAGTTGCTTCAATCATTCACAATGGGACATGGAAATGACTGGGGCCAAGAAGTGCTATTACCAGGGAAATTGTGGTTAATACTGACCAAAATTTGGTTCCTAATGTAGCTGTTCCTGATTCTATAAGATGGATTTTGGGAAATTCTGGGGATACACTACAAATTCTGCTTGGCAGGAACTTAGACAGGTCTTTCCTGCTGTTCCATGGACAAAATGTAACGCTTTATGCATCATGTTCCCAGGTGGGCTTTCATAGAGTGGCTTGCATTCTGGGGAAGGTTGTCAACCAAGGATCAGTTGCATAGCTGGGGTTTGGTTGTGGACAAAAGGTGTTTGCTATGCCAGAGTGAAGATGAGAATCATGAACATTTATTCTTTGATTGTGCCTACTCTAATCAGTTTGGAATATGCTTTCGCTGCAGAATAATGATGACCGTCCCTGTCGTGGTTTGACTAGTGAGATTGATTGGATAATGGTGCATCGATCAGGTGATTCTTTCTCTAGGCGAGTGTACAAGTTGTCTATGGCTGCTGCCATCTATGCTGTGTGGAGGGAAAGGAATAGAAGACAATTTCAAGGTCTAGGTTCTCCTGCCTCCTCTTTGGGTGCTCAGATTATAGGAGATGTCAGCGCTTGCTTAAGCTCTTGGCGAGGGTTGAAGGCTAATGACTCTAACAGATTGCTTGCAAGGAGGTGGAGTATTAGTTCCCGGATTTTTACCTCTGTATAGTCTGGTTTTGATTGTTTTGTTATGTTGGATGTCTTGTTATTTCCTAGTGGGCTAGGGATGTGGTAGCCCTGTTCTGCTGTATGGGTTTTCCCCAAAGTTTCTAGTTTGGTTGCATTATAAGGTGGTTAACTTACCCAAATAATAATAATAATAATAACAATAATAATAATAATAATTCCAACACTTACTAGCAGTAAATACAACTTTTCATTCACACATTTCATCAAACACGTAATGGGCAAACAAGTTATTAATTTGTAAGTAAATTTCGTCTCATCTACAGCTTATTAGTCGTCATGCGCAAGAGTACAAACAAGAAGACAGTAGTAGAGAAGCTAATTCATCATCCGCCTCTCGGCTATCCTTGTACATACCTGCATGAGGGCCTCGGTTTTGGACATCTCGAGGGAGAAGAGCTCGCTACCGGCAAGCATGGCGAAGGGGGTTTCGAGGCCAAGTGACTTGGCCATGCCCATGGCAATGGCGGTCTTGCCGGTGCCGGGTTGGCCGGCGAGGAGGACGGCGCGGCCGGCGATCTTGCCCTCCTTGACCATCTGGACGATGACGCCGGCGGCCTTCCGGGCGGAGGTCTGGCCCACCATGCCCTCGGATACGGAGCGGGGCTCGAGGGTGGAGTCGAGGCCCAGGCCGCGGATGTGGGAGTGTGCGCCTATGCGTTCGATTCGAGTCAGGTCTCGGGTTTCGGACAGTTTTAGCTCCGCCATGGCTGGGAGAGAGAGAGCGAGAGAGAGAGGGGTTTGGCGTTTGGGATGGAAGCGAAGTAGGGTTTAGGGTTTTGTTTGGAAGTCGTATTGGAAGGATGAAACCCACTAAGATTAAACTACAGTTAAACCCTCCAATTTGGCCTTATTATTACTTTACACTGTGTTTGTAACTTGAGGGGAGGAAGTGAGAGAAAATAAAATGCTAGGAAAATGGGAGAAAAAATTTGCTGTGCAAAGAACTTGAATTTGTTATTTCTTCTTTATTTCTCTCGAAACCAAAAAATGAAGGATAAATTTTTTAAAGTTTCTGTTCTCAATAAGTTCCAAACAAGCCCTTTCTAGTACGTTTGGAGCACAGGGAATGGAGAAGAAAAGAAGGAAAAATTATCTCTGTTAAGGCTTGAAATAATTCTTTATTGACCTTTTGTTCTAATAGAACAATCAAACCACAAGAAATAGGAATCCAAATCTATTAGGAAGCTCAACAAATCCAGAACCTCACCCAAAACAGACACTCAAATGCCCAAACACACATTTGGGATTTTGATGTGTGTTTTGTGTGTGGTTCTAGACTTTTTGTTAGAAAGTTATGGGACACGGAGACTCTATTCGCTTTGGGTCTAGAACTATGACCGCCCCTGGACACGAGACGTGTCCCTTATAAAATATTACTACTATAAATAGTTAGAGACACCACTCGGCATGTCCCATAAGTATCCCAGTGTGTCTCGGACTCTACCTCTCTGGTGTGTTTGACACGAATCCGATGTCCGCGAAAGTGTATCAGTCCTTTGTAGATCACATTTAATTTTGAGAATCTGTCGAAGTTCTTCAATCTGTTTTTCATGTTCTTGTACAGAAGTGGCGAATACTTAACTCGTTTCATAACGAAATACGGAGGTAAAAATGGCATAGGCTCTTATTAGGATTTAGGGCTAAGGACCAAAGGTTAATGTGAAAAGCTTGAAAGGATGGAGCCAAAACTTCCCAGTCTACTCCTCCTCCGTTAAGAGTTGATGGATTTTGAAGTTTGGCTTCATCCAGGACGCCGCCATACAGCACGCAATCCGAATGGCCCATGCTTCAGCAGCCAAGGCAGAACCCATTTTGATTTTACCACAGTTGACGTGTCTGAAAGACCCATTAGAACTTCAGACGATAACCGCAAAGGCTGCTTGCTTATCAGACGGAGAGAAGGCTCTATTGCAGTTGAATTTCCATTTATCTCAACAAGGAGGATGCTGCCAAGAATGCACATTACGATCCTTGAGACTTCGTAATCAAACTTTTTGTAAAACACATGGTAGATTGAAATAAAGCATACAATACAACACAGTTTCCAAATTTAGGAATTACGTGCCGAAAGAAAACAACAAACAGCTAAATACAATCTCATTGGCTAAATCAAGCTAAGTGTCCTTTCCAAGAATACACCAGCATGTTACATTGAAGAAATCGAATTCAATCATAAAACGTGCAAGAGCAGAGCTCTTTTTCATTCTGAATTAACCGACCTGATTTCTCAATTTCCCAAAAAGGAACAAAAATATGTGAACAGAACCTTACATTACATTTTGGTGCATAGAATTCAGCCTATTCAATAAAACACAAAGGAAAAAAAAAGCACCGTACAAAATTTAATGACAGCTGATTTGTCACCCCCGCAACAAATAATAACTGAATGAAACATCGGATACATATTTCCTCTGCCTAATATTCCCATTGAGATTCATCCATCAACCGGTCTAGCTGAAGTTTAGTGCCTTTTCATCCACAATAATGTTAGAAACTGGGAGGCTCGCCCTACTTCAATGACAGAAAAGTCTGATCACTGAATCAGCACCTGCAGTGAACAACCACGGCTGCCTGGGGTGGAATTTACTGTCCATTACTCCTGCAACACAAACCAAATGAGAAAACACACCTTATATCGGGGACATCTCATTAGATTCAGAGATTTAGGCTCTGTTTGGAACCTAGGGAAAATGGGGGAAAAGAAAGGAAAATAACCAATTTGCCTTTGATGGTTGTTGGTTCCTATTTTAAGGAAGAGGAAAATAAAATAGGAAGGAAAAGAAAGCTCTGGAAAGGGGAACGGCTGAGGAAAATGGGAGAGCAAAAGGGGCACCAAAAATTTGAAGACACTCTCCCACTCAATCAGAAATCTCAAACCACTAATCTTCAGACAGTGGTTGGAGATCTCTCAATCACACGCTCATGTATCTGTGTGTGTTTTACAAGATGGTCTGAACCAATTCCTCTGACATAAAGGTTACCATTCTTCATGGGGAAATGATAATGCCAAAAAAAATTTTGTTGGTGCCAAAACTCTAGTACACAAAAGGCTTGTATTATGTGCAGTGTACAAGACTTTTATGCGCTGGATTTTTGGCACCAACAAAAATAGTTTCGGCATTATCACTACCCTTCTTCATGATCCTTTTCCTCCAGGTTGTATGCATTGTAAAAAAAGGTACCAAGGAAGTTGGGTTGCCCTACATAGCTTCTGGATTTGGATAATGGAAGCGACTAACTTTTGAATTTATAAGGAAAAGGCAGTTAAAAAAAATTTCTCTTCTTTCTATTTTCCTCTTGAAGCCAAACAGGAGAAATTCATTCTCCTCATGGTTTCCTTTCATTTGCTTTCTACGATCAAACAAGAGAAAAGAATCCACTTTCTTCACATTTCCCCTCTCTTTTCCTTTCCTTTCCGCAAGTTCCAAACAGAGCCTCAGGCCCTTAGTAACTTACAAGGGCAATGCTAGAAGAAGTAGCAGTAGTATATCCAGTTTAGTCCCCATTAACGGAGTTTATGAGGGAAATTGGGTACAAAAAACATTCGGCATTGTTTGCATAAAGTGGCTGCCTTCCCGTTCAAACTTACAACCTCAAGGTTGATGACCCAAGCTTTATACACTCAAACCGTGCCCCTTACCATATCTACCAGGTGCATCCCCTACGTATTCCAGTTGTAATATTTTCCCCAACTAAATAATGGGTTGTATGTTTTGTGAGCACAGTTGGCTAGCAAAGTCTCTTGGTAATAATACAAGGGATCTGGGATTGAATCTTCATTTCTCTGCTCACGGTCAATCCTTTTAAGTAAAAAAACCTATCATCCAGTTTAAATCACAGCTAAATTGTATTCCACACATAACTAGAAGGAAGACAAAATAAGGACAGTCGAAGCACTCACCTCTTCCATTTGCACTTGTATGCCCTCGAAGTATTTCCAACGGAACAATAAGGGGGTTCTGATTCAAATCCGAATAAACCATGCCATGGAAAACATACGCTGTACAATCATCAGAGCATGAAGCAAATAGAGGGTATGAACGATGGAAGGCCACACTGGTAATGTCCTTCGGGTGACATCTGAAATTTAAAATAGCCAGATCAGAGCAATTATATAGATTTAATACAAAATTGGGGGGAAAGACTGGATGTATTTATGTGCTGTATGCAATGCACAAAAGCGCACTATGTCATAATCCTCTTCTTGCTATTATTGTATTAAAATAGTGTGAATAACTTGTCCACGATATCAATTGTTAGCAATTAGCATGCATGATTGTTCTCTACTTCGAGGCTTTAAGCAAATTGCACAACTTTTTTTGAAACCCGTCATAGATTTTGCACAATTTTATGGAAGTGCATAGCTATTGTATCTGAAACTGAACAATTCTCATCCCGATTGAGAAGTCATAGTAAACCTTTACACAACATATTTATTTTATCCCAATGTTACATTTGATGAGGGGGACGGAAGAAAAGTAAGAAACATACTTCAGAACTCGATAAGGTTGAGATGAGAGGTCCATGTCAAACCAAGCCATTTTTCCATCTCTGCTCCCAACAATAACATTATCACCTGCACAACAGGATAAAAAGAAACAAAAGAACTTTAACAGCTGATTACATTAAGAACGAAAGCAATCAAAACTAAACGAAACAAGGAATCATAAATGAGGAAATCACAGTTATACACATACCACCAGGATGAATTGCAATGGAGGAAACTTCGCGGAACCCAGTCTCAAGCTTCTTAACAAGCTTTTGCTTCAACAGATCATAAACACGAACATTCTTCTTTGTGGAAACAAAAAAAACAGAACGGGTTGGATGGAAGGTTGATGACACTGGAAGCCCATGCAACTTGAATGGAATTCTTTGCGTAACTTTCTTCGAGAGCTGGTGTATCAAGATAGCTCTTGATTCACGTAACAAGTTAGTTAAGAAACACCAAATGAAGTATTAGGCATGTCTAACAGTCAAAACATGCATCAAACCAATGCATGCCTAACAGTAAAAATAAGTTACTCCCTCTGTATCAGAATGAATCCACCTTTTAGTCAAATGACTCAAATTCAAACCAAAAGGTATTTATTTCCAACACTTCCCCTTTGTCCTCACTTCTAAAAGTATTCATAACCATTTGAAGAGACAGTTTTGGAAAACTAAATGCTTTAACTTCTCTGAGTGTACATGCAGTTTGGGACATCCCAAACTTGGAAGATGGATAAATAAATTGCAAACAGAGAGTGTACTATTTCCAATTGCTCCAGCTCAATGTGAAGAGCTCAGCAAGCCTGTGGAACAAGGTATTGCAAAATCAAATAGAATTCCATAGTTACATACTCTAAACCTATGAAGCACATGATACTCTATTTTAGCCTACGTATCATGTACCGTAAGCGGATCGGATACGGATACACTCCGGATACGTGTCTAATATGTTTTTTAGAGTATCCAGTTTTTAACATTAATTTTTGGTATCCCGATACATTTTGGATACATTTGGATACGTTGTGGATATGTTTTGGATACGCGCGGGGTTAAAATTGTTATTACTTAAAATTAAAGGGTCAAAACTGCAATTAGGTGTACATATATTTTTTGATCTGCATTGTACGTACATATTCAAGTTGATTACAGAGAAGGAAAAGGCAGACGTCGATCTGGAAGTCTCTCACTCGTCTCTCATCTCTCGACAAGAGACGTCGATCTGTAAGTCTCTCTCTCTCTTCTCTCTCTCGTCTGTCTGTGCTCTCTCTCTCTCTCTCTCTCTCTCTCTCTCTCTCTCTCTCGATCGTGCATCAGTGTGTGTGTGTGTGTATATATATATACACATATATATATACACACACATGCATATATATACGTATATAGTAAAATCTGAGTAAGGGTTTTTTTTTTTTATACCTATACCTATCGTCTCTCATCTCTCTCTCAGGTCTAATTTAGGTTTTTTTTTAACAGTAAAATCTGATGGATTCTGCTAGTGCTGGTGCTAGTAGTTCTGTTTCCTCATCCTCACAACCTAATTAATGGAATTTTATATTTTTTTGGGGTATATATTTTATTTTTATTTATTTTTATATTCAACGTATCGTATCCTATTTTTTGGAAAAAACGGCATTAGCTTTTCTAGACTCGTAGGCAGCAGCATCTCTATCAGCTAGTTAGCTAGCCGCAACTAGTTCATGTATCTTGATGGAGATGCCAAGCCCTGGTGGCGGACCAAGATGGAGGACATTCGGAATGGTCGATGCTCGATCAAAACATGGGACATGTATCCACATATCCGTATCGTATCGTATCCCGTATCCGTGTTTCTTAGCTCTAAACCTTCAATATATGTATGTATATATATATATATATATATATATATATATATATATCTATGAGGACGCCCCTTTATACATGACACCATAAAGACAACTCAGCAATAAGTTCATGTTCTTGCCCAGTTTCCATAATTAGGCACTTTCTCTTAATCAAGAAAAATGACAGAGGTGTCCTCTAGTACGTAACACCACCGGGATTCAAAATAAAGAGAAGTAAACACGATTAATTGGGAAAAACCTAAAAAAAAGGCAGCTTGTTTGTTCGAAGAAGAAGATAAATCATGACTTGGAGACAGAAGCAAGTGGGGATGACGAAGAAAACAAGGCAAAAGCAAAGAAAACAAGGCCAAAGCACGTCAGATACCGATAAAACCACTTTTGCTTTATCGTGGAAGGGCAATTAATGCCTGTCAGCTATCTAATGCACTAAAAAAATTCCAAATAATTTGTTGAACCACAGATTGACTATCACAAGAAATTATTAATGTGGAGGGAAATTTTTACTTTGAAACAAAAGGGGTACTTAAAAACTTCGCTTCCAATTTATAGCCAAAAAAATGCACGTAAAATAATATGGACGACATGCACACCATTCAGCTCTATATATTGTTACCACTTGAGATAACAAAATGCTTATCATTGTAGATACAATGATGATGAGAATTTGGAACGTGGGAATTAACTGCCCAAATGTTATGCTGTTTTAAAGCCACCCATTCAAATAGTTGGTTACTTCCACCTATTTGTTAAATACACTTCAACTAAAGCTAGACCAGGTCAAAGCTATTTTTGTTGATTTTCCAAACATCCCCCACGTAGAGAAAATGGGGAGCAGTTTTTGGAAACTGTCAAAATACCCAACGTGGGTAAGTGGGAAGCCAATCATGATCTGTTGCTATGTTTATATATAGACACATGCAACGTTCAAGCAGGGGGGAGAAAACCAAAATGGAGAAACAAAAAGAAAACAGAAAGAGAGTAAGTTATTTCGGAAGAAAGTACTCAATTGTGAAGAAGGCAGAAGCAAAACTGAAGAAGGAAAGCATAGAGCAAAAGAGTTTCTGTACAAGTTCCAAGTGTGGGTTCCGAGCCCCTACTCTTCTTTCTCTTTCTCTCTCTCTATTTCTTTCAAAATAAGATTCCCATTTCTTATTCCATTGCCGTCGGGGACAGCATAAAGTCTAAAATTCCATTGCCATGAAGCGGCACAAAATTGAAATTCCATTGTTGTGAAGCGGCAAAATGTTAAAACTCCATTGCTGTAAAGCGGCGGAAGGTTAAAATCCCATTGCCGTCGGGGATGGCACAAGTTAAAATTCCAATGCCGTCGGAGACGGCACAAAGTTAAAATCCTATTGCCATCGAGGCTGGCGCGAGTCAAAATTCCATTGTCGTCGGAGACGATGCAAGTTAAAATTCCATTGCCGTCGGGAATGGCGCCAGTTAAAATCCCATTGCCATTCGGGACGGCGCCAGTTATGATCCCATTGCCATCGGGGACGGCACAAGGTTCAAATTCCATTGTCGTGAGGCGGCACAAAGTTAAAATTCCATGGCCGCGGGGCTGCGCAAAGTCAAAATTTAATAAAAGCCGCCGGATGGTTTGGATGAAAATGTTCAAGTCCACAACAAAGGCCGGCTTGAACATATCAAAATCAGCCCCTCCAATGGCTAAATCCTATATTTCATGCGGTCTTGAAAATTAAGCTACTAACAGTTTCAAAACTTTCAGCCACAAAATGGCTTTGAATTAAGCCGTGAAAAGTCTTAAATTTAGAGTAAAAATTCCGAATTCCGGATTCCCCATTTTCTGGTAACGGTAAAAATGAAAGAACCAGTTTGTGCCAGATTGCTCCAAAAACTACAATTACCTTCCTAAACTAAAATTATGACTTGATGTGGGTTAAACCCACAAAGATTTGTTTAGTTTACACTGTTAAACCGTATCTGTTGAAGGAAAGATAAATTGGAGATGGCCTTTGTTTGCCATTCCAGTAACTCAAATCTTCACATGGCATACAAACTTTTGAAAATGCCACCATCACTTTGATGAAAAAGAAAGTTCAAAGCGCATGACATATAAAGTCAGCTTGGACAATCTGATGCCAAAAAAATATACTATGAACTAGGTTGACTTGATTCCGTGTCATACTCGGATACGTAGGCAACCCATTCAAATGGGCATAGTCACAAACTCTGTGAACTTCAAATCTTCACCAACAAAAATCAAATTCCTAAACTAGGAACTACGTTGACTTGATTCCGGTTCAAACTCGGATACGTAGGCAACTCATTCAAACGAGTGTGGTCACAAACTTCAAAATGATTTAGGTTTGGCATATGATTGGTAAAGGAGTGGTGCCAACCTTGTTGGGATGTGCTCTTCTTGCAATGATGCCGCAATTCCTAAGTTTATAATATAATTGAACCTCAAAGGTTCACCAAACTACTAAAGTAGCCGCAGAGGCTCGCTGAAAATAAAAACACTAAACATGAACTACATTTGGCTTGATCCCAAACCATGGGTACGTAGGCAACCTAGATGTTTATCTTGGTTCAGCCCCTAAAATAAATAAAACTCAATCCCCCTTTCTCTTTCTCACAAAAAAGTGATCGACGATAAAGAATAGTTAGAATCAAAGGGTTTTCTTTTTTATTAAAGATGTAATTAAGAGATATGCTATATCTTGAATGGGTCTGAACCACTTAATAAAAATTCATGTGATTTCTTTTCATGTGAGTGAGATTATGTTTAGCAAAAAGTAATCAAATTTTGCCTAACATAATTGCCAAAAGGATATCAGTAGGCATAACTGTAGAGAAGTAGTCTCCTTTGCGATGCCATTCCACTGAAGACACAGTCTGCCCACAAAACAATAAGGCTATCACCCAAGTTCAACTACTTCTCAAAACAAATCTAACATAAGAGAAAGAAGAACGACAACATCAAAGTACCTTAAAGTGCTTTAACCTAACTCCCTCATGTCTAGCATCTTGTGCCCAGCCCACGACAGATGCCTGATTACCTACAAAATACAAATACATGCACAGGATAAACAACAGTTACCGTATATCAATAGTCCAAAGTAACACTCAGTTGCTAATTCACACTGACTAGAGTCATCAGGTTCTGGGTGTGTCTCAACGTGAAGAAGTTCTTTGACCCTTTTCTGATCTTCTTCATTACCAAACCCAGTGTTTAAAATAAAAACATCTTGTCCCCTGCAAAATCAGTTAAAAATTCAAGTGCCGATCAACATAAGGTGGGAATTTTATATATATATATATATATATATATATAGAGAGAGAGAGAGAGAGAGAGAGAGAGAATACTGTAAGGCCCCGTTTGTGTGTCTGGACTAATGCTTCAGATAGGACTATAGGCCAAGAGTATCACATATTCCATGTTTAGTTAGTTTACAGCTAGGATAAAATATCTGTTGGAGATTACATCCCACAGAACAAGGGATTTACAATACCTTGGGGGTTATGGTATCATCAATCCCTTCATTACCAACCCGATGGAACTGCACATATTATGGGACTATATCTCCTCTAGCAATTCATCCAGTCACACAAACATGCCTCAAGTATCTATAGCCTTACGCAGAAACTGCCAAGATAGGAAGGTCAGGTGAGGGATTCCATGCCACATGCTGGACAGCTTCGCCAAGTTCCCAGATTCTAAGACATCTTCCAGTTTCAACCTCCCATACACGCACAGTTCCATCACTTGAACCTTCATGGAACATCGTAGATAGTAAACCCACATTCAGAAAATTGTCCGACTGTAAATTTCATGTAACTAAAAATGCAGGAAAATTACCAGAAGCAATCCACTCGCCCGAAGCTTCAGTCGAAATTGACAGAACTGCACCCTTGTGACCTCTATACTCAAGATAACATGTTGTTGGATAAGGCTTAAGGTTTTTGCGACTTGGTAACTTGGGCTTTAAAGACTCAGGATCAATATTAATCTGGAAAAAGCCATGGGAATTTCTTAGTAACATTGATGATTGTCAATTGACCAAATAAAATTAGACTTGCGCCTACAAACAAAAAGGAAGAACCATACTATTTCAAACATATCCCAACTATTTTCCTTTAACTTACACGCTTTTTTCCGTGCTCTGGGGCACAAATATAAATCCAAACAACGCTCAAAAGATTCACTGACAGCTTTCTCATATGCTGGGACACTTCTCAAAGACGTAAACCTAGATAAACAAAACCAGAAACGGACATTGTTCAACTATTAACTACACAAAGCTAACAAAGAAACACTAAACAATGAGGATGACATTTATAATACCTTTTGGGAATAAATTTAGGTCGGTCCTCTTCAAACATAAGCTGATAAGAATTAATCTCTTCTTGGGTTGGAATATATTCCAAAGAAGGATTATAGGATTCGTCATGCCCTAAAAGCAACATAAATAGGTAGTAAAAGCTTAGTATCGGTAATAATTGATACAGGAAAAGTCATTAGTCTGTATCCAGGATCATTGTCAAACCATTAGACGATACCTGGCAACTTAGGCTTTGGTGCGGGAATATAAGCTAATCCATGAGCAGCCTTTTCTTTTGAGCTTGAATCATCTCCCCACAAGTGATAGACCCTTGGTTCTTCTTTTGGTTTGTCAAATTTTATTAATCCCTTCCGAATTGCCCTCACATACTGGACAACCTATAGATTAACAAGAAACCACAAAGATTGCAATCATATAGAATCAATTATGAGACAAAGTACTAAGTTCTTTCACAGATGCATTTCATGGTCCACACAAGTCAAGCCACAAGAATCCATCTTTGACAATTTCCGCTAATCTATTTCTGGAAAAAGACTTGTAGGCTTTGAAGACAATATGCAAAAGGATAAAGTATGCCAGTTTAGACCCCATTAATGAGGGTATGAGAATGGTAGAGTGGGTTCAGCTGCACACACCTAATCTTCAGCAAAATATGCACAGAAGTGACTGCCCGCATGTTTGAACCCCCAACCTCAAGGTTAATAGGTTGAATTTTAGGTACTTGAAAATGTAAAAGGCTACAAAACTTCAGTGTCATAGAAAAGCCGCAAAATATAACGACACCACTCAAACTTACAAAATCAGTGCGTCCTCATATAGATCTAATTCAAATTGCCCAAGAAAGACCTTGAAAGGTCGCTAATGAAGACCAAAAAGATTTTTAATCATTGGAACTGCAATAGATCTCAGGAATACACACATTGACAGAGATACATTCAACAATAAAATGCCAATGAATAAAAGAAACTTCACGAAGAATCTATTACTGGAAAAAAGAACACCAAAATAGTCTCTCCGCCCTGTAATCTTTGCATAATCACAACATAGTGTCCCAAAGAATTCACCTTTTTAGTCTCCCACTTGGAAGGAATAAACCTCCTCTTAGGTTCTGGGGCACTTGAAAGTGGATGCTTTGAATCTTCCCAGGCAAACCAATCAACATAAGGCTGCATTCACAGCACGGTTAACTTCAAAAAATCTTCCGAAAAGTAAATGAGGTACATAATAGAAAAGAGCTGGCAGTTTCACATTCCCAATCCAAACAAACTATGAGAACCAAAAAAGCTGAGCACAGGATGAATGAGAAATTACAAACCGCGTATGGATCAAAGTTAGCATGTGGTGCCTGTCCTTTCAGCAATTTACGTATAAGTTTAGTCTCATGTGGTGTCAACTCCACTTCCTCATCATTATACTCATCATAGATTTTGCGCCTGACACAAATAAACATAAATTAAAAAGATGACTCTAAAAGCCCCATGTTCAGCAGTTGGACAATGTTAAAGTCCAAATGGAGGATCCGTTCTATCACATACAGTTTGTAGAATCTTGAACATCTCCTTTCAAGTTACTTCTCAAATTTATGCTACTTTGCATACAAACAAACCCCATGAACAAATCTGTAGTCCTTTATAACATGAAAAGAAACTCGAGAATTTCTCGTACAGACAAATATTACACTACAGCACTTAACACTTCATTGCATGGTCATCATTTGAGAACTCACCAATTTTTGGAGTCATCAGCACTGGCGAGAAATGAATCAAGCTTATCTTGTCTCTCCTTTTTCTTGATCTTCTTCCCAGTGATGTCATACCCAATATGTTCCTCATCCTTGTACCATACCAGGGGAACTTCCCCTACTGTATTAAGAGGAGCAACCTGTTTTGGGATAAACAGATTCATATGTATTAAACCCAGGGGAAGAAAACAGTATTACCCGGCCAAAGTTTCCAAGAAAGTGAAATGTCCACATGGGAAATTCAAAATGAATCTCTTTGTCATTCACCTAAGAACAATGACAGCATGATACGGCTGCATTGCTTACACTTTCAAAGGAATAATCTCGGGTGGGAATAGTTTGTTCCATGGGCTAAATGCATGTGGTTCACCCATAATGTCCCACGTTGGGCTTTTACAAAATGGCTTGCTTTTCTGGTAAGGCTGTCAACAAAAGATAAGACTCAACAGTTGGGGGGCCTTGCTTGTGGACAGAAGATGCTTGCTTTGCCAGTTTGAAGATGAATCTCATGATCACTTATTTTATGCACACAAGTATTCTAAGATAGTCTAGAATTGGTTACTACATACGAACAATGTTGATCAATCTTGTACTGTTTTAGCTAGTGAAACTGGAATGGATTATGGCTCATAGTTCCAGTGATTCCTGTCCTATCAGAGTTTATAAGCTTTCTATGGTTGCTGCCATTTTTTGGATATGGAGGGAAAGAAATAATAGACAGATTGAAGGCCCAAGTGTGACTGCCCCTGCTTTGGGAGCTCTGATCATGGAGGAAATTTGAGCATGCTTAAGCTCGTGGAGGAGTTTGAAGCCCGGCGATGCTAACAGGCTTTTAGTCAGGACTAGAGAGTCTTAGTTCTAGAAAATTTTGTCCTCTATAACATTGGTTGTTGCTTTGCTTTCCTAGGTAGCTACGAGTGAGTTACCTTCGTTTCGTTGTTTGGGATTCTCACTGTGATCCTGGTTTGGTTGCTTTAATAAATGGTTAATTTACCACAAAAAAACATCTCGGCTGGGAACATAATTTGCAATATCTATTCTAATAAGACTAATAAGTCTAATATAGAAAGGGAGAAGGGCTTTTTGTGTGAACAAAATTGTAAAGCCTTGTCACAAAATCAATTTTCGTAATTGTTCCCAAAAGTAAGTTCCAAGAACTTACTTTTAATGTCCCATTCAATAACTGGTATGCACAAAGTAGTAATAGATTAAAACCTCCTTAATCACTACTCCACTATCCACGACCATCCCAAAAATGTGCAAACACATAGTATCCGCCATCCCTCCAGTTCATTCAAAAGCAGAATAAAACTCGCAGTATTAGCAAGCACAACTGCCCTTTTGATTGGATCTCTAAAATTAAAAACACACACACATACTCCTTTTATCCAAAGACGAAATCGAAATACCTCATCCTCTGACGAATCACTCTCTTCAACTCCATGACGGTCTTCATCGCTATCGTTTTGATCCTCTTCTTGCTGAAAATCACCATTTTCAGTAACACCGTGATCTTGCGGAGCATGTTCGACACCACTAGTTGAGATATCATCACCGCCGCTTGGATTAGCTATCTCCTGCTATAATTCCAATGAAAGTATAGAATACTTTACGGATAAGAACCATAAACTAAAGACATCGAGTAACTAAAAACCCTATACATGGGAGAGGAGGAAAACGCAAAAGAAAGATTTAAACAGGTGGAATTACCATATACCTCATTTTCTGAGAATTCACTCTCTTCTGCCCCTGACCCTGTTTCTGACGGTTTTAGCTCCACCATGGTTGCTGATGGAGGAGAGAGGGGTTTGGAAACGATGTGAAGAAGAGGGTTTTAGGGTTTTGTCTTTTTTTTTTATTTTTTTATCTGCAGTTAGGGTTTTTTCGATCGAAGGGTTTGTTTTTTTTTTTTGGGTCACTTCTGCTCTGCGACAAAGATACCGACCGTACCACTACTTGGAGTATCACAGTGCTAAAAAGTAAAAAAGCTTTTAAAGTTATAACAATATTAGTATAAAATATAACTCATGATACTATAATTAAATTTAACAATCCCTCTAGAAATTATTAAATTTTAAATTTTGAATAATTAAAACTAATAATCTTTTGACAATAATTAAATTTAATAGACTCTATATATTCTTAATCAAATTTCCCAATCACTATACAAAAATGTTCTATCTCTCTTCTTTTTTTTCTCTCTTTCTTTTCAAACAATATTTTCAAAAAAGAAATATTTTACTAAAAAAATATTTTTTTTAGAAAACTTTTTTTAAAAATAGTTTTTTCCAAAAAAAAAAAGTTTCAAAAACTAAATTCTATTTGTAGTAAATAGTTTTTATTAGTTTCAAAACTATTTTCTACGATTCACAGTTTTTAATTTTTTTGTAGTTTGAAAAATGATTTGACAAGTTTTGGTTATCTAATTTTGATTATATCATTATAGATATCTACATTGCTAACCTTAACAATCTCTTAAATAAATAATCAAAAGCTGATTTGACAACTTTTGGTTATCAATTTTTGATTATAGCATTACCCATATTCAAAATTTGAGTAAAAAGTTTAAAAATTCATCTTCAATTTTATACCCATTTGTCTACGCATTTTGAGTTCTATCCATTTTCTTATCCAAATTTGGGGAGACTCAAACTCATATTCATTTTTGTCAAAGACTATTTTCACTCTCATTAATTACACATTTTGTCACAACCTGCATCAGTTGACCTGTTTAATTCTTAACCTAATCATGTGGCTCAAAAGGTTAAGCTCAAGTTATACATCGCAATCGTTTAAATTCCGACTCTCATTGGGGCCTCACAATCCCTCCACTTGGACCGCAACGTCTCCGTTGCACCCCAAGGTCCATCACAACCCACCAAGCGATGTAGGACAAGTTCCCGCTTAAGCACAACAAGCACATCAAGCTCGTCTCATGTGGGACCCGTCCAAGCACAACAAGCATTTCAAGCTTCTCACTTGCATCTCATGCTCCACACTTGTTAGGCCTACCCAAGCACGTCTTCTCGCAGGGCCCGCCCTACACTTCCGATTGCTGCAAGCTTTGATACCACATGTCACGACCTGCGCCAGTTGACCTGCTTAACTCTTAGCCTAATCACGTGGCTCAAAAGGTTAACCTCAAGTTACACAGTAGCTGCTCGCAATCGTTTAAATTCCACATCCACTTTCATTACCTAGCCGATGTGGGACTCTTACTGGGGTCTCACACGTTTGTCACTTATTAATTACAAGTATGTCATTCAAGAATAGATTTGGGTATAAATATGGGTTTAGCATTAGAGATGCCTCATCCAAATTAAACTTTTGACTCAAATTTCTACCCAAATTTGGGTGAAAAAAAAGGTAAGGATTGGAAATGCTTTTAAACCCTCAAATTTACCGAAAATCATAGTTGAACTAAGGTGTGCACCAATGGTGTACATATGGGCATGCCGGGATCACTTCCAAGTTATACATAAATGATCTGAACCGTTCATCAATTTTAAAATAAGGGAGCCAAAAATTTTATACTTATATTTTTTGAGTTCAATGACATGCACCTTCTGCTGTAATGACCCTAATTTTTACCAATAAAATTATAAATTTAATAAAATTTCTTTTACCCGATTGTCTTTTTATTTATTTATTTGAGTGTTAATTTTATTAAACGTATCTTGACTGGTCAAATTTAGATTTTTAGGCCTTAATAAATTTGTACATGCGCGTATATGGAGAGATCTATCCCAAAAATCTGTCACATCATCTCATCTCTTCCACCCTGTCATCCTAGCCTTATGAGTAGTCTAGTAGAGAGAGGGAGGGAGTAATTCGGTTGAGAGGGAGAGAAAGAGTAAATGCGTGAGATTTTCTCTACTCAGCAATCTGGTGCCTGTCCTCTTGAGTTGACAAGAGAGAGAGAGAGAGAGAGAGAGAGAGATTGCCGAAAATGGAAAGGGGAAAGTTGGGATTTTTATCCAAATTCCCATCAGTCTGAACTAAAATCTAGGCTATGAAATCCTTATACATATAGCTACAGAGAGAGAGAGAGTGTACACACGAGAGTGAGAGAAGGAAAAAGAATATTACGTGTTTTACCAGTTGGCTGGCATCTGACAAACCCATCACATATTTATTTGAAAAAGAAAATGTGTCTTACCAGTTGGCTGGCACCTGACAAAGCCATCACTTATATATTTGTAGCTTAAGAGAGAGAGAGAGAGAGGGGAAGAAAAGATTGGATAGCCTGAGAAAAAAATCTAATCCTAAGAGGCTTACCTCATCCTAGAACGTAGGGGTGTAAGTCTAGTAGGGAGGAGGTGAGGCCGGAGGTTAGACGAGAGAGAGAGAGAGTGTACTGGTGCCTATAAATACTCTAACTTTTAACCCACCAAACCACCCCATTTTCCCTTCCTCTTTTGGAAAACACTTGTGAGAAATAGAAAGAAAGGGAGACAGAGTCCAGACCCGAATTCCAGTACTACTTTCTTTTTCTTTCTTTGACCTTTTGTTTCCTAAGAAGAAAAGTTAGTACTCGGTCAAACCAAGGCATAAAGGAGACATATCGTTCGCGACCCGATCCAACGTTATCGTAGTCAAACCACTACCGCCAAGAAGGAAGGTAGAATACCTTCTACCTTCTCACCTAAATATAGTAGTGCTACGTGTTGGTTGATTTATAAAAGAAAAGAAAAGAAATATTGATCTAGAGAATTTTATAGTTACCTGCATAATTAGTTTGTTGGAAAAACTAAAATGTTAGCATCATTGTCGTTATAATTTCTGTTTACACTGTATATAGGAAACTGGAGTAATTGCTTGTTATGTTGCATGAAGGAACAGTGGAGTAATTACTGAACCTTTAAATAAACAAAAAGAAAAGAAAAGAAAAGAAAAGGAGTTTAATTGGCATGGAGAAAAGTCTTCACTTGCCAAGTGTACTGATGTTTAGAAAAGAAGCATGCTGTCACTTTTTGTTCGCCTGGGGAAAAGTCTTCATTTACCAAGCCTACTGACTTTTGTTTTGGTTTAGAAAAGAAGCATACCCAGTGTACTTCATATATTCAGTGTACTGATTTTTTTTTTTTGTCCTAGAAGCATACTGACTACGTTCTATTTATTTATTAGAAAAGCATGAAAGTAGGGTTTAGTTTTACATGATCTTAGCAAGCTTTGAAAGAATAATGTGTTCGCGAGAAAATGATGCATGCATACGAGACACAAGAACCGAGGAAACGATATTTGAAAACGAATAGAGCAAAAGAGAAATTTTGTCATGTGTAAACCTGGGAGACCGGAACGGCGGAACCAGAGTTTGGGTGCGTGAGTAAACCTGGGAGACCGGAACGGCGGAACCAGAGTTTGTTAATGCATGGTCGACCGTCATTCTGAAAGAGGGAGTAAACGGAACCAGTGCTAAAAGAAAAGAATTGATAATAAGTGAAATTGACGTTTTGACACGAAGTACGATACACTATTTTGAACCCAACACTTGACACTTTTTCGTACCATGTTTATATTATTTGATTGTTAAAGATTTGTTTGATGCCCTGTAAGATAAATGTTATTTTGTTGTTTATTTTATTTTTGCTTAAGTATGAGACATAGGGGTAGGAGTTAGCTGCTGGGCTTAAAAGCTCACGGTGTTACTTTTGTGACCCTGGCATCTTATGCCAGACTTAGAAGGCGAACAGGAGGCGTTCTATAATCTGGAGCAGTACGGAGTTGAGCAGAATATCGCCGAGGAAGACAACCACCTTGGAGAATAGAAATTTCCGTAGTACCCCTCCTTATTGTTTAAATAATTGAAAACTTGATTTGAGATTTAGTTGGAATGTAATGACTTATTATGCTACTTTTATTTATTAAATGTTAAGGTTTGAATAAAATTGTTATATTTAATGTTCCCAAAATTTGGGGTGTTACATCTGCAATCAAACATAAGGATAAGAATGCGACATGATTACTAAAATACATTTTCTGCAAAACTAATGAAAGTTCACTAATAACTGAAAATCAGTGAAAGCAGAGGCGGAGAGAGGTGTGGGCATATGGGGGCCAAGGCCCCCGCGCGGTTTGGGGTTTTTTTTATAAAAATATTAATACTCTCTCCGTCCCTTTTAAGTGTCTTGATTCGTAACTTCAACTTATTAAAAAAATATCATCATTATACCTTTCACATTAACTTTTTCCTCCACTTTTCCTACTTACCCATCATTATTACATTTTTACGTACTAACTTTTCAAAATGAAATCTACTTTTAAGGACAAAATAGACAATACACCAACTTTTACCCATTAATTTTACAAAATGGACACTTATTAAGGGACAGCCCAAAATGGAATACTGAACTTTAAATAAGGGACGGAGGGAGTATTATTTATTTTTTGTTTTTTTGTTTGGTGAGAACATCTAGTTATTGTATTTTGTATTGGGTGTTATTTAGACATAAAAAATGTGTTCGTTTTTTGTTCCAAAATCCAATTTCGCTTTTTGCGCACGGCCTCCCATAAGTTTTTCCTTCAATTATTGATCTCATTTCTTTTTTCTATCTCTCTATACTTATTACTACCCAAAAAAACCTCCCTCAAAATCTAAACCAAACAAACTATTAGATTCTCGAACCTTCAAATTTCAAAATCTTGTTCATAGGTCGGCCCCCGTGTTTACAAAATTCTGGTTTCGTCCCTGAGTGAAAGTGTCTAAAATCCTATGGTACTCTATGAAAGTACCTAAAATACTATAACCTTATAATAAAAAAGTGCACCATAAAACTCTATGAAAGTGTCTAAGCTTAAGAGTACCCTACAACCATAGGATACCCTACCCTATGGTAGTTTTGTTCGTAAAAACATGTTTTGGCTTTATAACTCAACAACCCAAAAAGTTGAAGAACCTTTAGGTCCTCAACTGAAAACTATATTGCTCACATCATTTTCCTAAATGAAAACTATTTTATCGTTCTTATGGCTAATTTTCTTTTCGAGTCGCTATATAAAAATTCAGCTCAATAGAATAACTACAATGGCTTGATTCGATGTGCCAATTTTTTTATTTAGAATACAGGACCTAGATACTGAATGTCTTCTGAATGAAAATTTGGGATGTTGGATCAAACACTTTCAGTTATTCAATTGTTCGATTGAGCAGATTTTTTTCAGCGATACTCAAAAATGTATTTCAAAACTAGTGAACAATTCAGATCATTTATGCGGGATCCGAAAATGGGTCCCGCATGCCGTGCCAAATCAGTGCACATCTAGTCGATTTTCGTAGAAAGGTTCTTTAAATTTACCGTTGTGTTGGTTCTTTTATTTTTTTTCCCAACTTACCGCTGTTATTCAATTGAATGGACTTGATTGTTGAACTAATATTGAAATTTATGATTAAAAAAAGGAAAATAATTTTTGCGCTCCAAGAAAAATCTAAGGCGCTCCACCTTTTGTCTTCATTAGACAAACTTTCTGAATTAGCCTCTCAATCTAAAAATTTTCCCCGGAAAAGTTCCTTAAAGTATGTGAAAAGGTGGAGCGTTTGAGATGTTTTATGGAGCGTGAAACCTATAAAGAACTCTCTTCCAGGGAAAAGAAAGAACTTTCCCATGCAAAAGTTTTAGATTGAGAGGGTAATTCAGAAAGTTTGCCTAACGAAGACAAAAAAATGGAGTGCCTGAGGCTTTTTTTGAGCACGAAAATCAACTTCCTAAAAAAAATGCTAATGAAGTTTTCAATCTTCCAAAATGGATTGGAAGCTAGGCGTCCTGTACTCCTTGTGTCAGGTGAGGGATAAAACCTCACCAGCCTCAACCCTTTCTTCTAGTTTAGAGAGAAGTAAAATAGAATTTGAGGGAAAAAAGAAGTTTTCAAAATTTTACACTTTGCACACGTAGATATACTGTTCTTGACACTCAGGCCCCATTTCCTCTAACAAAAATCACTAAAAACTTAACGCATTTTATCATTTTGTTTTCACTAAAAAAAAACTTTCAGCATTTTACTATCTCGTTTCTATTAGCAAAAAAATTTAACAACTTATTCACTACCGGAAACACCTAACAACTCATTGATCACAAAAAAAAAAATCTATAAATTTCAGCGATAAAATGCATGATTTATTTTAATTTCCTTCTCTCTCTCTAACCCTAGCCATCTCACCTCTTTGTTTCTCTCTTCCCCTCCCTCCCCATAGGGTTTCCACCATAGAATTGGGGGGGGGGGGTGTCGACCTCTAATTGGATTCTCTTTTCTCCTCCTTTTATCACTCTCCATCCTCATCCTCTGCTCACACCTCCCAATGCCTTGGCCTCCCCGGTTCCTCTACTGCCAGACCTCCTCCATCATATCCGCTGTTCGTCGATGACTCGTCTCTGATGGTGCGGTTCAAATGTGCGGGGCTTTTGTGCATGATTGGGTAGCCGGGGTTAGAGATCTATGTTGGTGGATGATAAATGCAAGTTTTTTTTTTTTTTTCATTTTCTTGTTGGTTTGCGATCATTTGCTTCTTCTTCTCCTTTTTTGGAGGTTTTCTCTGCAGTTTCTTGCCGTGAGTTTTTCTTCTAATTGGGTTTCTCCCAGTTGGGTTGCTTTGGGTTGTTTCTTATTTCTGCAGGAAAATATTTAGTTAGTTTGGGGTATAGTCTGTGGAATAAATCCCCGCTGTCTTGGTTACTTGGTCCTTGGTCCAAGGACAAATTTTCATCTTAATGTAATCTTTGATTGAAGTTATAATATCATCTGTTATTGGTTGGCAAAAAAAAACTTCTATAATGTTTTCCAATTCTCGAAAAACCTGGTCGATCCCAAAAGCCATTTCAAATTGCTTGCTTAATTTGTGCTCCAAGCGTGCCCTCATGCGACTTACCCACTTTTGTTTTCGTAATTGGAATGTTTTTTTTTTTTCAATCAATAGGATGATATTTCACTGATAACAAAGGAATAACAACGAAATAACAGCCATCCCAAAAGAGAAAATATAGCAAAAAATTGGAATGTTTGCTGTAGCTTTTTTTCCCCTTTGATTTACTAGCAATAAGGTATGTCCATGTAAAGTCAAGTTGCTCAGCTCAGCACGAGAGTCTATCAAAGGGATGTCATTTATGCTGCAATTTGGAAAATCACAACGTTGTCTAACTCGGAGAACTATGCTCTTAGTTTTTGGTTTTTTGGTACACAGGAAAATAAAAGGCAAACTAAAATCTCTCGAAAGCCACTCCCCTCAGATCTACCTCAAGGAGGGGAATGAGATCATCAGAAGTGATGATATGAGAAACCATCTTGTGCTCTTGGTTAATGCCCATGTTTGCAAGTCTGTCCGCAACCTTGTTGCCTTCTTTCAATGTGTGCCTTAGCGTGCAACCCATAGCCTCTAGGAGGGCTTTGCACTCTTTTATCAGAATGATTTAAGGGCAATGCTCGGGTGGATCTTCTGTGGTCAGTGCAATAGCAGAAGTCGAATCTGATTCCACCTCCATTGGCTCCATTCCTTGATTCTGAATCAGCTCAAAGCCTTTGAAGATACCCCATAGCTCCGCTTTTAGGCTTGTACAGTCTTCAAGTCTCCCAAAGAAGCCCAAGATCCAATGGCCTCTTTCCTCTCTAAAAATGCCTCCATAACCAGCTTCTCCCGAGTTTCCACGGCTGCTACCATCAGTGTTAAGCTTCAACTTTCAACTTTCCTGTCCTTTGAAACAGCAAAGACCCAAGTCTTACAGACTTGCAAACATGGGCGTTGATCTAAAGAATTGAACTTGCGAATATGGGCGTTGACTAAAGAGTTGAACTAAAGAATAAAGACACCTCCAGAACTATGCTCTTTGTGAGAGTTGAACTAAAGAGTTATCTTGTAAGACGTTTACCTCTATCCTTTCTACCACTAGAGCTAACCCGCTAACTGTTTTGGTTAAATGTTAACGCAAGGATGACAGGGCAAAAGGGGGCAGAGGTTAGAGTTAGGACTCCCAACCTCTTGACCCTATGGTGTATTATGAGAGATCAAACACAGGAACTGCTCCTTTGCCCTGACCTTACGAATCCAGAACATATTTCAGTTTATGTATTCTTTGATGACATTTATCATGGTAGATTGGTAGTGCAAACTCGTCCTTTTTTTAAGAAATCAATCTTTCGGTTTAAATAAAAAAACAAAAAGAGAGAGAGAGATGCGCTGAGAAATCCTCTTTCTGGTTGGAACATTTCTTTTCTTGTATGATCAAAAAACATAAGAAGGGTTCTTGTTTGGTACAATATAAACCTAACTCGAAAGTAATACAATGTTTGAGATGCTCTGAGATCACTTAAAATGAACCAAAAATGCAGTATATATTGAAGAGAGAACAATGACACATTGATAAAGATACTGGCTATAAGGAGCGAAGGGGCATGATTCTCTTTAGGAAAAGGAACAATCAGTTGCTGCCCTATTAGACTCCCAATGCTTACAATCAAGAGCTCTATGTATCATGCTCCTGTGTGAAAAGGTCAGAAGATGCATAGAGTTATACCTAGTGGTAAGACTTTAATTCGCCACTGATACATGTATCTTCCCTGCGTGACTTCACTGACTTGTAACATTTTTCATACCGAGAGACGATCAAATTGATCTTGAACTGAAATGAGAGACTCCCCCTTGTATCTTAGAATCAGTCCATCCACTTAATTCCATTGACTTGTCCAAGCAAACCGTTGCATTTTCCGGTACTAGCATTGCCAATGCACGGAGCTGCTTGAACCTGGGTGGCTCAGTGTGCATCTGTTTATGCTTTTGGGTTCTATCTCTATGAAGAGTACTCAGTTTTCTTGGCCATTAGTTTCATTGACTACATCTGAGGCTCTGACAGTATTTCGCCTCTAATTATAAACACCAAACTAAACAAACCAAGCACGACTTCCACGTAGATATTTCGTGAGAATAAAGCGCGTACATTTTTCCACCTGTAAGATGTGAACTATACGTAAGCAATGTGTAAATTGGAATTAAAACCAATCTTTATGAGGTTTAGAGTCCTTGTTTAAAGTCCCTCTTAGCTCAGTTTGATTGGGCCATGGGTGCATGAATAAGCACATGGTTTGGTAATAAACTGAGCACATTATATCTCGGTTCCCTTGTTAGTGTCTCATATTCGTCATGTTTCCTCTCTCTCACACGGAGATAGCCAGAGGTAGCAAAGGAACCCTTAGGGTTTTCGGGGCATTGGATTCTCACCAATGTTTAGGTTACTCAAGCCGACATTCTTGCTTCCGTTTCGTCCACCACTGCTCACGCGGGTGCTTCCCTAAGGCGGAACGCTCCCCTATTGATGTATTTTTACATCCCACAGCTTTGGCAGATCGCTTAGCCCCATTCATCTTTGGCGCAAGAGCGCTCGATCAGTGAGCTATTACGCACTCTTTCAAAGGTGGCTGCTTCTAGGCACACCTCCTGGCTGTCACTGCACCCCTACCTCCTTTATCATTGAGCGGTCATTTAGGGGCCTTAGTTGGTGATTCACACTGTTTTCCTCTCGACGATGAAGGTTATCCCCCATCGTCTCATTGGCCAACCTTAACCCCCTGGTATTTTGGGTATTTTGAGGTCATATCTAATATTCATAGTTTGCCTCGATTTGGTACCGCTCTCGTGGCCTGCACCGAAATAGTGCTTTACCCCTAGATGTCCAGTCAAATCGAATATTCGATACTCTTCTATATATCGATAGGAATATCTCCGTTGATCCAGGCTTGAATATAGAGTTCCTTTTAAAAAGATAAATTGATAATCTCCCAATCGAAATATCTCCTGTCTGTACTTTTATACGGAGTTTCTTTTATATCCATAATTTTAGTTTTTCCTAGAGTATAACTAGGAACAACCTCTTCTAGTAAATCATAGATAGGTACCAAAAATGCTCTGTCTAGTATATATAAAAAAAAAAAAAAACATAATGAAAATAAAGTTTTAGATTCTAATTTGTTTCAAATGGTGATCCATAAATATAAGGGTCCCTCTTATTACATAATAAATAGATTGATAAGATAAAAGATTATATCTATAGTCATTTTTCGCTATCTCCTCTCTCACAAGGAGATAGCCAGAGGTTATATGGGATTGTGAATATCACTTCCCTGAACAGGACAACACTTCTATTTGAAGAATTAGTTTCTCCCCTCGTAGGCTTTTACTAAATAGTAAATAATATAAACACAATCTTTGTAGAATTATAAGATGACTTTTCTCCCTTTACTGAAACTACTTGCGATGAAAACACCTCAAGACATAGTGGCCTGAACCTGATAACATTTCACACAATTTTCAAAGGGAGAAAATAATCTTCAGAACTCATGAACCAACTCTTACGTATCATATCTCCGTATTTTTCTTGTTTTTTTTTGGTCATAGTGGTACCAATGCTTCTCACGCCATCAATATATCTCCACTGATTAGGGGAAAAGAAGAAATACAAGTTTATAAATCTACAGAAGCCACTAAGAGAGCTCCAACACTAATTCAACAAACTAGACCCTATCTGCTGGAATCTGCATGACTGCGAACCTCACCTACCACAATGATGCCCCTACGATTCTCAGGTCAGTCTATCATTGTTACTGCAAGGGCCACAATCTTGATGGAAATTTTCTGAAGTGGACAATACGGACCTCTCTCTGGCCTGCTTTTTAGCCATCCTTCTGTGCTTCCGCTTGTTCTGGTTCGTGCAACCAGCTCGCTCTCCTAAGCAACAATTTTACAAAAACAATGGGAGCCTTCAGCAAATAGAACAATCATACGAATCCAAAATGGTGGGACTCAATTAACGACATAACTAGTTTAGACATTACCTCCTTAAAATTAGAAAGCTCTTTCCCTTCCAGGCAATGTTTCAGAAAAAACTAAAGAACACTAAGTTTAGTCCTCATTATGAAGAATATGGGAGGGTAAATTTGGTAAGACCTGACATTTGGTACTTTTTACGCAAACTAGTTGCCCTCATAACCTCAAGGTTGTATTGAACCAGTGGTACCCCACTTTTCAGGCAATGTTACTACCACACACATTCTAACACGCACAACCAAGCATCTGCGGTTGTCCAATAAGTTACAACAAATGATAGTTAGAATTCTTCTACTCAAACAGAAACGGCATGCCCATTCCACTGATTTACTTGGGGATTCATTTCCATATCTAGTTTCAACGACAGGCATACTCCACATGCATATGTTCTTGGTAATATGTATTCATTTCTGTCATTCGTACAACGCTTTAGCTTGTTACCAATTTTTCAATATCACAGAGGAAAACATTTTCCAAACCAAGTGACATGTTCCATGTAAAATGGCTTGGCAGTGGCACTTCAACATACATAAAAAGGCATCATTGATCTGTTAAATTAAGCATTTAAGCATAATCCACTGTGTAATTTAGCATATGATTTTACCAAACCATATAACTGTATTCCATGTATCCAAATCAAGATATGAACTTCAAGGCCTGACATGGAAACAGTACCAGCCATGGCGCTTCCAATGTCCGATTTCTCAGCGGCATTTTGAACAACACCTTGAGACTCATCGCTAAGATCACCAGAAGCATCATCATCGCCAGGTAAAAGAGGCCCAATTAATTTCCTGCGATGTGAAGCCGCTTCTCTAACCTTCTTCTTCCGAATCCGCTTCCTCTGCGCCCTAGTCAGCTTCTGAGGCCCACATTCACCTTCATCATCGCTTGACGAGGAGCAGCCACTCTTCCCAAATTCATCTGCACGCCCGAAAAAATATCAAAATTAATCCAAACCCTAATTTCTCAAGGATATGTCCCACGTCCTAGCCTCTCAGATAGCCCCGGCGGTTTAAATAGGGCGGATAGAGGAACCAATCCACTCTTGAGTCTAAACTCGTATTCGTTCGTTAAGAGCCTGTTCGAGATGGGTCATGTTCTGGAGCTCATTAAGTTTTTAAATCAAGCTTGAACAACTAGCTGCTCGGCTCATTTTAAGAAGCGGTTTTATCTACAATTGAATTCACTAGAAATGGTACCTGAAATGAGATCTGTATCCAAGCAATTCTGCAATATGTTGGTGGGTTGTTCCTCATCTCTATCCTGCGTTTTTTCTTCATACCATGAGAACTTAAAAGAAAACGAAATCAGAGAGAGAGAGAGAGAGAGAGAGAGAGAGAGAGTACTTGGAGAGGAGGGGTGGGTGGGGGAGGATAGAGAAGGTTGAGGATGGACTGGTGAAACTTTCGACGTTTCTCTTCCTTCTGCATATTGTTGCGAGAAAGACTAAAAATCCCATCGTCTGTTCAAATTATCGTTTTGTTTTTGGAGGCTTTTCGTTTGCATCAGCGGTGAGCAAAATATCCGTCAAACCGTCAATCCAGTCCAAATCAATCCGAACCGTATAATATATATATATATATATATATATATATAAATATATAAAATATGTATAGTTATATATATTTTAATTATAATTCACCAAATAAATATAGGAGCCTACTTTCCTAATTTATCGATCCTATTAAATCCACCAATATTTAATTTTCTAATTCCTATTCCTATAATTCCTCTACTACCATTACCAAGACTAATTACTCTAACTTTCTATATAAGAAAACCTATCCCTATACTACATAAACCTAATGTACTAACGTAGAATTCATCTCTTGTCAGCCACGATAAGCCATCTATCTTCTCTACCCATAGTTTTCTTTGCAATCTACATGGCTTCCGTGAATGTAAGAGAAAAAACAAATTCTGTTCTTGCTTGGATTTTTTGTGTGCTATTTTTTTTCCAGATCAACAATATTTTATTTGATCCTAACTTTTTTCTTCTGTCTTTTCTTGTTAGATGTCAACTGCGGAATGAAATTGATTTTAATATAAGTTTTTTTTTTAAATTTATCTTTGTAATTTTAAGTACTTCAAATATTATTTGGAGATGATAGCTTAGTTCAAAGCAAACCGTGGTTAAAACCGAAACCGAAGCGTAGTTTAATGGATTGGATTGGTTTGGTTTTATACATTTTGTGGGTTGGTTTGGTTCTCAAAATTTATAATCCGTAGGTATTGATTTGGTTCTTGGTTTACTGTAAAACCGAACCAAACCGGACCATGCTCACCCCTAGTTTGCATATGCGGCAAGCCAGCCGGGTCACATTAAGGTGTTCGGACAAATAAGCCAAAGTGGCTTATTTTTTGTCCTTATTCAAATTTTTTCCGTATCACTTGGCTTATTGTCAATTTTTTGGTTATTATTGCATCCTCACGACGAGAGGAATCTAAAAAGTAAATTTTTTTGACCCAAATCCGATTTTTTTAAATAAAAACGAAAAAATTGGCTTATTGGATTATTTTCGTCTTTATGTGGTTTTATTTGACTCATTTTTGGCGGGAAAGTCATTGGCTTTAATTGGGAATTGATGTTGACGCTTTCTTCTCAATTGTTCGCATTCTTTTCTTCTTTTATTAGTTATATACAGTAATAATTAATGGTTTTGTAGATCAAAAGTGCTACACACAACGGTTATGTAAAACACAACACATAACCAATCTCTAGCCATCCATTGCTGTAATGAATGGTCAGGATTCGCTCAAACACTTCCCCATAAAAGTTAAAACTTATCATTGTAAGAGTTTTTTTAAAATCTAGACCGTCCAAATATATCTGAACGGTTAGAATTACACACACAACCAACACAATAGTTGTGCAAGTAGCATTTTTGTTTACGAATTCGTAATACATTTTGCACAAAATCTACATACAAAAATGCTACTTGCACGACCGTTATGTTGGTTGTGTGTTGATTCGTAAATGTATGAGAGATGTATTCAGAATACAATTTGCAACGAGAATAGTGTTTGAAAAATAGGTACAAAATGCATTTCGTACGTCTTTTATATTAAAATTGTGAGAAGTCAAAAAAACTCATTTTCCCCTACTTCTGGCCTTTTTTTCTCTAAACTCAAAAAAAAAAAATGCATTTTAGGAGGGGTGAGGGGGAACAAAGTCACCAAACACCTAAACACTGAAAATATGAGAAAACCAAAATGGAAAACTAGGGAAATGATTTTCACGCTTCCCTTTCTACAATTCGCATTTCTTTCTTTTTTGTAAATTTACCACATTATCCTTCCATGTGTGAAAAAGTGAGCTAGTGGACGGTAGAAAACAATAAAAAGAGGACAGTTTTTGCTCTCCCCTTTTACTCTATGTTCTAATTCTTTTTTTTTTTTTTTGGTAGGGGAATTCTCTATGCTCTCATTTTTACTAATAGATTTCGCCAATCTTTTGTAGTTTTGTGAGTGTACACGTAGATAGGTAAATCAAGTGGAAAGTACTCAATTGTTTGACAACGAGGCTTGTGCTTTGCAAGTAGAGTTTTTGTTTTAGGTGTTTAGGTGGGCTTTAAGTGATGGGCTAATGGCATATATCCAGCCCTTACCCAAACCCTCGCTCAAATCCAAAATTTGAGTAAAAACTCCTAGAAATCAGTTTTCCGAACCCATACCGAATTGAGTTTTCCACCAAAATAAAGGATACTCATACCCAATACCAAATTTTCAACTGCCACTTTGTGGTGGTATTCGTCGCCAGAAGGAGAACTTCATCGTCATTAACTCCCACAAGTATAGCGAATTCAGATATCATTGATCGTAGTTTGTGGTGGTGTGGTGGTTAGAGAGAGAGAGAGAGAGAGAGAGAGAGAGCTAGCTGTAGCAGGAGGTCGAGAGAGGAAGAGACTTGAGTTGTTGTAATTTCAGCGTCAGTTTGCAATTCCAAGGGCAGTGAGCAGCAAAGGACTGTGGTTAGGGGTTAAGATCTGAGTATAGGGCTGAAGATGGTCATATTAAGTGGAGTTTTAGTCGTATTAAAAATCTGAGTAAAAAATTGAATAAAGATTGGAGATACTCTAACAAATGAGATAGAGTTTGGATAATTGGATGCCATAACTTATTTTCCTTTTAGTTAGCCTATTTTTGCTGTTTGGGATTCGTTTAGGCTTTTGGTCATCAAAATTTTGACTTTTCGAGAAATTAGAAAGTAAAAAAATGTGGAATGATTTGAAAAAATAAGCTAAAAAATGTCCGTTTTGACTTTTTTTCTTGCATTGTTCTCATCAAGGCGAATAAAAAAAGTTAAAAAAAAATTATAATCAAACACTAGCAAAAGTTTAGAAAATGAACATAGCCAAAATAGATACTAATTAATGTTAATCACAGTACCTGATACCATACTCTTGCAATTTGTTCAGAATTAAGGGGGTGCAAAATTCCAAATTATATTCAGGCTGGAAAACTCAAAAGATAATAACGGTAACATACAATGATGAATTTAAAAGAGATTTAGATCCTCTTTCATCCTTAATTTAGACTGGTTGCGCGGGACAGTCCAAATCTGAATCATCATGAATGATTCAAATTTGAACTGCCCTTGAACTGTCCCGTCCCCTCCAATCTTGTACATAGAACTTGGATTGGAGAGCATTCGAACCCATTTCAAAAAGGAAATTGTGATTTCTTGTGGGGGACATGTTAGCTGTGGTTGTAGTGCAAGCTAAAAGAACCCTTGTATGGAAACTAACGAGATGTGCACACCTCGGTACGTGGGGCCCATTTTCGGGTCCGGCATAAATGATCTGAACCGTTCATTCATTAGTTTAAGATATATTTTCACGTATCACCTTAAAAAATAATCTCAACCGAGAATAATTGAAACACGGATATATATACGGGCAGGGCTTGATTTGAGCAGTTTTTTATTGAACCGTTCAATAAAAAATGTTTAGATCAAGCCCTTCCCGATCATTTTTTTTGCTGATTTCACGCGGGTACCCTTAAAATCACGTTCTGATCACTTTGAGCGGCTTGGATCGTGGCAATTCGATCGGAAAAGGGGAGTCCCGCACGGTAAGCCCATGCGGTATCCCTCATGGGAACCGGATTTTATTTATATATATATATTCTTTGGCAATCCCCATCACTTTGTTGATATGTTAGTTTCAATCTTCTGTTAATTTGGAGTTTTTTTCTCAGTGAGTGATGCAAGCTTTTGTATAAGTCGAAAATATACATATTCTTGACTTACACAAAAGCTTGCATCACTCACGTAAAAAAAAAACTCCAAATTAACAGAAGATTGAAACAAACATATCAATAAAGTGACAGAGATTGACTGAGAACAAAGAGCAACTTGTGATAATGTATTTATACAGTTCTTTTTGATAATCCGGCATGGGGTAATTTACACACACCTAAACTATTTCCAGTATCCTAATTGGGCAAATTTTTTTTAGCGGACATTGAAATTTTTACTGGTCTTGGAATCACACATGCAAACTTGGAGAGTACTAAGCATTCTTTTTCAAAAAGAAGGTAATTTCAAATTCAAATATAACGAAAATGAAAAATAATATTTCAATTTTTTTTGCACCGTTTATATCAAACAAAATGCATATTTATAGAAAAATTATTTGCGTAAACACATGATTTTTGGGTTTGAAATTATCTTACTTTTCTAAAAGTTTTTTTTTAAGAAACTGGAACGCCCCCTAAGTCCCTCACATTGGCCTCGCAAGAAACAAATTAAAAAAAAAAAAAAAAGTCCCTTACAATTGAGGAGGTTCCCCTCCTGCGTGGTTCCTTCACTTCCAATCCGGTCCAGAATGCTCTTTCTAGGATTTTGAGTGGACCCACACGGATGATATATATAAATCGTTCATGTTGTAGGATTCATTGAAAATATAAATCATTCACACACACACAAAAAAAAAAAAGATTAGTCGGATATCAGTAAGGACGTAAGCAGATCAATCTCGTACATTCAAGAGAAACTGGACAGAGAATATGATTTGAAACTCAAACCATCCCGTTTTTCTATGAACAAAATTGACTAGCTCATGTATCTACTGACGCCCAATCCTTTTAAATTTCGCTGTGAACGATATTACCAGCAGAACAGCTCGGATCATCTTTACAGGCCCACTTCAAAGGCCAAACTGGACCAGATTGGCTGCAAAGTTATTAAATCCGCCTACTTTGAAACAATACAATTTCTGCTTCTTCCGTACTCAACATGCCTTGTCTCTACTGTTACTTCTTCCCCAAACTCACACGGCCTGTCTTCCTCAATCCTCCCAATGTCAACGCTCCTTGTCCACCGCAAGCTTCTCCTGGAGGCCGCCGGCAATTTCACATGCCGCGGCCTCTGGAGAATCTCTGATTGGACCCTGTTGCTCAAATCCCGAGCGGAAGCAGCCCTCATGAGCTCCGTTAGATCTTCATTTTGGGTGGAATTTTTTGTGGAGCTGAAATTTGAGGTACTGGGCGAATTGTAGAATGGGGCGTCGACGCAGTAGGCCCTTGCGCTGCCGTACTCGCCACGCGCCGCCCAATTCAACATGGTCTGGACGTAGAAGTCCCTGGCCTTGGTTAGGACTCTAATGGGTGCTTTGAAATATCTTGTGTATTTGGTTTCTTTCCCTTCCTTTTTGGCCATCTTAATTTTGCTCTGTTTTACACCCTTTATGAGTGTCAAATGGCTTGGAGAGAGAGAGAGAGGATGGATTAGTTTGATGAATGCAATGACTATAAATAGGAGATTAGTTTAGAGGGAGAGTTGTTATGCATAATGGATGAGTTTTATCACTAGTTTAGGGTAATAACTAACAGTTATTAAACATAATTAATATTTTCTACTTAAACAATGTATACAGATACGGATATGGCAACGAACTTGACAATTGTTTATTTTCCTCTTCTTTCAATTATTCATACCTACACTGTAAACACTAATTAATAATTATATTAGCTTAAGGCTCCCATCAAATATGTTCACGACTGATGGTATATTTCACCGAACACTTTTGAAAGCGCTTCGCTTTCTCCGCTAGGAGATAACGCTCCTCTATCTGCTGTCTCGATCGCTTATCCATTATAAAATTTATAAGAGTCATTTTAACGCAGCGAAATTCACGAGAGACTAGTTAGCGTACTAGTCCAAACGAGATAAACAATTCGTCGCAATGAGCAAATCTTGCGCACAAGAAAGAAAGAGAGAATCTCTACAATATTATTGATAAAAGTTTTAAAAGTTCAATAATTGATTAGGTTACAGCCATTTTTATAAGACCATAACCCTAGAAATCCTACAGTAAAAGAAATAATAAATCATGCCAAAACAAACGGCATTAAATAAAAGAGATTTCCCAATCAATTAAAATAAAATCCTAATTCTTGTAGGCCAAGAATCCTAATAAAGGTAGAAATTAAAATCAAACTGAATACAAAAAGTTAATAATTCTAACCGAAACGAAAATATTCCTAATCAAAATCTTATTCTAAAACAATAAAAATAAAATACAAAAACTCTCATTTTTGTCCTACATCGCATTTGAAGGTACGTACTGATCATGTATCCCGACCCCATATCGCATGTGTGCCCTGACATGTCCCATGAAAAAATAAACTAAAATTTAAGAGACATAGCATGCGGTTTGCCCAATATTCATGTCTTCGGTTCGTCGGACAAGGGTGCAACGACTTCCTAGTAGTGTAGGGGCTTCGTAGCCCAAGTGCATTTGAATAACTCTTTCGATATCTGTGTGTAGGATCCATCATATCTCAAAACTAATGAAACTTCTTGTCACATTCGATGGAGAATTGTAACATATCTTCTACATAATAAGAGAGAACGGTTTTTGAATCATATCTCTTTATAAATCATAATTATTGATTTGCTCTATAAATCTCACGGCTCTCCCTCTCTTTCTCAAATAATATTAATTGCACAATTACCAGTAATTAGATCTCATGTTGCCCTGTGTCTTCAGACACGGGCAAATCCTAGTACATAACTACAACATAACTTATACGTAATTCATAAACAACGATGATTGAAGCCGGACAGTTTACCGGATGTAGCCATGTTACTAACCGTGAATGGATCTTATGTACCGTTTGTCAAGTTTCTTAACAAAATATGATGCACCAAAATATTATCATTAATGTCATGCTCTGGTCCGAGTGTTTCAATCAAACACTGCCCTGTTTCTACGCACAGGATACCAATATGGAAACAAGACTTCATTAATAAACTTGATCAAAAGTACGAAGTGTCGAAATAAACTTGAGCCAAATACAACCTCCCAATAACCAGTAACATCAAAACTGCTGAGATCGGCAACAATTTGTGCCTTGGCAGACATCTTTGCCAATGGAATTGGAGTTGCTGCTACCAGGTTGCTGTTTTACTAGCATTGCTCTATCTACTGCATTCTGAGATCTTGTTTTCTTCGTATTTTCAGCTTTCAATTTTCTTTGTCAAATTCAGTACTATTAATATTTGTCTTTGTAAAAAAGATAACGCAAGGAGAGAAGTGCATTACTACTCGAGAGCGAGCGAGAGAGAGGGGGGGGGGGGGGGGGGGTTGTGGTTGTTGGGGTGCCTCCGGGGTGTTCCCTGCGGGCTAGTTCGAGAGAGGGGCTGACTCCGGGGTTTTCCTTGCGGGCTAGTTCTCGTCAAGAGAGAGAGATGAGATCTAAGATAACTGTTCCCACATCGGACAAATTAAAACTATTTAAGTTGTTTATAAAGTGTGAACGTAACAACCTACTATTGCCCAGGCTTGGTGGTGCGAGCCTGTAACCTGAGCCACAGATTCTTCCACACCGTCGGGGGGCACAGAGGGGCCAAATCTATTGCGTGAAGCTAAGGCCCGACTCAAACAATAAAAGGTCACGCAGGCCCAAGCGGGTTCTCGGTTGGCTGCCTATGAAAAGCCTTATCATTGAGAGTTATAGCCCATTATGCTAGGGAATCCACGTGACCTCGTGCATAAATTCCAATAATTGAGTCCTTGAGAGGCCTACTTCGCGAATTCATTCGGGCCCGGTGTCCGGCCCAATTTTTTTGCCCGCCGGCCCATTCCTGTCTTCTTTTTTTGGGTGTTATTTGCTTCCTTAATTAAATTTGTTCTTTTTTAAATAAGTGAACAAAACTTTATTAGGCTCAAACCAAGAAACAAAGTACAAGGGATAAAATCCCCTCACAAGAAACATCTATACAATCAGCCATATAAGGTAGCTCTAAACAAAAAGACAAAAAGAACACACAGTAAAATTATACAGACTCCGTAATCATAAAACTTTTCTGATTTCTCTCTTTGAGCAAATCAATAATCCAAAAATGTTAAGCGCAAAACAAACAAACGCGAATTTTTTTTTAATAAGAACAAAATGCCCAAAAAAAAAAACCCTCAGCAGAAGCTTTTGGGTATGGTAGGGTGTGGTGTGGAGTCTGTGGACAGTGGCAGACATGGGTATTGAGGTATGGGTGCCAGGACACCCCCTGTCTTGCTATCTTCTAACCAATACATTTGCCAAGTTGAATGTGGCTCTAATCAATCTTTTAGGTCTTAACCCATCGAGTGTTTTTTTTCCCCCATCTTATAACTAAATTAGTTTGAAAGAACATTGAGTTCTACTTTTATAAATGCTTGAGTTATGTGTATGAAACAAAATTACTTTGTCATTCATTCTTAACAGATATATTACATAATGATGAATTAGTAAATTTAACTTTTTACATTTTCTAGAAATTAGTCTTCTCCCTTCAACAAAATTCCGGTTTCGCCTCTGGGTGTGGATCGAACTGATGCATTAGTTCTAATGTTAAGATAAATAATAATACATTCAACGAAATTTACCTCATGAACAAAGTGAGTAATATTTTCCAAATAACCTAAGGCCAGGAATTAAACTTTTAAAAGTTTTCTGAAGAACTTATATTGTCGGTTAATGATGGAAGTTATTTGCAAGTAGTATACTGTTATAAGGCCATCCACACATCTCTCTCTATTTCTCCTTTAAAGCTATAATAAAGAGCAAAATTCAAAAAAATCCACTCTATCAGCCTCAATTGATTTCTCGCTACTTTTCAAATGTTATAGTTTTGCTACAGTGCCGCTTTTGATCCAACGAGGCACTATTCATCTTTCTATTCAATATTTTACTATTAAAATGATTATGAGAGCCTTAATTTAAAATGACTATGGAATCTTATGGAACAGAAATTTGATTATGAGAGTTCTAGGAACAAATATTAATTATGACCCTTTAGGATAAAATAATCAAAAACATAAGAATTTCGCACCGGTTCAATAGGATTAAAAATTGGAGCACTTAATTTTTTAAAGAATTTTTATATAATACAAAATGTGGTTAAAAAATTAAGCGCCCAATTTTCAATCTATTTGAACCGGTGCGAAGATCTTATTTTTCTGATCATATTATTCTAACAGGTCATAATTATTTTTTGTCTCTAGGGCTCTCATAATTAAGTTTCTGTTTTACAAGGTTCTAATAAAAAGTATATACTCAATTATGAGAGCACTATAAATAAAAATTAATTATAATTATTTAGAATAATATGATCAGAAAAATAAGATCTCCGCACCGGTTTAAACGTAATAAAAATTGGAGCATTTAATTTTTAACCATATTTTTTTAATATATAAAGAGCCTAAAAAATTAAATGGTCCAATTTTCAATCCGCTTAAACTGGTGTGAAGATCTTATTTTTCTAATCATTTTATTCTAAAGGGTCATAATTAATATTTGTCTCTAGGGCTCTCATAATCAAGTTTTTGCTCTACAAGATTTCAAATAAAGAACAGATACTTAATTATGAGAGCTCTATAGACAAAAATTAGTTATGTCCCTTTAGAATAATATGATCAAAAAAATAAAATTTTAGCATCGGTTTAAACGAATTAAAAAATAGAGCATTTAAATTTTTTGAGATTTCTTCTTATTTATCATTAAATAACGACAAAAAAATAAAATATACTAACATTTAAATTGAAAAGTAAAGTATAAAGAAAGAATAGTTTAATAAAAAATAAAGTTAGAATAGAGAGTCTGATGCAGTGTGCTCTTAAAAAGTGAGTAGCTAAAATAGAAAAGTGACTTTTTAGATGTAAATTTGATCCAAAATTTGTTGAGTCTGATGCAGATGCTCTAAGAGGTACAACGGTTCTAGCCAACATGTTCTTGACAAATTGCGAGCTAAATTAATGGGCGTATTAGAGCATCCTTATCAGGCAAGGCAAAATGCCTTTAGGCTAATTCAGCGAGTCAAATTGTGAAGTCACAAAAAAATGGCCTCAAAATTAGCCTCAAAACTCCTCTTCACCTCTTTCTTGGTTTTATTTTAAAAACGTAAAAACCCAAAACCCATTTTCCTCAAAACTCATTTTGCCTCCACCTGCCAAACACCCAAAACCCAAAAATGAGAATTGAAAAATGTAAAAAGGGGCCATCAAAACACCCCCTTCCTTTCTAGTCTGCAAAATTTTACAATTGCTAGAGTTCCTCGTCGAGGCTGATGAGAGACCATTCACCAGGTACAGAATATTTTAATATATTTCCCAAAACCGGGTTGTCTCCCGGCATCCCAAGTGCCAGTTGGTCCGCTTTGGCATTGAATGCGGGAGATTGACTATTCAAACCAAAATGAAAATGAGTAAAAAATTACTCCCTCCGTTCTAAATTAGATATCAATTTTTGATATCTGTGTCAATTTTAACTTATTATATCTTTTAATATAGATCTAAAAAAATATACAATATGAATTTTGTTTAATAGTTCTCGATTAATTCTATTATACAAATTTTCAAACTCATAAAAAATATTACAGATTGAAAGATATAAGTGATAAAAAATAGAGTTTTTTATAAAAACATCCCTCAAACTATCATCAGGTTTTTTACTTAGTCCTTGAACTACCAAAATCGTTTACTTCGTCCTCGAACTATCCAATTCCAACCCATTCAGTCCAATTCCTAACGGTAGTTAAGAAAATGGATGGAAAACCGCATACTATTCATGCGTGTACTATTCATCGAAGCATTTAATTTTTTTTGGGTTATTACGGATCTACAAAGATGATTAAACTGCTAAGTTATTCTTAAAATATTTTTTTATGAATTTTTGAAAATAATTAGCTCAATTCGATAATGGTAAGGGTCGTTTTAGCATTTGTAGGGCGCCCTAAGAATTCTGAAGCACCCTATGAATGTTGCTAAAATAGCCCTTACCTATATCGGATTGAGGTAATTTTAATCAAAAACCCATAAAAAATTATTTTAAGAATAGCTTACCGTTCAAATCATATTTGTAGGATCTGTAATGACTCAAAAAAATTAAACGCTTGGATGAATAGTATACGCATTTCAAACAATGTCCCTGTTTCAAACTTTGACATTTTCTGTTTTTTTAAAATTTTTTATCTATTTTTTTTAAATTTTTTATTAGACCATTACAGATCCTATAAAAATTATTCAAAAGGTAAGCTATTTATAAAATATTATTTTATGAATTTCTGAAAAAAAATAGCTCAATCTAATATAAGTAAGGGTTGTTTCAACAGCATTCGTAGGGTGTTTCAGAATTCTTAGGGCGCCCTAAGAATGCTGAAACGGCCCTTACCATTATCGGATTGAGCTAATTATTTTCAGAAAATCATAAAAAAATATTTTAAGAATAACTTAGCAGTTTGAATCATCTTTGTAGATCCATAATAACCCAAAAAAATTAAATGCTTCGATGAATAGTACACGCATGAATAGTATGCGGTTTTCCATTCATTTTCTTAACTGCTGTTAGGAATTGGACTGAATGGGTTGGAATCGGATAGTTCGAGGACGAAGTAAACGATTTTGGTAGTTCGAGGACTAAGTAAAAAACCTGATGATAGTTTGAGGGATGTTTTTATAAAAAAACTTTAGAAAATAACACGGATTTAAAAAATTGTCATTCTTTCGGTACGAAGGGAGTATATTTCAATGAGACTATAACTCGTACAGCGAGGCTGATGTAGGCGGTGCCAAAAAATTTCTAGCTAAACTGTAGACCATTTTGTTATATGTTGCTATATATACTATAGTCTATATCTCTTAACGGATTTATTGAAATTAATACACATTTGTTGAACCTATTCTGTTTTCTCAAATTTTCATTTAAAAAATCCAATATTGGGCGGACAACCTTAAAAATGGTAGTATATTCCTGTGTTTCCTGCTAAGGAAGCTAATTGGATGTTTGTATTTCCTTTATATTAACCTAAGGATGAAGAGCGTGAAAGCGACATTTGTTAAAATTTGCATAGAGCGGCGTCACCTCCAGAGCATCTGGTCACATATACAGTTACACACATGCTTGCAATATTTTGAAAATCACATATTGGTGGGCTTTTACCTTAAAATAATAATAAAATAATAAACATTTATTAAAATGACGTCTTAATCAATTTCGACAGGTCAATTCATGCGAACTATGCGCTTATTATTTGCGGGCATAGGGTTGTGCCAATGAAGGCGCAGAGGAGGCACGTGACCCCTAGGCCTTCATTGGCTCCGCCCTGGGTGCAATAGCCCCTTGCGCTACCGTACTCTCCACGTGCCGCCCAATCCAACATGGTCCGGAATGATTAGGACGTACTCTAATGGGTGCTTTGAAAAATCTTGTGTATTTGGTTTCTTTCCCATTAGCCATCTTAATTTTGCTCTGTTTTACACCCTTCACAAATGTCAGAGAGATAAAGAGAGAGAGGGGATTGATTTGGCTCAGTAAATGCAATCACTACTAATACGAGATTAATATAGACTTATAGACGTAGAGCTGTTATGGGAAATGAAAAAGAAATTGTTTTATCACTAGTTTATGGTAACCGTTCATTTTGTAGGACCTGCAGAGTAGCATATCTATGAAAAAAATAGCTTCATCGGATATCGATAAGTATATTAAAAAGTGAATTTTAGTTTGCAAAATGGATGGTCTGATTCTGTCATGTTAAATTATCCATGACCGTCGATTTTATGAACCAAAATTTAATTTTGTATGTGCTTATTGATGTTCGATAAAGTTAATTTTTCACATTGATATATTACTCCATGGATCTTACAAGGTAAACGGTTCAGATTGCTACAATGAATGTCCGGTGGAACCCATAATGGGTTGCAGAAATCATGGGTTTTCCACATATAAGATGGAAAGAATTTAAATAACTAATGATAGGCACATGATATTGTAAATATTAGTGCCTAAATATCTCATTTTTGTTATGCGACTGCCAACATATTACAATGCGGCTTTTATTGGCCGACCCTAAACCAAGATGCTTACGCATTTTGCAAATCTTGTCACCCCTGCCAAAAGTTGGGCAGTGTGACCCGGTGAAATGAAATGCCCCAAGCCAAATTCCTTGTTGTTGAAGTATTTGATTGCTAGGGCATCAGCTTCATGGGGCTGTTTCCGGTGTCTTTTGGTAACTTGTATATCCTCTTGGCGGTGGATTATGTGTCAAGATGAGTTGAGGCCATTGCGACTCGTACAAATGATCACAAGGTGGTGCTCGAGTTTCTTAAGGAGCATATCTTGTCGCGGTTTGGGGTTTCCCGTGCCATTATTAGCAACCAAGGGACTCATTTCTGCAACCGGCTTTTTGATGCTTTGATGAAGAAATACGGCATCACGCACAAGGTTTCCACCGCATATCATCCCCAAACCAATGGTCAAGCCGAGCTCGCCAATCGTGATGTAAACCGCATACTTGAGAAACGATAAATCCCAATTGGAAGGATTGGTCTTTAAGGTTGATCGATGCTCTTTGGGCGTATCGTACTGCATACAAGACTGTTTTGGGCGCTTCGCCCTATCGGCTTGTGTATGGTAAGGGATGCCACCTTCCGGTGGAGTTAGAACATAAGGCATATTGGGTGATTAAGCAGTTAAACTATCATTTACCCGCCGTCGTAGTTGACCATAAACTCCAATTGAATGAACATGAAGAAATCCATAGAGATGCCTACGATAATACTAACATTTTCAAGTCTAAGGTTAAAGATTTTCATGACAAGAACATTCAAAGGAAGAATTTTGAAGTCGGTCAAAAAGTTCTTCTTTACAATTCAAAACTTCATCTTTTTCCTGGCAAACTCATAAAAAATATATAAATAAACCCTGACACCAATTGTAGCTACTTGCTCTTTACTCTCTTCTCAACCAATTCCGACAATGAAACACTAATTTCAACCAAATATATAACAATTGATTTTAAATTTCAACAATATAAACTCGTATCCCATCACTTATGATCATATTCTAGCAAATCAAATAAGTTCTTTGCACTAGAATGACCATCTATGCACTAAAATAGTATTTCCAGCACTTACACCATCATTAATTTTCTGCTTCAAAGCTTCAGTTTTAACAATTATACAATTAGTTCTATGTCTATAAAAACAAATTCCCGGACCTAAATTACATTTTCAATGCTTAATTCAAAGGTTCAACATGTATCAACACTTAACAATCAATTACAACAACTATAGAGGTTATTTTCAGCATTAAAACTGCATTTGAGCAACTAATTTCAGCACTATACATGATTTACATCACTAGAACTTCAATTGTAGTATCAAGAGAAGATATATCAACTTGTACAAAACTAATTCAGGCACATAAAGAGCTAACTAGGAGCTTCTAGCCACCAATTCCAATTATTCTAACCCCGGTATTTAAAACCAACTCATTATTTGATTTTAAGATACCCAAACCCACTTTACTCAAAACCCAAGAACAACCCAATTGAAGAACGCGTGATATTTACAGACTTCTGTACCAAAAGAAATTAAGAATTACTGACAGTACAATTTTGTTTCAAGGATGTTCAATCATTTTTCCTTCCTTTTCCCCTCTCTCCTCTCTCTCGTGTGTCTCTCTCCCTCTTTCTTGACGGCTACAAACTCTCCTCATTTCTCTCTTCTTCTTTTTCCCGTCAAACAGAAATTCACCTTTCTCTCTTCACCCATCTACCTAATAAAACACAAGGGTATGTGGACTTTACAAACATAAGTTAAAAGAAGGGCTGAGATTCATTTGATCCAATGACTGGTAATGCAATCTCCCCAAGAAATTAAAGTGCCCATGCTCTTTACATATATTACAAAGCTGTCATCAAATCACTTTTGCACTAGCCAGCCAGAGGCGGCTCTATATGGTGACCAAAGTGGTCATTTGAACACCCCAAAAAAAAGTTTTTGTTAAGCATATATATATTATTATTAGTTTAATTTTAGTTTATCCCTTTCTTGAACACCCAAATACAAAATTATTTGATAACCTAACCCAAAAACATTTAAACACCCAGCCCACAAACCAGCCAACAAATCAATCCAATGACTACAATCTGTGCAATCGATGAGAGATAAGTGAATGAATAATTATTTGGCTACTTACATTGAGAGTTGTATTTGGCCATTGATAATGAGGGTATTATGCAACGGTTTCAAATTATGAAATTGTGTCGAGAAAAATTATAATATACTCCTTTGTCCCAAAATGTTAGTCCAATACGTGCAATATACTTGCAATATATATGTGAATGCATATAAGTATATGCCTAACTTCCAATTTTAATTGGTCCCCGTAGCCTAGCTATTACTAGCATTTTTATTTTTATTTTTCTTGGATACTGCTCAAAGAAATGAAAGGTCTAACCAAAATGCTAGAAAAAAATTGCTTAAGCATTTATTTATTTAATTAATCCGCGTACTTCCACAGTATAGGTGTGATGCACATGTTTAAGCTACCAAAATCATATATATGCAAGTTATTTTTTCAACTCCCATTAATCCAAATCCAACATCCTAACTTGACGGATTCACCAAATAACAAGCTAGTATTCACACCAACTAATAACAAGTTAGCATTCACACCAACTAATACCCGCTTGGCAAAGGGGTGCTTGGCAGCATCCGGGTAGCTTCGTCTATCTAGGAGGTGAAATTTCTCATCATTTTCGCAAAATTCTTTATTTTCAGACCACTTGCACAAAGGCAAACAATGTCAAATAAACCACCCCTTCTCGTACGTTAGTAGACCGGCCTACAATCGGAATCGTGTTTTCATGGAAATGCTTGACTTTTGCTATCGATGGTTTTCTTTCCGTGGGCTTTGCCTAGCTACTACTATATTTAAGAGAAGGCCTTGTTTGCCATTTCGATATCATTCTTTGAGTTAGTTCTAGCTACTACTATATTGACAGCATCCGGGTAGCTTTCTCTCTCTAGGAGCTCCGTAATAACTTGTTCATGGAGCTCTGTGAATAAGTTATTCTCCTACACAAATGCTTGACTTTTGTATTGATGTTCGCTTTCCGTTGGCTTTGCCAAGCTATATATAAGAAGGCAGACCGTTTCGATTTCATTGCAGTTTTCCCTCACACCTCCTCGATCATTATATATAAACTTCTTGTACCATTCTTCGAGTTAGTAAAATTCTCTCAAGAAAAGCTTACGTATTTCAATATGATGAACGAGATAGAAGATGTGGGGAGAAGGCTCAAAGACGCCTGCTTGAGCGGCAGCGTCGCAGCACTAGAAGCATTGATCGAAGAGGATGAACTCATTCTCGACCGAGTTAGCTCCCTCACAGGCTTCTTCATCAATGACAGCACTCCTTTGCACGTAGCTGCTTTGCGTGGTCATTTGGACTTCGCAAAAGCCCTTCTAACTCGAAAGGCAAATCTAGCCATCGAGTTAGACTCTAAACGGTCTTCGCCCCTCCACTTATCTTGCACCGAGGGCCACCTTGAGATTGTAGAAGAGTTGTTACGGGTGAACCCCAAAAACATTTAAACACCTAGCCCACACACCAGCCAAAAATTTAATCCAATGACTACAATCTGCGCAATCGATGAGAGATAAGTGAATGAATAATTACTTGGTTACTTACATTGAGAGTTGTATTTGACCATTGATAACGTGGGAATTATGCAACAGTTTTAAAATATGAAATCGTGTCGAGAAAAATTGTAGTATACTCCTTTGTCCCAAAATGTTAGTCCAATACGTGCAATATACATGCAATATACATGCAATATATGTGCAATATGCGTGCAATTCGGATGGTTCAACTCTCAGCTCATCTCATTTTTCTCTCTACATGTTTCTCAATACTTTTTTCTCTCTATCTCTCTCCACTCATTACATCAAAAATAACTTCCAAAAAATTGAACCAAACAAGGTAAAAGTATTTCCATGCATAATTTTCCAAATTTCAACACATAAAAACAAATTTAATTTGGAATGAAAAATTAAAAAACTTGTAAATGCAATTACTTTATGTCTTGATCCATTGCATGTCTTTCGTAAAGGACTAACTTTTTGTAACAAAGAGAGTATAATTCCCAGTATTTGAGTGACATTATAGATAAATTTTATTTATATACAGTTATGATTTTTCGAAGTAGTAAAGATTTTGAACACCCTTCTTACTTTTTTTGGAGCCGCCAGTGTAGCCAGCCATCGGTTTGTACATTCCAAAACATTTCTGTGCTTTCAAATTTTGAAACCCATTGTGCCATTTCATCTCTCTCTCTCTCTCTCTCTCTCATACCAACGATGTTGCTCCCCCCGCCAAGAATTGGACTTTCGTCCCCGTTGACTTCCAACCCCCTCCCCCTCCTCTGCAGCCTGCTGGGGCTTCGTCTCACCACCATGCCGCCTCCAACCTGAATACATTGAGGTTTGATTTTTCAATTTTGTCACTAACTATTGTTATGGAAGTGTTCTGTTTCAAAATTTGAATTTTGAAAAAAAAGAAGAAAGGCACATACATATATTCAGCACTTCAAATCTGGAGAAAAAAGTTCTTCTCAACATTTATTCCATTTAGAAAAGGGCTTCCCTATCTGGCATCAACCTATAGATTGGGGGTGTGTTTGATTTGGTTCTTTTTCAACTAATATCTAGCATCGAGCTATCGCGCCTCCTAAAAGGGTTTCCTGAATGTCAAAAGGTTACGGTGAGCAAAAATAAAACTTAAAATAGAATTTAACAAGTAACAGTCCGGAACTTCACATATGTAAGTGCAAAAATTATCCTAATCAATGGTTGTCTATTTATTTCTTCGAGCTCTCTATTAAGAGAAAGTCCAAAGGCCGATCAAAACAAAGTGAACGTCCACCGATTGTTATATTGATTGTCAATAAACATTTGACAACCTTATTTTGATATGTCAATTAATGACTGTCATTCTAAGCCATTTTGGACCTTATTTTGATATGTCAATTGATGAGTGTAATTCTAAGCCATTTTGGTACCTGTAATATTAGTTGTTAATTAAGACTAATGAAGGAAAACATTGTTTTGTTTTTTTATATTTTATAATTAATACTCCATATTAATTCATCCATTTCCCAATATGGATATAACTTATAAGAAAACAGTTCTTTTAATTTATGCATATTCATCCATTTCCCTACATGGATATACGATTCGATGAACATATATAGTACAACCACAGAACTCGTGGAAAATAAGTGATGAGTTCACATGATATTATGGACTGAAGTAAAAGAGATTAAATTCTATACGTGAGCAAATAATCCATTAAACCGTGAATTTAGTCCAAACCAATCCAAACCGAATTATTTGGTTTGGTTTTTAAGTAGTGTGGTATGGTCTTGGCTTTAACAAATTCAAAACCGAGTTATATGTTTGGTTTTTAGATTTATATTAACGGTTGCAGTTCCAAACCGATCCGGACTGTATATATACATTATTTATATATTTTAGTTTAATATAGATACACCAATAAACATAGGCTATGCCGCGCGTAATGAATTAACTTCCTAATTTAGTACTCGACTTCACCACTATATTCTTTTACCGCGAATAGTAATTGTCCTAAATTTCTATTATTTCACGAGTTTTGGTGATGGTTGATTTTGATGAGTTTTGGTGATTTCAATAGAATTTTAAGTTCAAATATAAGTTTTGGTTTTATTTATCTATGCCATTTTGAGTACTTTAAATCGTGTATAAAATTGATATTTTAACTTCAAGCAACCCATGGTTCAAAACTGAAACCGATACGTATCTTAAAAGTTTGGATTGGTCGGGTAATATGAATTTTATGGATTGGTTTGGTTCTCAAAATTCATAATCCGTAGGTATTGGTTTGGTTCTTGACTTACTACCAAATCGAACTAATCTGGATCATGCTCACCCCTACGACAGTGTGTCGTGTAAACCCCTATATATGTTTATGCGTATCCAAACAATAATTGATCTGTTTAGATACCCTTCTTAGCTAAACTTGGCTTAAAAACGAAAGGGCCCCACTTTAATTCTGGTTCCACTTGCAAACAACTTTTAATGTAAATCTAGTGGATGAACATCATGAACCGATGAACCATTTTCTTTTCTTACACAATTAGGTTGCATGCTAGGTTGATTTAGTGGATGAACCATTTTATATATATGCAGGGAAAATTAGTCATAACTACGATAAAATAGTTTTCATTGAGCGAAGGATGCCATCAAAATAGTTTTTAGTGGGTCCAATTTTTTGAGTTATTGAGCCATAAGGACAAAATGTATTTTCACGGAAAAAACTACCCTAGGGTAGGCTAGGGAGGTAAGGTACCCTAGGTTTACGCATTTTCATAGGATTTTAGAGTGTACTTTTCTATTATAAGGTTTTAGTACTTTAAGCATTTTCATAAGGTACTCTGGAGTTTAGGTATTTTCATTGGGTATTCTAGAGTTTAGGTACTTTCATAGGATATCTTAAGGTTTTAGGCACTTTCGATCACTAACTTTCAATTTCGAGGATGATGCTATGGTGTCCCCGGTCATTTTGGGGACACCGTAATTTTTAGCATAACAGAATCTTTACAAGCATAACAAAAATCATTACAAGTATAATAGAACCATAACATGGCATAACCAAGGCATAACCAAAAACCAATCAAGGCATAACCAAAAATCAACCAAGGCATAACCAACCAAGTTATGCCTTGTTATGGTTTTGGTTATGCTTATAATGGTTTTGGTTATGCTTGTAATGAATTTGGTTATACTTATAATGGTTTTGTTATGCCAAAAATTACGGTGTCCCTAAAATGACCGGGGACACCGAAGTCATTCCCTTCAATTACTAGTGAACTTTTACTAGTTTTGCAAAAAGTGTAGATGATGCTATGGTGTCCCCGGTTATTTTGGGAACACCGTAATTTTTGGCATAACAAAACCATTATGATCATAACTAAAATCAATTACAAGCATAACAAAACCCAAACAAGGCATAACCAAGGAATATCCAAAAAACCAACCAAGGCGTAACTAAACCCAACCAAGGCATAACAAATAAGTTATGCCTTGCTATGGTTTTAGTTATGCCTTATTGTGGTTTTGTTATGCTTGTAATGGATTTTGGTTATACTCATAATGGTTTTGTTATGCCAAAAATTACGGTGTTCCCAAAATGACAAATGCCATGCACTAGCTAGCCAGTTACAATCAATGCACAACCTTCGCTATATTTTTTTGGTCGGTTGTGCTAACGGGTGCTACTATGCACTCTCTAAGAAATTATAAAATATGTTAATCACCAATCAAATTGTTAACTCAAGTGCCTATTTCTTGCGTTTTATTTCGACCCTGTTTACAAAACATCATTCCTGTTTTGTACTACTCCCAAAATAACAGTTTTAACCCGTATGTTGTGTTTCTCATTTTTCATTTACCCCTTCTACTTTTTTATTTCTCCTCTCAAACAACATTAATTAGAAACACGTTATATTTACCCATCACCTGATAAAGGATTTTTATTTCTTTTTTGATAATTAAGTGTTCGGACCAGTTTACGCGCACCTCAACTATGTTGAGAATATAAATAATAAAATTGCACCTCTCTCTAATAGCTTAAGCTTTTAGATGAGTTGGTGGTAAACAAAGTAAGATGATATCAGAGAACTTGGGAACTTGAGAGTGAGCAAACCTCCAAGTCCCAAGTTTTGACCACTAGGCTAACCCCGTTGGGGTTTATAAAAAGAAAAAAATAAACTAATTGACCTTCTTAAATGTAATGCTTTCTAGAATTTTTCAAAAATAACTGTGAAATAGAATATACAAGCGAGATACACATGCTATGCAAAGAAACACAGAAAAAACGTAGTGGTATTTGCCTCTATAAATTAATGTTAAATAACAAAAATATATTGAGAGAGAGATTTGAGTGTGAGGAAAAAATTGAAAGTGTGAGACTAAAAGGAGGGAAGATACAAACATTAATGATTGACGTGGGACTTTGTATGATTTTGTAGTTTTTTTTTTTTTGGACAAAAAAAGAGTGTACACATGCTTGATAAATAAGATAGATGTGCTTCTATTTTATTTTCATCCTAAAAGTATTAACTACAATCAGATTAAAAAAGGGAGCATATTATTTCAATAATTCAGTATGAAAATTTATAAACTATTTATTCAGAAAAGTGGATGAAAATTTGTTGAGGCCTAAGAATAAAAAAAGAAAGGATCATAGAGGCAGAGGTGGCAGTATGAGAAATGTTATGATTAGGGTTTGTTGATGCCTGAGGATAAAAAAAGGGAGGATCATAGAAGCGAAGGTGGCAGGATATGAAATGTTATGGTTAGAATTTGTTGACGCCTGAGAATAAAAAGAGAGGATCATAGACAGTGGTAGGATCGATTATCACCGACTGACACACGGGGTTCACACAAAAAATCTGAATTTTTCAATAGTTTTAAAAAAAATCGAGCAAACTTGTGAAAATTAGCTCAATTCAATATGTGTAGGTGCTCGATTCAATCTTCTCATTTTCCATTCAGATTACAGGATCACTCGTATTTTTTTTTTTTTAAAAAATGACTTTGATTTTCTGTGCGGGATCTAGAGTAGACCTTACGTGACCATCGGTGGACGATGGGTCTCGCTACCGGCTGTGGCTGTGGAAGTATTTAGGCCCTGTACCAAATTGGATTCTTAAAAAATAAGTACTCCCTCCGTCCCTTTTTTAGAGTCCGGTATTCCATTTTGGGTTGTCTCTTAATAAATGTCCATTTTGTAAAGTTAGTGGGTAAAAGTTGGTGCATTGTCTATTTTGTCCCTAAAAGTAGGTTCCATTTTGAAAAGTAAGTGAGTAAAAGACTAAAAGTGTAATGATGATGGGTAAATAGGGAAAGTGGAGGAAAAAGTTGATGTGAAAGGAATAATGATGATGTCTTTTTAATAAGTTGGAATTACGAAAAAGGACTCTTAAAAAGGGGTCCCTTAAAAAAGGACGGATGGAGTACTTATTTGCAATTTTCAAGTTTAAAAATAGTAGGCTTACTGAAATAAAAAAATATGCAATATGGATCTTATTTAATAGATTTCGATAAGATTTATCAAACCCTGCAAAAATAAAATTAAAAAATTATTTTTATGGTTGAAAACATGTGCTTATTTTTTAAGTTTACAGTATTTGAGAAAGTGAAACGGGCCTTAAACTGGGACAAGTGAAGAACAAAAAGTTAGTACTTACAGAAGGGGTGATAAGTGTAATATCAAAGCAAAGTTATAATTAAGCTGCTGATTTTGTCACTATCTTTTTTGTTAACACCAGTCCTCTGTAAGTGTATTTTTAGTGCAAAAATACATTTACAAAGGAGTGACGCTAACAAAAAAAAAATAGAATGACAAAATCATTTCCCTGTAATTATATGGCATACAATTTTTCGTACCACGTGACCTCTCTCTCAATGGAATACATGGATGGAATTGTATTGTCTAACACATGATTCCACGTCAAGCACCACAATGGTGCGGTTTTTAGCATTTGCCAATGTATTATGATTTAGACACTCTAAAAATTGACGAAGGAATTCTAAAATTATACTGTATTGATACAAAAAATGACATCGTTTTAAAATCTCTCTATAGTTTTTAAAGTGTTAAAATCAATTTCCTTTCGGAATTTCTTTGACTTTAAAATTTCAATTCTCCAAATTGCAAGCTGCAAGGAGGTCAGTTATGATTACCTACGGGCGCACATGAGCTTCATTGCACCGGTGAGCATTTGTTTTTTTTTTTTTTTTTTTGTTAAAGCCACTTTACAAAGTCATATCCCAACCCAAAAAAGTCGTCACGGATGCTTCACGCGGAGAGAGAAAGAGAAGCTAGCACTCGAAAACGCCCAACCAACACCTCACATGGCTCATTGGCTCGGCATCATTATCAGAAAATCCGATTCTCTCTCTCTCTCTCTCCCCTTTTGGTACTGTTAAAAGTTCGCCTTCGCCAGTTGCTCTTAATTAACTTCTTCACTTCTGCAATTAATATTCCATTCGTTCCTTTTTAAGTATTTTATTTCGTAATTCTATCTTATTAAAAAGATATTATCATTATACCTTTTCATCAACTTTTACCTCCATTTTCTTTCTTTACTCTCTATGAAAATATCGTTAATACATTTTTTACTCACTAATTTTTCAAAATGGAATCTATTTTTAGGGGCAAAATAGAAAATTCATCAACTTTTACTCACTGACTTTATAAAATGAACACTTATTAAGAGATAGTTCAAAATAAAATACTGAACTCCAAAAAAGAAACGGGAGGAGGAGTATATTAGTAACTACTCCATGGAGTGCATCCAAAGGCCCACATTCTGGGCTGACTATAGGGCTGTAAATGAGCTGAGCAGCTCGCGAGTTCGGCTCGGCTCGGTTCGAAGGGTAAACGAGCCGAGCTTGAGCTCTATTTTGCGGCTCGTTTGATAAACGAGCCGAGCTCGAACCTGGCAGGGCTCGGCTCGAACAAGTTCGCGAACAGGTTCGTTTCGGCTCGAAATATATAGGTTCGGCTCGGCTCGGCTCGGCTCGAACATGCCAATATATAGGTTTGCGAACAGGTTTATCTCGGCTCGAAATATATAGGTTCGGCTCGGCTCGGCTCGGCTCGAACATGCCAATATTCGGTTCGACTCGGCTCGTTTAGCCAATTTTTCAATATTAAAGTCGAAAAATTGACGAATTCGAGCTCGAATTCGAGCCGAGCCGGCTCGTTTATTCCAAATCGAATACTAACGAGCCGAGCCGAGCTTTGTACATACTTATCGAGCCGAGCTCGAGCCGAACTTTTTCGGCTTGATTCGAACTTGAGCCGAGCTCGAGCCAGACGAATTCTGATCGAGCCGAGCTCGAACATGCCAATATTCGGCTCGGTTGGGGTCGTTTATACCCCTAGCAGCCTGACTGACTATAATAGCTCTGCGTCAATTAAGCCAGGGTTAACTGTAATGCTGTTACTGATTGCACTAATTGTGTCACTGTCTACTCATTAGCCCACATAGTACTACTATTATATAGTAGGAGTAGTAAATAGTATGTTATTGTTGAAGTAATAATTATGTCACGCGTCAATCAATCATGTGGGTCCCAGTGACCTCGAAATCCTACCTCACAAATTCATGACATGTGCCCGTTCAGGTGTCCAATTTGGTCCTACTCAAAATTGTACTCGCAAATGTGAATAAAAGATTTTCGCTAGACGGTGACTTAAATTCAGAATTTAAAATTCAATAAATTAAGTAATGAGTAATTAATTAATTAGTAAGTTTGATAATTATATTTTACATAGCTTGAAAGATTAAGTTGTAAAGACCCATTCTTTTAAAAATAAAAGACAAAAATATAATCTTGCTTGTTAGTTTATTTAATGCAGAAAGTTATTTCTATAGTCACACTAAATTTTATTCCTAATCGATTGTGTACGCGTGCGTGTCCGACGAGTAATTTATCTAGTATATGTGGACATGCGTGACACTAAATTTTTTTCTAACCAACTAAACCCATCACCTCCCTCCCAACCAAACTCATCGAATTTCCCTAGCAATCCTAAATAAAGTAAACCAAACATCATCCATCAAATTTCCCCATGTTTAACCATTCTTGTCATCTCCTTTTCTGCAACCAAAAATAAACCAACTTTAACCACCCTAGAAACTTCCCTTTAACCACAAAACTTAAATCCATACTCACACACTCCATTAACCACTAGATTTTTACCAAACCCAATTTTACCCGGCCATAACCTCCTCCTTTTTCCTTGTACGTGGCCTTTCCCCACTCATTTGTCCCAACTACCCTCATTTCTTATCTCCTTTCTTTCTTTTCTTCTTTTTCCTTGTACGTGGCCTTTCCCCACTCATTTGGCAGTTCTTTGCTGTAACTCCAATCCTTGTATGATCTCTTACTACTACTTATAGTGACAAAAAAGAAAAGAAAAGGGAAACCAACTCATTTCTTTTCCGTGAAATGCGCTAAATAGAACTCATTACCAACCTAACTGCATTACTGCAAAAATATTGCTTAAAAAAATACTCACTTTTTCAGACCCAGACATTTTAGGCATATATACCCGGTGAAGCTTTCTGCGCGTTTATAAGGCTTATATATGTCCACTTCATTTCAGATGTTGAAATTGCTAGAAAGAGATAGTTAGCCAGCCCGAGCATTTCTTTTACTCATTCTTTCCATTTTTGTAGTTTAGGCAGAGTAAGTCAATCTTAATTGGTAAGTTCCCATTTCTTATCTGTCCATTCTGTTTCTGTTTCGTTATGAGGATTATGTACTGCCTGGATTTTGTATGTGTGAAGGTTTTAAATAGTGGTGGCGACCCTGAAACGGTAACATACCAGTTGCCGGAGCATGGAATTATACGTAACTGAAATGGGGTTTAGCGGCCATAAATTTTGTAAAAAATTTACTTTGGTACCAAAGTAGTTAATTCAGAGCTGTCAAGTATTGGTCATAGTGGACGTGAAGGGACAGGAAATCAGACACAAACAAACACGTATTAGATATCAACCTAATAAACCTATACTTGTGCGAAATGTCGGTACCGAAAAGCCAAAAACTGATACTTAGCGGCCAATATGCTACGTAGTGACTGCTATGTAATGTTAAAATGTAACTATGTCTCCGAGAAGAGTGAGATAACGGCAGAAAGCGAATTATTTCTTGAACGATGGTAATAATTTTATGCGCATATGTATTTAGTTCTTTAGGCTTACATTTCTGTTTTCGAAGAAACGCTACACAAGACATAAAATGTTTATGTGTTTTAAAACTCCTTAATTATGTATATTGGGCTCATTTGATTTGTAGACACAAGAGCTTTGTGGTGTATATTTGGTTCCGACAATGGGAAGAAAAGTGTTGCTCCGTTCAATTTGTGCTGCATTATTGGCTCTCCTGAGTGTTTCTCTGGTGAAAGCAGAGGATCCTTACAGATACTTTACATGGACTGTCACTTACGGAATAGCTTCTCCTATGGGTGTCCCTCAACAGGTAATTAATTTTTGAAATTGCTTTTCTGTTCTCGATTATTTTGTAATTGTGTCACTCTCGTGCAGTTTTTCGTATTTTTTATATTTTAGTATTTGATTTTTGAAGGTGATACTTATAAATGGCCAATTTCCTGGTCCTATACTTGATGTTGTCACCAATGACAACATAATCATCAATGTCATCAATAAGCTGGACGACCCTTTCCTCTTGACATGGTAAGACTCTCTCTCTCTCTCTCTCTCTCTCTCTACAGAATAATCTTTTGATTCTTGAGTAGCTTAAATTTCTGTATGGTGGTGATATGACTTGATTTGTTGAAGGTATAAGTAATAAAGTTGCTCCTCGATCTCTCTAACAGCTTAAACTTTTAGATGAATTAGTGGTTAACAATCTAATATGATTAGTAACTAGTTTTGATTCCATGGCCGCATTTGAACTTGGAATTACTAATAATTGTAAATAGGGGCAGCTTACGTCGACTAATCCATTGTCTAACCTCATATACTGAGTCTTTTCTGCAAATATTTAGGGTAGTTAACCAAATTACCCGAGGTTTTGCTTCGGAATGCATAGTTGCTTACCAACTCGGAATCCTACAAGTTGCATTCCCAGCTGTTTGATGTGACTTTGATTTCATTCCAATGTGTTACGCGACAAGAGGTAAATAGTAACTGTTGGGAAACCGAATCCCCAAGACCCAGTAATAACGCGTACAGATTAGACAACAAAAAATAAAAAACCCTACAAGGCGGAATTAGGGTTTTACCACAACTCCCTGCGACACGAACGCTGGTTGAACTTGTTATAGCACGCCTTGCTATAAACCACGAATATTGCTCGATCGTACCTTACGATCTTCTATCGTATTCCCTGCACGTCTAGAACACGAACTGAGTGTGGACTCTTTCGCGATCTGTTTGCTCTCTCTTAGTCTGCCTCTATTTCGTGAATAATAGATCAACGTTCATCTGACCTAGAGAGCATAACGTATATATATAGGGCTACGATAGGGACCTAAGGAGTAATAAGTCTGGGCTCCCAGTGTAAATAAGAAAACCTAATCCCACCAGGATTCTACTTCTTATTTCACTAATTATAATTCACCCCACTACAGAATTATAATTGCACTCCCGTCCTTATCTCAATTATATTACGAGCTCCATGATATTAAATACTTATTAATCTCCCCACGTTAAGATTACAGATACCCGTTGATTAAAATAAATTACTAACAATCTCCCACTTAATCAACATCTTAACTTGAGACTATCCGCTTAACTTATTCGATATGTCGGATACAAATATCCACCTGCAGGGTTTAACATAATCGAAACTTATAAGCTTACTCAAGGGGTATCATCAATCCCTATTGGGACGTGGATTCCATTAATAATTAATAGTTGCCATATACATAATGTTGCGACCCAATCCACCGAGACTATTGACCGTATAAAGATCTCACTCTTTAATGAATCAAAGTCAACAACATTAAATATACACATCTAATAATTATTATTTGGATTAAGAGCATAAGCATTCATAATAACCATGAGATTCCAATTGTCTTATAAAGTTAGTTTAAACACAATTACCTCAATGCGGTCCCTGTTCAATACACACAAAGTGTACTAGCACAATGAGTTAGAACTAGACCGTTCTCTGTAGTCAAGACAGACCTACTAAACATTGTACTACAGTCCTACCGATGGTGTGTCCAGTTCCATCTAAGACTGCGAACCATATCTTATATTTCACAAGAACTGATGATCTGATCTTCTGTGTGTAAGCCGAACTCTACACACCAAATCATCTACTTTGTAAAATAAAAGACACACATGCACAACATATAATAATATTATGCAAATATTGCCCATAAAAGATTCTCATCAAAAATGGATACAACTGATTAATAAATAGCAATCAAATATTAATCCATTACACAAAAGCATAACTTTTAGTATAATTTTCTAACAAACTCCCACTAAGACTCAAAACCATACTGCCATGCATCTCACTCCCATTCCCTCTATGTGACTGTCAAAAGTCTTAGCCGGTAAGCTCTTCGTAAAAGGATCAGCTAGGTTGTTCGCCGATGCAATCTTGGTCACAACAACATCACCTCTCTGTACGATCTCTCGAATCAGATGATACTTACGCTCAATGTGTTTGCCTTTCTTGTGAGTCCTTGGCTCCTTCGAATTAGCAACTGCACCGCTATTGTCACAATAGAGTGTAATGGCTGATTGCACTGAAGGGACCACTTCCAGATCCAACAAAAAGTTTCTAAGCCAAACAGCCTCCTTGGCAGCTTCAGAAGCTGCCACATACTCTGCTTCCATGGTAGAATCAGCAATGCAAGATTGTTTGATACTCCTCCAACTTATGGCTCCACCTCCCAAGGTAAACACATATCCAGAGGTAGACTTTCTGGAATCCCTATCTGACATAAAGTCTGAGTCTGTATACCCATGAGGTACCAGACTATCTGACTGGAACACCAACATATGATCTCTAGTCCTTTTTAGATACTTGAGTATATGTTTTACTGCAGTCCAATGTTCTTGCCCTGGATTAGACTGAAATCTGCTAACCATGCCCACGGCAAAACAGATATCAGGTCTAGTACACAACATAGCATACATAAGGCTTCCTACTGCCGAGGCATAAGGAACTGCCTTCATTTTCTCCATCTCCTCAGGTGTTTTAGGACACTGATCCTTGGATAGGTTGATTCCATGTCTAAAAGGGAGGAACCCTTTCTTGGAATCTTGCATGCTAAAACGGGCAAGAATTGCATCGATATAAGTAGCTTGTGATAAACCCAACATCCTATTCTTGCGATCTCGTATAAGCTTAATCCCTAGGATGTGACCGGCTTCTCCCAAGTCCTTCATTTCGAATTGGCCTGATAACCACAGTTTCACTGAAGATAACACTCCCACATCGTTTCCGATGAGCAGGATATCATCGACATATAGAACTAGAAACACCACAACTTTTCCGTTGCGCTTCTTGTACACACATGACTCATCCGGACATTGATCAAAACCAAAAGACTTGATTGCTTGATCAAAACGGATGTTCCAAGATCTAGATGCCTGCTTAAGCCCATAAATGGACTTTTTGAGCTTGCACAACATGTGCTCATGACCTTTTGCTATGAATCCATCTGGTTGCACCATATAGATACACTCATCCAGATTTCCATTAAGAAACGCAGTCTTGACATCCATTTGCCAAATCTCGTAATCGAGATGAGCCGCAATGGATAAGAGAATCCGGATGGACTTAAGCATGGCTACTGGCGAAAAAGTTTCATCATAGTCGATCCCTTCTTTCTGAGTATACCCTTTCGCAACAAGCCTAGCTTTGAAGGTATGCACCTTCCCGTCCGCCCCTCTCTTCTTCTTGTAGATCCACTTGCATCCAATGGGTTTAATCCCTTCAGGTGGTTCTACAAGATCCCAGACTTGATTAGAGTACATAGACTCCATCTCCGATTTCATAGCTTTTTGCCAAAGTTTCACATCTTTATCTTGAAGTGCCTCATTGTAGTTACAGGGTTCGGCATGTTGATCATCAGGGATCATTTCAAAAAACTCTCCCAACAACGTATACCGACTGGGTGGAACAATAACCCTCCCACTATGACGAGGTACCAGTGTGTCAATAGGTGCCTCTACAGATATCTCTTGTGGCGTTTCCTCCTGCACTATTGGTGGTAAAGAAGTATGTGCCGGTCTCTCTCCTCTCAATTCCTCTAGAACAATTTTACTTCTGGGCTTGTGGTCTATCACATAGTCCTCTTCTAAGAACCGGGCATTAGTGCTAACAATGACCTTCTTATCCGTAGGACTATAGAACAGTCCACCTCTCGTTCCTCTAGGGTACCCTACAAACAAGCAAACTTCTGTCCTTGATTCCAATTTATCTGCGTTCCCATTCAGCACATGTGCTGGACTACCCCAAACCCGAACATGCTGCAGACTAGGTTTGCGCCCAGTCCATAGTTCTGTGGGTGTAGATGGTACTGACTTAGATGGTACCAAGTTAAGAATATACGCTGCTGTTTCTAGTGCATGTCCCCAAAACGAAATTGGTAAATCTGAATAACTCATCATTGATCTTACCATATCCATAAGAGTCCTATTCCTCCTCTCTGCTACACCATTTTGTTGTGGCATACCTGGAGCTGACAACTGGGATGTAATCCCTTCAGCTAACAAGTAGTCTCTAAACTCTCCCAAGAGGTATTCACCACCACGATCAGATCGCAATGTCTTGAGACATTTACCCAAACGTTTTTTCCGTTTCCGCCCGATACTCCCTGAATTTCTCAAAGCATTCGGACTTACGGCGCATCAAGTAAATGTATCCATACCTTGAGTAATCATCAATAAAAGTGACAAAGTACTCAAAACCACCTCTAGCTTGGATATTCATAGGTCCACACAAATCAGAGTGAACCAATTCCAACGGCTCTTTGGCTCTATATCCTTTTGCTGAAAAAGGTCTTTTTGTCATCTTACCTTCCAAACAGGATTCACAGACTGGAAGTTCCTCAACTTCTAATGAACCTAAAGGTCCATCTCTAACCAGTCTAGAAATCCTATTCAGATTAATATGACCAAGACGTAAGTGCCAAAGATACGTTTGGTTCAATTTGGAAGGCTCTTTTCTCTTACATGGTAAATTATTAGTGTTATTCAATTCATGCAGTTGCACTGTAGGAAATATAGGATTAATAATGTAGAGATCATCCACCAATGAACCAGAACAGATAAAACGTTTATTTAACTTAATAACTATAGAGTCACTAAAATAAACCAAATATCCATCCTTTATTAACTTAGAAACTGAAACCAAGTTTCTTCTAATAGTAGGAACATAAAGACAATCTCTCAAAATTAAAATCCTATTACTATTAAAATTTAAAAACACATTTCCTACTGCAACTGCTGCCACTCTCGTAGCATTTCCCATATGTAGATAAATCTCCCCATCACTAAGTCTTCTGGTTTCCTGGAACCCCTGCAATGAATTGCAAACATGATTAGTGGCTCCTGTATCTACACACCAGGTACTGGTAGATAACACCGCTAAACATGATTCAACAACTAGTGAAAAAGATTTACCTTGTTTGTTCACTTTATTGAGAAAAATCGGACATTCCTTCTTCCAGTGTCCTTTCTGCTTGCAGTGAAAACACTTACCCGCAGGCTTTTTCACTCCACCTTTAGGCGCATGAACTGCCTCCACAACCTTTTTCTGAGATTTGTTCTGCTTCTTCTGGCCTTTCGGCTTAGAAGTAGAAGCCTTCTCTGCCACTAACACTGATGGTGGTTTCTTCACAACCAAAAGACCCTCAGCTGCTTGGAGTTCCTTAAGAAGTTCCGCCAAAGATAAATGCATTTTGTTCATAGAATAAGTCAGGCGAAACTGCTTAAAACTCTCAGACTGCAATGAGTTAAGAACGAAATCGATCTGGGTTTCCCCATCAATTTCAGCTCCAAGGATCTCTAGTTCATTAAGAAGAGCTATCATCTTTAGAACATGATCCCTAATTGGGGTCCCTTCAACATGGGTGATGCTCACCAATTCTTTCATAGCAACTAGCCTTGCTGCCCGATTCTGATCCCCAAACATTTCTTTGAGGTTCAGCATCATATCGGAAGCAGTTTCCATAGCTTGATGCTGATGTTGCAATATATTTGACATAGAAGCCAAAATATAACACCGCGCCATCTCATCAGCCTTAACCCAATCTTTATAAGGCTTTGCTTCCTGTTCTGTGGCATTCTCTTCAGGTCTAGGAGGGCAGGCCGTAGATAGCACATATTTGTGGCCCTCAGCAGTTAACACAATATTCAAGTTTCTTTTCCAGTCAACATAGTTTGGTCCAGTAAGTTTATTTTCTTTGAGAATAATTGCAAGTGGATTGAAAGAGCCCATTTTTGAATCTGAGAATCAAATAACATAACAATCAATTATGAAGGGCAATAAAAATTTTGAATTTCATTTTAATATTGGTTCCCTCTACCACATGTTAAAAGAAAAACATTGGCAACCCTACACACCGTAAAAAGCATGCTTCGATGGGAAGTCTCTACTCCTTATCATTTGTATAGATAGGCACAACCTTTTAATTTTACTATCTAGACACTATACCGTGCCAAGTAAAATTAAATAGCCAATATAGCTTCGGTCCTATAAATAATAATAGTGACTCAGATGGTGAGGATACTATTATTTACAGCTAAGTGTATACCATTACCTAGCCCCATGACCCATTGTTCCGTTATGAATTACCTCAGATGGTGAAGTAATTCACACAACAATTATCATAGACATATCCTTTAAGGAAGTTTGTACCGATGAGGCCATAATTAATTTTGCCCGATGGGGGGGAAGGTTCTAAAACCATCACATAAAATTAATTACATCATCTACATACTAGTAATGGAGACCGTGGGATTTATAAAAAATAAACTCCCTCTCCCACTTAGTTATTTAAAAAAAATTTGTGAGGGTTATCAAAATTTTCGAGTTTGCAAAACCGTGATCTAGGTCAAAGCCAATTATCACCATGTTGTCCCAATATGGTAAACTATCACATATGCAAACATTATGGAAACACAAATAGTAAGGAACCACAAGATAAAGAATCCAGCTATTATGGTCAAAGATGCAATCCTTGAGTAACAAGGAATCCTTCCAAACTTGAAATCCTTAAGCAATAAGGAGTCCTTCCAAACTTGAAATCCTTAAGCAATCCTTCAACTATTCTTGTGTAGAAGGTTTAGATACTTTGAATCAATCAAGGAAACCAAAATCCAACCGTGCTTAAGCAAGAAAATTCGGATTTCACATATTCCCGCGTAAACTGCACAGCCTTCAGTATTTTGACCATATCTTCCTCATCCGACCTCCAAATGAAGTGATTCAACTTGGGTTGGATTCAAAATTCAATCATCTACAACTTTCGTGAAGAACAGATTTTCTAATTCCAACATTTACTGGATCGAAACAGCCCTGCAATCAGACCCTACGAATCTGGAAAAAATCTGTTTCAAGCCAAACAACTTGTATCTTTTGTATCTACCATCTTCGATCTCCGAATAACCGTCGAATACTATTACAATCGAAGAAACATACAAATATTGATCTTATGCCTCCATTGGAGTTCACATGCTACGTTAATTATTACAACCACGAAAAATAATCGTGGCACCCAATAAATAACACATGCTATGTTAATTATTACAACCACGAAAAATAATCGTGGTACCCAATAAATAACAATAACCACGAAATAAATTATCGTGGGATCCAATCACATAAAATCAACAAAAATCATATGACCATAATAGCTGGGTAAGAACGCTGCAAAACAGGGTTAGCACAGTTCTACGTTCTACCCTCTATAACCGATGGACAACATGGCCTGTTTAATCCATACGCGTGATTACAGCTGGCTCTGATACCACTGTTGGGAAACCGAATCCCCAAGACCCAGTAATAACGCGTACAGATTAGACAACAAAAAATAAAAAACCCTACAAGGCGGAATTAGGGTTTTACCACAACTCCCTGCGACACGAACGCTGGTTGAACTTGTTATAGCACGCCTTGCTATAAACCACGAATATTGCTCGATCGTACCTTACGATCTTCTATCGTATTCCCTGCACGTCTAGAACACGAACTGAGTGTGGACTCTTTCGCGATCTGTTTGCTCTCTCTTAGTCTGCCTCTATTTCGTGAATAATAGATCAACGTTCATCTGACCTAGAGAGCATAACGTATATATATAGGGCTACGATAGGGACCTAAGGAGTAATAAGTCTGGGCTCCCAGTGTAAATAAGAAAACCTAATCCCACCAGGATTCTACTTCTTATTTCACTAATTATAATTCACCCCACTACAGAATTATAATTGCACTCCCGTCCTTATCTCAATTATATTACGAGCTCCATGATATTAAATACTTATTAATCTCCCCACGTTAAGATTACAGATACCCGTTGATTAAAATAAATTACTAACAGTAACATGATTTGGAATGCAATGCAAGATCTTAGATATATCGATAGTCTCTTTCAGTCGATTACGGTAGGTCCTGATCCTCCTGAATTTTTGATGAACAAGGCATTGACCGTAATTCTTGTGGCAAAGTTCGGCCTTGCAATACCATTAAGTTGTGCATGTAGCTTCCTTCAAATGCGAAATATCTTGATTTGTAGATTTTGAGGGGAAAAAAGGACTGTACTGTCAATAATGTGTAAGCAATATTTTTTTCTCTCACGTACCTAATTAATAAGTTTAGTGTACCATTTGGTGAATTTCTGCTGATTTATACAGCAGTCGCTATAAAACATGGAATAACGAGGCGAATTCTTTACTTGCAGGAATGGAATTAAGCAGAGGAAGAATTCATGGCAAGATGGTGTGTTAGGGACTAATTGCCCAATTCCTCCCAACTCGAATTTCACTTACAAGTTTCAAACCAAAGATCAGATTGGAACGTACACATACTTTCCCTCTACTCTAATGCACAAAGCAGCCGGAGCGTTTGGAGGGCTAAATGTCTATGCAAGATCTGTGATCGCCGTACCATACCCTACGCCTGCTGAGGACTTCACTTTACTTATTGGTGATTGGTTCAAGACCAGCCACAAGGTGAGCAATACGATGCATAACGATTATGCACCTATGTATGTACTTGTTTTTGTACTTCTGCGATCGAACTATCAATATAGACCCGTAAGGTGTGTGAATTGTTGTGCAAAAATTTCATCTTTCTTGGTCGACAAAAATAAACGATTTTGTACAAATCTGAAGCTCTTGAAAAATGGCATTGCCAGGGTGCATTTGCTTAAATCGCTAGGACTAGTGTTTGATGATCTTATCAACTGCAGTTTCACAAACCAAGTCTACATTTTTCTGTTCTTGTTTCTTTTCCATTAGTTTTATTTCATCATTTAAAACCGCAATTTACTTATAGAGATGGTTCTTTTTCTTGCAATTGGAATTTATGCTCTCTTTGATGGTAAACATTTTTTTCATTCGTCAATTTCATCAATAAAGCAGTGAAATTATTATGCGAATGGTCTCTCCATATTGCTAATGTGCTGTAATTAATTTGAAAGGCTACCCAAAAAACAGTCCATTGATGGAACGCACATTTCTGTCATGCTCTATAGTTTTCCATCATCGACACGATCGTTTTAAGATAACATGGCCTTCCGTCTTCAGGCATTGCAGCAATATTTGGATTCAGGGAAAGCTCTTCCTTTTCCTGATGGCGTCCTCATAAACTCACAGACTCAACCTACCTTCACCGGTGATCTAGGTCATTCTCTTACGCCTTTTCACCTTTTGAAGGACAACTGTAAATCCTGTCCGTAATGGGTTTGTTCACAATGTTTCCTTTCTTCTGCATTTTCAGGGAAAACCTACATGTTCAGGATTTCAAATATCGGCCTGTCTACATCCTTCAACTTTCGGATTCAAGGCCATACGATGAAGCTAGTTGAGGTTGAAGGATCTCATGTGGTTCAGAACACGTATGAGTCTTTAGACGTGCACGTTGGCCAATCGTTGTCTGTCCTAGTTACCTTGGATCAAGCTGCAAAGGATTACTACATTGTTGCATCTACACGCTTTACAAAGACTGTTCTCACAGCTACGGCAGTGTTACACTACAGTAACTCTCATACCCCTGCTTCTGGACCTGTGCCGACTGGCCCAACATACCAAAAACACTGGTCTATGAAACAAGCAAGAACCCTCAGGTATACAAAACAAGAAAAACTGCAGTCAGCAAATGTAGCCTTCAAGAGCCAAAAAGAAATGGGAAAAATTGTAGCCTTTGAGTCACTGACTCACTGGATAGCACAATTGTTAAGGACTATACTATCTAACTTTGGTAGCTAGGTTTCAAAAAAAAACTACTATCTGATTTCTTCCTTCTTTGTGTTACTTGAAGGTGGAACTTGACAGCAAACGCAGCCAGGCCGAACCCTCAAGGATCATTCCATTATGGAAAAATAACTACAACAAGGACATTCGTGTTTGCCAACTCAGCACCTCTAATACTTGGGAAGCAACGATATGCCATTAACAGGGTCTCCTACATCAATTCCGATACTCCTCCGAAGCTTGCTGATTACTTTAACATCCCCGGAGTCTTTAATATGGCTTCTATCCAAAGCCTTCCGTCTGAAGGCCCTGCGTTCCTCTCCACATCTGTTGTGCCTGTCTCGCTTCATGATTTCATTGAAGTAGTTTTCCAAAACAACGAAAAATCCCTGCAATCTTGGCATCTTGATGGCTATGATTATTGGGTTGTTGGGTAAGTTATGAATCTTTTTGCTTTTAAGGCTGTAAACAAACCAAAGCCTACTCAGCTTGCTTGCTAGCTACCGTATTTAATTATCCTTCATTCCTTTAGTGAACCATTTTGTTGATGATGATTTTGCCTTTGGAACAAACAGTTACGGATTCGGACAGTGGACAAATGCCAGTAGAAAGGCATACAATCTAGACGATGCACTTACAAGACACACTGTGCAGGTAACCTTAATAACGGTTGAAATGATGCAATTTTACCACAATACTGTGCCTTAGCAGAACTCTGTACTTATCTTTTTTTTTTGATCGGCAAACTCTGTACTTATCTTCCGAATTTACCACTCATATCACATTGTAATATCCACCTGATTTTTCCTCTCATTCTTGCATTTTTCTGCAGGTGTATCCTAACTCCTGGACAGCTATATTAGTGTCCTTGGACAACCAAGGCATGTGGAATGTGAGGTCTGCAATATGGAACCGGCACTATCTCGGGCAGCAATTCTATCTGAGAGTATACGACCCAATCCGGAGCCTTGCTAACGAATACGACATTCCTCGAAATGCTCTTCTCTGTGGCAAAGCCGTTGGACAGCACCCTTGATATGGTATATTTTTCATCATTTCTGCTCTTTAATCATGAGAGTTTGACTACAGTGGAAGACTGGATACGCGCGGTTGGGAAGAGGGCACTGGGAGGAAGCATTTTCAATGTTTGGGCTTCTTTCTTTTTGTCTTTTTACTGATTGATAATTATCTGATTAGCTCCATTTACTATCACTTATGTTGTGAAAAGTTTGTGGCCTGTGGGTTGCAGGATTTTGTCTGAGAATTCCTTAGACTTCTATAGCTGAAGTGTAAACTGGTTATAATAATTGTGTACCATATATTATAAAACTGCCGTGTCTAAGTGCTTGTTTTTTTTTTTTTTGACAAACGAGGAATATTGTACCTTTGCTTGTAGACATGTTCAATTTCACTAACGCTGTTGGGGTCAACCTCCGAATAGCTTTCTTGTTTTCTTGGTGAAAAATGGGTTTCTCAAACGCCTTTGATTTTCAATCGTAGACTTAATCCTTGCACTCTGTTGGATTGTGCTCCTTCCAAAAAAAAAAAGCTCTTTGTTTGTGCTTCTCGAATACAATATGGGAAGATCTGCTCCCAGAACTGCGACTTGTTGACTCAGTTCGAGACTAAAAGAGGGCAAACTCTCCTTACCTCGACCTCCCTCAGGTGGTAGGTATCATTTTACCGAATGTAACTTTGTTTATCCCCAATTTTGGTGAATGAAACTTAGACCACTTTTGGTTTAAAATGCATTAGTATAAGTTAGCATAAACAATATAAATATAATTAAATACATTATTTTTATCCAAGTATATTATTTGATAATAAAATGATTCTCAAAAATTTATTTAAACAATCAAGGAACAACAAAAAGGGATACCATTAAATATTTAATAGAAAATTTACTTTTTTACTAAATGAGTAAAAAGTAAAACAAGGTTTAAAATTTTATTTTAAGAATCTATGCAGTGATATAATGCCTTAGGAAAATCAGATAACCAAAATTTAGCCCTAGAACTACATTATTACTTTTAAATATTAGAATTCACAAAATAGAACATAAGCCCCTTAAGTTCAACTAATACTACCAAAAACCCTAAGGCTTGCGAAATAACTAATTAAACCTTCAAGTTTAATAAAATTTACAATGAGCTTACTTGTTCGATAAAATTTATAAGAAACCAAAAGGCACTAGCCCAATAGAAACCCTTTATGTGTTTAATTACTTGCATATATCAATTGTGATATGTATTTGTTCTCCTTGAAATGTATCATGTTATGAGTTAAGTTGTTATTGGATGTATCATTTAGTACTTGTTAGAATGAACTTATGTTCATGGGGTGGTATGCGAGTAGAAATCACCTAGATGTGTGTAAGAAACGGATAAATTGAAAAGTTGTTCAGTTCCGGATTGGATTGCCTACAGGCGGATTATGGGTTACCCATGGGTCCGATTTAATTTGGGTTACGGCGGTTGCCTAATGGGCCTGATGTTAAAAAAAGGTTACCTAACGGGCTCAATACTAAGATTAGTTATCAGTGGGGCCCAGTGTCGATTTTGGGGTGAACCCTAGTCATTCATGGCATAGTAAGCTTTAAGTGGAAAATGAACCGACAAGTGGTATCAGAGCAAAGGTCACGAGTTTGACTTCCCTGGATGACATGCTACTTACGGGCAAGGAGTGGGGGGTATTGTTGGTCACAGGCCAACATCTTGCCCACGCGGGTTGAACTATGGTTCTTGGGGCCTGTTATGTTTCATATGAGGAAATAAAGTTGCGCCTTTACCATTATCTGCAGATTTTGGTAAGATGGTAAGTGCTTAATCTTAACAGGATCCATGCTCGTTAAATAACTTAGTTGTATTCATGTGGGGCTCTGGTGCAAGACAAACAAGAAGAGTAACCCCATGAGACAAGTCATGACTAGAGGTTGGGGAGAAAAGGATCTTGTGGAGAAGATGCTATAGATAATAGATTACACTTAAAGTTAATGGATAGTAAAAAACGAATGATGTGAGTACTTTCCTATTGATATCAATTGTATATTGATTTATTGTTTCGTTGTAAAGTAAGAATTAGTCGGATAAAGACTTGTCCGTTGAGTTGCAATTCTCATGGTGCTACCGTTGCCCTTGCATTTCACGCCAGGTATCAAAGGAGAAGGCAAAGGATAGTACCTGGAGCCGGAGGATCCATATCCAACTGAAGATCCGTCCACCCAGGAAGGAGAGTTTGTAGAGCTGTGTGTGAACTATTAATAGAGGCTCTGTTTAACTTTAAGTACTATAATTTAATTCCAGAAAAATGTTTTATCACATTCGTCAAAACTCTACTTTATTCGTCAATGTCTACTATATTAACCAATTCATTTTTAGCCATTGTATTAATGCTCAACCATTACTATAGCGTTAATACAATTGGCCAATTAATGACTCTAGCTACTATAGTCAATCATTACTAATTGTTACAATATCACGTATATCACGTTAATCGATTGCAGAAATTATTTCAAATAAATAATTTAAATATAATTAGGAGATTATTAAAATAATATGGTTTATATTTATTATTTTTTAAAATTTGTTATAAGAAACATATATACACAATGTAAAATTTTAATGGAATATATTAACAACATTAATTTTAAGTAATTCAAAACAATAAATGAATAAATGTTTTCTCAATAATATTTGTAAAATACTTTTTAATTAAAAATATATTAATAAAATATATTAACAACATGAATCTAAAATCAAGGTAAATATTATTAAATTAAATTTATATTTTCACCCAATATTTGATAATATATTACACAAATGATTAGGAAAATGAAAAAAAGTAGGGTGAATATGACAAAAAGTGGTGAACTTATAAATTTTCAATGATTAAAAAAATTCTTGCAAAAAGGTACATATTTCCGCCAAAAAATTTATTTTTCCCCAAAAACCTGCTACCTAGAGAACAAGTTAGAGAGAGAAAGGGCAAAAACATTGAAGTGTAGTCTTTTGTTGTAGTAAATATACAATATTTTGTGGTAAGCGTCAATATAAATTATGGTAAATAGAGCTAGTGTTCATGGTAAATATAATAACGTTTTTTTCTTAAAAAAAGGGAAAACCACCATACTTTTTAGAGGTAATTTTGATCCAATGGCTCAGATTCATCCAAAACCTGATCTAAAGGCCCATATTAAATGGGAGCATCATGCTCCAATAAGACATTTGGGCATCGATCATAGAAAAATAGACTTGCATGGTTTTGTTTTTTTCCCAGAAGCAGACCATGAGTTTCACACGTTCTTTAATTTTTTCCCCAGTTGTGTACGTGGTCAAGAAATCCAGTGTCCAAAATGGAAAAGTGTAAGGTCAAGATGGTGTAGACATGATGATTGGTAGGTTCTGTTGAGGATCCAAAAAACAGTGTGAAAATTCGCAAACCACACAAAATCCTCTTTTCACGCATTTTACTCAAAACGCGTAAATTCATTCTTATAAATGCTTGTTGATCGATTACAACTATTATTACAAGATGAAAATATGTGTCAAGAGAGGGGAAAGCACTTTGTTCTAGTTCACGGGGCTTGCCACGGAGCATGGTGCTGGTACAAGCTCAAACCGCTGCTCCAGGCAGCTGGCCACCGCGTCACTGCCTTGGACCTCGGTGGTTGTGGGGTCCACCCTAGCAGGCTCGATGAGATCGTCTCTTTATCTGACTATTTGCAACCCTTAATGGATTTTATGGCCTCTCTGGTTGGTGATGATGATAAGGATCGGGTGGTTTTAGTTGGCCATAGCTTTGGTGGCCTTGGTGTTTCTCTAGCAATGGAAAGGTTCCCTGAGAAGATCTCAGTTGCAGTTTTCATCACAGCTTCAATGCCCAACTACAAACACCCTCCAGCAACTCTCATACAAGAAGTACGTAATATTCCAAATTCTTGGTTAATTAACCCGAAAATTATTAAATTTCTCCATGTTATATGAACAGGATAATATTGTGCCATCTTCAAAAAAACAAAATATATGTGCATATGAACAGGATAATCAACCAAAAAACTCGTCAGTCTATTCATAATAGTCAGTTTCTTAAATCGAAATCAAATTATCAAAAGTTTGAGAATTAATTCCTTTGTATACTTCCGCTATCAATGAGTATTTCTTGATACCGTCACGAGTAGTATTAATCACTTCTTTCCTCTATCGTTATGACTTTTCTGATATCCATGATTCACATGTCTCATAATTTATGCAAGTAGTTTCATTTTGGGAAATGATATTGGCACTCCAAAAATTGATGCAGGCACTCCAAAAAACAAAGGAAAATGACTTTGAATTACACTGATTTTGGAGTGCCTGCATCAATTTTTGGAGTGCCAATATCATTTCCCTTCATTTTTTGTTATAAGTCTACACATGTACAAACCCAATAGAAATATTACCTCTGAAATTTTCTTTATGACATGAAATTTGTATGCAAGTACAAGAAATAATATTGGCACTAATAAGCCAGCAACACATGAATTGTCAGAGGTTGAACCCAAGTCGCATTGGTTTTTTTTTTAGCAGTGAATTTAAATTTCATGCAGCCCTTTTCTTTTCTCTTCCATTTGGACTAGTGATAATTGATTACTGTTTTTTTTTTTTTTTGGAACTAATTATTGCTGGCTTTTGTTTTGGTTAAAGTTCCTTAAGAGAACATCATTGCAGTCAGTTATGGATTGCCAATTTGCATTCGATCAAGGCCCTGCAAATCCGCCAACTTCAGTTATTTTCGGTCCAGAGTACACTGAAACAATTGTCTATCGACACTGTCAACCGAAGGTGAGTACTTATATGGTTGAGATAGGGAAAAAATATAATGTCAAAACTAAATTTGTTAATACCAAAATTTTAGTGCAGTACTTCTTTCTTTTTTTGAACAACGAATGAAATTTTATTAATCTTTGAAAATTATTACAAAGGCTAAGGGGAGTAAGGAGAAAGGTGACAAGTGCCTATCAAAAACTCAAACCTTGATCGGCAAGATGCCAACCAATAATAAAACCCAGAGGGCCAAAGCCTATCACCTAGAAGCCACAAGCCCAAATAAAACAATAAAGATCAATAGGACATTATTAGGTGGCATCACAAACACCTGAAAAGACCTAAAAGCCCAAATAAAAAGACAAACCCATGCGTAAAGCCCAAAGTCACCCAAAAACCACGCAATACTGATCCTATACCATACACATGATACAAGTTGTTTATGCACTGAAATTTTGACATTAACTGAAACGGTTTTGTTACTATCAGTGCCCGTTTGATACGATTAATTTATAAAATTTTCTTTATATTAAACCAAACGCTCCTGCCATAAGGGACAATTAAAGGATAAATTCCAAAAGACTCTCACCTTGATCTCAGAAATATAACGCGCAATAGATGTAGGAAATTAATTAATTTTTGTAAAGTTTTCTTAACTTGAATTAGTCTAGAAGACTAGTTGAGTTCCAATATTAACTGCAACATATTTGCTTGTGAAGAGATTCCAAGAGAACTACACATATAGACGAGGTTTCTCTCTTGTTCAGTATTCACGACGTCATCCTCAACCCCAAATTCCGTCACGATTTTATTTGGATAATTCGACCTGTTTAGTTTTTATTTCCATGTTTAGATGCTAGCTCGACGGTAACAGCTTGATCCAATGACAATGATCACGTACAAGATCTCATCAATATGCACACAAGGGCTTATAAAATGAACAAATTTTATTACCAAAATGAATACTCCGTATGTTGCAAGATCCGCGTACCCAAAATGAATATGTTGGGAGATCCGCGTACTTGAACAACAAGTTGTAGTTCGAATCAAAGTTATGAATACCGTACCGGTTAGAGTACCGGTTTTCTTACTGGTACAGTACCGGTGAGATACTGGATACCATTTCGGATTCATCGCTATTAGTGTTATTTTCCTACCTAAAAGAATTTATAGTATAATATACACTTTTTAAAACAAAAAAAAATTCCGATATTTGTCCGGTACCGCCCGGTATTGTCCGGTACTTGAATAAAAAATAAATTTAAAAGTAGTCCGGTACTATCCGGTATTGGCCGGTATCTCCGGTACCTTCCGGGATTGGCCGGTACTGACCGGTATTTTAGCCGGAACAGAATTATAAGTGTAGGGTACCGAATTCTGTAAAAAATGGTACATACCAACCGGTACGAAACGGTATTGATAACATTGGTTCGAATAAAAAGAAACAAGTTGCATGTAGTATGTAGTAGAGGGTAAAAAAACCTACAAATAATACGTTACCTCTCCGTGACAGAGTAGGCTTTATCCCATAAACACTACTATAACTAAATTAAATTGAGCTGTTACTGTTTTGTGAAATCGATCTTAATCTTGCACCATGAAATATTTCTCAAGCTTGGTCTTTTTAAAATTTGATACTCAACCGAAGAAGACTTTTGGTTCAACCACAGTGTGTCTCTCTATCTTGTTAGGCTTCATAATTTTGTATTGTTAACAATCTAGCACATTTTAGGAGCCATTGGAAAGCTATTACTCCCTCTACCTCTTTTTAAGTGTCCACTTCGGTTATTTTCAATGGCTTATATCTCTCGACGTATATTATGTTTTTAGATTATTTTCTTATACTCCTATATAGAATAATTGAGAGATATAAACAATTAAAAATAACACACAAAACAGTAGTGAAACTAAGAGACCGCAAGTCCGTATGTATTTCTGAACAAGTTGGAGGCAGCAAAGAATTCAAAAATAATACATGCACATGGCGTATAACGTTAAATCTCAGTGCCATAAAAAATTGCTATTAACTCTCGATTTCAGTTCGTGATTCATAATTTCAAAAACGTTACTGCAGAAAAAACATTACTACAGCATCAAGGCATAGTATGTTCGGTAGTTAATTTTTGGGTTGCTTGATGCAGGACGTGGAATTAGCCAAGATGTTATTAAAGCCCAATGGGCTATTTGTAAAAGATTTGGCCCAGGAGTCCATATTAACCGAAGCCAGATATGGGTCGGTAAGTCGGGTTTTTGTAGTGTGCGAGGAAGATGGAGTGATGAGAGAAGAATTTCAGCACTGGTTGATTGAGAATAGCCCACCTAAAAAAGTCGAGTCGATGGCAAAAGCTGGGCACATGGTCATGCTTTCTAAACCCAAAGAGCTTGCTTTGTGTTTGCAGAATATTGTTGACCAGCGTCATTGAGCAGGTTGTTTAATTGTTGGATATTGTCTGTTACCTGGATCGTAACTTTACGCAATTTCAATTTACAAAAAAAAAAAACGATCTTGTTTCTAGAAGCAGGTAGCTGCGGGAATTGTCGTGAGGTAAATTGTCGCACAAGATCGATGGAGGTTATTGAAATTTGTGGCTTCAATAATATTTTAATGGAGGTTTATGTCATACCCTAATTGTTGACGTTGGGTACAAAGAAGATAACTCTGCCTTGATTGCCATGCATGCCTAAATCAATTCTGATTGTCCCCAGCCTTCCCCTATAAATACATGTATATCATGTAAATGAAGAGCAGAGAGCAAAGAAAGGCTCCTCCACTGGTGGGGAGGTGAATGAGCCGAGAGCTCCTCCTCCTGAAAGGCTCTGAGTTGCGTGTGGTAGGAAAGAGTGAGAGCGATACATTGAGAGACTGAGTGAGAACGATACTCCCATGTAAAATCTTGTGTCTCATATGGTGAAAACTCTTCGCCCTTCCGTGAATGTACCCGATTTTGGAAGACTAAGTAAATTCCATGCGTTTTGCATGTGATTGTGTCTGCCCTTGAGTTTATAGGCATATTAGGGGCACTAGAGTGACTACAGGCACTACATTCTGTCACGCTTTGGATAAACGAATCATTCCCTACCGATTTATCATCTGCTTGACTGTGCTCGGCGGTTCTCATGTTAGTTCTGCGAGCCCCACATTGGGGTCAACAGGATAGCCAGTTTAGGTTATAAGCTTAAGGTTACTGATTAAACAAAAATCTCTTTTAATTTTGGTAAAAGGAAGAAAATATAAGTGGTCAAATGAGACAAGAAATTACGGCAAATTAGTTTTAGTACTTGATAAGGAAAGACTGTGTAAACAAAGGCAATATTCTTTCTACAAGGAGAGCCAGAAAAATTGTGATAATTTTCCGGCTTTATTAAAGCACGAAATTGAAAGCACAGTCTTCTCACGACAAATTCAACGGGATAGCATAAAGAGGCTTTTCCTTTTGTAGTGTTATTCCAAACTTCTCCTCCATGTCCAAATCCTTGGGTGCAATTTCCCCGCCAAGCTTCCAATCAAACGAGTTTATAAGCGAACCCAACATCACCGGCACAGTCCGGATCGCCAACGGCAACCCCGGACAAATTCTTCGTCCTGCACCGAACGGAATCAGCTCAAAATCCCGGCCTCGGAAGTCGATTTCGGAGTCCAAGAACCTCTCAGGCATGAATGATGTCGGGTTAGACCAGGTGCTTTGGTCACGGCCAATGGCCCAAACGTTTACCAGAACTTGTGTCCCCTTAGGCACGTTGTAGCCGCAAATTTGAACATCGGTTTCAACTTTACGAGGGATTAGAAATGGGACAGGTGGGTGTATCCTTAAGGTTTCTTTCACAATCGACCGAATGTAAGGGAGACGTGCGATGTCTGATTCCTCGACTAGTTTTCCTTTGCCAATTGTTTGTCCAAGCTCGGCCTTCGCTTTCTTTAAGGTCTCTGGATTGTGTAGTACCTCAGCCATTGCCCACTCCAACGTGCTTGAAGTTGTATCTGTCCCCGCCACGAATAGGTCCTGTAAATTAGCAGTTGTGTTGAAATCCCCGCAATAAATCTAAGAGAGTTTTTACAAAATGTAATACTGTAGGAACATTTCTACGTAATTCCTCAACTGTTGGTGGCCCTCCGGCCTCGCCAATCTAGGAGAATTTATAGAAGTTTAACTGTCCCTGACATGGTTATTCAAAAGTACTACTGCCATGTCGTCTTTGGCATTCCACTTTGTGTGTTGATCATGTGATAATACAAAATAGAAAGTAAAATGCCATTGACTAAAAAACAGAGTGTCAAAATCACTGTCCTTTTGTGTTTCAGTTCTTTTTATGTTTAGGACGTTCGGAATGTGTTTTAAATTTCTTGTTCCTAATATAATATAGAAAAATACTACCCTTACTCTGACGCATTAAATAGTGACTAGTTATTCAGTAATCCCGGAAAACCACATGCCAAATTACTCAAGAACCATACATTTATACGGGTCCATATATTAAAAAATTTAGAGCTAACTTTTCAAGAGCGAGAGTGTGGATAACAAACCAAACACAAACGCTCGATGTGCGTCCTGTCAATCTCATCTGGGTTCTCTTCACTGATATTCAAAAGAATATCAATAACATCATTGTTCCCCAAAGTCTTGCGCAATCGCCTCAACTCCACACGCTCATCAATCAACCGGCCAAATAATTGAAGCACCTTCCCGAAATGAGTTGTCATGCGTCGCCTTATACTCTGGGGATCGATCTTGGCCAACTCGGGAAAGTAATCTACTAAATTCGGCTTCCCAGCTTCTACCATGATGTTCCAAACCAAGTCCCTGAACTCTTTAGCTGAATCTTCATTTGGGTTTGCCAAATCCACCGAAAAAATGGTGTTGGATAGCAAATTGAGAGAAGTTCTAAATGCTGCTCGGCCGATGTCCACTGCTTCGCCACCTGATAGAGATTGAGTTTCAGTGATTGTCAAGGCATACACTGTGTAAGAGGAAACATCTAACTTCATATCAAGATAGTCAAGAATAATGCCTTTTTTTTTTTTTTTTTCCCTATTTCCTATTTGGAAAAACAAAACTTTATTAATTCGAAATACAAAGTACAACGAGTTAAATGGCTAAAGGCAAAGCATAAATCCAAGAGTAATCAATGTTTTAGATAGTTGACTATAGGTATCGACTATGGGGCTCTCCACTTTCTTTTTTTTTTATTGATCAGATGGTAGGATGTTAGGGGTTAGCTGTTAATAGTTATAACAGGAGTCGAGAACCTCTTCCACACCATGAGAACTCAAACTAAAGACTTCTTCCTTAAGAGAGAGAGTAAGAAACCAACCACACTAGGTGGTCACTTTTGTTACACCCAGATAAAAAGGAAATCACATGTTATATCGGCCTATCGGAATACCTATCGAAAAGGCCAAAAACTATTAACAAAATTAAGTCTTCTCTACTTAGATTTTGATGTCTAAACAAATTAACAGAGGATATTCAAAAAACAAATTAACAGAGGTAATCATTCAGAATTATGTAAGAGAGTCAAGTGAAGGAGATCAAAGTACGTACCGCAGGAAAGCCCGTGTTTTTTCTTCAATCTTTCCCTATTACTTATACTAATTATAAATACAACTTATTATGCCAAAGATGTCTTTGATAGATGCCTTTATCTGATTACATTACACACACACACACACACACACACACACATATATATATATATATATTCTACATAAAATTCAAGGATAACGTACGTACTATATAGTTTCCTACGGAAAAATCGATTCACAACCAAGCATTTACGGAGTAAATACGGAAACTTATCAAAGGGTTTCCAAAACTAACCTTGGCTGCTTTTCCGGACGTAAGCAATGAGCTCCTCCACCTTCCGCCACCGCAAGTGCTGGTTGGCATCCAACCTACTCCCCGCAAATATATTCGAGTTCAACGCCTTTCGAAGACTCCGCCACCTGTTGGCCACCGGCAACCAGACAACTGAGTACCGGTACTGGTCGTGGGCGTGCAAGGCATTGGGCACTGACCTGCTTGAAAAGGCAAGATCCTGCTTCTGCAAGGCTTCTCTTGCAACGGCGGCAGAGGAAATCACCACCGTCGTTATGTGGCCGAGCTTGAGGGTCATGATCGGGCCATGGGCCTTGGCTAGGTCGGTGAGGGAGTGGTGTGGTTTGGTGCCGAGTTTGAGAAGGTTGCCGAGGATGGGGACAGGGGTTGGCCCTGGCGGAAGTTTGCGGTGGTTGGCCGCTGTTATGAGTGAGAGAATGGCTTGAAGTAGTGTTATGGCTAGCAAGAGGTAGACAAGTATTGTTAAGAAATCCATGGTTTTTGTTTTTTTGGAAGTGATGGGAAATGGGATGGGAGTAGAAGTAGTAACTGATTTTGGAAGAGTTGATGTCTGTCTTGGCTTATAAATTTCGGCTAAAATCATTTTATTAAGTGCGCGTGGGCACGAGAGGTTTGATGTAAAAAAGAAATAAGGGTTAACTACACTAATTGTCCCTGAGGTTTTCAGTAGTTGGAATGAACTTCCCATTATTTTTTGAAATTACACCGGTCTCCCTTCTCGGACTCTACGTTGACGTACAAATGGTTAAAGATTTCATCAAAACTTCTAATGCCAACGTTGATTACTACTACATAGAAATCAAATTTTACCCTTGTCTATGTCAAAATAAATTTTAGTCTTGTCCTGTCCCTGAGACTTCCTTAGGATTTCATCCTAGTCAAAAATGGATATTACTAGAGTTTATCATGAATCATGGGATACAAATCTGTACTATATATGTAACAACCAGCTCCAGCTGATCTGCTTAATTCTTAGCTTATTCACGTGGTTCAAAAAGTTAACTTTAAGTTAATAGTAGCTAGTTGGCTTTATTTATATATTGAATTCTCTTTCAATACTTTTTCGATGTGAGATCCTACAATATATAATGACACTCCCTAACTGATCTGTTTAAGTCTTACCCTAACTACATGACTCAAAAGGTTAACCTCAGATTAATAGTAGCTTGTTAGCCTTTACTTATATATTGAATTCTCTTTCAATATTTTCCCGATGTGGGATCTTACAATATCATGTTTGTCTTCAAACTTCTTCAGTATATGAACAAACAACATCGATGAGAGCACCAAATTTCTTCAAAGGAGAGAGAGGCCTCCATTTTTTTCGAGATCCGAAGAGAGAGACATGGGGTCTCTATAAGCGTACAGAGAGGGGGTTCGCAAAGGGTTGTGGGGTTATACTACTGAAAGCGCTTTTAAGTCTTTTGATTACCTCCGTTAATGACATCCACCCTATTCACTTTACATGAAAGTAAAGGGGTGTAAGTGGCTAAAATGGAATATAGGGGGTGTCTTAGCAAATTGGGCAAAGTGCAGGGGTGTAAATGCAAATTTCTCGTGTAATTGGCTTTTAACTTTCGAGACTATTTGACAGAGGGGCCGGCTATTCGCAGCCACGTTTTTACTCCTGTACCCCATTACTTCACATAGTCCCATTTCCAAAATTTTAAAAAAGAAAATTTTCTCCATGTACCCCATTAAATGTACCTGATTTTCTCATTATACCCTTCTCTCTAAAAAATTACACTTTCGGTAAATTGCTGTTGAAAACAAAATTATATTTCGGTAAGGTCATGTCGACAATATGCTGAATCTTCGGTAACCAACTGCCGAATTATGTATACGAAAATCATACATATAATTTCACCAAGTACCTATTGAAAATAAGATTATATTTCGGTAACAGCACGTCAAAAATATGTTCAAATTTCAGTAAACAACTGCCGAAACAGTGATATATATATATATATATATATATATATATATATTTCGGTAACTAGTTGTTAAAAAATACTTATATTTCGGTAACTGCACGTTGAAAATATGTTCAAATTTTGGTAAACAACAGTCGAACTATCTATATAAGGGAAAATCGTAAATACATTTCGGTAAATTGTTGTTGAAAACAAAATTATATTTCGGTATTTGGATGTTGAAAATGTATATCAATTTCGGTAATTGGATACTGAAAATGGTAATATCTTACAGTGGATAGCTACCGAAATTACAGTGACTATTCTATTTCGAACCAGAAACGTCGAAACCCTCGAAAAACTGGGTTTTATAAACCCAGATGCCTCAACAACAAAGCAGAGGCCATTGTAAATGGAAAAACTTACCTCCTCTCGCAGCTTCGAACAAACAATGTCCATCACAGTATCTTTCTTGTCCTCTGCCACTAAATGGTTGCCAATAAAATTTGATTCAATTTCAAAATCTAATCCTAAAAGTGGGTCAAAAAATGGATCAATAGAAGGACTTGAACCTTCCATTGAAACAATATTTGGTCCTTGCTCCTCCTCCATTGGAAAATTTGAGAGAGAGGAGAAAAGAGAATGAAGATTTAGAGAGAGAAGAGAAGAAAAGATGAAGAACAGATGTCTCTGTCTTTGGTCTGTTCTTTTTCTTTTCATCGACTGATAATATTTTTTCGGGGGGAAGATTTTGGGGGGGAAGGTGGTGGTGGGTAATTTAGGGGTTTTGGTCATAAGGGCATGTAGGTCATTTCATGTATAGGCATGAGGGTAAGGAGGTCATTTTGCATTAGGGGGTTATGTTGTAATTAGTTACAAATTTTTAACGGGGTACGGGAGTAAAAACGTGGCTGCGAATAGCCGGCCCCTTGACAGATTGAGAACGATGAGATTAATATATAATATTGCTCCCTTAAGATTATCCTGTATGTTACATTTTGGAAAATTATTTTTGTAAGGCTATTATTTTTAAACTTGAAAATAGGTACTTATTTTTTTAAGTACTTATTTAAAAATTTGGAACGCGCTGAATTATGTATTAAGTGCAACGAATTGTTTTTGGTGCAGGTTATACAATTGGGTGTACCTAGCTACAAAGGGTTATGCTTTTTTTATGATGAAATTTTAGGAGTCCTTCAAATCATTGCTGTTTTCGTTTCAGAAAGTTTTCTTTTTCAGCGATGCTTGTGGTTACAATGTTTATGAGTTTTTTTGAGACTTGAGCTTTGTGGCGATTTTCGATCGTAGAGTGAATGCATACAAAACAAATTTGAATATGGAATTGGATCCTTTTCAGTTCTTAATTTGGACCGAAGGAGACAATCAAGATTTGGATTGCCCATTTCTCCAGTTAATGATGCAAATTTGCTCATAGACTATTATCGGTAAAAGTTGAGTCCTACCAGTAAGATTTTCTGAGCAAATTCAAACAATTGATTATTCTAATGTATGATCCAAATTTGAACTGTCTTGTCCAGTTCAAAACTTAGACGGGAGAAGATCCCAATCCTTTTGGATACATAGCAGTCCAACACGCGTACATGAACTAAATATGTTACCGAGGAAACTAGGTTCTTAATCAACCCTGATGAATTCTAGGGAAAATTTGCAGGAAAATGTCTGGAAAAGGGGCAACCTCTGATTTTACTTTTGTTTGGAAGTGACAACCTGCTCCACAAAATGGCATTCATAATTGATGGGTCATGGATAGCTTTTGTTTGTTTTTTTGTGTTACCCTTCTCCAATTGTTAACATTTATGTGACAGCTCGTGCGACTCGAGGGATTATTTTATACAATAACCCAATTTTTCTATTCCAAAATGGTTCAGTCCATTAATTCCTATATATCCGATGCCTTTCAGTTAGAATACGTATATATAGGAAGGAGGAAGGAACAACTCTAAAATTATACACCACGTAGAAAAAAGTAGCAGGTCCATCATTCTTGCCAAAATGCATTTTGTAGCAACTCATGGTATGTGCCACGGAGCCTGGGTGTGGTACAAGGTTAAACCACAGATGGAGGCCGCAGGCCACCAGTTCACCGCGGTCGACCTATCCGCATGTGGCGCAAACCCTAAGAAACTAGATGAGGTCCGTTCGCTTAACGACTACACAAAACCGTTGTTGGATGTGCTTGCATCACTTCCACCGGATGACAAGGTGGTGTTAGTGGGACACAGTGGCGGCGGCATTGCTGCCGCTGTTGCCATCGAGAAGTACCCTCGGAAGATCTCCCTCGCCATTTTTCTAACTGGCATAATGCCCGATACAGAGCATGGGCCATCGTATGCACTAGATCAGGTATTATTGTATTAACACTTCGTGTTTGGAATGCCTTTGTCTATAGCAGGCAAAGTGGAATTTGGCCTAATTTTAACTGGGGCGGTTCAAGAGACACCAAAAAAAATACCTCATAGTTTCCGATCAGATTTTGATGATCCGAGCCGCTCAATGTGATCAGAACATGATTTTAAGGGTTGGTGAGAGAAATTAGCAAAAAAAAATGACCGGAAAGGGTTTGATCTGAGCAGTTTTTAGCTTAAATTTAATGAACGGTTTAGTTAAAAACTGCTCAAAATAAGCACTTCCCATCTTTTTTTTTGCTAATTTCTCGTGGGCACCCTTAAAATCACATTCTGCACACATTGAACGGTTCGGATCATAAAAATTTGATCGGAAACTATGAAATTGAAATTTTGGGTGTTTTTTAGGTGTCCACGGAACGGCCCCGAATTTTAACTCCGGCTTTAATCGGCTCGTTAGGTAGTAATTATTGGGGTTAGTCTTATTGCCTGACTTGTTTCTTTGTTTGGTTCTTGTTTTTTAATTTTAATTTCCTCAAGTATGCTGCGGGAACACCAGCAGATGCATGGAAGGACACTCAATTTTCAGTTTATGGTGAACCCAACGAGCCTCTTACATCACTAGTCGTCGGCCCAAACTTCTTGAAATCAACTCTCTACCAACTATGCCCCATTGAGGTACCGTATGCCCATGCATTTCTCCGTACGTTACAGTATTATATATGTACTAGCTACTCTAGTTGATCTGTATATAATAGTATCAACTACTCGATCGATCGATCTAGTCTGTATAAATTAATGTAATGTATTTTCGTCTATGCGCGACTCTGGTATAGTACTCATTGAGCGATCCAAGAACACATATGCTTCTAAACTAATGTCCAATGAAATTACTCTCACGTTCATAATTTTGCATTGTCGTTTAATTCACAGGACTTTTACACTAGCAACACTATTGGTGAGGCCGGGATCATTGTTCATCGAAGACCTACACAGGATAAAGAAGTTCACAGACGAAGGATTTGGATCCGTCACGCGAGTGTATGTTGTTTGTGAGCAGGATAAATGCATCCCACCAGAGTTCCAACGGTGGATGATAGAGAATAACCCAGTGAAAGAGGTGAAGGTGATTGAAGAAGCAGACCACATGCCAATGTTTTCAGCCCCAGAAAAGCTATGCAAATGCTGTTGGAGATCGCTGCTTATAAATAGAGTACTTGATAAAACCGTTTTCAGCGGCAATATTGAGCGGTGACTAATGAGCGCGTGTTTATTCTATTGGTCTTTTTATTGCGTATGCAGTTAATGTGTTTGGTGTAATAATGGCTCTTTTGGACTTACCTCCAGACCACAGCGGGCTATGTCTTTGCGTTCAATGAATAATTTAGTTGGAAAGAAATTCAAATCTCTATTTAATAAAGGAGAATGATTTCTGAATCTTATCTTTCTATAAATCTTAACCAATGATTTGCTTCATAAATCTTAACGGCTCTCCTCTCTCTCTCTCAGACAATAGTAACTGCACAAATGCCACTAATTGGTCTCACGTTTAAAATTCATATCTTACTCTCTCCCCTCTCACACACACACACACACATCACACCTTCTTCCCAGCTCATCGCCACCCCCCCCCCCCCCCCCCCCCCCCCCCCCCCCCCCCGGATTTCTTTGAGGACCGACCACCCTTTGAGAATGAGCACTCCTCTAAATTACTCCTCCTTCTCTCTCTCTGTTATTTCAATCACACAGCAAGTCTATTTCAAGCGCTCTCTCTCTCTCTCTCTCTTAAATACGCACACTCCCAATGGCAAATGATTCGAAACCAGATTGATTTCATTTTTTTTTCTTAGATTGCAAAACTCCCACCATTGTCCAATCTGTAAGATGATTGTCTACCTTGAGTCGAGGTTTGATTTTGCAATGATTCGCTTCCCCCCCCCCCCACAAAAGAAAAATAAAAATAAAAATAAATAAAAATAATAATAATAACCAAAAGTTCCATATTTTGTCTGTGTGTGTGCGCGTGCGCTATTTTGAAATTTTGAACGACCCCATGGTGTTACATGAACAGGTTGATACTTTGTTCACGGTTACAGTGTTGATTTGCATGTATGTTGATTGTTCGATTTGCGTCTTCGGGCACGAGCATGCACTAAAATTAAGAACTTTGTTTGAACCTAATTAAAAAAGGGAGAAATTTTCGTAGTCGTCACTCTTGGCAAGTGGCTCTCCCGCCGATTTCGTCTCTTTGGTTTTATCGGTTATCGCCTAATGGCAAGGTGGCGGCGTGGTCTCCAGATATTACAGTTATGAAGGTGAACGGCGATGGTGGTGTCTGGTGATGTTCGGATTGGTGTTGATGGATGACAATGGCGGCATGCATGCGGCGTTATGGAACCTTGGTGGTCGGATTCTCAGACTGTGAGAACCAAAATAGCGGCTTCTCGGCGGTCCTTTTTTGGGGTCTAGTCATTTAAGAGGTTCACTGTGGCGCGGGCCGTTCATTGTTTTATTCAGCTTCATCGACTGATGGTGGTGGTGGTGGTCGACATGCTTGCTGGCGGCGGTTGCTGTTCCAAGTTTTGGGTTAGGTTTTGGGTCTCTTGGATTGGGCTTAGCCCTTGTTGTGTTTGTACTTTGCTCTTTAGATGTTTCGGGCTTCACCCATGAGTGATTTTGGGCTTTGACCCACTAGGAGTTTTTTTTATTTTCATCCAACTTGGTTGACCATTTCTCCCAACTTAATGTACCTTGTTAAGTTTTTCTTAATAAATTTATTGCCAATAAAAAAAAATGATGCTCGATCTTCTCAGACTCACAAATCATTTGCACTATCCCATCTCATCTCGGAGACCAAGCATTGGTCGTCAACAAGATTTGGGTCCGAATTTCTGATACATCCATCTAAGCAGCACTTCTTCAAGACGAGGATAAATTGGGAGGCTCAAAAAGGGGAGAAAAAAACCCCTCCAACCTTACAAAAGAAAAACAAAAATCAAAAATCAAAAAACAAAAAAAGGGGTCTAAAGGCATCTTTAATGCGTGAAGGTTCCAACAGAAAGTTTTGCTATCGAGTAATTCTCCAACCTCGATGGACAAATTTGAAGCCAAATGAGTATGATATCAATGTTATTTGAGATTAAAAAAACACTAGTAATATTTAATAGTACCATTGATTGGAGATTAGAGATTGTTGTGCGCAAAAATATAAGCATAATAGGTTTAAGTGAACAAGTAGTCCTTGATAGAACTCAATGGAGAAAAATAATTCATGTAGCCGACCCCAAATAATTTAGACATAAGGCTCGGTTTGGTTTGGATTTCACAAATTTAACACTTCCGTTCATGGTTGTTGGACCCACGTTGGGGCATGTGGGGTCATGGGCCCCGATGGCCTTTTTTCTTAAAAAATAGTAAAAAAGATAGTATATAAATACAAAAAAATAGTAATATAAATACAAAAAAGTCTCTTACGCTAATACACACCATTAGCATGCTGAACTAAAAAAATTGGGTCCTAATCGTGATTTTTTATTTTTTAGATTCTTCTCATCATGATAAACTAATAATCCACAAAAATTTAACAAGTGCGCAAAACAAAAAAAAGAAAGAATATGAGCAAAAAATAAGCCATTTGACTGTAAATTGGAAATTCTGAAATTAAGCACGTCCTCTCTCTTGCATACTCCGTCTCAATAGTTCTACCCTATTTACGTGATGTTCCGCTTTTTTTTTTTTAAACCTTCTTTTTGAAAAAGAAGGTAATTTCAATCTCAAATATAATGAAAATAAAAAATAATTTTTCAAAAGTTTTTTACATCGTTTTAAAAAATCTCAATAAAATTTATCAAACATGATCCACATTTGTAGGAAAAATATTTGCGTGAACACAATTTTTAAGCTTAAAATTATATTCCTTTTAAAAAGTTCATTTTTCAAGAAACTGGAACGAAGCCTTCCCTTCAAACCCATCTAAGAAACTAAAACGAGTGATAGATTTCACAATTAGGATGTTGGGGAAAAGAATTAAGAGGAAGGCAAATACAAATATCTTAACCATCAGCTCATTTAGCGAAAAGGTAGAATCTGAAACCGATATTTCCCCCCCCCCCCCCCCCCCCCCCCCCCCCCCCCCCCCCCCCCCCCCCCCCCCCCCCCCCCCCCCCCCCCCCCCCCCCTCCTTCTCTTTTGCAAGTAGAAGATGCATGAATAAATTATTGAGATTAAATTCTTTCAATCGGTGGTGGAAAATCCTACTTTTCTATCGGCACTTTTTTCGGTCCTATCATGTATTTATTATTGATCTATTCATCTTGTAAACCTCATATAGTAGTATATCCATTCAAAAATAAATTTGATCGGATATCGATGGGAGTATCAAAAATTGAATTTTGGTTTGTAAAATGAATAGTTTATCTTTATTATTATTGATAAAATTAGATCGTCCATTTTATAAACCAAAATTCAAATTTTGATATATCTATCAACTTCCGATCAAGCTGATTTTTAGCATGCCAATACTATATTGCGGGTCTTAAAATATGAACGGTTCAAATCACAATAATAAACACTCGGTAAGACCCATAATAGGAGGTGGTTGAAAAGTGGAGTTTTACACCTGTGGTAGATAGAATTTGTTATCCTCCATTTTGTTTGAGGGAATCGAAAGTTTTGTGGTGTTGGTGTGCTCTGATTTTTCAAAACTAGGAAAAAAGGAAGTCAGTCGATTCCACTCGCCCAAAAGTCTACGATTATGTGATATATAGATTTCACAATTTTACCAGCTTGGTTATTTGTTGAACAACTCTTCTGTCACCACACCACGAACAATTCCACAAACTCACTCACATATAATACACATCTAGTATACCACCACGAACAATTCCACAAACTCACTCACATATAATACACATCTAGTATGTGTGAGACCCATAAATGAATGTGGGTATGTATAAAGTGTTGTAGTTGTAGAATTTTTCTTTCTTGAAATTGTTTTTTTTTTTTTTTTTGTGTAACCTTGTTCCTCACCATTTCGTCTTCTCTGTTCCCTTCTCTGGCTTTGTCCTCTCTTCCTTTGTCGGTTGCCTGCCGGTTTTCACTCTTGAGTGTGGCTGGCCTAACGGCAAGCCGCGGTCCTGGCGGCAGGTGGTGACGTGGTTTGCGTGGGTCTCCTGTCGATTTTGTCTCTTGGGTGTTATCGATTATCACCTAATGGCATTTGGAGCTTTCACGACAAGTGTGGCGTGGTCTGTGGATGTTATAGATATGAGGGTGAACAATGATGGTGGTGTTTGATAATGTTCAGATCAGTGTTGATGGATGACAATGACGGCATGCGATGGCGTTATGGAACCTTGGTGGTCGGATTCTCAGACCGTTTGTGAGAATCAAAATGGCGGCTACTCGATGGTCATTTTTGGAGTCTTGTCATTTGAGAGGTTCACATTGGCACGGGCCGCTGGTTGTTTTATTTAGCTTAGCTTCATCCCGCAGGGAGGTGGTGGTCGACGTGCTTGCTGATGGTGGCCGCTGTTTCAAGTTTTGGGTCTCTTGGATTGGCTTAGCCCTTGCTTTTGTTTGGACTTTACTCTTTAGGTGTTTCAGGCTTTGACCATGGATGTTTTTGGGCTTTGACCCACTAGGAGATTTTTATTTTCATCCAATCTTTGGTTGGCCCTCTTTTCTAACTTAATGTACCATTTGTTAAGTTTTTCCTAATAGATTTAATGCTGATCAAAACAAAAAAGAAATTGATACTCTTCTCAGACTCACAAATCATTTGCACTATCCCATCTCATCTTGGAGACCAAGCATTTGCCGTCAACAAGATTTGGGTCATCAAGATCATTATCTATATTCTATACCAATCAGTCTGAATTTCTGATACATCCATCTAAGCAGTACTTCAAGAGTTCCCTCGGTAGCAGGGCGATAAACTGGGAGGCTCAAAAAAGGGGCGGGAAAAAAACCCTCCAAACCTCGATGGATAAAAAAAACATCTCTAATGCGTGACTGTTCCAATAGAAAGTTTTGCAATCAAGTAATTCTCCAACCTCGATGGACAAATTTGATGCCAAATGATTATTACATCAAAGGATATTTGAGATTAAAAGACACTCGAGGCTGTTGTGCGTAGAGATATATTCCATAAGTCTAATGGCTTTAAGTTAACAAGTAGTCCTTGACAGAGTTTAATGGAGAAAAATGATTCATGTAGCCGACCCCAATTGATTGAGACATAAGACTCGATTTTTGGTTTGATTTGGTTTGGAATTCCACAAATTTAGCGCTTCCGTTGAAGGTTATGTGACAATTAGACATCTCAAAATTTGATATCCAAAAAATCTATGGTGGAGATGCTGTAACTATAGCATGATGTTGAAGGAGAATAGGTCTTCAGCAACCTTGTTCGTTTCGAGATTTTGGATTTTGGATTCTCTATCCAAGGGCGGAAGCACAAATGGGCTGCCTTAGGCTATAGCCCAGTTGGGCTCCAAAAAAATAAATTATATGTAAATTTTCGGTCAAAATGAGTTTAGCCTAACCCACCATCTTCCTATTCAAACCAACCCAACCCACCATCCATTTGAATTAGAGCGAAAATGTTATTTTTTTAATAAATTGTGATTTTGGCACTCCAAAAATTGATGAAGGGGCTTCAAAACTGAATTGTGTTGATACACAAAACGACGTTGTTTTGGAGCCCCTCCATCAATTTTTTGAGTGCTAAAATCAATTTCCTTTTTTAATTATTTTATCTTAAAGGATCATAATTAATTTTTGTCCCTTTGATAATCAAATATCTACTCTTTATTTGAAATTCTATAGGACAGATACTTGATTATGAGAGCCCTAGAGGCATATATTAACTACGACTCTTTAGAATAATATAATCCGAAAAATAAAATCTTTTCACCGGTTCAAACAAATTGAAAATTGAAGCACTTGATTTTTTAAGACTGTTTATATATTAAAAATATGATTAAAAAATTAAATGCTCTAATTTTTAGTCTGTTTGAACCGGTGGGGAGATCTTTTTTTTTTATCATTTTATTCTAAAGGGTTATAATTAATTTTTGTCTCTAGAGCTCGCATAATCAAGTATCTGCTCTACAGATTCCCAAATAAAGAGCAGATACTTAATTATGTGAGTCTTAAAGACAAAAATTAATTATGACCCTTTAAAATAATATGATCAAAAAAATAAGATCTTTCTACTGGTTCAAACAAATTAAAAAGTGTAGCACTTAATTTTTTTGAGATGTTTTAATAATATAAGAGGAATTAGAAGAGACAAGTGAAATATATAATATAAAAGGGATTGCTTATGAACAGTCGTTCGGTATATATACCGAAGTATTGTAGTGAATGTATTTTACCTAAGTTTTTACCTACAGGTGAATTTTTTTGGTTTTAGGTAGCTATAATAGCTAATATTCCCTTCTTGCTGCTCTGCCCATATGCATGCCTAATGGAACAACAAATAAAAAGAGAAAAAAAACTCTTTAATCGTTCTTCAAACTGTTTTGTACTTTTTTATGTTTACTTTTGAACATTTATATATTTATGTATGAGTTTGCTTATAAATTTAGATTAGCCCAGGGCAGAATAGATTTCTAGTTCCGCCCTTGTCTCTATGTATGCATAGTTTTCAATAATTTTTTTTTTCAATTAGTACTATTATTTCTCTATCTATCTCTCTCCACTCATTACCTAAAATTCAAATTCAAAATTCCAAAATGAAGTCATAGTACTTATTAGTAGTTCAAACATAGTTCTTCTCAAAAGTAACAACGTACCGTGGTATTTTTATTTGAGTAAACAAAACATAATTCAAAAGTACAAATTTTGAGATTGCGGTCATTAAAAAAAATCTTGGAAAAATTGGTAAAAAAGTTGTTATACACCATATTGCTTGAAGAGATAACATTAAGATTAGAGGTACTAATAAATGAAATGCTAATTCTTTTTTCGTCTCCTACGCAGATGATGAAGGAATGAATTTCGATTTTAGGTCGTGTCTCCTACGGAAAGAAAGGGATCTAAACAAGAAAATAGTTATATTGCCCGAGGGAATGAAACTAATAAATCTAAATAAAATAAGTAGAAAATTAAAGTTCTTAATTCGTTCCGTTTCTGGTCAAACCTTATCATTTCCTTGTTCGAAAGCCTTAATTTGTGAAGTAGAAACATAGTAATTCTTTCGTTCCTCTATCGTTCCAAGATTTCGATAATTTAAAAAATCTAAGAAAAATCGGGAAAAATGTTATTATCCTCCTCCTCACCTAATTTCGGTTGCTTCTATACTTTATTTCCTGCTATGCTTTAATAAACGTCACACTTTTTTTTTTTTAAATCCAACGCAAGTTAATGTAGTCAACCATCCTAGATTTCGATAATTAAAAAAAAATCTAGAAAAAATTGGGAAAAAGGTTATTATATATACTCCTCCTCGCCTAATTTAGGTTGCTTCTATACTTTATTTCCTGTTTTGTTTTATAAACTTCATATATTTTTTTTAAATTCAATGCAAGTTAATTTAGTTGACCATTCTAGATTTCAATAATTACGAAAAATCTAAGAAAAATTAGGAAAAAAGGTTATTATCCTCCTCCTCACCTTATTTAGGTTGCTTCTATACATTTTGTGTTATGCTTTAATAAACTTTACACATTTAAAAAAAAATCCAATGCAAGTTAATGTAGTTGACCATCCTCTGAATTAGGGTCGAAAGAGGTTTTCATTCAAGAGGTTCTTATGGCAAAATGGAAAATTATAATTATTCATGTACACCACTAAAAAGGAATGCAAAAATGTGCAAGTTATTGTGTACGCATTTAAAACTTGAGAAGTAGAAAATCAAAAAATAAGAAATGTGATAATTTTTCCTTATACCTCACACATTCTATACATCTCTGCGTATATCTTCATATGTCTCTAAATTCTTTATAAATTAATTAGAATTTTTTTTTGTAGGGCAATTAATTAGAAATTAGAACGTCTAAAAAAGTTTTTATCATTATCAATTTTCCTCATTTATGTAAATCAAAGAAAAAAAGAAATGAAATGAAAACATTAAATGCTTTCCAGATTTCTTTCTTTTTCTAGTTAATCCCACCCTATGTTTATCTAGCATATTTTATTTTCTTTCCTAAGTTAATTTTAGAAAATTAAACATCTTTTTCATTTTAAGTAATCCAGGTGTATACCCCACAAACATCCTTCGATTCCTTCCGTTGGTTTCGAGGCGGCAGTCTCTCTCTCTCTCTCTCTCTCTCTCTCTCTCTCTCTCTCTCTCTCTCTCTATATATATATATATATACATACCCCACAAACATACGCGCAACGCATCCAACGGCTCTGAATAGGGTTTCGTTTATAACTCCATGGCGATTTCTTCAGATAACAATGGCGACGGAGACGAAGAAGAAGACGACGATAGCGAAAACGAATACCATCGTGTTGTCGACTATTGCTTCAGTGATTTACCAAAGGTTTGCGTCTTCTTGCACCTTAGATTTAACTTCTCTATCTCCTACTCCAGTGGCTGGCTGTAAATTGTAATCGATTGGTTAGGATTGAGTACGTGTACCTGTGCGTGTATATATGCCTACTCTTAATCTATGTGTTGTTTGATCGTAGTATTTATGGTTCAGTAGATCTCGTAATTTTTCCAACCCAATTTTGTTAGTCCTGTATCGTCAGAGACAAAAAAAGAAGATTCCAAGTCATGTGGTCTGATCTTTGATTAGTTCCCTTCGGGTGGGGGATCTTCTAATCTCAGCTGTCGGATCTCATCCAACAGCTGAGATGTCGGATCAAGATTAGAAGGCCGCACGTTGGATCCCTTATGAGAAGCGCCGTGGATCTTTGATATGTCATGACCTCTTCACAAGATCCTGGTTTTCTCTTCTCAGGACTATTGGTCATACTGAGTGCTCAAGGGTTAATAAAATCATATCAAACAACATACATAAATGGATCTGGGAAAAAAATTAAAGAAATCTTGGATGACAGATTGGCTGTCTCTACGTAGTCAAAGAAGTGTATCCAAATGTTCTAGCTGTTTGCTCAATTTGATTTGACGAGAACTTAAGCGTGGAAGACATGGAGTAGTTGTTTGCTTAAGGGCTCTACTAGGTGTCGGGTTTTGGTCCCTTCCGATTAAGATTTTTAAAATTAAAGCTACGGAGGTTTTAAGGAGAAAAGCCAAATAACATAAGCTATTAAAACATATGTTCGACTGATTCTTTCAAATGAGGTAAACTTGAAAGATGAAATGTGCCACAAACTTGGAAATTGTTTCTGAAAAATAATTCTCTCATTGTTTCTCGTTTTCGATAATAGTATTGGGCTTCCATTTTCATTTGTTGTGTTGTTTTTTGTTTTAGCTTCTGTATAAGCAACTATTAGTCTCAACAAAATGGTTGTATGATGACGGGACATGACAAGTCTAATACTAAGATATGCCATAGAAATTGAATTTTGTTTTCTCATTTTTCGTCCATGGGTTTGTTTAATAACATCAATACTATCAAACTAATGATGTCTATTTTTGAAAGTTCATGCATGACGATTGAGTGACTACATATAATTCAACAATCTGTAAATGTCACTGATATCCCCTTGTCTATGTTATACTATGGTCCCCTTCCAGAAACCTTCTTAAAAAATAAGTAGCTTATTTCACATTTTCAAACTCAAAAATAATGTAACTAAAAAATATTTTTTTTAATTTTTTTTTGCATCGTATAAAAGATTTTATCGAGATCTTTCAAATAAGATCCATATTGTATATTTTTAGATTTCAATAAACCCATAATTTTTTAGCTTGAAATTACCTTCTTAAAAAATAAGGACCTTTTTTTGGTTCTGGAACGGGTCCTATGTTCATTTGAGAATATCGCAACTTTGTTTGGATTGTCAGTGCCCATAATACGATGCCAATGAATGCTCTTTTGTATATTGCTATCTTCCTCGTGTTAGTATATCTCTGTGTCTCTCTAGATGTGTATGCATTGATTGATTTGGAACTTACTCAACACCAAATCTATGGCAATAATATGGATTAAACTCAAAATTCAGGTTTACCCCTACTACAGCCATATACCTTACATCGTCTGAACCCTGGATCTGGTTGTCTCAGGTAATTCCATGTTTCCTGCAGATTTCATTAGCATAGTTGATGTCCATACTTACCATTTCCCATTGGATTAATATGTATGTTCATTGAATTAAATATGTGTTTGTATCCATTCTGATAAACACGTGAAGAACAATCATCATATCTTGTTTAATATATCTGAAGATAACCCTCAGGGAGGGTTAGATTGACCTCGATTGGGGACTGCAGTGTTGTTGTGAACATAATTGGGCTTATATGATACTGCTCATGTGAAAACCCATCAGATACTATTGGATTCACCGAGTAAGTATCCAGTTTTTCTTCCCAATTTTATTCGTTTTTCAATTATGGCTGGGATACTAGAAATTGACACAATAGGATGCTTTTGGGACTATAAATTTTAAGAGGCTTTAATTGAGGTCATACTGTGAACAATACATCCTTTGCAAATTTTAAGCGTGTGTATTGTTCTGTAGAGTGAAGAGATGTCCTAGTGGAGGTTCCTGTCTCTCTCTCTCTCTCTCTCTCTCTCTCTCTCCATTGAAGAGAAAACAAGGAGAAAGGAGAGATGAGGAGGAAAAGGGCACTTGAAGGAACAATTCTTTGCACCAATCGCTATGCTAAGAAAAAGAAGAAAGAAGTTAAGGATTGGAGTGAAGGGAAATAAAGGAAAAGAGATCGGATAGAAGTTGACGTTGGAAATGGTCTTTGCTTATCCTTACGATTTTTTTATGGAATGTGGTAGATGCACTTCATCTTTTGGTTTTGATTTTCTATCTATAACAAGATATTTAAAGTACTTATTTACAACATATCTTTGTAATATCCATGTCTCGCGATATTTATATTGTATTATATATGTATTGTGTATTTGTGTCAATCTATGAAGCACACTTTATTTGGAGGTCACATGTGGTGTTCGACAATTTTCAGCCACCAACACTCTTGGACCCAGGTTGTACACTGAAATCAAAGGTGTTCTAGTTTTTCTCAAACATCTTTTTTTTTACGCACTTTAGGACCCTATGGACACTCATGGGACCCTTCAAAGGTGTCAAATGAAATGGTAGGCGCAATTGAAGCTTAAGAATGTCTTATTTCGTTGATGGTTGAGGGATGACAAAGATTCATGTGAATTGTGAAATGGCTCGTCTGATCACCTCATTGAATGCTGTGATACAACAAGTGCGAATGTTGTAGAGTCTTATTTTCTTTATTTTTCATTATATCCTACGATACATGAATATGTTTTTTCAGACGTGTCCCCAACATATTGTGTCCTCCAAGTTTTGGAAACTTTCATGTTAAGAAAGTTAGAGTTGTGTCACACGTCCATGCTAATGCTATGTGCATTGGGGACATCGATGTTGGTCAGAACTTTTTTTTAGTGTATTTCTAAATATGAGTATCTAATGTACTTAAACTTTTGTGTCCATGTATGTTAATATCTAACAAAAATAGTCAGAATGGGAGGTACAATGTCTCGTGTCTGAATTTATGGAAGTTGTTCAAACACTCTATACTTTACCATGTGCATAGGTTTTCCTATTGCTACTCTTGGTAGATCTTTTTAGTTCTCTCTCCTATCAGATGGGATTGGATTTACTAGAGTTCCCTTTGTACATGAGATTTAAGATTATAAAACTGGTTTTCTTGTCGGAAGACCACACGTGGCATCAACATTTTAGGAGCGTGCATAAAACCTATGTTTCTCTTTCCCCCTTGAGTGGGAATAACTTCAATGCTGGGTGACTGAATGAAGCGTATCAATAACTTTATAGCATCAATAATTTATGCTTTTGATGCTTGTTCATGCTGTAAAGCCAAATTGTTTTGCACTGAATAGTAGTAAATAGCCTTAAGAATCTCACACGTGGAAATGATTTGAATCCAAAATTTGCCTTATAATAGTTAGGAGATCGGGATTATATGGGCGAGAATCAAGGAGAAAAATCATGTCCTCTTGGTATCCATGAATGATTATTAGGAGTGGAAGTTTAAGTGATACAAGTTATATCAACATAGGGGATTCAGAGCATTGATGTAAAGAGATGGTCTGGAAAGAATTTTGGGGCAAAGGATTGCTGTAGATAACGCTGGGGCGACTGGCTTTAAATACTAGAAGGTTCTTGCGCGACGTGGCTGGTGGTGATGGTGGAATATATTGATGCTTACTGCACAAATGCAAGTATGTTGAGAGGTTTTGGGGAAAAAGATGGTTGTAGAATGGCTACTTAATGTTCTATCTCGACCTCCGATCATGGAGGCAACCATAGGGGATCAACTGTGCTGGGAAATGGGCAATGTCAGTGGTTCAAGTATACCGAAAAAATGATACATATGGTGATTCCATTATGTTGGAGGTGGTTGACAATGCATAATTGAGGCAATACGTTCAAGGTGTCATGGTGATGGAACAATTTGATGATGCCCGTCTGCATAGTGGCAACTAAGACCAGTGAGAGACTTCTGGACAAAACAAGGTTGTTGAGTGGCTACTCAAGTTGTTCTCTCCATTATATTGGATAAAGTAGCTCGTTCAAGTATGTCGAAAATATAACCATGGTACTAATTCCCATATGTTTGAGATAATTGATTAGGATCATATCATCGACTTTCAATAACAATCACCCTTGAAAATTGAAGATGTTGCTAGTCACTATGTATGGAATGTATACATATGTTTGTAGTTACGTATGTCTTGTAATGGGAAGAATTATGTTCTCTACTATGTTAGTCGTTTAACCTAACTAATCAAGTCAATTGTTGCTTTCATGATATAAACGATAGTACTACCTTGTCATACTTTGGTTTAGAAGGGATGCAGTCGCGTGCATAGGCACTAAGGCGAGGCGAGGCGAGGCGCACTGAAAAGGCCTAAGCACCCTGAGGTGAGGCACATGTACATGAAGCAGAGATAATGCCCTTGAGGCACATGCCTCACGGCGAGGTGTGTGGCGTATGAGTCTAGAAGCTCACAATTTTTCTTAGATCTGCACTCAAATTTCTTCATATTTCAAACTATAAAGGCTCTAACTCTCTATACTCTCTATGAACCAAATGAAACACATAAGCCAAACTATTTAAGTCTTGAAGAAAACTTAGCCAATGTGGAGTGTTATGAATCAAATGACAAAGATGATGAAGTAATTGGTGTTGAAGATTAGGTGACCATGATTACCTATTTGAGTGCCATTATCCATTTTACTATGTGTTCGAACTAAATGTTATGCATTAGATTTTTATGGATGTTACGATTTTCTTCATAGTTGGTGATTTGAACATTGGGAATGCTGTAATTTATGGTGTTTGAAATTGTGGAAAGCATTTACTTATGTTCAATTTTTTTCCTATATTGGATGTGTAATTATTTTCTATTTCTTCTGCCTCACTTTGATGAAGCATGCACCTTTCCTTGCGCCTAGGTGTACATAGAGCCTTTTAAAACACTGCCTTGTCAATTGATTGACATGGATTCTGTAGCTATTTTTCTTGAACGTATAGTTGGCTGTGTAGTGCAAAAATACAAAGAAAGGTACTCAATTAGCCAATCCCAATTGAATTGAATGAAGCTTAATTTTAATTTGGTCAACTAAAGTTCTAAAAGTCGCTAGGCACTGGTTGGGCAGCCAGGCACTGGCTAGCGCCTAGGCCGATTAATCGGTGCCTATTGCCCTAGACATTAGGTGGATTTTTCATTTTATTTTTATTTTTTTAGACTCCTGCCTCCTCCCCAAGTTTGAGAGCAAATACAACATAAGTAGAACAAAATATTAATAACATGAAAACTAAGTAATAATGCGAAGTTCAACATCCAAAAGTTAAACCAAATGAAACTAGTAGTACAAAATAGCTAGTCTAATTCGAAGTTTTGATATTCAAGGCTTTTGAAATTTTTGATCGTGTTGGAGAATTGGAAATACTGGAATTGTATTTACATCATAGTAAAACTATACCAAAGCCCGTTGTAGTATATTACCATGACATGAAAATCCTTAATTTTTTGAAGTCACATCGCCTACCCGCCAAATCCGCCTAGCCCCACCTAGTCGCGTAATCCCGCCCAATCCGCCTAGCTGCCTAGCCCGCCTAGCCAATTACTCCCGCCTAGCGGCCGACTAGTCGGCCTGTCTGCGGGGTACCGCCTAGGTCGACTTTTAGAACACCGTGGTTAACCTACTCTGACAAGGCTTAATTTGGTTTTTGGTTTCACAAAACCTTACGCGTGTTTTCTTGATATTATAACATTTAGTCTGATAAGAGAAGGATATTGGTGGGATTTGGGATGCTTTAAATGTGATCTAATCTATCGAACAACTCTTACTCTTTTTAAATTGCTAGTGGCAATAATTCTAAAACCACACGCAAACACACATTGGAGGTGTGCAATGTGTGTGGACCCTACATGTGATGTGAGTGAGTTTGTGTGTGGTTGTAGCAAAACTCTTGAAAATGGACCCAACAATGCATAGCATGTTATTCAACAGCAGCAACCGCACACTTTTTTTTTTTTAAGGACAAGTTGACAAGACCCCACATATATTACTGATGCAATCAAATATTGAAAGGGAAGAATTAAATAGATCGGAGGACTCTCCTAACACCAAGGACACTAAAAGACACGAATGACCCTATATTATACTACATCAATTACCCCCACTCCACCCTCACCCCCTCGCGATTTTAGTTCGATGAATGTGAACATTAGTGTATTTATTGACACGTAGGCCAATATGTCAATCTATGACCCTGTTCATTTTGGGATTTTGGATTTGAATTTATAGGTAATAAGTGTAGAGAGAAATAGAGTGATGATTAGAAATATGGGTAATGACCGGAGAGAGAGAGACAAAAATGAGCCTAATGATTGGAGAGAAATAGTATAATGATTAGAATCCAAAATCCAAAACCCTTAAATGAACGGGATTATGTGTTTTAACTTCAAGCCCGCATGAATACAGTTTTTCCAATCTTCTTTCCACAATTGATTATTTCACATGTCGTGTTCAAATGTAAAGTTACATATTTTCTTACTAAAAGTTGACTTGTTTTTTAAAACTTGGAAAATGTAAGACTATTAGAATTTTGACCTTTGTTGGAAGTCCATAATAGAACAAAGATTATTGCTAATAATTACAAATCTATAATATATCATTGGAAAAGTAGCGAAACGTATAAAAGAAAATATCACGTCTTTTTGCCTGTTTGTCAATTTTGTGGTTGGAAATTGACTTTTCTAACTTCTTGTCTATAGATTGGTGCTTCAAACCTTGTCAGTTGAACTTCTTGACTTTCTTATGAGGCCTAAGGAGAGTTTTTGCAAGAAAATAGTTTTAAAATGTAGAAAAGCATGATGCAAAATCCTAGCCTTTTATAGCACCTTAGTTGCACGAAGTGGGAACGGGAGTTGGAAGTCCATAATAGAACAAAGATCAGTGCTAATGGTTACAAATCTATAATATATCATTGGAAAAGTAGCAAAACTTATATAAGAAATATTACATCTTTTTGCCTTTTTTTTGGCAATTTTATGGTCGGAAATTGACCTCTCTAACTTCTTGTTTGTAGACTGGTGCTTCATACCTTGTCAGTTCAACTTCTTGACTTTCTTATGAGGCCTGAGGAGAGTTTTTGCAAGAAAGTAGTTTTAGAATGTAGAAAATCATGATGCAAAATCCCCGCCTTTTACAACACCTTAGTTGCACGAAGTGGGAATGGGAGTCGGACTAGGAGTGAGGGTATGTAGAAGATCCAAAGTTAGGGGCGCCAAAAGGAGCATGTATAGTATTTATCGTATATAAACATGAGAGATAAGATGGCAAAATATAGTTTTTATATCAAATTTACGGACTAAACACATAGATAAGTCTAATATGAGACGTGAGTCCTGAATCTCTCGAACTTGTTTTCTCTTTTTTTTCTTCTGAATTTCTTCCTTCTTATTTGGAGCGCACTCTTGTCTCGACGGGAGCGAGACCGTAGCACTCTCCTTACCTAGGAGAGCCAATTTGAGCTCCCATCTCGGTAGTGGAAGCCTGCAATTAAGTACAACATGATAAGGTAACAAATCTCTCATGAGTTAAAATAGATGTAAGGAAGTAAATGTTCTGTTACAGCTGATTTCGAGGTTATATTGTGCTTATGACCGTTATTGCTAACCCTTAATGACTTGTTAGGTTGTGGTTGTGACAATAGTGAAGAAGTTTTTTATTTGCTTGGTCAAATTTTTTTGCTTAGCAAAAAGACCGGAGTTAGCATTGTATGTTGGTTGCATCATGTATATTGAAATAGTCTGCAATTGGTTTGAGTTCTTTAGATTGGTATTTGATATGTGACATTTTATTTAACTAGAGTTTGGCTTTTATATCTTAATAATTTACATTTCAATAATTTTTCCGTGTGTGGGACTATAGATGAAGAAAACCATAAATTCCTTGTGTTTCCCAGGAACCAATTCCTGCATTTTGTGGAATGACATGTCAGAAAGTCTAATTCATGTTTGCGTTGTCACGTCTCCTGTCTATTCAATATAAGCCCTTACGATTCCATAACGACCAATTATGGATAGTTGCCCTTATGACGGCTATTGTAACCATCGATTATGATGGGCATTTTGTTTACGTTGTGACATTCAACCACAAAATCTATTGACCACTTGAATTGTGTTTTTCTGGCCTCATTGAGAAATGGCCACTTGAATTGTTTTTGCCTTAAGTAACAGTAATGGTGCATTTTAAAATGTTTTTATGGATAGAGTTCTATTCTATCATGATCCTTTACAACATTATCTTGCTATCAACACTTTTGGCTAGCCCAAGTTAAGTTTATATTTGTAACAGGTATTTACCACTTACCCGGCTCTAAATTAGTTGACATCACCTGACACTCGTACAGGAGTATCCAAGTCCATGTAACGTAGAGATGTGCCTCTATTCCCGTTCTCTCTCCTTTTTTTCCTTGGTAGCTTCTTCTGTCATCAACGATGAACGACTTTCTCTGTTCTTCTACATCTGATTTCACTATCTGTATTCCGTGTACCACCTCTTCCTCCCTCCTTATTCTTGTTTCGTGTTCTTCATTCTATTTTGGTCTTCCTTTCCCGGAATTTCCATCACACCACTGCCAATGATCAGCTCTCCTCAGCCGAACTGCCATTGTGCCCATCTTCACTAGCCTCAGCCATGGTAAGTAACTAACATACTTTTGGCCCTTCCTTCCTATAGAAGTCACTTCTTTCTCTTCTGCTTGTTGCTGTCTATTTCTTCTTATTGTGTCCGAGGTGTTCTTCAAACCCCTTCGACCCACACCTATAGCAGCTTGCACTGCACTACTCACTTCACCCAAAATCTTATGCCTCAACAATTTGTTCTTTTCATAAAGCCTATTGTATTTTATTTTCACTTTAATGATCTCGTGAGAGTGGGATGTAGCCAGCTTGTGCTTGGCTTTGAATTGTGCTTATGACTTTAATCATTTTTCTGAGATTTTCATCATTCTTATGTTGTCTCAATCTTTACTCTGTTGCAGGCTTCTGTCTTCGTGTGGGGAGTATTTGTCAAGTCATGCTGTCACCTAACGGTTCAGAGCATGTTCTAAGTTCATGTGGTGCACAAAATGATCCTAAAGAACACCTGGAACTAGGACATTGCGTTGACGAACCTATTGTGCATGATGACAAATCTCTTGGCAGGAGGAGTGGGAGAATGAGGTTTTCAGATTTTCATGGGATACTTCATGAGCTATATGATTGAGTTTCCTATGGCTGTTGCCCTTACTAGTGTTCAGCTTCCCTCAAGGATGCAGCCTAAGGAGCCGGTATTTCATCTCAAACACTTCCCATTTTTTAGTTCAAACATGGTCGTACTTGGGGTTATGATCTATCTGTGTGGGGCTAGAAGATTAATAACCAGATGCTGTGTCATTTATTGATCTTCGATGACTCTTTGATTATCGTTCTGACTTTTGATGGTTTTGAATGTGGGCTTCTAGTGACATGCCTTCTTACTTAAAAATTGCAACTGTCCTTGAGGGTTTTAGAAATGGCATGCTTAACTTATGCCTACTGTTCCAACTGAGATTCTACTTAAACTTGGCAAAAAATTGTTTTATAGGAAGGAGATGGAGAGAGGGAGAGAGGGAATGAGAAGCAAAAGTTGTTTTTTTGCTCATTTGGGACATCATGATATCATTTCCTTATATTTGACACCCTCCTTTGTCATAAAAGAGGAAATGCGTATTTAAAGAAGTTTTATAAATGCAAACCATAAATGACCGACTACTATTTCGTGTGATCTCCATGCATTCATGTTGGGTTCCTTATTTTGGTGGTTTGCTATTTAGTTTTTGCCTTGCATTATTTGTAATATCCTTTTCAGCCTAGTCTATGTCCACAGCCGACGCAACTCTGTACCAACGCCTTAATTTATGGCTAAGTGATTAAACCAATTCTTTTTTTAGAAAAATAAGTAACCACCCTATTTCCATTCATTTTAGTTGCATTCCCAATTGTCAGTGTCGATAACATACAAAACCTGCTTTTAGATCAATCCAACTGCAGTCAAACAGATTGAGAAATGCAGAATAATGTTAACCTTGTCATAAAATACTCTTTCTCAGCACCTGACCAAAAAATAAATTGCAAATTGACCAAAAAAAAAAAAAACCATTGATATCAATCTCTATTTGGTAAAACCGTATTGGTCAATGGTTAAATTGGAAGTGTATTATCGGCATATTAAAAGCGGCTCCTCCATAACTATCAAGAGAAAAACTAGTCCTTCTCGGCTTCTCCACAATACTAGAGGTGAGTAGAGGGGAAGCAAATTGTTCTTATATACAGGACTATTCTTGTTAATGCTTTTTGTAGAGTTATGTATGTCAAACTCATATGTACATTATCATATAATCTAATGTACTAAAAATATTTTGAGTTAAACAACATTGTCTCTCTGCCACTTACATGTACTGTATTTATGTATATCAATCGGTGCTTTCTTTTGATAGAAACGGTATAATTCTTTGAGGATTTAAATTTTCAATGGACTCTACCAACGCAAGTGCCCCTTTGCTTCAAGTTGAGGGAGAGACACGACTGCCACCCATTCTGGTGGAGACAACCATTGTGAAAGTGGAGGGTACAGACACTGGTAAAATGAAAACTCAGTAAATGGTAGTGGGGTCGGGAGTGGAGAAGGTTCAGTGGCAGTAGATGGAGGTGGTGGAGAAGCAGGAGACGTGGATTCAGAAGTAATGGTACGGAGAAAGAGGGCCAAACCAAGAAAGCATCTAGTGGAGTCACGAGAATGTTTGCCTTCCCTACAAAATATTGTTCCAAAAAGGGAAAGGGACGGCCTCCTGGCATCGGAAAACTGCAATTGCTGGCCGCTATGGGTTGTCCATGCTTCTTGTGGTGTCTTTGACTTCAGATTCTTTGTAGGACACCTGTTGAGTAGATAGACTGCACATTGAACTGCTCCTCATGTTTTGAACATACTAGTAGGAGAGGTAAGCCTAGATATGGAGGAGTCTGCCTTAAATTTTTTTCCCCTAAGTTAGTAATATTGGTGTGCTTACGTGATTTTGGTGATTTTAGGACATTTTCGGAAGAATGTTGTCAGTTGTTCAGACAAGTCCTCGAGCTGTCTGCATTCTCTCTGCTGTTGGTGCGGTTGCAATCGTAGATGTGTCTGGCTGGTTACTTTGGCAGTGGTGTTTTAAGATACTAGGCATGATCTGACTCTCTCTCTCTCTCTCTCTCTCTCTCTCTCTCTCCATATCATAATCTTTGAACTGACTTTTCTGTGATGAACTTTTTTTACAAGCTTCTAATTGAGATACATTTCCTTTCTGTTTTGCTAGTTGGAATGGCTTTTATTTTAATTACCTCTGTTTCCTTGTATTGTTACTGGTTTGGGTAATGATTGCAGAAGAAAGGACCTCTAGGGTTGCTCCCAATGGTCACAGCAAGCGGAGGAGACTTTCAACAAACCAGACTGTGTCCATAGTGATCTTTACATTAACCTGGAGGTTTCTAGCGGTTCTATGGTAATAATTTGAGATTTTCTTTAGACTTACCCGATGTGCATTTTGCTTTATGTCCTAGGTTGGGCTATCATTTTGTAGGATATGTATTTCATTAGCTGACCCCATATTGTATCTCTGAAGTTATTGGCCGCACTTGGCTTTTATTTTAATCACCTCACTTTTCTCGTTTTGTTACTGATTTGGGTAATGATTGCAAAAGAAAGGACCTCTAGGGTTGCTCCCAATGGTCACAGCAAGCGGAGGAGGGCTTCAACAAATCAAACTGTCCATAGTGATCTTTACATTAACTTGGAGGTTTCTAGTGGTTTTACGGTAATAATTAAGATTCTCTTTAGACTTACGTGATGTGCATTCTGCTTTATGTCCTAGGTTGGGCTATCATCTTTTAGAACATGTATTTAATTAGTTGACCCCATATCATATCTCTGAAGTTATCGGCCGCATTTGGCATTTATTTGAATCACCTCTCTTTTCTCATTTTGTTACTGATTTGGGTAATGATTGTAGAAGAAAGGACCTCTAGGTTGCTCCCAAAGGTCGACACAAGTGGAGAGTTCCAACAAATCAGACTCTGTCCATAGTGATCTTTACATTTACCTGGAGGTTTCTAGCAGTTCTATGGTAATAATTGAGATTTTCTTTGGACTTACGTGATGTGCATTCTGCTTCATGTCCTTGGTTGGGCTATCATCTTGTTGAACATATATTTATTATTTTTCTTGTTTGCGTGTGGTAATTGGCTGAGTACCTTCTTTCTGCTAATAAAATCAATAAATAAAGAAGTTAACAGTTCTCGAGTTATATTCATAGTTTCGACATCTGCAAGTTGCGAGGGCATCAATGGTGTCCAATCAAAATTCACAAATTGCAGAAATTTAAATTCCGATGAACATGATTTTAGGTATGATTAAGGTTCTCGCCGAGCTCTTCAAAATGAACAGAGCCAATCATCTAAATGTGATTGAAAAATGGCAGAAAATTAAAAATCCGGGGGGGTGGTGGTGGGGGATACCAAACCCCCATTGTATACCCGGGATGCATAAAAGTTTCTATAGGCAAAAGGGCTAGTCAAGAATACTAGCAAGGTTCAGGCAGTCAGCAAGGACATTCCCTCATGGATGGGGGAATTTACACTGTGACTAAAAGATCATCACCTTGTTTGGCACCCAAGCAAGCAAGATTATCAACACCATGTATTTATTATTTGTCTTGTTTGCTTGTGGCAACTGGCTGAGTACCTTGTTTCAGCTAATAAGAACAATAAACAAAGACTCGAGTTATATCCTATAGTTTCCACATCTGGGAGTTACGAGGGCATCCAATGGCATCCAACAAAATTTACACATGGTTGAAATTTGCAATTTAAATATTGTTATAAATCTTTTTTGGCTAAAGTCTGCGTGATTTTCAAAAGGTGATTATTTGTTAAGAGCGAGTTTTTGTTCAATTTCTTTTACCTGGAAACTTTGCATGTGGAAAATATGCTAATGGTGTCTGATTCATCTTAGGTTTGGGAAGACTAAGAAGGGTATTATGTTAAAAAGAAATGAAATCACGTACCGTTATCTTTTGCAGGCTTCTTTCACGGTGTGCTGAGTATTTGTTTTCAAATTCGGATACAGTTTCAGAGCATGTTCTAAGTTCATGCTGTAAGGAAATCATTGCTGGAAAGACCGGCATTGGTGGAGCTATTGTGAAGTGATGGTGTCCCACTTACCTCAAGCATGCTGCCGAGTGTGCCCGGTTTTTATCTCAAACACTTACGAGGTTAGTTTCAATATGATTTGGCCTTGCTAGTTGCTGTCATGCTTTATATAGTTCGACGAGAAGAGGCATCACTGCATATTTTTCATGTAATATTGGTTCATTGGTTTTGTCACATTGAGGTTTGCTTGGACTCTTGATTTTACTGAACATGGGCGTCTACTGAAGTGCATTCTTCATTCTAAGTAGTTCTCTTTTTGTGAGGTGTTTGGAGAAGATGGTAATATGTTCTTTTAGTTGATATGTAAGTTAGTTCTTTGTTTCTTTTCATCACAGAATAGGGTTGGCTTGGTTGCACCATTTAGGCTATAGCAAGGCATAAAGTCAATTTGAAAGCGGTAGTCCTACTACATACAAAATGTATTCTAGAAAAAAGCAGGCTAAAATTGACCAACCAAATCTCATCTTTATACAGGCAGAAAAAAAGTACCAATACTTAACCCAATCTGGGACGAACTGAAAGTTGACTTTACACGCTCAACCAAAAAATAGTTAATAACTTGAAATTTTAGAAAGTTTTTTTCTACGCATTTATGAGAATTTTTAGAGTTTTTGTGCGCCTAAGAACTTGCAGGGCCTAATCCATAGAACTTTTTCAAATCAACTTAAAAACTAGTACAACTAGTGCGAGTATTTGGAGGTTTGCAAGGTCCAGGCACCCCTTGTGTCCGCCAATCACATGATTCTGGATTGATTTTCTCTATAATAGCTCCCTAAGTCTACATACAAACCCTCAACCACGACTCTAGACACAATTGCGTTTGGAGCCGTTATTCTTGGTCTTTCTTGAAATCCTGTAATTTTCCAATTTCCATTAATGATATGGCTTGGATTTCCCATTCAAGCCCCAATACCAATCTACTTACAATATTAAAGATACAATCTAGACGAGTTTTTACACCTATCTTTTCTTTATGCAAATCCATCTTGAATTTGTTATGTATTGGTGGCGTTTAGGAGAACATTCCAATTGAGGAAGTCTTCAAGCAGTTAAAATGTACGAGGGAAGGTTTTTCAAAAGAGATAGGAGAGAAGAGACCCCAAATCTTTAGCTTTAACAAGCTTGAGGGGAAGAAGGCATAAACTTTTTTAGATTTCTTTATTTCTAATTGAAATTTTGAGCACTATACTTTTTTGATGCTGAACTGTTTTTTATGAAATTCCTAACAGGAGAGCTAGCTTCTCAAGTTCTACGTAAGCAATGATGCTCTTCTCAGATCTTAATTTACTCTCCCCCTTCTCTCTGTACCGAACCTCTCTTGCTTTGCCGATTGCTCGCCAGTTTTCACTCGAGTGTAACCCGTTGGCTTAACGGCAAGGTGCAGTCCTGGTGGCAGGTGGTCTCTCGCCGATTTCGTCTCTTTGGTTTTATCGGTGGTCTCCAGATATTACAGTTATGAAGGTGAACGGCGATGGTGGTGTGTGGTGATGTTCGGATTGGTGTTGATGGATGACAATGGCGGCATGTGACGGCGTTATGGAACTTTGGTGGTTGGATTCGCAGAACGTTTGTGAGAACCAAAATAGCAGCTTCTCGGGCGGTCATTTTTGGAGTGGCTTCTCGGCAGTCATTTTTGGGATCTAGTCATTTAAGAGGTTCACGATGGCACGGGCCGCTCGTTTTATTCAGCTTCATCGGCTGATGGTGGTGGTGGTGGTCGACATGCTTGCTGGCGGCGGTTGCTGTTTCAAGTTTAGGGTTAGGTTTTGGGTCTCTTGGATTGGGCTACCCTTCTTGTGTTTGGGCTTTGCTCTTTAGGTGTTTCGGGCTTCGCCCATGAGTGTTTTTGGGCTTTGACCCACTAGGAGTTTTTTAATTTTCATTCAACCTTTGGTTGACCCTCTCCTCCAACTTAATGTACCTTGTTAAGTTTTTCTTAATAAATTTATTGCCGATAAAAAAAAAGGGGGAAATGACGGCCAAGGACGTATTTTGATAATTAATATCCGTCAATGACATTTTGTTCATTAACAAATGTTCTTTGCATGTCTTTAAAAGGTATTAATTATCAAAACACATCTTGGACCGTCATTTTCCCCAAAAAAAAAAAAAAAAATGATGCTCTTCTCAGTCTCACAAATCATTTGCATTATCCCATCTCATCTCGGAGACCAAGCATTTGTCGTCAAAAAGATTTGGGTCCGAATTTCTGATACATTCATCTAAGCAGCACTTCTTCAAGACGAGGATAAATTGGAAGGCTCACAAAAGGGAAGGAAAAAAAAAAACCCTCCAAACTCACAAAAGAAAAACAAAAAACGGGGTCCAAAAGCATCTTTAATGCGTGAAGGTTCCAACAGTGCTCTCGTGCAATTCTCCAACCTCGATTGAAGCCAAATGAGTATGACATCAAAGGATATTTGAGATTAAAAACACTAGTAATATTTAATAGAACCATTGATTGGAGATGAGAGATTGTTGTGCGCAAAAAACATAAGCCTAATAGGTTTAAGTGAATAAGTAGTCCTTGATAGAGTTCAATAGAGAAAAATGATTTATGTAGTTGACTCTAAATAATTCAGACATAAGACTCGGTATGGTATGGATTCCACAAATTTAACACTTCTGTTCATGGTGGGACCCACGTTGGGGCACGTGGGGTCATTTGCCCCGATGCCTTTTTTTTTAAATAGTAAAAAAAAGTTAGATATAAATACAAAAAAAATAGTAATTTAAATTAAGAAAAAGTCCCTTACACTAGCACACACCATTAGCATTATGTAGTGGTCATCAGAGATTGTGAAAAGTTCTAGGGGCCTGAATTTGATTCCTACCCTCCATCGCTTGTTTTTTCTTTATTTTTCCATTTTTGATCTACCTCTTTTCTTTATTTCTTTATTTTCATTTTATCTCTTTTCTTTATTTTTTTATTTTTGTTTTACCTCTTTTTGTTTTCCTCCCAATCCATAATATTACGAAAATTAAATTACTATATCTTTTAGTTTACTTGCCCACCACGACAGTTGAAAGTGTATTTTTAGCCATGAATATTGTGAAAAATCGATTTTGGACATAGAATGAGTAATCAATATTTAATGATTGAACGATAATTTAGAGGTATACAGAGAAATATTTTTTAAAATTGTGAATAATAGGTGCCCTAGTATATAATTATATATCATAGCGAAGGAGGGGGAGTCTTCCGTTGAAGGTTATGTAACACTTCCGTTGAAGGATATGAAACAGGAGTCCATGAACGAGGCGTTGGCAAGAGAAATGAGGGATCAGGGAGAGATGTTTTATGGCTTTCTCTCTCAAAACTCTAAAACTTAACGATTAGGTGTGCACCAAATAGGGACCCAGGAGTGTTGTAGTGCACCTCCATACTACACGTGTAGTGCGAGCAATCCGGCCATCCATCTCGGCAATGGATGGCTCAAATTTTCATCCAAACAATGGATGACTAGGATTTGTAAGAGCTCGAATTAAATCCGAGCCGTCCATACTGAGATGGACGGCCAAATTAGCCGCACTACACCGTGGCGAGTGCACTAGCTACATTCTACAGCCGCTCCCATTCCACCAAACAAGACCCTTGTGGCCTAAAATGGTGTATCTAGAACCGTCCCAAAACAATGTCATTTTGATGCATAGCACGGAGGCTGGCATGCTGCGGCTCAGTGGCTAGCATCTCCCCCAGGTCCGATTGAAGGAGAGCAGGTCTTCTCAAAAGTTAGGGAAAAAATTCAAAATACCCCCCAATCTATGCACCCAAATTCAATTAGACTCCCAACCTTTTAAAAACTTCAATTTTACTCCCAATGTTATATTCCGTTAATCAAAATGCCCCCTTCCGTCCAAATTACTAACGGATTCCGTTAAAGGCTCCGTTAAATAGTATTCGGATCGAATTTCGATGATCCGAACCGCTCAATGTGTTCAAAACGTGATTTTAAGGGTACTCGCGAGAAATCAGCAAAAAAAAAAAGATTGGGAAGAGCTTCATCTGAACAGTTTTTTATTGAGAACAGTTTTTATTGAATGGTTCAATAAAAAACTGTTCAGATGAAGCCCTTCCGATCATTTTTTTTTTGCTGATTTCTAGCGGGTACCCTTAAAATCACATTCTAATCACATTGAACGGCTCGGATCATCGAAATTCGATCGGAAAAGGGAAGGTACAGATCAAAGCAAAATTCGGACGTCCGTACTTGAATAAAATCCGGATCGATCCACACCTCCCCTTTTCCAATTGAATTTTGATGATCCGAGCTGCTCAATGTGTTTAAAAAGTGATTTTAAGGGTACCTACAAGAAATCAACCAAAAAAATGACGGGAAGGGCTTCATCTGAACAGTTTTTTATTGAATAGTTCAATAAAAAACTGTTCAGATGAAGCCCTTTCTGGTCATTTTTTTGGTTGATTTCTTATAGTTCAATAAAAAATTGTTCAGATGAAGCCTTTCCCGGTCATTTTTTTTGTTGATTTCTTGCAAGTACCCTTAAAATCACATTTTAAACACATTGAGCGGCTCGGATCATCGAAATTCGATCAGAATACTATTTAACGGAGCCTTTAACGGAATCCGTTAGTAATTTGGACGGAAGGGGGCATTTTGATTAACGGAATATAACGTTGGGAGTAAAATTGAAATTTTTAAAAGGTTGGGAGTCTAATTGAATTTTGGTGTATAGGTTGGGGGGTATTTTGAATTTTTCCCCAAAAGTTAATGTATTGTAGTTTTTTATTTGAGGATACAAAACATAATTAAAAAATACAAATTTCGAGATTGCAGTCAATAAAAAAAATTAGAGGTGGCAAACGGGCGGGTTTAGGCGGGTTTGGACGGGTTGAAATGGGTCATGGGTCAAATATGGGTGGGTCGAACATGGGTCAAAAGGCAAACGGGTTGAAATGGGTCGGGTCGAATGTGGGTCAAGTCAAACCCAAACCTGCCCGACCCGTTTTCCCTCTCTTTTTTTTTCTTGTTTTTTTTTTTTTTTTTTTTTTGGGGTGGGGGGGACCCGGATTTGTCTCAATAAGGGGATTCAGAAAAGTAATATTTTATGATTAAAACTCAATTTTTATTGAATAAAAATGAAACAATTAGAGGCTAAAAAACCTTAAATAATTAAGGTTTTTACTTCTTTTTTTTTCCAACTTCCCAACAGTAACATAACTTCGATAAGGATTCAAGGGCTGCATCAGAGAATTGTCTGGAAGGTGATGATTGCACCGATTATACAGTTTCGGTCTTCGTTGCATTTGCCGAAGCCACTGTTTAGGTTTGGATTAAAAAGTTAAGTGACTTTTTTTTTTGTCTCTATTCAATTTTTTTTTATTGTTTGTTTTTTGACAAATTTTTTATCTCTATTAATTCGTCTCGACAAGAGCTGCATCAGAGAATTGTCTGGAAGGTGATGATTGCACTGATTGTACAGTTTCGGTCTTCGTTGCGTTTGCCGAAGCCACTGTTTAGGTTTGGATTAAAAAGTTGGGAAAAATTCAAAATACCCCCCAACCTATACACCCAAATTCAATTAGACTCCCAACCTTTTAAAAACTTCAATTTTACTCCCAACGTTATATTTCGTTAATCAAAATGCACCCTTTCGTCCAAATTACTAACGGATTCCGTTAAAAGCTCCGTTAAATAGTATTCTGATCGAATTTCGATGATCCGAGCCGCTCAATGTGTTTAAAATGTGATTTTAAGGGAATTTGAAAGAAATCAACAAAAAAAATGACCGGGAAGGGCTTCATCTGAACAGTTTTTTATTGAACTATTCAATAAAAAATTGTTTAGATGAAGCCCTTCCCGGTCATTTTTTTTGTTGATTTCTTGAAGGTACCCTTAAAATCACGTTTTAAACACATTGAGCGGCTCGGATCATCAAAATTCGATTGGAAAAGGGGAGGTGTGGATCGATCCAGATTTTATTCAAGTACGAACGTCCGGATTTTGCTTCGGTCTGTACCTCCCCTTTTCCGATCGAATTTTGATGATCCGAGCCGCTCAATGTGATTTTAAGGGTACCCGTTAGAAATCAGTAAAAAAAAATGATCGGAAGTGCTTCATCTGAACAGTTTTTTATTGAACCATTCAATAAAAACCTGTTCAGATGAAGCCCTTCCCGATCATTTTTTTTTGCTGATTTCTTGCGGTACCCTTAAAATCACGTTTTGAACACATTGAACGGTTCGGATCATCAAAATTCCATTGGGACACTATTTAACAGAGCCTTTTACGGAATCCGTTAGTAATTCGGACGGAAGGGGGCATTTTGATTAACGGAATATAACGTTGGGAGTAAAATTGAAGTTTTTAAAAGGTTGGGAGTCTAATTGAATTTGGGTGTATAGGTTGGGGGGTATTTTGAATTTTTAAGTGACTTTTTTTTTTTTTTTTTGTCCCTATTCAAATTTTTTTTATTTGTTTGTTTTTTGACAAATTTTTTATCCCTATTAATTCATCTCGACAAGAGAATCGAAAAAGTAAAAAGAAAAAGAGACACAGTGATTGAAAACATTGTATACAAGTACCTGGAAATGTAAAAAGAAAAACGTGACACAGTGATATAGAAAGGAAATTCTTTACTGGAGTATTTTCTTTCCCAATTTTCAATATACCTCAGCTCATTTTCCTTCTTTTCCACTCTTCTTCAAAGCCTTTTTAAAATTCTGTATTCCACAACAGTTTACTACTAGTCACAATGATAGAGAACGGAAAGAGTATCGAGGAAAAAAAAGAAAGAGTAGCGAGACATTTTGGTTTTTTAAGTCAAACCCATATTGAACCCATTTTTAATCCATATAAATATGAATTGATATGGGTTCAACCCATATAAATCCATTATATAATATGGACGGATTGAGTTGGATTATAAGTGGACGGATTAGGAGAGTTAGAAAAATATGGGTTAAGATTGCCACATCTAAAAAAAATCTATGAAAAATGGGTAAAAAAGTCGTTATACACCTATATTTTTTTGGAGAAAGGCAGAATTTTATAAAAGGAACCAAGCCCAAAACCTCAAGGAATACCTTGAGAAAGAAAACAATCAAATCCAACTGGATACATCAAGAAAAGCAATAGCCTAGCCAAAACAACGAAAACAAAAAAATTACAAAAAAATTGAATCTGAAATTCTCCACTCGCAACAAACTCTGAGATTGTCAGAGTTTTTGAGCTCGTGTTTCCAGGAACTAGCACAACTTGTAACCTCATCCAGAATTAATTTCTCAACTCCAGTAGATTCATGACCCACCTGAAGAAAAATCCGACCATTCCGTTCCTTCCAAAGATAGTAAACAGAAGCCGTTAAACGTAGTTTAAACTGGGTGATCCTCATAGAACCTCCCTTGCCATATAAAGAACCCCACTGAGCTTCAGAATTAAGATCCCAAGCATGGGCTGGAAGGCCACAACAAGTTCTGACCCGTAACCAAATAGAAGAAGAGAAAGGGCAATCAAAAAACAAGTGGGAATGTGATTCCACTCCACCACTGCACAACACACAGAAACTATCATTTATAATCCCCCAATTATGCAACCTATCCTTGGTAGAGAGTCTCCCAAGAATAGCTAGCCATAAAATAAAGGACCATCGTGGGACATGTTTTTTATACCAAACCATGGGCCACCAACCAACATCAAGAGCTTTGGAACGAAGGGCTTCCCACGCTGACTTAGTAGAATAGGTACCAGCAGTAGACAAAGTCCAAATAACTGAATCTTCTATATCTTCATGAGGAACCAGATCAGGAGCAGTATGTTCCATGATTTCTTTAATCACAACATTCCTGCTCCTAGGCCATCTCCATCTCCCATTATGAACTATAGAGCTCACTTTCGCATTAAGGGATCTCCCTAAATTGAATGTCACCCTATCCCCATACTTAAGATACAAAGGGCCAAGGGAATGCCAATTATCCAACCATAGGAAAGTGTTTCCACCATTCCCAATCCTATGTTGAATAAATCTTTGACCATCCCTACGCAGACCAAAGATCTTTCTCACGGTCCAAGATGAATCTTGAGGGAGATCCAAAGACCAAATACACCGATTCTTTATTACATAAGAATGAATCCACTTTACCCACAGGATATCCTCCTTTTTGCAAATAGCCCACAAGTGTTATAACATTGAAGCTTTGTTCCATTCAATGAGCCTCTTGAAACCCAAACCTCCTTCCGGTTTAAGGACACAGACAGCAGCCCAAGCAACCTTAGCTCTAGAGGATTTCAACTCCAATCCTTTCCAAAGAAAAGCACTAAGAAGACTTTCAATTTCCCTCATAGTTTTCTTAGGAAGAATGAAAATGGAAGACCAATAAACCTGGATATTGAAAAGAACAGAGTTTATCAACTGAGCTCTCCACCCAAAAGACAGCAACTTATTAGACCAAGATTAGATTCTCTTCAACATACGATCCTTAAGAACCACACAATTAGAGTGCCTTAACTTTGTAGAGATTAAAGGAAGCCCTCAATACTTTATAGGAAGACTTTCCTCAGGAATATCCAGGAGTGATCTCAAAACCTCTTTTAGATTAGCACTTAACCCGCGCAAAATAACAAGCACTCTTGTTAAAATTTGGTTGCAACCCAGAGAAGGAGTGAAAATCCTTTAACAGACCATCAATAGTAGCAAAGGTAGAAGAGTCAGCCCCACAAATTATGAACATGTCATCTGCAAAAACTAAGTGAGAAAGAAAAAATGGCCGCACTTTTAGGATGGAAGGAAAATCCTCCTTGAGAGATCCTAAATTGTAACAAAGCAGAGAAAGCTTTCATGATGAGTAAGAACAGATAAGGGGATATAGGATCCCCTTGTCGCAATCCCCTTTTCCCAGGGAAAAAACCCTTTCAATTCACCATTTATAATAACAGAGAACCTTGGGGTAGTAACACAAGCTCTAACCCAACTAATGAATTGAACCGGGAACTCCATTATCTGCATAACATCAAATAAGAACTTCCAATCCACACTATCATAAGCCTTCATCACATCCAGCTTAATAGCACATCTTGGAGACCCTTGATCCCGATGATAGCCTCTCACAAGTTCTTGCATGAGTAATATATTGTCCATAATAGATCTTCCTTTAATGAAAGCAGATTAAGAGGACCCAATTATAACAGGAAGAACAACTTGCATTCTGTTAGCCAAAATCTTGGTTATGCACTTGTATATGGTGTTACAACAAGCTATAGGTCTGTAATCCTTAATGGACTTTGGAGCAAGAATCTTAGGAACCAACGCTACTGCAGTAGAATTCCATCCTCTAGGCATGGATCCAGAAGCAAAAAAAGACAACACACCAGCAATAAAGTCGTCCTTAACAACATCCCAGTTATCAAGAAAAAAAGCTGAATTAAAGTCATCCGAACCAGGAGCTCTATCCCTATGAATAGACTTTAAAGCACTCCAGACTTCAATTCCAGAAACAGACCCACTAAGCCCCTCATATAACTCCTGAGGCACTTTGCAATGAATTGCAGCAGATAAGGCAGCAGTGGCAACCCTTCTGAGTAAATTCTGTCCCCAACAGCCCTTGATAATATCCAAGAATCTATCTTTCAATAGCAGCAGGAGCTTCCAATCTAATCCCGTCACTATTTACCAAACTGAGAATGGTATTCCTCATTCTATGAGCAGCCATCTTTTGGTGGAAAATTTTTGTATTTTTATCCCCCAAAGCTAACCAGTTTACTCTAGATTTCTGCCTCTTATAAGACTCCTCTGCTTGGCTCAAAAAGTGGAACTGCTGAACCAAGTCCTTCTCCAAGTCGTGCAAGAAGAGGTCTGCAGGATTTTTAAAGCACAAGTCTTGAATTTTTGCCAAATTTTCTCTAGCCTTCATAACCCTCCTATTAAGGTTACTGTAATGTTCCTTATGGAAAACCTTTAGCAAAGGCTTAAGAGCCTTAAGTTTAAAACTAAGCCTATCCTTAGGATTACCAACAACTTCAGTATGCCAAGAAAGAGCAAGCAAATCCTTGAAACCCCCCATTGTTCATCCAAAAATTATAAAAACGAAACGGAACAGCTTTAAAGCGCTTATGCACAAAAGAAAGAACAAGGGCATAGTGGTCTGATACCCCAGGAGCATGGCCAACCACCTCAGCATCCCTAAAGAGGTCTAACCAGTTATCATTCACCAAAACCCTGTCAAGCCTGCTTTTATTGGACCCAGCGCCCCCTTGTTTATTGGTCGAGGTGTACCAGTACCCTTTAGAAAACATATCTTGCATATTAAGATCCTCTAAACAACTATTAAAATCAGAAGCCGCTGACATATCAAAACCCACCATCCTCTCAGAAGGCCTACAAAAAACATTAAAAATCTCCTAGAAGGAAAATGTTACGATTAAAACACAAAAGATACTTAAAGCTTGGTTAAAGTAATGAGAATACTTTACCTTAATCCCACTAACAAGACCAGTTGATATCAACCGATCAGGTGAGGACGCGGCCTCTTTTTGCATGTCGACAGGCAATAGAAGGCCTTGAGCAAGGGTCAGTGTTGTCTCCGAAGAGCTGGCACTGTCCCCAACGTTCACCGGCCGATCACCCCTAAGGAGTTGAAAGGCCCAGCTTTAAGGTAGCACTTGAGTATTCAGTAAAAGAGGTTGTTGAACTGAAGCCGTGGCTTGTGCTGTGGCATCCCCGGAGTCTTTGGTTCTAGGGCGTTTGTCCCGATGAGCATCGCTGGCTTCATGAACCACGTCGGACCCTCGAGGAGATGAGGAAGACCGGTTAGAACCACCCCTGTTACGGCGGGGTGGTGGCGAGGCATGCCCCGTTGATGCTGCCCTCACAGCACCATGACCACGGGCAGAGACAGCAAGGAGAGAACTCAAGTTCATAGGTTGGCGAGTCATTGTACCTGACAAAGGAGGCGTGGGTGAGCATCCAGATGAGGAGGACTGGTTGGTGTCACCCTGGGAAGCTGGCTGTTTGGCTTGTCGTTGGAATGACCTTCTAAGAATTAAACAAGGCAGTGGAATGCCCTCGGAGATGGGTACTTCACCTGGTTGCCCGGCAACAGTAACTCCGGCACGGGATCTCAAACTCCTTGGTTGGGGAGCAGTCGAAGTACAGGCAGCACTAGTACTTGGGTTGGCAAGTCTTCTGTCAATAACACCTCTGTAAGCACGATCGTATCCGAGTAATACGTCTGCGTTACAACCCCGACCAGCTGTTGAGGTACCAGGCTCACCTGTATATTTTAGGATCCTGTTGATCTCCGTTGTTCGGACGTAGCTTGGCTCTGGCCTGGGACGCTTTTTAGCGTTATCCGCTGCAAAATGACAAGTCAAACAATGAAAAGCATACGCAAACAAAAGCAGTGGAGAAAAACTACGAATAGAGCAAAGTAAATTAGGAGCATACGTGGGTAGCCCCACATGTGGGGGCAATGGAGGCCCACCACTTGGCCATCTTCCCCTATTGACTCGAATGCTCCGGTAACATAGAGGAAATCAATCTCGTGATCACGAGCAGAATCTGGCAAGTTTAGCACGAGACGCTTTTCTGCTTTTCTAATCTTGAAGTAATACGTGTTGTATTCAGGGTTTAGCACAATGCTATACCACCACTGGATGTCCTAAATTCCTAGTTGGGTCCCCAGAATCCTATTCAGAGCTACAACCCCTATCACCAGCCTAAAGACATTTGTTGGGTCCCCAGAATCCTATTCAGAGCTACAACCCCCATCACCAGCCTAAAGACATTTGTTGAAACTTGCATGGGGTAAGACGATACCAGTTCAGAACTTGGCGAAGTAATGGATCGAGGGGGAAACGAACTCCACCCTTAACAATGGCTACAATGGGGATACACGCTCTATCCCACGAACTATAACCGAAAAATTCCCCAGGGGTATGGGTATGGTTGAGACCTTGGATAACCGAACGGGTATCGGTTCGGGTATGGTTTAGCAGATCTCCGAATCGATCCCCAAACCGAACCGAACCAAACCGAAATATATGTATAGGAGTCTAGTGGTCGAAGTGCATGTGTCCAGAAATTTAAGGACCAAACTGTTGCATGTGTTATGGTTTAAGGGCTTGGAGTGTGATAACTCTTTATTTATAATTAGGGTTACATTTGACAGCTTCACATTTATACCTCAAACAGTCAAACCCACCTCCTCCTCTCTTCTGCGTTGCAGACAACCCTTTGCGGCCTCACTGCCGTTCATTGTCATTGTCCTCTCTCTCTCTCTCTCTCTCTCTCTCTCACATAGACATGAGACACCCCCCACCCACCTTCTCCAATGTCGTCAAGCAAAATATTCAATCAAACAAACAGATCGAAGGCTCCGGAGATCGGCCACTCCGGCGACGTCGAAACATACGCACTCCTCTCTCTCTCTCTCTCTCTCTCTCTCTCTCTATTACTCCCTCTTTCTTCTCTCATCGATCAGAACCCACCCCAAGAACTTGAAATTGGACAAAAAATTTAGATCCACCCACAGCAATTGTCATTTGGTTCGGGTACCCAAATGGTTCGGTTATGGTTTCTTCTTGCTCTCCTCGTTTGGCTATCGAAGCGGATATGGGTAGGGGTTTGGTTTCGGGGATCAGGTACGGAATTCTCCATATCCGCCCCGAACGCCCCGATTGCCATCCCTAATTATAACCCTTTTTGCGTTTATTTATAGGAATTTTTTGAAATTATTTCCCTTCTCTCATATGATGAAGTTCAAATTTATATTGTGTTTGATTGTAAAGTTTTGTTCTAAGTGTAGTAAAATTTGGTGCCCCCACTAAAGAGAATTCCTGGATTTGTTCCTGATAACTTACTCAAAATGTTAGTGGACTGCATACCAAAAAAATCGTCAGTGAACTGGACCTTGATCCAAACATTTATAGTAGACTGTAGACCATTTTGTTATATGTTATATCTCTTAATATATTAATTGAAAATTTAATACACATTTGTTGAACCAATTCTGTTTTCTCAAATTTTTTCTTTTAAAAAATCCAATATTGGGCGGACAACCTAAAAAATGGTGGGTTCCTGTGTTCCCTGCTAAGGAAGCTAATTTGATGTTTGTATTAATTTAGGGATGAAGAGTGTGAAAGCGAATTTTGTTAAAATATACATAGAGTGGCAGCACCTCCAGAGCATCTGTTTACATATACATAAATGCTTTCAATATTTCGAAATCAAAAATTGGCGGCTTTTTAACTTTGGTTTGATTCGAGATTTCATAAGCATTGACCTAATGAAATCCTCTATTTCATATACTGAAAAAAGAAATGATCCATCGGGTTAAGTAATAAACATGTGTTGAAATGACGTTGTAATCAACATTCGACAGGCCAATTCAGACAAACTATGCGTCTTACGCATTGACTTGGTATTATTATTTTTAGGCACAGGGTTGTGCCTAGTGGGAGCGAGCCAATGGTGGTGGTGAAACATCACTTTAATGCATTGCAAGTATTATTTTTTTAGAGTTTCGCCAATTAAAAAAAATGATTTAACCACTTATCGTGCATAGACGGTCGTAGTGCTTGTAAAGATTTTTATAATATTGGCTATATCACAGAAGGAGCCTGCAGGCATATATATAAATATATATATATATATTTATATTTATATATATATTTAATGTATTTGACTGTAGTTACCTTACAAACAATCAAAATTGCCTCAATCCCAACTCCGTCGCCTTCGAATTCATTACGGTCATTTGGGGCAAACCCGCAAACTAAAATGGCCTCAACCGCACTAGCTCAGCTCCAACAACGTATGCTTCTCACCTTTTGACTCCAACACCGTAAATTCTAACTCTGTCCCTGACTATTTCGCCCTACATGAGTTGCGCAAACGCAACACCACAAAAGCTTGCATCTGCTTGCCAAGAAAATCTTGAAATATCAACAGAGACACGGGCAGAGAGACAAAACCGGAGAGCAACCTATGTCGTTGAATTTACCTGCTTTTTTTTTTTTTTTTGATAATCGGGTGTTTGAACCATTTTTTGCACATCTTAACTGATTACGAATCCTAACTGAGCAAACTATTCAAGTGGCCTCAAAATATTTTTACTACGGATGACAATCTAACATGCAAACTTGTCTCCCATGCCTCGTATTTGCTTATAACAAGTTAACTATCCCTCACTGACCCAAAAAGAAGAAAATAGTTAACTAGCCCTCTTTGGAAAAAAAAAAAACCACAGTTTCTGCTTTCTTCCATAGATTATAGAAAACATGCCATGTCTCTGGGGTGGGCGGCAATTAGCGCTTTTAGTCAACTTCAAATATTTTTACACAAGGCTTTATCAATTTTTCAGATTAATTTGAAAAAGTTCTACCATGTGATTAGTCTCTTGCAAGTTCCTTCAATGGAAAAAAAATCCTTAAAATTTCTGTACGTATGCACACAAAAATTGCTAAAATTTCAAACTATCACTCATTTTTGGTCACGCCTATAAAAGAAATGGAGACTACGGACATGCACAAAACCTCATTTGTTCTTCAGAGCTAACAATTAGGAATATATATTTATATCACTGGAAAAATACATCTATCTTAGGCTTAGGTACAAATCTTGCGTTAGCCACTATGTGTCTCTACCGGTACATTTTTCCCAAACTCACAAGGCTTGTCTTCCTCAATCCTCTCAATTTCAACCCTCCTACGCCTCCGCGCACCGCACCCGCCGGCCGCTGGCGATTTCACACATGGCGACCGCCGGAGAATCTCGGACTTATCATCAATCCTGTTGCTCTGATTCCGAGCAGAAGCAGCCCTCACGAGCTCCATCAATTCTTCATTTTGTGCGGAATTTCTTGAGGAGTGGAAACTGTAGCTATCTGCAGGAATGGAGAATTGGGCGGCAGCGTAACAGCCTGTTGCGTTGCCGCACTTTTCCATACGCGCCGCCCAATCACACATGGCCCGGACGTAGAAATCCCTGACCTTCATTAGGAACCTAAAGGGTGCTTTGAAACATCTTGTGAATTTGATTCCTTTGCCTTTCTTCTTACCCATGTTAATTTCCTCTGTTTTGCACTGTTTGAAATGCCAAATGGCTTGCTAACTATTTGTGTGTGTGTGTGTGTGTGAGAGAGAGAGAGAGAGAGAGTGTTTAAGCTTAATGAAGGCAATGATTGTTAAGAGGAGTTTATATAGAGGGAGGATTGTTAAGGGAAATAGAAAAGCAGGGGTTTTATCACTAGTTTTAGTAGAATAGGTGAACATAATTTATCTGCCGACCTTTGTGGCGATTTTATTTTAATTACCACTGGCCTGTGTTGTATAATGGAAAATGGTGTAACATGGGTTACATGTCATGGTATATTTCATGAGATACGGAAACTGGTTATGAATATGGACACGATACAAATAAGAACAAAGTATAGGATAATCTTTAAAAAGATAAGGATATAAAAAGAGGAGACAATATATTTTTAAATTTTCCAGGTTTTTTAAGTTATTTATACCTAAATTATGACCACCAAATATTTGGGTTAGGAATTCTATTGAATAGGGATACACACAGTTCGGATTGGTTAAGTTCGGTAGAAGTTCGAGAATCGAGGATTGCAATAAATTAATCATGGTTACAATAATTTAAGGACCACGTCCCAACCTTCAGTCCTACGGACCGAACCGAACCAATCTACAAATCACGTTTTAGCTAATTGGATTGAATCATTGGTCCAACTCCAGTTGACCTACCAATCTGCAAATCACGTTTTTAGCTAATTGTCTGGTTCAGTTAATCAATACTTCCATACAGAAAAATCATAGACCAAACTATACATCGCGGTTCACAAAATTTTGAAAACAGGACCGGGCCTGAATCCCCGAATCCGGAACACAATGTACGGTTTCTAATGGATCAACGGTTCTTTCTGGCTTTTTTTTTTTTTTTTTTTGCCGGGCCTACTATTAAATGCTTTAATCATTCTACAACTACAAATATTTACACAAATTCACTCATATTCACATTGGAGTCCACACACAATACTCTATAGTGTGGGCCCCACCAAAAGATGTGAGTGTGTGTAGTTGAATAATAATTGATTGAATGCTTTATCGACCAATGACGTAAATCTGAATACATAACCATACTTTTAAATTACACTTTTGATCCAATGTTTTTGAAATTACAAATAATTATGGGGAGTGATTTTGCCACTTTCCAAATTGTTAACGACACACCCGTTGCCAATACTCCCCAGATTTTTAACTTTTGGAGTGTGGCAAAATCAATACTATGAATTGATTTGGCACTCCCTTGAGGAGTGTCGTTAACAATTTTGGGACTGACAAAATCACTCTTCATAATTATACCCGAAAAACTTTGAATTTTTTTAAAAATTACCCTCCCTGGTGTTTCAGGTGTGTCACCACTGTACTCCATCATAACTTTGGCCTATTTTGGATTAAAAAAAAAAAAAGAGTAACATTGACTCTCTCTTTTTTTTTCGCATTTTTTAGTTTTGAGTCAAATTTTTATGGATTATTGATTTGTCCTGATGAGAAAAATATAAAAGTACAAAATTATGGTCGCAACCCATATTTTTTTGAATAAAGATGAAAATAAGTCAAAAAGACAGTTTTTTTTTGTGCTTATTTTCGCCTTTTTTTAAAAAAAAATTACGACTTTCGATCATATATTTTCACTTTTTCTATTCTTCTCGTCAAGACGAATCATTAATCCACAAAAGTTTGACACAAAACTAACAAATGCAAAAAAAAAAAAAAAAAATTGAATAAATACAAACAAAAAGGTCAACCTTACTCTCTCTTTTTTTTAATCCAAAACCAGCCAAAATAGGGAAATTTAATGAACACCCACATGGCCACAGGAGGGCTAAAATTCAAACCAAAATTGCCTCAACCCCACTAGCTCAACTCCAACAACGTATGCTTCTCACCTTTTGACTCTAATATCGTAAATTCTAACTCCGCTCCTGACTATTCCGTCCTACATGAGTTGCAAACGCAACATCACGAAAGCTTGCATCCGCTTGCCAAGAAAATATTGGAATATCAAGAGTTTAAACAAAGAAACGGGGAGAGAGACACAACCAGAGAGCAATATATGTTCTTAATTTTACCCATTTCTCTTTTTGATAATTAGGTGTTCGAACAATTTTCTGCACACCTTAACTGATTACGAATCATGGCATGCCTCGTACAAGTTAACTATCCCTCTTTGGAAAAAACCCACAGTTTCTGCTTTCTTCCGTAGATAGCACGCCATGTCACTGGGGTAACACGCCATGTCACTGGGGTGGGTGGCAATCCACTCTTGTTACACAACTTCAAATATTTTTACATAACATATAAGGTTTTATCAGTTTTTCAATCGATTGATTTGCAAAAGTTCTATGTGATTTGTCACTGCAAGTTCCTTCAATGAAAAAAATTTCATTGAAATTTCTGCAAGTATGCACAAAAAAATTGCTAAAATTTTAAATTATCACTCATTTTTTGGGTTTCGCATACAAAAAAAAAATAATGGAGACTACTTATATGCACACACACAATCCCATTTGGTCTTCAGAGCTAACAAATAGGAATATACTATTATGAGAAGTAACTACAATACACACTCCTTATTTGTGTATTTATATATTTATATCATTGCAAACATACATCTTTTTCAGACTCTAACTAGATACAAATGTTGTGTTAGCACTATTTGTCTCTACCGGTACATCTTTTCCAAACTCACAAGGCATGTCTTCCTCAATCCTCTCAATTCCAACCCTCCCCCTCCTTCGTGCACCGCTCCCGTCGGCCGCTGGCAATTTCACACACGGTGACCGCCGGAGAATCATGGACTTATCATCAACCATGTTGCTCTGATTCCGAACGGAAGCAGCCCTCATGAGCTCCATCAGTTCTTCATTTTGAGTGGAATTTCTTGAGGAGTGAAAACTGTAGCTATCTGGATGAATGGAGAATTGGGCGGCAGCGTAACCGCCACCACACTTTTCCATACGCACCGCCCAATCACACATGGCCCGGACGTAGAAATCCCTGGCCTTCATTAGGAATCTAAAGGGTGCTTTGAAACATCTTGTGAATTTGATTCCTTTGCCTTTATTCGTACCCATGCTAATTTCCTCTGTTTTGCACTGTTTAAAATGCCAAATGGCTTGTTAACAGTGTGGGTGTGTTAGAGAGAGAGAGAGAGAGAGAGAGAGAGAGAGAGAGAGATGGATTAAGCTTAATGAAGGCAATGATTATTAAGAGGAAATTATATAGAGGAAGGATTGTTATGGGAAATAGAAAAGCAGGGGTTTTATCACTAGTTTTAGAAGAATATGTAAAACGTAATTTTATTTTAATTTCCACTGGCCTGTAATTTATAAAGGAAAATGATGACTCATGGGATACGTGTCATGGTATATGAAAAGGGAGACAAAAATTCATCCTTGCAGCCCTATACACTTATGTTTTCATCCTTTCATTCTCAGCTACTTATGTTTTCGTCCTTTCGCTATTTTAAATACCGGTAATGCCATTTTATTGTTGTTGTCTAAATGTATCTGTATCTATATATAGCTCTTCGAATTTTGGGACTAACACTTAACTCATACTGTCCTCGCGATAAATCCAGGCTCCGTTTCCGTTTTCGCCATTTCAATTCCGAAATCTCTGCCACCGTATAAACATAAATAATCACGAAAATTCTGCCTCAAAAATTTTCTCCACTCTCTACCCTCTCTCCCTAAATCGAGACCAATACTGCCCCCGACCAACGACTAACCAGCCGGAATCGGAACTGCATGAGCGTTAACACCACGCGATCTAATCACTTCATACCACCACCGCTTGCCGACCATCACCGCCTCAATTTTTAGCAAGGGGCTTAGAGGCTATCCATAACTTTAAAACCCCAAACCCAACCCCTCATGGATGGTTTGAACACTGACCTCCACAGAGGGGGGACAAGAACCTACCACTAGTGCTAGCCAGTAGTTCAATGACCCTTTGGTTACGCACGCACTGATGTGTTACTACCCTTTAGGGGTATTACATTAAATCTATATGAAATTTAAGAATACACCTTACAGAGAACGCGGAAACTTTGATCTACTACCCTTAACATTTAAAATAGCCTGACAATTTCTTACGGAGTATATTAGTAATATTTAAATCTGGGTCCCGGTCAAATAGATGTCTTACATACTTGACCAACTCTAAGTAGTATATTAAATCAAACATAACCATATTATATGGTGCAGTTTTGATGTCTGAGTTACAGGTAATCAACAAAAACGTGAATTTGATCTACTACCGTGTTAAGATTCAAAAAATCAAGACAATATCTTCATAGAGACTAACTCTAAGCATGTTAGAAAATCAAATATATATAACCATATTATATTGAGCAGTTTTGACGTCTGAATTACAGATAACCAAATGCAAAAATGTGAATTTGATCTACTACCGTTGAGATTGAAAAGGATCAAGACGATATCTTCATAGAGACCAACTCTAAGTATAATAGAAAATCAAACATAACCATATTATATGGTGCTAGTTTTGACGTGTGAATTACAGATAACCAAATGCAAAAACGTGAATTTGATCTACTACCGTTAAGATCGAAAAAATCAAGACGATATCTTCGTATATCCACATCGCATGGATCTCTTAGTTAGGGGACAAACCTTAATATCTCAAAAAATCGACGTACCTACATCACATATCATATATGAAATTTAGTCGTACAAGTTATAGAGAACCATGTGTTGAAATAGATCTATAGGTACTACCCATAAAAATTAAAATAGCAAGATGCATGATATCTTCATATTATCATCTAAGTTAATCTAGGTCCACGCCATAAGGATTAGTTTGGGACCATGTAACACATCACAATTGTATGTTTGATTTTGGGTATAACTTTAAAAGTTAGAAATGAGGTCACCATTTTCTTGGTAAAATTGATTGGTGGATGCTTGGGTGGTGTTTTCCAAAATGTCAATGGCGCGAGACTCTGTTAAAGTGTGATATAAGCCGTGATTCTTTTAATGGGTAAGGTGTCCAGCATTGGAGCGTGTCACATGAGGGGATTCACATGAGAAAGATACAGACTTGTCATAGGGGCTGTTTGTAGCCATATACTAACGATATGACGATTCATAAGTTATGGTATAATCTTGGAGGCACAATTCATGTTATATCGAAAACTAACAAGTGGTGGAGAACTAATTCATTTAATCTTGTCATGTTATGGACATAATTGAGGCATGTTAAGGATTCATTTAATTTTTAGAGATTTTTTAGAGCCATTTTCATTACTTGGTAGTGTCTAGCTAGTTTTTGATGTTTTAGGACTCGGTCATAATTTTGGAGGCTTATTGCTATTCTGTAATTGAATCGTGACGACCTAATTATCACAAGTCGGTGTTTCGTGAAGAAGACAAGGGCAATGGCAGGGCCTCCTGCGGACGAAGTGTAACATTAACCGATGCAAACCCAATATCCCAGCGTAGGGAAGACAAGAAGCCGGCCACTTCAACAATTTGTAGTACTAATATATACATATGGAAGTATTCCTTTTTCCTTCTGTCCTTATCAACTTTGTTAAGTTCTCCTAATACACATTCTTTATAAAATTACGTATGTATTAGTGCGAATTTTTTCCAACAATGGACACGCGAGGGATGGCCACGCACAGAGGCATGGCTTGGTGTCACTTGATAATCGTATCGAAGTTCAATCTTGATAGCTATTTATCGATTTCCAGGTTCAATAACAATGGTATTTGGTCTTGGCAAAAAAATTTGGGAATATATCCTATAAATGACCTCTTCAAACCCAAAATTATGTAAGAGCAAGGCTCCCTTTCTCTATTCTCAGCAAATTAGAATTTAGTTTAAGAACAGATGACCTTTTCAAACCCAAAATTATGTAAGACAGTAAGAGCAAGGCTCCCTTTATCCATTCTCAGCAAATTAGAATTCAGTTTAAGAAGATTCATAATACCTCTGACAATCGACTCCCGCTATCCGATTTTTTGATTCCTACACCATATAGCAAAAACAGGAACTTTGGCATCCAAAATAAATAAAAATAGGAACTTCACCATCCACATAGCAATCAGTAAATAACAATATCTAACAACTATGAACCAATGAAGGCATTTCATCAAACAGTTTGGATGGCAATTGAATATTGATTCTCACAGGGGAAAAACTTACTGTGAACATGTGTGTGTTAACACACACAACTTAGCAACAGATTTTCACAATAGAAGATGCATGCTTGCCTTTTCTGTTTCTAATGTAGACCATAAAAATCAGAGTGAGTCACAATGTCACATCTACATACACAACAAACCAAAAACATCAGGCAAACCAAAAACATCGGGCTTGACGTATAAAGAAAATATAGGAATCCAAGACTGTAACACCCCTAAAAACCTAATCTATATTTTAGTAGAATCAAATTACTTTTAACATGATATTTTAAGTGAGGTAAAGACAAAGTTTAAGAAAATATAAAATATAAAAGGAAACGGACGTGGCTGTGTGCATGGAATCCTTGACGGATAAGTATTGTGTGTGCATGTTAGATGGAAGATAAAATAGCTTAATGAATGGACATGTGTCCACTCTAGAATTCATCTTGGTGTCATCAAGTCTTATATAAAGAAGAAGAATACGATTGTAGTTGTGGTCTTATAGGGACAGAGAAGTCGAGTATGGGAAGCAGCCAAGTGGGATTCATGCTTTTACGACTGCGAATGTGATTTAGGGTACCGGGAAGTGTGCAATACATTCTTGGCTAAATTTCTTTGCAAAGAGTATTCTTTGATTCTCACATACATGTACTCATTTTGATGTCTAAGTTTCTTGATTCAGTTATTGTCACTTCTTGTATCGTGACATGGAAAGTATTTGGTTGAAAGCTATGGAACAGATTGGTATATGTATAAGCCCACCGGGTCACAGAGTTATGAAAGATGTATGATTGACTACCCTACAGGAAGTCTAGAATGTTTATGGGCCCCAAGTGACCGGCTATACAGATTTTGACCTGGGTGGTGCTTGGCATGTTACCGAGATGAGCCGGGTAGGAGGTTACAGATGAAAAGGTTCAGAATGATCCTACTTGATTTGCTATCCTTGTTTATTGAGCATATTCTTAACGCGAGCCATGTTTATTGTTCTCGTATTGCATATACTACCCAAGCGTTTAATATTTTACAAGTGCAGAGCAAGTTAGTGGGGACCTGAGTTGAAGTATTAAAAGATTCAATTTTAGAGATTGTTTAGAAATCTGTATCATTTTGGAGGTTTTTAGGCCCACCATGTATATTTGTCTTGAGGACTTATAATTATTGGAGATGTATTTATTTTGAGGCAATGTAAAAATTCGGGTCATCACAAAGACAGAACCAATGGTTGCAATTAACTGATCCTCCAAACCCTAAAAAAGAAGGGAAAAGGAAAGTTGTTTATGAATTGTTAAAAGACGGTAATATTTCAATAGTATGTCTCTATGATTCAAAACTGACACCAGCAAGTAATATATTTTTTAACCAAAATTTTCCTCAACTTCTATAGTCAACTCATAAGGACCGAACTTATTGGTGAAAGCTTAACTCAAGTAAAGACAAATTAAACAAAGCCACAAAGGTAATGAATTCTTTGGCTTTACCGATGAATTGCGCAGTATGAGGTAGGAAACTCTCAAGTACGGTTCTAAAGGGAGGAATTGACCGGCCTATTCGGCTTGGGGGAGCAGGCCATTTGACAGGGATTGAAATTGTGTTTACGAAGAACAGAAAAAGTTGTAGTTCCTCAATGATCAAACCAAAATTATAGCTATAGGGTCTGAAATAAACAGTACAACAATGAAACCCATAGTGCTAAGGATGAGAACTCCAAAACTAAGTAAAACTTTAAAAGAAAATTAATCAAAACTCTTTGAAAGGCACTGCAACAAAGTAGACTGGAAAGATCGAATGAATTCTGGAGAGTCAGCTACCCAATGTCAGATTGTAGACCATGAACCCAAATTATGCGAAAGAAAAAAACTTTGAATGGCAAATCATTACTTGATAGTAAAACCCAACATAATTCAACCATCAATAAAAGACGTGCATTAGCAGTTAATACGTTGTAAGCGTCTACCTAACCACTGGCTTTGCCTGCTTTTCTAGGAGGAGTCGGTAGTTGGGCACTGGATCCCTTCGGACTTGGAGAACATGTGATGCGGGTCGGGGTTTGGTGAACCAACTGCTCCCCTACGGCACCAAATAAAATCAGGCCAAATTTGCTCCAAGCTAAACTGCCTAAATATAGAAATCTTTCATAGATAAAGTTCAACAAACTGTGCTCTAGGATGACAATAAGGCTGAGTTTTATAAAAACCATTAAGAAAATAGAATTTTCCCAACAATGAACAAATGAAAAAACAAAAGAAAAATGAAAAGAAGAAAGAAAATACCTTCAGTCTTCTGTTCCGTATACTATGATCCACAAAATACACCTAAAGAGCATTCCAAATATTAGAGTTAAATCCCATGCCAACCAAGAGGCTGATTAAGAATTGTTACAGTTTTTAATCTCAAATGGATCAGCTTAAAAACTTAAAAAAGGGAACTAAGAAACATATTTTATTCATAATTTTCCCTGTAAGACCTTTCTTTTGTAAACCTTGAAGTCCAAAGAATCATTGGTAGACCACCCAAGAGTTCATCTAGAGATCACTATTTACCCTGCAACTTGCGAATTTGGAAAACAAAAGATATTTGAAGTCAATAAACCAAAATCTGAATGACAATTAGACTTTCACTGTTTCTCTCTGTTAGCTCAATGCTTCTTAACTTGAGGCAACATGTCATGTCGTGTCCTTCGATTTATGAATAATCTGTGAGCCAGAGTATCGTTGTCCAGTATTTTGAATTTTTTTTGTCGGAGTATCAATGTTGTGTGTCTGTGTCAATTTCAGTTAAATCACCTAACTACTTGCTTTATGTCTTTACTGAACATCCAATCACACGCTACTTGTTTCAGTTGTTTGACTTTCTGTTTCCATGATTTTAATTAACACTCCAAATGCCACAAACAAAGAACCTTCAAATTTACAACAGTAATCAATTATGTAAAAAACAGAGCCGAAAGATACAAAATAGTAGATAATCACTTATAACTCCATATTTCCAACTAGTTTTATCCCCCCAAAAGTCTAACATATCAAGCCTGTGGATAAAATAGGTCTACTTGAACTACCTGTGGAATAAAGAAAGTGTTCGTATGTTAAAGAGCAGTAAGCCGAGAGCAAAATCACGCTTGATAAGCTGACCTAAAACAGAAGGAAAGAATATGCTGTTGCTATGAAAGCAAATTTTGACAGAAGAAGACATTGATACAAACACCTGGTAGTCAATAAATTTTGAACTCAATTTTGACAGAAACCGAAACCCATATTGCACACTGCACGCTAGCAGAGAGAGAGAGAGAGAGAGAGAGAGAATATAAAAAAGGCGTACAAACTCACCAGTGCTACGGCAGTGAAACGCGTGAGCGAGTGCTTGACGCTCTCTTCAATGGTCTTCAATGGTGGTGGTTTGCGTTGGTGACTTTAGCCGGGATTTATGGGGATCCCCAAACCGTGAGGAAGCTCTGTGGAAGACAGGAAGAGGCCAAACCGTGAGGAAGCTATGTGGAAGAGGAAGTCCTATAGCAGATGCCGAGAGCAGTGGGGTTGGGTTGTGAGACTCCTGGGCGGGAATAGGAAAGTACACAAAGCAATCTCAGCCACTGCTTGAAACAGAACATGAATCTGAACCCTTAATTCCTAAGCTAATGAAATCCCAACCATTAATTTAGGGCGAAGTGATTATGAACCGTTGGATACTTGGATTTATGTTGGGATTTAAAAACAGTCATTTCATACATATTACTATAATGATCAACACCGTCAAATGTGTTTGGTTAATATTTGCCCGTTCCAGTTTTTAATAAAAGGAATTCAAGCTTAAAAATCATATGTTTACGCAAATAATTTTTCAACCAATATGAATCTTGTTTGATAGATCTCATTGAAATCTTTTAAATGGTGAAAAAAATTAAAAAATTATTTTTTATTTTCATTATATTTGTGTTAAAAATTACCTTACCTTCTTTTTGAAAAAGAAGGTTTAGTCATACATGATTTTGTTTTTTAATTTTTTTCAAAATGTTAGAAATTTCATTGATACCAAAGAGGCGAATAGGCTCTAAAGATGGAAGACCTACACTCCAAACCCAATCAGAGAGCAGCCGTGCAACACCACACAAACCACTACATCGCACATAACCAAACTCACACACATTAAAAAAAAAAGAAGCTAAAATAAAGACACCAGCAGAAGGTGTGAAAGACCACCAAAGGGGGAGAAACAACTAAAACAACATAAAATTAAGCTAGAAAACCCCCTAAAAACCTTATCTTGACGGAACCAAAACACCACCACTGTCACAGTAATCGCCGTCCAAAGCCACCACCACTAGTTGCCGCAAATCAGACCACCACCACCACCCGTAGATCCGACCTCGGACGACAAATATCACCATCACCACCGATGTGACAAACCACCGCCGGCAACCCTTCGAACACCACCACCACCATCAGCACTAGCAAACCTCAGACAACACAGAAATGAGCAAGGGAGAACCAATTGCCAACAGAACCGGAAACAAGTTCGACAGAAAAACGAGAAAGAACTAGCCAAGGAGAGGGGGGGGGGGGGGGGGGTGGGGGGGGGGGGGGGGGGGGGGGGGGGGGGGGGGGGAGGGAGAAGCCGCCTCCCCAAGGAAATCCTAACTTAAGATGTTAGAGAGAGAAAGTAGAGAGCAGAGAGAGCATTGTAAACAACAATTTGTTAAGACTTATTACAACTCCATACATGATTCTGTTTATTGCATGTTAATGGTTACCATATTTGGGGTATTTCGGCTTAATAGTCTTTCTAGAATTTTTTTAGTTTTTATTCTGTTTATTTTTGCTTGTATTTTTTAGTTTTGCATCAATTTTTGTTGGTTATAGATTCATTTCAACAAGTGGAAAAAATGTTTTTTGTCAAAACCTTTAAAATGTTTACTAACAACAATAATAATAATCTCAAGGGACTGGCAAAGTGGGCATGAGAAAACACCAAGTATTTGACTATGAGATCGCATGTTTGAAGCTCACGGATACTAACCATCCCAATCATTGGGAACTATTTTCAGGGTTCCTGAATTAGTTGAGGTATGTGCAAACTGATTCGGACATCCAGTTGTAAAAGAATACAGTAATAACAATACAAGGGGGTGTTTTCGGACCTTGTTTTACTAAACTTTTTGGGGTTTTTCTTGTTTTGTCTTAATTTATTTTTTTTTTACGTTTTTTAGTTTAGCGCATAACTTTTGTGGATTATAGATTCATTTAGACAAGAAGAATCAGAAAAGTAAATTTTTTACCCTTTTACCCACATATTTTCAACAACATCTAAGGAAAAGCCCCAAAAATCAGCTTTTTGAATTTTTTGAACTTTATTTTGAATATTTAAAATTATTTAATAAAAGTAATATTTTTTTTATTTGTGTTCATGAGACGTATCAATAATCCAGACAAATTAGGATGCCTCTTTTGAGCCTAGGGTTAGGATGATGCGTTTCCACATCTCACAATGCCACCAAATTTTGTTTCCGTTGTGATTGAATATCAACCCTTTATCTTGTGGATTGATCAGTGCCTTAAACCCTCAATTGTGAATAGATCTCGCTCTCTCCCTCTCGCTCTCTCTCTCTCTCTCTCTCTCCTTTTAAAGCCACATCTCAAAATCTCTCAGACGATGCCCTACCTCAACCGCCATCGCTTCAACTCTGATGACCCATCGTCTCTTTCCTCCACGGCCAATCAACCCTTTTCGCCATTGCAGAGGGCTTGATACAGGGTTGGATTATCGGTGATCCAGATTCCAGAGGTAACAAACGACGACTGTAAAGATGTCTTTCGTAGTAAGATTTTTTTTTTTTGGTTTTGATTTTTTCCCCAAAATTTTCACCAGTTTTTTTTGATAATTTCTTTGCCTTTTTTTTTATTTTATATTTTTTATGTCAGGGTTCCATATTGTTTTGAAGTTCTCTGTTCAGGTTTCTCTCGCACCCTCTCTCTTCGGGTCTTTATGGTACCCAAAGCCCTAGAAAAAAAAAACTCAGGTCAGTGGTGATTCCTAAATTTGTTATCACTTAGTTCACCCTCAATATTGGATTATGGAAACTTAGAGTTCTTAGCGATTTTATATGTGAATGAGAAAACTATTTAATTGAAGTGAGGGTTTTGACCCCAAAGCCTAGCTTTGGGGATTTATATCAAAAATCTCTTCCGAGTGGGAACTGTGATAGTCCTTGGTAATGTCATGTTAATCAAGTTGAGTTTGTTCTAGGTGTGGGAGTTTTTATGCAGTTGTGGTTGAAATACTCCCTGAGTAGAACCACTACCGTTGTAACATTAGAGATCCTGCTAGTGGAATACATAATTTTTGAGTTTTATATTGTTTTGCGATACTGTCTGAAAGAGCTACCGCAATAAGGTATAGGGTATGCTGAATTGTGTAAGCCATAACCAAAACGTAGTTTGTGTAGTTTCATATTATGCTTGATTGGGAAAGGAATTTCAATTTTGTGTCTTTGAATCTATGAAAAACGATAGACCATATGGTCTAAAATACACACAAAACATTTTAGTTTTGTCTAAAATATGCACAGACCATACGGTCTAAATCGAAAGACCATAAGGTGTGACTTCCCAACCGTCTGATTTAGTGTCGTACCCCTTATTTATTTCATTCGTCTTTATTGTATTTTTTATTTTCTTTGTATTATCTCATGGTTATGGTCCATTTTTTTGTTCTCAGTCATATCTATGGTATACTTTTTAAACACAGGGACAGTATGTCATTTGTTCAAGTCGTGAGCATTCCCAAGCTTCTTTGCTAATAAGTTCCTTTCATTATTAAATTGTCTTATCTGATTGCTGTGGAGACCTATGGTCTTTGTCAGGGACTGAGCTAAGGCCAAGGGTGGGGAGTCCTGGGCCACCCAACATTGCTAGAAACACCCTATATATAGTACGCAATACACATTAAATAGTCAAATGTATTGTATTGGCCCCTCCAAACTTCAAAAAAAAAAAAAAAAATCATATATGAAAGGAAGTTGCCGGACTTTTAGTGTAGATTCGATCATAGATGACTTTCGAGATTTGGTAGAACGCCGGATTTTACTTTGGTTGGTAGTGGGTTAAGATGTAGTGGAACACAATTATTTCATTTTATGTATATATGTATGTTTTGCCAAATATGAATGGAAGGTGAATTATTTTTTCTTGCAGACATTTATTCCTTAGATTTCATGCTTGAGTATCAGCCCCCCGCTATGTAAATCCAAGCTCCGTCCATGGTCTTCGTTAGTAGTATTTCTATGATAATCTAAAACTCATCTTTTAATTTTTAATGATCTATTACTAAAATTTCATCCACAAGTGTAAGTTCTATTCTACTACTTCTTGGTTGTTGCTCCATATGCTCTAGGCAAAATAATGGGGTTGGGTTCCTTCCAACTCACATTCAGTAGTTAGCGTGGCTGGCTTCTCTCCCTCCCCGTACTAAACAAGGGGACCGGATTCTAGAAGGGTCACCATTTCAAGGAGGGTGATTTCAAATAATTGATCTCATGAGTCCATCATCCCGACATATTTGTTGCCTCGGTTTAATATGGATCATGAAATACGTACAAGATCCGAAACATATATGTTGCCTTGAATCAATGTTGCTTTCGATGAAAGAATTGGATAAATTCCAACTGGAACGATTGTTGAGCACATTGCCATTGTGTCATAGGGTATGGTGCTGTACTTCTTCCTCTTTTTTTTTTTTGTCACCTCTCCTAGTGTAAACTATTTATAAATAGACTGGCGTGTAGTGTCTCTCTATCTATTTGCATGTGTATATGAGAGTCTCTTTTAGCCACTTGCGTTGAATGTTTCTCTAGGAATGTTGTCTTTGAGACCCAAATATGTTCAGCAAATCTAATGTTATGGTATTGCCTTTTGAAATATTTTTTACTATGGTTTTGGTTTTTACCATATTTCTTTCCTCCTCCCACATAGTTATCTTTTTTATCTATCTTATTCTTGATTCCCCCCACCCCCCCTTGAAATTTGGTAAATTTGGGGGTTCAAAAGAATAAACAGAGGCTCCGATATTTATGAATGCTAGTAAAAATTAATTGACAAGGCTTCTAGTAGTGAAAAGATTACTGGCCTTGTGAAGGAAAAAGGCTGGAGATGGAAACAAAAGAAGTGGTACGACCACTAACCACACGAGGAAAACACTTGACTCTTAGTAGGTGAACAGACTACTAGTCATGTGGAAGAAAAAAATTGATTCCTAGTAGGTGTATAGACTACTGATCACTTGAGAGATACGAACTCTGAAAGCATTCATTTCAATTTATGAGATCAAAAGGAAAAAGTGGTTCCAAGCCGGAGTTAAGACCACTGGTCGCGTAAGGCGAGAAAACGAATTATACGACCCTAAATGTAAGGAGGAAGTTTGATGCTTGTAAATGAAGGAAGTGGTTCTTAGTAGGTTAGAGAAACTACTGACCACAAATGTAGCTCCTTGTAAAAGGCTGCTTGTTACTGAAAAAGTGATTCCTAGTGGAGGGTGACTGGCTACTGAGGACGAAACGCATAGTCTTAGACCAAGTTTATGTGATGGGTCTAGAATATATGTTGCTCCGATTGGAAAGAAAGGCCCAATTAATCTGATGCGTCCATCATCCCGACATATTTGTTGCCTTGGTTTTATGAGGATCATAGTATACGTACTAGATTTGAACCTATTTGTTGCCTCAAATCGATGTTACTTTTGTTGAAAGAATTGGATCAATTCCAACTGTAATGATTGTCGAACACATTGCCCTTGTGACGTCGGGTATGTTGCTATGCTTCTTCCTATTGTAAATTATATATAAGTATTATATATAGACTTTTGTCCAGTGCTGATTTATCTATTCGCATGTGTATATGAGAGTCTTGTAGCCACTTGCGTTGAATGTTTCTCTAGGAATCTCTGTTCAGATTTTTCTCGTACCCTCTGTCTTTGGGTCTTTATGGTACCCAAAGCCCTAAAAAACCTGCGGTCAGTGGTGTGAATGAGACAACTATTGTATTAAAGTGAGGCTTTTGACCCCAAAGCTAGGCTTTGGCAATTTATATTCGATCAAACGATATATATTCGAAAATATCTTCCGACTGGGGACTATGATAGTCCTTGGTATTGTCATGGTAATCAAGTTGAGTTTGTTCTAGATGTGGGAGTTTTTATACAGTTGTGGTCGAAATCCTCCCCGAGTACAACCACTACCTTTAATGTTATAACTTTAGAGATTGTGCTCGGTTGAATACATAGTTTTTGCGTTTTATATTGTTTTGCGATACTGTCAGAAAGAGCTACTACAATAGGGTATAGGGTATGCTGAATTGGGTAAGCCATAACCAAAACGTAGTTTGTGTAGTTTCATATTGTGCTTGATTGGCAAAGGAATTTCAATTTTGTGTCCTTGAATCAATGAGAAACGAAAGACTATATGTTATTGCTTTTTGATATAATTTTTTTTTGTAATGGTATTGCTTTTTGGAATGTTGTCTTCTAGCATATTTCTTTCCTCCCACATAGTTATCTTTTTATTTTTTATTTTTCTTATTCTTAATTGTTTTCCTTAGAATTTGCCAAATGTGGGGGTTCAAAAGAACAAATAATGGCTCCGATATTTTTGAATGCTTATACAATTATTTGAAAATGCTCCTAGTAGTAAAAAGACTACTTGCCTAGTGAGCAAAAAAGGCTCGAGATGGAAACAAAAGAATTGGTATGACCACGAACCACAAGAGGAGTACACATGACTCTTAGTAGGTGTAGTCATGTGGAAGGAACAAAGTGATTCCTAGTAGGTGTAAAGACTATTGATTACTTGAGACATAAGAACTTTGAAAGCATTCATTTCGATTTATGAGATCAGAATAAAAATATGGTTCATCACTGGGGCGAGAAAATGATTTAAATAAGACCCTCAATGAAAGCGGGAAGTTTGATGCTGGTAAACAAAGCAAGTGGTTCCTAGTAGGTTAGTGAGACTACTTTCCACTATATGTAGCTCCTTGTAGAATGCTACTGGTTACTGAAAAAGTGATTCCTAGTAGAGGGCTACTGGCTACCGAAGATGGAAAGCGTTAGAATAATATTAGACCAAGCCTATATGATAGGCCTAAAATATATGTTGCTCCGATTGGAAAAAAGGGGCCCAATTGATCTGATGAGTCCATCATCCCGACATAACTGTTGCCTCCGTCTAATATTCATCATAGTATGCGTACCAAATCCGAAACATATGTATTGCCTCGAGTCGATGTTGCTTTCGTTTCACGAATTTTATCAATTCCAACTGTAACGATTGTCGAGCACATTGCCTTTGTAAGTTTTATCTTAGACTGTCGTGCAGTGTCTGTTTATTTACTCGCATATGTATGTGAGAGTCTTGTAGCCACTTGCATTGAATGTTCTCGAATTGATGTTGCTTTTGTTGAATGAATTGGATCAATTCCAACTGTAACAATTGTCAAGCACATTGCCTTCATGTCGTCGGGTATGGAGCTGCGCTTCTTCCTTTTTTTGTCACCTTTCCTATTGTAAACTATTTATAAGTGTTATCTTAGACTGTCATGCAATGTCTATTATTTACTCGCATATGAATGTGAGAGTCTTATAGCCACTTGCATTGAACATTTCTCTAGGAATGTTGTCTTTGAGACCTAACATATGTTCAACATATCAAATGTTAAAATATTGCCTTTTGAAATATATATTTTATTAGGGTTTTGGTTTTTACCATGTTTCTTTCCTCCCACATAGTTATCTTTTCTATTTGTCTTATTCTTAATTTTTTTCCCTTGAAATTTTCTTAATGTCGGGGGTCAAATGAACAAACGGAGGCTCCGATATTTTTGAATGCTTATACAAATGATTTGACAAAGCTCCTAGTAGTAAAAAGACTACTGGTTTTGTGAGGGAAAAAGGCTGGAGATGGAAACACAAGAAGTGGTATGACTACCAACCATACAAGGAAAACACATGACTCTTAGTAGGTGTACAGACTACTAGTCATGTGGAAGGGAAAAAGTGATTCCTAGTAGGTGTTGATCACTTGAGAGATAAGAGCTCTAAAAGCGTTCATTTGGATCAATGAGATAAGAATAAAAAGGTAGTTCATAGTGGGGGTTAAAACCACTGGCCACATAAGGCATGAAAAAGATTTATATGACCCTAAATCAAAGCGGGAAGTTTGATGCTGGTAAACGAAGGAAGTGGTTCCTAGTAGGTTAGAGAGAGAACTTGCCACTATATGTAGCACCTATAAGAAGGCTGCTGGTTACTGAAAAAGTGATTCCTAGTAGAGGGCTACTGGCTACCGAGGACAAAAAGCGTCAGAATAATATTAGACCAAGTCTATATGATGGGTCCAGAATATATGTTGCTCCGGTTGGAAAGAAAGGGGCCCAAATCTGATGAGTCCATCATCCCGACATATTTGTCGCATCGGTTCAATATGGACCATGTATACGTACTACATCCGAAACATATGTATTGCCTCAAATCGATGTTGCTTCCAAAACGATCTGGATCAATTCCAACTGTAAAGATTGTCGAGCACATTGCCTTTTTGTCATTGGTTATGGTGCTGTGCTTCTTTCTTTTTTTTTGTCACCTCTCTTGTTGTAAACTATTTATAAGTATTATCTTAGACTGTCGTGCAATGTCTGTTTACTTGGTCTTTCTTTTGTAACTTTATTGAAGAATCAGGTGCTGAAGCATTTAGATTTTAAGTCTTGTTTCCTTTCGTTTAACTCAAACTGTTAGCAGGTCTTTCTGGCGACCGACGATGATGCAGCTCCTATCATTTGTTTTCTTTTCCGAGAACAAAAAAATGTTGTTATCATTAAGGCTTCAAAGTGTGAAAATTAATAACGAGATTCTCTTTGATATTAAACTAGACATGAGTTGGTGCATACCTGCAATTGCTGCTGAACCTGTTGTTGTAGCTTGTCCTAGGTTGAGTTGGATTTCTTTTCCCATGTTGGGTCTTTTCTTTGGCTTCTTTACGTTGTAATCAAAATTTTATAATCCATGGTTAAGGTGGGGTTGTTGCCATTTGGAGACATCATTGTTCTGGCTTCAGAAAACACCCTTCATCTTTATGTAAGTTGTTGACATCAATGGCGTGTCATTAATTTCAAATTATTTACTTTCCCATTGAGTCTTAGTGATATTATTTCCATCATTTTTCGATTTTTTCTTCAACTTCGATCTGGTAAAGCAAATGCTTTAATAGAATATGTTGTTTAGAAAAAGAGAGAATAAGTGTATAGGGTGTTAATTAACCCTAACACACACAGACTTTATTTATATTACGAGATACTTATTACAATGACTCAATTAACCAATGTGGGACTAACATAAGCCTGACAATATTCTAACACTCCCCCTCAAGCTGGAGAGTAAATATCACAAAGTCCCAGCTTGTTACATAAGAATTCTAAACGAGGTTTAAATAGTGATTTGGTAAAAATATCTGCGATCTGAGCTCCTGTGGACACAAATGGCGTAACCAACACACCGTTGTCAACCTTCTCTCGAACGATGTGACAATCTACCTCAATATGTTTGGTTCTCTCATGAAACACTGGGTTCGAGAAAATATGTATCGCTGCCTGATTGTCACAATACATAGGAATGGGTAATTGCACCTGAAATCCCAGCTCCTCAAGAAAGGATCTCAGCCAAACAATCTCACATGTGGTTTGAGCCATAGCACGGTACTCTGCCTTTGCACTAGACCTTGCAACAACAGTGTGCTTCTTACTCTTCCAAGTAACTAGGTTGCCACCAATAAACGTACAGTAACCAGTTGTTGAACGTCTATCAGAAGGTGACCTTGCCCAATCTGCATCCGTAAATGCCTCAACATGAAAATGACCATTAGAACGGTAAAACAAACCGCGTCCAGGATGAGTCTTAAGGTACTTCACAATGTGAATACAAGCTTCCCAATGTGGAAGACGAGGAGCAGACATAAACTGACTCAACATACTAACAGCAAATGAGATATCAGGACGTGTATTGGTAAGATAATTCAATTTACCAACCAATCGACGATACCGGTCTGGATGAGAAAATACCTCCCCCTGATCAATGCGGAGTTTCACATTAGGATCCATTGGAGTCTCCACCGGTCTAGCTCCCAATAAACCTGTCTCCTCTAAAATATCCAACACATATTTCCTCTGGGACAGACTGATCCCATCCTTGGACCTCGCTACCTCAATACCCAAGAAATATCTCAACTTACCCAAGTCTTTAGTGTGGAACTGACTATGTAAGAACTGTTTTAACTCATCAATCCCTTTTTTATCATCTCCAGTAATAATAATGTCATCTACATAGACAATGAGCAATACTTTCCCTCGAGCTGACACAAGGGAGAATACAGAGTGGTCTGACTGACTTCGACACATGCCAAATCTCATAACTGCATCACTGAACTTGCTAAACCACGCTCTAGGTGATTGCTTAAGTCCATAAAGTGCTTTGCGAAGACGACATACCTTATGATGCTCCCCCTGAGCAACAAACCTAGGTGGTTGCTCCATGTAGACTTCCTCCTGGAGATCGCCATGGAGAAAGGCATTTTTGACATCGAGCTGGTACAACGGCCAACCAAGATTGGCAGCAACAGAAATAAGAATACGCACAGAACCAAGCTTGGCAACGGGAGAGAATGTTTCTGAATAATCAACACCATAAGTCTGGGTGTACCCTTTGGCAACCAGACGAGCTTTGTGGTGCTCAATAGTGCCATCAGGAAGGTACTTGACAGTATAGACCCAACGACAGCCGACAGTAGTTTGACCAGCAGGAAGAGTAACCAACTCCCACGTGCCATTATTATGAAGAGCAGACATTTCATCCTCCATAGCTGTCCGCCACTCAGACTGTGGTAATGCCTCCTGAACAGTGTTAGGAACAAAAACAGAGGAGACAGTAGTAGCGAAAGCACGGAGAGATGGAGAGAGATGGTCATAGGAGATAACCAGAGAAAGAGGATGAGAAGTGTGAGAACAATTAGAAAAACCATATTTTACCGGTGGGTGGCGATTCTCACGAGTCGGATAGCGAGGAGCAGGCGGATCTGGCGACGGGGGGGAAGACGGAGGTGCTGTCGAAGATGCTGCGGGAGGCGGGGTTGGTGCTGGAGACTGGGACAGTGTTGGTGCGTGGGAACGCCGAACATAAACCTGCAAAGGATTTGGTAGAACAGTGCCAGTGGGAACAGCCATAGGTAACACAGACTCAAAGGTAAGGAGATCAGTGTTAGTAAGAGGATCCGAGTAATATGGCAAGGACTCATTGAACGTGACATCAGCACAGACAAAGTGACGACGTAAAGTAGGAGAGTAACATCGATACCCCTTTTGGGTGTGTGAGTATCCCAGAAAAATACACCGAAAAGACCGAGGATCAAGTTTACTCCTATTAGGGTCAAGAGCATGGACATAACAGGTGCACCCAAAAACGCGAGGAGGTAATGAATGGAGAGGCCGATCGGGAAATAAGACCGTATGGGGAACTTGACCACATAGGACCGTAGAGGGCAGGCGATTGACTAAGTAACAAGCAGTACGGGCAGCGTCACTCCAATATGACTTAGGAACCTGCATTTGAAATAGTAAGGCACGCATAATCTCAGACAAGTGCCGAATCTTGCGCTCAGCAACTCCATTTTGTTGTGGAGTCTGAGAACATGACGATTGGTGGATAATGCCATGATCATCAAAAATTTGAGAAAGCGTACTCTGAAAATATTCTCGGGCATTATCGGAACGAAATATCTTAATGCAGGTATCAAACTAATTCTGAATCTCCATGTAAAAGGATTTAAAAACAAATTTCAATTCAAATCGCTCTTTCATTAGATAAAGATATGTGATACGAGAAAAATCATCCACAAAAATAACATAATACTGAAAACCAGAGATACTGGGCACATGAATAGGTCCCCAAATGTCTGAATGAACTAATTGAAAAGGACGCGACGCACGGCGTTCAACCCTAGGATAAAATGTGACTCGATGGTGTTTACTAAACTCACAGACTTCACAAACCAACTTATTAATGGAATGACCAGAGGGCACAAGACGCTTCAAACTCTGAAGAGAGGGATGACCAAGACGACAGTGCTGTTGATATGGAGACGCTGATGCCTGAAGGGCAACAGGTTGAGACACTGTCAAGTAATATAGGCCACCTCGCTCAATGCCCCCACCAATCTTCCTCCCCGTCGTGAGATCCTGAAAAACACAGCCATGAGGAAGAAATGTAACAGAACAATTCAAAGATTTTGTATGACGGCTCACAGACATAGGATTAAACGGAAAACGAGGAACATGTAATACAGATGTCAATGTAAGAGAGGAAGAGACAGGAACTGAACCCAAACCAGTGACAGCAGTGGTAGATCCATCAGCTAAGGTAACATGAGATGATCTACCAACTGGCTGTCGATTATAAAGAAAAGCAGGTGTACCAGTCATATGATATGTAGCTCCCGAGTCAATAACCCATGGAGAGGAAGAAGAGGAGGCAACACAAGCAATAGATGGACCGATCTGAGCAAGCGTAGCAGTGGAAGATCCTGTTGCAATCTGAAATGACAATAAGCGCTGGTACTCATCAGCTGAAACAACCACACTATCAGCAGAAGATTGAGCAAACTGTCCAGTATCCTCAGAGATAGTGGCCTTATGAGCCTGAGGGAAGCCATACAACTCATAACATGTGTCCACCCAATGATTGGTCACCCCACAGTAAGTACACAACCGAGCACCACGGCCACGACCGCGGCCTCCCCCTGTGATGCGGCCCCCACGACTAAATGTACGATCACCTCGACCACCAATAACAGTATCTGTATGACCACTAGAACCATGACCATTCATCCCAAAATCGCGACCACAACCTCGAAACCCAGAATCACGGCCGCGACCACGGCCACGGCTGACTGAAAACACAGAGCTATCAGAAACAGCAGAAGTCAAAGCAGAACGGTCAGGAGCCGGTGTACCAGAAATAGACGATGACTGCCGGAGATGACTGAAGACCTCGCTGAGAGGAGGTAAGTCACGATCCCCCAAAATTTGATTACCTACAGGTTGGAAAGTGGATGACGCACCAGATAAGAAACGAGTGACCCTCATGCGCTCACACTGGCGCCGTATAACTTCAATATCAGCAGAAAGTGGCTCACAGATATCCAACTCATTACAAATACGCCGAAACTTAGCATAATTCTCCTCAAAAGAATCATTACCCTGAGATATATTAAAGAAAGACTGATGAAGATCATACGTACAATGGAGATTGTCGACACCTGAATACAACTCTTTTGCCTGTGTCCACACCTCTCTAGCTGTATTACAAAACATTAGTGTACTAGCAACCTGTTCCGTCATACTATTCGACAACTCTGAACGAATACGGGCATCAACAGGTTTCCAGGCCCCATATGTGGGTGCATCTGCAGCAGGGGGCTCATCAATCAAATAGGAGTCCTCGGACTGACCCATATAATACACCTCAACAGCTTTAGCCCAAAGAACATAATTGCCCCCATTTAATGGTGTGGAGGTAATAGAGTGCCTCTCACGAGACCGAGAGCCACTAAAAAGACTACCAATACTAGTAGAACCAGAACCAGATATAGTACCAATAACAGTAGAGAGAGGGCTTGATTGAGTACCAGAACCTGTTTTCTCCGCAGACATTTTCCCAAACGCGGAAGGAGTAGAAACCAATAATCACTAACTAATCAACAACGATTAATTACCAACCACCAACATCAACAAAATCCACAAACCAACTGATGAAACTTCGACCACCGACTACAATAACTATCAACAGCCATAAATCTATGGTAACCAAAAAAAACTGTCATACCAGAACTAGCGACAAATCGAGAGCACCAACCAAACCAGTAAAAGCCACTGATAGACCAATAATCACGAACCCAGGTACGGAGAATGACAATCAACAACCGACGAACATAGCGCAGGCTACGGGTTTGTTCTTAATTAAAACCGAGTGACGGGATGTGATTTCGGACATAGTGCAGGCTGCTCTAATTAAAACCAATTTAAAAAACTGATTTCGTTTGCCCGTACAGTGGCGGAAAGGGTTTGATTAGTGTAAAGGGTAATGGGTTTTATTATTGTGGTGACGTAAAGGGTTTGATGGGTTTTGGGTTTGATTAGTGTAAAGAATAATGGGTTTGATTATTGTGGTGACATAAAGGGTTTGATGGGTTTGCTGGTGTGTATTGGCGAGAGTTGTATGGTGATGTAAAGGGTGAGCGTGTGGTGGCAGATGGTGGGTAGGGGTACGGCAGGATTAGGGTGGTTTGGGTTTCGGCTAATGGTGGGTAGAGGTAGAGGTACGGCAGGATTAGGGTGGCTAGGGTTTCGGCGTTAAGGGTGGCTCTGATACCATGTTGTTTAGAAAAAGAGAGAATAAGTGTATGGGTGTTAATTAACCCTAACACACACAGACTTTATTTAAATTACGAGATACTTATTACAATGACTCAATTAACCAATGTGGGACTAACATAAGCCTGACAATATTCTAACAGAATATATGAGATGGCGCCCATTACTTTGGTTAACTAAAGTGACAATCTGTCACACCAAACCATGCTAGAAGAGTACCTTGCATTTTCCCAAACAAATGGAGATGTCCCTGTAACTGTTGGATCTCTTGGGAGGTCTGGGTGGTATACGGTTTATGATAATTTTCAAGGGAAATTTCACAACTTTGACTTCCTTTATTCCCGTGGCTCCCATGCTTATATTGTCTTGAAATATAGAGTGGCACGGATGCTTTTGAAAGTCATTAACATTTGCTGGCCTGACAGACCTATCACTTTTTCTGTACTAAAAGTGGGAGAAAAAGAGAAACACAGAAAAAAGGATTTCATTTTTTGCATCTCGAGCATCTGTTCTGCTCGTTAACTTTTCTTTGTTTCTTAAGTTTTGCGCTTAGCCCCTATTATGTACGATCACTTTTTCTGTACTAAACGTGGGAGAAAAAGAGAAACACAGAAGAAAGGATTTCATTTTTTGCATCTCGAGCGTCTGTTCCGCTCGTTAACTTTTCTTTGTTCCTTAAGTTTTGCAGTTAGCCCCTATTGTGTAGTATTGTTTTAAAGTATACACCTATAATTTACTCTTACCTTCGTTAATCCTTCTACCGAACAACTAGTGAAATTTGTATAGTTGCTCCAGACAATTTGCTAATGTAGTTTTTAACATATAGTGTGGGAGGCAGGGCTTGTGTAGGTATATGCTACCTTCTTCTTTAGGCAAAGGTCAGGTTTCAGATAATTTGATGCCTTCAGAGACGGTGCCTATTCTTCATGATTTGAAGATTATTGGGTTGGCGGATGCTGTTGACAGGCGAATCTATCTAATAGTAAATAATGGGCAGGTATGCTGATGTACTAGTAAATTGTTTCAGTTGCGATTGCATTTGAAGTAGTTTTCATTTTTCTTTCAAGTTGTGGAATTAGTTGGAGAACTGCAAAAGGTGAGAGTGATTCCGACAAAATTCCAAATTAGCTATGATTGCTATTTCACATAACTTACTCTATTCGTTGTTTTTTTTTTTGTCCAGATTTTTCGATGTGCACTTTGAAGAAGCCCATCATCCTCCTTGGTCAATGATTGCATAACTGCAATGTCTGAGGGACTTTGTTCTAGCTTTTACAATCATTTTCTTGCTCTTCTTTGGGGTGATGGTGATTCAGCTTATTTGTCCACGGCAGATGCTAGTGTTGATGTGGATGGGACTCCTACAGTAGAGTATTATGAGAATGGGTTCGAAATCTAGATTCATGCAGCAAAGAGTTTCAGATTCTATTTATCAAGAAAAAAAGATTCTATTTGTGGCTCTTCTTGGGACTTCCTTATCAACAATAAGTTCCACAAGAACTATGGCAAAACTAGTGTTCTTGCCGGAATTTCGACCAGAGTCAGTTGACCTTCAAGAATCTGATTCCCCAGGATCATATGTAGATGGTGCGCAAACCCTAGAAACGTCATTCCGCTCGGAGCTTCTTGGAAACTTTGGATGCTCTTCATGCAGTATATGAAAGTCTGAAGCTAAACAGTCTTCGTAAACAGTAATTTCTGATTCCTTACAGAATTTATCTTGCTTTTGTATTGCAGTCTTGTCAAGAGTTTTCTTCTGATTATTTTTGGTTACTGTTCAAAGTTCCTTGAGAATTTTGACTCACATCTTCTGTTTTCTTTGAGGCTAACCAATCAGAGTATGTACTGGTCTGTGTTGCATCACTTGCATGACATAAGTTACATGGCAAAATAGCATTTCTTAACATTGAAATATGCGATTGACTATAAGCTGAAGTTCTTATATTGCTGTATGGCCCACAGCAATAGTTTGTCTTTAGTATAGTTCCAGGGTAGCTAATTGTGCAAACTATTCATTCATTTATTTTCTATTACTATTGCGAAAGGAACACCCCTTTTGGTGTAAATGTCACTGGCTCACGTTTCAGTTTTCCTAAACAACCCTTGAACTGCCTAAAGAAACTGCCAAGAAGGAAAAAAACCGTCACCATAATTTTCTTCTCCCCTCTTTCCTACTTTCATCTCAGATTTTCATTAGAGATTTATCTTAATTGAAAATTTTCCTCTTTCCCTCTTTTGTATAACACGATTTGCACACGCGATGGCGTCTAGTATATTCGAATGTATATATTGGAGGGCTTGCTGTTTTGCTATTTTATGTGAACTTGGGTGCCAGGTGCAGATTTATGAGATGTTATATCCTATACTATTATCTTACTATGCAAAAATTGTAATTCTATGATTTAAGCAATGATTGTTATCCTATTCTTTTCCTCCTAAAAATAACAGAAAATTCAGGAAGCATTGGTTTCAAAAAAATACACATATCCCATAATTTGTAGACAATATTACTGAAGTTAACCTGAAGAGCCCATGCAACATAGCTTTACATGATGGGAATGACGTGACAACGTTGTCTATGGTCCCGTGGAACTTCTGTTTTTGAATATGGCTGATGTTATATCACCCGTTATAGCAAGAGCTTAAGTTGTTAGATCCCATGCAAACCTGTCTTGCACTTGGAGATGCAAATTCAATAAATATAGAGAAGCAGAATGCAACTAAGAAGAAGAATGCAAATGGGAACCAAATGCAAACGGAAAGATTTCAATCCGATACCTTTTCACCTTTTATCGCTTGCCCAAAATTTGACAGAGTAAGGAATAATGTAGATTGAGCCATCCAATAGCAGGCCTTTCACTATCATGTTATTTTCAAAGTTATTCCATGTGGCTGAACTTTGATGGTTAAAGATATCTGCATTCCCTAAATCATTTTTCCCGGACTATATTTTGTGGGCCTTTCTACTAGTCGCATTATAGTTACTGGAGTTAGGAGAAACCTTTAAACATATATGCAGAAACTAGCTGTTTACTCATGAATCAGAGTGGATTAATTTGTCTTTACATTTTTATTACAGCTAGAGGGTCACCTTAAAAAACAATGCATAAAGTATCTGTGTTCTGTCATGCTTCTTTACAACCACAGTCCTGGTTGTGGTAAATTATCATGTCAACAGCTGCTTTATCTCTCAATATTGATGTGGCAATGTATGGTTATGTTATGTATTTGTCAGTCCTCCAGTTAATTTTTTGTCAGAATGAGAATCATGATAATTGCGTCTAACTCTCAGAAGATGACGTGGTACCTTTAAGTACTCAAATGAATTAGAAAATACTAGTAATTGCTGGATATTACCCATAAAGAAGCAGTCAGGAAACGTAAGTATAATGTCGCCTGGAATTAATGGTTGGAAAATACCTGCCAGGTGAAGCAGGGAGACCAAGTGGGCAGGAATAATGAGTTAAGTTTGCATTTTCAGATGCTTAGAAATACTTGTAAATTTCCTGGAGTAGTCATTGATCATTACTATTTTGGTGGGTTTCACCGCAGACTGGGTTGACTTTCTGAGGTATTGCCAGGGGAATCTGAAAATTTCAAAATATTCACCGAGGGTTAGCTTCCAGGGCATCAGCTGAATGATGCTTGAATGGTTTTATACTTAAAATTTTTACTCACTGCTCGTTTTTTCACAATTTGGTTTGAACCATTTGCCATGGTTTCTGTTATAAGAAAACAGAGCAATTTTGTGGAGGATTATTAAAATCTCATTACATATTCTGCTATCTATTAGGTAAGATCTTTGAATTGAGATTTTTCCTTGCACAGATTTGGGACTTTGTGGTCCTATTATGTAATATTGCTGATTTTCTGGGTGAGGAGAGTTATTTAGATGATTACGTCCGTGATTTTCCTGGTCTTTCCAATGCGGATGTCATTTTCTGTGAAAATTCCTTCCCACTTTATTCAGATGGCTTGAAAACTGTTTGCGATATGGATATAATTCTTCTGATACTGATAGCAAAGATCTTCCACCTTTGCTTCGTAAAGATAAAGGTTCAGTTTTGAGCTGGGCCTGGAAGATAATTGTGTTTTATAGTCTTCTGTGTGGTGCGAAACACTCAGGGAAGAATCTTCCATCCGGTGTTTTCTGTAGCATTGCCACCGGATCATCTTGTAATTTTGAGGAGCTGACAGTCTTGGCAATGGTTGGGGAAAGATTTGGATTGCAACAACTTGACTTGATGCATTCTGGTGTATCACTTCCTTTGCGACATGTGAGTTAAGTTCTACTTGCTTGTTACTCTTGATATCATGTCATCATGAAGATGGTTGAAAATTACCACTTTCACGTCTTAAGACAGACAAGTGATTGGGAGTAGGGATGGCAATCGGGGCATTCGGGCCGGATACGGGGATTTCCGTACCCGATCCCCGAAACCGAAAGCCTCCCCAAATCCGCCCCGATACCTGAACGGGGAGAAGAGGAATTCACCGTAACCAAACCAAACGGGGTTCGGGTATTACCCGAACCGAATGGGTAACCGAACACACAAGAGAGAGAGAGAGAACAGAGCAAGAACCAGATTTATACAATGGAGACATGAATGTTGCTTGATCAGAAAAATGGACTCCTAAATCAATTTATACAGTAACTAACAAAGCCAAAACTCAAAAAATCAACAAATCCCATAAACATATAAGAAAAAAAAAAAACAAAAAAAGAGGTAGATCTGACCCTTGACCGCCATGAGGGAAGACTTGGTGGAGTCGTTTCCATCGTCGGCCCTCAGTTCCTTTTCGGTGATGTACTGGACAGGAGGAGGTAGAGGCTGCATCTCCTCTGCTGAAGCCCTGGTCGACCATCGTCCTCTCATAGCCAAGATCGGACGACCCAAAGTGACGTTGGAGAAGAGAGAGAGAAAGATTTCACCGGTGTACAAAGATGACAGCCGGAGGGAGAGAGAGAGAGAGAGAGAGAGAGACCCCCAGTCCTCAGATCTATCGCCCCAGTCCTCACAGTGGACGGAGGCTTCTGGAAATGAGAAATGAGTCAAATGAAAACCCTACACAATGCTATACATATATATATATATATATATATATATATATATATATATATATATAAAGGGTATTTTAGTAATTTTAATGTTCGGTTCAGTTCGGGTTCGGTTCGGTTCGGGTATCGGTTCGGGTATCAACTGAACCATAACCGAACCGAAACCCGTTCGGTTATCCTATGTGCCAACCATACCCGTACCCACGGGGAAAATTTCGGTTATGGTTCGGGGAAAATTTCGGTTATGGTTCGGGGATAATTTCGGTTATCGGTTCGGGTACCCATTGGTTCGGTTCAAATTGCCATCCCTAATTGGGAGCATTTATGGATGCACATCAGTTTAAGGATCTAGTGGGGTTATTGCAAACTACCTTTTGTGTTCCTTAAGGATATAATACGTCACTGCTAAACCTCAAGCATGTCATGGCATTAGTATTGCTATGTATTATTTCTCCCTTTTACCTAAAAGATGATGGACAAATATAGAGCTAGGACGGTCTACATATTGTGCTCCCGTCTTCTGTAATTGCTGGTCCATTAATCCATTTTTGGATGTCCCAAAAAGTTAGTTCGTTTTACTAAGCCGAAGTCTAGAATTGGTAGTTGAAAACCATTTGTCAGCTATAGCAGCTGTACTGCTCTGCTGTTACTCAGCTATCCTTGGGGTTAGTACATGCATACCTTAGATTCTGCCAATCATTTCGTGATAATTTGTTCATAGTTCCTGTGAATGATTTTTGCGTTCTGCGTTTCATAGGCATTGGAAAAATGCTGGGAATCTCAAAAAGTTAGATCTTGGAAACTGTGCTGCGAGCTGTTGCTTTTATATGAAGACTGTTGCAATTCTTGGTTTTTGTCATCTTTAGGCTTCATGTGATTCCAAACTTAAGTTGCATTGTCATGTGACTCATGTGTATCTTCTTTTTATCATTTTTGGTGCTTTGGAAGGAAAATCATGTGTATCTGTACTTAATCAGATCCTTGATGTATGTTCATTTTGGTGAAAGTTACACAAAATTGAAAATGAATTGTCTTTTGCATCATCGATTGAGCTAGGTTACAAAACTTTGAGGAGAAATCCCTTTCCCTATGGTCAAGTTGTTTCACTCGCCAAAAGCAGTGGTCTTGACTTGAGCTAATTATAATATGCATGAGGATTGTTTTCAATTAATAACTATATTCACTTGAGACATTTGAGCTGTTTTTTATACGTACGAATGCACGTTATATGTTTGCTAAAGCAGAGAAGAATTGGGAAAAGGTTTAGAATAGTTGAGCCTGGATCTTGTAATCTCTCTCCCTCTCTCTCTCTGGTGATTGGTTTTCCTTTAGCTGTTCCTGGAGGAGAGTTATAGTAAAACTTCTGCTCAGAATTATGTTGTCCTAACATTCAGGGAGTGTGTTGTTAATGGATGCATTGCTGGTATGAAAAGAGTGATTGATTAGCATCTCGGTGTCCACAGGAACGTTTTCCTTTTCAATAAAGATACTGTTTGTTCTTTACTTTCGCCTACTAAGATATTCCTAAGAGTAGGCCCCTTTTTTTGCGTCATCAACGTCTGTGATTTACTCCTGGGTTGTGTATCTTTGGGGTAGAAAACTTTGTAGTGCACTGCTTCAGATCTGGGCTGCAGACTCAAGATATTTCCTCTAGGTTTGGGTTATTTCAGATACTGTAGTCAATGTGATCATTACATGTGGTCATTTTCTTGGTCGTCTAAGACTCTAGAGGGGGAGTTGTGCTTGTTCATGGGGTCATCGATTTCTGGAAGTCACCTCTGCTATCTTCATTGCAAATGTAGCCATGTTTTCATAGTCATTCTGAGTTAATGTGTCATTTATACTTCCTGCTAGTCTTCTAACTAGTTGTTAGTTGCGTTTGAAGTTTTTCTTAACTTTTAGATGTCATCCTTGTCTGTGATTGCTACTTCCATTCACTGTAGGTTAGACATCTTTTGTGCTCCGCAAGACCTGTGGCAATTCAAACATCTGTTAACCCTACAGCTTCTGATCAGGACCTCCAACAGGTACTCCGTTTTCTTCACTTTTTTGAAAACTAGTAATGTGTGCTCCGCAAGACCTGTGGCAATTCATACATCTGTTAACCCTACAGCTTCTGATCAGGACCTCCAACAGGTACTCCGTTTTCTTCACTTTTTTGAATACTAGTAATGTGTCTTTAATGGTATAAAACTCTTTTTAGCAGTGTTCAGTACACTAGTAATGTTTTTGTAATGGTATAAAGCTCATTTTAGCAATGTTCAGTTAACTAGTATGGAAACTGAGGAAATAAGTTAATGTTTTTTCAGTCCTGGTACTTCTTAAAGGGTTATCTTTTCCTTTTGGGGAATTTGCACTTACACCCCTTGTACTATCACCAATTTTCACATACACCCCTTATACCTCAAATTTAGGCACTTACACCCCCTGTACTTTGGATTGAAGTGCAACTGTTTGAAAATCCGTTAAAATGGATGGAAAAGCTACGGGTGGGAGATTTCCCTCCAAAATGAGGGGGAAAAAATGCCCAACTCAACTCTGATAGCCATTTATAAGCCCTGTCAAACTCCCCTTCCCTAACCCACTCTCTTTCTTCTCTCACAAGATGTCTTCTCAAACATCAAGAAGCCCATCAATTTCAAGCCAAAGGATACACCCAATTTTCTGTTGCGGTTGGCTTAAAATTGATGGGCTTCTTGACGGGCTTCTTGATGTTTGGGAAGCATCTTGTGAGAGAAGAGATAGATATTGTTCCACTCAACTTTTTCTTAAAGTTATGGTTTTGTCCTTATTTGAATTTTTTTCGCATTTGTTAGTTTTGTACCAAACTTTTGTGACTTGTTGATTCATCTCGACGAGATGAATCGAAAAGTAATATTTTTTTACTTTTTATCCAAATATTTTGGGAAATCACCACTTTTAAGTAAAAAAAGTTGACTTTTTTTTGGCTAAAAAGTTTCCAAAATATTTGGGTAAAAGTAAAAAAAAAAAAAAAAAAAACTGAAAAAGTTAGGTGCAAAACTAACAAACGTGAAAAAATTCAAATAAGGACAACGAAAAAAAAGTGGAAAAAGTGGATAATAGAACGGAGTCAGAGAGTGGGTTAGGGGAAGCCAGGGGTTTGGATGGTTAGTTTTTGGGAAGGAGAATTATAAATGGCTATCAGGGTTAGTTTGGGAATTTCCCCCCCTCACTTTGGAGGAAAATCACCTGCCAGTAGCTTTTCCATCCATTTTAACAGATTTTCTAACGGTTGCACTTCAGTCCAAAGTACAGGGGGTGTAAGTGCCTAAATTTGAAGTATAAGGGGTGTATGTGCAAATCGGTGATAGTATAGGGAGTGTAAGTGCGAATTCCCCTTTCCTTTTCTGTCCACAGTATACCTGATGTAGTGATATCGTATTTCTATTAGTTTTACCAGTAGAACCGGAAGTTTAGGCCTCTCTCCAGGTTGGTGGGGTTGTAATCTAGAGCTTCTCTCTCAAAGAGCCCACAACTTATGTATTCTCCAAGTTTGGCCCTCAGCGACGAAAGGAAGAAAGATCTAGAGTTAAAAAATGAAAAAGAAAACCCTACAAGTTGCTATATGATTGTAGATTAACATTAGTAAAAAACTAGACTTTGCCTTCCTCCCAAGAAGCTGAGAAATTCTTCGACGGATTGAAAAACTAATTGTTACGGCAACCCTGTACATGAGGTTTCCGCTACTGCAGGGCCTAGGGAAGGGTTGGATGTTTGCAACCTTATCCCCGTTAGCGGATTGGCTGCTTCCCTGATGAACCCGTGACCGCCAGGTCACATTGGGGCAACCTTTCTGTTGCCTGTGCCACCGTTCAACCAACTAATTGTTACATAGGGGAAGATGAAGAAAGAACAAGCCTCAGAGAACATGGTGTTGATTTTGATGGTGTATGCCATGAGATTCACATGGTGTATGCCATGAGATTCACCAACCCCCCCCCCCCCCCCCCCCCCCCGGACTTACCTTTGGTGTTTTGTATGTCCTTTTTGGTTTGACCTAGTTGCTTCCTTAGATCTTTTTCGTTCATTGTGTAGGCCTAGCTATGGCAGCTTGCTCAAAGGACTACAACTCTTCCTCTTGGCCATGGGGCATTTACTCTTGCAACCACCAGTACTCTTTTAACAGAGGTGGTTCCTTTCCTGTTTGCAGTAATCTGTTATTCTGTCAAAGTTAAATTGACTTGTTATGCTTTCCCCCTTCTTTTCCTGCGTCTAGTCTTTATTCAATTTTTATTTTATTTTTTTTGTAGTTGACTTAAAGATTGAATCGTGTTCTTATGAAATCCTTTCAACTTTTTCTTTGTAGCAGGTTGTTTGCTTGCCCAACAAAATGCAATTGTATGTTCTTCTTTAGTTCTTCTTCATAACTTGTTGAAGGAATTTGTTTGCCCACATGTGCGTCTCTTCCAGAGTTCTTATTCTATCACAGAAAATCGTATGGATTTTACTTGTTTGTGCAAAATGTTTTCCTGCTTACTTTGCAGGCTGAGAACAAAGAACATATTTTGAGAAGGTATTTGTTTTTGCTAAGTGGCATTGACTTTTAACTTGAAATTTGGTCTGGCGGATTTTTTCTCCTACTTTATGTTTACCTTTTTCCTTGCTACAAAAATCTCACTTAGTCATGTTTATGCTTGGACGCCCTTGGTGTTTAGTTCTTTGACCTGTTCGTAATTTTTTTTTCTTGTACCATTTTTTAAAACATTTTTCATTTTCTTCTGTTAGGTTAACTTGGACCCTAATTTAGGGAATGTTCCAGAACTTAAATCTTGGCTTGAGTTTCACAATGTTGTTGCAGTTGAACTAAGGCTAGCTCCCATTCAGGTTTATTTACTTTTTGAAGATAAACTGCAGTTCTTATTGTAGTTTAGCTGATGTAGAAGTTATTTGCACAGGTTCTTGCAAGGGTCAAGTATGGATTACCTCCCTGAGGTTTGCCCGTTTGGCAAATGACTCCCTTGAGGTTCACTAATGATCACATCGCCCACCTGTGGTTTTGGAGTAAAGTGCAACCGTTCACGAGCATTTTTTTGTCTGTGGGAAATTAGAAAAATAATAGGTAAAGTCCAAATCAATTGTTAAATGATGACTATAGTATCCTTTTCCTCATCTTTTTCCCAAACAGCACAAGTTCCATTCTCACGCTCCAAATTTTAACAGCATGTGCTCCTCCCTCGTTCAACGAAACTCGACGGCAATGGCACCCCTAAAGATGTCTCCTGAATACGCACAAAACCAAAAGCCCAAAACTAATTTTCGAGCAACTTCGTTTCTGACAAGAATGAAGCGGTGTAGGTCAATGGCGGTTTAACGGTGCGTTCTGACCACCTCTTAATCGGCCGGCAACCGGAAAGCCTCCATTCTGATCGTCGCCATGCGAACGTAAAATACCCACTACTAAAACCAAACTTCGGAGCAACTTCTATTGTCGCCAATAATGACCAGAATCGTCTCGTGATATGTCCTCACGAGCAGGTGTGCAAGCTACTCCTTGATCTGATGGAGACGGGAAAGGTGGCGTTGCGATCATCTCTGTACGACCTACAAAACCCAGTACTCAAAATGGCAAATGTTCTCGTGTCATGACATCGTAAGCCCTGTCGGACAGTGCGACACGCACGGATGGAGGAGGAAGATGACTGAAGTTTGGGAGAAATTTCTGTACGTAGCTTTTTCTTTTAAAAAATGGGTAGATAGAGAAGAGAGATTGGGTCGAGGCATCATTTGGTAAGAGAGAGAGAAATGGGTCGTGCTGCTATAGATGAGAGGGAAGGGAGGAGAGAGAGAAGTGAGGGCAGAGAATGAGTAGGTCCCATTTATTTAAGAAAGGATAGCGTGGTCTTTTTTCTTCTACTGTTAACGGAGTTAGGAGTTGCACTTTACTCCAAAACCACAGGTGTGCGATGTGGTCATTAATGAACCTTAGGAGGGTCATCTGCCAAACGGGCAAACCTTAGGGAGTTAATCCGTACTTTGCCCTTCTTGCAATGTTGATTCTTATTTTGACTTGTCCAACTTTTACCTAGTAAGTGAGTTCTAAATGTTTAGAGAATTAGTTGCGCGAAGTCTTTGATGATATGTGTTGCATTTAAGCTTGAGTTCAATGAATTCAATCTTCTCTCATCTTTCCCTTGTCTTGCTACTTGTATGATCTGCCTTGTGTGACGATATTTCATGGATAATAAATGAAGCAATTTGGCTTCTGATACACAGGAAATTGTCAAGGACATGGATAATATATAACAAAGAAGAGCCCAATGTTATTCATGCCGGACTCCTTCTTGCACTGGATTTACATTGACATCTCCTTGTTTTAACTATAACTGACATGTACCAGTATTACTTGCAGGTTTGTGTTCCGTTGATGTTTGACCCGTTATTGTTTTTTCCTGTTACCACTTTTTTTTTTTCTTCAAATATTTGTGGACACGCACGAATACACAAACACATGCACACATACAAGTGCTTACAGACACCTGCAACTTTTGACTTCTCCATGAAAGTATCATTGTTTCATTTTTGCACCCTTCTACTTCTTCCATTACTTTTTCTTTATTTTTCTAGTCTTATTTCTTGCATCTTTCTCCTTCAGTTCTACATTTCGTGTTCCTGATGTTTTCTCCTATAGGAACATAAAAGCATGACTGTAGGATTAATGCTTGGCCTAGCAGCATCTTATAGGGGGATTATTCAACCTGCAATATCAAAGGTAAACGCTTTCAGTTGTTGGACCTCCGTCGCTCTCGTCCTTTTATGCTTTCACGGTGTCACCATATCAACAGTTGATGACTAATGCACTTCCATGAATGGGAGTTTTTCTCCCTGTCGCTTTGTAAGATGCAATAGGGGCATTTTTTGATCGTGATCTGTGTGGTTTCTTTGATTGTGACCTTCGTCACTCTCTTCTGTTATGCTTTCACCATATCTTTCTCCTTCAGTTTCAGGATCTAGATTTTAGCTTCATTGTTTTACTTCTGGCTTGCTTTGCTTCCATGTCTTTAGCATGGTCTAGGGAGTGGCAAATTACATTCATTCATTGAATCATGCTTTTGGGAGAAAACGTGGTTTAGGGCATCGTCTGATAACGTACGAAATGTAATATGGATGATGTAGTTTTTCTGCATTCTGTTCTCTTTTAGGTCCAACCTTATATTCTTCTTGACCCGCTACCAGGAACTAGAGGAAAATTGTGTGCGACTTGGATATTTTTGCTTGACAGATGTGCATGAGTATCTACGTACTTGTCAATAATGCTTTCCTGCAGTCCTTGCAGTTTCCAATGGTATCTCTTTTTATGCTGTTGAATAGTTTTCCTTCTGAGTGAACTGTTATAAGTTTCTGACTGCATATTGGTAAAATACTGAAATCTATTCTGAGCATGCCTTTTATGTTTATTGGATCTTTTTTTTTTTTTCCTTACAGCAATAATTAGGTATAATTTCAAGCAAAGTTTTAACATTTTGGGTTTTTTTTGCTAAGCTGATACAATCAACATTTTGGATTTTATTTTGTGGTTAAAGTAGTTTATACAAATCAATCATCTCCCATTTGATATTCTTGCTTAAGGCTTATTGATCTTGTTATGCTTTTTGTAGTATGTTCTTCTGGAACATTTGGTGCTTAAATTTTTAATGGTTACATTGGTCTGGCAGTCTCTTTATGTGCATATACCGGCTCGCCATCCGTCTTCTTTTCCGGAGTTAGAGTTGCCAACCCTTTCGCAAGTATTACTTACTTTTCTAGTGGTCTCACATTGCTACTAAATTGGGTTAGGATGGCATTCTTTGTGTTTGCATTCATGCTTTATTTCTTTTTCTATTATGGGATTATCAAACTTTCAATATTCTAAACATATACGGCGTTCTTATTTTTCAGCTTTTCGCATCAAGCACTTAATTATAGCAATTTTTGAAACATTCCGTTTTAATTTGATTTTGAGTTGTTTATTACATGAGCTTATATCCCCACTCATGAAGTAAGTATAGTTACTTGTGCAGTTGATTGCTGACATGTATTAGAATGGTATGCCGGATTTAGTGATTTTGTCGAGGTTAATGTTCACCTCTAACGATCTTTCAATTATTTTCCAGTCAGCAGCGCTCATGTCTGTTGGGCTTCTTTATGAAGGATCAGCACACTCCCAAACTATGCATATTCTTCTGGTAGGTTTCATTTCCTTTAGTGCTTGATGTCTCTCTTAGACAACCACTTACCAAAAGCTTAATATCATTAGAATGGGCCCTTTATTATTGTTGAACTCCCTCACCCTCATGTGTGGACCTGTATTACCTTAGGAATGGCAAACCAAAAAAAGGAACATGTATATATAGCCCTTCAAGAAGTGTAATTGTAAGGTCCAATGAACACCTGACTTTATTGGATGGTAAATGCAGATGGGGAAAATTTGGAGTCAAATCTGTCAGAATGCAAAGCTTTGTTATCTGTTCAGATGAACTCTTTGTTCCTTCCACTCACAAGGCTGCATAATTCTTTTGATCGATGAGTAATCTGTGGTTATCATTCAACTTTTCTGCAAGTTGTCTTGGGTTTTTTCTGAGAGATTGGGAAAATCATAATCAACTGAAATGTTTTCCTTCCTTCTTAAATGAATCTTATTAACTGTCATGTCAGGGATGCCCTGCAATTCATTCCATCATCTACTCTATAAGCTTTTATCAACTTCTGAGAAGTCTAAACATAGCAGTCCCAATTGATGTGGTCTGCATAAATTGATGAATTAAATATGAAGTTTTGGTGATTTATATGATTAGAGGAAGGGGATAACCAACTTCAAATAGAACGAGGGAAACTGATAATAGATAGAGCTTTAGGTAGTTCACCAGTCAAACCACACCCTTGAGTTAATCTCAATCGAATAGGACTTATTTGGAATCCTTCGCGATCGAAATGCTATGGCAGTCGCGTGCCTTAATATTGGTTGTTGAGAAATATGCAGTCAGAATATTCTTTTTGCTTCACATTAGGATATTTCCTGGATTTTCATCCTAGATTTTGTTCAGTCAATGCAATGTTGTTGCTAACATTATATGTTTATGATACTTTCACACCGAAATAGGCCGTAGAAGTGGAGGCGATAATGTACTTGAGAGAGAAGGTTATGTTGTTTCAGCTAGATTTTCCCTGGGACTTGTGGCATTGGGTACGGGTGTCACTTCGTTTGTATGTTGTAAACATTTTGGTCCTAGCTAATTTGTTATTGTATTCATGTATAAATTTTTGTTTTCTAATTATGTTGCTCTTAGTTTCATTTATTCCTTTGTTGAATGATTGTTCCAATATGTAGGCGGCAAAGAACCTCGCAATGTATATGCTCTTCAAGACTGTTTTGTCACAGATTTTCTTTTTTCGTCCTTATTTTATCATCGTGGATTATATGGGTTCCAAATATTATTGCTGTTTTTACAATTCTACCTAATAGATGAGCTATGATTTGGTGTTTTGGTCTATCTTGATTTAATTTCGTATTAGCTCTCAAAAATTTTTAAAATGGCTTTAAAACTTTCGAATTCCTCTGGCTAACTCTGTTACCTGATGTTCTTTATAGGAGAGATCCCTTCTCGTGACACTATCAGCAGATGATCACAACCATGCTGCAGGTCAGGTTTGTAAACTCCATACCTTTCTTTGCCCCACAACTTGGTCCTCTACCTTAGGAGTCACTAAAATTTGAAAACATGTTTACCACTCTCTCTCTCTCTCATGGGTAAAATTGGGTTTTATAGATGATGGATGGGATGCCGGTTAATGTTGATGTCACTGCACGTGGAACTATAATTGCATTGGCTCTGATGTTTTTGAAGGTAATAGCTACTGTGACGTTGAATCATGTGATCTTTCCATGGAAATTGGAAAGTGTGCTGACTTATGAAATTTACTGATCCATATGGACTTGGTTATTCACACTTTTTTTCTTCTTTGTCTTGTTTTGACCTTAACATTACAGAGTGAATCAAAGTTAGTGTTCTATAGGCTTTCTATTCCTCGTACGCATTTTGATTTGCAATATGTGAAGCCCGACTTCATAATGCTTCGTGTGATTGCTCGGAATTTGATAATGTGGAGCCGGTACATTGTTTTTGCAAGAAGATCCAGTCTTGAGCGTGCTGTTGCTTTCCAACATTCAGACCTTATACAATTGTTGTAGGGTGCACCCATCCAAAGATTGGATTTAGTCCCAGATACCTGAAATTGTCCAAAATGGAATTCGGGGCCTTGGAGATGAGTGGGTGATGTAGATGAAATGGATGCTGAAGCATTTGTTCAAGCATATGTGAACATTGTTGTTGGATCATGTATCTCCATTGGTAGGGCCGTCAACTGTGCTTATTTATAAAGCAATTCTTCGCCTTTCTTCCTTAATTTTGTGTATTAGTCATTCCGTCTTTGTGATATGATATTTGTTCTCACCTTTCTGCTTAGACATTTTCAAATTTCTTATTGGAATTCACGTTCCGAAACATGGTAATACTTGGGGTTCCAAAATGGTAAATTTATAGATAGAAATTGATCTCAGATAATTGCTCCTTAAAAGGTTTCCTCAGGAGGAAAAAGACATATCTAAAGACTGAATTCTAAGTCCTACTGAGAGTTGTTTGTGTTGTTGAATTTGTTGTTGAAGATATTAGCTATCAAAGCTGGATAGTGGGAAACTTTCGCTAAACATTTTCCAGAGGCACATCAAATCTTTTGAGAATCTAGCTGCATTCTTGATTAGTTTCATTGTTGAAGTTTCTCGAAATGAAAATGTTGAAAGTCTGAAAAGACAATATTTCCATTTTGATACACTTCAATATTTGAAAGTCAGAAAACAATACTATATAGTGAAAGTTACCTTTTTAGGGTTTTTTTCTTGTTTGGAAACAGTTTCAGGAGAAAACCTGTGCAAAATAATAGTTTCCCAGTCATTATCGTTTATTTTATTTCATACTAGAAACCACTTTACTTTCACTTGATTGTATTGGAACAAGGTATCTCTTTATCCTATGAGTAGGTATGCTCACAGCTGCACTAACAGCCAACATTGGTTGAAAAATCTAATGAAATTATTCTATGAGAGGCTGATGTACTACAGTTTAAGTTTTTGAAGTGTTTTCATTGCCTTTGGTTTGTTAGCCCTGAAGTTATGCCACTAGAGATGGTGGAAAAACATTAATGTAGTCTTGCTTTTCTCAACTTTTTTGGTAATAATACCTATACTTTTGCCATATCTTCTTGAAGTTCTTCCTACCCTGTTTTTCAACATTCTCTCTAAATTTGGGCAGAGTTAGAATTCATTAGCAGAGTTTGGATATATAATTCTAGAATTTGGTGCTTTGAGGAACATAAAAGATACCAAGCGGAAAATTTCTGTTGTACTTCAGCAAAATTAAGTTTCTGTTGGTGATAACTAATAAGTGATTGAAGGCGGCTAGAAAATCCCACGGCAGCAATGTCATTATGGGTGACATCATGCAATTCAATGATACTTTCTACCAGTGAGGAAAAGAGCTACAAATATAGATATTAGATTAATCATTTATTGCTTCAGCAGGCACTTATATTAGCAATTTTCCCCACTGCATGGGGTTGCACAAAATGCGGAAACTTTGGCAATTCCTGCACCTGACTCACATACCCAATCTATCCTTGGCTATCCATTTGAATGCAACGGCAACTGTGTTGTCACAATATTTTTAAGGAGTGGTGATAGTGTGACCAGCTCTATCTACCTTTCAATGAAAACATACCTATACTTTGTTGTTCAAATGGATGCAAATATTAGGCAACGCTTGATGCCTTGATTCTCTTGGACATGTAAATTGCACAAGATAAATTTGTCATATTTTTTTTTAGCAAGATAAATTGAGTATAAGAATTAAAAAATCTCATGCTAGAAATTGTAGGAGTTGCCTGACACTTAACGGAGGCACTAAAAAAAGCTTACCTAATTGTCTGTGAATTGCATATAATAAATGTCAGACTTATTTATACATGGGTGAAATGTTTAATGGCTAGATGAGCCGAAATTTGAAAATTATGTAGTTACCTTTCATAAGGTCTAATGTATATATCCGTGGTACGAAATTCTAGTACTCTCTTTCTGTTCCAGCATTTTGTGCTATTGCCGTCTTTCAAGTGATGAGACTATTTCCTTTTCAGTCCATAATGGTTTTGGAAGTTGTGACATATTGGTTGAGCCTAGCAAGGGAAATCTCCTAATTGATAAGATGTTTCTTTTAGAAGTGGTTATCACTCAATTTCAGGTTGCCCTTGTCTCACCCACACAAGCATGCCATTACATTTTTTTGTGTTACCTTTTCCTTCGGTATTTTGGGCTAGTATTATTTGATGTTGGGTATGTATTGACTTATCTACATGTTATAACCATTCACTCTGGCAGGGTTGAGATTTGCTGGTACAAAAAATGGAGATGCACAGGAACTGCTCTATGATTATGCTATCTACTTCCTGGATGAGGTCCAGCCTCCTCAATTTGTTGCTGAAGTTGTATGTTGTCTTTATGAGTGGCTAATCATTCATCACAATGTTTCTAGATTAAGCTTGTTTGTGTTAGAAGTGGATTAAAGGGATTGTCTCACTATGTTGATTGGGCTATCTTGGAGATATGCCTTCACTTGAGTATTCTTTCTCTCTTTGTGGTTAGTAAATTGTGATTATGCGTACTATTTCTCACATTTTAGTTTCTTACGAACTACTGGCAATTACCGGTCTCTGATATTCTGGGAGAGCAGGTGATGGCAGGTTCTGGACATTTACAAACATTTCAACTATTGAGATTTCTACGGAGTCGAAACTCTGCAGACGGGCATGCTAATTACGGTTATCAAATGGCGGTAATTCTCCTTTAAATCACTGCTCTCTGAAAACCACACGAGTACGTTTGGGAAACTTTGATTAGTTGGAGACTATGCATGTTAAAAGTTGTTGCATAGAGAGGCAAAAAAAGGTCAACGGATGCGATAGTACAAGGTTGTTGAATAATATTCCCCAACTGGTTGGTAGTTTCTTAATGTGTTTCCTCTCCTGCGCAATTTCTAAAAGTAGAAATAAAGTAAAATAGTCCTTTATATATGTTGTTTGTGCATGAAGCATGCAAAACTTTTTGAGCAAGATTCCAACTTCGGAAGGAACACAATATTTGTAGTAGGTTTGTGAAACTGTTTAGCATGAAATACATATGACACGTCAATTTGGTGATGTAAAACATGTCAATTTATTGATAATTTACCTTATTGTTGCAATTATTTTTGGTGAGCTTGGCTATTGGTTTCTTGTTCCTTGGGGGTGGGATGCGAAGCAAGAACTGTATTGCTGTTTTGCTGATATCTTTGTATCCACGCTTACCTTCGGGACCAAATGACAATCGATGCCACCTTCAGGTTCGTACATCTGAATGCAGAACTAGCAAGAGCTATTGTGGATTTCTCCCTTCTCTCTCTCTCTCTCCAAATGATTAGAGGATACTGCATTGGGGTTGGGGCTGTTCCCAATGTAGGGTCAACGTGCTCAATTTCACATTCTAGCTCATATTATTTTGGTGTTATAGTATTTGTGGTGTTCTGATGACGCAAAAAAGACCACTAGCCTAGTTGAAATCTCAACAGCCTTACAAAAGACCTTTCTGTTATCACTTCAGAGTGTGAGGTTAAGTTGCATGTGTTATGTCCTCCATTGCTATTGGCAACACCCCCCCCCCCCCCCCCCCCCCCCCCCCCCCCACAAATAAAATAAAACATTTCTCTTATGTCTTTACCAGAGACCACATTTTGTGTTTTTGGATGTGAAGGCTGAGCTCCTCACAGCTGTCCTGTCCCTAGAAGAGTGATGCAAAAGTGATTGCACTTGATTATATGAGCCAGTTTGAGCGAAACAGTCCAAGGACTTAAGTACCAGTGGAGGAGCGACCCATGATTGAGGCCCACTATTTGGTCGATCATTCTAGAACCACAATTTCTAGGAGTCCTCCAAATCTTCACATATATGGGAAAAGATTTGATTTGATTTTCTAGTAGGAGAATAGTTTATTTGAGTATCTTTTAATAGGAAACTTCTTTTGCAATGCCGCTTGTTTTGGCAAGAATTCTCTAGGAATTAATATTAGGAATAAGTCATTTTTATTTTTGGTAATTAGATCTTTTTCTTGATTGGCAAGTATTGCCTTTTGGTTATTTGTTTCCTAATTAGTTTGATCTTAGTAGCCTATAAATAGGCATTGTAAGCCTTAGGGCAATTCGGTTGAGTTTGAATAATAAGAAAACATAGAGCTTTCTCTATATTGTGAGTTTGTGAGTTTTGAGCTCGTGTCTGTTCTTGTTTTCATACGCTTCCCTGCATCAAAGAGTTGGAGGATGTTTTTTCTTTTTCATTTTAATGTTCTGTCATCTTGTTATTGAGAAACTCCTCATCATTTTTTAATGGAAGTTTTCTTTTCAGGCATTGTATGTCCTTGCTACTGAAGCTTGCTGGCTTCAAACAGTTGATGTTGACACAGGCCTGTCAGTTTATGCCCCTCTTGAAATGACAATCAAAGAAAACTGAGCATTATAGAGAGACAAGTTTTTGTGAGGTCACTCCTTTCATTCTCCCAGAACGTGCTACTGTAAGTTTAACTTCTCTTTTTCTCTTGTTCTGTGATCAACGTAGTTGTACGTGTGGTTGAAAAAATAATTCTACTAGAACAGATAAATGATTCCAGAGTTAATGTCATTTATAATTTTTTTATTTCTACTTCTCTAAATTTTTCCCTCATGACCTAATCTCTTTTTTCTCTTTACGCTTTTAAATAAGATGGTTTGTCGTGATGCTTTTTGATAACTGGAACTGTTGCTAATTGTAATCATACAGGAAAAGTTGTAGGAGTATTAAGCTTATTGTTTGAACACAATTTCACATTTTTTAGCAAGACCTCAGTATGGTTGACTATAAAATCTCCAGTATCTCATCTTACTAGACTGCTGTAATATTGCTGTAGCTGAATATTGTGTTTGTGGTCAAGATATTGGCCACAGGTGATCGAGCTCGTTCCGGAAGGTAAAAATTAGAATGACTGTATTTTTTTTGAACAGCGAAAAGAAGGCCATATAGGTTTTGATATTGTCTAGTTTTTTTTTTCAAACGGCATACTAAACTCTTATTTTGCTGCAGACAAATCTTGGTGGAGCACAAGAGATAAGATTGACCCATTTAACTCTGGTGTCTTGTACATCAAGCGGAAAGTCGGATCTTGTTCATATTTGGATGATCCTGTTGGATGCCAGTCACTGCTATCATGAGCAATTTCCAAGGTTTTTGTCCTATTTATGAGACCATCAGCTGAACATTTCCGAGGCTTTTGTACATTATGTGGTTGAATTAAGAGTCCTTTCTTCAGGTTTTTGGTTTGACAAGTTTGAGAGCTTGTATTAAGCTTATTATTACCGTAGGATTACATCAAGGGTCAGCCTTGAGCCCGTACCTCATTGCCTTAGTTATGGATGAATTGACTAGACAATTTCAGGAGGATATTCCATGGTGTATGATGTTTGCAGATGACATTGTCCTCGTAGATGAAATCGCTAAAGGCGTTAATACGAAACTAGAAATTTGGAGGGAAGCATTAGAGTCAAAGGGTTTTCGGATACGTAAGAGTAAAACTGAGTATATGGTGTGTAAGTTTAGTGGTACCAGCAGTGAGCATGAAGAAAGATTGATGATCCAAGACTAGGAGATACCAAAGAGTGATCATCTGTGTAAGCACGGACACGGGTACATACACGAACCCGGGACATGGCAATTCTAAAAAAATGGGGATATGTACAGGCGGGGGACACGCCACGTGTATAAATAAATAAAAAAATTATCATTCATAATTTTAAATTTTGAATAATTTCACTAATCGTATAATTTTTTTTCAAAGGCATAATTAATGTGTACTCCAATTTTTTTTGAATAATTTCATGTTAACCCCCAAAAAATTAAAAATATTAAATTTTAACCCCCAGCCGTGTCCCCACCGTGTCCCCTACCAAAAAATAATAAAAATTATTGGACACGCCACGTGGCGTGTCCAATATGTGTCTCCGTGTCTAATACATGGATACAACGCCCTTTTGGAGTATCGGTGCTTCATAAGTGATCATTTGAGGTATGGCTCAATTATTAGTAGAGATGGAGAGATTGCCAATGATGTGACCCATAAGATCCAAGTGGGGTGGCTCAAGTGGAGGAGCGCTACTGGTGTACTATGTGACAAAAGGGTACGCACAAAATTGAAGGAAAAATTCTATGGAGCTGCCATAAGACCAGTGATGCTTTATGGGACAAAATGTTGGCCTATTAAGAAACAATAGGTGAGCAAGATGAGTGTAGTGGAAATGAGAATGTTGAGGTGGATGTGTCGTAGGACTAAACGAGACAAGATTAGAAATGAAACGGTTCGTGAGATGGTAGGTGTAGCACCTATAGAGGAGAAGTTGAGGGAAAATAGGCTAAGGTGGTTTGGGCATGTATACCATAGACCTGGAGATGCAATAGTTAAGAGAGCGGATTGGATAGCTTTGGATAGCAATGCTACGGCGAGAGGTAGACCTATATTGACATTAGATGCTGTTATGTGTAAAGATATGAGTATAATGGGTTTGTGTGAACGAGCGGCCCTTGACAGAGCTCAATGGAGGAAAATGATTCATGTAGCTGACCCCAAGTGATTGGGACATAAGGCTCGGTTTGGTTTATGTGTTAAGAGGTATTTCTGTATTTTTGCAACGGAGCATTATTTCTAACTTGCTATGTGATGTAAATACCTAACCCCTGCTTACATTATTGGAGGCTGGAGGGAGCTTTTTTGTTCTTGTACTGTTTCATAGTTTCATTCATTATATTTTGACATGTTGGGACATGTGATTGGAACATCTTAGTGTATCTTGTTCTTTAAGATTTATCTTAATTTGGATTGGTTGAGCTGATTAGGGAAGGTGTTGTTGATACACCAGCTTATGGATGTATTATGCTCATCAATGGGTATGATTGTTGAGAATACTGAATGAACAATATGAAAGTTATAATTTTTTTTGGAATATGAATAGTTTGATAAGCTCACTATGTTGTAAAAAGATAGTTAAAATGGCTTTAAGCATTCACGGTATTAATTGTGCTGGATGACAGCAAAGTGGCACAACATTAATTACAATCCTCGATAAGCTAGTTAATTCTAAGTGAATCTAATTGTTTTCAAATGGGACAGTGACGATACACAGTATGTACCTTGTTGACTTTTATATGTTTATTATTAGTTCTTAATATGAGGTTTCCTGTAGTAATCACTTGCTGAACATGTTTGCAGATCTGGTAGTGATTTCCAAGAATTTTGCTTGCAAGTGTTATTTGAATGTGTGAGCAAGGACAGACCAGCCCTTTTGCAGGTAAGCAACTTGTTTGGTAGAGTTAGCGGCTCTTCTTTCGTAGGAGTTATTGTTGTATAGACTCTGCATTGCTTTTGGACAATTTAAAGATAAAAAAACTGAGACCTGTCTTTTGTCTTTTTACCCTTTGCAAGTTGGACAAGTGGTATGACTACTAACCATACAAGGAAAACACATGACTCTTAGTAGGTGTAGATCACTTTAGAGATAAGAGCTCTGAAAGTGTTCATTTGGATTAATGAGATCAGAATCAAAAAGTGGTTCCTAGTGGTGGTTAAAACCACTGGCCACATAAGGCGAGAAAAAGATATATACGACCCTAAATGAAAGCAGGAAGTTTGATGCTGGTCAAACCCTAAATGAAATTGGGAAGTTTGATGCTGGTTAACGATGGAAGTGGTTCTTAGGAGGACAACTTGCCACTATATGTAACTCCAATTAGAAGGCTGTTGGTTTCTGAAAAAGTGATTCATAGTAGAGGGCTACTGGCTACTGAGGACAAAAAGCGTCAGAATAGTATTAGACCAAGTCTATATGATGGGTCTAGAATATATATTGCTGCGGTTGGAAAGAAAGGGGCCCAAATTTGATGAGTCCGTCATCCCGACATTTGTTGCCTCGGTTTAATATGGATAATAGTATACGTACTAGATCCAAAATATATGTATTGCCTCGTATCAATGTTGCTTTCAGAACGAATTGGATCAATTCCAACTGTAAAGATTGTCGAGCACATTGCCTTTGTGTCGTCGGGTATGGTGCTGTGCTTGTTTCTCTTTTTTTTTTGTCACCTCTCCTGTTGTAAACTATTGATAAGTATTATCTTAGACTGTCCTGCAGTGTCTTGTTTATGTACTTGCATGTGTATGTGAGTGTCTTATAGCCACTTGCGTTGAATGTTTCTCTTGAATTGTTGTCTTCGAGACCTAACTTATGTTTAGCATATCTAATGTTAAGATATTGCCTTTTAAAATATTTTTTTTATGGTTTTGGATTTTACCATATTTCTTTCCTCCCACAGAGTTATCCTTTTTGTCTTATTCTCTTTTTTTTTTTTTCCTCTTCTAGTGTGGGAAAGAGGCGTACGATGGGAACACAAGAAGTGGTATGACTACTAATCACATGAGGAAAATACATGACTCTTATGTTGCGTACAGACTACTAGTCATGTGGAAGGAAAAAAGTGATTGCGTACAGACTACTAGTCATGTGGAAGGAAAAAAGTGATTCCTAGTAGGTGTAGACCACTTAAGAGATAAGAGCTCTAAAAGCGTTCATTTGGATTATTGAGATCAAAATGAAAGTGTTCCCTAGTGGGGTTTAAGACCACTGGCCACACATAAGGCGAGAAAAACATTTATATGACCTTAAATAAAAGTAGAAAGTTTGATGCTGGTAAATGAAGGAAGTTGTTCCTAGTAGGTTAGCGGGACTATTGGCCGGTATATGTAGCGCCTAGTAGAAGGCTACTCGTTATTGAAAAGTGATTCTTAGTAGAGGGCCGCTAGCTACTAAAGAGATAAAGCGTCAGAATAATATTAGACTAAGTTTATATGATGGGTCAAAATTATTTTTGCTTTGATTGGAAAGAAAAGCCCAATTTGACAAAGCTCGTAGTCGCAAAAAGACTACTTGCCTTGTGAGGAAAAAGGGCTCGAGATGGAAACTCCACACGGGGAAAACACATGACTCTTAGTAGGTGTACAAACCACTAGTCATGTGGAAGGAACAAAGTCATTCCTAGTAGGTGTAAAGACTACTGATCACTTGAGAGATAAGAACTCTAAAAGCGTTCATTTCGATTTATGAGATCAGAATAAAAAAAATTAGATCCTTTGTGGGGGTTTAAAGACCACTGACTAGATAAGGCGAGAAATCGTTTTATACGACCCAAATTGAAATGGTAAACGAAGGAAGTGGTTCCTTTTAGATTCTTGAGACTATTGACCACTATATGTAGCTCCTAGTTGGAGGCTACTCCTTACTGAAAAAGTGATTCCTAGTAGAGGGCTACTGGCTACCGAGGACGGAAAGCATCAGAATAATTAGCCCAATTAATCTGATGAGTCCATCATCCTGACATATTTGTTGTCTCGGTTGCATATGGTTCATAGTGTATGTACTAGATCTGAAACATATATTGTTGCCTCGAATCAATGTTCCTTTCGTTGAAAGAATTGGATCAATTCCAACTATAACGATTGTCGAACACATTGCCATTGTGTCGTCGGGTATGGTGTTGTGCTTCTTCCTTTTTTTTTTTCACCTCTTCTATTGAAAACAATTTATAAGTATTATCTATAGACTGTCGTGCAATGTCTATTTATTTGTTCGGATGTGTATGTGAGTCTTATAGCCACTTGCATTTTATGATTCTATTGGAATGTTGTCTTCGAGACCTAACACATGTTCAACATATCTAACGTTATGGTATTGCCTTTTGGAATGTTGTCTTTTAGCATATTTCTTTCATCCCACATAGTTATATTTTTCATCTTTCTTATTCTTAATTTTTTTTCCCTATAATGTCCCAAATGTGGGGGTTCGAATGAACAAACAAAGGCTCCGATATTTTGAATTCTTAAACAAATTATTTGAAAAGTCTCCTGGCTCCTCGTAGTAAAAAGATTACTGGCCTTGGGAGAGAAAAACGCTTGAGATGGAAACAAAATAAGTGGTATGACTACTAACCACACGTGAAAAACACTTGACTCCTAGTAGGTGTACATACTACTAGTCTTGTAGATGAAAAAAAGTGATACCTAGTTTGTGTAAAGATTACTGATCACTTGAGTGATAAGAACTCTGAATGTGTTAATTTTGATTTATAAGATTAGAATAGAAAAATAGTTCCTAGTGGGGGTTAAGAGCACTGGCTACATAAGGCGAGAAAACGATTTATGGGCGAAATGGCGTGGTGCTACAGGACCTCGCTCATCCGAGCGAGGTATTTTAGCCTCGCTCCGTCGATTTCTTCTTCCTTTCCCTCTCTCCTCCCCTCGATTTTACATCTCCCGCGCGACCCACTCTCGCTTTCCCGCGAAGTTTCTTCTTCTTTTCCCTCTATACTCTAGGGTTGTGGAGATTTTTCATCATCCTCAACATCAACAGGGTATTTCTCTCTCTCTCTCTCTCTCTCTCTCTCTCTCTCTCTCTCCCCCTCTGTGTCGAGATTTATTTGTTCATCAACGTCAATTGGGGTATGAAATCGGAGAAGATTATTTGTGTGAATCAGATCATAGTTATAGAATTGGTACCTAAATTACATGTCAAACTAGTGTTACCGCAATTCCCTAGGATTTTGTACTGTATTTTTGCATGTTGATTTTACAGTTGGATTGTGCTTAGTTGATTGTACATTCATATCCGAGTGTCGCCAGTGATTCATCGGATTCTTTTTTTTACTTTCTTTTGTGAGTTTTTATTTCGATACTGCTCATTAGTTTTTTTGTCAGTTAGATTTTCTATTTTGGCTTAGGAAAAGTAGGATTTTCATGCTTGCTTTTATGTGATGTGTGAAGCAAAACAAAAGATTCGACTATTGGCTCTGTTTCTATTGACTGGCTAACCAATTTTTCATACGATACTACAAATCCAGATCAAGCCAAATGCTTGTTCCATGAATAATATTTGTTGGGTTCTTTGTTTCGTTCAGGATTAGTGCCAGTTTTGTCATTATGGCTCGGTTAGTAAGGCCCCATACAAATATGTGAGAGAGAAGTGGTTGGGAAGTGGCCGGTAAGATTGTTCCTAGACTTATTGTATATTTATGTTTTACCGTCTAAAATCAAGTTTGGGGTGGAGAGTAACAATTGGGTAATTTGAGAGAGGGGACTAATTATGGACACGGTTGGACGTGGGCACGTGGCTATAAATAGTCTTGCTGCAAAGAGGCAATTTAGTCAAGCCTTATGTCCAGACACATATCGGGACAGTAATGGACTAACCTTGTTACATACTTGTTTCCTCCATAATTGAGTGCTAAACTACTGTTAGTGAGCTAGTAAATTACTTTCCTTTTGATTCATCAGCATTACTAGTTTAGCAAGTAGCTCTAGCATAGGCATCTATGATCAATGATGCTTAAGGTATCAGGGCCTAAATTTTACATAAATCAAAACATATCCAGTGAACTATATCAACACGGTTTGAATCCTAATCAACATTTCCCGAAATTTTATTACTACCTTCTTGTTCTTCTAGGGATGGATGCGAGACCAAATGCATATTTCACGAATCTCTTACAGGATGGTGTGATCCTTGAAGATCATTCTGAGAGGGAGCCTCAAGATGAATTTGGATTTACTTTTGCAAATCCAAATGCTCAAGTGTTTACCCAAGCATCTCAACCCCTAACTCAAAAGGGATCCACTCCTAAGAGAGCGCAACGTGGTGGCAAGTTCACCATTGAAGAAGACAAATTGCTTGTATCGGCATATTTGAATGTTTGCTTAGATGCCGTGCAAGGGAATGACCAGAAACTTAAAACATATAGGAGAAGAGTGTGGGATTACTTCCACGAGCACATGCCATTGGCTCAGCGTAATGAGAACTCTCTGATGAATAGATGGTCGACCATTCAACTTTCCGTTAACAAGTTCTGTGAATGCTTTGCTGGAATTGAAGCAAAACATCAAAGTGGTATGAATGAGGAAGACAAGGTATTGAGCTTCAATATAAATAATTACATTGATTATTGCTTTCACACTTTTTACAAACGAGGTAATTGTTTACATGTTTGTAGGTCTCTGAAGCAAACAAATCATACAAGGAACTCCATGGAAGCTCATTTCAATTTGAGCATTGTTGGAATATTTTAAAGTACCAACCAAAGTGGCATGTCGATGTTGAGAAGAAAAAACCAAAGAAGAACAAAACTTGGACAGTACCTTCTTCTTCTACTCCCGAGTTGGTAGATCTTGGAGAAAGTGATGCCACCTTTGTGGACTTGGAGAGACCTATAGGTACCAAAGCTGAGAAGAAAAAATGAAAATTAGCTGAAATTCCTAGTTCTCCTCTTGTAGGAATACTAACTGACATAAAGGAAGAACAAAAGAAAACGAACGACAAGAAAATGGACATCATCCAACAACTACATGTTGAAGAGCAAGAGAGACACCAACTTGATAAAGAGAGACTACGTGAAGAGCAAGAGAGAAATGCTATTAAGAAAGAAAAGCTACGTATGAAACAGTTCAAAGAAGAGGAGAGGATAATGCTATTGGATACAAGTGCCTTGCCTGATGTGCAACAAGAGTACTATCAAAGCCGGCAAATGGAGATCAACGCGGAAAAAGGATTAAAAGGGTTGGTAGTTGAACTTTTGTGGGACATCTAGACGTTTTGGAGGATTGAAGTAGTAGTGGTAGTTGAACTTTTGTGGGACATCTAGACATTTTGGAGGGTTGAAGTAGTTTGGACATCTAGACGTTTTGGAGGGTCGAACTTTTTGGACATGTATTGCAAAAAAAATTCACATGCTATTGTACCCAGAACTAAGGATTGGGTGTATTTTGGTAAATATTAGTTTGTGCTTGGTGTTCTTGTAATATTTGCTTCATAGATTTATAGAACTTGGGGTTCCTTAATCTGGGTCAGGTTGCGTGCCTCTCTTTTGACTGTTTCTATTGGATGTACTTATTATGTGATTGGCCTGGTTTTGTTTGATGGTCTGTCTCTTCTCCATAAGTTTTGCTAACAGGTTCTTCTGATCGGGATTTCTGCTATAATTGCTTTGGTTGTTCTTACTGTCAAGTTTGGAACAAGTGGAGTTACTTCTACATGAGTGTTGTTGTTTGGAATTTGTTGTTGCAGTTTATTCTGTATTGCTTCTGTTTGTGTTCTGCTATGCTACTATTGTTGCCATTATTACTCTAGCTTTTGGCTCTGTATTGGGTGTTGCTTGTTGCAGGACTATCCTCTTGTTGTTGCTTGTTGCTGGACTGTCCTTTTTGTTGCTGTCCAGGTTGTGGCTGCTATTGGCTAGTCATTTTGATACCTTTTTGTTGTCCAAGTTGTAGTTGATACCTTGGTTCTCATTGTAGTGTTGTGTTCTTTACCCTTGGGGGGTTGTCCTTGGGATGTTTAAGCCTTTCTGGGGGGCTTGTCCCTAGCCTTCTCCTATTTCTTCTACTATTTCTTTTGGGTTCAACTGTGTCCAAGTTTGGTCCAGCCTTGTGCATGTTCATTTTCATGTGCAGTAGTGTTTTGCATTTGCCTTTTGACAGCTAGTTGCTGCTACTGCATGGCCGATCCTTATTGAGCAAATTTTATGCAACATGATAATGTTCCTGGGAACATTTTATTTACTGTCATCATCAGGCTTTTTTGGAATGTTTCAAGAATTCTTGCGGCGATATGACTACGTTAATGTCTAGTATTTTTGGTAGAGGCTTTTAATCTTAATATTCATACTGGATGCAGAGTTATTAGACTTATAGAATGGTCTTTCCCAATTGATTCGGCCGAGTTTTCAGAGACAAGGAGGGGATTTGGGAGACAGGCATCCTCAATGGGCTTACCTCTATGAGGCAAAAAATTCCAGTTGCTTTAATATGATTTAGGCGGGTTTTTTTTTTTTTTTTTTTTCATTTGCAGCAGTAGCAGTAATCTATGGGACTGCATTTTCATTTGCAACAATAGCAGTAGCAGTTACTTATTTGAGGTTTTTAATCTTAATATTCCTACTGGATATGAGATGGTCCTGAAAATGGGAAGAAAGTTGGTGGAGGATATGGATGAAAGGAAAAAGTTGTTCGATCTATCTATATAGTTGTTGGAAGTGGAAGAAAGCTGGTGAAAGAAAGAGCTGTTGGTTAGGGAAATAGGTTACCGTTTTCCTTTTTTGCAGGTTACCGTTCCTTTTTTTCCTTTGCATAGCCTAAAGGCTAGTCTACTGGAGGATTGTAAAATTTGGTGACTAGCCAATCTAATTTCTGACATATTTCCTAGCCCAAATGGCTAGGAATTGCTGGAGATGCTCTAAGAACGGACGAGACTTCTGGAGGGACGAACAAAAGAAAGGAGGCTGCGGTGTGCACGACTTTATTCTGAGGTCCGACAGGTGAACGGGCTGCGATTTCTCTCATTAACAAGGGATTGCGCCTATTGTTCAGTACACATTCCGGTTTTTATTTTACAGCTTTAGACTGATTTATTCGAGCTTTGTTTATTTTTCCTTTGAAGTTATTTGAAGTTTTGTTCAATTACTCGCACTTTGATAATTCGTTTTAATTTTAGTTCTTTATAAAAGTTGTTCGTTGGTGTCGGTTTAACTTAGATCTTTTATTTATTTTTTCATCTCGCGTAATAGAAGCATGGCTCAAATTATGATTTCTTTTTTTTCTTGCTTAATAATGAGTGAGTAGTCATATAAGTAGAGTCGCGGGGTGATTAGCACATCATGGTTAGTTTGGGCACTGCTCCTTTTATCGAACAATGAAAAAATGATTTTAGATTGAAAAATACTTCCCGCGGACGAACCCGGGCATCGTCGGAACCCATGTGAACGGGGGAATGGGGGTCCAAAATTCGTTCTTCGTTGCGCATGGGTATACGGCGACCATAGAGTCTCGCATCTTGCGGGGTATCTTTTCAATCGAAAATTAAACATTTTTAAGAACTCCAAATGGAGCAGGTTGATTTGGTCTGGTTACGAGTGCTACGAACCCTACGACCATACCTCCTTTTAATTATCTGAAGAGTTCAATCAATTTCTAGGTTTTAGTTAGTTTCAACCAATCGACAAGGGGTGGCTACCTAAGAACCCGTTTAAAAAGTAACAATCCGACTTTTCACAGCACACACTTCACCTTGTTTTTTGTCTTCCGTTTAAAAAGTAACAACCCGACCATACCTCCTTTTTTTTTTTGTCTTCCATTTTATTTCTTACCATGTTTATTTCTTTTAGTTATTTTTCTTGCTGTCTTGGAGGCTAGCATTTTGCAGGTTGTTCGATCCAAGTTGGAGGGTCTCCCTCTCTCTATAGTTTACTCCGCTTAGCCCCCCTCCTTTTTGAGATGATATCACTCCTCTCTTTTCTGTTTCTGTCCTATCTTTATTTTTCAAGCTTTCAATGCGGACATTGAACAGTTCAAGTTAGGGGGAGGAATCACTTTGTTCTTTATTTTGTTAGATTCAAAAAATAAAAAAAATAATGGGATTCTTTTTGCATGAGACTTGAAAGCTGTTGAGATTGGCTTGTGATTGATTGAATTTGATATATGATAGTCATTCTTTTAATATTGTGGTGGCATTGTAGTTCTTTTTGCTAGCTTGTCACGAAAAATTTATCATGGCATTTATTTTTAGCACATTTGCACTTCACATCTGTTTGGGCTTTGGTTGCTTGTGAGTTGTGACTTGATTATTCTCGATGGCTAGTTTAGTGGAGACTTAAGCCCCATGTGAGTTTAGAGCCTTACTTTTTCTTGGAGTGGTGTCAAATAAAATCTTATTGTCACAAAAGAGCAAATTTGTTGTTGATCTCATTATTTTTGTCGTTGAGTGTTGGGAATATTGCCTACTTATCTCTTGGGTTTGTAAATTGCATGGTTGTATTGCCTCTTGAAGAGGATTATAGGCCATCTTTGCTATTTTGAGCTTGTTCATTTATTCCTTTCATACATTTATCTCTTGTGAGCCCATTTGAGCCTCTCGCATGATACCCTTTTCTTGTTGAGCTCCTCCATCGATATTGTGTCTTGCGAAGGCTTGGATAATTGTGTGGAGGTATGTTTTTCAGAAGAGAAAGAGTAAATGTAGTGAGAATTGAGTTTTATTGATTGGTGATCTTTCCCATAGAAAAAGAAAACAATTAAAAAAAAAAGAGGAAAAAAAAAAGCAAAAAGGGAAGACACCAAATTATTGTAAAAAGGAGAAATATTTGTTCTTAATGTGGGATTGTGTGAAAGGTAGGAAAGAGAGATGTGGTGGAGTTGAAAAGAATGAAAATATTAAAGAAAAAAAGAGGGCACGTATCGTTATATTTGCCCTATGTGAGTTGTGGTTAGCCTATTCTCAGACACTTGAATGTTTTTCCCTAACCATGAAATACTTTCCCTTACCTAACGTTATAACCGAAATGAAAGTCCTATTTGATCCTAGGGGCAATGAGCTGTAAATTGGTGGATAAAGAGAGTTTTCAATACTTGGCATTCTATTCATGAGATCATGTGTCCACTATATAAAGCGTTCTTTTCATGTCATTATGTGTGGAAGTATTTTGCTTTCATTTACACAACATCTGCCCGCACATATTGAGAGTAATATGCACCTTGTTTCGAGTGATTTTCATTTGTTGAGTGCATGACACTGTGAGATTTGAAGTCGAGACTCGGTTCGGAGAGAAATTTTGGTTATTTTTCACTTGTGACCAAAGCCCGTGTTCACACACACTAAGTATAGGTGCCGTGACTCATTTTTATGACTTGATAGTATCTAGAACTGCTTATATCATTATCTCTTTGCGATGGCTTCATAATCTTTACTTGAGTTATCATTGAGCTGCCTTATAGATTTTCAGGTTTCATGTGAAAATAATTCACAGTGTTTGTGGGTATTCATTGCTGAAAACCCTCATGAGACTTCACTCCTCCTACCAGGGCCGCCTGGGGGTTTAAAAGAACTATCGGTTTTAATTTGTTTTCTTTAGTTGCATTTTATTTGTAACTTTTTCAAATAGGGATGCAAGATTTTCAGCCTATTTTAAAGGCCCTCTTGGATTGTAGCGTATGTCGCTAGCGTACACTTCATTATGATTTGGGAGAAAGGAATCTACCTTCATGTTTTGTCGTGGGGGAGTTTCTTGCCTTTTTCCATTTTGACCTCTTTCCGATTTGTTTGTGCATAAGGTTATCGAGTGGCATTTTGATGTTTATTTCATTCAAGTGCTCTGAGACTTGTCTTTTTCTTGCAGTCTGGTTTTGAGGGGGGTTGAAGATGTTAAGCAAGTTGTTGTAAAATGTATTCCAGCTTATTGTTTAGGTCTTGCCTCCTAGAAGTCTGCATGTACTGTTTGAAAATATTTTGTTTTCGTTAATAAGCTGATATTTTTATCTCAATATTTCAACTCTACTTGTGTTATCGTTTATACAGCCGGTCCCAAGCCGGAGGAAGGAGGAGGGTTGGGCGTTTGTTAGCCATCACGTAAAAAGATTCCTGACAGATCCTTTATTAATGCAATCGAGATATGATTTGGCTTGATTTACTTTTCTCCAAACTTATAAGTGAGAAATATGAATATGCTTTTGAGATGGGTATGGAGTTAGCATTCTCCACTTTGTTATGCTTGTTTGATTTATGTCTTTGTGTGGTCGTAGAATAATTAGCTTTTTCAATTTACATGCTGGGAGAAAGTTAATGGAACCTATTTTTTATTGCCAGATGCTGGATTTCGGGGCTATTTTTCCTTCGACCCTGCGATTGTATAGCCTCTTACATACAAATAGCTCATTATGATTGGGGAGAGTCTGTATGCATCTATCTATATAGGAAGGTAGAGTGCATTGTTAAGGTTTTGTTGGTGGGTTTCTCAGACTTTTTCCAACTTTTCTGGCCTTTCTTGAGTTGTTTATGCAATGATCATGTTATTGTGTGGCATTTCGTATTGCATTGCATTGGTATGGTCAGCAATTTTATCTTTTGCTTGCAGTCTTGTTTTGCTTGTTTACTGGGAGGAGTTACATAAATGTATCACCTTTTGTCTCATCACCCATCATTGTCACATCGACTATATTGCAATATGCTAATTCTTAAATGGTTATCAGAAATGTGAAAACGACAAAGAATTAAAGTCCGAAGACAAAGCTAACTTCAAACCCGGCCCCTTTTCTTTTCTATAGAATTGGCTTTCTCCAAAGCCGGGTCCGCCGAGACATAAGCCGTCTCGTCCTCTATTCTTCCGAGTCCAAGTTGTCGTCGAGTTAGGAATCGTAAACGGTTCTGCGAGTCGATCTATCTCCCTTCGGGCCCCTACGCCTTTGGTTCTACTGTCTAAACCACTACACCGGCTTTCTAGACATACATATCTTCCAAAGACAGACTCGTCCGACTGTGCTATGCCCCATTTGATTCAGAAAGTAGGGTGGTCAAAGCCCTAGTTGGGGAATGCGGTTATTGCGAAAGAAAGATACATATACTGCATTAGCCGCTGTCAATTTACAAAGCAAGTAAGTTAGGGTTCCTTGCAACTGCTTTACTCACATAGAACTTTCCTCTCTCTTACTACTGAAGGTCATCCCTTATCCTTCCTCAGGTCAGGAATGGCGGGATGCAGAACTACAACTGTGAAAAGCGGGACTTCCTTACAGAACTCAAAAGCTATTAAGGACTTTAGCTTCCTGTTATCATATCCACATGCTCACTTGTACAATCCATCGTTTTTGTGGCTTTTTCCATTACTTATATTTATCTCGTGTGCTTGCTTCCAACTCGATACTGCCTCCGACTTGTACCAACAGCTGCCTAGCCCTGTCTCCGACTAGTGCCATTTACCTGCGCTACTCGCTGTGTTTTCAATCGACGAATGCAGATTATCGTAGAGAAAGAAAGGCCTGGTTCACATCACATAAGGGCTCGGAGTAAGCCCTGGACACCGATGGTGACACTGGGAAATACAAAGGGATGCAAAGTCAACCTTTGAAACGGATAGACCATTACACTCGATAGGGACTCCGGAAGAGCCATTGGAAGAGGAAATAAATATAGTATAGCACATCTCTCCACAAATCTCTCTGTCTTGCTATTAGCCCTAGACTTTAAAGTCTTAACTTTCTCGGCAAGATGATGAATTCCTTCCGCAGGAATTCCCCCCAGGTTGTCTGTTTAACTTTGTCCTCGGTGGGTGGGAGAGAGAAGACAGCATACGAACATCAAGTGGAGCAAGGTGGCGTACTCTCCGAACCAAACAAGCACATAGAAGAACGATTTGAACCAGTAACAGCAACCAACAAATTGTGAGGGCTGGCCAAACAAGGAGCACAAAAGATCCTTAACTCTTGCTGTCGTTACAAGCCTAAGGGCGGAGGGTGGGACATTGATCCAAAGCTCGAGTACGGTATGAAGCCCTTCCTCCATGAAAGGCTCGGGCAGACGGTAGAAAGGCTAAGACAAAGCCGCTTCCTAAGTCACTCAAGTATGGCTTTGGTCAAGTAAATTGACCCCCTCTTCACCAGTAGCCAAGGTAGGCATAATCCGCGTGAGCTCTTTTAAGTGTTTAGTACCTCACCTCACTGGTGCTCTTCGCCAGATCTTTTTTAAAGCAACAAGAACTCCTTCCTTATGAAAGGGTCTCATTCTGCTGCATGGGCTTTCCCCAAGGTGTGAGATAGGGTTTGAACATGCAGATGAATGTTGATTGCTCGCTTCACCTGTTCTTGCTCATTATAATATATTTAAGTGAGCTGAATATAGGGGCCACTCATGCATCTGTAAATAAATTTTACCAGAATCAAAGATCAGCTTTAAGTGTGAACTACTAAAGCTGATTGAAATGGTGGGATTTATTCATATGATGCACTTTAGTTTCACATATTTTTCGAATATCATCCTAGGTGGAAAAGGTCCTTTGTGCGATGCTGGGAAATATGATATAGCTTTTTCAAAGATTATAGAGAGCATGAATTGTGTGGTCGAAAAAAAGGTTTTCCTATAAACCATATTCTGGCCATAGATAAGGCTGTAAAAATGGTACAGCAGATGTCTCTGCATATAATTCAGAATGTCAATTCCAAGCAGTTTTAGTTTCGTACTTTGCGACATTGTAAACATACTGTAGTTTCTGCTGCATATAATTCATCTCGGGTTTTAATTATCCTGGTTTACTGTTATTTGGTCAAATTGGGGGAGCCAGGTTGGAAGGAGAGGTATTATGAAGGCAGTTTTCAATTAAAACTGGTGACGAACTTGACTGCAGACGAGAAGATCTCGTGAGTTTTTTAAACTTAACTGTCACTGATATTGTTTAAGGATTGGGTTTCAATTCCCGCTGTTGGTTGCTTGAAAAGTCAGTATGCTTCACACTTTTGAACTCGCTGTGGTTGTATGTAGGTTAGTTGTTAACTTGTTACCTTTGTGTCTTTAGGGTTTACAGTCGCTGGTGCTGGATGGTTCCTTTAACTGTCACTTTATAACATTCCTTTCTGTTTTTGCCCATCTACATGTATTGGTGGTCTAAAGTCATGTATTTGCACACTTGCATATTACTACCATAGATTGGGGAATTTGGGGTCAATTTGGTATGAGAAGAGAATGCTTTCGTAGTCTGGTGCTCTGGCTTATAGGTGATTCATTTTGTGATTTGAATTGATAGAGTTTTTTTTTTTACTTATCCTGAGTGAATGTGTTATATGGCTGATAAGATGTGGTTTTTCTTCAAGTCAAACACAGCGAGGAACTGTAGTTTGGTCCTTTGGCGTAGAATGAGTTGTCGAAGTCTTTTTTTTTTTCTTTTCCTTTTGGAGGTAGTCTAAATCTTTCCTGGATAAATGAAATTTGAACAGCCCATAATTTAAAAAACGTATGAACTATCTTCTCATTTCCTTTAGGGCTACATGCAGTGGTGGGATGTATAATTATATATCGCTTTGTGCTGGAGATCCTTGCCCCCGAATTTTCAAGTATTCAGTTTCTGGAATGGGATATTCTATTATGGACAATCAAGTCATGTAAGCTTTCATGTAATCAAGATACTCTTGTAAGTAGACAATTGAATTCACTTTTTCTGGTTCCTCATGCAGATGCACTAGATATACTTCCAGATGCTCACAAACGTATTACTCGGCCACTAGCGGCGGTTGCATTTCCTAAGAAGGTTTTAATTTTCATTTTTCTCCACTTGTCACTGATATTCCTGTGATTAGCAGTTTAACTATTTATTATTTTATAGTTTCAATCTTATTCCAGTATATAAGGCAGCTAACCAGATGCCTTTTGCAGCTTGACTCCAAAAAAATAAAAACAAGGGAAGCCGTTTTATGGTTTTATTTTGCTAAACAAAGGAAATTTTTGCTTCTGTTCTGGAAAGAAAATAGAAAAAAGGGTTTTGTTTATCCATAGAAAAATTGGCTTTGGCAATGAAAACACGGTATAACAGTCTGTAAAATAATATTAAGAAACATCTGTGACAATCTTCCAATCTATTGGAAGGGAAAGTGTTTTTTTTTTTTTTTTTTTGTTACTTGTAGAACTTCTATAAGTTGAATGGGTAGTTTTCTGTGTGCTTATTCAAATAAAAAATTGTTCTCTACTTATGTTAGCAGTTAGCTCCAGTAACTAGTGGTGTACTAGATTTTCCTTTGTTTGACTAGTAGGAGAGAATTGACTGAGTTGCTAATTATGACACCAACTAGTGGAGTATGCATGTATCACCAGGTGCCTTTTGCATGTTCTTCACATGTTAGAAGCCATTTTATGGTTTTATATTCTTTGGAAGGAGAATGGTTTCCTAAAAGTAAAAGTTTCAATTTTTGTTCTGAAAAGTAAATAGAAAAAGGGTTTTTGGTTTCTACTTTCTACAGAAAATTGGTTTTGCAATGAAAACACGTGCCTCGGAACCCTTTCTTTTTTAAGAAAAACATATAAACATATACTAATAATTCAATAAATATGAACACGAAAGTCCAGTTAATACAAGAAAACAAGAATCAAAATACAAAATAAAAACACAGCTTCGGTGTCAGAACCCTCAAATCTACTCGTCTTGGTGGGCAGGCACGGACATACACAGGGGCACATGGGGGCACGTGCCCCCAGTCAATTTATATTTTTAAAAAAATTTAATTAGAAAGTTAAATATAAATATGTGGAAATACTACACAAGTAGAACTTTGGCTCAACGGTTGGTAATTGTGTTACAAGTGTCCGAAACGGGGGTTCGACTCCCATTGCTTGACACCATTAACTTTTTTTCCCTTCCCAAAAACTCCTCTCTCTCTCTCTCTCTCTCTCTCTCTCTCTGCATAAATTCTCACTAATTAGAAATAAAGATGATTCATTTAGCGTTAATTTTTTTTCACAATTTATATTTTTACTGCATGTTTCATTGCAGATTATGATGATGTTAATAAACACGTAAATTAAATTCACAAACATGTCAATTTATAGACTTATGTGAATAAATTAAGAATTACAATTCCTTCCTTTTTTACGCTTAGGGTGAAAGAGTGACTCTTATTTTCCCCGGCATCCCTTCAAACTTGTCAATTTATTTGTCAAATCTTTTTGGTGCTCACCAAAGGTGAAAGCACAACGTGGTGGCTCTTCATTTTAAAGATTTGAATTTATGCTACTTGTTATGGGAGAAAACGGGATGCAGCGGCTCTTCCTACTAGAGATTTGAATTTATGATGTTTGTCGGGAGAGAAAGCGGGATATACTGGTTTCCCTGAATTCAATTGGTACCACCCTCATATTCAAATTCAAGCTTCGCCACTAATTGGGTGGTAACTCTTTTTTAAGTAAAAATTGGTGCCCCCACTATAACAAATTTCTGGATCCGTCCCTGTTGGTGGGTGGAAAATCATGATCTGCATCAAGCTGAAGCTCGGTCCTATCGCCGTCATTGCCACAATGACGCCTTCACCATTGCCGTCGTGAGTTCGTCGCCAAAGCTGATTGGAGCCAAGAGCCACAAACCGAGATCTGGTTCCTCTGGTTCCAAAAATGATGGGGAGAGAGCTTGCCTTTGGTTAGTTAAACTCGAAAAGGTAATATTTCTTTCCTCGTTTTCTTGCTTCTCGGTTGGTGAGCTAATTTGTCTTCCTCAGGTCAGGAATGGACCGAGGCAGAACGAGGAACTTAGCTCATCATTCTATTTACACATGCTCGTGCACTCCCTATTTGTCATCTTTACTCTTTGTGTAGTTCTCTGATCACTCTCACATATGCTCTGGTTCTTCTCACACTTAAAGGGAGAGTCTCAACCATCTTGCAACCCTTGACATTTGAGTTGTGTAGTAATGAGCATCTAAGAGCACGTCCAATGGTGATCGGAAAATTTCATAATTTGGCACCAAAACAGCGATAGGTTCTATTTTAGAACCAAACAGTTCCAAATTTTACTTCCATTCCATCTCATTTTTCTCACACCTTTAAAGAACTAATTATGATGGTACCAAAAATGAAAAAAAAAAAATAATGCTAAAAAATATTTAATTAAATCTGAAAATTTTACGATTTTTTCATCAAAAAATAGTATTTTTCTTCGTTGGTATTAAAGCAGTTGTGAAGGGGATGAACAAAGAAAAAAACAAGAGAAATTACCCGATTTGATGTTTCAAAATTAAAGTGTATGGTTGAGTGATTGAAAAAAAATACAAGTATTATTAAAAATAGTGTTTGGACACAAATTTAAAGTGTATGGTGAGGTGGCAAGCTGGCTCCAAATGTGGAACCAATTTTGCATTTGTGCCGTTTTAGTACCAAAAATGGCTTCCCATTGGAGCATGGAGTTGTAAAATCGCGTTCAAAATTACGGGTATAGAACCATATTTTTATACCATAAGGGATGCCCCCAACTTTGTTTTTCATTTATAAAAAGAGATTGCCCCAACTTGAAGACCACATAATCATTCAAGCATGCACCGTCGTTCAGATCAAAACAAATATAATTTCACCCCGAACCAGAATAAAATTCCAATTATTTTCCCTCCTTGCTCTATGATGAACGCAACGATAACAAACTCGTTCCCTCTCCTGCAGTTCATTTAGGATTTATTCTGTGATTGATTTTAGGGTTCGAGTTCGATGGCAATCAAGACCCTTGTGACAATAAAGTTTGCAGCGGCACCATGCTGAAGAAATTATTCCTATTTTCATTTCTTCTGTAAATTGGATACCCTAAAGGACTTGGGAGAGTTAGGACTCTGCTTTCATTTTGCATGTCATATTCAAAATGGAGTTTGTTTTGCTGTATTTTGAAGCTAACTTTTGGTACTTATTGGAGTAGTATTTGGAATACACTTCTTTTATGTACTTTCAAATTGTGGAGTCATTATCAAATTTTAGTATTGGCGGCTCCAGGAATTTTTTGCAGGGGTTTATAAATATTACTACTCTTCCACCTCTAGAAATCACAAATGTATAAATAAAATGAATTTACTCCTTTATTATGAAAAGACGTGCAACTTTCAAATTAAATAATAAATACATCCATGTACTTTTTTTTTCATTTTTTTAACAACAAATTAAAGAAATAATTGAGATCTTTAATTTGGTGTCAAGACACTTAAAAAAAATTATTCATGGAAATACGTTATTGCTTATCTTAAAATCACACAGTTGTTTCGTAATGGAGTACTTTATGGGATGGAGGCATCTATTACTATCGACAATGCCACCTAAAATAGCAAAATACATAAGCTATTACAATTGCCCTGTATGATAGGTTCTTTTTCCACATGAAGGTTCCTCAGAGTTTACCACTCAAGTTTACCTACCAAGTTCCTTAACTCCTAATTTTCTGCCAATTTTACTGTAGGTGCCTCTATATATCTGGTATGTTGTGTTAAATTTTCAGAATTTTATTCGAAGCATGGAAGTTACTAAAAATATTTTACCAATTCTGTTTTCAGATTTTAAACAGTGCAAACAGAACTGCCGCACTCTACGGAAACGGCTATATCTCAATCTAAACAACTCAAAATCGCTTTCGTTTGTTTAAATAGAAACTATAGTCATAGAGTTTTCAAAATACGTAAGCCTTGTAGCTTAATTATCGCTGTGATAATACAGATTTCAGTTTGAAGTTGGCCAAGAATTTGTTTCTCCAAAATCTACTGCAGACTTTTAGTTTGATTTTCAACTGTTTAAAAATACATAAGACTTTTAGTTTGATATTTCAGTGTCCAGGCGTTTTGTTAAAAATATCAAGCCAAACGAATGAGGAGATTAATTCTAAAATTTCGTAGACTGCAAGGCTGTCGAATTGTCAAGCGTGTTCTTGCATTTTATTTGCATTAGTGCATGAGATGTGAATGTGAACTTTATGCATGTTGCATAATCTCCATTTTAAGCGAGGATAATGTAAGGATTGCCACAGTTATGTCTCCGATGCAGGGAGTAGAGTTAAGAGCAGAGTTGGCTTCCTATAAAGGTGAGAAAATTGAAATGGTTTTTTTGCTAGTTGTTCATAAGTAGTGTTATAGTTCCATTTGAAATTTTTTCTTACGATTTGAGTATATTTAATTTGAAGTTAATCATTTCTTAGATGGATCAAACGATATATGGTGAATGGAAAATGAGTTTTTATGACTCTTGTGCCAGTGTGCTAGTTTGCGAGCTTGGTTATCGCTTTCATTCGGTCGTTGAGTAAGCTTGGTTGTTGCTTGCCTCTAGTTGATCGGCAAACTTGGTTGTCGTTTGCCAAAAAGCTTGGTTACTGCTTACCTTATCTGGTTGATTACTAATCTGACTTGGTAGCACTTATCATTGGTATTGTTAAAGAATAGCCCTCGTTCCCACCACTATGTGTGAGCATGTGAGTGAAGTAACGAGATTGTCTTAACTCATGGTCATGAGATATACACTCGTTGGCACATTTGATAGATGGAATTTTGGTTGTTTTCCATAATTATTTTTATGTGGACGTGAGATTGTAAGTTGTTTCTTGAAATGTATTTCCTTTGGAAAGTTTGGTCGGTGGTTGTCTCCTCTTGATTTTATATCAGCTTCTTGTTTAATTCTCAATTTATCTAAATGTTCTTTGAACACTACTTTTTATAATACTACATATGTACACTCTCCTATCCTATGACCTTTTTGGTTGGAGATGGAGGTCGGTCCACTACGGTGCCAGTCAAGTGTTGAGTAGAGGCTGCATGCTCTTGTAAATTTTAATAGCTAGTTAGTTGCTATATTATGTAAATATTGGCTTGTGAGACTCGTGTCATGAATCAGGGAGTATTACACTATTTTGTGAGTGGTTGCATTGCAAGACTATTGAGTTTGTTGAAATGGAGCGATAATTTCTGAATATTTATAGAAGGTTTGGAAATGAAAGAATTTACAGAGTTCTGGAGAGTCTCAGAGGACTCTGAAATAGTATCTTAAAAGATTGTAGAATGCTTCACTATATGTTAGACTTGTGTGGAGACTTCTAGAATATGTGAAGACATGAAGAAGGAAAGATATTTATATGGCTTTATAAGAATAATCGTAGCCATTGGATTAAAATGATCGTACCTTGTCTATTGAAGAGGTAGATGATTATAAGAGAGAAGGAATGGTTCACCAGAGTTTGACCACATTGCCCCCTTCATTTTCCCTTCCAATTATCCCCTGTTGTTGTTGATGATTTCCTTTCGATTGTAGCCATAGTCCTCAATCTTCTATCTTTCCACTTTTGAACATTTTCTTCCTCGACAAAGGCCCTTGTGCAACAGTAACTTGCCATACCAAGCAAGGTATTGTGGCCTTGCGTGTGAGCTCTCTCTCTCTCTCTCTCTCTCCCTCCCATCTTCTCAGCTACTTCGTCGGTGAGGAATTCGGTCCTGTTTAGTTGGTTTTTTTGACTTGGACGGGGAGTTTCGACAATGGCTTTCGCAGGTGAATTTGATTTGGGTGATTGATCAGGAGAGAAGGCATTGGGTGGAATTGAGGGAATTTGAATCTTAAGCTTTGATCCAAACCATACCATTCTACTACGGGAGTAATTTCATCAATCTTTTCATCCAGTCATCAGTTAGTCAACAAGAGCAACACCAATGCGCTTTGGGTCCAACTTTTCCCATGGGTGGTTTTTCCTATGAAAATGTTGTAGATCATCAACTTGTTTGGCTTGACTTGAGGCCCTCGTGGCCTACACATTTTTTGTTCTTCGTGTCCTCCATCACTTTTTTTGACATGGAAATTTTGAGTATTGTGCAGCCATCTTTCTTCTTCAGTGGTAGGCCGTCCTCGGCCCGGGATGAGAAGCTTGGTTGTAGTTATGCTAGGCTTAGAGAAGCTATGTTGGAGGAGGTGCAGTTCCATTAGCAAATAGAGAAAATTGAGTAGGAGGACATACTATAAGGTTTTTGCTATAATAAGGACAAAAATATTTTCCTCTAAAGTCTAAAGGACATTCTGTAAAAAATTTACAAAAAAGCCCCTGCATTACGCGAGCCCTCACGCAAGCCCAGAATTTACAAAAAAACACGTGAGCCCTCACGTATGGCTCTCAAACTTCACTGGTGACGTACGCCTCTTCAAACTTCACTGGAAACGAAAAGGGAGAGAGAGAAAGATCAATCGATAGAGAATCGGTAGATCATTTTCATTTTGATCGATCGATCACTAATGGAACATCCGGTGAGTTAATTGACCTCGTTTTCACTTCTCATCCTCTTGATCGAGTTCATCATTGTCTTCTTCATCTTAGGGTTTCATGTCTGTATCTGAATGCATGTTCTCATTTTCATTTCTCATCGTCATTGTTGAGTTCATCATCGTTGTTGTTGAGTTCATTATCGTCTTCTCCATCTCTTTCTAACTTAGGGTTTCATGTCTGTATCTGAATGCATATTGGTAAATCTGTTTGATTCTTGTAGTTTAAAGCAATGCTGGTTGGTTGGTATATTTGTATCTATTAGTACACATGGTATATCTGTTGTTTTGTATTAGTATATCTATTTGAATTTTGTATTTACTTATGTTGGTGCATCTATTTGGTAGTATTTTGGTATATCTGTTATTTTGTGATGGTACATCTATTTGTACACTTGGTATATCTGTTTATAGGTCTGTATCTGTTAGTACAGTTGGTATATCTGTTTTAAGCATATTTGGTACATCTGTTCGGTAGTTTTTATAGTTTGGAACAATGTAGGTCTGTATCTGTTAGTGCATTTGGTATATATCTTTTTAAGCATGCGCGGTACATCTGTTTGGTAGTTTGGAACCATGTAGATCTGTTGGTATCTCTATATCTGTTAGTACACTTTGTATATCTGTTGTTTTGTGTTGGTATATTTGTTTGGTTTTTGTAAGCATTTAGTACATCTGTTTGGTCTTTTGGAATTATGTACCGATGTTGGTATCTGTGTATATGTTAATTTAGATGGTATATCTGTTTTTATATTTATTTTGGATTTGCATTTTTTTATTCCGAACAGGAAGATGAGACAGGAACCCTGCCTATAGATGTAGTAGAACCGATTAGAGTGTTAGAGGCCAAAAGGGTAAGATTTAAGATACGAGCAAGAAAGAACTCATCTTCAGTAAAGAAAACAACAGAAAAAAAGAAGATGATGATGATGAAACACAAATAAAGGAAACTAAACAGGAGAAGAATGACATCGAAACGCCACAGAAAAGGAGGGCTTCACGAAAATCACCTGTTAAAAATACCCAATCGAGGAGAATAACAAGATCTCTTCCAAAAGAGAAATAAGAATGACAACGGTGTCAAAGAAAATGGAAATGAAGATTGAAATAAAAAAAAACATGTTCGAAAATCAAACACAAATAAAAAGACTGGAAACAAGCAAGAAGATGATGTGGTAGTCTTAGAGGAAGACAATTGTAGACACCCCAATCCAAACCTTGAAAGCACTTTAAATATCCCGATGATGAAACAAAAGAAATGAATACCTCTGAGAGCTTGGAAATGGGACTCTCCCAAAATAAACCCAAAAAGCCCAGAGCAAAATCCAAAGTTCCAGAGCCGAAAGCCTAGAGGAAGCCCAAAAGCCCATGATTGGACCTTTAGCACCGCACGGCATAATAGATTTCATTACGCCGCACGAGGTCATGAGGTCAACCGCACGACATTTTGGATAAAGTTCTTATCGGCTCAGCTAGCTGTTGGCCACGCCCACTTGAGCCACTGCTACAAGCTAGCTCGGCCGAAAAGACACTTCTGGCCCGCCCAGAAAATACCTCCATCATTTGAAATTCAAAATCCTTAGTTTTTGCCTATAAATACAACCCTCCACTCAAGAGAAAAGGGCCCTAAACTTTCTTTCTCTCTCATCATGCTTTCACACCCACTCCTCACTCCAAAGCCTTGAGAAAGTGCTCTAAAAAACATTCTCAAGGCCCTTTCTTCCTCAAAATCCTCCATTTTTCTCCTCACCATTGAAGTGAGTCCTCTTACTCACTTCAAGACCTCTTATTCCCCAAAGATCTCCTTTACCAAATCATCCCCACCACTTCTCCTTGACCGCCTTCTTCCGTGTTCATCCGAAGCCATCCACTCCCATTCAAGCTCGAAGACCAAAGGTATAAACTAGTTTCCTTGGGATAGGCCTCGTCCATATCCTTGACGGAACCTTGCTGTGGTCAGGATCGACCTCCTTTGGGTCAGATCCTGACTTAAAAACCATTTTCAGAACAAAAGCAAATCACTGTGCCAAGAAGGCTACACCGCGCGGGGTTTTGATGCGTCGCGCGGCGTAGCTGACTTAAACGCACGGCGTTTTAAGCTTACCATTTTCTTTGCTCAAACCATCTGGATCACAGCTATCCTCTGTCAAGTCTTTCATTAAAATATCAGGCGAAGATCCTTCTCCAAAATAGACCATATCTACCAGTCATGTGTAGTTTTCTTCCTTTTTCAAGAAAATGAAGCTTCTTTGGTCATTCTGAAAAATCAGGAGTTCAAAATTTTCTTTTCTGTTCATGGCTTGGAAGAATGATGTTTTCCAGAATCGTCTGGTTACGAAAACGTTGTTTGATGTTGGCTTAAAACCCCGTGCGTGCTACCCAAGACACCGGGCGGCGTTCTAAAACTTTGTAAAAATCTGAAAATACAGAGGAAACCACGCACGGCATTCTATAAAACCGTGCACGGTATTACAGAACGCCGTGCATGGGAACATTGTGATCCAGACAGTTTCTACTGAAAGTTTCTTTCATCTTACATCATCTTTATCATCACTGTACAGTTAACACCACGAGCACGCCAACGTGATTTATTACCCTTGTCCCCTTTCCCTTTGCTTGCTTATTTAAGAGTTTGATTTTCCCAAAAGGTATTCTAAATCCCCTCTTTTGAAAGGTTTAGTAGAGACCGGTTTATACCGAGCAAGTGGGGTGCTTTTTCTAAATGAAACCTTCCCCGTTCATATCATGGCTCCCGAACTCAAAATCTCAAACGTTTTCGTTAGACCAAAAAGCCTTTCAAAACAAACTCTCGGTTTCTCGGATCATCCATCTCAAAAATCCGGGTGGCGACTCTTCTTTTCTGGGCGCGCGCCGGCCTGGGGAGCCCACAACGATGAAGAAGACTAGCAGGAAGATGTTGAGGAAGACGAGGAAGAAGGCGAACAGGAAGATGTTGAGGAAGACGAGGAGGAAGACAAGTTTGTCAAGGTAAAGGGAAAAAAGAAAAAGTTCAACCCCGATCTTCCATAAAAAAGGTAAAAAAACAAGAAGGGAAAAAAGAGAAGCAGGAGAACGAAGAAGCTGTTGAGATTAAAAAAAGAGCTACAAATACGGGTATCTGTTTTTATATTGGTGCATCTGTTTTATGTTGGTTTATCTGTATTTGTTTCATTATTGGTGTATCTATTTTTATATTGGTGCATCTGTTTCTATGTTGGTTTCTCTGTATCTATTGCATTATTGGTGTATCTGTTTTTATATTGATGCATCTGTTTTATGTTAGTTTCTATGTATCTGTTACTTTATTGGTGTCTTTGTTCCCTAAATTTTTTAGAAAATTTTGTCAAAGTATAACATTATCCCGTCTATACAAACTTCCTGCAGGTCTAATCTCGTCAACCTTGCACTGCTTCTGAAGCACAGAAAATTCACTCCTCTCCAAGTTCGTGAGATCAAAAAAACCCCTTTTGCAAATCTCTTGATTGCAATGACCAAATCAGAAATTAATGAGCTTTACGTGAAGAAAAGCGATGAAGACACATTGAAGTCAGTCAAAAAGTACAAAGGGGAGTGATACTTTGATCTTGGTGGCAAATTAGTTAAGTGTCAAGGATTTTACACCTATCTTTGGAATCAAATCTGGACCAAATCAAATACACCTCCAGGGGAACCCAAGAAGGCCAATTTTAGATTTTCTCGACAGAGTCTTCAAAACATAAAAGGAAATGTTAATTTCAAGGATGAAGAAATTCTTGAAAGAAGCTTTTATAAGAGATTCTAGTGAAAGTGCGCTGGACATCGCACGTGTGCTAACACTGTTGGTTCTCGCGACAATCTTTGTTCCACTCTCACAACCAAAATTGAGCTAGGCTTACTATCCATTCATTGAGGATCTCAACACATCCACAACGTATGCAGGGTCAACATTCATTACAGAGCACCTGATCAAAGAGTTTGATACAAAGCATACAAATCCAACAACTGTTGGTGGATGTATACTTGGACTACTGGTGAATATCTCTTCTATTTGTAGTTTAATGCCAAGTTTGTTGCTATATTTGGATCTATTTTATATTGGTATATCTGTATATGTGTGTCACAACCCCATCCCAATAGTTGGATAATAGGAATGTCATGACTGGCCAGTGGATCTCACTTCCACCCAAGGCCTCATAACTACTCAGTCCAAAAATACAGAAAGTTTCAACCATTTAAAAACTGCGGAAGCATTATTACATTAAACAAAACACTATCAGAGCCTTAGCAAATTTACAACCTTTACAAAACGTGGGTGATCTTACACAAAATGGGGAATAGTCAATTCCCGGTTTGGTTTTCAAAATTTAGCTATACAATATCTACATGTCCTTCGGGCAGTAGCATACATCATTCCTACTCGCCATTACCTGTAGGAAAATAGTAAATTTTCATAAGCCGATAGCTTGTGTGAGATACAACACCAAAGTTATATGTTTTGCCATGGAATTAACTTTCATAAACCTATTGACATAGCAAATCATAGCTTTATCATAAACTTCATAAGAAGAATTGCATATAATCAACTTCGCATATGCGAATGATGCACATCCAACAGCTTAACATACATAGGGGAGCGACCCCAAGTGGTGTGAAATGATCAAGTCACTGGCAGCTGGTGTCACATAACAATCCTTCCTTATAACCCCCTCATTGGTCACGGTATCTTTAAAATCCGTCCCCCCTGACCCGGGACACTGCTGTCTGGATGCCTCAATGGACTTTAAGCTCATAGAATCGTCATGTCATTTCTTTTTCACCTTTAAATGGCAAGGTGTTCGTAGGATCATCACTTCTCAAACATAATCAACCTTATAAAATCATCATCTTTCAACACACAACTCATAACATATTTCCATGGCATAAGGTATAAGATATAAAAACATTTCATCAAATCATGCTTTCTTCTAACATATCATAACTTTTGAGCATAAGAAACGCAGAACATAATTTGCTTGAGAAAACAATATAACCAAGGTTAGTGTATCTCACCTTCGATTCCTCGAGTGCTACGCTAAAGACTTGGATCGTTCTCACACGTATTCCTCAGACCAACCTATTTGTCAATTACTTCAGTCACAGTACGCTCAAAACTGTAATCAAAATATTCTTAGGCTTTCTCGATTGTGAGTCGGCCTATTGAGCATCAGAAAAGGTTCGAGGTTAATTTATGGGTCTGCTATACTTAATCAGTTACCGTATCCGGAAAAAAACCCAAACTTTGATTAGCAATAAAACTACCTGCACATGGGTATGTATCTAAAAAGCCAGTAATTTAAGAAGATCCAAATTAACTATGTTGATTCTTTTAGTCTAGCAAAACGAGGTCTAACTAAGGGCTAATTAACATATGAGTTCTTATATCCATGCCTAGATGTTCCAGCACCTAACACGCACACACACACCTTATAATTTAATACCAGATGCAAAGGCATACAGCAGCCTACTTCACGCACAGCAGCGGCGGTGCCACAACTATTCCTACTTCTGGTTTTGGCTGCAGAAAGAGGGGAAAATAGTACGAGAAAGTTTGCCAGGACCGCCGCCGCGTGCGGTGATCCGCGTAGGGAAAAGAGAGAGAAGAGAAAAGAGGAATTTACCCAAACGATTTTTAGAACGGCAAGCGGTGGCGCGGAAAGATGTATGATCGATTGGAAGAAAAGGGTACTTCACCGGTTCACCTCCAATTCCTTTCTACCGTTTCCTTTTTCTTCTAGCAGTTTCTTTTCTTTTCTTTTCTTTTCTTTTTAACCCTCTTTATTTACCATTACTAATATATATACATGTATTGGATATTTTAGAGGTAAAACATCCCCAAGTCATTCAGAACCTAAAAAAAAACGTGGACACCTGTACCAACTATGATATGTGTAACTCTATAGCAATTGGAATGTCAAAATTTTTAATTCTACTTCCTAATAAAATTTGTTCTAATTCAATTATTCATGTCCGGGTTCCAAACTCAAAAAGATTACAACGTAGACTAATTAAAATGTGTAGCTTCTTAGGGTGTCGTTCGTTTTCTAAAGAAAAGTATTAAACCCCTAGAATTATATCGTGTTATACTCGTATCCTAAAAGTATTTACCAAAATGCATTTTTTTAATCTCGTAACCTAATTAGGACCACATAAGTATACTTTCAGGAGCCAGGCCTGACAATGTGTATCCGTTTTATCTGTATATCTGTATCTGTATCTGTATCTGTATCTGTTTTATATTAGAATTCTATAGTGATAGTTACTTTGCTTGAATGCAATGCGAGCATGCAATCATAATGAATATGAAACAATCAAAAGACAATTGTCCAAGGTTTATGAAGTGGGATATGAGTGATTTACCGAAAGCGTTGGCATGGACATCGTTGGAATCCCTTAATCCAGAAATGGTAAAGGATGCAGAATTGGAGCCCAATAATGAGAAAGAGAAAGAGTTGTTGCATTTTCTTGAACAAATTGAAAATGAGAGTGATGTGAAGGATGATGACACTCGGGAGTGTATCTTGGACCACGATGGATGGAAATCTAATAAGGACGAGGGGGTTGAGGAGACTAACAATGATACCAACAGTCTGATTTTCGACCTACTCAAAGAAATTGACAGGTTGAATTAAGGAAGAATCGAAGGAAAATGATAGAGTAATTCAAACTTTGCAATAAAAAATAGCAAATGTTTGACTATGAAACAGAAGTCGAGACGGTACATGTTGAAAAGGGTATCCTGCAGGAAGAAATTGTGCATTAGGAGGTTGAGATAGGAGGTTTGTACGTCAACAATGACTTATTGGAGGAAAAACTTGAAAAATCTAAAAAAGACAAAGCAAGTTTCAAAGATGGCCTTAATGACATGGTAACCCGTATGGTTACACAAGAATACCATGTAAGAAAGACATCTCTTCATTAAGTATGTTGCTATATCTGTTTGTATATCTCTTGGTATTTGTTTAGTTATATCTGTATCTGTTAGTCTTTTGGTATATTTGTATGCCTTGTCATATATGTATCTGTACATTAGTTATACACATAAATCATAATTGCAAAATTCACTTTGTCAGGATAAAAAAGAAAACAAAGAGAAAAGGTAAGAAGAGGAGGAGAGCAAGGAAGGAGGAGTTGATCGAACTTTTAGTGAAAGAGTTGAGATAGAAACTGGATTGCATGATGAAATTTTGTTTGATGAAGACATTGACAAAATGATCTGCCAAATCTTGAAAGACATGAACGAAGGAGAAAGGAAGGAAGAAAAGAAAAGGAAGAGAGAACAAGATGATATTGACTTGCCGTCAATGGTAAAAGATCTCAAGGGCAAAGATGACAGAATAATGAAGAGGGAGGAAGGGTATATCTACTATGGCAGGAAGCAAAAGGAAATAAAGAAAAACAATTCTGTATTTGGAATGATAAAGCTATTCAATTACATTTCGAAGGAAGATATGGATCTACTACATACGATTAATGAATTTGAGAAAGAAGACAAAAACTAAGTGAAATCAGCAAAGCTAGATTCGTATAAAGTAAAATTCACAAATTTCATTCCCTCTAATACATCTTTTCTTCTGGCAATCGCAGAGTTTATATTTGGCACAGCCAAATCAACAATGATATAGTTTCAATTAAAGACGTCTTGAATCTGTTGAACGAGGGTGATATTGGAAACACGGTAACACCAAAGAAACTATTTTTATTTGTATCTGATTTTATGTAAGTGTATCTGTTAATATGTTTGTATATCTGCTGGTTTATAAGTTGGTTTTTTTATCAACTTCAATTTTAACATCATGACATAACTGTTGCAGTGCATTGATGGGCTCACTTACATTTTGAAAAGACAGCAAAAACATAAGGGAACAGCTTCTACATTACATGCACCTGTTAAGTATGCGGACTGTTTAGTATTCCATCTTTGTCAACTGAGAATAGATATATGTTATCCCAATATATGATAATATGTGAAATACAATCTTTTGACAAACACTAATGAAAGAAAAAGCTAATGCAAGAGCAAACTTAATCAATGAAAAGCTGAAAGAACTGGGCAAAGTCATCGAGTTAAATGGTGTTGCATTCTACAAATATCTCATATTCCCATTCAATGGGAGGCAGAAAAAATGGAAGTTCCTGACTATTGGACTCGTCTGGTCTACGATACTTCCAAGTAACAATGGATGCACTATTACTCTTTGACGAAGCCCAAGAAAAAGACGGATCCTTACTTGACAGAAGCCTCCATAGTGGTACATAACTTTACCTTTAATCTGTTGTCTCATAGTCCATCTCTCAATTCTAACACTAAACAAATTTGCTGTTTTTTACAAAATGTAGAAAGAGTACGTGGAAGAACAAATAAGGAAGTTGAGTCTTAACAAACCACCAAGCTTCGAACTCGTTTCTACATCTAAACCAACACTGTTGCCAAGCAACATACTCAGTGCTCCAATAAGCTCCATTCATGATGTGCCTCAGCAACAACATGGATCGTAAGCTTCTGGTCTATTTTTATGTTGGTGTATCTGTCCCTATATCTGTCACCATCGTCGTGTTTCTAAATTATTCAATTCTTCGACCTGCTTTCTATGAATTCTACAGGGTTGATTGTGAAATAATTGTGTGTTATATCATTAAACAACTTGCGAAACAGAAGCCCGTCCCAACATATCTCACTGTGGAAAATCTTAAAAAATTCAGAGCTGAATTGATCTATATATTCGTGAATGACAAGCATTGAACATGGTTGACAGAAGAATGGAAAAGCACGTAGCTAATGCATAGAATAGCAATTTAGGCATATACCTTTGCTCAACTTCCAGAATTGAAGTTTTTTTTGTCCATACCATGGGTTGTACAATTTTTTTTGGTGTTTGGTGGTAAACTATTATCCTTAAACCGGATGACAAGGGTTATGAAGTAGAATTAATTTGTATATGTGAATGCTCGGCTCTAAACAATTGGAATTTACCATATCAAAGGTTGTATATATTTTTTGTTGTCCAAACAATTAGACCACAATGGTTATGATCTTTGTTGAAGTAGAATTAGTTTTTATATCTCTTGTTTTTCGTTTGTAAAATTAGTACTACCATTCTTGTCTTTTTTGATCATCTATTCAAACTGTCATTCTATAATAACAACTCAAGACAAATAAACCAACATAACCCTATTATGACTAAACAGCTTGTAGTTCTCGGAGCTTCCCATGTAGACGTTGAGCAAAACTCCTCATTCTCAGTAGGCATCCACCTGACCATGTCTTGAATGAACCACCTCGATATGCCAATATTCTAACAGATACACAAATGACAGAAAATGAACCACCTCGCAAATTAAAGTCAATTACAAAGTGGATTCTGGACAATGATGAAAGTTGTATGTATGATTTGAGAGAGATATTTCATATGGATACACTAACGCAACAACAAATATACCAATATACCAACATAAAGACAAACAAATATACCAACGTAAAACAGATACACATATACCAATATACCTTTTTAAAACACATACAGTTATACCAACATTCAAACAGATACACAAAATGACTGCAGTAAATGAACCACGTCGATTTATACCTAAATGAAAGTCAATTACAAAGTGTATCTAGAAAATGTAAGAATAGTAATCAAAGAATCATCAATCAACGCCCTCTTTGCAAGTGCTTTTGTTGTGTCTTCCTAAACTTCCCACATCTCTCGCACTCCATTTGCCTTACTTTCTCACCCCTTGTTTTAGGAGGAAGAATGATGGCAGACTCTTTCGTGACCACCAGCGCTCTAAGAGTGGGGATCGGGTTTATAGGACCTTCATATGACAATTGGAAAGCCTCGATGGTATAATAGGGATCAATATAATCGTACATTTGCTTTTCTGGCTTTTGAATAACTGTAACAGCATGCACACATGGAAAAAGATGAAGCTGCCAATGACAGCACGTGCATGTCCTCTTCTTAAGATCAACCACAACTGTCGGCTGAAAAAAAAAACCTCAAAAATATCATCAATTGAAGCTGTCACATGACAAGCTCGGCCTTCATTGAAACTGTCAGCCAACTTTTTCTCCATTACAGGACAAACATAGCTGCTCCACTTGTTTGATAGTAGTCTCCTGTTACACATGTGCTCCATCATTAGCACCCTTACCTTATCAACCAACTCAAATATTGGCAAATGAAGGAACTTAAGAATCTGGTTGTTAAATGACTCAGCTGCATTTGAAGTCAATTTACCATATCATCTGCCTTCAAAGTACGTGTTTGCCCATCTCTCACCCGGCAATGACTCAACAAAATTCTTTGCACTTGCTCCACCAACAGTACATAACTATTCAAGAGCCTTGGCAAAAGTTAACACCGTAGGAGCATGTGCGCAATCATTGAAAAGATTGACCACTTTCTCCCTAAATCCATTCGAGAGTTGACCCGAAATCTTATCCCTAAGGTTTGCCTTCAAATGCTACAAGCAGTAAGAGTGATAGCCATTTGGGAAAATTATAGGCACATACTTTACAAGACCAGATTGACAATCCAAAGAGAACGTAAGAGGCCAAGAACACGTAATAACTATTGACAGCTTCTCCAAAAACCATTGCCAATTTGCTCAGTCTCAGAGTCAATAACACCGATAGCAAGAGGAAATAATCCTACTCCAACAAAAGCAACAACAAAAAATATTATAAACGGTATCAACAACAGATATACCAAGACAAAGAGATAGATACATGGATATATCAACAAAACCAACATGTCAACAGACTAAGAGATTCAACAAATTCAACAACAGATACACAAACATGCTGACAGAGATACCAAGAGACTAACAGATACAACAAGCAACAACAAAAAATAGATTATCAACTGTTTCAACAACAGATATACCAAAACAAAGAGACAGATATACAGATATACCAACAAAACCTAATCCTTCAATAAAAAGCAACAACAAAATACATTATCAATTGTATCAACAACACAGACAGATACATAGATATACCAACAAAACCAACATGTCAACTAATACACTAATATTCTGACAGAGATACCAAGAGACTAACAGATGTAACAAGCAACAACAAAAAACAGTAACTAATCTTGATTGGCATCCTTTCCTATAGCTGTGAGAAGCGTTCCTTTTTATCTCCCATTCAAAAAGGTACCATCAACAACCAAAATAGGATGACAATAGTTGAAACCTTTAATGCATGCATCAAACACCAGAAAAAACCTTATAACCCGATTACTCTCATTGCAATATTCCACATCCATAACAGTCCCCCAGTTTTTCTCTTTTAATTCCTCAGCATACCAGTAGGGTTTGTCGAAAGATAATTGAAAACCACCAAATAACTCCTTATTTTCTTTCTTACTCCCTCCGTTCCAAATTGAGAGTCCATCTTGGGGATTCCAACTATTTTAGGGGACAGCAATGATTACACCTATATTACCTATTATTTCCACCATTACCCCTATATTTTACTTACTTATAACACTTATATTCAATTGTGAGGGACACTTTTGGAAAATCACCAAAATTTTCCTTCCATTTTTGGAAAAGGACTATCATTTTGGAACAACTCAAAAAGGAATAATGGACTCTCAAATTGGAACGGAGGGAGTAACACCTAACCACGCATGGTAATAACCAATCAAACTACCATACCGTCCCTCCAAATGTTTCAAACACTCTATCGGTGTGTAAGATGATTTCGAACGAACCTCCTCAACAATCTCTTTGGCAATAATTTTTGAGGTCATCTGAGGAATTTTTGAACTAAAAAATGAACCAAGATAGTTGTGTTCATTGTGAAACTCCCTAACAACAAAAAAACCATTCGATCTTTCTAAAGTAGTGTGAATAAACCATGTACAACCATCTAGCTTCTTACAGCACTCGGCCGTTACTCTTGTTCTGTCATTTTTTAGATTTTTATACTGAAAACCAACTTCAATGGCATATTTGGATAAACAAGTCCTAAAATCATCTGCACCACCTCTGAACTCTTGACCAACACACCTAAGCAAATTAACACAATCAGCTGAAAGACGCACCATCTCATGATGAGGACAAAACTTTTCAAGCGAATTTTCTTCCTCTCCTTGAAACTACTACACTCACCATATTCAAAACTTCTAATACATTCACCATTTTGTCCACCCAAACTTTTACCTCATTCAATGGTAGAAGAAGAAATAACCCAACAGATTTATCAACACAAGTCACACCATATGCAGCAGCTAATGCAATCATGCTACAAAACTCTTTGTCATTGTCTAGAATGAAATTATGATAGTTAGCAACAACAAAAAAAAAGCTCAAAACTACCAAAATCTGCCACTTCTTATGAATGCTTTCCACCAGATCATTGAAACCAAAACCTTTTGTAGCCATGACAACTAGAGTAACTTCACCATATTTGCACATCAATATAACCGAAGAAGCCATTGAAATAGAGTAATCCTACACTGCAAAAATAAATAAAAAAACAAAGGTACAACAGGATAAATGTTAACACATATACTAAACAAAACAAAGAGATACAGGGACGCAGATATACGAATATGTTGACAGATACAGAACAAAACATACATAGACACATAGAGAATAACAAATACAAATATGCCAATAAAATCATGTTGATAGATACAAATACAAATACAAATATATGAACAAAAACATGATGACAGATACACAGAGACTAACAGATATAAATATGCCAATACACAAACGATCATTGTGCCAGTAAATCAACTACAGACTACTGAACAATGACAGCTCACACAACTCCAAAAAATCGCACAATCACAAATCGGACAAACTCAAAACAGAGTCAACATCGCATATATATATATATATAATATATATATGTGTGATGTCTTCTTGGAGTCCATTGTATATGTAGCCTGGAGTTTTAAATTGTGATGCTGGAATACGTAATGATAACAGTGATACGATTTACGGTTATATATCGGTTGATACTAGAGTTGGGCAATGGACACGATAACACGACATGAATCAGACACAAAATTAGCAGGTTAGGGTTGAACATTTCTGACAGGAAACACAAAAATGACACAACTCGAGAATACGAATTCTAAACGGGTCGGGTTCGGGTTGAACATGCGAGACACGAAATTGACACGACCAACACGGTTACTAAACTGTGTCACCCATTAACACAAACATATATATATATATATATATGGTATATCTGTAATTCTATATGGAGTTGGGCAACGAACACGATAACACGACACGAACTGGTCACGAAGTTAACCGGTTAGGGTTGAATATTTTTGACACAAAACACAAAAATGACATGACTCAAGAAACACGAATTCTAAATGGGTCGGGTTTGGGTTGGGTGGTTTGTAACACGAACCCGACTGACACGACACGACACAAATACTACCCGACATGACCTGTTACATAGGTCTAGCTGATACATACGTAATTGCCATTACCCCTCAAAACAGTTTGGTAAGAGAAATGACAAACCTGCTTAAAAGCTAAATTTACATGATAATGCCGGTCGAGCATATGTATACATTTGTTGTTGATAATCTCTCCCTCAGTTAACTGATGGCCTAGGTAGTATTTAAATCTTGAAATTCATGTAAGGTTTTTTTTTTTTTTAAACAAATTTGTTAATCAACGAACCAAAGTTACAACGATTAAAATAAAACGGGGTTAAAAGCATCACAACCAACGATCTACATCCCAAGTATGTTGGCACCTAAGCCGAGGACAATCATATGGTACCTGTTACGTACCAAAGATCGAAAGAGAGTTGACAAGAGGCCAACTGAATAACTACAGACAAAAACTACGCAAGACTATAGTATCCCGAAAAATGGACAGGGAATCACAAAACTTGCCTAAAAATATGCCCAGAGACAACACATCCTAACAATATGATCAGCTTTGTAGTTGGCTATTGGGTTTCGGGCGACGTTGGCTATCTTGTGATGAAGCTCTGTCTTGGATCTGGTGGATTTGGTTCTATGCTCGTGTGGTGCGTCGAGGATTGGAGGTCGGCGACAATGTGAAGTGGTGGCTGGGGTTTGGATCTGTTTTAATTTTTTTTTTGCAGGTTTCTTGTCATAGTTCAAAAAACGATCGGAGAAGATGGCGATGTTGATCGGTGATGGTTCCAATCCGGTGTTGGTGAGGTGGATGTGGCCCCCATGGCTGGGATCTCTTGTCGTCTTTGTGTGCCGAAGTCCGACCGGCGGCTTTTCGGAGTTCTCAATCGGGCGTGGGGCTGTCAGTTAGTCGTGCTGGATTGCTGTTGCTGCTGTTGAAGATTGTGAGGCTAGGGTTTAGTTGGGTTTGTCAGTTGTGGTGGTGGTCTGTTGTCCTATGGCCCTGATTGCTTTGGTTTTCATTTTCGTAAGCTGGATCCAGCCGCCGGCCTCTACATCTGGAAGAGGTCGGCTGGGCTTAACGGCGAGGTTGTTTTCTGGTGTTTTATACAGTGATGGTGGCTATAGTGGTTAGGGTTTAAGGACTGGTTTGGGTGGGCCGACCCAGGGTTGGGCCGGGTTTGGGTGTGCGGGTTTTTCGTTGTTCATTTTGGGTATGGGTCGGGCTTTATTGTTCTTATCACTGTGGACTCTGTAGACCCTTGGGCGTTTCGGACTTTTGCTCTTATGGTGTTCATCCAACTTTTTGTTAGATTCCCTTTCATTTTTCCCCATTATTAATAAAATTTCATCTTCTGCTAATAAAAAAAAAAAATTGAGCTTTGTAGTTAACTTTAGAAATTCATGAAAGTTGGAGGTGGGGTTGTTCTTGATTTTGTTTTCATTTAATTTTCTTTTCCTTTCTCAAATCCAAATTCACCACCAAAAAGGTCGTAATGGATAATTTGATAAACAATTGAGGTTTTTTTTATTTTTATTTATTTTCTTCAATATTATTTCATGATGCTTGCAATTGAGTTTGACCTTATTGCCCCCATTTTTTGCCCTTCCAATTACCCTGTGTTTTTGATGATTTCCTTTCGATTGGAGGAAATTTTGCATACTTTTAGATGAATCTCAAGATGAGTCAAACTGAGTGTTTATTTATAGGATGGGGTTGTACGTACGAGAGTGTTTCTTTGGCATAGTTTATGTACATTAAACACTGCTTCAGCAACTTTGAAAAAGGAATATGTTGTAATCTTGCTCGTCATAACCTCAAGGTTAATTTAAAATATTTATGGTCAATGATACGATCGATGATGATAATACCATGCATGTAAGATGAACCAATTGGATTGCAGGTTTTATTTTTGAAGAAGTGTCCATTTAATTTGCATCAATCCATACTTTGCGAAACAAAAGTTGAAGTTATACAATAGTATTGTAACAATACCATGAGAGGTGCAGTATTATAAATCACATCACTCTTTATCTAGTAAGGTTATATAACCTATGAAACCATATATATATATATATATATATATATATATATATATATATATATATATATATATATATATATATATATATATATATATATATATATATATATATATATATATATATATATATATATACACACACACCTAATCAAAGATGTGAAAGTCCAAGACATTGAGGAAAAAAGTTGACTGGTCCTTGCTAGCTACTAATTGCTCAGGTGTTGTTGGAAATACAATTCTATTATATGCTGGGATTTGTGTATATTTTCATGAAATAAACAGAGAAATGACAACGAAAATAATACTCATGGAGTTGATCTTGACTAATTGGAGATCTTAAAAAAGAGATGACCGCCTCTAAACTATTAGCTTTCTTACGTCAATATACCTTTTTAAGCTAATAGTAGTTTAGAGGTGGTTATCTCTTTTTGAAGATCTCCAAGTTAGTTTGGTACATAGGTGCAAGTTGTAGAACTTAGAAAGTGACCAATTGTTGTTTTCTTCTTCATAAGTGTGTCAAAAAACAGTTTCCAAGCACATCAATTAATTTGAAGATCTTTTGAAGTTAAAAATCGAACAAATTTCTAGTGCCTCTAATAATTTCTAGTGAACTTGGTAAAGGTTTCTTCCAGATTAATGAGACCAGCTTCCCCCAACCCCCCCCCCCCCCCCCCCCCGGCGGCCCCACCTCCCTTTTCCCGGACTACCCCCGCCCCTCCCCTCCCCTCCCCTCCCTCCCTCCCTCCCTCCCTCCCTCTCTCTCTCTCTCCTCTCTCTCTCTCTCTCTCTCTCTCTCTCTCCCTTTTCTTTCTTTCTTTCTTTCTTTACAGTTTGATTTTATTTTCCCTTTTATTTCGAGTTTGATTTTTTTTTTCATTTTATTTCTTTTTCTTTCTTTTCGGTTTGATTTTTTTTTTCTCTTTAATAATAATGGGTGAGAAGATTTTATTTATTTTTTATCATTTAATTCTAAATGGTCATAATTAAATTTTGACTATGGGACTCTCGTTGATTAGCCCTAAGAAAATCGTAGAATCAAATATCTTTTAGGACTAACCAACGAGAGCCCTAGAGTCAAAATTTAATTATGACCCTTTAGAATTAAATTATCAGAAAAATAAAATCTTCTCACCCATTCAAACGGATTGAAATTTGGAACACTTAATTTTTCAATGTACAGTTTATATATTAAAAAATATGGTTAAAAAATTAAGTGCTCCAAATTTCAATTCGTTTGAACCGATAGAAAGATTTAGTTTTTTTATCATTTTATCCTAAATGGTCATAATTAAATTTTGATTATAGGGCTCTCGTTGATTAATCCTAAGAAAATCGTTGAATCAAATATATCTTCGGACTAACCAACAAGAGTCCTATAATTAAAATTTAATTATGACCCTTTAGAATTAAATGATCAGAAACATAAAATCTTCTCACCCATTCAAACGGATTGAAATTCGGAACACTTAATTTATTTTCGTTAAATTTGGTTAAATTATTGTTGTTGATTAGAAGTTATTTTTATTATTCATTGTTAAGACTAATTAATTAAAATAATATAAATTTATTAAGTATGAAGACAAATTTAATTGAAAATAGAATTTGAGTTAACCAAAAAAGAAGAAGGGAGGTAAATAGGAAAAGAAACAAATAAAGAAAAAAAGAAGAAGAGAGGTTAATGGGAAAAGAAACAAATAAAGAAAATAATTGAAAATTTAAAAAAATTTCAAATGAAAAGTAAGAAAAGGAAATAAAGAAAAAAAAAGAAGCAAACTAGAAACCGGGGGTGTGGGGGGAAGAAAGTAATTGAAAATTAAAAAAAAATTCAAATGAAAAGTAAGAAAAGTAAATAAAAAAAAAGAAAAGAAAACAAACTGGAAAAGGGCCGGGCCGGGCCGGCCGGGGGGGGGGGGGGGGGGGGGGGGGGGGGGGGGGGGGGGAAGCAATTTACCAGATTAATTCCCATATACGGACCGTATATATTTCTTAGTGCATTAATGCATAGCTGACCCTTGAAGGGACCTCTGAAACCCAAGATCTCTTCCCTGTTTGGAAGCAGTCCTAAAAGACAGCTCAATTTTCAATTTTTATTTTTTTTTGGGCAGATGAATATATATATATATATATATATATATATATATATATATATACGTACACACGGGGCGGTTCTATGGACAACTATTTAGACACCTAAAAAAACACCTTATAGTTCCCGATCAAATTTTAATGATCCGAGCCGCTCAATGTGATCAGAACGTGATTTTAAGGGTACCAGCGAAAAATCAACAAAAAAAAAGACCGGGAAGGGCTTGATCTAAGCAGTTTTTAGCTTAAATTTAATGAACGGTTCAATTAAAAACTGTTCAAAACAAGCACTTCCCGGTTTTTTTTTTTTGCTAATTTCTCGTAGGCACCCTTAGAATCACATTCTGCACACATTGAACGGTTCGGATTATAAAAATTTGATTGGGAATTATGAGATTGAGATTTTGGGTGTTTTTTTAGGTGTCTAAATAGTTGTCCGCGGAACCGTCCCGATATATATACACACATATACATACATACATACTGCTCCGCATACCCGTCAGAGAGTAAAGCCTGCACTACTCACCCTTTAAAGGGAAGCGTACACGGTACACCTCACCTACACGGGCCAAATTAAAGCCATAGTCTCACTGCAAGCTCCATTGGGCCCTGGTAGTAGATGATTGGGACAAGTACTCGGAGTGTGTTTATACCACGTGAACTAGCACAGACACACTCTTAGTTTTCAGAGAAAAGGTTCTACGGCGCTATATACGTACGAGCGCTAGAGAGTATGTTTAGACCCACAAAGCGACTATACAAATTTTAACTTATGTCTCGAGCGATTCTTTTGTTAATACAGGGTGACATTCCAGTTTGCATGCATCTCGGGCAAATTCCTACAACTCCTCTCATAGCCGTTTGCAAGATTTCGCAACTGCTTACCTATTAGTGATGTTCAAATGTGATTTTGCTGAGCCTCCACGCACACATTTACAAAAGAGTAAGACTGAGATGAATTTTAAGGATATAGGGGCAAAAATCTGAAGCAAAAATGATGTAAAACAAGTTCACGAGGATTTCTTGGAACAACTGGACCGACTCAAGTCAAAGAAGAAATAAGCAGTTATGGAGTGTTTTTGTTTAGAAGAAATAAGCAATTACTGCTGCTTGTTTTGTAGATCTTAAATATTTCACTTATCCAAAATAAAAATAAAAAATTTACTAATCAAAAAAAAAAAAACTTTCCTATTTCCTATTTTGGTATGATTTTCTATTCTTTTTTTCTTATAATCTTGGTTTCCAAGTAATGCTTTGATTGGTCTCTACTATATGTAATTTCATTATTTGTTAAGACTCCTACTAGTTTTTTTTTTAGGCTGAGCCTAAGTTCATAGGATTCAATCATCAATAATATTAGTATTATTTCGGAGTTTCTCTGTTTTTTCCCTTGGGAATTCAAGGTGTACGTCTCGTGATTCGAGTGTTCTTTTTTAAGCTAGAACGCTAGTTAGTTTTCGTATAAGTTCCACTACGTCAAAACATGGGGAGTGTAAAATTTGGAACATAAAATTTACAGTAATATTGATATTTCTAAAAACCTTAGTCTATATATGTAATTTTGAAAAACTCCAAAGAAGAATAAACTAAAGTGCAATTTTTTGCAAAATAATTCAGTGCCTCTGTGCAATGCACATAAGGTCTTTCTTGCTACACATTTTAGTGTGGAGTCCACCGCAAACTGCGTAATCCCATATCAATGTATGACGGAGAGAACTCGAGAGCATGCATGTGTTTTTGCACAGGAGAACCGTATAGACTATAGTTTGATAAAAAGTTTAGCTAAAGCCATTAGTCGTTGTATAATTAATGTCGAGTAGTAAATGTGTCATAGCGGGTTGGCGTCTAAAGGAGTTCTCGGTGGCAGCAGTGATTGGTTTTTTTTTTTTTCGGCCAAGGGTGGCTTGGTTTGGGTCTTCGTTTCAGTGCGGCAGCTAGTTTTGGACCTAGGTTTTTTTTTGGGGGTGGTTTTGGGTTTAGCCTTTTTGGTTTTAGTTTGTAGGTGTTGGTAAGGGTTTGTGGTTTTCAATCATGTTTGTGGGGTTTCGGTTGGCATCCTGCCTTCTTTTGGGTTGGTTCTTGCTTGATTTTTTGCCAATATGCTCGAAATCCATTTAATCTTTATATCCTTTTCAAAGAAAACTGTGATGCCGGTGACAAAGTTCCAAAGTTGAAATACGCCTGCATTATATATATACGATGACCATGAGTGGAGCAATGCTAAAAAAAATCTATTTATATTGCATACATAGAGAGAAACGATAAGGAAGTGGATCCACTCCGGTCCAAGTTTTGGACTAGACCAGACAGATAAAATTTGAACCGTCCAATGCTGCGATCAATAGTTCGGATTTGCTCAGAGACTTCGCGAGAGGAAATGGATTGTTTCTCTCAAAGAGTTTTTGAGCAAGTCTCAACCATTGATTTTCCTTATGTGCGGTCCAAATTAAGACTATTTTCTCATGTCCAAGTTTTGGATGGGGGAGGTTATGATTCCAAACAATAATCTTTTTTTTTTGGAAAGTAAAATTTTATTTCACCAAAAAAACCGTAGAAGCTACAAAATCTCATAGGGGCATACCTCTGACTCAACTATACATCAATTTCAAACGGAAAAACAAACTCTTATCTACAATAATTTACAGGGGTTGGTAACGAAATTATCTTGCAAAACCTTCAAAATATGAATACATGTCCTTAAAGTGTCTGAATCAATTTACATTAGATCTATGTAATGAATATGCAGGGTTTTGTTCTCCTCCCTTCGTGTCTATGTTTTAGTTTCAGTTAGCACTTTTTATTGTGTCAAAAATATTATCCTACTTTCAGTTATAGTTAATGAAAGTTCTATTTTACCCTTCTACTTTTAAATCAATACTGCAAAAAATTTAAAAAAGAAATGATTGGAGAGTAGAATGGAAAAATTTGGTGATTAGACATGGAGTGATTTTCATGTTCTCTACATAGTTGGAATTCCAAAAAATGGATTAAAAATTGGGGACGGAGGGAGTATTAATTTTCATTGAAAATAGGACTGTTTTCTTACTTATTTATTCATTGCAGAGTATTTGTTCCTATCACTACAAGAAAAATGGTCATTCCCGGCGTTTTTATTACCGGCATTTGTTTTAAAAAATGCCGGCAAAAGTCGATTTTTTCGGCCAAAATAATACCGTTAACTACTACCGGCATTTGTTGAAAAAAATGCCGGAAATACTCTCCGTATAATATAAATATTTTTCTTTGTGCAAGGGGACTCAATATGGTGGCTAGCCTATATGGTAGTCCCACACGCGCGCGAGCCAGAGGTCACGAGTTCGAATCTTGGGGAGGACAATTTCTTCACAAAATTTGCGTGCCACGTGGGGCGACAAATAAGCACCACGTGGCGGACACGTGGCGCCCATGTGGCATTTTGTCTTATATGTTATAGTTTTTCCCGGCATTTGTACAAATGCCGCAAATGAGTCCAACTATTCCCGGCATTTATAGAGACCTTTCTCGGCATTTGTACTTTTACCGACACTCTCCTAGACGGCATACCTAACAAATGCCGGTAATACTCTTTACCGGCATTTTTTTAACTTTTAGCGGCATTTATAAAATGCCGGGAAAAGCAAAATTTCTTGTAGTGTATAACATACTAGTATTTACACCACTTTGGCCTAAATTTTATTTATTCGTCTATTCTGAATTGTTTTTGGATTTGCGTTAAGGTTTTTAGATTAATCATCTGTAGGCCTACGATATTAATCTAAAAAGTAAAACATTACCATGAAAAGCTAATTTTATTTTATTAAAGAAGACAAAAGGTTTGAAGTAGCTGTCTTACTCAGTATTAGAGCCATGCATAATATGAATGCGGGAATAGCACCGTTCAATTGATCTACTGATGTTGTTCCATTGTGCGGAAATGTGAAAACATGTTGTGGGCATTATTTTTTGGTAAACAAAAAAAAAAATGAAGGATTGATTCAACTCTCTTGTGAGACTCAAATGGAAGCCATTGAAATAGTACTATTTTCCTCATCATCCCAGCCGATCATTTTTAAAATTGCAAGTGTTTGGCATTATTCAAACAAAATATTAAGTTGCTCATATACCTATAAATACCAAATTGAATCACGTTAGTGTATAAAAAAAACTCTGTATTCCAAAGTTGAGGAGACATGCACCTACCCCACCCTCCATCGATGTGGTTCCGATCGCCAGTCTTTAGTGTCACCATATTTGAATATTTGTCGACTTCGGTCCATATTTTTTTTATGATTCTTCTTGTACAAGAGGCGAATTACTAACCCAAAATTTTTGACAAAAAAACTAAACAAAAGATTACTGAAAGTAAATAGAATTTTAGTAGTTAATATTTTGCCTATGCTAATATTAACCACATCTTTTTTAAATTGAACATATGTTTTAAGAGACAAACTTATTTATAACGGGATGAATTGGGACAGTCCAGGAGTGTTTTCGACGGTCCGGATTTTAAAATAAACTTTTTCGGAAAAGAGTTCCAAAACACTTTTGGACAGTCCGGATTCAAAAACTTATTTACGGAACCCTCCTTAAATAATTTTTTCTCGTGTTTTAAAACCTAGGTCGTTGCTTCAGAATGAGACATTCTTCATGTCACTAATCTATCAAAATTGAAGAAGCAAGTATTTGATGAATAACAGCCATTGAAACCAATAGAATCGAGAAGATCGAACAGCCAGCCAAAAATAATTTAAATTTGATCAATGAACAGAGGAAAGACGGCTCACCGCTTTTAAGATTTGATATGATAATGATGCATGGTAGTATCTGTGGAATTTCACAACTTTTTTTTGACCAAATAATGGGTCCACTTTGAAAACATTCGTGTTGCTAAAACGGTGGTGATGACTTTTTAAGAGTAATATTGGTTGTGGGGGCTAGATTTCATCCCCACCAGATGACAACCTTTGTGCACCCGTGCGCGCTCTCTCTCTCTCTCTCTCTCTCTCTCTCTGCATTTTGCCTATCTGATGAACGAGACACAAAAATCACATTGATTTTTTTCTCGGTCCCGTATATCAAATAGGCACACCGTTAATTTTTTTGTTTTTATTTTTATGAGCAAAGAAATGTTTAGATATCATTAATAAAAATGATACAGAACAGAATCCCTATAGTGACACACCAAAGAGCATCATGCACAAAAGACACACCAGTAGTTATTACATTTTTGTGGTTGAGAATCAATTTGGGGCACCATCGGGCATAGAATAGTTTTTAATTTCCTCCAAATTCACAACCCGGCCCCAGCCTAACCAATACAAGAAATAAGAGATTCATAATCCAAAAAAGAAAGGAGAAATCTCTCTAAGGGAAGAACACCCTCACGTATGTGGGAAAATTCGAATTCTTGATCTCTTAGTGAGATATTGCAAGAATACTAGCCAACAGAATTAGCCCCAGTTGGTTATATCCGGCTCGATTGAAAAACCCCATTTTCTGCCCCACCAATCAATACTTGCAATTATCTAACCGATGGCCTCTAAACACGTGCACCAACAGAGACTATTATGCTTGGGCTTTTTTTTCAACTCCATTACATTCCCACTGAGAAAGGAATTACAGTACTAGGTTTGATGCAAGAAACATAGACCAATTTTTGGTCACGTGGCATCAAATTAAAGAAGTTCTCTCCCCTTAAAATCTCAGTGAAAGTCTTACCAGCTGGATTAGAAATCTATTATGGTGAAGAAGTTCTAATTAATCATCCCATCTTTAAATGAAGAAAATATTTTGTTGACCATAACGTACGACTGTTTAATTGGTTAAATTAATTATTTGGTTTGACTTATTTTGCCTATAATATTTTTGTTTTTAGATGATGGACTATATTATGTTGACCATATCAACTGTTTGGACTTAATTGCATGTTCAGTTTGGCTAATTTTTGCTTCCATTGGATTTTCTGTATTTGGTTTAAAATGTCTTGTGTTTGCGATTCGTCTGGATGGATAAGAGTAATTGGCCGGAAGCAAAAAAGTTCTGAACGGAAAACTTTATTAAGGTCAATAATGACGATTCCTTTTTGAGTTTTTTAATGTGTTGAAACTTGGTTCGTGTTTTATTATTTTTTCAAACCCTTTTATCAAAACGAAGTGATATCCCTTAGATAGTGATAAATAAATTAAAAAAACTCTTAAAGAGTCACTAAAAAAATAAAATAAAAGATTAAGTTATGCCAGAAATTGAATAGATCGAACACCATAGGAGCACAAATAGAGCATAACTAGACATTGTGATTTGTTTAGGTTTGATTTAAGTTAGGCCAAGAATATCGATATTAAACCCTAGAACTCATGGCGGATGGCCAGTAGCCCAAAGAAAATAAAGAATTGGTTACATTTTTCTTAGGATCCCCTCTTATAGATAGATTCACATAGAAGTGGGTAAATTTATATTGTATCATAATTGTGGAATTATGATTAAGCCGTACCAAATTAAAAGTTGGCATTGTTTGTTATAATAGTTACTGTATAAACTAGCTTTTTAAGTTACTTAAAATTTAATATCTGGTTTCAAAAACACCCTAAACCCAACTTCGCTCCAAATCTAATTTCAGATCATTTTTTCAACTTCAAGAAATTGTCTCTCAAAATTAAAAACTTCAATAATTAATGGTGTGTAAATGTCAATATTGGTGTTCTATAGTGACTATTTTTGCAGTGAACAAACTGACTGAGAAGAAATATTCAACACCACAAAGGAAGAAAAAGTAATACAAGTGGCTTTATTTTCACTCAAAAGGACAGGGTCAGACTTCATAGCCGACGGCCAAGGACAAAGGTTATACTACCACTGTAATTGAATTTCTGTTACCTCCAATACATTCTAATCTCTCTCTCTTCTTCTTTTTTTAAATAATTGAATGTCCGGATCGATTTGCACGCATATCAATTAGTTCTGAAATTGATCTTGATCAGTTGAGGACCAAACAAACATCTAACGGCCCCAAAATGTGAAATGTTAAATCTTCATGAAATTCAAACTTACGACCTCTTAAAAGACAAATTCTTTAGTTGTTTTCTCGTACTCATTTGATCAAACACTTAAAACTCCTTTCTTTGGTCTTTGCCTCTTCTCTCTCTCTCTCCCTATGTCACCTTCATGATCTGTCATTCACCTCTGTTTACTTTATAAAGACTGCATGTATATATATAATTGGTATGTTCTCGTGACTTCTCATCACACAATACAAGTTGCATATCTCATAAACATAAGTTTAGGTTCCAATGGTGTCACCATCGTACTCTGCCTCTTCCTCCTCCACCACCACCACCACCAAACATTCTCCATGCCCACAAGAACGTAACACATTCAAACCACCACCGCCACCGTCGCCAGCACCCCATTTTCATTCCTCGCTCCATTCTGTTCGTAAGCTTTCGACGAAGATAATGAAAGAGCCAATAGCACCGCTGCCGCCGACTCCGCGTAGGGTTTACAAGGTGGATCCTTTAAACTTCAAACAACTGGTTCAGAAGCTAACTGCGGCACCTGAGTTCCAATCACGACGTCTCGAGAGCGTAGCACCTCCCCCACTTAGTCTCTCAACAAACACAGTATCTGATAAACCATCCACAACCTTAGAGGTCCTTCCGATACCCATTGCCATAACACCTACTATGTCTGAAACTTACAGTGAGTTGATGAGTGAGAAGCTGGAGATACAGGCGTGGAAGCAATCAGACAGTTTGGCGACAGCGAATCTCATGGGATTTAGTCTGTCGCCAATGTCTCATGCATGGTACTGTTCCAGTGAAATACTGGATACACAGCCATTTTCACTGGATACAGAGCCATGGAAGCAATCAGAGAGTTTGGCAATAGCGAGTCTCATGGGATCCAGTCTATCGCCATCGTCCCATCTGTGGTGTTCCTTCCCTCTTCTGAGTCCGGGAACTGTATCGTCTTTGGAGAAGGGCATGTAGATCAGGGATGGACGCATGATTTGAAGTTTGGGTGGGTGAACATTAAAAATAATTGAAGTACTAATAGCCGAACTAATATGATATTTTATCCAAGCATTTCCAAAAATATTTTATTTTAAAACTCTTGGTTGTAGGGGTGTTAGATTGTTCAAAATAATGTTGAGTGGGCGAACGCATATACTTTTAATACTTTTGAGATGAAAACTATTATAATTCTCTGTAAAAACTTGAAATATGGGTAAGGCGGTCGCCTGGACTCATCTGCCCCTCTACCTCTCATTGATGTAGATCCCCTGCAAGTAAAAAGAAACTTCAGCCTCTTGTAATCTCTATCTCTTGTTACAGCTTTGTAAAACCCCCTTTCTCCCATTTCGGTTTTGGAGGATATAAAATGCATGAATTCTTGTACTGCTTTTCCCTCTGAAGAATGCAAATTAAATGTCATCGTTTTATGTTCTTTGTGATAACCATTAACTGCACTGGTTGTTTTCAACCTACCTCAGGCTTCCAAAAAAACCAAATCAATGACTGCCGATTTGGACGAAGCCAACTAAGATTTTGCATTTTTAACCATTGGGAGGGAGGGAAGAGGAAAAAAAAAAAACACAAGGTGCTTTGTTCTTCCGGTGGCCTCACACACAACCATCCACTTCTGCAAGTGGCTGTAGCAAACTTGGTAAAACTGGGGAAAATTTAAGGCGTGGAGTTTAATATGTTTTTATTTGTTTACCTTAGTTTCTAATTTTCTCATATTTGGGTTTTCTATGTTGAGTGGACAAAAGAAGTAACAATGGGAAAGATTGGCACGCCGGAGATGGAGTTGCCAATGCCGGCCGGAGTGGGTAGAAAGAGATCAGGTGAGATGGAGAAAGAAGAGAGGAAGTTGGCAACTTTAGGTTTTAATCTCAGCCATTCATTCCAATAGCTGAGATATAATGTCAAAACTTGTGTTCAAATTTGTGTCACCGGCCCCATATATATAAGTTTTAATTTCAATCATTCATTTCAACGGCTAAGATGTAGTGTTAAAATTTGTTTTTAAATTTGTGTCCACGTAACCGCTCAAGACCTTTTAAGAAACCATTCTTGATGAGAGTTCGACGTTATTTGGTTAGGATCGAACTGAACTTTTAGTGGAGCATAACTTGGTTTCCTATCTTGTCCTGAACAATGTTGTTTGATAAAAGGTTATCGGTCTTGCTATTGTCAGAAGACAAGGAAAACACATATTTTTTATACTTTTTACACCCTTTAATACACATTCACCCATTTATTATTGTCAGTTCATTGAGCTGATTTTAGAATTTTCCAAAGCCTATTTAGCACTTCTAGATTCTCTTACCGAAGACCGCACACACCGGTGATGATGGCAAACAATCAGCGCCTTAGGTTCACCCATTGGTTACCTATATAGCAAGGGGACTGGCATTCTTTCTCATCGAAATCAATAAGAATGTGTCAAGCCAATCAATTTTATTGAGACAGTGAGGAGGCTAACTATTTCCAAACATCTATTTTTACAGGCGTGTGATACTTGAAAATGCTCCAAGTTTTCTTCTGAGCGTGGGTCGAAAAAAAAGATAAAGCAGCGTTGGCGCTGAGACAAGGGAAGTGCTAGGTACAAAGAAAATGGGCAAAGAAAAGACCCTTAAAGTGTACATAAACGGTCCAGATTCACTGTGCAGTGCATCTGAGCCGTTCATGTACACTTTAAGGGTCGTTTCTTTGCCTATTTTCTTTGCACTTAGCATTTCCCAAGCAAATTCTGATGAGAAATAACAGAGAAATGTAGGACATGCACAGCGAAGACAAAAATTACGGTCTCAAAAAGCTTAATACTGCGTAATTACACTGCTAGAACGTCTAAAATCGACTGGCCGTAAACATAGAAATCTGTGCGAGATAAGCCATAGGCCTCATAGTGGGTTTCCCCAGCAATGGTTTTCTCACGCATCTCCAATATGGACCAAAAAACGTGAATCTTAGGAGCATTCTTCACCGGCTGATTCAGAAAGTGTTTTAAAGAATTCAGCGTTAGAAAATTCTTACAGAAGCGGCCTTTTCACACTCACGTAGGTGATCTCTTATTAAGAGTATCCTGCTAATACTCCACTTGGATTTACCAAGGTATAAGAATCATTAAAAGTTAAACTTAACCTAAAACGCTGCACATAGGAATGAGTTGGAGAGATATATCTCCTCAGTGACACTCCAAGTCTCATACAACTCAGTTGTCCTATATAACCTAGATCTTGGGATCTCTAATCAGCTAGATTGGGTTGCCATTATGGAAACTTTTAAATAATAGGATTTAATCTCATTCCTCTCGATGATCATTTATTCTTTAGTCAAAACTCAACTCGGCGGATCTGTTAAAAATTCTTTGACGTTTCATTTTCAAGTGAGAACAAATATTTAACGTTGATCGACAACAAAAATATTGAGACATACCGTATTATATGGTCCTTTATGTCTTTCAACTACTGATGGCCATCACATTATAACTCTGGCACAGAATTGGACCCCCCGTTGGAACATCCTCTAAGAGATGGCTTAGCCATTCTTCTCTTCCAACTTTGTCTATATAATGAGTTGATCAGACTCTATTTTAGACCTTGCAATACACGCATGAGAATTTCCAAATCATTGTTGGAACATCCTCTAAGGGATGGCTTAGCCATTCTTCTTCTCCAACTCTCTATATAATGAGTTGAAAATTTGTCTTAAAAGTGTTGGAAAAAGGAAAAATGAATGCTCAAGACGTATTTTAATAATTAATACATTTTAAGGACATACTAAGAACATTTGTTAATGAACAAAATGTTCTTGGAGGGTATTAATTATCAAAACACGTCTTTGGCCGTCATTTTCCCTTGAAAAAATGTGTTTACTTTTTGTGATGAAAATTGATAATATGAATTCAATAAAATCGAAACACAGAACCTGGAAATCAATGGAACCAAATTGGTAATCAAGCGAGTGTTAGTGTGTAACACTCTGTACTTAATACAGATTCGTCCCGGCTACGGTGCTCACGGTTTGCATGAACGTCTATGTCCCAGCACTACTTGATTGAACTCCCCACAAAAGCAGCACTACAATCGATGCATTCAAAATGTGTATCTATGCATTTAAATTATGAACTTCATATACAGTCACAGATTATTCCAGCACTTCAAAGAATCGATCGACTTGGATTCAGACTTTTCATTTCATATCAGATGCAAGGAAAATATCAGATATACTTGCTCCTTGGGTCTGGAGACAGCTAAACATCAATGTTGAACATATATCAAAACACTACATCAAACACAATTCAAAGGTTTGTTGCATGATTTTGGTGGACAAATAAGCAAATATCTGAAGCACGCTGTGAGAAATTCCATAACTAGTATCTCATATCTTTGTACACTGAAGTTTTTGAAAGAGGAAACCTAAATTTAAGGACTCCATGGAAAAGATGAAAACGACAAGGAGTCCGGTTATCAAGGAAGCTACCAACACATTGTGCAGAATGGAAAATTTCACTGTTCAGCCCCAGAGAGAGAGAGAGAGAGAGAGAGAGAGAGAGAGAGAGAGAGAGAGAGAGATGGTTGTTACTAGTAGTAGTAGTCTTCAACTACTCAAGCAGAAAATACACACTATCAGCAATATACAAAATAAAAGAGCTCCAAGATGAACAAATCATACAGTTTCTCAGAATTTGAGAATAACTCTATCTGCAATCAAACAAAATACAAAAGCTCAAGATGATTTCCATTCAAGCAGCCATGGAAGAAAGACGAAAACAATCCCGGCTGCACATATTATACCTTAAAGCCGCCAGCAGTGCCAGCATTTATGATATGATCTGGCTGCAACGCGAGGATAGAAGCATAGGTCACAAGAGATGCTGAAATAGTGCCTACACTATCAACTCCTGAAAAGGTTCAATGACTCAGCAACATGCAATCCATCCTAAACTTTCCACATACGCATGCATCAATCATCAGACATCACAAATACGTAGGCCGATTCATAAGTTGTTTTCCATATATCCCTTTTTTTTCTTGGGTAAAATACAAAACATTTGCTTGGTAGAGACATCTTTGACAATATCTGATCGAAACTGCACATAAATGCGCCAAAATTAGCTGAAGTTTAAAAATTGCAAATACATTAGTGAATAATTGATGAGTGATGACATGATTGCATACTTATTATGAGTAGATAATTTTGAAAGCATTCACAATAAAGTAGCATGCACAACTTTTAAAACATGAAAACTAGTCTTGCTCTTCCGTTAAATATACTTACATAATTGTTTTAGTTTTATTGATCAATATGCAATTTTGTTAGTATTTTTACCAGAAAAAAGTTCTTTATTAACATAATATCGTTACCTAGGAAAATTTATCTTTGTGTTTGTATTTCATAGTGCCCCTACTTATTCGTACTTCTGGATATGCCACTGCCGATGGGATACCAAGTGAGCTTCTGAAAAATCAGCTTTATTCAATATGTGTGGATGTTTGAACTAATCTTCCATTTTTTCATTCAAATTACAGGATCATAAAATCTGAATGAAAAGATGAAAGATTGGATTGAGCGCTTACACATATCGGATTGAGCTGATTTTTTAAGAGGCCCACTCGATTTTTTTTAATTATTAAATGGCTTGGATCATATGTGTGCGGGACCCGGAGTGAGCCCCCGTGCCCGTCGGTGCCCCATTGCTATGGATTTGATCGGTCCCTTTATCATTTTGCCTCTGCTAATCGTAACCACAACTTTTTAAAATTGAACATATGTTTTAAGAGACAAACTTATTTACAGCGGGGTGAATCGGGATAGTCCAGGAGTGTTTTCGACGGTCAGGATTTTAAATAAACTTTTTCAAGGAAGAATTTCCAAAACACTTTTGGACAATCCGGATTCAAAAACTTATTTACGGAACCCTCCGTAAATAAGTTTTTCTCCTGTTCTAAAACCTAGCTGGTTGCTTCAGAATGGGACATTCTTCATGTCACTGATCTATCAAAATTGAAGAAGCAAGTATTTGATGAATAACGTAACAGCCATGGAATGGAAGTCAATAGAATCGAGAAGATCGAAGAGGCAGCCAAAAATAATTTAAATTTGATCAATGAACAGGGGAAAGACGGCTCACTGCTTTTAAGATTTGATATGATTATGATGCATGGGAGTATCTGTGGAATTTATACTTTGCTTGGTAGGCGCTCCCTATTCACTCGGATAAGTTCAGCCCCCTTTTCACCCATGCGGAGTCACTGCAGGCAGCGCCCAACTATCTTTTGACACATAGAAAATGCCTTAATACAAGGTGGTATACATAATATTAAAATTAAAAAAAAACTGCCGACCAAATGGGTCCGTCCACTTTGAGGACATTCGTGTTGCTAAAATGGGGGTGATGACTTTTTGAGAGAAAAATATTGGTTGTGGCGGCTAGATTTCACCCCTGCGACCCCACCAGATGACAACCTTGTGCACCCTTGCGCTCGCGCTCTCTCTCTCTCTACATGTTCGATGAACGAGACAAGCACCCGTGCGCTCTCTCTCTCTCTCTCTCTCTCTCTACATGTTCGATGAACGAGACAAGCACCCGTGCATATGAATGAGAACAAAAAAATCGCATTGGTGTTTTTTCGGCTCAATATATCGAATGGGCACAACGCTAGTTGTTAAAAAAGATAATTTGATAATCTTTTTTAGTCCTGTACATGTTCGATGCACGTCAGTATTGTTCTCATCATATGCACTAAAAAACATAGGTGTGGTGGAGAATTAATTTGGGCACTACCGGTCATAGATTTTTTTAATTTCCTCCATATTCATCCCGGCCCCTCCCCTCCCCAAGTCTCCCTCTCTCTCGGAAACAAAAAAAAAAAAAACAAAAAACAAAAAAAAAAATTCTAGAAAATTAGCATCGGGAGTGAGTTTGGATGCTTTTGAAGGCAAAATACATTTGTATGAAATATGTATTGATTGATTGATGTTTAGAGATGTTTGTAAAAGAGAATAAATTTTACCCGGCTCGGGGTTTTTTTGTCAATCGATATAAGAAGATATCATTTACATCATATATGAATTACAAAGTACAAACTCGAAACATTACATCAAATATCGTAAGAGTCCACGAGACAACCAAGTCTAATCAATATAAGAAATAAACACATTTATAAACAAAGGAAAAAAATGAAAAGCCCCTCTAAATTAAGAACACCCTGACGTAGACTGGTAGATTCGAACTCCTGATCTTTTTAGTGAGAAGCAAGACTACTGACCAACTCAACTAGCCCTAGTTGGTCACAACCCGCCCCACCAATCAATACTTGCAAACTCAGCAATTGCCTCTTAAAGGCTTTGGAAAAACACGTTTACGTACCAACAGAGACTACTAAACTAAAACTTGGATTTGTTTTTGAACTCTAGTACATTCCCACCGGTAGGTTATTCTATTGAATGAGAGAACTAGCTCTGATGCATCAAAGAAGTCCTCTCCCCTTGAAATCTTAATTAATGAAAGATTGAAAGTCTTAATTACCTGGACAAGAAATCTGTTATGGTGAAGAAGTTCTAATTAATCATCCTATCTTTAAATGAAGAAATTAAGTATTTTGTTGACAATATACCAATTCTGTTCGGTTAAATTATTAATTGGTCTGACTTATTTTGCCTATATTGTATTTTAGGTAGATGATGGACTATATTATGTTGACGGTATCAACTGTTTGGGTTTAATTGTTCAATTTGGCTAATTTTGTTTCTATTGGATTTTCTAGATTTGGTTTAAAATGTTTTATTTTTGCGATTCGTCTTGGAGGAAAAAAAGTTATGACTGAAATCTTTTACTAATACGGTCAGTAATGACGATTATTTTTTTGAGTTTTTTTTTAATGTGTTGAAATTTGGTCCATGTTTTATTATTTTTTTCGATTCCTCCTATCAAAACGAAGTAATATCCCTTAGATAATGATTAAAAACTCTTAAAAGTCACTAAAAATAAAAATAAAAAAGTAGTGAAAGGTTAAGTTAGGCCAGGAATAGAACACCATGGGAGCACAAATAGAGGACAATTATGGTTCCTATTTTGTACTCCATTCAACTAGACATTGTACGTGATTTGTTTTGGTTTGATAAATTTAAAAATAACGCATCTTTCCTTAATAGTTGGTATTGTTTGTGATAATTAAAAGTTAAAAACTAACTTTTAAGTTACTTAAAATTGAATATCTGGTTTCAAAAACCCCACTTCGCTCCCACATCCAATTTTAGATCATTTTTTCAACTTCAAGAAATTGTCTTTCAAATAAAAACTTCAAGTAGTTTATATTTAAATTGTTAAATTTCGGCAAACACTCGAAATTGATTTTAGTTCTGCATATATGAGACATGTATGTGTATGTGAATATCTTGACTTGTATATAACTGATTTTAGTCACCTATCTATATAATAACCAATCCCAGTTTTTAAATCTTATACTCATGCATAAATCTAACGGTTTAAAGGGTTCCTTGAATCCAATGACTGAGATCCTAGGGCTGAACATTTTTTGAAGAATCCAACTCTCTCTCTCTCTCTCTCTCTCTCTCTCTCTCTCTCTCTCTCTCTCTCAAAACAAGAATTTCATAGATAATATGAGGTTCTCATAGTAACTCCTATAGATAATTGTTGATTGTGAATTTGAGATCGTCATATTAACTAGGTTTAGTTACGATCATTGGTTTGTTCAATAGGGAGAAATATTAAAAATACTGTAGCCATCAGTATTTTGGTTTGGTTGGTATGATGTTATATAATTCCTCCAACATAGAATTCTATTACATGCTTATTGAAAAAATAGCTTTTGAGATGATTCAGTTTTTTTTGTGAGGCTATTCCATAGTAGGGAGGGCATTAATTCATTTAGGTACGGACGGGTAACGAAAAATTCTATGCCTGAACATGGTGTTTAATTACTGAAAATTGTGTTTAGTGTGGACAATTGATGGTTAGGATCCGCAATCGCCTTCTGAACATCTCCAACTAATGATGTCAAATCTAACATGGCATGCCAAGTGGAAGAATTGGCATATGATACAATTCCTACACAAATGTCAAATGTTTATGTGTCATTTGATATCTCCTCTCATGTCAAATTTGACATGTGATGTCAAAAAATTCTTTCATTACTTTTTTCAAAAAATTCGTCCTAAAATAAAAAAATTGACATGCTAGTGAGAGTGGGTACCTTGAAAATGTCAAATTCTAACATGTCAAATTACCACGTAAGCCTTTAAAAAAATTTGACATCCTCAAATTTGAAGCCAAAGTTGAAGATGTGTAATTAAATTGAATGATTCAGTTGTTGCAAACTCAATATCAAGTTGTGTTGGGCCTAGGTACAGGTTGGTTATGCAAACTTTACTTATGACACTCGAAACCATATCGAATACCAAATTCTTCGGGTTGTGCCTTTCGGCACGGGCATGCGATAGTCTATATAATAAAACAAAGCGGTGTTCTGTTGAAAATCTATATAATATAACAGAGTGATTTCTGTTAAAAATATCTAAGCATGTAAATGAGGGCAACCTCTACAACCGTTAGATGACTTCATGTTAAATTTATAGTTATCGGATTATTTCTTTTTTGAAAGATATAGAGAATATATATTCTCTTAATAAATCTATCCCTCTCTATCTCACTTTTTGAGCAATGTATCTCTATGTAAAATAATGTTACCTTCTATGATTAAATAAAAAAATATCTCAAAATGATAACTGACGCTTTGTGGAGATTACAACTATTCTGTAGAACAGTCGAATAGTATCGGAAATTTATTTGTATGTGTGCGAATATATGTGTTTGACAAGTAAAGCATGTGTACGTGTCAATAATGGTGTTCTATAAATGACTAATTTTGCAGTGAAGAAAATGACTGGAGAAATATTCAACACCGGCCACAAATTAAGAGAAAGTAATAGAAGGGCTTGTTGTATACTTCCAGCTTTTTGACCACGTTCTGCTTGCTGCGGCGTATGCTAACTTCATAGCCGACGGATCATGACAATAATTTTACTACTGCATTTTACACGCAGTTGAATTTCTGTTACCTTCTCCATCTCTTTGGTTTTTTTAACAATCGGATGTCTGGATCGGCATGCACGCATCTCATATTAATTCTGAAATTCTGAACTTGAGAAGCAAACAAACGTGTAGTAGCCTCAACATCTGAAATATTTTAACATTCATGGATTTCGAACTTACGACATAAATTTTTTCCGTTTTCTCATGCTCACTTAACCCAAATACTTAGAGGTTGTTCCACTTTTGAAAAAAGTTACTTTTTTCAAAAGAAGGTAAATTTCAAGATCAAAAATCATTTGTTTACGCAAATAATTTTTCTATTAATATGGATCTTGTTTGATAGATCTCGTTGAGATCTTTTAAACGGTGCAAAAAAAATTAAAAAAATTATTTTTTATTTTCATTATATTTGAGTTTGAAATTACGTTCTTTTTGAAAAAGAAGATTTTAGAGAAAGCTGAACGGGTTCTTAACTCATTTCTTTCGTCTTTTTGCCGCCTCTTGCGTCACCACTTGACCAAACGCTTAACTAATTCCTTAAGTCTTAGCCACCTCTCTCTCTCTCTGCGTCACCTTCATGATCCGTCAATTCCCAATCTGTTTACCACTTTATAAAGACTGCAAGTATATATATAATTGACATGTTCTCACTTCTCATCACACAATACAAGTTGCATACTAACTCATAAACACGAAGTTTAGGTTCCAATGGTATCACCATCGTACTCTGCCTCCTCCTCCTCCTCCTCGTACGCCACCAACCATTTTCCATGCCCACAAGAACGTCACACGTTCAAACCACCTCTGCCTTCGCCAGCACCCCATTTTCATTCCTCACTCCACTCTGTTCGTAAGCCTTATTCGATGAAGATAATGAAAAAGCCGATTGCGCCAATGCCACCGACTCCGCGTAAAGTCTACAAGGTGGATTCCTCAAACTTCAAACAACTTGTTCAGAAGCTAACTGCGGCACCTGAGTTCCAGTCACGACGTCTCGAGAGTATGGCACCTCCCCCACTCAGTCTCCCAACAGCTACAGTATCTGATAAACCGTCAACAACCTTAGAGCTCCTTCCGTCACCCATTGCCATAACGCCTATGTCTGAAACTTACAGTGAGTTGATGAGTGAGAAGCTGGAGATACAGGCGTGGAATCAATCAGACAGTTTGGCAACAGCGAGTACCGCGGGATTTAGTCTGTCGCCAATGTCTCATGCATGGTGTTCTAGTGAAATACTGGATACAGAGCCATGGAAGGAATCAGAGAGTTTGGCGATGGCGAGTCCCATGGGATCCAGTCTATCACCATGGTCCCATATGTGGTCTTCATTCCCTCTTCTGAGTCCGGGAACCATATCGTCTTTGGAGAGAGGATGTAGATCAGGGATGGATGCATGATTTGATCAAGGTTGGGTGGGTGAACATTAAAAAGAAAGAATTCTAACACTCACCAAAACTATTTTATATTATCCACGAATTTTCCAAAAAAAAATTCCATTTTCAAAACTCTTGGTTGGACGGGTGTTAAGATTGTTCAAAATGATGTTAAACAGACGAACGTATAATAAAAACTTGCATGAAACTTGAGTAGGGTAGTCGCCTAGGCTCATCCGCCCTTCTGCCTCTCCTTCATGCAGATCCCCTAGCTACAAGTAAAAGCAACTTCTGCCTCTAGTCATCTCTAGCTATCTCTAGTTACAGTTTTGTTATTCCCACTTTCCTATTTGGGTTTTTTGGAAGATATACAATGAATTCTTGTACTGCTTTTCCCTTTGATCAATGCCCTATATATAGATGTCACCCTTTCATGTTCTTTTTATTTATTTTTGTATGTGTTCTTTGTGATAACCAATAACTGCACTGGTTGTTTTCAACCTTAAGCTTCAAAACAACCACATCAGTGACTAAGTAGGGATGCCTTCTTTACATGTCCTCTTCAAATAAACGCAAGCTGCAAAGACAAAGTGCAAAGTAACTTTTTTTTTTTTGAAACGGAAGTGCAAAGTAACTTGACACATAGAACCCAAGGGGTTGTAAGCCTGTTGATCACCAATGCCTGAGACTTTGGATTTTCTTCGTCCTAAGGTTTCATGTTCGAAACCTCGATCTAATGTGTTATCTGTTCTTTCAGGGTCAGTCCATACGAAACTTTCGTTCAACTTTAGTTGGGCTCCCGGAAGTAGATGATGAGATTGACCTTCAGAATTAGTCAAGGTACGTGTAAGTTGACTCGAACACCTGAATTATCAAAAAGAAAATAAACTTGAGATAGCAGTAGTGGGGAAGTATAGTACAGTGCATTTTGAGAGACGTACATACAATGGTACAAGCTCAAGACAAGATTGACAAGGATTTAATTAATTAAGTCACTACAAGAAAATCGGGATTTAGCAACGGTCAAAAGCATCACTAAAGAACACAAAAAGCGTCGTTAAAGGCTATACCAACCGTTGGCCAAACCGTCGCTATATATCCGTCACTATAGAGGTATAGCGACAGTTTTGATGAGCGTTGTGCTTCGTTGCAACCTAACCTCTTAGAAAGGTTCACACCCCTAGCGTAGGGCTAGGTCATTGAAACATATTAACCGATAAGACCAAAATCGTTCCTACAGAGAAATCTTCTTAAGCGAATTCGGCATAGTTGTTGTGTGTGGAGAGTTGCAACGTTCAAGCGGCCAACTTTGGTATTCGAATTGAATGACGATATTTAAACTTGGAATTTAAACTAGATTAGAGATGGTCAAGTCAAAGGGATTGATTCACCCACAAATTAACCGTCAAATGGTTCCTTCATCTAACTCAAGAGTGGACCGAAACCGTCCGGATTTCACTAAAAGAATTAAAAGCTGAAGATTACTTATAACTTAATTCAAAGCTCTGATTCAAATTGAACTTATTTAGCACAGGTGCGAGACGAAAAAGAATCGTTCGCACACATAGGATTATCAAGCACGTATCATAAGGCGATAGACTTCATTGATCAAAGAAGCCACCAACCCCATGATCAATACTAGACATCATGGATTTAATTCATTTAAAACCTTGAAATTAAGCTAAGGATTAAAAGAAACCATTTGAACCACTAAATTATAAAGAAAACCTCACCCCATGACTAAACCTATATACTACTCACTCATAGCAAAAAGACTAGAAAAAGAGTTAAGTATAGAAAACATGATTCGCCAATGAAAAACGAAAATAAACTTGAATTATGAGAAGATCCAAACCACATGAATAACTTTAATACCTAGAGAATTAAACCACAACCAATACCTTGATGTGTTCTTGGAGGAAGTAATTAAGAAAACTTGAAGCAAAGCTATGGAACTCTTAAAAGCATAAAAGACTTAAAGTGTAGAAAGATTACATTCTCTCCATAAATGGCAATAAAAACTATTTATAAGCCTTACAAATCAGCCAAACAATGGGCCAAAATACCCCCAAAATATCCCAAAACCATGCCTAAAATAGAAACATTCCATATATAGAAGGTTGAAACATTCAGCACAAAAAGCTGGTCAAAGGCCATTGGTACCGGTACCTAAAAAATGAGATATTGGTACCAACTCAATTGTCTCCCATATCAGCAACATGGTACCGGTACCACAAAAATGAGGTACCAATACCTCTACGTTAAAACTACGGAACAGGGTCAGCTTGGCAATTCAGGCCTTGCGGTGTCCCGACGGCTCTCCTATACTTCAATACTTGATCAACGGAACTTGGCGGAGGTGTGCCATGTGACCTTGGTATCTTGGATACCCTCGATGGCCATCCTCCATGCACATGCCTCACTTGAAACACTTTGGCATGCTTCTCGCCATCTTTACTACCGAATGTCCTACGAGGCTCCTTATGATGCCATTAGGATCCGGTGACGATGAAATGTATACCGCTGGGCACTTCACCATTTCTAAACCTTTACCCTCAAATTATTGTTGAAGGTCTTTTTACCCAAGCCCAAACAGACGCAATCACAACGTTGAGGAAGGTAGCACCGTAGCAGTCAAGTCCATGGCCTCTTTTGGGTCCACTCGGAGCTTTGGCAACCACTGTAGGATGTGTGACGTAATACTTTTTGTTCATGTAGATGTCAATATCCGATCGATCAATTTATTTTCTGCGTGGAGAACTCGATGAGACGAAGAAAAGGAATTGTTTGGATATATCGTAGTACTAATTGGCCCAAGATGGGCTTGAATGAGAGAGCACAACACCATGCAGTGCCCTAACACCCCAAAATCTGTTTTGTCCATGTGATCTGTGTTCGATGTCTCATTTTTCACATGAACGACAAACACAACAAAACCAACGATTGATGAATTAAACTAAAGGTAATTTTTTGTAGCATTAGTGAAACATTTCATGTCTATAGTGAATGATTGTTCTATTTTTTTATCACCCTAAAGTGAAAAAATTTCACGCAGTTGATAAAACTAAAGGTATCTTCTTTTTTCTGAATGGAACGATACTGTATCAGAACGTACCAAAGCACCCATACGGTACATTACCGTTTGAAAACACACACACCGTACCATACTCTAAAATGGTACGATACGTACCAAAGCACACTTACGGTACGATAGGATACCAAAATGTACCAAAGTACCAATATGGAACAATACCGTACGAAAACACTCATAAGGTACCATAACGTACCAAAGCACCGATACGGTACAATACCGTACCAAGTTTTTTTTTTTCTTTAGCATACATTTTAAAACTACGTACTATGGATATCTTGCAATTCTATAATTCATCTCATTGAACAAGCTTGAGAAGTCATGAATTCGAAGCATATATCTACTAATTTTTTTTATGATCACCAATTACAGAGAGATTCAAAAAATTTATTCTGTGTTAGACATCCCAAAAATGGGCTGGCTGAAAAATGAGAAATAATTAAGTAGTATAACTCAAGGAGCTGAACTTGATAGCTAATTTTGGGAAGACGTTTGTGGAGCTAGCTCAGAAATTTGAATCTTCTCACCTGTGTGTGCGTGTTCTTCTTTTAGAGGAGCTTTTCCTCTCTTTTTCTTGTTTCTATTCTATATTGGGCTTATTTCTTGTATTGGTTGATTTGTTGGGTTTGGTTTTCGATCTCATGGACTCTCACAATCGATGTAGTGTCCCGAATTTGTACTTTGTACTCTATATACAATGAAAATGATCTTTTGTATCTATTGACAACAACAAAAAAACCTCCGAGAGCTTTATCTTGTCTTGGTTTCACTTTCCGTGTTACAAAAAAAAAAAAGGATAACTGTGAGAATTCTCAATATATGGAAATTTAAAATAGGATATTGAAGCAGGAAGCACAAAAATCCAAAAAAACAAAAATTAGAGTATGGAAATTATAAGATGGATATATAAAGTAAATGAATACTTTTCTATTTTTATTAATTTGGAAAAAGGTGGGAAAAATTGAAATGGATAAGATTTTCTTAGGATGCGTTCTGTTATATTATTGGACTACAAGCTAACGCCAATAGTCAAGTTGTTTATTCTAAATAGTACGTAGATTTTACTTGATGTATTTGAGGAGAATGACTTGTCTGAAAATTTGCAAACACATGGGCTTTAATCCATTCAATTTAACTTAAACACACCTAGTTGGGTAGAAAAATATGAGGTTCAATCTCGTTGGATTTTTTATACTTTTCCAACTCTTCTCGTCAATGCGAATGATTAACACCAAAAATTACAAAAAATACTCAACAAGAAGTTCCATAAAATAAAATAAAAGTCAAAAGAAATTCAGAAAAAAGTTGAGAAGAATGCACCCTCAATGGTTTGGTGTTGTGAAGGGGCGTCAGGAGTAAATTTGAAGAACGTGACATCAAATGTGAAGAACGTATAATTTGTACCAAGAGTTTTTTAAAATTAAAGGAGGTTTTAGTATTATTTTTTCAAAATTACAGGACGTCTTAGTGTGATTTACACAACTAGACCCGACCCGACTATCCTTTACGTCCTCACGCTCTCTGTCTCTCTCTCTCTCTGTCTCTCTCTCTCTCTCCTTGATCTGCGATCGACTGGGCGTTGCATCCACTCCGAGTCTTGCCAACCCAAGGTATGCATATCTGACCTCTAATCTGGTTAGTTGGAAACTTCTTTCCTGCACAATACTAGGGTTTTCCCGATTCAGTTCCTCCATAATTTTAGCTACATTTTTGTCTACAGTAACCTCTCTCAACCACAAAGTGACGATCAATCTGTGGATTTTAATCTGTGCTGTGATTTTTCGTTTAATGGGTGTCATTGGTATTTGGTTGTTAGTCAATAGTAAGAGGACTGATTAGTTGGTTAGAGAGAGAGAGAGAGAGAGAGAGAGTAACATTTCCGTTGAATTGTAGTCATTTTTCTTTACTTGTATCACATTTCCTTCCTTTGGTGGGATTCCAAACTCATTTGTAACATTTCCATTGAATCAATTAAGAACACCGGAACTGCATTTGGATTCTGTTCCATTTCCTTGTTCAAGAGTTTATACTTGGTTATTTGCTTTTAGGGCTTGTTTGGTTGGTCCCCCACTCTTCCTTTCTTTAGCTTAGAGGGAGTTCTCTGTTTCTCTCCCCTTGGCTTGACAGATTTCTGCCAACTATTTTCTGCCCTACGTATCTTCTGTCTGTCACACTCACAGTTAATATTGCAACAAAAAAAGCCGAGCTAAATATTTAGGTATTTGTTTCAGCGGAATGTGGATATCTGTACATGGGTGTAAATTTTTTCTGCTTATTTGTATAGGAAGATGTGATAGAGTTCAATATCATAGAATTGTTGTTGCCTCTCAATAGCACAAGTAGAGCTACGAGTTCCCATAAACTCTCATTTAGGAATGAACCGAAGGATATATATTTGTCTTGTTACTTAGTGACGTAGTGTGGGAACACAGGTAGTTTGAATACTGTGTAATTAGTAAAGCTTGGAGTTGGAGTCTGTTTTGCAAGTATTGGCAGCCCAAAGGTTGGCCGTCTCCAAGATTGGGTTTCCAGCCCTAGCACTGTATCTTTGATTTGCACGTATGAACAAGAAACTCGTATACATCCGGACATGCCTAGGAGAAATGACCTTGGATTGGGGTAGACTGCATCTGGTTCAATGATTTCTACACGGTTTTTCTACCGGGTCAGGTGGGACTAACAAAATATTCCATTTTGTTTTTGGTAAATATTCAAGTCCAATTCTTCTTCTTCTTCTTCTTTGTAGAATTGAGATCGCCATCGTTAATGGGATATTTTTTTATGCCAATATCGGATCATCTATCTCAAGAAAAGAAGTTATAGATGTTTCCTTGGTTTTGATATTTTGCTTATGTCGTGATCTTAAGTTACCATTGCTCTCATGTCTAATTGATCTTATTGTGAAACTCTTGGTAGAATCTGGTGTTGATCTGTTTTGCTCTAAGCAGTTACTGCTATGAGGAAAGCTTAACATTTAGCTGTTGTAAGTTTCAGTGATCCTGTGCAAGTAGTCGGATTATCCGGCGTAGTTAAGTTTTGTTTGAGAAGTGTTTGAATTGCCCCTTGTTGCTTTCTGCAGATTTATGGGATTGTTCTTTGTACACAATGTTCTTAGTACGTCTTCTTGGGGTTTATGTAGGCAGTGAAGGGTGTATGCTTTGCCAAGTTCCAGTTTGGTAAACAGCTGTTGCTTATGAGGGATTTAATTTGAGCTCTTTGTTGACACATTTCAATATGGGGCGTCTAAAGCTACAACCTGGAATAAAGGCAATTGAAGAGGAACCAGAAGAAACTGAGTCTACTTTTTCAAACAAAGCTGCTTTAGCATGTATGATCAACTCCGAAATAGGTTCTGTATTGGCTGTTATGAGGAGGAATGTGAGATGGGGAGGTCGTTATGTGTCTGGCGATGACCAACTAGAGCACTCTCTCATCCAGTCTTTGAAGGCATTACGGAAGCAAGTTTTTTCATGGCAGCATCCGTGGCATACCGTCAATCCTGCTGTTTATCTCCAGCCCTTTTTGGATGTAGTTCGATCTGATGAAACTGGTGCACCAATCACCAGTGTTGCTTTGTCTTCCGTTCACAAGATTTTAACTCTTGATGTTCTTGATCTAAATACTGCCAATGTTGACGATGCTATGCATTTGGTAGTCGATGCTGTGACCAGCTGCAGGTTTGAGGTGACGGATCCTGCGTCAGAAGAAGTAGTCCTTATGAAGATACTTCAGGTTCTTCTGGCTTGCATGAAAAGTAAAGCATCAGTTATGCTGAGTAATCAGCACGTTTGCACCATTGTGAATACTTGTTTCCGTGTAGTCCATCAAGCAGGAACAAAAGGCGAGTTGCTACAGCGGATAGCTCGCCACACTATGCATGAACTTGTTAGGTGTATTTTTGCACATTTACAAGATGTCGATGACACAGAAGGCTCGTTGGTTAAAGGAACCATTTCTATGAAACAGGAGGTATGAGGCATCTCCTTTTCCACCATTTTTTTCTTGCACATGATTACAATCTCGTTATTGACATGGTGTAAATCCATGAATAAATACAAATGAAGAACATCATGATAAATAATTTTCATCTTTATCATTTTCGTTCTTTCGCCTGGGCTTCTTCGTTTCACTAGCGATAACTTAACGATCTTTTAAAATTGAGCCTCAGATTTGGAAGCTCATTAATATTATCACTTGTATGTACCATGTAACCAGTGTACTGATCCTGATTGTCTACTGGTCTCTAAGTGGAAGCACGAATGGTATTAACACTTGGGAGGAAACTGGTAGATATTGTTACGTTACAACTTTTGCCCATAAACTTTTTGCTTGTTAAGAAAGTAGGGTTTCAATCTGGTCATAGAAATTGGGACAAGATCAAAAGCCCTCTATTTTCTTGATGGTCAAAACCATCTTGAACCCGAAAAGGAAAAAAAGAAAATGAACAAATGATAAAAACAAACAAAATTTTTGTCAATGTTTTAAAAGTTGCTAGGCGCTAGTGGGGCGATCAGCCACCTTAGAGCTTCAAAGCCTAGTAATTGGCGATTAATCGGCCCATAGCAATTAGTAAGCGGCGATTAATAGGCGCATAGCAATTAGTAGGATCTAGTCGAATAGCACCCCCCCCCCCCCCCCCCCCCCCCCCCCCCACACACACACACACACACACCCAAAAGAGATTAATCGCCGATTAATTCTGATTTTTAGAACATTGAGTTTTGTATGTTGGGACTCAAGAGCCTATCAAATCATTTTGGACTTCAATTTGTGCTCAAGGTTCATGGGAGATGAGAGGTGTTCTCTTGTATAGTGTCTAGAATTATGTATATAATAAAACATGACGAGTTTTGTAGAATTTTTACTTGTCATTCTGGGAAAGGCTGGGATCAAGATCCTATTGTTGTGCTCATTCTGTAGATAATCATATACGACTATACGGTGTCGGATATGGTGAATCAGTGTTGCATGTGCTTGATAGATGAAGAGTTAGTGGCGCATTTTTTTACTCATTGTCTGATCGCCAGCTTTGGAATACAGTTCTAGTCAAAAGAACAATACAATAGAATTGAAGAATGCACTCTGCTGCATAGAGTGTTCTATTCCTTGGGTATTTATATACAAATACAGTTACAAGTGATAAGCTTTACAAAAGATAAACAAACAAGTGATAGGCTTTACAAAAGATATTGCAAATGATAAAATAAGATAACCACTGAAATGGCTAACATTATCATGACTTCTTTTCTTGATCCACTGATTTGCATGGATTGGTTTTATCTCCCCACAAGCTGATGGTCGAGGCATGACCTTCAGATTGAAAACCAGTGTCTGAAAGCGGGAAGACGCAAGTCCTTTTGTAAAAATATCGGCAATTTGATCCTTGGTGCTTATATATTGGACAGTTAAATCACCCGAAACGACCTTGTCACGTACAAAATGATAATCAATTTTAACATGCTTTGTGCGGGCATGAAAGACGGGATTGGCTGTAAGATATATTGCACCAATATTATCACACCACAGTAATGGAGGTGAAGGGATATAAAGACCAAGTTCGAAGAGAAGTGACTGAACCCAAGTTAATTCGGCGGCCACATCCGCAATAGCCTTGTACTCGAATTCAGTTGAAGAGCGGGCAACAGTGCGTTGCTTGCGAGAGAACCATGGGATCTAGTTATCCCCCAAGAAAATAGCAAAACCACCGGTGGATTTGCGGTCATCAACGCATCCAACCCAGTCTGAATCAGAGAAGGCTTGAAGTTTGGTGAGAGAATTAGACTTGGAAATAAGGAGGCCAAGACTGGTTTGATGAAGATAACATAAGATTTTTTAACAAGAACCCAATGGTCTTCTGAGGGACTGTGCATAAATTGGCAAACCTTATTCACAGCATATGAGATATCTGTCCGCGTGAGCGTCAAGTATTGGAGAGACCCAACAACTTGACGATATAATGCAGGATCCGAGATGGATTTACCACCAAATTTTGATGGCTTTGCCGATGCAGCAAAAGGGGTTTGAACTCTCTTGCAAGCATTCATGCCAGCTTTAGTGAGGAGTTCATTTATATACCGTTGTTGAGATAATAAAATAACATTTTGATGGGGAATGACTTCGATACCCAAAAAATAGTGTAGCGGTCCCAAATCCTTGAGAGAACATGGAGCCCAATCTGGAAATGAGAGTAGCTAACATGGTCGGAGTGTTACTGGTCACAATGATATCATCCACATAGATAAGCATGAAAATCTGGACATCACCATGGCAATAGAGGAAAAGCGATGGATCTGTCTTGATGCAATAAAACCAAGCTGGAGAAGTTGGGTTGTAAGCCTATGAAACCAAGCACACGGTGCTTGTTTCAGACCATAAAGACTCCGGTGCAACTTGCAAACATGAGTAGGGCGATCCGAATCAATAAATCCCGGTGGTTGAGACATATTTACTTCCTCATTTAGATATCCATGCAAAAAGGCATTGTTGACGTCTAGTTGCCAAATAGGCCAGCCACGGGAAATAGCAATGGACAAAATGATGCGGATGGTGGTTGGTTTAACAACAGGACTAAATGTTTCCAAGTAATCGATGCCATATTGCTGATTGAAACCCTTAGCGACTAATCGGGCTTTATACCGATCGACCGAACCATCGGCCTTTCGTTTGATGTGATAAACCCACTTGCATCCAATAATGTTCATATGAGGGGAAGCTGGAACAAGAGACCATCTTCCATTGTGAAGAAAAGCATTAACTTCGGCAGTCATAGCCGCACGCCACTAGAAATATTGGTTGGCTTGGGTAAAACAGGTTGGTTCAGTATCGGCAAGAGACGGGCTAATGTGGAAGGCTTGAGGTTTGTGGATGGGTTTGGTGCAGGAACGAAGTTGCATGGGGTGGGTAATTCGTTTCAGTGGACTAGGTAGATCAACAATGAGTTTTAGGCCAGGAGAATTGGATATATGTGCTGGAGTTGGTATGTGGGAGTTGGGGTCTACAGGAGTTTTAGGAGATAAAGGTTGTTGGGAATTGTTAGACACTAAAGGAGAGGAGTATTTGCTGGGAGTAGGAGTAGACTTTGAAGGTGGAGAACCTATAGGAGGTGATCGTGTAGGAGATGCGATTGTTGGTGGAGGACCCAAAATGGATGAACCTGTGGGACTTTTTGGTTGGATAATACTAGGAGTGGAAACCCAAAGAGTGGGAGGTGGAGTTGAATTTGGGGCAGGGCCTAACAGAGATGGGCCCGTAAAAGGGAAACTGAATTCATCAAAACGAACATGGCGAGCAATATAAATGCGTCCGGAACGAAAATCAAGACAACGATAACCAAGATGGGAAGGACTGTACCCTAGAAAAACACACGGAGTGGAGCGGAAATCCATTTTGTGCTTATTATAGGGGTGGAGATAAGGGAAACAAAGACACCCAAAAACTTTAAGGAATGAATAATTGGGAGTGAACGTGAACAATTTGTGTAAAGGTACTTGACCAGAAATGACAGATGAGGGAAGGCGATTGATAAGGTAGACGGCAGTTTCGAAGGTGAAATGCCAATATTTGGCGGGGACACAACTATGGGCCATGAGAGAGAGGCCAGTTTCGACAACATGACAATGTCGACGTTCCACGGCGCCGTTTTGTTCATGGGTACGGGGACAAACCAAACAATTGACAACACCAATGGTTTCAAAAAAAATTGTTCCTTTTATGGTATTCACCACCCGGTTAGATTGCACATACTTTATTTTCGAACTAAAAAGGCGTTCCACCATGGCTTGGAATTTGGGGAAAATGGTGAAGACATCAGATTTTTGCGACATAGGATAATATCAAATAAATTTGGAGTAGTCATCAACAAAAATCACATAAAAACGTTATCCATTATTTGAAATAACTGGGGAAAGACCCCATACATCAGAAAAGATAAGCTCCAAAGGAGCACTACTGATAGAATGGGTAAGTCCTGAGGACAACCTAGAAGACTTGCCTAGTTGGCAAGCCGAACAAAGAGAACGAGAACTAAAAGAAGAAAATGACAATTTATTTTGATGAAGAACTTGACGAAGAGCAGCCTAATGGGGGTGCCCAAGACGACGATGCCAACACTCAAAGGAGACACGTTCAGCACTATGGGCAGATGGGGACGACGATGGAGCTGTTGAAGAAGAAAACTGGTACAGATCATCCTTTTTTGGCGTGAAAGAAATTTAAGATGTTTTGAGGGGGTCGAAAAGCCTTTGTTTAGAATTAAAAGGTTTTTGTTGCATAGCATGTATAGTTGGGACAAGGGAGATTGTTATCCTTCTACCAATTTCTAGATTGGTTTGAGCTTTTCCATTCCAATATGAGTGTATAGGCCCCTTTGTCTTGTGGCCTTTTTTTTGTATACCGGCGGCATTCCTTTAATGCCTTTTTTTTTTTGGGTAAGTGTACCATTTTATAACCAACCAAACCAAAAAACAAAGGGAATAAATCCCAATACAAGTACCTATACACAGAAATATAAACTCACTACAATCTACATTTGTAGAAACAAAGAGAACAAAATTACGGGGTAGCATTCCCAAGGACTCTACTTGAGATATTCCATTGGCTACAAAGCCTTTGATTCTCAAGTGAGTTTGGGAAGTGCTTCCAAGTACAGACCCTTAGCCTTATATTTTTCATCAAGATGAGATAGCACTTCATTGGCACTTCTAGGCCTTCCCCCTAATACTATGGAATTCCTTTCAGCCCAAATGAAATACACTCCTGCAGCAAAAGGTAATTTGAACAGCATGGAACGGAAACTTTTGCCTTGACAGAAACTAGTTGCCCAAGTCACTTCCATGTTCCAAGCCTCAGCTCCCCGGTGAATCTGGAATCTACGATCACTTCCCAAATAGAGCTAGAAAAACCACACTCAAAAAACAAATGTTGCAAAGTCTCATCGCATTGGGAACACAGAACACAACCAGGTTCAATCTCCATGCCCCATTTGCGAAGCCTTTCCTTAGTTGCCAGTCGCTTCAAACATGCTAACCATAAAATAAAAGACCATTTAGAAACATTATTAGAAGACCAAACAAGAGAGGCCCATGGAACCTTTGGTCCTTTGTGTCTAATAGCCTCCCTCGTGTGTTTTGTAGTATAAGCACCAGTTGGAGAGATAGTCCACACCACTTCATCACAGCTGTCCCTATGAGGCTTCAAAGAGTCTGGAATTGAAAGCTGAATCTGTTGCATCAGATTGGATCTAGGCCTAGGCCAGTGCCATTCACCATTAAGAATAACATAACTCACTTTTGCAAATAAAGATATTCTCATGGTAGCAACTGAGCGATCATCAAGAAGTTTGTACAGGGGGCCTTTAGGATGCCAGTTGTCAAACCATATAAAAGTATTGCGACCATCTCCTATAATATGCTTCACAAAAGGCTGACCCACACGTCTAAGTTTCAACAATTTTCGAACAGTCCATGAACAGTCTTGAGGCACCTTCATAGCCCATATATTTTGATCTCTTATCGTATAACTGTGAACCCACTTGACCCACAAGGTGTCCTCTTTCTTGCAAAGAGCCCACAAGTGTCTCAACATGGTGGCCTTGTTCCAAACCTTCAGGGACTTCAAGCCCAAACCACCCTCAGCTTTGGGAGAGCAAACTTCTAACCAACTAACTTTAGCCCCAATATTTTTGAGATGAATACCAGACCACAAAAAGGCTCTCAGCATAGCCTCAATTTCCTTAATAATTTTCTGTGGTAGAATAAACAATGAACACCAATAAGTCTGCATACTTAAAAGAACCGATTGTATCAAGAGAGCTCTTCCACCATAAGATAGGCAACTATTATTCCAGCTAGCAATTCTCTGTTGGGTTCTATCCTTTAATGCCTTATTAATATTATCTCTTACTTATCAAAAAAAAAGTTGAGCTATATAATCTATCTGCTTAGTTTGTTGAATCATTGTATTGGACTTTTGATGCCTCTTCAAAATTTTGGACACTTTTTGGCTATTTTGCTTTCTTTCTTTTTTTTCTTTTTTGATATTTTCCTATTGTCATTTGCTCTGATTTTTGTCGCCAGAGAGGGTCTTTTGTTGGCACTTGGTATGTGGTTGTGGCAGTTGAAAATAGGGATTATGAGAAACCTGAAGGTCCCTTCAAAGTCCTAAATGTATCATGGTCCAGAACGATGAAATTATCATTTGTTACAAAGACACAAAATCATCATCCGTTCTAGAACTTTGATATCTCCTCTATCAGTAGTGTCAGGTGGTGCATTTTCATGGGCTTGGAGGCAGGCTTCTCCTTAATTATGTACACGTCTACCTTCTTGTACATTTGTGCGGGTAAAGTGCAGAGTACACAGATATAGTTGTGTTAGGATGGACACCGTGTATTGGGTGCTGTAAATAGTACCTGTTTCATTTCAAATTGATTTACTAAAATGTCAAAACTGCAGATTCTGCAGGCTAAGTTGTTTTTCTGCTTTCTGGATCTACATGAAGCCATTTTGTTCTTGTGCAGTTTGGTGCTATTGATAACGATTACAATTTTGGGGGTAAGCAATTGGAGAATGGAAATGGTACTTCAGAATATGATAGGGAGCAGTCCTCAGCAAGTTTGGCTTCTAGTGATCAGAGTGGTCTCGTTTATGGTGGGATGGATGGAACTGCAGTCCGATCTGGTAATGGAAAGGATGCTGTTCCATTTGATTTACATTTAATGACCGAGCCATATGGGGTCCCCTGCATGGTTGAGATATTTCATTTCTTGTGCTCATTGTTGAATGTTATTGAGCATATGGGAACGGGTCCCAGATCAAACAGTTTAGCTTTCGATGAGGATGTGCCACTTTTTGCTTTGGGTTTAATTAATTCAGCTATTGAAATAGGTGGCCCATCTTTTCGCCAACACCCCAGATTATTAACTTTGGTACAGGATGAACTATTCCGTAACCTGATGCAATTTGGCTTGTCCATGAGTCCACTTATACTTTCAATGGTGTGTAGCATTGTTCTCAATCTGTATCATAATTTGCGCACGGAACTCAAATTACAGCTGGAGGCTTTCTTTTCTTGTGTGATTTTGAGGCTTTCTCAAAGCCGATATGGGGCTTCATACCAGCAGCAGGAGGCTGCAATGGAGGCTCTTGTGGATTTCTGCCGGCAGAAAACGTTTATGGTCGAGATGTATGCTAACTTGGATTGCGACATAACATGCAGTAATATTTTCGAAGAGCTAGCTAATTTGTTGTCGAAGAGTGCATTTCCAGTGAACTGCCCTTTATCTTCAATGCATATTCTGGCTTTAGATGGCCTTATTGCTGTAATTCAGGGAATGGCTGAGAGGATAAGCAATGGATTGGACACTACGGAACGGGCCTCTGTGAATCTTGAGGAGTATACACCCTTTTGGATGGTTAAGTGTGATAATTATAGCGATCACGACCATTGGGTTCCTTTTGTGCGAAGGAGGAAATACATCAAAAGACGGTTAATGATTGGAGCAGATCACTTCAATAGGGACCCTAAAAAGGGACTAGAGTTTCTTCAGGGGACACATCTCTTGCCTGAAAAACTCGATCCCCAAAGTGTCGCCTGCTTTTTTAGGTATACTGCTGGGTTGGACAAGAATCTTGTTGGCGATTTTCTTGGAAATCATGACGAATTTTGTGTTCAAGTTCTTCACGAATTCGCTGGGACTTTTGATTTCCAAGATATGAATCTGGATACCGCGTTGCGGCTGTTTTTGGAAACGTTCCGACTTCCAGGAGAGTCGCAAAAGATACAAAGGGTACTGGAGGCATTCTCAGAGAGATACTATGAGCAATCACCACAAATTCTTGCTAACAAGGATGCTGCTCTTCTTTTGTCCTATTCATTAATAATGCTCAACACAGATCAGCACAATGTACAAGTGAAGAAAAAGATGACTGAGGAAGATTTCATCCGGAATAACCGACATATCAACGGTGGAAATGACCTTCCTAGAGATTTTCTGACAGAGTTGTACCACTCAATCTGCAAAAATGAGATTCGTACAACCCCAGAACAAGGCGCTGGATTTCCCGAAATGACCCCAAGCCGTTGGATCGATTTAATGCACAAATCCAAGAAAACCGCTCCGTTCATCGTGTCTGATTCCAAATCACACCTCGACCATGACATGTTCGCCATTATGTCGGGTCCCACCATCGCAGCTATCTCCGTGGTATTCGATCACGCAGAGAATGAAGATGTATACCAAACCTGCATCGACGGATTCCAGGCTGTTGCAAAAATTTCAGCGTGCCACCATTTGGAAGATGTTTTGGACGATCTAGTTGTGTCCCTCTGCAAGTTTACAACCCTGTTAAACCCATCTTCTGTGGAGGAACCAGTTCTGGCCTTTGGAGACGACACAAAAGCCAGGAAAGCAACTGTTGCTATCTTTGATATTGCAAATAGGTACGGAGATTTCATCCGCACGGGGTGGAGAAATATCTTGGATTGCATTTTAAAATTGCACAAGCTAGGTCTTCTTCCTGCTCGTGTTGCCAGCGATGCAGCTGACGATTTGGAGATCTCTTCTTCTGAGCCTGGACATGGGAAGCCTGCTGCCAGTTCTTTATCTTCAGCTCACATGCCGTCCGCAGGTAAGGACACAAGTTCATTTCTTTTCTATAAAAATGACCAAAAAGATAGATCCTGTTTCCTAGGAGTCCGAAGTTTAAATTCTTATTTCTACTGACACAAACTCCTACGAAGAATCATGGAAGCATGTCAAAATGCTAAGAAACGAACCCAAACATTGAGTCATTCTGACATCTAAGAAAGTATCCAACCGTCACACTCTGTTATTTTTGTGTGGCTTTATCTTTGTAGTACTATTTCAATTGGGTTCTCTTCAGTTTAAAAAGTTTATGCCCTCAAATTGGAAAAAGGTTTTATGCTTAGTTTGAATTTTACGCTTCAGTTTCTTCTGTTTGAGGACAATGTCCCCACAATTTAAGTATCCCACAACAAAACATTTCACATTTGTAACATGTCAATTTTTGGTCGCCACGGCTGTTGCTGGTGTCCTTCTAGCAAGATATGCACCATGTCAAGAAGAGACAAAATCATTTGCCTGCTTGAGTTGGAATATTTTTTTTCTTCCTAACCCACTTGGCTAATCCACCTGGTAGCCGATTTTCCACAGTTTTTCCCTGTTTGAAGGGTAGTTCAATCAGTTCCTTTATGGGATCCAGCAGAATACGAAGTCACTGATTTGACATCCAATTACTTCATGATAGATAGTTACCATTAACTCATTATTGGAAAGTAAATGAAACCAAGTGGTAAAAAAGTGACTGCTTTGGTTACCTTCTATTCCCCGTATAACCACAATTTATTGATTACATAAGCAGTTCCCAATGAAGCATTTTTGTCCTAATGATAGCCATGTTTCTAGGGTTGAGGTTATACTCATACTTATTAAGGGCGAGAGGCGCACTGAGGCACAAAGGTTTGTTGGGGTCTAGGTGGGAGGCACGGACCTTATTGAACTGAGGCAAACTTATGCAAGAAATAATAGCAAAACTAGCATACGCTAATTTTTCGATAATAACCATCAAGACAATGAAGTTTAGAAAGCGTACCATGTAAAAGATCAACAAAATCATCTACGAAATGCCAAATAGTCAACATTTCTTGCATAGGGAAGAACTAAAGCGCTAAATTCAATAAAATACAATAATTCAATATTTGGAACAAAAGTCGAGAGAGATTGTTAGTTCAATCGTTCAATTAGGGATGAGAGATCAACGTGGAGTACTTGTGTGTGAGGATTGTTTAGCCCTTAGGCTAAGACATTAGTTGGAAGAGGGTCACGATTCCTGCGCCTTGTGCCTTTTTCAAGAAGAGGGGGGGGGGGGGGGGGGGGGGGTTGCCTTGGTCGCCTAGGGCATCACTTTTTCAAGTCGTTTCAGCTGCACCCAAGGCACCAAGAGTGAGCCTTGCGCTTAGGCGTGCCTTTTACAACCATGGTTCTACAACCAAACAATTTAGGAAAATGTAGAAGGGAAGCAAGGATGTGCAATTGCTTTCTTTGTTTCGGTTATTTATCATCAGTTAATTTTTGTGGAATGCTTTTATGAGGTTTGATTTTCATTATAAAGTTTGTGTATAGTCCTATTCTTTGGAAGCATTCTTTTGCTCAAGAATGCGTAATTTTATAGCCTTTTTCTTTTCGTTGTCGGAACTCCCATTTGATGATAAGCTGATGTTGATCCTTTTCAAACAACTTCTTAGGCCCTTTTTGATAAGCATAGTAGGATAATGTACTGCTCCATATACTGGTGAATAGCTAATGTCCCCTCAATAAGTACGATCTCAGAGCTGATCGAAGTTGATTTCGATTATTCTTCTTTCTTTAATTCATCCAGCTACCCTCATCCTATTGCATTTACAGAGCTGAGGTTACAACATTAGTGGTAGAACTAGAATGTGAGGGCTGGTGTGAAAACAAAACCTCACTAAATACTTCTATAGAGTGGCTTTATTCTTCGAAATGGAGGAAATCTCTCATAATTTTCACAAAATGATACTTATAAGGATGACGAAATGGAGATGTGATATTTTGATGCAGGAGTCTTTTTTGATATTTCATTGATTAAATTAAAGATGGTCTCACAGAAAAGAAATTATGTTGGTAATATCTTACAACTACATGTGGTAGGTAATCTTTATCAGCTAAAGAACTACTGTACAGCGAGTCCATCGCTACAGTACTGAATTTTCCTTTTCCCAAAGAGAAAAGAACAAATCTTCTTTTGAGGAATAAGTAGCGGCAAATGTATGGGATTTTCAGTTGTCCTTCTCCACACATGTATTTATCATATTTGTCATGACTCATGAAGGGTAGAATGGTACCATTGGAAGTGTTGATAGGAACTTCTGTGGTTTTGTACTCTATAAGTTTGATATGTGTGAACATTCTTTTGACTAAATTGAATGAGATGGTAATATTTTTGTCTATTGGATTTGGGCTCCATGTTCTTGGTTTAGTCATCGTACGAAATATAGCTATGGTGGAAGATTTGTTCTCGGAAACCACTTTGATTATCCTACTCCCATTTCTTTCACTGTCCTGTCCAAGTTTGCCTATATCTTCAGTTAGCTTAAAAAGTACAAAGTTCGTTAAGTGGTAAGCTTCAAGAAATTAAGCCGGTGCGTGCAAAACAGTCAGTTGTTGACGCCGTGCTGTGATGGGTCCTCCTACTAAGTGTCGTATCCAAACTATGCAAAGTGCAAATATAGAATCTGTATTTTTGTTAGTTGAACTGAAGGTATTGGTGTTGGGGATATATATGCTATGAACTTATGGTAAAAAACCGAAAGTCCAATTCTGGTGGTTGGAGTATATTTTAGTTGATTAGTTGTCCTTGACAATGTGGCTTCCACATATGGTCCACGAACAAAATTTAAGTTGCTTGCTGAAATGGTTACTTTTATTTTTGTTTTGGGAAAAAATTTTATTTTGTTGGTGAGATACCAGAGATATGAACAGGATGTTATGATGTGTTTCTGGTGGTTCTCAACCATTCTACTGAATATACTGCAAGAGTGGATGTTAGGACATTGTAATGCTTCTTGCCTTACCATCTTTGTTCAGGAATTAAGTGTTTGCAGCATTTGGATACCCCATATATATAAAGGCTAACACCCATCGTTCTTATTTGTCTCTCAGAAGGTTGAGAAAAAAGTTTTTTTTTCCTTGCATGGAATGGTTGAAATTTCTCTTTGTTGTGTTTGTTTTTCCTGCCTTATATTTGATTGAGCAATTGAAACTTACTAATTGCTCTTTTCTGCCCTTAACTTACTGAACGATATGTACTCTATTTGAAGCTTTTTAAAAGGATTTTTTTTTAAGGAGTCGGTTGGATCTTTATAGAGGTCATTGGTAGGGACTTGGTAGTTACTTTAGACAAGGGTTAATATTACACGGAGTGATTATACACTCCAAAATTCTTTTGACATTTACTTTACTCTGGCTACTTTTTGCGAATGTTTCCGAGATGTTTCCTTTTGCTAGCTAACAGAAATAACACGCCACACTGAAATTTCGATCCTTGTCCACAGGTACTCCGAAGAGATCTTCCGGACTCATGGGTCGGTTCAGTCAGCTCTTATCTCTAGACACAGAGGAGCCAAGATCACAACCCACTGAACAACAACTCGCTGCTCATCAACGCACACTTCAGACCATTCAGACATGCCACATCGACAGTATTTTCACGGAGAGTAAGTTTTTACAAGCAGATTCTTTATTACAGCTTGCAAAGGCCCTTATTTGGGCCGCAGGGCGACCTCAGAAGGGGAATAGTTCTCCTGAGGATGAAGACACTGCAGTTTTCTGCTTGGAATTGTTGATTGCTATTACCCTAAACAACAGGGATAGGATTGTGCTTCTCTGGCAGGGTGTCTATGAGCATATATCTAACATTGTCCACTCAGCAATGACGCCTTCTGCCTTAGTTGAGAAAGCTGTTTTTGGTCTCCTTCGGATTTGCCAGCGACTGCTGCCCTATAAGGAGAACCTGGCTGATGAACTCTTGCGGTCACTACAACTGGTTCAGAAGTTGGATCCCCGTGTTGCTGATACGTACTGCTTGCAAATCACACAGGAAGTCAGGTTTGTTAGTTTGTTAATACACTTTGCCTGGGGCTATATTTCATCTTTCCTTCGATGAAAATTTACTGCACGTTATATCTGGTTTGATGTTTAAATTTTTCTTTTCAACTTTTGAAATATTCACTATTTTTAGGAAGGATTTGACTCTATTTTTGTCACTCATTATCCAAAAGAGGAAATATTGACTCATTCTATCTGGTGGAGTGAAGTGAATCCTTTATATGTGGTGTATTACAGTATTAGAACATCTCCAGCACTAATAGGTGATTTGCGCAGTCAAATTACCTAAAGAGAAAAACATTTATTTTGGCCGACCACTTTTTTATTCATGCGTTTCAACACTACAAGGCATTTTTCATACTTAAAGTATACAACAAGATGCAGCAATGCATGATATTTGGGGGGATGGCCAATGATGTGGCACTTTCCGACGGGTTAACAAAATTTTCCTCGCCACTTATGGCAGGCAATATTTGGCCAGTCAAAATAAATATTGGTAAAATGCCAATGGTTAGCCTGTTGGGGCACAAAATTTGCTTATGCTGGCAAAAATAGCCAACACATCTCATTTGTGTATCATGTTGGAGATGTTCTTAGCTTTGCTTGTTGAAGTGTAGAATCCAGTACTGTAACCTTCGGGTTTTTGATTGCATAGTTTCTTTTTCTTCATGACAGTCGTCTCGTGAAAGCAAACGCCGCTCATATCCGTTCGCCGACGGGGTGGCGGACGATCACGTCCTTGCTCTCCATCACAGCACGTCACCCGGATGCTTCCGATGCTGGATTTGATGCCCTGTCGTTTGTGATGGCTGATGGGGCCCACTTGTCACCAGCCAATTACGTCCTCTGTGCTGACGCAGCGAGGCAGTTTGCCGAGTCCCGCGTTGGACAGGCAGACCAGTCCGTGCGCTCCCTCGATCTCATGGCGGGCTCTGTTGCTTGTTTGGCGCGGTGGGCCCAAGAAACCAAGGATTCTTTGGGAGAAGAAGCAGAGGCTGTGAAAATGTTGCAGGATATAGGAGAGATGTGGCTGAGGCTGGTGCAAGGATTAAGAAAAGTTTGTTTGGACCAGAGGGAGGAAATTCGGAACCATGCGCTCTTATCGTTGCAAACGTGCTTGACGGGAGTGGACGAAGTGAACGTACCCCAGACTTTGTGGTTTCAGTGTTTTGAACTGGTCATATTCACAATGCTTGATGATTTGGTAGAGATTTCCCAGGGACACTCCCAAAAAGACTACCGGAACATGGAAGGGACCCTAGTCTTCGCATTGAAGCTTCTCTCTAAAGTGTTTTTGCAGCTAGTCAAAGAGCTATCGCAACTAAACACGTTTTGCAAATTATGGCTGGGGGTGCTCAGTCGTATGGAGAAATACATGAAGGTGAAAGTCAGAGGGAAGAAGAGCGAGAAGCTTCAGGAACTTGTCCCCGAGCTTCTCAAAAACACCTTGCTTGTCATGAAGAGCAAGGGGGTTCTCGTGCAGAGGGGCGCCCTTGGCGGAGATAGCCTGTGGGAACTGACTTGGTTAAATGTTAATAATTTTGCTCCAGATTTGCAATTGGAAGTTTTCCCAGATCAAGATTCAGACCAGTCGCGGCGTAGTGAAGGTGAAGCAGTTGGAATTGGGGGAACTGTTTCTGCTCAAAATGAAGCAATCGCCGCATCTCAACTGCAAACTCCAGGTATATAGTCTACGAGATTCGCTAGGTTGTGTATGGAACTCAATATTTTAACCTCTTGTTTTCCATTGTGTAGTTTTTGGTCATTCATATGTAGTCTATTAGCTTTGCTAGTTTTGATGCATGGAACGCAGTATTTTAACCATCAAGTTTTCCAACGGAATTTTTTTGCTTAATTCATAGAGTGACGGCTTGAGTTTTTTTTGTTTTTGTTTTTTTTGTTTTTGCCAAGATTGTATAAATAAGCAGATGTTAGCAGGGTGTTAGTATGTTAGTTCACAGGAGGTTCAGAGGCTGTCATAGCCCTAAACTCCAAACCGCCCCTCATGGGCCTCGAACCATGCCTCCACTGAGGGAGGCGTACCAACTGAACTAAGAGCTCATTACAGCTTGAGTTTAAACTTGAAAAAAGTTGCAAAATAACTACTCCTATTTGAATTATTTTTTTCTTTACTTCACTTTAAAGTTCGTTATAATACTAATTTTTTAATTTTCAATTTTTTTTGGTCAAGAAGAATAAATATTCTAGAATAATTTGATGTAAAATTAACAGAGGTTCACGAAACAAAAAAATATATTCAAAATAAATAAGGTAGGGCAAACTTAACAAACACAATAAATTGCTATGGTACTGCGACGCTCTTCAGTATTTGGATAAAGTGAAGTTGGAAAAGAATTTTTCTTTTCTTTTTATCCGGTTGGAATAGAAGTTCAGATTGCATTGCTGAAGCAATTTACTACTGTAATTTTTTTTTGGCCAAATAAAGTTCTTTCATAATTGTGAGTTTTTATCTCGTTTTTATTGGTAACTAGATGATTTCAATTTAGTCCACTGAAATTTCCATTTACTTCACCATGTGCCTTACGAGAACTGAGGTCTAGCTTCTCATGGGTTTTTTAAGAATTTGAAACCTCTTATCTACAGCTTTCTCATGTTTCTTTAAAATTTTGAAAGAATTTGAAACCTCTTATCTACGGGGACAAAGCCAAAGTTAACAATAAGGGAATGCCGAAACTTGAACATTGAAATTTGATAGTTGAAGAAACATGGCCACTTTCTATTACTTTCTACATTTTTAGTTTATCTTTTAGTTTCTCAAATAAAGAGTATAAAAGATAATTGGAGGTGGAGTGGGAAAGAGTTGAGGGAGCTTCAGAGTAATGGAAGCACAACCCAATCGCGTTTCGGCTCAACGTAATTTTTAGCATGATTGATGTTTTCGATTAGTTCCAAAACTGAAAACAATTTTGATTACCAAACTGGACCTGAAAACGTCCCATAAACTGCCTAAACTAGACCGCATCCAACTCCATAAAAGATGTATATGACAATGTTTTATAAGTAGTGCAAAGAGTCTATACTCCAATTAACCATCACACATTGATCAGGTACAGCTAATGTCTAGGTCTTCATGTGTGTGTTGGGCTTATGATGCCTGATTCGATCTGGGCCGTGCTTTGCTAACTAAACAAAGATATAACGGAAATTGGCAATGTGAACATGATTCGTGGATGTAAGACCTAGACGGGGTTATTACGGTAACTAGTACACTATTTACACTCAGGTACATAGTGTACACTAGTGTGAGCCGTGGATGTACTCAACTACGCAGTCGATCCCTATGTCTTTCGTTCTTGTTTTCTGTTTTTGATTACCGTTCGTGTGTTATGTGTTTATTCATTTGGACTCACGTCTATTATGAGTTTAGACTAGATCTTTCGATATGAAGTACTTTTTCGATACTCGTAACACAGCGGATATAAATATTCCTATCACTCAACTCTCAACTACCTCCATTGACGACATGGACCTGCATGTGAATCGATCGGTCTGACGTTTCTCTTTAACCGAAATCAAACTAGGTGGTTGATCCCATTAAATTCCCCAAATTATGAGCAAAGAAACAGCAAAGGGCCTAGCTAGCTAGCTGCTCCTACTTCCCTAATAGGCATTCTTAACACTATTTTATTTCCCTAATAAGCATTCTTTCTTCTTGTTTGTGTTTTTGATTTCAAAGACGAGAGTGTTTGAAACTTTGTCATGGAAGTTTCAAGGACATCTATCAATCAAGTAGGAATATAGAATATGATTCTCTTCGACGTCTGTACAGACTTGACGGTTCTATTCAATTCTTAGTAGGCCATTCCCAAACTCAAATTGAAATTGATGATTGACATTGTTTATTGGCAAAAGTACATAAACACCCCCTCAACTATCACTTTTTCTCGTAAACACCCCCTCACATTTAAAAGTGCCCATGGAGACCCCCTCAACTATTCCCGTTACCCAAGTGACACCCTTCCGTTTTAAATCCGTTTGCTAGAAGATCACATGTCAGTAATTAGGATTTTTTTGGACAAAAATGCCCTCTCATAAAGAACCATTTTGTTATGCCAGATTACCAGTTCATCTCTCTCTCTCGGCTTAGATAATCAGCTCTCTTTTCTTCCTCCACCCAACAAGTGGTATTTTCCAACCGAAATTTAGCTCCCTTAAAATCTGATTTTTGAGTGCAGACTCAAGATCATCTCAACCACACGAGTCAATCACCTTCGATTCCGGCGACGAAAAAAACAAACGGCCTTTGTTCTATTGAAACCCATCAATAACGAATCCATAATTCGTACACCCGGCGCCGCACAGATAATGCAAGCCACCGTGAACAATCGAACCACCAGTTCGAAACCCAGAAGAGCAAAACAACGTGTTCAAATCAAATCTCGCTTCACAGATACGACAAGAAGAACAAGAAGCAAAGTAATTTTCCTTCTTGTGTGAAAGCAAATCAAAATCACCACCTGTTCTCGGAAAAATCCAAGAGGTGGTCTGATCCCATTTACTACCCCACAAGACAAAGTGGGAAACTCTACCAACCGCCGGCACATTTAACAAGTGGGAAACCCATCCTCCAGCCGCCGGCACTCCCTCTTGATCAAGCAATGAAGCCGGACCCAATCGAAGTGCAAACTGGGAAACAATGTCGTCGAGGTCGGATTTGGGAACGGTGGTTTGGCGGTGAAGAGGGATCTGTGGCTTGGCGGCGAGAAGGCCGGTCGCGATGGGGGTTTTGAATTGTGGGAGTAGGAACGGTGGTTTGGCGGCGGCAGTGGTGGTCGCCGATCACTCTCCTCATCCTCTTCCTCCTCCTCCTCCTCCCTTCTCTCTCTCTCTCTCTCTCTCTCTCTCTCTCCGAACCAGAACCAGGGAGGGTGGAGTAAATAATTTTAGGTTTTTTTTTTGAAATTGTCATGTAAGAGTAGAATATAATAAGGGTATATTCGTCAATTTACCCATTCCGTTAACGGAGTTTGTCGTTATTTCTTTTTCAGTAGTTGAGGGGGTCTCCATGGGCGCTTTTAAATGTGAGGGGGTGTTTACGAGAAGAAGTGATAGTTGAGGGGGTGTTTATGTACTTTTACCTTGTTTATTTCTTACACCCAATCGATAACATCAAAGCGGACCCATAAAGGGTCCACAAATGGTTTGAAGAAGACCGTTTTGTCCCGCAAAGGAACTAGAGGATTCCCTTGTGAGATTGTTTGAAGAAGATCGGTTTGAAGACCATTTTGTCACTTAAATTTAGTTGCAAATTTAAGTAAATTTTTATTATTTTTACTTCGCACTAATGATTCGGAACAAACAATGCTAAAGAAAAATCAAATTACATATAAAAATACCAAATTTTAGTACATTTTCTGGAACTCAGGGGTTCGCTTGAACTCTTGTAACTTAATAACTTCTAAAAAATTGCTCATTGTTTCTCTACATCTGTAGATACCCATGCATTTAGCTTTCAATATTTTCATTTTGAGAAATGCTAAGTACAAAGAAAATAGGCAAAGAAACGACCCTTAAAATGTACATGAACAGCTCAGATGCACTGCACAATAAATCTGGACCATTCATGTACACTTTAAGGGTCTTTTCTTTGTCAATTTTCTTTATCTGTAGCACTCCTCATTAATTTTTGCACGAATGATGACCTCTCCATTAATGAAGCAGTTATATACACTACTCATCTAAATTATTAGACACAAGACACATAACATTAGGTCACACTTTTTTCCTTAATTTTTGTAAGTTATCACATACCAGTGGTGCTACGCCCATCGCTCTGTTTCACCGCTCAACTTCTCACCGTCCCGTCTCGGCAGTCAATGGTCCGGATTTTAAAAAAACTTCTTCCAAGAAAGAGTAGAGTTTTTTTGAAATTCAGACCGTCCAAAACACTTTTGAACGGTGAGATTGAGAGAGGTGAACATTGAGCAGGAGGATAAACTTTCTGATCACCTATATACCTTAACACAATTTCATCAATTATAGCTAGGGAGCTTTTAGTCAAACGCACGAGAGCTAGGTAGCATGTGTGGTGCGGTGGTCGTGTTGACCTCCATTTGGTAACGGTACGAGTCCAACTGTTGCAGTTAAACTCTTCACTAGTTAATTAATCTTTTCTGTATACATATGTATGTGTATATATGTAATAACAAAAAGGGATTCCTTTACTACTTTATGTCAACTTTGGAATAAAGCTTCAAACATTATTACTACTAAAGTACTAATGAATAAAACTTCAATAATATTATATGACTGATCGTCAAGACTTTAGTACAAAGAAAGAAAGATGTCACATACGACTCCACACTGTATGTCTACATAAAACAGATTCGATCTCGCAAGACCATAATTAATCAAATTATGACTGTTAAATCTCGTTCGTGATCAAGAAACAACCATTAAAGCTAGCAGCACTTGTTTCGTGACCAAAACGGAAAATTATTTGGTGGTCTTGCATAGGGAACACTTTTATCCACTACACATTTATATGCGGCTAGTACACTTACTATTAGGCCTCACAGAAATATATATGTAGTGGATAAAGTTGTCGAGGCACCTCGTGACGTTGCCGAAGACCACTGAAACCACCTGCTATAATTCTACATGGTACTATATTCGCTATGGCCAAATAAACTAATGGTAACGAATAACAAAGTGGTAGCAAAGTATTATTATACATAATCCTATGGATTCTGCTTCTGGGTGTAGATGTAGTCAACGTGAGCTGCCAGAGTCCTCCTCATCAAACACTCTTCTTCTCCAACTCCTACACAGCTCTCATCCCCGACCTCACCACGTTCAGGAGCTTCATCACCCTACAAACGTCACAAAAGTACAATTTCACAGCCGAAAAAAAAAATACTCATTAATCAAAATACAAATCCATTAAGATATCGAACAAAATGCCGTTCAAAAAAAAGATAGCGGACAAAAAATTTATTGATCGGTCCTAGACACTGCCACCGCGCCACGTGATACCCTTACCCTCTCTGCCACCTCACGTCATGTGGGATTCAGAGTTAAATATGTATGAGTTCCGCATTGATGTGTGGTGGCGGAGAGTGTTGGAGCACTTAATATACTATAATTCCATCAGAAATTCAAATTCTAACATCGAGTTAATGAATTTAAGTTAACGTACGTGTTTTAAACCTACCCTTTGTTGGGTTTTCACCAAAGTGCCCTCTAGGGGAAGTGGCTCCGGGCGGGCGGTGCAGGATAGTGTGGAGCAGAGGAGGAGGGCTAATATTAGCAGGGTGGTAAATTTGGACATCGTTGCTAGCTAGTTAGTAGCTATTGTGGTACAGAGAGAGAATTGTGGTGGTGGAATATATATATACAGAGAGAGAGAGAGAGAGAGAGAGAGAGAGATTGCTAGCTAGTTAGTAGCTATTGTGGTACAGAGAGAGAATTGTGGTGGTGGAATATATATATACAGACAGAGAGAGAGAGAGAGAGAGAGAGAGAGAGAGAGAGAGAGGAATGGTAAATGGGAGGTGTGAACTTGAAAAGGCGAAAGGGAGACTTTGATGTGGCAACTTATATTACACACACAGAAAAATACAAAGTACTGTCGAGGATTGATATGCGATATATATCTAGAGAGAGAGAGAGAGAGAGAGGTGGTAATTGAATGCGACCATAGGAATTAAACACAAGAAAACATACTACTTTTTTAAAGTTTGAAAATTCTCACAAGGGAATTTGTTTTCACACTGCCATTTTCCAGATAGAATTATTTTGGCAACGTAGGGTGGGGACAGTGAAAGAGAAATATTGCAATGGAAGGGCAACCTATATGGAATTGGATTAAATTGCTTTTTATTTTGTTTACACTCTTAGAAATACCTAGCCTAGCCTAGCTTAATAATAGATGAGAATGCGTAGCGGCGGAGGTGGCAACCAAAAAAATCAACGTACAATTCCTTTATTCCACAAAGAATGTTTGATCCATCAAACCGTGTACTTATAAATAAATATATTTTTATTCGAAGAACTTCAATCTTGTTTTCTTAAATTAGAAGAACTGATGCAAACAAAATTCGAAATTTTTTAACCCAAAATGCATTTTTTAAAAAGTCCTCATTTTCTAGACCAAAAAAATCTTTTTGGAACGGAAAAAGTACTTGAAAATACACATTTTTTATAGGTTAATAATACATTAACGATAGTAAAAAAAGAGCCAGTAAAAATGAATGAGCTAGTTTGCGAAACAAAGCAGCGGTTTTATGGTGCAATATTGACACTTAAAAGAATCACGGATATCTCATTAATTGTGTTCTGGGCACGTTTGAAATCAGTTTAAAAAGCTCTAAACTAGCTGAGGCCTCGTATTTGATTAAATCCAAACCTAGTGTAGTACGTACTATTGGTTGGTTTACAGAGTCGTCGCTGTGACGACCCGCACTCCGGTTGGTCTTCTCGCCTCTTCTGCTCGAACCGCGCGGCCTCGAAAGTTCAAACATCAGGTGGACAGGTGAGTCACAAATATCACATATTAACCTGGGACTCCAATCCGAGGTGGGACTTTTCCATGGGATTTCACACTCGCTGAGGGATGATATTATCTTTTGGCACAATTTGATCAATTCTCCCTTTGACATGATGCGTTAGTGACGCAGTACTCCCCAGCATAGAGGAAATGTGACATCTAGAGAGGGGTTTTAAGGTGCACTGACCCTTTAATCTCGATTCTTATCCCCAAAATCAAACAAAAGAAGATCTTAGGCTAGTTCTCTTCGTCCGAAAGTACTTATTTAAAAGAATGATCTATCTCATTTTAGAGCTTGTTGATGACATCAACCACGTCAAAAATCATGTTAGTCGGACACGGGTTGATATAATTTGGGAATGCATTTGTTTAAGATGGGAGTAAATGGGTTTCCGATTTCGTGTTGTAATCTTGTTATGTTCTAAAACAATGGGTTTCTAAGATAACATCAACCGGTGTCTGATCAACCTGATTTTATGGAAATTTAAGAAATTGATACAAGAATCAAGAAATCAAGAAGACAACTCAATTCTCAGAACACTTTCTCTCACCATTTTATTTTCACCCAATCAGTTACATCAAAGCCCTAATCTGAGTATATAAGCCCCCTCACTAACTGCCAGCTGGGCCACTACGTGTTACAATCGAATTACAATAGAAACATAACCAAGCTAACTAATTCTGACTTTAGCACTAATTACACTAACGATTTTTGCTAATAGCCCCTCGCAAACTCATGGGAGTGTCCACGACCATGAGTTTGTGCTTTAAGAACTGAAAACGATCAGCTGATAAGGCCTTGGTAAAAATGTCTGCAGTTTGACCCAAAGTTCCAACATGTTGAACTGAAATCATTTTGCTCAGAACCTTTTCCCGAATGAAATGATAATCGACCTCTACATGCTTAGTCCTTGCATGAAAGATAGGATTTGAAGCTAATGCAATAGCCGACTGATTATCACACCAAATAAGGTGAGGAATAGCAGGAGTTATATCCAAATCAAGAAGTAACTGATGCAACCATGTGATGTCAGCTGCAGTCTGAGCCAATGCTCTGTACTCAGCTTCTGTGGAAGAACGAGCGACAGTATGCTATTTCTTGGCACACCAAGAAATGAGATTGGAGCCTCAATATACACAGAATCCTGTGGTGGATCTCCTATCTTGATGATCACCGGCCCAATCAGCGTCTGAAAAGGCAGTGAGATGCAACGGACCAGGAACAAAACACAAGCCCTGATGTAAACTGCCCTTGAGATACCTAAGAATTCTCTTAACAGCAATGTAATTACTCTCCTTTGGTTGGTGCATATGTTGACAGGCAACATTAACAGCAAAAGCAATTTCTGGTCTCGTCAAAGTTAAATACTGTAAAGATCCAACCACAGTTCGATACCAATGTGGATTAGTCATAGGCAAATCAGGATCCAGGAAGGCAAGTTTCACAGAAGAAGGGGAAGGACTGGGTTTACACTCTTGCATCCCAGCTTTGTGTAACAAATCTTGAGCATACTTAGTTTGAGAAAGAAGTAGACTCTGACCATATCTGTGAACCTCTAAGCCAAGAAAATAACTCAGTTCACCTAAGTCTTTCATCACAAATCTGGTACCAAGAATGGAGATAAGATCCTGTATATACTTGTTATCATCGCCAGTAATAACAATGTCATCCACATAGACAAGAATTAAAGTGATGCCATGATCAGACTTAGAAATAAAAAGAGAAGAATCAGCTTTGCTAGAATGAAACCCCTGACTGAGGAGGAAAGTGGAAAACATAGAGAACCATGCCCTTAGAGCTTGTCGGAGACCATACAAAGCTTTGTTAAGCTTACAAACATGTTGTGGATAAGTTGCATCCTTATAACCAAGAGGCTGCCTCATATACACCTCTTCCTCAATCACTCCATGCAAAAAGGCATTTGACACATCCAATTGTCTGATTTTCCATTGATTATGAACGGCCAAGGTAAACACTACGCGTAGAGTAGGTTGTTTAATGACAGGACTAAAAGTTTCTGAAAAATCAAGACCTTCATACTGCTGATTACCATTTGCTACAAGTCTGGCTTTATACCGTGCTACACTGCCATCGGAATGCCTTTTTATCTTGTAAATCCACTGACAACCAATGATGTTGGCATTAGAAGGTGGAGGAACAAGACTCCAAGTACCTTGTTTGACAAGAGCGGCATACTCTTCTGCCATAGCTTGCTGCCAAGCTGAGTGTTTGACAGCCTCAGAAAAGTAAAGTGGCTCAGTATTTAAAGGACAATCAGTAACAGGTGTGTTTACCACATTGAAACCATAAAAATGTTGAGGTTTGGTAATGCCATTTTTAGATCGAGTCACCATTTGATGAGAAATAGGAAGAGAAAGGGAAGAAGAATCAGAATTAGAAGCAGAAGTAGAAGAAGAATGAGATTCAGAAACTGGTGTGAGAATAGGATTATCAGAACTAGGTAGTGGAGGAGGAGAAGCAGGAGATGAAGTGATAAGAGATGCAGGAGAAACAGAAACAGGGAAGATAGACTGAGAAGGTGCAGAAGTTGAAACTGATTGAGGATCAAGAGTTGTATGAGAAACAGGAACAGAAAAGGTAAGATCACTAAAATCAGTAAGAGGAACCTGAAATTGAGTAGAGGAGGTGACAGTAGAAGCAGAAGAAGAGGAAGTTATGAGTGAAGAATAAGGAAAATCATCCTCCACAAACTTTACATGTCTAGATGTATAAACCTTGAAAGAAATAGGATCTAGACATCTATAACCTTTTGTGGCAGGACAATATCCCAAAAAGACACAATGAACAGACTTAGGAGTAAGTTTATTAGGAACATAAGGTTTCAACCAAGGAAAACAACTATAACCAAAGGGTTTTAGAGCGGAATAGTCAGGAGAAGTATTGAATAAGAGACAATAAGGCACTTGAAAATGCAAAGCTGAATGAGGCAACCTGTTTGCTAAGTAAACAGCAGTGGTAAGTGCCTCAAGCCAGAGTTTAGTAGGAAGACCAGATTGCAATAACAAAGCAATGGTAGTCTCAATGAGATGTCTATGGTAGTCTCAATGAGAAAGGCAACTTGTGACTCTTAGCCATATGACAAGCTTTACACTCTAAATGAACAGGATTTGAAACAGGTAATTCGAACTGCTTTATTAAAGATTGAAACAAAGGAGTGCTTGGATGACCAAGCTTATTATGCCATAGCATAGTAGGATTAGCAGTGCTTACAAAAGTTGTAGAGTGTGAACTAGATGGGAAGCATTTAGAGAAGTTCAGAAGAGGATAAAGACCCTTGCTGCAAGGCCCCTTGTAGAGAATCTGATGAGACCTCTTGTCCTGAATGACAAGACCATTGGAATCAAAGATAAGTTTACAGTTATTATCTTTGGAGAATTGTTGAACAGAAAGAAGATTATGAGTGATAGTAGGAGTGTGAAGAATTTGTGACAATCTAAAATTAGCATTAGGTGTAGGTAACACACCTGAACCAGAATGAGTAATTGGCAGTTGAGATCCATTTCCCACTTGAACTCCACTAGCCATATAGGTAGATTGAGGATGAGTAATGTTCTGCAAATTGTTTGTGATGTGAGATGTGGCACCACTGTCAAAATACCATGGATGACCTTGAATACTACTAGATGGAACCCCTAAATTAAAGGTGGACATCCTGAACTCATCATAGGAACTGAATAACCAACAGGTGTAGCATCAGAAGCAGACATAGCATATCCAGCAACATTTGCTTGTGCTATACTTGGAAAACCAGACTGAATTGAGTTGCCAAACATCCCTGGTGATACAATTGGGAAACCAGATTGAAGTGAATTACCAAAAGGCCCTGATGATGTACCAGTTTGAGGTGCCATTGACCGAAATCCAGATGGCTGTACTTGTGCAAAAGCAGGCACAAACATCCTTTGTGACTGCATACCATTGAATGGATAAGAAGCAGATGGCATAGAGCTAGATGGAGAACCTCTCCACTGGTTAGCAGGTGGCATAGGGTTTGGTTGAGTCCATTGAGTAGACTGAGGCCATTGGTTTTGAGCAAAAGTAGAAGCATTTTGTATCCAGGAATTTGAAGAGAAAGGTTGTGCAAATGAAGGAAACTGGCCACGATAATAACAGAACTGTGTGATATGATTACTCTTCCCACAAATACCACAAGGATCCGTAGGGAAACGAGGACCTCTCCCCCCTCTGCCTCTATTAAACTGGTTCAACTGAGGCTGAAGAAATTGTTGAGAAGTCAAGCAAGAATGGGAGGGTGAAAACAGTTGTGGTTGGATAATTTGTGAGGAAGGATTGTACTGAGGTTGTGGCAAAAGTTGGGAGGAAGGATTGTACGGAGGTTGTAGCAAAGAAACACTAGCAGTTGGTGACGGTATGACATTACTAACGTTGGAATTAGGATTTGACTGTGTTGCAACCAAGACAGTGTTATTCTCAACATTCATAGAAGGATCTTGTGTCATCTGTAAATCTTCACCACTCAACATAGTGACCAGGGCATCAAATGTGAGTTTTGTATTTCCACTGGTTCTAATTCCAGTTTTAAAACCATTGAAAGCAGGAGACAAGCCATGTAAAGTGTGAAATACAAGATCCTCATCTGATAAAGGATTACCAGCAGCAGCTAATTTTTGAGCATAGGTTTTGATTGTGTCAATATAGGATTCCATCGTTGAGGTCTTGGTGAGACTATACAGCTTAGACCGTAAATCATGAATATGAGTAGTAGTCATGGAATTGTATCGACTGTTCAAAGATGTCCAAACTTCGAAACTACGATTTAACGCTAACACATACGGAAGAGTTGTTTGGGACAATGATGCAGTTAAACAAGCTAACAGTTGCGAATCAATAAGCATCAAGAGTGTATATGCAGGATTCGTTACCAGTTCTTCAGAAGAATTTCGAATCTGAGCAGAGGGACATACCACTGTACCATCGACATAACCAAGCTAACTAACTCTTGTTTAACTAATGTTTTTGACAAGCACTAGAATACAAACGGTTTGAATCATCGAAGCAGGTCTAGGTAAAGACCCACAAACGAGCCAACTGTACTATCGAATCCATGCCATTTTCATGGGCTAGAGAGGACCTGAATCCTTATGAGATGGATGTATCGAGTTTTTCCAGTGTATACATATACATATTTTTGATTAATGAATAGGGAAGACAATTGACAACTTGAGAAACGGCATTCATTCATTCATGCCGTTTAAGGAAGGCTCAAAACGAGAAACCATCAGCTGATCATCCTTTTAAATAAGTATTTAAAAGAATCTTAGCTAGCGGAACGGGGCCTAAGTCATTGAACTAATAGTCCCAGAAGTATAAGCTCCAGTACGGGTAATTCCGAGTGGAATGATACTAGCCTTGTTGCAAACCGTGCCCCTTGTTTTTGTGGTTGATTTGATTAATTAATGCATAACCATTTTTTTTCAAGTGATTGCAATTCATTCAAGTTTGGCTACGATTTTAATCCAGGTGGTCGTAAACTATCGGACCATCTCTTTTTTTGCTGAAGTTTTAACTCATGATGAGCTTAGTCTGCTATGTATCATCAGTGCTGAAGTGTTCCAAGTTTTATTCTGAAAGTCAGATATATATCAGTTCATCCACGCTCCTCATCTCCGTTCGCTCGCTCGCAGAGTTTTGTTTGGCGCTGTTCCTATCAACCTCTCAGTTTCAAGCAGAGCTTTATTATCTATGTTTTGTTTTCCTTGACTGATTCTGGATATCCTTTGTTTGTTCGATCAGGTTTTGATTGGCTCCTGACCATCCTCCTTTCATTTTGATGGCGAGAGGCATATGATTGCCTCCGACTTAGGTGCCAACATAATTAGAATGTAGGATGTGGGTTGTGATGCTGTTTTCATGTTTTGTTTTACTCGTTGTAATCTCAATTCTTTGATTAATAAAATTTTCTTTCCTAATAAATAAATAAATAAAAACTAGCGGACTATCTATTCACTTATTGTTAGAAACGGACGAGGAAACCTTGTCCCCATCCATGCACAGAAGATGCTATCATTGAATAAAAATTTCTAAGTCAAGTGGGGTCCACAAGAGGCCTTGGCCCGTCATGCCGACAATAAATTGTGGACAATTTTTTTGTTTGGTCTTTAGTTAAAAAGGATTTTGCGTTTGTTAGTTTTGCACCAAAATTTTATATATTATTGGTTTGTCTCGACAAGAGAAATTAAAAAAATAAAAAAAAAGGTTTCTACCCAAATTTTTTGAAAAATATCCACACACCAAAAAAAAAAAAAAAAAAGCCTTGAAGCTGACTTTTTGGACTTGTTCTTAGATATTTCCAAAAAATACTTTTGTAAAATTCATAATCTTTTACTTTTCTTATTACTCTTGTCGAGACGATTCAATAATACATAACATTTTGGCACAAAACTAACAGACGCGCGGAAAAAATTTCAATAAGAACAAAACACCCACAATTTTTAGGTTGGTGCAAAACAGCCCTAAATAAAACTTCCAGAATTGCATCCTGTATACCCACAGTATGCATGTTTGGAGCAACCATTTCAATAGCTCTGTGGTTTAGCATTTTGTTTGACAATTTAGCACAAAATTAATAATCACCGATTCTAGAATATCCTAGTATTCTTGAATCTTCCACGTACGTACATTTCGTTTTCAATGACTTGGCGGAACCAACATTTACGTCACCATGACATCTCTGATCTAGTACGTTTAATTTTATGAGCTTTTTGGAAGGGTCTTTTTGGGTTCCTTGACTTTTTACAAAGAAAGTTTTTACATCGTATTTTTCGTCTCGATGAGAAGAATCGAAAAGATCTAAAAACTTAAATCAGAGTGAAAAAAAATTCATAGAAGACGACAAAAAAGACCAACTTGTAAAAAATTGAACAAATCTTGTAAAATTAAGAAAAAGCAAAAAAAAAAAAAAACTATGTCAAAAAGCCTCTTATACCCAAAGAAGCCATGAATAAACACTCCAAAATAATGCCATGTAAGTATTTTGATCAGAAATTTGTGTAAGTACTGATGCGACCGTAGCAAAGTATTTACAACGGCAAGTATTTGTGTCGACTATGATCCACCATAGTACTATTAGTTTCAGGTGGCTTTGTCGTCGCAGATAATCAACGTAGTGCATGTACCCTTTTATTTTCCTACGTACTCTGGAATGTTATAATTTTGGTAATTTTTTTGGATTTCCATTATTTACTGTCACTGTTTTTCACAAATGGCAAGTTTCATTCAATAAAAGGTTTGGAAGTTTGAGTTTTTATACATACAGGATGTTCTCTCTTTTCTAGCGGATGTCAAGGTTAGTCGTGAATTAACAAGCTCGGCTCATTCATCAGAACGCAATCTAATCAGTGTAAATTCCGCTACGTTGGAGCAACTGATAAGAAGATAGTTAATCATGAAGTGAAGTAAATGAATTTCTTTAATTTGCTTGCTTTCTATCAAATTTTATTTCTAGATAAAGTTATGCACAAGATCGTAATCCAAACACAACTTTAAAAAGTCCCAATTATGGGGATAAAAAGACTTTTCAGCCTATTGTTGAACAGCAAAAGAACCGTTCAATACGAGGACTTTCTACGTATCATTTGGGAAAAAAGAACAACTAGGGCTAACACCATTCGGCGTACACCTCCACTAGGGATTCCACACAAATGACCGAAGCCTTTTAATTTCTTTAATATATTTTTGTTAAGAGTTCTTTTAAAAAATCAGCTCAATTAAATGTTGGTGAGAGCCTAATAAATTCGTTTAATTTTCGGTCCTTGATTGTAAGGACCAGAAAGGGAACGAATTTACCAAACTCTTATCGATATCAGACTGAGCTGATTTTTAGCAAAAACCTGTAAAACAATATTTTAAACAGATTGAACGGCTCCGATCATTTGTGTGGACCTCGAGACTCACAAAAGTTGCATGTACATTTGGTGACTCCAAATGGTGTTACCCATAGCAAGGCTATAGCTCTTTGAGAGCCTACTAAATTCGTTAAATTTTTGGTCCCTGATTGTAAGGACCGGAAAGAGAACGAATTTATTGAACTCTTACCGATATCAGATTGAGCTGATTTTTAGCAAGGACCTATAAAACAATATTTTTAACAGATTGAACAGCTCCGATCATTTGTGTGGACCTCGAGACTCACAAAAGTTGCATATACATTTGGTGACTCCAAATGGTGTTACCCATAGCAAGGCTATAGCTCTTAGATGTGTTGACTTCTTACTTTCTTAAGTTTCTTCTGATCTTCACAATTGAAGTGCATGCATATGGAAGGTTCTTATAGTTTTACTTTTGGCCATAGCTTTACAATTATTTCTCTCCGTAATTGATGTCAAGTGGACCACTTAACCATGGAAGAAGGTTCTTGATTTTCAGGGCATGCAATTAATTACCCTTCCCAAATCAAACTTAATCATGATCAATTATTCAAAATTTGTGTCCAAGTGATTGGCAATCATCCTTAATTGTCGTAGTAACCAAAACCATGCATGTTCGTTATAGTGTAAACTGTATATGGCTCAATAATTAGGGGATCATGTGTCCTCAAAATTCCTGTCATGTATGTTAGCATGTCTTCCTTTTCTTTTATTTTTTTGCATACAAAATAGAAATGCAAACATGGTAATCATCACCTAGCCAAGGCAGTGGCGGAGGTAGTTTGAGACCAGTGGGGGCCGTGCCCCCGATTTTGTTTACTTCTTTTAATTTTTGTTCTTTACACTAGTAAATTAAGTTCAATTTTAGATAGAAAACTGTAAACTGATATGTTAGGTAGAAAACTCATACCTCAAAACAAAGAAACCCCAAAACGCAGAAAAATTGTTGAGTGCTTCAAAGGTTGCTGTCCCAACATCAAGAGTTAATGAATTAATCACACCTAATAATGTAATGGAGAAGGGTGTTGGGACAATACCTTATAGGTAGAAAATTTGGGCCTAGCTAGCTCTAGTATTATGTGTACTAATTGCCCACAAGTTCTGTTAGTTCTAATAACAGTGTCAAGGAGATTGATTGATATGAAATATAAATTATATTGTTTAAAAAAGGCACAATTAAAACTAAAGGGGCGAAATTGAGACTCCACGCAAACTAGAGTGACACTAATTCTAAAATTAACCCTCACAATTAACATCACAATAAAGTTTAATTTCCTCATAGAAGAACAATAACAACAAACAAGGAAATTAGCGAGGAAGCTTAGTTGACATGCAACAAACTTATTGAAAATGGATTGGTTTAGTTTAATTGTAATTCAATCACAAGCAAGAAGAAGTAGAAGATGAATATGAGTTGAGTACAAATTGTTGGATGAAGACATTAATCGGCAATGGAAATTAAATGGGTATCTTCGACATCGATAAAAAGTTCAAAAATTAATAAATAAAAATCAGCTACGAGACTTGTCAGTGATGGCCGGATCACAAAAATGGGAGAAACCCTCATGTTTTACTAGTAATTTTCCAAATAATCTGCATCTTAGTAGTTTGAAGACTACGCGTCTATAATCCATCAACATTTGACCGTGGATCGATTTTCCATCCCTTGCACATTCATCAGGTGCTCTGAACGCGTAAATTAAAAAAGTGACCATTTTCGTATCGTTGTACTAGAGCTCGCTAGTGAGAATCCGTTATGAATTCTTCAACAAAATTAGACTGCTGTTTTGTATGGTTTCTCAAATTACCTTTCCCTTGTAGGGTCACCTGTTGAATTTGTTATCCATCACTCCTATAATGTTCATCCATGTGACATTCCGACCTCAAGTACTTAACCTCAAAAGCAACAACCAAAAAGCCATCTCGATCATTTGACTGGGCTGGGCCTACTGCTAGTACAATATTGTTGCCTGATGCCATGGGGCATTTCACTCTCATTCACTCACTTACGTACGTAACCGAATGACCGATGTTTTGGGTCATTTCATTTTCATTCAGTTACGTAACGGAATGAGATTATGCGGACTAGTGGTAATGTAATGCTTCAGTGAGATCGATCGTCCTTGTTTTTGCGGAGGCATGTTGACACAACTAACCCCAGTGGCTTTCAAATTGCACTGGGATTTTGCCTTTTGTAGAGCAGTTTTCCTATACTGCCCCATGGTCCAAGCCCCAAACCAAAGGGGAATGTAGACTGTAGAGAATCCCATGCAAAAACAATGTAGAGAGTTCACTAGATTACCCCCAATTTCTATACTAATTAAGCAACTTTGCTGCTTAATTCTTGAACTCTCTAATATTTAAAAGCAACTTTGCATTTACTCTTTTTACAGTCAAAGTTCAGGATGGAACTCTCTAATATTTCAGGTTTGTTTCAAAAAGAGGAAAAAAAAAAAAACTAATTTAGAAGGTGATTTTATATATAGCTTTATAAGCATTTTAATATAAGCTTTTCTCTCGATTATCAAATCAACAAGTAAACTATATTCGGTTATAAGTATTTCACCCCACTGCCCAAAATTTCTGGCTCTGCCCCTGTTTACGCTCACGCTCTCCTTTCTTGCTCTCTTCAAATTGTATACTCCTAGTTGGAATGTTCTTGAAAGACATTTTTATGCTCATGTCTGCGCTCCCGCTTATGCTCGCCCACGCGTGTTATGTGACTTAGGTGGTAACTGTGGCCGGTATTTAGTGTGACATTCTTGAGGAGATCAATGAATTAATATAGGACGGCGTACAATTGCTTTCTGGGTAGCGCATTATCTTAGAGCATCCCCACTAACCTAGCTACTCCCTTCTCTACACTAGCGTAGCTAGCCAAACCCAAGAAATCCCTCCAAAAATCAGCGTTATCAATCTCGTTGAATTTGCCAGAAGAGTATCCAGAGCTACAGTTCCTCGTTGAAACACACGAGGAACTGTTCACTCGTGTCCTTTTCCTCCCACCCAATCTGGACCACTGTTGCTGTGTGTAGGATGTGTATGCTTGAGAGAGAGAGTGTGGTCAACCCATAGTTACCGTCACTAGAGCCGGAACAGATCTAGACTGAAATCGATTGGGTTTTGGACTGAATCGATCTGTACTAGACTGAACATTCCCGTCGCCGGAGCAGTTGAGTTTTGGACTGAAATCGATTTGTGGAGTTGTGGGTTGAAGGGGTTTGTGAACTGGGTTTCGGGGTTTGTCGATTTAGACTGAAATCGTTAACTGGGTTTGTGTGTATGAGAGAGAGAGAGAGGAGTGACCTGCAAATGTTTGGACTGAAATCGAGTAAAGAAATGAAGAAACAATTTTTTTTGATAGGCATTAAAGAAATAATATTTTTAATGGGATAGTTTTAATCTAGAGAGTCTAATGCAATAAAGATTTTAAAAATGAATAGCTAAAGTAATAAAATGGCTTTTTGCTCTCTAATTTGGTCCAAAATTTAAAAATCCTGGTGCGGATGCTCTTACAGGACTAATTGCACAAGTTCAATGGCAGAACTTCGATGGAGCCCAGGTCCTGTTCGAGTTTAAAATATTCGTTAGCATTAGATATTTAGGAGTAATTATTAGGTATTCTGGGAGTATTGTCATGTGGTACTTCTTACTACTGTACAACCACACATTCATGTGGGATCCATACACTTAGTGGTAAACCCCACATGAATGTGTGGTTGTAAATCGGTAAAGATTATCACGTGGCGGTACTCCCGGAGTACCTAATAATTACACTGTGATTAGATAGTACGATTTTGAAAATAAATAATAAAATTAGTATATTATTTTGTGATGGTATGAGTCAAATAATTTTAGTTACATTTAATAAACAAATATAACAATTGCATTTTGAATTGAAAATATGTCCCTTAAGGTTGGCCTTCTCCGAGCCAAGATCTTTGGAACTGCCCTTGCACGAGTTAGCTAGGACCGTGGCCACTTATATTAGATTATGGATAGGATGACATGAAGATTTGGTAAAATTCATAACATCTTACAATATTCAACATGAGGTTCTTTTTTATGACTTAGATGTTCAGAACAACTTTCGCGCACATCAACTATTGAAGGCTCAATCTCATCGTCTACTTCTTTTTTTTTTTGTTGATCCGAATCTAATCGTCTACTTGAGAGGAGACCAATTAAAACGCAGAAATCTTTTTTATGACCCTTGTGGTTCAACGGTAGGAAGGCTCCTGTGTTGGAAACCTTTGGTTCAAGTCTGCTCGTGCTTGTTTTTTATTGCTGTTGATAAGTTTTGCACTCAGAACCAACGGGTTGAGGCGATTTGAGGGTTTTTAACAGCGATTTGGCTGAAACACCCGTCTTGATCTTCTTCTCCCTCGCGATCTCTGAGTTTGGTTACGATTGTTTTTCCCCTTGCTGGCCCCGATCTCTAGTCCTCGGGAAAAAAAACTGAGATATATCCCTTCATGACCATGTATAGACAGAGGACTTGGGCAGAAGGCCCATGGTCTCCCGCATGAGATGATCGGTTCGAAGAAAATGGTGATTTTTTCGGAGTTGAAACTGGAAAAAAAAAAAAAAGGATAAACTGAAAACTAAAACCTATTGTAGGTGACACAGGCCAGCCACTAGCAAATTTTTGTTCTTAGTATGGATGACAAGAGACATCATCTTATCCTCATGTTCAACTCCCATTCTGGCAAATTTATCGCAATCTTATTGCCTTCTCGAAGAGTGTGGTTCAGCATGATGCTCGTCACTTTCATAAGCGCTTTGCATTTGCTAGCAAGTATATATATGTTGTACGGATCGTTGGTTGGAAAAGTTATTTTGTGCTGGAGGGGCAATGTTTCTTCCTCTCTCAAAAGTGTGTAGGCCCCACTTTCAAAATTTTGGACCCGACATAATTTTTGTGAGAGGGAAAAGCATTGCTCCTGGAGCACGGAATGATGCCTCTGTTGGGAGATGTTCCACCTTTAATCATTTGCTCAGCTGTTTTTGATGAAAATGGTGATGATTATTAGTACTATGTAGTTAATGCCTTGAAAATAGTGATTTTATCAAAGAGGAAAATCAACATTCGGGCCTCAATTGCCACTGGACTCAGGGGGGCTGCTGTCCCCAAGGGGAGAGCAGCGTGCTGCTGCCCCATTTTCCGGGCCCATTCCGGTCTCGCTCCGATGATCCGAATCGTTCACTTTGTAGAGCTTGTCGAGTAGAACAACTATGCAAAAAATCAGCTTAATTGGATATCATTAAGTGTCTGATCGGAGCCTATATAACTCTCGGTCCATGGGTATAGTGGATTTGATTCAGTGTTTCGGATCCATTCTTTTCAAAGTAAAAAGGCTCCGATCAGGCACTTAATGATATCCAATTAAGCTGATTTTTTTTATAGTTGTTCTACTCGACAAGCTCTACAAAGTGAACGATTCGAATCATCAGAGCGAGACCGGGATGGGCCCGGAAAACGGGGCAGCAGCACGCTGCTCTCCCCCTTGGGGACAGCAGCCCCCTGAGTCCATTGCGACTATTGGGCTACAGGGAAGTCTAGAAGTACTTGACACTTCGGCCTTGAGGCCCTAACACAAACCCAGTAGCCCGGAAAAGTTTGACATCTTGTTGAGCGACTGCTATCAATCCCGCACTACATTTGAAGCCCTAAGCCCAATTATCATTAACAATTTGAAGCAATATCATATGAATACTTTCTTTCTTTTTTACCTCTAAACAATTTTTTTTTTTTTTGATCCACTTTCCCTCTGAACATTGCATATGGAGAAACCATACTTGGTGAGATGGTTTGCTCATGTTCTCCCTCCGTGGAGACCAAGGTTTGCGTCCTATGCAGGGTGGGGTTTGGAATTTTAGAGCTATGGATAACCTCTAAGAGCATCTCCAGCCTTGACCCATTTTAAGACTCAAATTTAAAAATGGGGCTAAAACCACAAAATCTCACTCCAATCTTTGACCCAAACCCTTCCCCATTTTGGGTTTTACCCATTTTTTTGCCCAAATCTGAGACAACTTTTGCCTTTGACCCATTTCTCCAACGGCTAGTTAGAGAGAGAGAGAAATAGGGAGGAGGAGGGAGACAGAGAACCCTGTCGGCAGTGGCGGCACGCCAAGGGCCGGCGGTCTGAGAGTTGATGCAGAAAGTGACAATGGCGTTGTGACCTCTAAGCCGTCTTGGGTCTCCCAGAGTTGTTGTTATCTTCTGGCCTCCGATGATGATGATGATGATGAAAGAGTTTCAGAGTTGTCTTTTGTCGTTGTGTCCGGTTCAGGGTTTTGTGTGAAAAATTTTTGTTTTTGATTTTTTGGGAGAGAGACGGAGATGGAGAGAGAAAAATACGAGGTCTCCTCGTTTTAGATTTGATTGTTTTACCTTATTTACCATTATGCCATTAAGAATTTTATATATATATATATATATATATATATGGGTAAAATTTAGATTTGATGGTTGGGGATGTGTCTACTTAAAATGATTTTTACCCAAAATTTGACTCAAATTTGAGGAAAAATATGGGTAAAGGCTGGAGATGCTCTAAGATCCCTCGTTGATTAACTTCCCACTAACCCCTCTAACTATAAAATATAGCCAAAAAAAAAAAACCCCATTGCATATGAATACTTGGCTTCTCGATACATTCACAACAATGATCGAAATGCATTTATCTTCAAATAATTATGTCAAATGGGTTGCAATCCAGTGTTGCAAAATTTTTAAAATCATATCAAAACGCTATCTGATCAATGTGACTTTTCTGAAAAATTTCAAAAAAACCCCTGACCTTTTAACTCAATGTCCCATAAGCACCTGACCTTCAAAAAATGTAAATCCCCCACCTGACCTTATCACTCCATCATCAATTAACCCCCTCACCCAATTTTCCATCCAAAATCTAACGGAATTGATGACATGGCGTTTGTGTGGACATTTTAGCCCTAAAAAGGAGACACCTGTGATCCACACAATAAATTCACAGACTGAGGCACACCCAATCCTCCCCGTTGTCTTCCCCATGGTTTCGGCAACCACATTTCTTTTTCTGGCAACTAAGGCCCCGTCCGGCTAAATAAGTAAAATGATTTATTTTTTTGTTCTTATTCAATTTTTTTCGTATTTGTTAGTTTTTCATCAATTTTTTGAAAATTATTGCATCGTCATGACAAGAGAAATTTAAAAGGTAAAAAATTACCATCAAAACCTAATTTTTTTGAATAAAGACAAAAATAAGCCAATTTTTTTATTTTTATTCAAAAAGAATTAGATTTTGATCATAATTTTTTATTTTATAGATACTTCTCGTCATGACAATGCATTAATCCCAAAAAATTGACGAAAAACTAATAAATACAAAACAAATTTGAATAAGGACAAAAAATAAACCAGTTGGCTTATTTAGCCAAACAGGGCCTAAATGTATCCAGAACCGTGACTCAATTTACAAAACTATGCAATTAAAAAAAAAAAAACCAATTCGGCCTTCCATCCCCCCAAAAGGGGGGATTGGGTGTACCTCAGTCTATGGATTTATTGTGTGGTGCACAGATGTCTTCTTTTTAGGGCTAAAATGTCCATTTAAGCACCATGTCATCAATTCCGTTAGATTTTGGACAGAAAATTGGGTGAGGGGGTTAATTGATGACGGAGTGATAAGGTCAGGTGGGGGATTTATATTTTTTGAAGGTCAGGTGCTTATGGGACATTGAGTTGAAAGGTCAGGGGTTTTTTTGAAATTTTCCCTGACTTTTCACGTGGTCAATATTCTCGACAAGCTCTAAAAAGTGAACAGTTTTGATCATTCCTGAGCCCACAAATGGTCCAAAACTGGACCGAACTGGTTGGGAAAAAAATCTAGACGGGACCCTTGCCCGGGCGATTTTTGCGGGAAAATATCGTGGCAATTTTTTCTGCTCATCTCAATCTTCTATTGTTCCAATCTTCTTGCTAGCTGTGTGGGATGAAACAGAAGGCAACCACGAGGTGGGTTTCCCAGTACTCGTCCTACTGGATACTAGTAAATACCATTCGAGTTGGGTCGTCAAAGAGTGGAGGAAATGGCTTTTGGGCAGGCGCAACGAGGGGAAGAAAAGCCTCTCTGAAATGATAAAGAAATGGAGTAGTAAGAACGCGAAAATGCACAATGCATAATGCGGAATGCAAACACCCCGGCATGTAAGTACAGAGATAGTACGTACATACCAATCCAGAGAAAGAGAGAGAGAGATGCTGACTGAACAGGGATAGGAAGAGGAGGAAGCTTAGACAGCCTCCCCAAATTATCATGGCCAACTTCAGAGGAAAATAAATTTCACCACAGCAAACAGACTCTGCTTGGTCTCTCAACCGCCCACGAATGCCAGATCACATGCTTGTATTTAATCAAAGCATTTGGTATTGCAATGAAAAGTTGAAAACAAATGAAATGAAAATTCCAGTATGATATCTGGAACATTAGTCAAGAGAAAAGCCCATTGCTACCAAATTGAATCTCGAATACAACACTGGAAAAGCCATTTCCTATGTAATTCCGAAGGAAAAGCTTAGTTTCAGCTAAGCATTTTTCTCGTACAGTATTTCCAAAGTAGAGTCGGATTAAGCATACCAGAGGAAATAAGAGAAATAATGAATCATAATCCTAATGAACTGTATCGATACTAAAGATAACATATATAGGACACACATAAAAGATAAAATAGCCAACATCAATTCATGAAAATCAGCCAATCCCACCTTGAAAACTTCGGCAGAACGTAGCTAAAGGGAAATTGAGAGAGATTTTGAGTTTCATCAAGGTGTTCTAACGCCCACTTGGACTCATTTTACCAACGTTGCTGAAAAGTCATTGCGTTTCATCTCCCACCGTCTTTTTCTCCATCATATCAGCTCATTATACGGATGGAATTGTGAACGGACTTGCAAGAATTGAACCGATCATATGACCACCAAGAGCACTAGTTTCATTTGTTTGCATGTTGTCAGCTCTGGGACTGCTCTTCCCTGAACTACTATTTGAAAGCGAAACAAAAGTAGTCTTATGCAATACCCCAGTAGGAGAAGATCCCAGTTGCGGGCTGCCATTCGGTACTCCAGTTTTGAGGTTCAAAACCTCTCCCAATGGTCCCCCCATTGCACTTCCCCAAGATACAGGTATCCAGTTTGTTTGCTTTTCGGTTGATTCATTAAGGTTTTTATTCACCATGAAACCCATTTGCCTTGGGTCAAGCTCATGCGATAGACTTGGCAGTGAGGGGGAGATTTTCTCTCGAGGGGATGAGGATGAGGTTGATGAGAAATCTGAGGCGGCCATAGGAATAGACATTGAGAGTTGGGTCCAGTCAGATTTAAGTTCTTCAGGCCAGGCGATGGAACCACGATTGGACTGGTCCTTAGGCCAGTCATCAGTGAAATGACGAAGTGAATGTTGGCCATCAGATTTATGGTCGTTGAAATCAAGGATAGGGTTATAGTGTCTCGAATTCACGTAGGAGGTCTCTCGTGAAGGATTGAGAAGGGAATCAGAAGAGACGAGTCCAAAGCCCGAGGATTCTTCATTTGGCATATGTTGCTTTGGAATGGAGAATGGGTACTCTTTAGACTTCAGGTTGGTCGTAGAAGGCAGCATAGAGAGGCCTTTAGGATCTTGCATTCTGTTGCATACATCATCATCGTCAGTGAAGCACTTAAGTAAGAACTAGTAAATGAAGACTAAAGTGGCTGTGTGGTACGGAAAGGGAAAGTAAAAGATTAAAAAGGCACAAGTAGCAAACAAGAGATGTGCAGAAACACTAATAATTTGCTGAGCAAAAAAAATAATACTAATAATTTCTACCTAAAAGACCTTAATCCTTAGAAACAGAACAAGGGATGCACAATGCTAAAGCCCTCCTCCAAAGGAATTTCAACTCTAGAATTGCCTGGGCTACCGAAGTAAAGGTGACACAATTGGGTCTACTCTGAATAGAAGTATGCACATTGATTCAGTTTGAAACAACAATAATTAGTTAATTACTGTCACAGAACACGCAAATACTCTAGTAAGTTTTGGAATGCATGTCATGAAAAATGTTTAACTCCGAAATGGTGAATTTAGTGATTCAAAAGACCCCTATAAATTTTCTACTTATTTTCCTAACGTTTCCTTGTGAGAAACAAATATTTCCATGTCAAATGTAACAAGCAAGAAATCTAGAAAAATAGAGCTTTTACGAGAGACGATGACGAAAAAAGTAATTTTTTAAGGTGATTTATTAAAACGTACAGATATAGAACAAAACTTTAGGACATGTGACATTGGTAACATTGGTTTTGATCCTTAGAAACTCAAAATTAACAATGCAAAGTAAATACTAAAAAGATCTGACCAAAAAACACAAATCCTTTACCTGTTGACAAGAACATCAGCAGAAGGTTTGTTACCACCAGAATGTAAGCCCTTCAATTGGTGTTGCGTGATATCGATGCTATTTGATGTTGAAGTGGAACAAGAAATCGGTGCCACCTTTGGAGAGGATCCACAGACAGCTTGGCCAGTTTGGCCTTCCACAGGCTTTCTTGAACGATGGCGGTTCCTATTTAGGTGCCTTTCACAGTACTTCTGATCGGCAACAGTATCTCTTGAACAGCGCCATTTCTTTCCATCTGTTCGGCGACACCTCCCAGGTTCTGGATCAGTGTTGCCGGAGTAAGCTAGATGGAAAGAACCCCATCCAACTGAATCGGCCAGAAAGAGAGAGAAAAACAAAAGGCAGAAAAAAACACAAAACAAAATGAATAACAGAAACCAGCTAAATTGCGGAGGAAAGTGAATTCGACATCAAAACAAGTAGACTAGATCAGAAGCCCAGAAACCCTTTAATTCATGCAATCCTGGACTACGGTAAGTTTCTAGTTTCTACCCTGGTAAAACAAAACAAAGACCAAACGCAAACACTTCAAAAAGGAGATGAAATGGAGGATTCGAACCTTGAGACTAAACAAAACCAAGCCTTGTATTCTGTTCAATTGAAATTGAGACTGTATATGGAAAAATGCACAATTTATTCTGAAATTGAATAGCAAGCAAGTCATACAAGTAAGAAAAGAATGGTATGTACAACGTAGAAATGAGGTTCTTAAAGTTGAACAACAAATGAGAGGTCAGTAATGACATACAACCAACCAATTGGAGCTAGCTCAATTGGCCAGGACTCTAGCAACTCACTAGGAGGTCAGGAGTTCGAGTCTTCCAACCTGCATGTGGGTGTTCTTCCGTTGGGATTATTTCTCCCCCTAATGGGGGCTTATAATCGGGTTGGGTTTATAGTGGTTGAGTTGTTGGGCTTTTAGTTATCTCGTGGACTCTCACACAATCAATATAGTGTCCAGTGGTTTTTACTTTGTAATTAATACATGATGTAATGATCTCTCCTATCGATTGACCCAAAAAAAAGTGATATACAGCCGGATGTACTTAAGGATTTGCGAAATTAGGTTTACAGATATTGGTCTAATCATGTCATACCAAAAAAAAACCCCATCAAGGTGGCATATCATCTCATCTTTAAAATTCCACCGTGCCACGTCATTCTGGTTGAGGGTTCTGTATATGTGCAAGATGTGCATAAATTCCAGTTAGAAGTTTAGATGCCTGAATGACTACACGTCTACACCATGTTCGTTTTCATAAAAAAACAGCCATGTGAATACAAGCAAGCACAGTCAAGGACTGATTTCAGCATATCAGATCAACTGAAACAATAATCTTCTGGTGTTAGAATTTCACTGAAGGGAAAATGCTTACAGGAGTTGGGGGGATAGGATCCGGATGACAACCCTGATAACCCAAATTGGCTAAGGGAAATCTTGAGGGGTATGAGCAAATTTGATGGAACAGGCACATTTGCCAGCATGTATTTGTAGATCAACGCCTGGTGCTCGAGCTCAACCCACTGGGATGGAGTAAATGGCCCCCTTGCCCCCAGAAGAGGGGCACGCATGCCTCCATTACCAGAACCTGAAACATGAAATGAAAACGAAAATAATAATTAAAATTATTAAGTAGAATAAGTGGTGACAAAGGAAGTAAATAAGTAACAGGTTATGCACAGGGATGGACGCAAGATTTTGTTGTTGAGTGGGCGAACAGTATTTTTGTTGTCCATATAAAAGGTAATGTCGATTTTCTGCCAATAAATATTACAGAACAGGTAATCAAAAAACCTACTGTAGATATTTGTGACAATCTATACAATTATAAAGCTACAGTCATAACTCATATAACAATAGATACATAGTACAATTTTGTGCATCCATATGCATTCCAAAAGGTAAAATATTGAACCTGGTGTTAATATTTTTTGCAGATGCATGCAATCTTAGGAAGATAAATATAGAATTTCTTAAAAAATTCTTGGATGGGCGGGTGTTAGTGTTTTTAAAGAAAATGTTGGGCGGGTGAACTGTAATAATTTTGACGTTTTTGAGAAAAGACTACCTAACGAAATTTGAAACTTGAGTAGTGCGGTCGTTCGGACTCGTCCGTTCTTGGTTGTTCAAGTTAGGTTTAATAACTCAAACGAGCTTAAAAAATGTTTTGCAACATATGCAGTCCATCAATTGAGCTTTAATCTAGCCGATGACAAGTCAATCAGGTATCATGATTCTATTTAGAGACAACATAAGCTTATGAAGCCAAACAGTAAGTTATTCATGGATTGGTACAAAAACTTAATGAAGGTTTAAAATTTTTCCTGTGTTAATAATGCATTTACATAAGACAAATACAAGCAGGTTTCACGTAGCCTGGTTGATTCAACAAGCTACTAGAAACGGGTTCAACAGATAAGAAAGAAATAACAACTTAGCACCAAAGGAAGCAACAAAATCATTAATTTTTCGACTTTGACAGCAAGAAAAGATAGATGGGACAGGTAAAATCCATCCAAAAGTCCATTTGATGTCCTCCTTACCCTATTTGTTCGTTTCCATCCGGTTCTTCTATGACCCAAATTTCTAAACCATAAAAGAGATTTTATAGAGTTCTTCAAAGACATGCTAATCAACAAGTTGTGGACCACAACTTTTTAGTTGTCTTTATTAAAATAAAAATTCACGTTTGTTAGTTTTGCGCTAAACTTTTATGTAATGTTTGTTCGTCTCGTCGAGAAGAATCGGAAAAGTAAAAAATTATTATTACTACAAGTATTTTGAAAAATATCCAATTAAAATCTCAAAAAGTCAATTTTTTAGACTTTTTCTTGGATATTTTCAAAAACACTTGGGTAAAAGTCATAATTTTTTACTTTTTCGATTTCCTCTCGTCGAGACAAACCAATAATAGATAAAATTTTAAAGCAAAACTAACAATTCGGGAAAAAAATTGAATAAGCACAAAATCATAAAATTGTCATCCACAATTTGTTGGTTAGAAACAATCAATAACAAAAAGCATCGACTTCCTTGACGAAACTTGATTCCATTTTCATTTTACCGGCCCCAAATTGTAATCAAACTGAAACTTTATTAGATGGCCAGGAAAAGACCATATCCATGCACGACAGAGAATTCAAGCCATAGAACTTGTCAACAAACCCATCTGCAGCAAATTACACTTGCCCAAATCCGATTTGTTACCCAAATCAGATGCAGAAACAAAAAGAATCACTTACTCACACTCTACTAATCAAGATCACCAATCCAAACAAAACCCATATGCAACTTTGTCCTAATTTGCTAATTTTTAGTATCATTTTGGGAGGGAAAAAAAAAAACTAACCGAAACCCATATACTAATTTGGCATAATTAACTTTACCTGCATTTCTAGCGTAAGCATGAGGTGTTTGCTGAAAATATATTGAGTCTGAGTTCTGAGAGCTCTTTTCAGCCAATCCACCATTTTTACCGAGGAAATGAGATTCTGATTTGGGGGAAGAGAAGCTGATCATGTTCTGATGTTCTTCTTGGCCGCTGTCAGATCTCATCAGCATAGAAGTTCCAAACAATGTTTTGGGTGATTCAGAATCAACAGCACGGGCCACTTTGGAGGCCCTCCAGTATTCATCTTGACCCGACCCAGATCTGCCTTGCTTTAGAAACCCAGATCCGTTACTGTTTGGCTTGGTGGTATCTGGGTCTAAAACGGGTTGAGGAGTGGATCCGTTGCTTGAGAAACCCTCCAAATCCAGTCCCCTGAGATCCATCATGTGACCCCCCAGAAATCTACAGAACTCACCAACGCATGTGTGTGTGCGTGTGCGTGTGTGCGTGTGTGTGTGCCTGTGTGCGTGTGTGTGTGTGAGAGAGAGAGAGAGAGAGAGAGAGAGAGAGGGCGGATGGGTTCAGGAGGACAACATAAGACTGGGGTGGGGTGGGGTGGGGTGGGGTGGAGAGAGAGAGAGAGAGAGTTGAAACTAGGAGCAATCAGACACAGCAGTACCTAAACCGATTTCCGACAAAGGTTGGCCAGATTTAGGGAAAATTTCATCTGGCACCCGATCATCTTTCACACAAATCACACATAAGCACTTGACTTTTCTTAAATTTCATATAAACATTTAAACTTTCTAAAAATTCATCAATTCAACACCTGACCTTTATTAAATTTCATATGAACACCTGAACTTTCTAAAAACTCATCAATTTAACACCTGACCTTTATTAAATTTCATATAAACACCTGAACTTTCTAAAAACTCATCAATTCAACATCTACCATCACCATTTCGTTTAAAACCAAACATGAAAAAAGTTAAGTGCTCCAATTTTTTATTTGTTTGAACTAGTGCGAAGATCTTATTTTTCTGATCATTTTATTTAAAGAATCATAATTAATTTTTTACTCTAAAGCTCTTGTTAGTCTGCCTTAAGAAAGTCATAGAATCAAATATCTATTAGGGCTAACGAATGAAAGCCTTAGAGTCAAAAATTAATTATGATTTTTTAGGATAAAATGACCAGAGAAATAAGATTTTTGCACCGGTTTAAACGGATTGAAAATTAGAGCAATTAATTTTTTAACTATATTTTTTAATATATAAACGATCTATACACGGTTGAAAAATTAATTACTCTAATTTTCAATTCGTTTGAACCGATATGAAGATCTTATTTCTTTGATCATTTTATTTGGCTCTCGTTAGTTGACCCTAAGAAATATTTGATTCTACGACTTTCTTAGGGCTGACTAACGAGAGTTTTAGAGTAAAAAATTAATTATGATTTTTTAAGATAAAATAATCAGAAAAATAAGATCTTCACACCGGCTTAAACAGATTGAAAATTGGAGCACTTAATTTTTTAACCATATATTTTTAATATATAAATGATTTATACATGGTTAAAAAATTAATTACTCCAATTTTCAATCCGTTTAAACTAGTGCGAAGATCTTATTTTTCTGATCATTTTATTCTAAAGAATCATAATTAATTTTTGATTCTAAGGCTTTCGTTAGTTGCCCTAAGAGATATTTGATTATACGTCTTTCTTAATGCTAACTAATGAGAGCTTTAGAGTCAAAAATTAATTATGATTCTTTAGGATAAAATAATCAGAAAAATAAGTTATTAGCACTATTTCAAACAAATAAAAAATCGAAGCACTTAATTTTTTTTCCGTTTGGTTTTAGACGAAATGGTGATGGCATATGTTGAATTGATGAGTTTTTAGAAAGCTCAGGTGTTTATATGAAATTTAATAAAGGTCAGGTGTTAAATTGATGAGTTTTTAGAAAGTTCAGGTGTTTATATGAAATTTAATAAAGGTCAGGTGTTGAATTGATGAGTTTTTAGAAAGTTCAGGTGTTTATATGAAATTTAAGAAAGGTCAGGTGTTTATGTGTGATTTGTGTGAAAGGTCGGGTGCCTACGTGAAATTTTCCCCCAGATTTATATACGACAAGTATTTCTTTGGTCGAAAGGAAACTTTCGTTGATCATCTGGACCCTCCTAATTGATGGAAACACTTCTTTTGCGTTCATAAATTTATGAAACAGTCCAATATGCATAAACTATTTTGTAAACAGTGTTGCTGTTGCCAAGATTATTTTTGTTTATGTCAAAATTATAGTACATAAAAACTTTATACAATATGCAAGGTACAAAATTTTTATGCACTAAAATTTTAACACAAACAAAAACAGTTTTAACATTATTATTTCCTTTCGTAAATTTATCAGCTAAACGAATTTTAAAAAAATAAAAAAGAGTATGCATCGATTAGGCTTTGTTTAGAATTTGGGGATGGAAGGGGAAAGGAAGAGAAAATTTTAAAAATCTTCCTTCCTTTGTTTGGTTCTTAAGGAAGAGAGGAGAAATTTTCAAACTCAAACTATTTTTTCTTCTATTTCTCTTTCAACTTTTGGCACAAACAAAAACAGTTTAAGCATTATCATTTCCTTTCATAAATTCATCGGCTAAACCAATTTAAAAAAGAAAAAAAATGTGTGCCTCGATTAAGCTTTATTTGGAACTTGAGGAAGGAAGGAAAATTCATTGGCTAAACCAATTTAAAAATTTTCATCCCTTTGTTTGGTTCTTAAAGAAAGAGAGGAGAAAATTTCAAACTCGAACTCAAATTTTTCTTCAATTTCTCTTTAACTTTCCCTCTTATTTTCTTCTTAATTATTTTATCTTTTTTTTTCCACTTCCATCTCCAAGTTTCAAACAGTGCCTTAGGTAAATGTAGAAATCAATCTCCTAGTTTTATTACTAACCGATTTTTTCATTCTCCTTTTACCTTTTGCAAATGTTTTGGTCGTCATTAGACCCTGCTTTGTAACCAGTGTTTGGTCGTCTTCAAGCCTCCAATCATGTGGCTGTCTAAACAGCAAGAGCAGGATATGTCATTTGATTATTTTGTACTATTTTACATGGTTTGCTTTTATGTGATATTACTCCCATGTTTCTATTTAGTCGCCCCTATAGAAATTGTAATTACATATACGTACAATTCAATTATGGCCCTATGTATCATCTCTGACACTGTATCTATATCATCATAAACAGATTTCTCGTTTCTAATTCTTTCTTAATTGTTATTTGCCATTCTTCGTAGTGTACCTGGCAAAGTGGAAGATGTAGCCGCAATAGCACTTAGTTTTCATATGTCTCTTGGCTTTACCTTTTTTTTAAAATATGCATGTACGTAGTCAACTAGATGGGTCGACCCGGGTTGATGGGGGAAGTCATCCCCTAAGTTTGGTTTGTGGGTGGTAGTCTTACTGGATTGGTACCTCATTGACCAAAGATATATTGTGAATGATGGTAAGCTGTTCAAAAGAGGCTCATCGGCAATTTGTCCATTTGTAACTATTGGACAAATTTCATCTTAGTTTCTTCTTGTTCTTTGCCATGCCCATTGTGGGACGAGTCGGAAGAGGAATTCCTAATTCTTAAACAAATGAGACTCTAGTCGGTGGAAAATTCTGATACCAATCATTTTTTAGTGAGTATTACACAAAGAATTGACAAGCAGATGACTTTTCTAGTGCGAATAGCATTACAGACCTTGATCCACAACTGTACGAATAGTATCTCCTAATTTGAGCTGCAAAAGGGTCCCCTCTTTTTCTAACCCCTAAATCCACAAGTACTAACAGAGGACCGAGAAACCACTTGACCTCTTCCTTCTGTAACCGATCTACTAAAGGCCTTATTGTGTTAAGCGGGAGAAAGCTCAAGCGATGGAAGGGAGGAGAACTGGAACTGCTATTTGTTATGAACAAAAAATTATACGAGCTTATAAAAAAAATTTGTGGCTTCATTGATATTACTTTTTTTTTTCAACTAATTCAATATAGGAATGACAACGGGGTGGGGACGGATTTTGATGTACCTCGACCCTAAAATTCCCAAATTCCCCCGACCCCGCGCCAAAACCTGACTGAGTAAAGAAAATTTCCCCAGTTTCCGCCCCTGTCGTGTAAGAGTCTCTAGGCCATCCGTCCCCGTGGAGAAGCATTTTGAAGGGAACTTTTGGGCTCTAGGATTGTCATTAAGGAATGGAATGATTTCCAACTCCTTTCGGTTTGAAAATTAGACTGGTTTTGGGCCACTTTGAAATTTTATCCAAGGGCCTAAGGCCCAAGGAGAGATGCATCTTAAAGTTAGGAACCTTTTTTTTTTAATTCTTGCTGTTCTTAAAGTTAGGAACTTATGAATTGGAGTAATATTGATAGGATGCACCCAATAGCGTAGCCAGAATTTTCTATCTATTACTTGTAGTAGTAAACAACAACAAAAAAAAAAAAAAAGAAATGAACTTTAAACGTAACATTTGCTAGGATGTATGTATAGATAATTAGTCTTTATGTAAAACAAATAAGAGAATTTTTTTGTGAAACTTGACAAAGATAATAGTGAATGTGAGTGATGTAAAATAAAAAATGTGTATAATTTTTCCGACCCAAATTTTCATGACATCTATATAATTTAGGGGCAAAATTGAAGTTATTAGAAAGTGCAGTGGGGCCGGGGCCACTGGTCATGCACTGCCTCCGCCATTGGATGCACCACATTGGGCCCTTTCTGGGCTCACCTTATTGATCAAAGAGGGATTTGCCGGCCGGTCTTAAGAAGTGATGTAAAATTCCCATTAAGGATTAATCATGTTTTAATTTACGTGTAACTCTAGTTACCCCTGCAAAATTACACTAATACCCTTACACATAAAAAATATAATAAACAAACGAACTGTCAATCAATCCCGACACAGTCGATGGCTAGAGAGAGAGAGAGAGACAGAGAAGAAGAAGAAGAAGAAGAAGACAACCAATTTGGCTGCTCCTCTCTCGGCCACGCTTCACGCCGAATCTCTGCCCACATTGTCCGCCGGTATGTCACATTCCGGCGAATCATCTCAGCCACGACGCTGATCTCCTCCTCTCTCCTCCCAAAGGTCCACTCTCCTCTCTCTCTCTCTCTCTCTCTCTCTCTCTCTCTCTCTCTCTCTCACTTCGAGAAGTCTTTTGCCGCATTCTCTCGCTTTTCACTCTTTTCCACATCAGCTTTTGATCTCGTTTTTTCGTCGGTAACCGTATCTGGTTCTGTCTATGCCTTTGACTGAGAAGCGTATCGATTCTTCTGCAAAGACGTGAGCTGAATATAGATTCTTCTTTGTGTTGATTTCTGCATTGTTTAGCTCTGAATATCAGTTATCTGTATTCCAGGAGAGTTAATTGAGCCCCTGTGTTGATGATCTAGTAGTCTGGCTAATCTCTGATCTCGATTTAGGTACACACACACACACACACACACACACTCTCTCTCTCTCTCTCTCTCTCTCTCTCTCTCTCTCTCTCTCTCTTATTGCATGACATTGATTTTTTTTGAAATCGATTTTTGAAAGCTAATACAAAAAAGCTTATTCTGATTCGCTTTCATTGTTCTGTTTTGTTATCCACTTGTTGTTGCTGCAATATAATCTCTGATCTGTATTCCAGGAGAGTTGTTGATGATCTACTAGTTTGGCTAAGTTACGCCATTTAACTAGTGCCTCTGAAAGTAATTGTCGAGAAAATTAAATTTCTATACAAAAATGGTTTATCCAAAACACTGTCAATTCTATCATCTTTACATTAGAAAACTGTCAATTTTTCAATATTAAATTTGCAAACACTATGATTTTTTAAAATTTTACAAACACTGTTTGAAATGTAAAAATGACAGTGTTTGAAATGTAAAAATGACAGTGTTTGAAATGTAAAATTGACAGTGTTTGGAGTTGATTTCATTTCCAAACACTGTCAATTTTATAATTCCAAGCACTGTCAATTTTGTCAAAAACACTGTCAATTTTATTATTTCAAGTACTGTCAATTTTGACAAACTTCAAAATAGCTAACAATGTTATGCGTAAAAATGACAATGTTGGTATTAAAAAAATGACAGTGTTTGAAATGTAAAATTAACCAGGGACAATGCCTTTAGCATTTTCTTAGCAAGTGTTTGTGCAAATGGACGAGGTATGAGTCGATTTCCTACATCGAACCGATTTTGGTGAAAGGAAGAATTACCCTTTTTGGTAGTTGATTCATTCATTCCAACTGGTGGATTTCATTGGAAAGCCAATTTTGGTATTCATTTGCTGGAAAACCATTTTGTCTCCACCATTGTAAGGACTTCCAGTAATATCGAAATCGGGCGCGAAGTTTAAATAGATAACAATGTTATGCGTAAAAATGACAGTGTTGGTATTAAAAAAATGACAGTGTTTGAAATGTAAAATTAACCAAGGACAATGCCTTTAGCATTTTCTTAGCAAGTGTCAATGCCTTTAGCATTTTCAAGTACTGTCAATTTTGACAAACTTCAAAATAGCTAACAATGTTATGCGTAAAAATGACAGTGTTGGTATTAAAAAAATGACAGTGTTTGAAATGTAAAATTAACCAAGGACAATGCCTTTAGCATTTTCTTAGCAAGTGTTTGTGCAAATGGACGAGGTATGAGTCGATTTCCTACATCGAACCGATTTTGGTGAAAGGAAGAATTACCCTTTTTGGTAGTTGATTCATTCATTCCAACTGGTGGATTTCATTGGAAAGCCAATTTTGGTATTCATTTGCTGGAAAACCATTTTGTCTCCACCATTGTAAGGACTTCCAGTAATATCAAAATCGGGCGCGAAGTTTAATCCATAAAAGGGGGCATAATTTGAGGGAATTGATTGAAGGGGTGAAAATGCAAAGGGGCAAATATTTGGTCCGTGTTCGACGGGCTGCTGCACCATCCAGCATACGTATCGAAGTTCAAACCATTGTTGAAGGGGTCTTCAGAAATTGAATGCCTTGCTCGCCCATCAGATGAAACGTAACGGTTATCTTTCTCTCTAGATGAAAAGGGGTAATCCATTTACAATAACAAACTGAAATCTTTTGACCAAATACAAAGAGTAAGCGCTAGAGTTTCTTCATAAAAAAATGGTTCATCACAACACTTGTGTCCCGAAATTCTTCTCCTAGTTGCACACCAACAACAACCCTCATCTGACGCAGAGACGCGCCCCAGAATACCAAAAAGACAGTGTTCTTGACGGTTAGTTTGTTCATGAGGCTTTGGAAGGTGGAGGGTGCATTGGACTCACAAATTCTTCTCTCTAGGAAAGGTTTAAAGACAGTGTTCATGAGGCTTTGGAAGGTGGAGGGTGCATTGGTGAGTCCAAATGGCATTACCAAAAATTCATAGTGGCCCTTGTGAGTCCTAAAAGCAGTCTTTTCAATGTCCTCATGGTGAACTCTGATTTGGTGATATCCAGCCCTTAAGTCCAACTATGAAAAAACCAGGGCTCCATGTAACTCATCTAGTAGTTCATCTATGATAGGTATTGGGAACTTGTCCTTGACGGTTAGTTTGTTCAGCTCTCGGTAATCAACACATAACCTCCAAAAGTTGTCCTTCTTTTTTACTAGCAACACAGGTGATGAGAAAGGGCTCACACTTGGTCTAATTACACCAGAATTCAACATTTCTTTTACTATCTTTTCAATTTCATTCTTTTGGATGTAGGGATATAGGTAAGGCTTAGCTTAGCTTGAATAACATAGCCATCCAGTCCAGCAGCCAGAAGTTGCACAGCGGCCGGGCCCATAGCTGATGCAAAGCTGTATTGGTCCCACTTTACAAGCTGGGAGAAGATTAACCAGTAAACTTTAGTTTCAACCAAACACTTGATGTAACTCAGATTGATACACCATTTATTTCTATCAGCTTATATTCTCTACTAAACCAAACCAAAGCAAACGAGACCTTATGTCCCACTCAACCTTCCAATTTTCAACTAGCTTATAAGTTCATATAAAGTTTGTTTCAAAGAGAAGAATAACTTGTTACTTCTTCGAGAATTAACTTCCCCACTAATCAAGTCAACCAAGGTCTAAAAGGAGATGAGAATGCAAACCTCTTCATCACTGAAGCTATAGGTAGCAGCGGATTGTGGGGACAACCTCTTTAGAAATGAGTATTTCTCATCAGGAGGAGTGACAGATTCCTTGAGAGACTGCAATAACTTCAATGGGGTGATGATATAGTCAACCCTGAAGAAGAGGACAACTGAGCTTGAGCACTTGCGTCAAACTTGTAAATCCTAAGTAACGACCGAAGGTCAGTCATTGTTACCCTAGAAGATTGAAAATATCCTGCTTGTTCCGCACATGTACAGGTTCACTAGCTGGCTTGAGGGGAATTTTATGGTCTGTGGCCCTTTGTGGTGGTAGGGTTGTTCGTTCAGCAAATACATCAATAAAGTCATCTAGAGTGGCATCAATGTCAGGGTGTACTTGAGGGCCTTTAAATGTTTCCGTTGAGAGGCTGTAGAGTTGGACCAGTAGCCCTTGGTTGGTTTGGTGCAGTGCCTTGCCAACTTGCTTCTGGGTGACCTGGTCCACTGTAAAATGGGTGTCCCCTTTTAGCAAGAACGGTTGTCCTTGCCATTGGAATTGCATCTGGAGATTCTTGAAATCCCAAAGAATTGGTCCAATAGTTGATAACCACTGGATCCCAAGAACCATGTCACAACCACCAATAGCCAGCACCCTTACTTCTGTTTCAAAAACCTGTCCCTGCATTTCCCATGAGAAAGCTTTGCACACCCTTGTACTACTGAGTTGTGTGCCATCAGCCACAGTAACTGGCAATTCTGAGGTTGGCTCCACTATGTATCCAGAGTGTTTGGCTACCCCTGGTTCCACAAAGTTATGAGTGCTCCGTGAATCAACCAGAATTATTATAGACCAACCCTTGAGCTTTCCCTTCACCCTCAGAGTTCTGAAGGAAGTACTTCCTGACAGAGCATGTACTGAGATTTGCATTTCCTCATCCCAAGTAGGCTCCTCCACCACCTGTTCGAGTGATCCATCTTCCAAGGGATCTTCCTCTTCTGTTCCCACCATCAAGTACAATTGCCTTCTTTGACATCTATGGCCTCTCACATACTTTTCATCACAGTTGAAGCAAAGGCCCTTTTCCCTTCTAAGCTCCATGTCCTTTGGGGACAGACGTTTGATGGGTGTGGGCAAATGGGATTTTGCCCGAAGATGCTGCCGGTTCGCGGGAGCGCTTTTTGAAGCTGGACGTCAAGCGCTCGCGAAAATACAGAGTCGCCACTCGGGTTTGAAGGTCCGACACCCAAGGAACCGTATTTCGAAGCACTTGCCGCGCTGTTCGATTTGAAAAAGTTAAGGAACCAGTCCGTCATAACCATATCTGGGTTCAGGAGCCAGGTTACGAGAGGGGAAGGGTTTTATGGCACCCCTCTCGCCCAATCCGGAGATCGGTCTCTACTTAGGCATTTGCGAAAGATGTTTGTTTGCGATTCTGTTTGATTAATCAATTTTTAGCCAATTAGGGCGGGGGAACAGTTAAAGGGGATTAAAACTGTAACATGTTTGCAGGATACGATAGATAGCATAGATGAGCAGTTAGTATAGGATGAGAACAGACTGCTGTGGGAGTTTAAACAAACTGGGGAGCCCCTGTTTTGGAGTGACGTGCACAGGAAGAAACCAGCATGCACTGAACAAGTCACTGCATGCTGTTCACTCTTGCGCGCATAATTCCAAGACAAGCACGCGCCGGTGAGCTTAAAACCCACAGCTCTTATTCTCAAACCTTCTGGGCTCTGGAAGGACCAGTGCACACCCAGGACAAACCACGCAGTTTATAGGCAGCATAATATACAGTTTAAAGGCTGAAAAGCCCTACAAATTAATAAAACACCCCATAAACAGTGTGGGGACAAAATAATGGCCTAAAACTAAGCTACCCGTGCAAGGCCACTCACTGGTCGGAGGCAAACTGTCGCGCGATGGAGTCACTCTGGCGCGCGAAGATGCGCCCTGGCGCACTGTCGCACGATGGAGTGAGTCTGGCGCGCGATGGTGCGCCCTGGCGCACTGTCGCGCGATGGAGTGAAACCCTCGCGCGATGGTGCGCCCTGGCGCAGGATGGTTGCGCCCTGGCGCGGACAGACCAGTGCTTGGTTCACATTTTCTGGGTTCTGGGACAGATCCAGAATTATCCCAGGGGTATTCCAAAATAGAAAACATGCAAATTGAAATACAACTAGCAATTTCTAACAAAGGAAAGCAGTAAACTGGTTTTTAACATGCTTGCAGTGATCTATACGTAAATAAAGCACAAAACAGCAAGACACCAATCCCCACGAGAACCATCGCGCGATGATCGAAATCGTCGCGCGAGAGAGTGGCTCCATCGCGCGCTGGTTCTTGCCATGATGGTTTTTGAAACCTCGCCGGCTTTAGGACCAGGACTGGTATTGATTACCAACCTTGGCCCTGCCAGCCCCCCTCAGGGATCAGAACAGAAACAGAACAAAGGTAAGCTATACCTTTGGTTTGAGTTTGAAACGAAATTTGAGTTTCGAATTGAATTGAAGTTGGTTGGGATGTTTGAGGATTGTTGAGTGTGAGAAAATGGGGAGAGAAAGAACAAGCTATGTTCTTTGATTACATGGAGTGTAATCTTTTGTCAAAACTTGAACCCTTTTTATGAATGAACCATGGGGGTATAAATAGGGGGAGATGGAGGTAGGTTCGGGCTGCAAAGAGAGGAGTTCAGCTAGTCCACGAGGCCTGGCTGAGGTTGCATTGGTGGCCAACTGTCCTCCTTCAGAAAGGTTGGTGGTAGGTTGGACCATCGCGCGACGGAGTCAGTCTGTCGCGCGATGGTGCGCCCTGGCGCACTGTCGCGCGATTGAGTGACTCTGGCGCGCGATGGTGCGCCCGGGCGCACTGTCGCGCGATGGAGCCAAATCGTCGCGCGATGATGCGCCCTGGCGCGGGATGGTTGCGCCCAGGCGCGAGATGATTGCGCCCTGGCGCGGACCAGTAGGGTTTTTGGTTTTTGAAGTGGCTTAGGCTAGGTTAGGTTCAAGGGTTTTGCAAACACTCAAAACTCAAACACGCTATCATTCCCAAGGCGTTCTTGATCCATTTCATCATCGGGGAATCAAAAACCGTAAGTAAACTAATCTGGAAGCCCAGATTGGGGTGTCTACAGTAGCCCCTCTTTGACGGCACTTGAAGCACCATCGACTTGGTACAAGTAACGTCAAAGAATTCTAGACACCCCTCAAGGCAATCTAGAGCAAAGCATACTAGCAAAGTAGACAAGTAAACTTAAGGAACCTGATCGGTGGAATGGACTAGCTGTCCATTGCCGGGGATGGAAGTAGAAGTGGACGAGCGAATCGCCGCTTGTTGATCGAAGTTGGACAGGACAGGCTGTCGCTGCAGATGTGGACGGGACAGGCCGTCGTTGCTGGGGATCAAGCTATCCTCGGCACGAAGTATTCCAACAAACACGGGTAGGTCGTGTCAGGCAGGTTGAATTCCATCTGTTGGGAATCAGAGCCAATCTCCTTATCAAAGACCATCCGAGACAGAGCAATAAGCCTGCTGGAAGATGCATGTGAAGCTAGACTGATGTAGAGGCAGTTGTTCAGGGCAGGCCGAGGCGGACTCTCCTGGGGAACAACTAGTTGCAGATGGTGGACCATTGAACAAGCTATCGGACGATAATCTGATCGTCGTTGTGGATTGTATGGACGATATGGCTAGATACCGTTGATGGATTTGACAGGACCGGCTGTCGTGGAAGCGGACGGAGAGATCAATGAGCTGAGTGATCAAACCGCTGAGGAATTTGACAAGATGGGAGGATCATCAGTATAAATGATCGAGCCGTTGAAGTCTGGATGGAAGGATCATCAGTATAAATGACCAAGCCGTTGCAGACAGGATGGGACAATCATCAGTATAAATGACCGAACCATTGTAGACATGGACAGGACTGGCTGTCGTTGATTTGAGACGGGCAGATCAGTGTGCAGAATGATCGAGCCGTTGAGAAATGGACAGGACCATTGAATTATATTCAGATCGTTGCTGATCGGGGTGAATACGGACGATATGGCTGATTGTCATCACTGAATGAACAGAGACAGGCGATGGCTGATTGTCGTTGCTGAATGGGCAGAGACAGGCGACATGGTTGATTGTCATCGCTGAATGGGCAGAGACAGGCGACGTGGTTGGTTGTCATTGCTGAATGGACAGAGACAAGCAATGTGGTAGGTTGTCATCGCTGAATGGACAGAGACAAGCAATGTGGTTGATTGTCGTCGCTGAATGGGTAGAGACAGGCGACGTGGTAGGTTGTCATCGCTGAATGGACAGAGACAAGCAATGTGGTTGATTGTCGTTGCTGAATGGACAGAGACAAGCAATGTGGTTGATTGTCGTCGCTGAATGGGTAGAGACAGGCGACGTGGTAGGTTGTCATCGCTGAATGGACAGAGACAGGCGATGTGGTAGGCTGTTGTTGATGATATGGCTGACCATCGCTGAATCGAGAAGGACGATATTGCTGACCGTCGTTGATTGGATAGGACCGGCTGTCTTTGATTGAGATGGGCAGATCAGTGTGCAGAATGATCGAGCCGTTGAGAAATTGACAGGACCGGCTGTCGTTGATTCGAGACGGGCAGATCATGTGCACAGAATGATCGTGCCGATGTCGATTGAGTTGATTTTTGATCCCCCAAAGTGCATTCTAAATGCTAGCAGAGTGGGACAGCGAGGTTGTGTGCTTGATGGTTACCATGGCAAATGAAATAAGGAAAGTGGCGTGTGGCATTCCCCCATACTTGCACTATCCCACAGAAGTGATTCCGGCATAGAATTTTCCTGCTTTAAACATTTGATATACAATATGCAATGTTGTATACAATATGAATGCACAAATTGAAAATGCAGATGCAAGCTAAGGGCGGCTCCTAAGAGGACAACAATGCCTAAGGACTACCACTGAGCCCCAGTACTTTACTGTCTTTTGCTTCTGAGATGCGCATCCAGATAGAGAGACGCTTGAGCGGGCCGGCGTGCCCCAGTTGACGGAATTGGGCTTGCGTGCCCCTTCTTTGATGCTTGGGTGGATAAGCCCCAGAGATATGCTTTGCTTGGCCTTGGGCTGACGTGCCCCTGCTGTCTCAAGAGAGTCCACAGCTTGTGGATTACAGAAGCTAGGGTAGCAATGTAAAAATTACATTTCCGCAGTTTTATGGACAAAAACTGACCGCTAATATCTAATTTGCATTGACAAGCGATCTGAGTCGACACACAGACAGACATATATGCACAGACATGCCTAGCTCGAACGAAAAGGGGAAAAGAGCCCCAGGGAACAATGCGAACCCTTAGACACATGGAATACAATGAAAGTTTGGGCATTAACGTGCCAAAACTCACAATATCCCTTTAGACAGATGAAACTGACACTTGTAAGGTCAAACATATGTACGGTGACCTGGATGAACTGAGAAAAGCATCTCGACATAACAATGGATTGAAATCTAGAAAAATGCCACAAAGATGGACATAAGACGCAAATGATGACACATATAGGCCCGGACTGAAACCGACACCCCCGTGCAGTCACATCAAGTCTACACAGTATAACCAAACTTGGCAAAAGCCCCTTGAACAGGACTCGAAGGCAGTAGCTGACTGCTATCGATTGCAGCGCGAATTGAAAAAGCGCGCACAGGGTTGAGACCAACGCACATAACTACGAATAAGTGCGCGTGAACCTCAGACTAGCAAACATGACTGCAAAGCTACTGCAACTGCTCACACCAGACTTCGCTGAACTTAGAATAAACTGTGAGCCGTTAGGCCTCGCCAGCATTTCGTTCTGTTTTTTATGCTTAAATTCTTTTAAGGCTTTATGCTCAGCTTTGAAATTGAAGTAGTAGTTTGTAATAAAACTGAAAGACAAAAGGTTTTCCCCCTTTCAGACGCCTCTCATGCAGCTTGATCTTTGATCCTCTTTGACCTTTGATGTGTACCAAATGTCAACCATGGATCGAATTGATAGATTGTGACCGAGTCTCAAGGAGAGACTGCCTACGTATCCCAAGCTAGGGAATCAGGTCAAAACGTAGTTCAGGCTAAGGTTCACTCGAGTATTTTACCTCACCTTTTACGCTCTAACTTTTGCCTAGAACCGCCACTTTGGGTTTTCGGTCTAGCGAGCTTTCAAATTTTGCCTTTATTTTTGCCTAAACCTCCTTCATAGGTTTTGGTCTAGTAGGCTGCTCTAACTTTTGCTTGGAACTGCCCATCCTTGGGGTTTTCAGCCCAACGAGCTTCTCTCAGGGAAAAGGCTTGTGAATTGATCCATGCTGACCAAGGTATTTGAATTTATTGCCGTTGAGGTCAAAGAAATGGCTGCACCCCCAGATGAAATGGCTATAAGGTCCAAAGTGCTTCAGTTGACATGCCTTGCTCGAGGCCACTTTTGAACTTTCCAATTTGTGCTTGGCGGAACGCTGTTCCTACAAATTTGAGGATGGTATGAGGTGCTGGACCTTCTGAGCTTCTGCTTTTTGGCTTGGCATCCGGTAGCAAAGGGATTCGATGTTTCTTTATGTCAAGATCAATACCAGGCGTGTCTTTGTGAGACCATGCCAAGTCATTGATGAATTCTTCGAACCTGTCTGACCGGGCACAATGCTCCTCTGGGGACAATGTTGAACCAGTTTTGAACCATTTGGAGGTCTACTTCATCTTTCAAGTTTATTTGAAAATTACTATTTCAATTATTAGGCTGAGCACGCCTTTCGTCTTCCCTTTCGGCGAGGGAACACATTTCCTTGGGGATGATCCCATCGAAATCTATCCCTTCGTCGTCAGGGTCGACACAATTTATTCAAAAGTCAGCAAAGTACTTAGAAGCAAGATAAAGCATATCATAAAGAAAGCCCCTCGGGGTTGCCAAGTACAGCAGACTCAAAACTTGAAACAAAAGCTACGACGTGGAGGGCCAAGAGGCACAACCTCCGACTCAGAGCTAGACTTAGACAAACGCAAATGACTCTGTGTCAAACTCAGACGAAACGCCAATGCAAACTAGACGCGGTTTGAAAATGCAATATTTAAAAAGCTACCCATAGCTTCCATAAAAAGAGGTAGGATCCAGCGGATGTCAGGCCCAAGCAACAGCACTTCGGCTTCCTCAGCTTCTTTAACCAAACCTACTCGGTGCTCCCATGAATAATGGACCTCAGCCGGTCAATCTCCTCCTTTGCAAGCCCCTCATTACTGTCAATCCAGGTGTCGGCAGTGAAGACCTCAATTGTCCAACCTACAGCCATCATGTTAACCTCCGGTTCAGATGGGATGGATACGATGGGTTTGGGTTGATTTGCTGGGACGATGTAGTGGCTAGGGTTGAATATAGTGGAGCTAGGGTTAATTTGAGTGGAGGTGATAGATATTTGACCAACCAGAGGGTCAGAGTTGTGTTGAGGCAAGGAGTTGGAAATGACGTTAGGCTTTGGTGGAACATGAACCGTGCCATTGTCAATGAGATCTTGAATCTCATGTCGAAGACGATAGCATGCGTCAGTAGGATGGCCAGGCATTTGGTGGAAGGCACAAAAGAGGTGAGTCTTATAACCAGAAGGTAGGACTTTTGGCGGAGAAGTTGGCGTCAAAGGCTTGAGATGCCCAGATTTGACAAGTTTTTCCATCACTACGGACAGAGGTGCCTCAAAGACAGAGAAACTTCGAGGTTGGGTTCGGGCCCGGTAGCTTTGGGCGTTTTGAACCTGATTGACGTCAGCTGTATGGTTGCGGGAAGCAGCAGCGTTGTCCCCACTTGTAGCTGTATTGGCGTAATTGCTTCCACCAAATAGTGCGCTACTATTTCCAGAGTAAGCCCTCGGCTTAGCTTTCTGTGAGGAGGACTCTCCCCTCGGCAGAATTCCACTATGCAGTGCATCTTCAATGGCCAGGCCAGATTCGAAGAAGGTTTCAAAGTTAGCAGACGCTTGAACAAGAACCAGGTGCCTGGCATAATCTGGCTGGAGATTACGGGAGATGATGCGGAGTTGATCCCTCTCGCTCGGGCGATTAGTCATCAATGCGGCTTTGGCTCTCCACCTCTTAACAAAATCCTCAAAGGACTCATTTGCTTCCATTCTGGTGGACTCCAACTCACGGGTAGTCATCTTGAGTTGAGAGTTGTAGTTGTACTGTGCAACAAAAGCAGCCCCAATATCCTCCCAAGTTCTTCTTTTGGAGATGTCGAGCGACATGAACCAATGGAAGGCAGGTCCAGAGAGAGTTTGAGGGAAAAGCTGAGACATGGCCTCACTTTCTACACCCAACAACTTCATTGCAGCATGGTAGCCAAAGAGATGAGTCTTGGGATCACTGCTCCCATCGAACTTAACCAAGTCAGGCATCTTGAATTTGCCAGGAAGCCTAGCATTAGGGTACAAACAGAGACGATCCAGATCAATTCCTCCTGCAGTGATCTTCTCGGATTTTGAAACAGCTTCTTCCAGCTTAGCCATCTTGGCCATGAGAGCAGTTATGTCAGGGTTTTGAACAGGCCTAACAACAGTAGAGTTTGGATTTGGAGCAGGCACACGAGCCTCTCTAGGGTTGGGCTGAACAATGAGACGCCCTGCATGGTTTGGATCCTCGATAAAGACAGGTTCTGCATGAACATCCTCATCGTCCTCGTCCTCTTCTTCAGATGCTGGTGGAAGACGAGTGTTGATAAGGTCATTCAGGCGAGTGATGGAGGCATCAGTCTGGGTGGCTCTCTGTTGCATAACAGTGATACTGTTCTGGAGGTTCATGAGCATGGATTCCAGAGTGAGCGGTTGAGGCTGATCTGCCATTGCAGGTTTTTCAATGGAGCTTGATGAAGAAGCTGAAGATGGGGAAGCCGGCGGCGTGGCTTTTTGCAATATCGATGGCGAACCCGACTGTAGGGTGGCCAACAATGAACTTGGAGAAGCCTCCGTTATGATTGACAGGGAATCTAGCCTGACAAGCCTTTGAACCGGATGCTGATGCAGACGTCCCCAAGTAGGTTTGGCTCTTCCTTTCGGTACTCTCTTGTTCGGTGCAATGGTTCCAAACTAAACAGTAAAGTAATTGAAAGCTCAGTGACGTTCCTGCAGCAATTAGAATGCAATGCACACGACATCGTCGGTGTCCTCCTAGACTCTACAACTACAGACGAGTCTGTCTCATGATGTTTGGACGCTGCCAAAATCCTCGGAAATCTTTTCCAGGGTGTATCCTTTGAATAGATCGACTAACACTAAGAGATGTCAAAATAGTCTAAGCCTTTGACTATTCCGTTCTCGAAATTTCAACTTTGGAGTTCGAACGAAACAACTCAGTATTGATGACATGACACCTTAACTTTGAACGCCGCGGTGTATAGTGACTTCGTACTTCAACCTGGGTAGTACCAGCGTCATGGCATCCATACTTTGTGGTTCCTTATTTTCGGTTGAAACTTCAATCGGCCATGAGCCAAGGACTTAAAAAGGTTTGATTTCCCAAAGTTCTATTGATCTAAGGACTTTGAAAATTGACAACGTGCACCATCGAGATGCACGACTCTTCATCGGGCCTAGCAGCGTCCTAATAAGCATAAGACAGACTCGAAAGAGAGACAACCTAGAAGCCGCCCTAAACATGCTCTACGCAAAACAGTATGTATGTACAAAAACAGAGACGAGTTTGCCTCACGAATTTCAGACATTGCCAGAATCCTCAGAATTCTTTTCGGCCATGTGTCCCTGAGTAGATCGTCAGATCCTAAAAGATGTCAAAATAGACTAAATCTTCGACTAGTCCCATTTGAAGGTTCAATTTTGAATTTGGAACAACTTGGTGGTGATGACATGGCACTTTAACCTTGAACACGGCGGTGTATAGTGACTTCGCACTTCAACATGGGTGGCACCAGTGACACGGCATCACTACTTTTGTTGTTCCATATTTTCGGTTGAATTCTTAACCGGGCATGAGCCAAGGATGTAGTAAATTTTGATTTCTCAAAGTCTCATTGAACTAAGGACTTTGCGATTGATAACGAACATTCGACAGAATGAACGACTCCTCATCGGGTCCAACAACGTCTTAGATTGCGCAAGACAAACTCGAAAGAAAGAACCACTCTAAGCATGCTCCTATGCTAAATAATGTATGTACAGTACATGCGATAGGGAAAGCAGTCACACGTAGACAGTATGGGGGTTAGATGCAAGTAATCTTACCCTGTAGGTACCTGTCCTAGTTTGGAGAGTTCTAGTGCTTTGTATATGCAAAGGCTGGCTTTGGCTTGTAATAGGTTCCTCGGACTAGAGCCAAGATATACCTCCCGCTGCCCGCGTAACCGCAGAGCAACAGTCAAACGGTAGAATGACTCATCATCGTCGAAGGTTGTTAGTCATTCGGGGTCCCCGGGCTCCGGTAAACCGTGCCGGATTGCCAAAACGATCCAACGAGGCTTATCCCACATCGATGCAAATGAGAATGCTAAAAAAGTTTGATTAATGGAACAGAATCGCAAATTCGCAAATGCCTTTTCAAATTTGGCTCTCTTTATTAATCAATACTTAGAGGAAACTACACGAGAGAACAATCAAACAACCCCAGATTGGATGGCCGGACACGAGGTCCTGTTAAATCACCAATCCTTTCTTCGGCAGCGCGAAGCTCACCGTTTTGACAGGCTTTTGTGGGATTGTTCCCAAGCGTATTAACTTCTAAGTATAGACTAATATCGATTCGATCCCCAGCAGAGTCGCCACTGTGGGCTAATGGGATTTTGCCCGAAGATGCTGCCGGTTCGCGGGAGCGCTTTTTGAAGCTGGACGTCAAGCGCTCGCGAAAATACAGAGTCGCCACTCGGGTTTGAAGGTCCGACACCCAAGGAACCGTATTTCGAAGCACTTGCCGCGCTGTTCGATTTGAAAAAGTTAAGGAACCAGTCCGTCATAACCATATCTGGGTTCAGGAGCCAGGTTACGAGAGGGGAAGGGTTTTATGGCACCCCTCTCGCCCAATCCGGAGATCGGTCTCTACTTAGGCATTTGCGAAAGATGTTTGTTTGCGATTCTGTTTGATTAATCAATTTTTAGCCAATTAGGGCGGGGGAACAGTTAAAGGGGATTAAAACTGTAACATGTTTGCAGGATACGATAGATAGCATAGATGAGCAGTTAGTATAGGATGAGAACAGACTGCTGTGGGAGTTTAAACAAACTGGGGAGCCCCTGTTTTGGAGTGACGTGCACAGGAAGAAACCAGCATGCACTGAACAAGTCACTGCATGCTGTTCACTCTTGCGCGCATAATTCCAAGACAAGCACGCGCCGGTGAGCTTAAAACCCACAGCTCTTATTCTCAAACCTTCTGGGCTCTGGAAGGACCAGTGCACACCCAGGACAAACCACGCAGTTTATAGGCAGCATAATATACAGTTTAAAGGCTGAAAAGCCCTACAAATTAATAAAACACCCCATAAACAGTGTGGGGACAAAATAATGGCCTAAAACTAAGCTACCCGTGCAAGGCCACTCACTGGTCGGAGGCAAACTGTCGCGCGATGGAGTCACTCTGGCGCGCGAAGATGCGCCCTGGCGCACTGTCGCACGATGGAGTGAGTCTGGCGCGCGATGGTGCGCCCTGGCGCACTGTCGCGCGATGGAGTGAAACCCTCGCGCGATGGTGCGCCCTGGCGCAGGATGGTTGCGCCCTGGCGCGGACAGACCAGTGCTTGGTTCACATTTTCTGGGTTCTGGGACAGATCCAGAATTATCCCAGGGGTATTCCAAAATAGAAAACATGCAAATTGAAATACAACTAGCAATTTCTAACAAAGGAAAGCAGTAAACTGGTTTTTAACATGCTTGCAGTGATCTATACGTAAATAAAGCACAAAACAGCAAGACACCAATCCCCACGAGAACCATCGCGCGATGATCGAAATCGTCGCGCGAGAGAGTGGCTCCATCGCGCGCTGGTTCTTGCCATGATGGTTTTTGAAACCTCGCCAGCTTTAGGACCAGGACTGGTATTGATTACCAACCTTGGCCCTGCCAGCCCTCCTCAGGGATCAGAACAGAAACAGAACAAAGGTAAGCTATACCTTTGGTTTGAGTTTGAAACGAAATTTGAGTTTCGAATTGAATTGAAGTTGGTTGGGATGTTTGAGGATTGTTGAGTGTGAGAAAATGGGGAGAGAAAGAACAAGCTATGTTCTTTGATTACATGGAGTGTAATCTTTTGTCAAAACTTGAACCCTTTTTATGAATGAACCATGGGGGTATAAATAGGGGGAGATGGAGGTAGGTTCGGGCTGTAAAGAGACGAGTTCAGCTAGTCCACGAGGCCTGGCTGAGGTTGCATTGGTGGCCAACTGTCCTCCTTCAGAAAGGTTGGTGGTAGGTTGGACCATCGCGCGACGGAGTCAGTCTGTCGCGCGATGGTGCGCCCTGGCGCACTGTCGCGCGATTGAGTGACTCTGGCGCGCGATGGTGCGCCCGGGCGCACTGTCGCGCGATGGAGCCAAATCGTCGCGCGATGATGCGCCCTGGCGCGGGATGGTTGCGCCCAGGCGCGAGATGATTGCGCCCTGGCGCGGACCAGTAGGGTTTTTGGTTTTTGAAGTGGCTTAGGCTAGGTTAGGTTCAAGGGTTTTGCAAACACTCAAAACTCAAACACGCTATCATTCCCAAGGCGTTCTTGATCCATTTCATCATCGGGGAATCAAAAACCGTAAGTAAACTAATCTGGAAGCCCAGATTGGGGTGTCTACAATGGGAAATGAGGCATTACTAAGAGCAGAGTTGCTTGAGGCTTTGGATTCTAATGGTGTAGCAGTGGTTAAGGCTTTAGGTTCAGGTCTGGCTCCAAAAGGAGAAACAGGTTTAGGGATAGTTGCACACTTGTGTCCCGAATTTCAGCATGGAATCTGTCCTATTCATTATCCTTTCCCCAACAAAATACATCTAAATTCTCAATTTCCTCTCTTATAACTACTGCCCACTTTTCCAAATGTTCTAAAGTCAAAGGAATTCCCAACTCAAAATTACCCAAAAACCCAACTCAAATAACAACAAACCTTAAATTTTTGAACCAAATAATAGCAGAAAAGTCACTATGCAAAGTAGGTCCCCCTTGCGAAGGGAGATCCCAACGACAGCCCCTGAAGGTTAGGCATACACTACTAATTGAAACACTAAACGTTCTAAACAAACCACCTGAGGTGATGACTAGAGCAAAGCACCATAAACAGGCCACAGAGCAAAACAAATAACCAAAACTACTACTGCCAAGTGATAGCAGCAGTGACTACCAAACATCATCAAAAAAACACTAAACAGTAAGTAACAACAGCCGGGCTAGCAGAACTACAGCAGTAGGTGGATTATACGTAACTCATAAGATGTACAGCAGTAGGGCCAAAAATGCAAAATGAAGACTGGTATAACATCTATCAACAAACTATCAGATTGGAGGGGCTATGCCGCCACCTCAACTTCAACAAACAGAATATGCGAGGGGTTATGCCACCACCTCGCTAAGCAATGCAATCAAATTAAACTAAACTAACTAAGCTCAAACTCAGTATTTAGCTTGGCTTCGTTACACCTCAAGTTTGACATCACAGTCAGGTTAGAGGTATCCACCAAACTAAATACAAGCAACTAACACATAAACTACTAAGCTACTACTAAAAGATGAAAGCGAGATACTTACAGTAAAAGGCAAAATGAAGACTGGTATAACATCTCTTCACAAAAAAAATTCAAAGAGATTAAACCTTATACTAAAATCTAGTTCAACACAAGCTTCTATGGACAATAAAAAGGCAAAATGAAGAAACAAAATATGTGCAAATTACTGCCATTATAGCAGTCAATAGCAGCAGCAGCAGTAACAAGCAATGCAATCAATCAATGGTAGTAGCAGAACATCAGTAACAACCTTGATAGACATGCACCAGCAACATATGTGCTACATAAGTAGCAGCTTGACTTTAACATGTGACAACTACAACGGTAACAAAATTTTGATCTTCAACGAACACCTTCAGTTTCTTGAAAGAGAAATACAAACTGCACAACTTGTTTTCAGTAAATTCAACTTGTTTCAACTTTGACCCTTAATATTGACCAACGAGGTGACTGTACCATTTCTATAACAATCTAACTTTGGTAATATATACCTTCTTTTCAAAGAGAGAATCCTTCCAAAAACAAGTATAAGAGACGATTAACATTGCTATTTGATTTTAGGGCCTTGTCTTACCCTAAGTTGATATTGCTTGAATTGTGGTTTCAGAGCCTTTGAAGATTCTGCAATTTGCTTGAGGTTTTGTACTGGTTGTGGAACCTTTGAAGTGCTCAACTTGCTTTGCTCACTCAAAAAAGCAAGTATCATCTCGGCTCTTGTTTTCCTACACTCCTCAATACTTGTTACTTTGCTCCGTTCTTGGTTCATCAGATATTGGTTCATCAAGAAGATAACGACGACCCCACACTCAACACTGCAACAATATAATTGTGCCATGATATCTTATTGTTGGTCATTCATTGATAGAAAAAAGAGAATAGGTTTGAAATTTTCTAGTACTTACAATCCATCCGGTTGTTGCGGAGAAAACTGCTCAATGTGGACTGTGTTACCAATACCTTTACCAGCACTTGATTTGGAATGACTATTGATATAGTCTGCAATAAGTTTTCTCTATGTAGTTTATGTAAACATGTTTAGCATTCAAACATAAATGTGTAACAAGAAAAAGATGATAGATGTTTGCTCACCAAATTATCTGTTGTCTCACAGTAAAAATCTTTTCGATTCCCTTTAAACAAAGAATTGTAGAATATCCACTTTCCCTCATCTTTATGAAGCACCAGCAATGTCCAATGGAATTGATGAATTATGGGGAAAAGCAAGAAAGTTGCATATTCGGCCTTTGGCATCATCTTATCAAGAATCTTCTTCACTTTGATTGGTTGTTTGTTTTTGAGGATTGACTATTTACAAAGCAATAAAACGGATCTTGTGGTGAAAGAAAATTACATTAACTCACCAAAAACAGATATACATGAAATCACCAGAAAGAAGTATAAGGCCAACGTATATCACGAGTTCACTACTAGTGTCTTACCACAAAAAAGCTGGGAAACACAAAAGACTTGAATGGTGGCGTTTCCAATATGAATGTCGGTTGCTGGTCTACATGTTGTTGCATAAGGATATTCATGTAAGCATCAACAGACTGTATAAAAGAACAGAATCCATATAGTTAGCAAAGTATCTGCAATTAGCAGTATCTGTACAGTTAACCAATGAAATTTAAACATTACCCGGGTTGATAATGCTGATTCAAACAACAGCGTCTCTATGTCATGCGCAGTAACATGCATTAGTTCATCTTTCGAAGACCATACTACAGTACTGCAAAAGAAAAATAACATGTCAAAAGTCTCCAAAGTCTACATTATTTCAACATTACATAGAAATAAGACTAATTTTTTTTACCTGATGTCTGCTGTATTCCAAAGTGTCTCAATCGCCATCCAACTTTCATGATTTAAAAGCTTTCGTACCTAAGCATTTGCCTTCAACTTTCTCAGTTTCTTGTTTTGTCTTTCATCCTCTTGAGACTCGACTAAGTCATCTACATCTATGAAAAGTTCTTTTCTAGTCTTCGTCTTCTTCTTTACTTCTTCATAGACAAAGTCCGCATCTGTATTCTTCTTCCTTTCTCTTGCCTTGAGTGCTATTATGTTCGAATTGGGAGAGATAAGAGATTTTTCTACCTTGCGTTTCTGTCTCTCTTCATGCACTCTAATATCTAAGAGTTCCAATTCAAGCTCCTCCTTCTCACGTTCAAGTCTTCGGATCTTCTTAAGAGTTGCATTTTGAGTTACTTGATGCACTGCGCCCTCGGTCTCATTAGCATATCGTTGTGTTACCTCATGAATTTTGAACTCGTCGATTTCCATTTGTAATGCATTGTTGATGTCTTGTTGTTTAGCCTTTTGCTTCTCGAGGACACTGGCTTTGTTTAAAAGTGTCTGTATGTATCTGTCCTTTGCCAAACACAGCTTCTTATTTTGTTTGTCAAGATTCTGGATTTGATTCTTCATTTCCTCTTCTGTTTCTTCAATTTTTCTTGCCAATGCTCTTGCCAATGTATGTATCTGATCATCTTTAGATTGTAGCACAATGTCATTGTCTTCTCGCATTTTCAAATTCTGAAGCTCCAATTGCTTCATTTCCTTCTCCATACTTTCAACCTTCTCAATAAAATCCTTCTCCAACGATTGTTTTTGGTTCTTGAGTTCATGCATCGTTGTGAGTGGGCCTTTGCTCATAACATCTTTCAATATTATAATCTATTTGTCTTGACTTTCCACCAGTTTCTTCAATTTTGCAATCTCATCATTGAGAGGCTCACAAATCGATTCTTTCTCAATCTCCATCTGCTTCTTTTCATTCTCCAAACATTCGATCTTCGTGGACATGTCATTAGTAATTGAGTCTTTTTCCTTCTTCAATTCGTCAATCATGGCAAGTGCATCCTTGTTTGATTGTTTCTCAATCTCCATCTGCATCTCCAAATATTCAATCTTGTCAGTGAGATTGTCACTAATTGAGTGTCTTTCTTCTGTCAATTCATCAACCACTGCAGCTGCATACTTCTTTGAACCATCTAATATGTTATCCACAAGTTTCTTCAAGCATTCATCTTCTTCTTGCAGTAGTGATTTTCCATTCAATGTATTAGGTTCAAGAGTTGAATCCGAATTACATTTGGGAGAGGTCACTTCATCACGTCTGAAACTAACAACCTGTGATTCATTTATTTCGACCGAGCACAGTGGAGACTGAAACATATCAGTGGGAGTATTGAAATCATCTAACCCACAACTGTGGGCAATGCGATTTTGCCCGATCTTTCTTTCCTCCGGGAAAGGGATTCCGTTCCCCACCTTTTGAGAAAGGAAGGATGCTGCCGGTTCACGGGAGCGCTTTTTTTTGAAGCTGGACGACAAGCGCTCGCAAAAATACAGAGTCGCCACTTGGGTTTGAAGGTCCGACACCCAAGGAACCGTATTTCGAAGCACTTGCCGCGCTGTTTGATTTGAAAAGGTTAAGGAACCACTCCGTCATAACCATATCTGGGTTCGGGAGCCAGGTTACGAGAGGGGAAGGGTTTTATGGCACCCCTCTCGCCCAATCCGGAGATCGGTCTCTACTAAGGAATTTGTGAAAAATGTTTATTTGCGATTCTGTTTGATTAATCAATTTTTAGCCAATTAGGGCGGGAAAACAGTTAATCGGGGATTAAAACTGTAACATGTTTGCAGGATGTGATAGATAGCATGGATGAACAGTTAGTATAGAATGAGAACAGACTGCTGTGGGAGTTTAAACAAACTGGGGAGCCCCTGTTTTGGAGTGACGTGCGCAGGAAGAAACTAGCATGCACTGAACAAGTCACTGCATGTTGTTTACTCCTGCGCGCACAACTCCAAGACACACGTGCGCCGGTGAGCTTAAACCCACAACTCTTATTCTCAAACCTTCTGGGCTCTGGAAGGACCAATGCACACCCAGGACAAACCACGCAGTTTATAGGCAGCATAATATACAGTTTAAAGGCTTAAAAGCCCTAGAAATTGACAAAACACCCCATAAACAGTGTGGGGATAGAATAACAGCCTAAATCCAAGTTACCCGTGCAAGGCCAGTCACTAGTCGGAGCAGACTATCGCGCGATGGAGTCACACTGTCGCGCGAGGGTGCGCCCTGGCGCGCGATGGTGCGCCCTGGCGCACTGTCGCGCGATGTACTGAGTCTGTCGCGCGATGGTGCGCCCTGGCGCAGGATGGTTGCGCCCTGGCGCGGACAGACCAGTGCTTGGTTCACATTTTCTGGGTTCTGGGACAGATCCAGAATTATCCCAGGGGTATTCCAAAACAGAAAACATGCAAATTGAACTATAGCTAACAAATCTAATAAAGGAAAGCCGTAAATTGGTTTTTAACATGCTTGCAGAATGATCTATATGTAAATAAACACAAAACAATAGGACACCAATCCCCACGCGGTCCATTGCACGCAGCACCGGAGTGTCGCGCGAGAGAGTAGGACCATCGCGCGCTGGTTCCTACCATGACGGTTTTTGAAACCTCGCCAGCTTTAGGACCAGGACTGGTATTGATTACCAGCCTTGGCCCTGCCAGCCCCCCTCAGAGATCAAAACAAAAACAGAACAAAGGTAAGCTATACCTTTGGCTTCGGGTTTGAAAGAGTATTTGAGCTTTGAATGGAGGTTGAGGTTGTTTGAGGTGTTTGAGTTGAAGAAGAACAAGCTATGCTCTTTATTGTGCTTAAGGTGTAAACCTTTGAATGCCAATTTTTGTTAACCCTTTTTGAAAGAGAAACAAATGGGGATACTTATAGGGAGAGGGGGTGAATCTGGTTGGAAACAGAGGAGTTCAGGCAGTCCACGAGGCCTGCTGAGAGTTGCATTGGTGGCCAACTGTCCTCCATCAGTAAGGTCGGTTGTAGGTTGGACCATCGCGCGACGGAGTGAGTCTGTCGCGCGACGGTGCGCCCTGGCGCACTGTCGCGCGATGGAGTGAGATCGTCGCGCGATGGTGCGCCCTGGCGCGGGATGGTTGCGCCCTGGCGCGGGTCAGCACGGTTTTTGGTTTTTGAAGTGGCTTAGGCTAGGTCAGGTTCAAGGGTTTTGCAAACACTCAAAGCTCAAACACGCTATCATTCCCGGGGTGTTCTTGATCCATTTCATCATCGGGGAATCAAAAACCGTAAGTAAACTAATCTGGAAGCACAGATTGGGGTGTCTACAACAACTATCAGGCACGTTCTCAACTTCAGCAACTTCAACTTTCTCCCCCTCATCTTGCTGAACTTCAAATTGAGCTTCAACGAATTCATCATTCTTCACCTCATGTTGGATGACTTCATCTTTCTCCCCAGCATCTTGCTGAACCTCCTGTTGCTCAAATTCATATTCAACTTTTTCTTCAATGGTTTGTTCAAGTGTTCCATCTTTTACCTACAAAGAGGCAATGCCATTAAATCACATTAAACCACAAAGTTTCTTCATAGACAGGTCTCCTTATGAACATTGAAATCAAATATGAACACTTAACAACCATGTTACCTTCTCATCTGGGAGTTGTTGCAATTGTTTCACGTCTTTGAGCGCTTTCCGCAGATTTGCAATGTTCCACTTGAGCAACCTTGGAATAGAATGTGGGCTCTCTTGGTTCAAGATGTTGCTATGCTCACAAAGCCAATACTGCACAACAGAATTACAACTTAAAAGGACACATATAACTATTTTTTAGACTAACATATGTAAAGAGTTATATTGTCGATTACCAATAATAGAATTGAAGAACCTTTGACTTCTTTGGGATCTTTATGTTCCACGTGAGTAGATTTCAGCAAGTACTTACAAATAGCTCCTGCCCAATCGAATTGTTTAATCATATTCAAGGCTTCCATATAGCGAACATAAACCCAATTGATTGTGGTGCCGCTTGTAGAGAAGAACAACATCCCACAAAGGAACAAACACAACAATCTTGCGATATCATCCGCATCTTCTTCCAACTTGCTGTTTTGCTTTTCTTTTAAAAGATTCTTGATTATTGAAGTATCCAATCTTTTCCCCTTTATTTTCCACTTGACCACTAACTGCACATCTTCTTTCTTACAATAACCTTGGTTTATCTCCTCATTTCTGCATGAAATCCCAAAAATCAACTTCACATCTTCCCTTTCGAGCTTGACATGTTTGTTTCCCAATCTAAATGTTCTTGTATCTGCATCATATGACTCTACAATTTTAACAACCACCTCATCAAACTTTCTACAATGATCACTCTTCACCTTCTCCTCAATAAATGCATTGATCAAATGCCAAAAAGGTGTTTTTTTCAGCGAAACCTTGAGCGCAGGAGTGACAGGAAACCCTTTCATTAATCTAATCATCGCTTGCATGTTACATCGATTAAAAGCGATGTGTTGTGTCTCTTCAGTCGCTTGTGTCTCTTAAGTCTCAACCACAATTCTTGGTCTCTTTCTAAGAGGTTGTGTCCGAGGCGCAGCTTGCTCTATGTTGATTCCTTGATTTTTTGGCGATCTAACCCGAAGCTCATATTGAGATTGAGCATGTCTTTCATGTGAAGCCTTTGGGACAGAAGATGAAGTAACTTCAATTGGTTTTCTTCCCGCCAATTTTTTCGTCTTGAACTTCTTCGGCAAATTTGAGATTGCATCAGCTTCTATAATTCCTTTAGATACTTCCTCATCACTTGTCTGTCCATCTATATCTTCTTCATCACTTATGGAATCTAAGTGCTTCGCCTTCCGTTTTCCTCGAACTACTGCATACAAAAACAATAACAAAATGCTTGTAGAGAAGAACAACGTAAATTTTGACATTACTCTAACGCATGTTTCCTGTTGTTTGGGGAAAAAGGCCAAAAGAAAGTGTTGGTTAATCTATTTTCCTTTGCTTGTATATTTGCCTACCCAGTGGTTTATGCTTGTATTGTTGCTTCATTGACTCCAGTTTTTGTGTAATGCATTGTTTTTAAGCAGTACAGGAAATGTTTGAAGGAAACCATTTTTGCGTTCTGTTTTATATGGCTGAAACAGGTACAGTAAATCCAAAAGTGTTGCTGGAGCTCTTCTCGGTGTATCGTGATTGGCAGGATGGCAAGGCCCAGAAGATTAGTAAGAAGCAGGTTCGCCTTGAAACTAAACAAAAATTATATTTGATGACAGTGCAGTAAGCTAACTATATGTATGGTTTCTGTCCTGATGGCATGGATACGAGTAGATCAGCAGCACATTCTCACTTGCGAAGGGAGATCCCAACGACAGCCCCTGAAGATTAGGCATACACTACTAATTGAAACACTAAACGTTCTAAACAAACCACCTGAGGTGATGACTAGAGCAAAGCACCATAAACAGGCCACAGAGCAAAACAAATAACCAAAACTACTACTGCCAAGTGATAGCAGCAGTGACTACCAAACAGCATAAAAAAAACACTAAACGGCAAGTAACAACAGCTGGGCTAGCAGAACTACAGCAGCAGGTGGATTATACGTAACTCATAAGATGTACAGCAGTAGGGCCAAAAATGCAAAATGAAGACTGGTATAACATCTATCAACAAACTATTAGACTGGAGGGGCTATGCCGCCACCTCAACTTCAACAAACAGAATATGCGAGGGGTTATGCCACCACCTCGGCTAAGCAATGCAATCAAATTAAACTAAACTAACTAAGCTCAAACTCAGTATTTAGCTTGGCTTCGTTACACCTCAAGTTTGACATCACAGTCAGGTTAGAGGTATCCACCAAACTAAATACAAGCAACTAACACATAAACTACTAAGCTACTACTAAAAGATGAAAGCGAGATACTTACAGTAAAAGGCAAAATGAAGGCTGGTATAACATCTCTTCACAAAACAAATTCAAAGAGATTAAACCTTATACTAAAATCTAGTTCAACACAAGCTTCTATGGACAATAAAAAGGCAAAATGAAGAAACAAAATGTGTGCAAATTACTGCCATTATAGCAGTCAATAGCAGCAGCTGCAGTAACAAGCAATGCAATCAATCAAATGGTAGTAGCAGAACAACAGTAACAACCTTGACAGACATGCACCAGCAACATATGTGCTACATAAGTAGCAGCTTGACTTTAACATGTGACAGCTACAACGGTAACAAAATTTTGATCTTCAACGAACACCATTGTTGAGAGAGCTCACCATAGAAATTGTTACGACTCAAATCAATGTAAACCAAGTTCGGATACACGCCAAATTCTTCTGATATATTTCCAAAAAGTTGGTTTCCCTCAAACCTGATTCTGGATAAGCTACTACAAGTTTTGATGCTTTTTGGGATGTTTCCTGTGAGATTGTTGTCGTCTACAACAAGCAATACAAGTACTCCACTAAAGCATAAGTTTTCTGGTAAATGACCGATTAACTTGTTTTCACCTATCACTAATACAGTCAAACGTGTAAGATTGCTCAATGTTGGGGGAATAGATCCGGTAAGTTGGGTCTCGCGGATATTCGAATGCCAGAGGGAATCCAAACTTCCTATCTCTGTAGGAATGGAGCCATACAATGGAGTTTGGGACAACACTAACATCTCGAGCTTGGTCAAGTTCCCAATAGCTGAAGGAATGTGTCCCGAGAGCATATTTTCACATAGCAACAAATTGATTAAACTACTCAAGTTTCCAATAGAAGGAGGGTTCGAACCAGTCAGGTTGTTAGCATACAAACTCAGCTCATTGACAGAGCTGAGCAATCCTATTTCTTGAAGGATAGAGCCAGCAATTTGGTTTTTGCTCGCGTAAAGGGTTCTGAGGTTAATCAGTTGGCCTATTTCGGAAGGAATAGATCCAGATGGTTAGCGGACGATCTAAAATACATAACTCTCCAAAAGACTTCCAATGTGGGAGGGGATGGTACCATGAGTTGTTAAAAAACCAAATATAGTCCCATCATACGTAGAAAAAGATTTTTTCGAGAAAAACAAAAAAATGACAGTGTTTCAAATGTAAAATTAACATTTTTTCGAGAATAACAAAAAAATGACAGTGTTTCAAATGTAAAAATTGACATTGTTTGTTGTTGATTTTATTAATTTCATTTCCAAACACTGTCAATTTTATAATTCCAAGCACTATCAAAAAATTGACAATGTTCCAAACACTGTCAATTAACAAAAAAATGACAGTGTTGTCAATTAACAAAAAAATGACAGTGTTTGAAATATAAAATTGACAGTGTTTGGAGTTGTTTTCATTTCCAAACACTGTCAATTTTATAATTCCAAGCACTGTCAATTTTGTCAAAAACACTGTCAATTTTATAATTTGAAGCACTGTCAATTTTGACAAACTTCAAAATAGCTAACAATGTAATGCGTAAAAATGACAGTGTTGGTATTAAAAAATAACAGTGACATAACCTGTCATAGTCATTCATAACCAATTAAAAACTGCCTTATAGTCCTTCTGGCTCAGATAATATATCATCATAGCCTAATATTATTCATAACAACCTGTCATGACCATTCAAAACAAATAATAACCATTCATAGTCCTTTTGTCTCAGATAAACTCAGAAACTGCACAAGACAACATGCTCAACTCAGAAATAGCGGAAACATCATAGCCACCTTTCTTATAGACACTCACTTAACATAGCAATTGAAACACCACCGGCAGCAGCACAAACAGAAAGCTAAACAACATAAAACAGCAAGAAAATCCATGAAAATAGCCTGTTAAAAGGGTACTCAGAACTGTAAACTTGTTTGGGCTCAGAAAATATAAGTTGGGAATCAATAGGTTACTCATGACTGCATTTAATTATACCCTGCCAAGGTATCTACCTTAATTATTCATTGATTTCATTCATCATTGCCCAAATAAGGGTACTCATGGCTGCATGCAGTTCATTTCTGGGTTTGACATGCTATTTTCTGCAGTTTAGCATGGTGTCGAGTGCCAAGTAAAACCTTTGACACTTGCACTTTGCACTGGACTGCAATCTCACACACACACTGTCTATTTGCCAGTAAGCACAACTAAAAACTGGTGAGAGCTTAGCAAATATAAATTGGGAATGAAAAGGGTACTCATGGCTGCATTTAATTATACCCCGCCAAGGTATTTACAGGCATTAACATAAAGAGCAAAAGGAGATGCTTGTTTTAAGTTTCAACTTTGACCCTTAATATTGACCAACTAGGTGGCTGTTATAACATGCTTGTAACATAAATGGTGGGAAAAAAAATGCTTGTAACATATGTTGTTGCTTCGTCTGGACCTAACCTCTTAGAAAGGTTCACACCCCAAGCGTAGGGCTAGGTCGTTGAAAGCATAATAACCGGTAAGACCGGAATCATTCCCACAGAGAAATCTTCTTAAGCGAATTTGGATTAGATGTTGTGTAGAGAGTTGCGGCGTTCAAGCGGTCAGCTTTTGTATTCGAATTGAATGACGATATTTAAACTTGGATTAAAGATGGTCGAGTCAAAGGGATTGATTTACCCACGACTTAGCCGTCGAATGGTTCTTTCATCTAACTCATGAGTGAACCGAAACCGTCCGGATTCCACTTGAAGAATTAAAAGCTGAAGACTACTTTAAACTTAACTCAAAGCTCTAATTCAAATTGAACTCATTTAACGCAAGTGAGAGACGAAAAAGAATCGTTCGCACGCGTAAGATTATCAAGCACGTTGCATAAGGCGATAGACTTCATTGATCAAAGAAGCCACCAACCCCATGATCAATACTAGAAATCATGGGTTTAATTCATTCAAAACCTTGAAATTAAGCTAAAGTTTAAAAGAAACCATTTAATCGACTAATCCATATGGTGAACCTCACCTCATGACCGAACCGATTAACTACTCACTCATAGCAAAATGACTAGACAACATGCTAGGAAATGAAAACATGATTCGCCGATAGAAAAGGAAAGAAATTTGATTTATATGAAGATCTAACAAGTGGCTACAACATTAATACATGAGAAAACATCAAAACAATTAAACTTACTTGAGTTCTTGAGGATTGAAAGCTTGAAAACCTAAGAACACAAAATAAAAATCCTAGAGAGCAAAAGAAAGACTTAAAGTGTAAAGATTACATAATGGCCATAAATGGCACCAAAGACTATAAATAAGCCTAAACAATCAGCCAAAAAGTGGACCAAAAAGCCCTCAAAATATCCCAAAAACATACTAGAAGTAGAAACTTTCCATATATGGAAGGTTGAAATATTCAGCAAAAAGTGCTGGTCGAAGGGCATTGGTACCGGTACCTCAAAAACGAGGTATTGGTACCAACTCAACTGTCTTCAATTTCAGCGACAAGGTACCGGTACCTCAAAAATGAGGTACCAATACCTCTGTGTAGAAAATGCAGAATAGGGTCAGCTTGGGCCATCATGCCTTGTGGTGTCCCGACGGCCTTTCAAAACTTCATTACATGATCAACGGGACTTGGCGGAGGTATGCCTTGTGGCCTTGTACTCTCGGATGTCCTCGGAACCATCCTCCATGCATATGCCTCGCTTTATGAGCTTTGGCTCACTCCATGTCGACTTTGCCCACCGACCGTTCACCGAAGCTGTTTGCAACACCGTTAGGCTCCAGTGACTATGGAACGTATGCCGCCGGGCACTTGAACACTTGGTTCCATCCCGGAACTCCCCTTGGCGTTCAAAACCGCCTTATTAGCACGTTTTACCTGAAACACGCACAAAAATACCTTACGTGCAATATGAGATAAAAATGACAACTTTAAACGAATAAAAGCCACAAATTAGAGGATTAAAACCCCAAAATCATACGATGTTGAGTGCTAATCAGTTGTCTCATATCTCATGCATAAAACTGCTTCCCACACTTAAAATGCATAGGGCATAGGTTCAAGATGGTTACGAAGATGTCTAGCCATTTTGCTGAAAACATGGCCCCAATTTTAGCTATTTTCTAGCACATATGTTTTCTTATTACCGGTGACAATGTCGGTTTCATTCAGTCATACACCTGTCTAAGTACAAAAATATGAGAAAGACCGCATACACAGGCACAGTGACAAAGGAAGAAGGAATTTATCAAAACCTTTTAACTCGATTGTTTCATTAGTTTCAGCCTCGGGAGTGGCTTTACTTCAGATCTACTACTTTACGTCACAACGCCCTAGCAAGACTAGGTAGATCATAGATGCTAATATATTGGTCCTATGGTACTAAAATGCTCGTTGGGCAACCAAAATATCAATTTATTCCCCTTCCAGTCACTCAGTGATGTATATTCAATTCACCAGTCTTTTCAAGAAAATTGTAGCTATATCAAATGCCATGAACTTGAATAAGAAAATATAGTTCATCATTTCATTTTGAAGTGTTTTGGCAACAAAAAGTCTCTTGCAAAAACCTAATAAATCTGAAAGCAATCAATTTCATTCTAAGAACCTAGTAAATCTCTAGCAAAATCAGTTGTAAACCACAGCTCGTACAGTACTCACAAAGTCCTTGACAATTGCCTCAATTTAAACATGCAATGGAGCAATAGGATGCTGGCACAGAACAACAATGGAAGGCAAACTAATTTTCAAACGTCAAATGACAATGAAATCGCATATAAACAAACTAATTTTCGAACAAGTTTGTTTTTGCCAAGAACAATGGAAGGCAAGCTATACAAAATTGAAAACACATACCTTTTCGCCCCATTACAAGACGATGAAGACGTATTTGGAGTCGGAGGACGAGTCGAAGGGAGGAGTTTGGGGAGAAGTCGGAGGAAGCGAAGACGGTGACAGAGGGAGGAGTCGGACGGAGGGAGAAGTCAGACGGTGACACGAGAAAGAGCCGCTGGCCTCGACGACGCCGGAATCGCAGAATACGCACCAGAGGCGGTTAAGGGAGGCGAAGAGGGGAGAGCTTATTTCTCTTTTTTGATCAGCGGGGTTTCGAAAGGGGTATTTCAGGTAGGGAAATTAAGGCCCATCCTTATTGGTTCTTTTAGGAATTGGGCTGGAGTGTGAGGGAATTCAACCAAAAAACTAAGACCGGCCCGTAATTTTTAGTTGATCAAAACATTTTACTATTTATAGCTCATTAAGAATATGAATCACGAAAAAGAAATTGTTAATCAATATGTTTTTGGAACACATCCATGTTGGGAAATTTTTTTGCAACGCTAGCTATTTTCTTTCAATATAAAAGTGTTCTGAAAACATATACGCAAATCTGATCAATCTGATTTTCAAAGTGGCTGATACTATCGAGTCTCGACAAGTTCTAAAAAGAGAATGATTAGATTATCAAAATGAACTCGAGAAAGACCAAAGAAGGTCCAATAATATCGTCCATCCCACGGCCCATTTCTCTCTCACACAGACCATTGACCTAATAAGAACAAAATATAATCTGGCAGTGTAGAACTTCCAGACTTCCAGTGCCACATTCCCCTCTATCGCACAAACAAACAATACCTTGTCTAGCTAGACATATGCCGGGCCACCACAAAGATTGTACTAATATGCTACATAGCCTATACCTATATGAATATAGACCAATAGATATTATGTTGTCTGAATGGAAGCAATGGGGTGCAACGAGTTATTATTCAGACCTCGTTCCGCTGAAAAAAAAAAAACTTATTTTTTAAATTAAAGATAATGTATGTATTTCGTAAAACGGAAAATAAGTACTTAAAAAATAAGAATTTAGGTCAGTACACTTGGAGCACAGCTACGTACGTGATGCTCTGAATCATTCTAGAATCGTACAAGGGAGTTCATACATTTTTTTTTGCAGGCAACAAAAGTTTTATTAAACACTTCACAAATGGTATATCAAGTGGGGGGAACAGGGGAGGGGGTTGGATGAAAAAAGAAAAGAAAAAGATGAGTCAAAGCCCACCAAGAATGTGTTACGTGGGTCATTGGATGTCCCGGAGCAGATGCCATGGTGCTCCGTGAGCATTCAACAGTTAAACGTGTGGAAGGAACAGGTATCCAACATTGTGTTGGTCTGTAGGCACTAATGTTGGTTTTGGGTTACATCACCAAAGGCAGATTAAAAACGACCCAGCTGGATAATAGGAACCCTTCCGATTTGGGACCATTTTCTGTTGATCCAAGCCCCATGATCCAGAGAGGGCCACGAATGACTGACTACTCTCTCTGGCTAGCTAAGGTCTCGTACGTAAAGCACCATACACGTAACCTGGACCCCGACTCCCTCGATATTTTAAAGGGCCAGTTCATTTTTTTTAATCCGCAATAAAATTTTACTATTAATAACTCGACAAATAGTATATCGAGAAATCAAATACACTTGATTAACTATGGAACGATATATAATTTTGCCAATTATCAAAAAATTTACAGAATTAGTAGTGATCTAAATGACTAACTGGGGCTAGCTCAATTGACCAGGACTCTTGCATCTCACTAACAAGTCAGGAGTTCGAGTCTTTCCACATACGTATCGGTATTCTTTCTTTTGTATTGTTGGGGTTATTTCTTCCCAAAATGGGGTTGTAGTTGAGTTGATTCAGTTGTTAGATTTGGTTATCTGGTGGACTCTCACACAATGAATGTAGTGTCCCGTGATTTGTACTTTGCACTTTATACATGATATAATGATCTTTCCTAACGAATGGCAAAAAAAAAAAAACTGTGGAACGATATATAATTTCGCCAATTATCAAAATTTCGCAGAATTACTGTGATCTGAATGGTAATATCACACCCCCATTGTATTCTACGTCCAGATCAAAAGGTCATAAATATTTTAACCGAATACCAAATAATTGGGCGCCTTGGTCCTTGGATATCTAGTTAAATCTGACGGTCATATCCGGTTAAGAAAAAGGACCCAAAAGTTATATATGCATGTGTAGGTGTAGGTGTAGGTGTAAAAACATACTAGTAGATCTTGTATATAACAATTTTAAGATTAATAAAAAAAATTACCGTAAAAAAAAAAAAACCATACAAGCAATATTACACTTTTGATGAAAAAAACAAACACCAAAGTTTTTTTTTTTATTTCAACATGGAGAGCTATTACTTCAGTAAAAATGAGAAAGGAAAAAGTGGATAATTCATCAAGATTTTCTTTGAGTTGTCAAAACATATTATGGAGCCAAAAATTGAAGACCTCGCATCTCTAAACAAATAAAGGTTGAAGACCTTTTTTCATCTTCTTTTTTAACCCCATGTGGTCGGTCAAGTGTTCTTTGCCTGGGTTGAGACTTAAGTGTTTGTTCCATCCTAAAATTTCAGATTCGATTTTCCTTGCCAACAACTCTTAGAGCCACCTTACCCTCACCCGTAAGCATGTGAAAAGGCTATGAGAATGGCTGTAGGAATTAATCTGAGGTGCACGCAAGCTGATCCCGGACACTTTGCATTACCTAAAAATAAAAAGTTGATTTTCTATCATACTTCTCCTTTTCTATCATAACAAAACACTGCAAAAAATTGTCGTCAATTAATCATAACCTCGGAATCCAACAATGTTACAGTAATTGATAATTAGTATATTTTCATGTCATGTTGTGATTCTTGTGAAGTTGCATTCCTGGTTTAAGTTGCAATTAAGAAAATATAGTCTCACATTGCTTAAGAGCGGGATGAATGGTCGCTTAATATAATATTGAGATCTTTCACTCATGGCCAATTTATTTTGGGATCGATATATAATTTCCACAGTTGTCTTGCATTTTTGTTGAGTATATACTGGTGAAGCCAATGCACACTAATTAAGTTACCAAATTTGTAACAAACAAATTAACTTTGTTCATACGTTTTGAGTTGGATATAAAGTTTACACATGGTATAAAGCGGGTCCATTCATCCCAAATTGTTTTGGAGTACTACTTGAATTTTTTTTTTATCTTTATTAAAAATTTTATACTAGTGTTATGTTAAAATTTATTTTTCTTGTTCAATTCGTGTTGACAAAAGAATCTAAAAAGAACAACTAACCACGAGTTAAAAAACATTCACTAACAAAAATTGGAACAAATATTTCATTTAGTTATACTTGAAAAGTTTTTTACAATAAAAATAAAAATATAAATTAAACCAAATTCCACTTAAGTAGCCCAAGCTTTTGAGAAGTTTTTGTGTGCAAATTGAGTACCACGTGGGGTACCTAGCGCGAATCCAAGTCATTCAAACATGTTTTGGACGGTTCAGATCCAAACATTCTCTCTCCCCCTCAGCCGACCATACTCTGTCCTATTTCTTTCTCCCTAATATCCTAGCTGTCCAAAACATGTTGAATGACTCGAATGCGCGCTTGAATATCACGTGGACGATATCCTATTTGCACCAAAAAAAAAAACTTCTTCCAAGTTTTTAGGTCATATATCACAACCGAAGATTAAAAGTTTTGCAATCTATTTTTGTTGATTGACAACTTTCAACCAAAGAGTATTTGACTAATCATTTTATTTAAGGAGAATATTTGTTTTTGTCACTCTAGTGTCCATTCCCTTTTTCGAAAGTGGGTACAAGTGTCCAAATGTAGCCCTCACATGAGAGCCAACTAAAAGGGGAAAACGCACGCCTATCCCACTAATTCCCTCCACTGTTGCGCATGCCTAACCACATGTTACTACAGTTTATTCTCAGTCAAACCCCCAAAACAAAACAAAAAAATTGCAAAAAACTAAAGTAGAGGAGGAAAAACTATTTTATGATTGTCTAAATAACCAAATAATTATGTGGGCCTTACATTTGGGAGAGATTTTTAACGACCACATCGTTAGTCGGGATATTACATCATATAATTTTGAGAAGAGCCTCGTCGAAGAGCGTTTCCGGTAAGCGTTAAGGTATGCACTACTTCTTGTAATCCATAAACGTCTACTTGTTTCCACTAAATTATAAGTCGTAGAAAATATATTGGATTAGTAGAAGAAAATGTGTTGGATATTTTAGTTTAGTGGAAATAGTTTTACTTTTGACCAAAAAAAAAATATTTGAGTATGAACAACTTTATAAAAGCCAATAAATTGTAGTGCAATTTTTTTTTACTGGAAATGAAGATTGAGTATAAGTACTTATTTTCTGTTTTACGAGACATATTATTCTCTCATAATATATTGCTTTTAATAAATAAATAGTTATTTTAGTTAGTGAAATACACCATTAAACTTAGCAAAATTACAAGTGTAATAAATGTTAAAAAGACACGTATCCAGGTGACACAAATTATTTGGTATTCTTTATGTGGGCATTTTTTATTTTACTAGTACTCCGTAGCTGTTAGTGTTAAGAGCAACTTTGAAATGGACCATTAAAGAGTTATCTATTGATATCGAGTATGCAACTCCCTCGAGAACAAGTCTCATGTTCGATGCCTTTGAGAATTAAAGGAAAAATATTTTCTCTTGGGCATTTTTTTTATAGGAAACATAAATTTATTATAAATATCAAATAAGGTCAGCACATCTAAAGTTGTACAACCCATGAAAAAAATATGCCAATAAAAATAGCTCAACGCAAACCAGAAACAAAACAAAGTCCCAATCTAAACAAACCAAATAGACACCCTGACAAAGACAAACATAATAACGAAATCATGACTTTAACGCCGAACACACGATCAATAAAACCTACAAAATAAGAATTAGGAGCAAGTGGAATAGATAAATCAAAGAAATGCACGACATTGAGGGATGCGATCCTTTTCCGTTTTCACATTCGCTTTCTCGGCCTAGGGTGTTGAATAGCCTTGTCACAAACAGCCCTTGCTTTGACCTTGTGTAGCTTCTTCCGTTTTTGATTATCGGGATGCTTAGCAGAAGTAGGTCCGGCTATTGTGTTGTGCCAGAAAACCATGATCCTCTTTGTTCGCAAATTCCGAGGTTCAAAAACAGTGTATCTTGGAGAATATGTCCAACCCTATGAGACAAGGAATCCTCAAAGCTAAGCTGTTGAGGTTCAGGGCACAGGAGATGCAATCTCCCAGCTAGACAAGGAAAAGGGGTCCTCTTCCATCGAGGTGGCACTAAGAAGTTTTGACACATCAACCAAAGAAGCATCACCAACCTGGGCACTAATACCAACTTTCCGGGAGGGCTCTTAACGTTAACTTCAACAGCCAAGAGGTTGGGCATATAGACGTTGTCTTAAGGTACTCTTTTATCAAACTGCCGGCCCCAATCTAGGACATAAATTATCGTCTCTGATTTTTGAAAAAATTAGCACGCACACACTCACTTATCAAAGGCTAAAGAAGTCTACATCCACGAGCTGGATTTGTTGCGGTCTCGTTCACACTAATGATTAACTTATGCATCACAATTTTTTGGTTTTGTCTTCATTCAAATATTTTTTTTTTTTTTACATTTATTAGTTTTACGTCAAATTTTTATGTGATATGGGTGAGTAAGGATGAGAAGAACCGAAAAAATAAAAAATTATGACTTTTACAAGAGTATTTTGGGAAATATCTAAGAAAAGGTCCAAAAATTGACTATTCGAGATTTTATTTGGATATTTTTCAAAATAATTGTGTAAAAGTCATAATTTTTTACTTTTTCGGTTCCTCTCATCCTTACTCACCCATATCACATAAAAGTTTGCCATAAGACTAACAAATGCAAAAAAAAAAAAAATTTTGAATAAAGACGAACCAAAAAATTATTCTGCATAAGTTGATCACTGGCCGGTGTAAACACCCTGAGTTGTTTCCAGTAGTGAAAAATTTGTAGATTTTTATTTATGGTTGAGAAGTTGTTAGGTGTTTCCGATAATGAATAAGTTGTTGAAATATGTCAAGTTATTTCTCGCAGTGAATAAATTATTGATGTGTTTGTGAGTAAAGTTACTGTAGCAAAAAAGTTTTTGTTGACAACTTTTTTTGTTAGTAGAAGCAAAATGGTAAAATGCTAAAAAAAATTTGTTAGTAAAAAACGGGATGATAAAATGTGTTAAGTTTTTATTATTTTTTGTCAATGGAAACACCCCTTAAATTTCGTAAAAACAGAATAGATCCGCGAAATGTGATTAGTCAAATCTAAAAGAAGACGTCCAAATCCGCAAGCTAGCTTGATTCAAAAACTTATTTAAAATCTATAGAATAGAATAGATCCCCGGGATTAATTAGTCAATTCTTGAAAAAGGAGCAGTGTATTAATTAAGAAATAGGCTAAGGTCAAAACATCCTATTAATTTAGTGCTGATAACTTGCAACCCTTCTTATAATAGAGAGAGAATATTTAAAAATGAATGTTAGTTTTCTATATGAGAATAGATTAATTATATACATCGGCAGTGTAAATATTTATTTCCTTCAAATCAATTACATTGTCTAATGTCGTCAAAATAACGATTCCAATTAATAAAACCTGGTGATGTGACGCAATGTAATTGATTTAGAGAAAATAGTATTTACACGACAGTATAAATAATTTAATCTCCTTTTGTATGTATAATTATCTCTTATTATATCATATGTTCGTAATAATGTGACTATGTATGTTGCTCACGAATCAAGACCCAAGTTTTATCTTACAAGTCATTACTCAAGATTTGTTTAGTGCGAGTCTCGAGTTCAACTCAACCAATAACAAATACACCCTCTGTCCCAAATTACAAGATCCCTATGACAAAAACGTTGAATTTTGAGATTAAAAAATAAAATACATCCAGGCAAATTTTTTTGAATTTCTCTGCGCACATATTAAAGAGCTCGTGAAGTACTTTAATTTGGTGTAAAGAAACTTTAAAAATAATGTTCGAAAGTACTTAATTTTTTTATCCAAAAATTGCACGACTTTTCATAGGAGGCAGGCACTTGGGACGGAGAGAGTATTTCTTTCATGATGATAACTCAGGTGTCTGGACTAGCTTACCCATACCTCAACTAATTTTGAGTGTCTAATCTCACAATTCACTTGTGGGAAGCCCAATTAAAGTCCGATCAATTGCTTTGTATGGATTGACCCCAAAAGAGTTGACAATGCTTGAGAGATTTTGACCATGAGATTTCCAACTCATGGCTTCAAATCGTACGTGGCATAGGAAATGTAAGTTTTGGGGCATCATTCATTGATCAAACATTGATGTCAAGGGGAGTGTCAAATCCAATGTGGATTTGGTTCCACATCTGTCATGCCCCGCCCCGGAACGACACCCGAAGTGGGCACGAACCGACACGGCCGCGTGGCATTCCACACAGAAGACCAAGCCACACGCCACAACCTAACAGAATAAATACCCAGCGGAAGACTTAACACCATAAAACTTAAAAATGCCAATGCATCGACTAACCAAACACAACCTCGCACAATTAAAGCGGATCACATCTTACTATTACAAAACCTCAACAATTGAACAGCTCAAAAGAAACCCATATGATTTAAACGATCAAAATCCCTTAAATACAATATACAAAATTTAACTTCTAAATTTACTATCTACAACCCAACTCATTCATCAACAACACTCGAAGCTAATCCAAATTCACCCCAACAAGCCGACCAGTAGTGGACCCAGTCTAAGCGACCTGCTACCTGGCAGACCAAAAAGGAAAGCCAGAGAGTGTAAGATATAGAAACGCTCAATATAATACCACAATATCCGAAGAATATCAACAAGAATATACCTCACTAGCGTAACTGAAATACCTGAATGTATACAATAGTTATAATCAACTTGCCCACTCAACTGTGCAGTAACATAAGATGCACAGTAACATAAATATAATCATATCACATGCAGTGACACGTCTACCACATCGCATATACCCAAGACAAGGTGTCCCACATACCATGCTCCCATCCACCGACAATTAACCGGCATGGCATACGACATGATATGCCTCACACGCTAACCTTCGATGGTTCAAATAACACCCATCAACATGCATATTCATCTAACACGCATATCACAATCGAATCTCGTGTCCCACACACCATGCTCCCAACCATCGTCCATTGAACGATATGGCTTACGACATAGTGTGTCTCACACGCACAAATTAACGACATATCAAACGCTAAATATCAATAGCATGATATACTCCCTCACCACAACAATATCTCATTAAAAATAACCATATCAAAAGCTAACTACAATTAGCAAGATATATACTCACCACCGCAGCAATATTATATGGAGAAAAACCATATCAAACACACTCACCTTTGATTCGATTGAAATATTCCAAACTTACGATTTCAGCACCTCTCGTTTGACCAACTCGCTACCTAGTCACAAGCTAACTAATATTAGCATACAACTCCATTGGAATGTTCAAACAAATGTATGATAACATCCCCTAGCATTTTACCAAACTAACGCATGCCAAAAGGTTAACCAAGTCACCAAACATCCCTTAAGACACTCAAACAGATATTTAATATCGAGTTGCAAAGCTAACTAGGTATTAAACAATGCTCAACAATTATAAATGTGTCCATCTCAAGACCTATATGTGTACTAAAACATACATAAAGTTTAAATATGAAATAACCCTTGAAATCGGTTTGTAAACCTATGACCAACTTGCCTTGTATTGGTCATAACTTTTAATTGGATTAGAATTAGATCATGAAACCACCACCAATGGAAAGTACATTCCGAGTACATCGATTTTGATATAAAATCTGCCCAAAATGGAGTCCGAATGAAAAAGTTATGCCCGTTTGAAGTTTCTTTAAAAAATGCTGATTTTTAACCTATGTACCGGTACTGCAAAATCCCAGTACCGGTTCATAACCCAAAAACAGCGAAATAACCTCTCTGGACACCTTGAACCGGTACAACCAAAACCTAGTACCGGTTCAATCTGACTTTTTTAGCAAAAACACGGCTTGATCCTCCTCCGATTTCTAACATTTTCCACCACTCAAATCATGTTTAAAACCCATCAAAAACTATACCAAATCATGCTCAAACTCATTTATAACAAAGGGTATTACAAGAACTATCAAACATAAGAATCAATTTAAGTTCTACACATCAAACCCAAGGATTCAAGACTAGAATCATGAGTTCACCAAGAATCCAACTCAAAAACCCAACTCCATCCTAACCGAACCACCAACCCCCGAACTCACTACTCAAACACGAAATTCAACAACAAAAAAACATGGAATTCAAGTATACGAAGACATGAATTACCAGATTTTGAGCTTCCATTCAAGCTAGGGAAATCAATCCAAGGTTTTCTCCTTCTTTCTCCTTTTCCTCTCTTCTTCTTCTTCTTCTTCTTCTTCTCTCATCTTCCTTCTGGCGTCTCTCTCTCTCTCTCTCTCTCTCTCTCTCTCTCTCTCTCTCTCTCTCTCTCTACGTTGGAACAAAGACAAGGGAAGGAAAATATCCCCTAAAATATCCTAGATATTTTGATATAGGCTCAAGAAAATTATATGGTATAACCACACCACCCCTGCACTTATGCAACCACCCAAAACACACACAAGACTCTCAAACTTCTAATGCATACAATCTTACCCCAAATCATATAATTGAATTAAAAGGTAAATTAAATACTCTAATTTTTGGGTCGGGTATTACAACATCATTTGCTTCAAACTTGACTACCATGCCAAATCTATTTTTGACATTTTGGAATTCAAAAGTAGATATTCTATACTTTAGCACTTAGAATTTGACATCAAGGTTGGAGATATAAGTCTGTGAATATCAACCCTTATGCCAAATTCTATTTATTTAAAAAAAAAAAAAAAAAACTCAAACAAGTAGTACGGAGAGGTCTTAAACTTTCTAACAATAGCTTTTTACCTTCAACGGTTACTGCTTCGCCAAAACCTAACCATTGAAATACGTTGATTTACCCCAACCATAGGGCTAAGTTGTTGTCAGCATAAATACCGAAAAGTCCGGAATCGATCCCACAGAGATAATCTTTATAGCAAATTCGGATTTTTAGATGTAAGGGTTTTCGGCGTTTAGACGGCCAACTTTTAGTTTTACTTTAAAAGATGGAAAATACTCTTATGAAAATGACTAGAAAATGAGTTTGAGCTAATAATTAAAGCGGCAAGGCGTTGGAGTTCCTAACGCCCGAAACTTAGCCATGTAATCATTCTCGACGAAACTCGATTGAATCACATGGCATATGTTATTAACCGGAAGATTTAACTATGAAACTAATAAAAGACCAAAAGTGTGGTTTGGAAACAAGTGAGTTTTTTCATTTTTTTGGCAAACACGAACTGAGACATCGCTCCGGAACCATGTAAGCAAGCACATGATCACCGGAGATTAACATCGACTAGTTTTGTTACATAAAAGATAAACCCTTCATATTTTCCGTACCAAACCCCAAGTCTTGAGTTGAAAAGGGCAAGATTAACATAAATCACATGACGTTAATCACCCCGATGCCAAGCCTATTCGACTACTCATATATATTGAAAAGACTAGAAAACATGAAAAAAATGTTAAACATGATTAACTGATAGAAACGAAAATAAACTTGATGTTAGGAAAGATCTAGTCCGTAGCTACAACATTATCAAGCGAGAAAATAACATATGACAATTACCTTAAGGAGTTCTTGAAGGAAATACACTCAAAAGCTTGAAAGACTAACAATGGAGTTCCTAGAAAGCAAAAGAAAGACTTAGGCCTAAAAAAGACTAGAAATGACCATCCTTTCTATAAAAGGCATACAAGCCTAATTATAGGGTTCTAAAGTTAAGTTATAAAGGACCAAAAAGTCCACAAAATATCCCAAAACTAGTCCATAAGTGGAAACTTTCCATAAATGGAAGGTTGAAAAAGATAACAAAAATCTGCAGATTTTTTCATACAGTACCGGTATTGGAAATCCCTCAGTACCGGTACCAGGCTTCAACGGGCTAGAAAAACTGAACTCTGGACACCCAATACCGGTATTGGGAGTTGGCTAGTACCGGTTGAGTTTGGACTAAGAATTAAAGGCGGCAAGGCGTTAGAGTTACTAACGCCCGTAACTTAAGTCATCTAACCATTCTCAACAAAAACTCGGTTGAATTGCACTGCATCTGCTATCAACCGGAAGATTTAGCTATGAAACGATTAAAAGACTAGAAGTGTAACTTGGAAAATAAGTGAGCTCTTTCATTCTTTTGGCAAACACGAACCGAGACATAACTTTGAAAAACCATGTGAGCAAGCACATGATCACCGGAGATTAACATCATTAAGTTTTGTTACATAAAAAGCGAACCCTTCTCATTCTACAAGCCAAACTTCAAGACTTAAGTTGAGAAAGACAAGATAAACTTAAGTCACAAGGTGTTAATCACCCCGATGCCAAGCCTAATCGACTACTCACACATACTAGAAAGATGAAACATGCTAGAAAAACGAGACATATGATTTAACCATAGGAAACGAAAATAAACTTGATATTAGGAAAGATCTAGTCCGTACAAACAACTTTAATTAACGGAAAATTAACAAACAACAATTACCTTAAAGTGTTTTTGAAGAAAATGACTTAGAAAGCTTAAGAACATTAATGGAGTTCCTAGAAAGCAAGAAGAAAGACTTAGGACTAAAAAATACTAGAAATGGTCATCCTTTCTATAAAAGGCATACAAGCCTATTTATACGGCTATAAAGTTAAGTTACAAAGAACCAAAAAGTCCTCCAAAATATCCCAAAAACATTCCATAAGTGGAAACTTTTCATAAATGAAAGGTTGAAAAAGATAACAAAAATCTCCTGATTTTTTCATGCAGTACCGGTACTGGAAATGCCTCAGTACCGGTACAAGGCTTCAACAGGCTGGATAAACTGATCTCTGGACACCCAGTACCGGTATTGGGAGTTGGCCAATACTGATACCCGAGTTGACAGATTTTTGGGCATACTTCGCAGGCTCGCTCCGAACACTCCCGAACTCTGATTTGGGTGTTCTTTGGACTGTTAAATAGCTTGTCGAGTCTACTTTCTAACCCAAGTGGTTTGGATCAAAAGTACCTTGTACATCAAAAGATATAACAATTCTACCCTCAGCTGGTCGGAAGAAGAGTAACTTTGGTAAAATCCTCACTTCTCCTTCAATTCCCTTGACCTTTGGACAACCCGAGCAACCTCCAAACCATCTCTTCATGACCCTTCGGGCACCAGAACGTGGTGGCACGTGGCCTTGAGTACTTGGTTGCACCCAGAGCATTCCTTGGTGTTCAAACAGGCCTCATTTATACGAATTACCTGAAATATAGAAAAACCTACCTTATGTGCAATATCACTATAAAAACTAAATAAACGCAAGTTAAACCAACAAAATACGGGACTAGTCGCACCAAATATTTACAATATTCGGTGCTCATCAGTTACTTTTTGAAATTTGGCAAGGGAGAGGGTAGCTGCTAAAATTGACATGCAGGAGGTTAATGTCAAAGCCACATCAACTTTGACATGAGTGAATACAGATGGGTTGGAAGGTGAGTTAATACCAAAAGTAACTGTTGCACCGTCCACGTCATGTTTGACATCTCCCATTTGAGATGCTCTAATTCTTCAAAAAAATTGGCATCTCCAATTTGAAGCTATATTTTGAAGAAATCTTAGAATTTGACCATCAAATTAACTCTTTTAGGGTTTTTTTTTTCTTTTGAGAATTAAAAACGTCAAGTTATCATTCATCTCAAGACAAATCCTTGGAACCCCTTAAGCATCTCCAACACTTGATTTCAAATTGGAGATGTCAATTTTTTTTTGAAGGCTTATGTGATATTTTGGTATCTCAAATTTGACATTAAAACCTCCTCTAAACCCTTTTGTCAAATTTATTTATTTAAAAAGAAAAAAAAAACCTCAAACAAGTAGTATAGAGAGGTTTTAAACTTTCTAACGATAGTTTGTTTTACATTCAATGGTTACTTTTTGAAATTTGACATGAGAGAGGGTAGCTGCCAAAATTGACATGCAGGAGGTTCATTCCAAGGTCATATCAGCTTTGACATGAATGAAAGCAGATGGGTTGGAAGGTAAATTGATGCCAAAAGTAGTTGTTGAATCGTCCACGTCATGTTTGACATCTCCCAATGGAGATGCTCTTAGGGTTCAACCAATAACGAATGTAGTATATCTTGATTAACATGCGGGAGGTTCATGCTAAAGTCATATCAGCTTGGACATGAATGAAGGCAGATGGGTTGGAAGGTAAATTGATGCCAAAAGTAGTTGTTGCACCGTCCACGTCATGTTTGACATCTCCCATTGGAGATGCTCTTAGGGTTCAACCAATAACGAATGTAGTGTATCTTGGATGCTAAGTTCGTCTAATTTTGCCACTCATTACTCGATCGATAAATCAATTCTCCCATGGAAAGGTTCGTCAACCATACCTACCTACCTTGGAAGACATATCCAAATACTTATCAACATCTAAGAGCATCTTACGGCCCGTTTGGATGGAGGATTTGTTTTAGGTGGATTTGTAATGAGGGGGGATTTGAAGGTGGATATATAATGAGGCGTAATATGTTAAGAAGGGTGGCCCCATCTCTTAAAGAGGGTGGATTTGTAATGAAGTGTTTGGATGATTTTTTGAGAAGTAGGATATAAAAGGTGGATATGATGAGATTAGATGTCAAATGACCCAATTGCCCCACCTTGATTTTTTAATGCTGAAATTTTATTTATTTCATATTAATTAGAATAAATTGATATTTGCCATTAATTTTATGATAAAATAATTTTATTTTAGTATACAAATATTGAAAACATGTTTTTTATTAGAAAAAATTTGCTTTTCCAAAAAAAAAATTAAAAACGTAATTGTAAGGGAGTAGATGTATGTGGTAGGAATACTTTTTTGTTGAGTACAAGTGCCATTAAAAATGTATATGTATGTGTACATTCCCCAGCCCTCCCTCAGTCCCACTCGTCTCCGTCTCAGATCTCGTCCGCCGCCGACCTCGGCAACTCCCTCGTCTTCTCCGTCAGCCCGCCGCCGCCAGTCATCCCTCTGCCTAGTTTTCCAGCTGTAAGTCTCTCTCTCTACCAAACCCGCCCCCCCCCCCCCCCCCCCTCCTCTCTCTTGTCAAGCTCCGTTGTTCCAGATCCGGCCAAATGGGGAGATGACGAGAGGAAGACACCTCACCTGAATTTGTGAGGGCAAAATCGTCCCAAAACACCCGGATTTGGTAACTCTGGGGGTACCCCAGATTTGCTAACGACAGGGGTACCCCCATAGTTACCAAATCCAGCTTCTGGTGGATTACAAATCCAGCTCGAGCCTAATCCGGGAGCAAATCCGGGTGGGGGTTTTTGCAGCCAAACACCGGAGATGAGGAGGAGGGGGAGATGAAATCAGGGCGCTTGGCAAATCCGGCATCCAAACAGGCCGTTAGGCTGCTTTCTTGCGAAGATAACTTAAATTTGAGAATTTTGTCATCATTTATATTTATTTTTACATTTGTTAATTTTGCGCCAAACTTTTGTGAGTTATTGATTTGTCTCGACAAGAGGAATCAGGAAAAGTAAATTTTTTTTATTTTTTTTTAATTTTACCCATGTATTTTGAGAAGTAAGCATTTTTTAACAAAAAAAAGTAAGTTTTTGCGCTAAAAAGTGGTTATTTCTCAAAATACTTGGTTAAAAGTAAAAAAAAATTTACTTTTCCGATTCCTCTCATCAAAAGGAATCAATAACCCACAAAAGTCTGACGCAAAACTAACAAATGTGAAAAAAATTCAAATAAGGACAAAATTTCTAAATTCAAATTAAGTTCGTAAGAACGCAGCCTAAAGCAGGGCTGGTGGCCAGCTTGGGACTGGCCCAGGCCAGACAATGGCTTGTCAGAGTTTTGTTCCTTAAGTATAGTAGTAACAAAAACTCTACCGCACTGCTCTCATTCACCGCTATTCCACCGCTCTTAATTTTTTCGTCAAAAAGTGTTTAAATTCAGATCATTGATTGTCGAGACGGACGGTGAGATTGAGCACTTCAATAAGGGAAGCGATGAAACAAAGCGATGGATTTAGACTTTCCGAGTTTATAAAGGAGCTCAAGCTAGAGATATATATAAGCCCGTTTGGTGAACTAGTTTAGCTCGTGCATGCTAACTGAAACTCTATCAGATAAAACTCGCGAGATAGCCATTACGAGTACTACATTAGTTGGACAACATTTATTGTACTATTTATACATTATTGTGTTGTTTTTAATAGTTTTTCTTACTCAATTTCTAAAGATCATCCAGATTAGAAATGTACAGTAATTTCTAAAAAGCTAGAGTTTTTGAAAGTTATCCATATAAATAAAATATTAAATCCTAACTATAGTCAAAGACTTGTATGCAAATATTTAGAGTTCAAGTCCGTTCACCCATTTCTAAAGTGGGAGAAGATTATCTACTATGTTCGCAGTCCTATTTGGATGATCGAACTGGTTCATCTCTTTGAACAAATTATGTTATAATTAAATTTGCAAAAAATCAAAACAACCAGATATAGGTAATTGACAAGTATAACAGACCTCAAGAGGTCAGCACCGAAAGAATTACAAACCTGAGGAGTGGGGACTAGTCTAACCTGGAACCCTTGTATATCTTTTACCTGGGATAAAGACGGATCATACATGGTCAGCTCCGCGTATGAAGCTATCGTAAAGTCGAGAACTAGCTTTGATCCCTAGCAATAGGGAGAGGGATAATAGTCGACTAAAATCATGGAATATACTTTCCAACTGAGATACCTCTCCCGGATTAAGATAGAATCGGAATCCTACAAGATAAAGGATGCCATCAACTGGACAAACATTAAAGCCTATGGGATACACAATCCAGGATGGATGGGGGTCCTTAGCTAAGGCAGGACTCTCCCTAAACATCATCGGGCAATTCGGAATCTACGAGAAACAGACTAACAAGGACTCAACCTCCTATCAAAATGCCTATAAAGACAACGCTAGAACGCCAATCAAAGGTACATAATATCAAATTGAGAGCGCTGTTTACCTCACCATAATATCAAACACATTACTAATTTGGGCATCGGAACACATTACTAACTTGGGCATCGGAGGGTGGTTGGCAAGCCACCACACCAATGACTCAAGCTCTTATATTGTTTTGCGGGAACAGGTCGGGGCTGACGACAAAGCTGATTCATCAGTAATTAAGTGTTTGATAAAATGACTCAACATTCAGTTCAAACATTTGGTAAGAGTCTGAACTCAAAATTATGTGATTTAAACAAGCAGTTTCTGGTATTTGGTTGCGTTGATTTTTTACATAATTGGTTATAATAGATATCATATTCTAAGATATGAACCGCTCTAATCATTGAAATAGAACCGGGAATATGGTGGGTAATATTCACCCACTTTCTTTAACCCGTTAAGGTTCATGAGTTGGCTCATTTTGGACTCAAGCATGTGGTAAATCCACTCGAGCTCAACTCAGTTTAATCATTACCGTTCGGCTAAATAAGCCAACTGACTTATTTTTTTGTCTTTATTTAAATTTTTTTTGTATTTGTTAGTTTTTCGTCAATTATTTGGGGATTATTGAATCGTCATAACGAGAGGAGTCTAAAAAGTAAAAAATTATGATCGAAATCTTTTTTTTTTTAATAAAGACCAAAAAATTGGCTTCTTTTTGTCTTTATTTAAAAAATTAGATTTCGATTGTAATTTTTTTACTTTTTAGATACCTCTTGTCATGACGATACAATAATCTCCAAAAAATTGACGAAAAAATAACAAATACGAAAAAAAATTGAATAGGAACAAAAAAATAAGCCAGTTGGCTTATTTAGCTGAACAGGAGCCAAGCTCCAACTGTTTGAAAACTCAACAAATAAAGTCTGAGAACATTAAGGTCAGTTAAATTTTTTTTTTTTTCAATCGATGGAAGAAATCATTTACATCATATATGAAGTACCAAAACATAAACTCGGAACATTATATCAATTGTGAGTGTTTTTGAGACAACTAATTTCAACAACTCACATGAATATGGAAGATCCGCACACCCTATACATTGATTTCGTGCGTTGGGCCCCCGTATTCATGCGTGGGAATGCTTGGGTGATCGCGTGCAACATCGTGTGTTGTACCAATTTGGATGTCCGAAGCACACTTTAGAGCATCCAACCCTTCTTGATTTCTCCAAAATTGAGAATAGTTTCTCCAAAATGGAGAATGAGTGCACTTCAAGACTTCAACCATACGACTTAAATTTGAGTCTCCAAATTGATTTCAATATTAATATTTTACTTTAAATTTTAATATCAATCATATCCTTGGCATTTTTTGGTTTATTTTATAAAAGACGTATATTACAAAAATCAAATGTTTATCAAATTTATACTCGTGGAAAATTTTGGTAAGATCTTTCAATGAGGGCAATATTGACGATGTTCGATTGAATTTAAAATAATTAAAGATAAATTGTAGAGAGAAGATCTAAAAATAAAATGGAAAATGAGATGGAAATTTGGTGTGGGCATTCTCTAAACTACTCCTACTTTCCACATAAAATACTTTTATTATTTTGATTCTTCAAAATAGTGAACAAGAATGCTAAATAAACATGGATTAAAGGCCACGCAAATATATTTGTTTGAATAGACTTGGAAATACATAAATTTGAAATTGTAAGATGCACATGAATTTTTCATTGTTTTGTACATTTTACATGCAATGAACAATTCTAAATATATAATTTCTCAATAAGGGGATATGTTTGAGTTATTTTGGAACAACCAAGGGCCCCTGGCGCACTACGGGGTGGTAGGGCGCCTCGGTGTGCCAAATTAAAATTGTCATTATGATCTGAATCGTTCAGCACTATGAAGTGGTAGGGCGCCTCGGTGTGCCAAATTAAAATTGTCATTATGATTTAAATCGTTCCTAAAAATTACTCAACACTACCCATAATAAGTCAGAAATGAAGTTTGTTGAACACTTACTACATGATTCATATAGATTCGTCTCACTTCCATTTTTATAAATATATTAACCTTCCATTTTTGTATAACAAACATTGTTTGACCAAGAGCGAATGATATCCGATTAATTCAATTTTTTTAACTGAATCATCCACCGAGCGTAATTTACACATTGAACGATTCAGATCAAGATGATTTTTTTATTTTTTTTTGATTTGATACAACGAGACGCCCTACAAGTTCACGGTGCATTGGTGCACTACAAATTCCGTTGTCCAAATCGGACTGGATTTGGAAATGCTCTCAAAGCCCTTGTCACGAGTTGTCGCCATCCCTCTTATATGTGCAGCTGACGGGCCCCCCACTACACCACTCTCTCTCACTCAATCAGCTGACTCCATTACCACTAGAACTTCATTTTCACCGTACCTCCACTCTCTTAATCCCAAACAAATCAATTGAAAATTACCGACCGGCACATTGCAAAAGTGATGCAGCCAAGATTTTAATTTGGAGAATGCCCTACTCTCACAAAGAACATCTATTATGATAAGATGTACAATTTTTTGGATTTTTTTGGTATAATTTTTAAAAATTTATTGACACCAAATAAAAGATCTCAGTAGTTCTTTAATTTGGTCTCAAGAAATGTTAAAAATTATGCACAAAGTGCTTTATTTCTTGTCTAAAAATGACACTATATGTTTAGTAATTTAAAAAGGTATTAGTATTTTAAAATTAGTTGAAGTGTCTTCCACTAACTACTAAATTTGATAACCTAAATTCAATACTTAAAATTGAATCAATTAAGTAATAAGTGATTAAGTAGGTGTGATAACCACATTATACATTGCTTAACAAATTAAGTGCCACTTAAAATATAAATTGAAAAGTTAAAAAAAATTAAATACTTTTGAGCTTTTTAATTCTACCTGAATTCTTATGTGTTTGAATTCAACCACCATACTACTACTAGTACTACTCCACTATCATCACTACCCACCACTACCACTCCTACAGCCACTCCACCACCATCACTACTCCACTACCATTTCACCATCAATCCACCACCACTAGTACCATGCCGCCGTTGCCGCCATAATGCAACCATTGCACCACAATCACTCCACCACCATCACACAACCACCCACTACCATCACTAGACCATCACCACGCCGCCGCTGCCATTACCACCACAATGCCACCATTGCACCACAATCACTCTACCCCCGCCACCACCATCACACAACCACTCACCACCACCAGCATCACTTTACCACTACCATCACCACACCGCCACCGCCGCCACCACCACACTACCATCACTTCAATACCACCACCACCACCCTCACTCCACCACCACTCCATCTTTACCATAAGTACCATCAGTAAATTAAGAAAAAATTTAATTTATTATTTTTTAATTCAGTATTCAATATATTTATCAAACAGCTTTTTAGTTTAACAAATTCAGCATTCAGTACTTAATTTTTCAACTTTCAATTTTCAATTTTATCAAATAAACCCTAAAATAAAAACATATTTTTTGAACCAAATGTGATGTATTGTGAGAGAATAACATGTCTATTAAAGCAGCAAATAAGTACTTAAAAAATAAGATCCTTAGGATGTATTCCACTAACTAAAATAAGTATTTATTTTTTAAAATTAAATGTGATGTATTGTGAGAAAATGATCTATCTTGTAAAATAGGAAATAAGTACCCAAAAAAATAATAACCTTATGGCCTGTTTGGATGCGGGATAAGGATTGATGGTATTAGTTATGAAGGGGGAATAAGATAGTATGGGGTATAATGTAAGAAGGGTGGGCCCACATTAGTGTGACGGAAGAATTAAATAGTACTTGGTTTCGATAAGAGATAAAATGGGGGGATAAAATTGTTTTGTAGTTGAAGGAAGAGAGAGGGGTATTATTCGGGGGTATTATGTAATAACACTCAAGAACCTTCCCATAAATAATTCCCCCTACCCTCTGGAGGTATTAGGGGGTATAATATAATCCAGGGCTTAGCTAATTCCCCCTCCAAGGTTTTAAGACTGGTGCCACAGACTAAAAGAGGATATCACAATCCCCATTCACAATAGCCTATCCAAACAAGCCCTTAGTGGAATAGGGGCCTTACTCAGGATACCCGAAAAGATACACATTTTCATATGTGCACATTTTCATTAATTAATCACTCATCAATATGTTGATAAAAAAAAAAATTCACTCATCAATTTACTCACTCCGTCCCAATTTAATAGTCAATTATTTCTATTCTAACTAAATAAAATAAATTAATAATATTTTTAGCTCTGATAATAAATTTTATTTAATAAAAATTTTAATTAGTTATATGATATAATATTTTTAAAATATTATAAATTACAAAATATAATCATTTCAAGATGATATGCTTACTACTAAAAAATTGCCAAGATGTTAAGCGGAATCCGCGTCTTATGCTAATGTACGAATATGCATTACTGGCCAGGAATGCTAGGTACACTACAAGATCCACAACACCATCCACTACACGCCCCAAAACGACGTCGTTTTGGGGCGTCCCTTTAAAAAAAAAAAAAAAAAAAACAAACAAACCCAAATTTCAGTTACGCCCGTCCCAAACCAGTCGATCTCGAGAGAGAGAGAGAGAGAGAGAAGAAGAAGAAGAAGAAGAAGAAGAAGAAGAGGGGGACGACACCGTAGGCAACCCAACCCAACCCACCGACGACCACCACCGACAACCACCACCGCCGACGACACCAACGAAGAAGATTCCTCGCCTCCAGATCGCCGGCCACCGCCGTACGCCAAAAAATCAGAACGCCGGCCACCAACGAAGGTATCTCTTTCGAGCTCGACCGCCGTACGCCAAAAAATCAGAACGCCGGCCACCAACGAAGGTATCTCTTTCGAGCTCGAACGCCGGTATCGATTGAACTAGGTTCCAATTTCAATTCGTAAATATTAGGGATTTTTGCACAAAAAATTAGGGTTCCAAATTCACTAAAAGATTGAGGTTAAATGGGCACACTTCAAGAATCCTACCCACAACTTCAGGGATTTCCAAATCTGCAATAGCATATTCAATCTGTTGTTACTAAAAGTTCCGCTTGGTACCTTAAAATCTCAGAATAGCAACTGATGCCAATTCTAGTCTAGTTTGATGTTCCTAGAGCAATCAACTTTGACACCAAAGTAATCACAATAATGATGAGGTTGTGAAACGCACAGGTTGTGCTGCTTTCATAGTCTCGCGTAATTCCCGGTTTCACTGAATTTATTTTTTAGGAGAAGAAATGGCTATGTTCTGCAAGTTGCTGAGCATGTATATACCTAGCAGGTACAAGCATTGTGGACACACTGTGCAGATAATCGAAAAGTCAGAAGACAAGTTACACTAAAACTGATTCACACCAGGAATTATACACCATATAAAACAAGAACAGAAGCAGTTGGACAATGCCATGCTCAAACATTACGGCATTGAACCATCTGATATGCTCATATTATTTTTTAGAGAACAAATTCTGCATTACACATGCCCTAATTAAGGCATGCAACTTCGTGTTGATAATTTTACTTCAGATGCACACAGCAGCAGTTAACAGAATGCTTGACAGACCATCCCAAGTATAGATCAAGAGATTGTTTTCTTGTTTGATTGTTTGCAAGTCCTTGTTCTATGTGTCTTGAGCGTGCTAATGTGAGGGTTTACCCTTTTTTTAGGTAGGATGATACATTGTTGGCAATCACTTGGCTAGATGTTGAACGGTTTGTATATTCTTGGTGTGTTGATCACTTGTTGATATACTTTCAGATTTTTCAGAAGAATCCTACCAAGATCAAGAGCAATGAGTACCGCGACACCACTTTAAATGGTGCTATGCAAGAGGGAGAGCACAAACCTATGCAAGAGGGGAACTCCTTTTTGTAGAAGTACTACTATCCCAGATCATAGCAAGAGGAAAAGCACAAAGCAATTCCACAACTTCAAAATCAAGTTCCGTTTGGTGTATGGAGTGTCCATCCAAGAAGAGATGTTAGCGACACTTTAGGATTTTTCTTTTTCATTTGCTTGTAATATAGGTTAGGACAGACAATGATGATGATGTTCGGCTCATGATTTGTTTAAAAAGATACAAGTTTGTACTCCACTTTTGTTGCTGTATTGGTTTCAGAGTATTATATTTTGAGATAATGAGTGGTACATAATGAAATTCAAATATCACTATGGTGTCAACTTCTTGGACTTTCTCTACGTTGAACATTTTTGAAACAATGGGAATGTTGTTTTTGCCCTTTTTTCTGTTGCTACTGCTGCTGACTGAGACGCTATGACGTCGGGCTAGACTAAAAACAGGGGAAACTCTGTCGAATTTTTCAGAAAATATGGATACGGATACGACACAATACATCTTTCAAGATGCGATACGGATACGGATACGATACAATACATCTTTCAAGATGGGATACAATACAATATATCTTTCAAGATACGATACCAATACGGATATGATACGGATAAGGATACGATACAATACATCTTTGAAAATACGATATGGATATGGATACGATACAATACATCTTTCAAGATGGGATACGATACAATACATATTTCAAGATACAATACCGATACGGATACGATACGGATAAGGATACGATACAATATATATTTGAAGATATGATATGGATATGGATACGATACCGATATGGATACCAATACGATATAATATATCTTTCAAGATACGATATGGATATGGATACGATACCGATACGAATACGATACAGCAACCTTGCAATATAATCCAACACATTGCAACCTTACAACATTCACAAGTTCAACAAAGCAGTTGTAATGCTAATACTATTATAAATTCATCAATGTCATGACCAATCAAAATAACATTACATATTCATCATTTCCATAGAACAACCAAGTGAACTACTCTTCATTATTATTCGTTGCATTCATCATATCAATGAAACTTGGTTGTCCTTCACATCCATGCCCTTGAGTTTGTAGTAGATTTGGTTGTAGTCCCCCCCAATATTGACCTTGGTCCTCCATAAAACTTGATTGTCCTCCCCAAGATTGGTTGCCCGCAAGAATTGATTGACCTCTCCAAACTTGACCATTGAAGAAGCTTTGTGAACTTAGAAATGAAGGCCTAAACTCGTTCAAGCTTGTTCCGGTTGGGCAAAAAGTTGGAGAAAATGGGAAGATGGTTCCGCCTTGTGTCATATTTACTTGCATGTTATGAGGTATCTCGTTTGGCCACATTGAATGCCCCATGTAGTTTGGGTGACCCTGCCCAACAATAGAGAACGATTATCAATAACTTTTACATGAAACAGGAAATTGTGCAATTAAAAATAAAGTTCCTTATATGTACATTTACAACACTTTCTTGTGTCCCGAACTCATGGCTAACTGCAATCTTCTCAACCTCCTGAAATTAGCAACAAATATAACTATTACACATGCATTGAATAGATCTATACGTCAATATTAACAAGTAAGTTGTTCAAACAAAAAAATTAACTAGTAAGCAACAAATAATAAAGAACTTATACCGAGACTTTTTCATTGGACAGTGTCTTTTTTTTTGTTTCTCTTTTCTTCTTAACGGCTATTTCCACAACACCTTTCTTCCTTTTGCACGGCGGTCTGCCTTTTCGCCGAAGACCTTCCGGGTCAAGAATGTTTGTGCTCTGTTTGGAAGTTATAACCCCATCTCCAAGTGAAATAGAATCAATATGAGTACCCACGTCGTCATCAAGTGAAACCACATTACTTTCACAAATGACAGAAGCTTCCATCAACTCTCGTTTTAGCTCACGTACCTTTGTCATCACCATGTCATACTTCTCTTGAGAACATTCCGCTAAATCGACAACCTCATTGAAGAGATTGCACATGTTATCATGCCGATGCGCTTCAATTGAAGTTGAGTATTTATCGTAACTGATCCGAACTTTAGTATGGGCCCTCTTCACATTTTTGCACCATCTTCTGAAGACATACTTGTCAGGCACTTTTTCAACTCCCATTTGACACCACACCGTCAGTTGATGTCTACAAACCATTCCTCTGAACTCAAACAAACGACAATTACAATGTGCTTCATTAGTTTCTGGATTAAAATCAACAATAAATGGCACTTGAAATCTCTTTCTCTCTGTTCCCTCTCCATATGTAACCCACTCTTTCACCTCATATTCGGACACGCTTTCTTCTTTTAGACTACAAGAACACTCAAGTCTCCCGAAAAATTCATCATGAAACTCTCTAACCTTCTCATGCGTGTAAACACTTTGAAATTGCTTCTCCAAGTCATTTTTAGTTACTAACGGGATGTAAGTGTGCCAACTTTTCACATCTTCTTGGTTTTCACTCTCCACCTTATTCGCCAATGCATTTTCATACTGCTCTACAAATTGTTTCAAGGTCGTCTTTGAATGAATGTAACCATCAAAATATGAATTTATGCTCTCACTTCTTTGTGTAGATGACATTCCCGCCCAAAAGCAATCATTCACATACGCTGGAACCCATCGTTTTCGTTCCAGATACAACCCTGATAACCATGGGTTACTTTGAAGCTCGTACTTTTTGATGAACCCATCCCAAGTATCCTCAAATTGTTCTATTGTCAATGAATTCCATACTGCCTTACGCATACACGAACTAATATTCTCATAGGCATTGCACCCATTTAATTTTTCAGGCAACTTTTTCATAATATGCCATATGCACCACCGATGTCGGGTGTCAGGGAATACAATTTCTAAAGCATTCTTCATGGCCATACACTGGTCAGTAATTATTGCTTTCGGAGCACAACCCCACATGCACGTCCTCCAAGTCTCAAATAACCACGAAAATGACTCTGTGTCTTCATGAGAGATGAGCCCGCATCCCAATAAAATAGACTGACCATGATGGTTCACGCCTACAAATGGAGCAAAAGGCATGTCATGCTTATTTACCAAATATGTTGTGTCAAAGGTCACAACATCACCGAACTCCTTGCAAGCTGCCCTACTCCTTGCATCAGCCCAAAATACATTCCTAAGTCGACCCTTTTCATCCAAATCCATTGCAAAGAAGAAGTCAGAATTGTCAGCTTTCATTCTCATGAAATAACGATGCATCGCTTCAGCATCTCCTTCCACAAGTCGTAAACGCCGTTGTTTGTCCAAATGATTTCGCAAATCTTTCTTAAGATATGGAAGCTTATCAGGACCTCCCGCCTCAATCTGAAGGGAGTCATAAGTCTTATACACTTGGATCCCAGCTTTATCATTCAATTCAAGCTTTCTTTTTACATGTTCATCCAATACCCTATTGCACTTGAAATACCTTGCCTTTCCCGGGCTCTGTTCATGATTGTGCTTCAAAACAACAGTGTTTAACCTCCACTTTCCATCTGGGTGTATCCCAACAGTAACGTGAGCTGGACAATCAATTTTTGTTTGTGGCCGCGGTTTGATCGGGTTGCTTGTTCTCACCCTTGCCTTTCCAGCACGACAACATTCAAATCCTAGATGCCTCAACTTTCCATCACTTCCTTTTCTTGATGACCTTTTCGCAATAGCAAATCCTTTTTCTCTAGCATATCTTAAGTAATAACTATATGCTTCTTCCGATGTGTCAAATGCCATTCCTTCTTTCGGTTCTTCAACTTTATCTTCACAATTTCCTATTTCCTCATTCCCATCCTTAGTAGTTTTTATCTCATCACAGTTTTTGCTTGAAGGACCACTCCATACCTCTTCTTCGTGTTCAATGTCTCCACTCCACACCTCTTCTTGTTCTCCACACTCATTGTTTGGTGGCATTGCCAACGGAACAGACTCCGGCGACATCCTAGTTCAGAAAAAGGAAACAAATAAGAAATAAATTACCAGATAACGCATGTCTAATAATTAAAAGCACATCTAAAGCATCTTGCTTTGTGTATGTCAATTACATAAACTAACAGGTTTAGGAAAAAAATACAGCATTACAAGTCCAAAAATTAATTAACACTAACTTTTGAAGCAAATGTTAACAAAACAATTCACACCAACCCAGCGTCAAATGTTAAAGGTACCTTGTCCATTTCCTATTTCGGCTATTCCCATGCCTTATAAAATGATGCATTATTGTTTTTTTTGGGTAATTAATGATGCATTATTGTTACTTGACAGAGCCACAAAATGGAGGGCTACAGAGTAGTATGTGTTATTGCAGTTGTTTCGGTGCTAATATTCTTTCCGGAGTCGGCAGCTGCTGTGAAGAAGCTGTTGCCGGACTCGGCAGAGGGTGATCTAGGGAGTGAATGTTCATGGGCAGACCGTGTCAAGTTCCGGTATCACTAACAGGAATGCTAAAATAGCCTGGGCATATTCTTTACTTATCAATTTGGAACCCTAATTTTTTAAAAAAAATCTCCAATCCGACAAGAGAGAGATAGAGAATGAGCATCGTGTGTGAGAGAGAGAGAGAGAGAGAGAGAGAGAGAGAGAGAGAGAGAGAGAGAGAGACCTTCCTACACACTGGTGGTCGTGAAAACCCGACGATTTCGAATTAGTCTGGTCCTTTCTCTTGCCAGGAGTGGTGTCGCCAGAGGTGGAGAAGAAGGGTCCGGTGGTGGTTGGCGGGGGCGGTGGCGGGATGGGCTGTGGTGATTCTCAGTTCTCTCTCCCTCTTCCTCCTCTCTCTCTCCCCTCTGTAGAACAATAGGTTTGGGAATTGGGGGGAAACGGGGAACGCAATCTGATTTTGAGATTTGGGTTTGTTTTTTTTTTTTTTTTTTTTTTTTTTTTAAAGGGATGCCCCAAAACGACGTCGTTTTGGGGCGTGTAGTGGATGGTGTTGTGGATCTTGTAGTGTACCTAGCATTCCTGATTACTGGCAGTACTCCCATTTTCACCAAACCCCAAGCTCCACTCTCTCTCCCCTCTCTCTCTCTCTCTCTCTCTCTCTCTCTAAAACCCACTTCCCACACTCTCCTGCCCCATCATCCCCTAACCCAAAAAAACACACAAACAATTAAAAATTACCAACCTTGCTAACCTGCGCCCTGGTTGAACCCCGGCGCAAGAAGACACCCAGTAGTACCAACCGAATGGGCAGTCTCCGTCGACTCCTCCTCCTCCTCCTGCTCCTAACCTTCTCGGGCCTCCTCCCCCAATCCGCCCCGGATCCGGACGACGAGTCCTGCCTGACCCAGCTCGCCTCCTCCCTCCTCGACCCGAACCATAACCTCAACAACTGGACCCGAACCACCTTCCAGAACCCCTGCTCCGGCTTCACCTCCTACCTCCAGGGCGCCACCTGCAACAACGGCCGCGTCTACAAGCTCTCCCTCGCCAACCTCTCCCTCCGGGGCACCCTCTCCCCCTACCTCTCCAACTGCACCAACCTCCAGTCCCTCGACCTCTCCTCCAACTCCCTCACCGGCCCCATCCCTGTCGACCTCCAGTCCCTCGTCAACCTCGCCGTCCTCAACCTCTCCTCCAACCGCCTCTCCGGCCCCATCCCCCCCCAGCTCGCCTTCTGCGCCTACCTCAATGTCATCGATCTCCACGACAACCTCCTCACCGGCCAGATCCCCCAACAGCTGGGGCTGCTCGTGCGGCTGTCGGCGTTCGACGTGAAGAACAACAAGCTGTCCGGGCCGATACCGGCGTCGCTGGGGAACAGGAGCGGGAATCTGGTCAGGTTCAACGCGACGTCGTTCGAGGGGAACAGGGATCTGTACGGGTACCCGTTGGGGGACGGGAAGGGGAAGGGTCTCTCCATTCTGGCGATTGTGGGGATCGGGCTGGGGAGCGGGTTGGTGAGCCTCGTGCTGAGTTTCAGCGCGGTTTGTGTCTGGTTGAGAGTCTCGGAGCGGAAGCTGGCGAGCGATGAGGGGAAGATTACACAGCTCATGCCTGATTATTGAGGGAATTTTTTTCCAAGGTATTTTGTGTAGTTTTTTTCTGTCTTCTGGGTATAGTTTGATGATATAGCATATATAAATGGGTTTTGATTTTGATTTTCTTTTGAATTTCTCTCTTTCTGGGTTAGTTTTTGGTTGTCTTCTCCAAATTTTTACTGATCTCCGAAGTGGTAAGGTTTCTTTTCGGAACAATCATTTTGGGGTTTTTTTTTTCTCTGCGCGTTCCTTGACGATTTTTTGTTGGCCCAACTGCATTTGACGGATGTATAAAGCATTAAACCGATTCGAATATGAGATTGATTAGCGAAACAACTGATTCGAATATGAGATTGAGCGATTTTGCAATTTTGCTCCCCTCCCCCTCTCCCTCTCTCTCTCTCTCTCTCTCTCTCTCTCTGTTTCTGGGAACCAGTGCAGTGATAAAAGTCTCTAATTTTTCATGCAGGTGGGGTTGAGAGTTGGGTGTTCCACTGCTTATCGTGTTGTAATTTTGTATGCTTTCTGCTGCATCATGTGAAGGAAATACTTAAGCACACAAAATCTTCGGACACACATTTAACACACAATTTCGGGCACAACTTTGTTTGGATAAAAGTAAAAATATATTTTTTCAATTTCTTTCGTCGAAACAAATTAATAATTCAAAAAAAATTGATGTCAAATTAACAAATGCGAAAAAAATTTAAATGAGGATAAAATTTTTAAATTTAAGTTAAGTTTAAATTAAATTTATAAGAACGCAGCCTTGATACATATGAATCTATGTGCATTGTGTGTAGCATACTGCCATATAAGCATTCCTCAATAAGCATTGTCAGTGATTAAATACACCATTATTATGTGGTTTGTGTACTGTATATTCAACATAGGGTGAAAGAAAAACCCACGGATCAGGAAAAAAAAAAAAAGAAGACTGGTTTTCGGTCGGGGTAAGGGTGGATTTGGTCGGCTTTAGTTTGGACTGAACCGAACCGATCAACTTATTGTTCGGCCTCAATTACCCGGAAATTTCTTCAAACCAAATCGAACCAATCAATCAAAGTTACTTCTTACACCCCCCCCCCAAAAAAAAAACCTCAGCCGTCCGTCTCAATTTTAATTGTTCATTTCAATCTTAATGCCGAACCGAAAAATAAAAAAAATAATAAAAAAAATTGACCGGACCGAACCGAACCGAACCATTTTGAGCCAATTTTGGTCCATTGGTTTTTTTTTCAGTCGATCGATTTCCGGCTTCATTATCCCAAGCCGATCGGTCCTGAACACCCCAAAAACTGAACTAGACCTACCGATTTTCACCCCTAATTCAACATTTTTTGGGTGAATTACTTATTGACCACATTAATGCTCGACCGGGATCCCTGGGAGACCAATACAGCAACAGGCTGCAGTTCTTGTCGTGTAAAATTGAAAAAAAAAAAAAAGGTTGGATTAGCACTTGTGCATAATGTTGTTCGTAGTTAGGAAAAATTAGTTGCAGTAGTATTTCTTTTTTTATTTTCTTGCGAGGAGTGTCAGTGGTAAGGTTTTATTCTTTTCGGCAAGTGTTTTTTTCAAGAAATTTTTGCAAAATATTTTTTTGGTCGGCCGAAACTGCATGGATGGTTCTTTGGCAAATTATGGAGAGACCAGATTCGAATTGGAAATGTTTAAATCTCCGTGGGGATGGGAGGATTTGGGGGTGCTATAGTGCCACCACGTGTGGTGCGACATCTCGCAGTCATCCAAGGGTTTTTTCAACGGTCCAGATTAAAAACAAAATTTGAGATTGATCAAACAATTGGGGATTCAAAGCAGCCAGAGTAGTGCACTACGGCAACTGGACAAATCCAGTGGTGATAGAAGCTTTGGCAGGCAGAGAGTCTTATTCTTGCACAGGAGTTGGGGTTTGAAGTTGGTTCATTTGGAAGGGGATTTGCAGCATGTGATCAATCTGATTCAAAGGCAGGTGGAAGTAAGTAATGGAAGTGGGTGTGCTCATTGCTAATGTGAACAAGTTGCGGTTATCATTTGATGGATCGAAGATTAGTTTTGTTTGGAGATGTGACAATTCAGTGCTCACTTAGTAGCCAACAATGCTGTGAGAGAGAGTGGGGTTCGTGCGTGGGAATTTTATCCCCCCTTTGACTTGCCTCCTCTCTTCAAGAGGATGAGCCCCTAATTTGATGTATTGGTCGTTTGACCCTCATATCAATGACAATATCCTAATCTTTGACACACACAAAAAGAAGTGGATTTTGTTGGAAATCTATTGTCGAGTGAGCTGTATTTGTTCACAAACATATTGACAAACAGGCAAAAACAAAAACGATCTCTTCCTCAAATCGCGCGAGAGGATCTCTAATTATTCTATGTCTTCTCCATCGCTTACATTGTGAGAACCATCGTCTCCATTACATTCACCATGAGTGTCATTCTTTACATCACACATATGGTGAGGATACGAGTATAGTTCTATTAATGGTAGTGGTATTTGAGGTGGGGATATAGGTGGTGGCGTGGTGGTGATGGTGGCAAAGTGTGTGTAATAAGAAAATAAAATGGAAAAAAGGTAAACGTTAGGGGTGGGTACAGAGTCAAAAAAAAAAAAAAAAGGCGGTGCAAATGTCTTAGTATGATGTATGTGATTTTTCATATAGAAACCGGTGTATGTGATTGAGGACACTTACAGAACACACACTCTCACGTGATGGTTGGGGTCGACACACTGGTGCGTGCAAAGTTGTAATCCAAAAGCTCATTTGAGGTGTTTTTTAAACTCTTTCCTTAATCCCTAGATATTGTTTTTCAATATGAGTGATGTCAATAAACATTCTATTAAGAGAAACGCCAGGGGGTTTAGAATTAATACAAAAAAAAAAAAAAAAATTGAACAAAAAAAAAATAAACAATCTATTAAGTCCACGCAAAACAGCCAAAATACAAAAATACATGAAAAAAGTCATAATGGAAAAATAAAGAGGCCAAACACCCCTTACTATTACTTTTTTGTTTTAGAGAATAACAAGTTTTATAGACCAAAACCGGAGCAAAACAATACAAGAGAGTTGTTGGGACAAAGCCCCTATCTCAACACAAAACATCACAAAGCCCCTTTCTCAAAGTAGCACGCAAATTCTTCACGGAGTCGGTTCGAGCTCTAACATTCTCTTCAATAGATTGAATAACCCCTTGTACACTTCTTTGGCTTCTCCCAAAAGATTTTGCACTTCTTTCTAACCCGAGTAGCAGCTAGGGACAATTATTGCCGAGTTAACTCTGAAGGAGTCTCCTCTCCATCTGAGCACAGACCACTCAAGTTCACAGGGTCAGTTTTCAACAATTTGAAGAGTTTTTCTACTTCTAGCTAGTCCTAGGCCATCTCCAACTGCCATTGGATGCTATGGAACTATTAACTTTTGCAATCATGTTCCTGCCAAAGTGCTGAGCCAGTAGCCACACTCCTTCCTCAAAAAAGCCTATAAAGAGGACCCATAGGGTGCCAAATATTCAGTCGTAACCAAGTATTCTGACCATTTCCCTTTAACATGCTTAACTAGATCATGTCCCAGCTTCCTCAGTTTCAGAATTTTCCTCATTACCCAGGAGGCATCAGTGGTGATTTTCATATACCAAAAACTCCTGTCCTTTATAATGTAATTGCGAAACCATCTAACTCAAAAAGTGTCATGCTTATTGGACAAGGCCTAGAGATGTCTCCGCATTGATAAATTTCATGTTCGATTTGGGTTTGAGAAAAGTTTTTGAGAGTAATGAGTAGAAATAGACAGAAAAAATTTATTGGAGACCGGCCGGTATGGTACGAGCATAACAACCTTAGTTTTGAGACCCCAAAACAAATAAGAATGCCTCCATATTAGTACGAATTAACGCATACCTGAGACCAATTCACATTTTTGCTCTTCAGAATTCAAATCCACCCCAGACCATAAAAATGTTCTCACCAATGCATCAATTCCTTTTAGGATTGCTTTAGGAAGAACAAAGAGGGGGGCACCAATAATTCTAAGCATTCTAAAAAGCGTAGATTGAAATCAGATCGAAGAGCCCTAGGTTCCCCCAAAAGAAAAGGCCAAGAAAATTAAAATTAAATTTCACAAGATGAGAAGTGACATCATTATTTTGTTGACCATGAAGTGTTTATCTTATCTACATAGACTGATTATAGTGGAAACGAAAGGGACATAAACTATACTCTTTTCCTACTCAATGTGGAAAGTATAGTACTCTATTGCTTAATTAAATTTAAAGTTAGCTTCTTGTTTTGACAAGGAAAATGTCCGCGGCGGCCATGTTTTTTCTTCCGTGCAATAATTAGAGAGAACTCGATAGCTATGTGCACGGTCATGGTAAACACCATTTTGTTTGAGAGCTAGCATACCATACATTTCAAGATTGGAGAATATAAATGCATTGCCAGACAAATACAAAGTCCCCCACTTAGACTACGCAGGCGAGTTCGACTCATGATTGCTTCTGACGTAGCTTGATACTCAGCTAGACTTTTAGTTGTTCACACTTAGATTAAATGTATTATCACCTCTCAATTTACTTAATTCGGTACATAAAATTTTATTCCGTTGGAAACCCGACTGCAAAATAGAAGCACCAAAACAAAATCAACGAAAAACACAACGATAGAAATTTCAATCAACCACAATTTTTCCTTCTTTGCAATCTTAGATTCATGTTGGGATATTACAAGTAAGGCGTGACTGCCGATCAACTCTCGTTATTGCTTTCTTGTACTTCCATAATTTTTGAAGAAAAATGGTACTACTAGCTAGCACTGGTGTTTACGCTAGTGATTATTAACTTATGCAGTATAATTTTTTGGTTTTATCCTTATCCAAATTTTTTTTTCACGTTTGCTAGTTTTACGCTAAATTTTTATGTGATATGGGTTTGTCTCGACGATAGGAATCGAAAAAGTAAAAAATTATAACTTTTAACACAAGAATTTTGGGAAATATCCAAAGAATTGGCGTAAAACTAACAAACACGAGAAAATTTTGAATAAGGACAAAACTAAAAAGTTATGATGCATAAGTTAATCACTAGCGTGAACGGTTTCTAGTGTGACGTTGGGACAAAAGCAACATTGCAAAAAGCTTAAAAAATGGAATGTGAACATTCAAATTTTGAATTGTAGAGGGAAAATGATGCTTCCATGTCATGATTCATGTACTAGGATTAAGGCATAACATGAATGTGGATGGTGGTTGATTTTTTCTTTCCTAATATTGTATATATCAAGTGAGGGGTTAGAGGAGAAGTTAGTTAGTTAACCCATAAAAAATTCAAAAAAAATTTGTGACACCAAATTTTAAACGTATCTGACGAAACTCAAACCCTGGCATCCACCAGGAGACGATGGGCTACAAGCCCTTTGGCGGATGGTAATTGATTTATGAACGAGGAAATATGTCAAAATCCACATCTAAAGTTGGGGATTGGTCAAACTTTGCTTTTAGTTCCTCTCATTTATGGAGTCCCCCCAAGAATAGCATGGATCTCATGATGGGAGGGGCCCAGAATGAATGGTGTGTGCAAATGCTAAATGTGGAATGAATTTCCCCCATTCAACAAGGGTCGTTTTTTTTTTTGTTTTGTTTTGTTTTTTTTTTTTTGTGAAGTCATTGTATTCCACAAAACCAGCTCAAGAGACATCATTGGACAAAATAGAAACTAAAGCGGGCGGAATACAACTCAAAAAATTTAAAATGTTCCTCTCTCTACAGTGAGAAGCAATCCAGTGCTGCGCACTGTTACACTTCCTACCACACCAAACGAAGGACCACGGTTTAGACAAAGCCCAGTCCCTAATGTCATTCACAATTGCCTCGATCTCCCATGAACACTGCATCTTTGAGTCACAAACTGAGTCAATTAGGTTCTGACAATCAAATTCGAAGATAACCTCTGAGAAATACTGTTCCATAGCCACGATACAAGCAATAAGGGTTGTTTGGGAGTTGTTTTCTTTACATTTGCTTTTTTAATTGTGAATTATAGATTTTTGCACCATGATCAGAATTGGTTATGAATCTGTACGAGTTTGAGAGATTTATATATTGAATAAATTTTGCAACAGAATCGTGTTTAGGAGTATAATCATCAAAATAGATTATGAGTTGGTTTTTTACCATGTAACACTTATTTATTTATAATGGTATTATATACAATTTGGTGAAACACGGGTGTGTCTTTTCGTCCGTAGGAAAAAATTAGAATGCAAAAGTTCCTTCAGAACTGATTCTCAAATTGTGTCTGTTGTTTGATTTTAATAATGGACTTGTATGTAGGCTTCAAAGCACCCATAATGTGATAATGCAAAATGTAGAATCAAAGGGCTCCCAAACAACACCTAAGGCTTTGAAGATCCCTGTTAAAAATAAAGTTTTGAAGATGGTTTTTAATTGTAAAAACAAACTCATTTCATCACTTTAGGCTTAAAGCATGAGATTTACATGCTTAAACAATTGTGCTTCCCAAAACCAGATCACATGGGAGCCATACCCAAATACAAATATGCCACCTTACAATTCCGAGGCATCTTTGGACCAATAATGTAATTGGGGTCACCTTCGAATGGCGCCCGAGTTTTCATTTTTAAACCAATTCTTTCTACTTAATTTAAGACACAAAGTAACCTCAAAAGACTATTCTTTCTACTATATAGGTTTTGCCCTAAAAAAGGTTCATGTTGGTAAAAGATAAGGACCGGAGATGCTTTAGTTGAGCTGCTTATTAAAAATGCTATGCGCACAACTACTATGTTGGTTGTGCGCGTAATTATGACCGTCTAGATGTATTTGGACGGTCTAGATTTTAAAAAAACTCTTCTAGGGAAAAGTTTAACTTTTTTGAGGAAGAGTTTGAGCAAATTCTGACCATTTATTACAGCAGTGGACGGCTATAGATTGATTGTGTGTTGGTTTTAGTGTTCAGAGAGGTTTGATTTGATTGGATGGATGTGTGTCCTGATCTTGAGAAATTTTTCAGTACCGAGCGGACACCAGCCACGTGGTGTCGATCATGCATCTCGGCCGTCCAAACATGTTTTAGACGGCCCAGATCTGTTTGGGCTTGAGGAGATGTTTTGGTAATTTTACATTTAAAAATTACCCAAACAAATCTGAACCGTCCAAAACACGTTTGAACGACCGAGATGGTGCTCGGCACCATGTGGCCAGTGCCCACCCGGCACTAAAAAACTTCTCCCTGATCTTATTCACATTACGTGTGAATAAGATCATGACTCTAGTTGACGTGAGATTTTGTGAAAAAAGAATTAAGAGAAGAACGTACAATGAGAGCCCGTTCCAGAAACACAATAAGAACTTATTTTTTGTGTACTAAGAAGGCTTGTTTCAGAAAAATAAGAAGGCTGGTATTTATTTTGGAAGAATTTATATAGGTACCGACCGGCCGGGGAGGGAAATCGTACTGGCGGCCGCGCCGGGCCGCCTCCGGCCACCGGACGGCTGATCTGAGCTATCTAAAAATTCTATAAAAAAAAACCAAGGGGGCCTATGCGAGAATCAACGGCATTCGAGGTGTGTAGGGTGCTTGATCCGAGCACCCCTTTTCCGTGTAAGGTGCTTGATCATATATACACGGAAAATGGTTGCTCGGATCAAGTACCCTACACACCTTGGATGCCGTTGATTCCTAAGCTAGCCCCCTTAGTTTTTTTTTTTTTTTTTTTGAATTTTTGGACGGCTCGAATCGGCCATCTGGTGGCCAGAGACGGCCCGGCGAGGCCGCCGGTACGATTTCCCTCCTCCAGCGCTCATTATCATAGCAACAGTCTTATTTTTTGTATAAGGCAACTTCAAGCTCAAAAATTATGTGTTTATGCAAATAATTTTCCTACCACTATAGATCTTGTTTGATAGATCTCATTGAGATCTTTAATACAGTGCAAAAAAAATTGATTTTTTTTAAATTTACATTATTTTTGAGTTTGAAAATTTGAAAGGAACTTTTTATTTGAGTTTTGTGGAATGGCCCTTTTTATTTTTGAATGAGAAGTGGCAAAATAAGTAATTATTTTTTAAGAAGGTTTCCGGAACGAAGCCTGAGAATTGAGGACGAGAGCAGAGGGTCTTACCGGAAAAATAGGTGATTAATCATGACTCATAGTTGGCGTGAGATTTCGGGACACTACAGGTTTTTTTTGGATAACCAGGACACTACATTTAGTGGGTCACACGTGATTCAAATACAAGTGGCATTATGTAGTTGTGCCGCTCAACAAAGCAAAAGAAATTGTTTGGTTTAACTTTGCATTTGGTCTTTATCAGTATCAATTTGCGTTTGACAAATAATTTATCAAGTGGTGGGAGACTTTTTTTTTTTTTTTTTTCAAAAGTTTAGGAACTTTAGGGCTTGTTCATTTAAGGGATTCAAAACTCTTGCGCATGATTTTCAATAATTTTGTGCATAGTTTTCAATGAATTTTCTTTATCTATCTCTTTCTACTCATTATATTAATTTTAAAACTTTTCTCAAAACCTAAATCGAACAGGGTCTTATTGATTGCAACCAATAAAAGCAACATCACAACTAAATAAAGCAACCATCCGTGATCAAAGGATTGGCTAGTCACGTGGGAGGAGAAGCTTCCCAAGTAGAGATTTTCAACCCCCAACACTCTTATGCGCCAAACAATGTGCGACCATATTTTCAGTTCTTTTAACAAAATTGAACACACACACAAACACATCAAACTCCCTGTGGTATAGCCGAATGTCTTGAATGATGACCTCGATATCCTTGTGCACTCTCTGTAGGCATGTAAAATTTCCAACCAATCACAAGTTGCCACGTGTTGCAGGACCTAATAAGTAGGGCACAATAAATAGCCAATCAAATACTGCCAAGTGTCTTTAGCTCAAAAGTCAAAATGATGCGAATGAGCCAATCAAATGGTGCCACGTGTATGCAGTTATTATGTTTATTAAGTCTGGCCAATCAAATTAAGCCGTTTGGTAAAATAATATTTATATTTCTTTTTATATAATTATCTTTCTTATAATAAAAGAATGAAGGATAATTATTAAATTATAGTAATTATTTCTTTTGAGTTAAATAAAGAAATAATTAAAGAAAGATAAATATGAAGGAAGTAGAGATTGGTCATGACTCTCCATCCTACATCCTCTATAAATAGAGGTGCTCTCCTCTCATATTGATGATCAATATTCAAGCATCCAACTCCAGAGCTCTGAAGATCAAAGACTCAAAGCCCCTAAGAATTCCTCAAGTCTCAAGTCCAAATCCAACAAGAAGGTTCTTTCAGATCAAAGCTTCAAAACTCCGAAGAACATTCAACCTAGATCATCATTTTCTTCGCAGACATCGGAAAAGATTTCGCCGTTCGATCCGAGAATAAGCGTCAAGCCTTCGTTTCAACAACAACCGAAAAGAAGAATCAGAGGATTATTTTCTCTTAGAAATTCTTCAGAGATTGTAACCCTAGTTTTGATTAATTAATAAAATTGACTCTCGTTCAGCATTTTTTCCGTCTTTTTCGTAGACTCGAAATTTGTGTTCAACAGATTTTGGCACACCCAGTGGGACCTTCTCTACCTCTCATCTCTTCTCGTCAACAAATCAACAAACTCTCAATGGCTCCTAAGACTGCCCATTCAAAAGCTCCTCAAACTCCGGTTGCACGCTCCAAGTCTTCAACCGCTGCAAAAACTGGCTCTGGATTTCATGCTAAAGGTGTTGGTGCAACACTTCGAAGTAAGGTGAAGCTTGCCACTACCAAATCTGGCTCTGGATCTCATACTAAAAGTGCTGGTCCAACAACTCAAAGCAAGGTGAAAGTTGCCGCTGCAGACTGCCCAAGCCTTGGTTTTGTTTAAATCAAATCCCACGTACGAGGCTGATCTACCGAAGGCACAACCAAGTTCACCAAAATTAAATCCTGAGTCTGAGGCTGATCAACCGAAGACACCGCCAAGCTCACCAGAAGGAAAAGGATGTCGTGTCTACCATAAAAGCAATAAAGGGTGTGGCAACTGACATTGAAGATCCCTCCATGCCTCAAGAGTTTCATTCAGAAATTCAGAAGAACCTAGAAGATGGCTATTTGAGTAGTTGCAATTCTGACTCCGCCTCTTCTAAAGGCACTCCTCAATCAAAACTCAATGTTTTCGCCAAGCCTACCACCTTTTCAGTCATGGATGTTATGACAACCAATGCAGTCAGTCTAGAAGAACAAGTCGCTAACTTGGCCAAAATGGTTGAGGGAATGTCCAAAACCCTAGAAGAATGTGATGTTGAAATCGCCTACCTCAAGAGCAAAGTAGAAAGTAAAGGGGATTCAAGTCGAGTTGAGTCCTCAGGCAAACATAAGGTGGTATCTGAGGAGTTCACACTTTCTGGTAATGGTTCGATTCCCATAGACCAATTGAAGGATTTCATTTTAGGCACCATCAAGCAGAAGTACGAAGAGGCGCCAAAATCATCTTCTACTTATGCTAAGCCTTATACTAGAAGGATCAACCTTTTGAAGATGCCCTATGGTTATCAACCACCGAAGTTTCAGCAATTTGATGGCAAGGGCAATCCAAAACAATACATTGCCCATTTTGTTGAAACGTGCAGTAATGCTGGAACTAATGGTGATCTTCTCGTCAAGCAGTTTGTTCGAATGCCCAAAGGCAATGCTGTCGACTGTATTGCGACCTTGAGCCTGATACGATTGAAAGTTCGGAGCAGCTAAAACAAGAATTTCTTAACCGTTTTTACAGCATTCGCCGTATTGTCAGTATGTTCAAGCTTACGAATGCTCACCAATGGAAGGATGAACCTGTCATTGATTACATCAATAGATGGTGGCACGTGAGTTTAAACTGCAAGGATAGACTGTCTGAAACTTCCGGAATCGAGATGTGTATTAAAGGCATGCGATGGGATCTACAATACATTCTTCAAGGAATCTTGCCTAAAACCTTTGAAGAGTTGGCTTCTCGAGCTCATGACATGGAACTCACCATTGCAGCAAATGGAAGGCAAGACCTACCAGTACAAGACTCTCGCAAAACACAAGATTCTCGTACCGTAGGAAATAAGCCAGACATTTACAAAGGGGGCAAACCCGTAGTCAAAGGAGAAAAGAAGGATTCCATGACAGTGAATGTTGCACCCTTCAAAATCTCTACTAGACCTAAGACAAAGCAAGTAGAGAAGTTTACTCCTCCTCAGGTGAAGGAGAAAAGGAGGCTTACGTTGAAGGAGATGCAAGAAAAGGTGTATCCATTTCCAGATTCAGAGGTCCCTTCAATGTTTGATCAATTGCTGGATCTAAAACTCATTGAGCTCCCAAAGATGAAATGACCTGAGGAGGCTAACAAGGTGAATGATCCAAATTACTGCAAGCACCACCGCTTGGTTAGCCACCCCACTCAACGGTGCTTCGTCTTTAAAGAAAGGATAGTAGAGCTCGCAAGCCAAGGGAAGATTGTCTTAGAGGAAGAAAACAAAACTGTAGCTACAAATTAGACTGTAGTTACTCTACAAAATGACACTCTTCAGCCTAAAGCGTCACCAAGGGTGAATATTGAATTTGGGTCATTTGATCCAATTGAAGTCATACGATGCCCTTCTATTCAACAGTCTGGGGGCAACATCTCTACCAGCACAAAAGTTGAGGACGCGGATGATGAAAGATGGACCCTTGTTACTCGTAAAAAGAAGAAACACGCCTCAAGTGTGAAGCATCCCCATGCTGCAATACCAGAGCCTAGTCCCAAAAGGATGCGTGCGAAAAGGCAACAAATAAGGAAGCAGTCAAAAAGAATATCCTCAAATCAGCAAAAAGACAAGCTTGTCCAAAAATTGCGTGCTTCTTTTACCCTATGGGATTTCCTTCCTGAGAAAATTCGCAACTCCGGTCTTTTTAAGGCTTCATGCAACACTGTGAGTGTCAAAGAAATTGAGGATCCAAAGCTTGAGTCACCTACAAGTTGTGTCAGTGATTGTCTTGCTTGCATTGAAAGCATTACACTCCCTGACGAGGACTTACTGCTCGGTGACATAGTACATAATCGCCCACTCTTTGTCACTGGATACATATGCGAAAAGAGGGTCAATAGGGTGCTCTTGGATGGTAGATCTACAGTTAACATCTTGCCGCTTCGTACCATGAAGGAACTTGGCATTCCTATAGATGAACTAGCACCTAGTCATCTCATGATCCAAGGATTCAATCAAGGGGGCAAAGAGCTATTGACGTGATTCGTCTCGACTTGCTCATCGATGATATGACTTCAAGTGTATCACTTCATGTCATTAACGCCAAGACTTCTTACAACGTTGATAAGTGCCAAAATATACATATTTTGGCCCTCTAATATACATTTATTAGTCTTTTATATTTGTTAACTAGTTTTTATTATGTGTTTTTATGTTTATAGGTCGCTCGAGCCCGTTGTCCGAGACTTTGGATAAAAAGAAGATTTTAAAGAAGTTTTTGGTCAAAGTGCGAAGGCTTTGGAATTTGGGATGGGTAATTCAATTTTAGACAAAGCTCAAGGGCCACTATGTAATTATTACTTTCAATTCCTATAAAACAATCTTTAATACCCTACTGAGCCGGGCAGCTTTTGTAAAGGGGATTTTTCCACGGACGAAGAAAGAACAGGGCAGCCGATACTTCTGTTCCGAGAGCTTTGTTTCGAGCATCGTTTCCTTTCAAGTTTTTAATGCTTTGTTCAATTACTCGCATTCTGGTAACTTATTTTAATTTCTGTTCTTTATTAAAGTTGTTCGTTGGTATTTAATTAATTGTTATTTCTTATTTATTTTCTTTCTCGTGTAATAGAAGCATGTTTGAATCTAGGGTTTTCTTTGTTTATTGCTTAATAATGAGTGAGTAGTCTTATAGGTAGGGTTGCGGGGTGATTAGCACACCGTGACTAGTCCGAGTACTGCTCCTTTAATCAAATAATGAGAAAAATGATTTTAGATTGGAAAACACTTCCCGCGGACGAACCCGAGCATCGTCGGAGCCCATGTGAACAGGGGAATGGGGGTCCAAAACTCATTCTTCGCTGCGCATGGGTATACGGTGACCATAGGGTCTCGCGTCTTGCGGGGTATCTTTTTCAATTCAAAATTGAACGTTTTTAAGAATATCGAATGGAGCATGTTAATCCGGACTGGTTGCGAGTGCTATAAACCCTACGACCGTACCTCTTCTAATTGTTTGAAAAGTACAATCAATTTATAGATTTTAGTTAATCTCAGCATAAAACTACAAGGGGTGGGTACCTAAGAGCCAGTTTAATTAATAACAACCTGAGTTTTTAGTCAGCACACATCACCGTCTCTGTGGATTTGACTCCGAACTTACCGGATATTGTGTTACGTCGGTTTCTGCCCTACGGTTGGGGTAACCCATTAATTTAGGATTAAGAAATCGGTCAAGCAAACATGCTTTTAGGGCGGTCGTGGCTCCACGAGAATGGCGTTGTCCCATCATCCCTCCATCAATGCTTCAGGTACTGCAAAGATGGCGTGAAAAAGAAAGTGGTAGCTGATGATAAACCCTTTAGCGAAGCCGAGTCCCATTTTGCTGATGCTAAATTCTACTTAGCAATGTGGTGTTGACGGAGTTGGAGCATGCCTCTTCATCAAGCTACAAGCAATCCAAAGCCAATGATTTGCAACTTAGTAAGACAAATATTTTAACTAAGGAGAAGGAGAAAATTGATCAAGGTGTCAGTCATCTTGTAAAGGAAGCATCAAAGAAGAAAGGGACGCCTGTACTTCATTTTGTGCCAAAATTGAAGAAAGGGGAAGAGTCGGCCTTATATGGATTAATACTTCCAGTTGCTAACCTCAATGAAGCAAAGGTTGCTCCACCCCTAAAAGGATTTGTTCAAGCCACGCATAGCCCCGTAGTAGAAAATGACTACTTGCCTTCACAACTGACAAACGGCTTTGATCCAAATGCCTACAAACTTCTTGTAAAGGCTAGACATAATCCTAAAGATTTGACTGCTCTAGAGAAACTCTTACCTGAGGTGACTGGCGAAAAGGTACATGGTTTGAACTCAACTCAGAAGATGCTCAAGTAGAAGGGATACACTGTTAAGGAATCTCAAGTAGGCCTGGGATATACCGCACCTGCTCTTGCTCGCATCTTCATAAAGAAATCCACCAACAAATTACATCACGGCAGAAGAAGAAACCTCATCAGTTTCATCTAAGACATCTGACTTTGACCGCTTGATTGCTCCGAAATCTCAAGTGTCAATCTTTGAAAGATTGGCTCCCAAAAGTGAAGTAGTTTCATCGTCTCGCACGAGAAAATCCATTCAAAGCCGATTAGGGCTGCCAAGTGAAACCTTTACGACCTCTATCTTGTGCGGCTCTATCCATAGCAGATTGAGTCTACCGAAGGAGGCGTCCTCATCAAACGCTCCTCGAAAATTTGTGCATTGCTGATTGGGTGTCTCAAATACTACCATCAAGAAGACTTCAAAACAGAGGTCTGCTCTCTTGTTAGAAAAAGATAAGAAGTTGAAGAGCAAAATACCATCTCGCATGGAGCGTTGTACTACTCTTATCGTGGCAGTTGACGATGAATCGCTGAAAGTAAGGCGACAAACTGGGGTGTTAACCAAGGTGCCTTATAGGGGCTTGAAAGATGGCCTTAATGAAGGATACTTCACTTCCTCATTCCATATCACAGCTTCTTGTAATGAAGTCCAGACAGAGAAGGATGCTGAAGATGCTCCACAAGAGTTGGAAGAAGGTGTGAAGTCCACCATTGACGACTTAAAAGAGATCAACCTAGGGACTAAAGATGACCCTCGACCAACCTACATAAGTGCCTCGCTCACTCCTGAAGAAGAAATTGCTTACATTGAACTCCTACAAGAGTATAAAGACATCTTCGCTTGGAATTACACAGAAATGCCAGGGTTAGACCCAAGAGTCGCTAAGCACAGTGTCTGACTTGTCAAGCAATCTCAAAGACGCTTTCAACCTGACTTGGTTCCCAAAATTGAAGCGGAGGTCAATAAACTCATTGAAGCTGGTTTCATTCTAGAAGTTAAGTACCCTACATGGATTTCAAGCATAGTCCCAGTAAAAAAGAAAAACGGGCAAATATGAGTTTGTGTTGACTTTCGTGATTTGAATAATGCTTGTCCGAAGGATGACTTTCCACTTCCTATACCTGAGCTCATGGTCAATGCTACTATTGGACATGAGGTTTTGTCTTTCATGGATGGTTCGTCTGGCTACAATCAAATCCGTATGGCTCCGCGAGATGAAAAATTCATAGCTTTTCGCACACCTAAAGGCATCTACTATTACAAAGTTATGCCTTTCGACTTCAAGAATGCAGGTGCCACATACCAAAGAGCAATGCAAAAGATTTTCGACGATGTGCTTCACAAATATGTGGAGTGTTACGTTGATGACTTAGTTGTGAAGACAAAGAGACGAGCTGACCATCTTCATGATCTAAGATAAGTGTTTGAACGGTTACGAAGGTACCAACTTAGGATGAATCCCTTGAAGTGTGCTTTTGGGTTTACGTCTGGAAAGTTTCTTGGGTTCGTTGTGCGCCACCGTGGCATAGAAATTGAACAAGCTAAAATTGACGCTATTGAGAAAATGCCTAAACCTCGGAATATTCATGAGCTAAAGAGTCTTCAAGGACGATTAGCTTACCTCCGTCGTTTTATATCAAATTTGGCTAGTCTATGTCAGCCATTCAGCCACCTCATGAAGAAAGGGACTCCGTTTGAGTGGGATGAAGCATGCAATAATGCTTTCAAGAACCTCAAATCCTATCTAACAAGCCCCCCCATTCTCACTGCTCCTATACCTGGACGACTACTAATCTTGTACATTGCTGCTCAAGAGCGTTCGGTTGGAGCACTTCTCGCTCAAGAGAATGATGAAGGGAAAGAAAATGCTTTATATTACTTGAGTAGAATGATGCTGCCACATGAGTTGAACTATTCTGTGATTGAGAAGATGTGCCCCGCCCTTGTCTTTGCAATCTAAAAGATGCAGCACTATTTTCAAGTTCACACAGTGCATCTCATCTTAAAGGCTAATCCAATCAAATACGTCATGTCAAAGCCAGTCCTCTCTGATCGATTTGCAAGGTGGTCACTCATTTTCAACAATACGAGATCATCTATGTGCCTCAAAAAGCCGTTAAAGGGCAAGCTCTATCCGACTTCTTGGCAGACCATCCTATACCAGCCGAGTGGGAGTTGTCCGAAGAATTGCCATATGAGGATGTCATGGTAGTCGAAGTTCGTCCCCATGGACAATGTACTTTGATGGCGCATCTCATCGAAGTAGAGCAGGCGCTGGTGTGGTATTTATTTCCCTAGAAGGAGATGTCTTGCCATATGCTTTCACTCTCACACAAAATTGTTTAAATAATGAAGCTGAGTACCAAGCTCTCATTCTTAGGCTGGAGATGGCGGTTGAAGCAAAGCACTTACAGCTCAAGGTATATGGAAATTCAATGTTGATCATCAACCAGCTTCTCGACATCTATGAAGTGAGGAAGCTTGAACTTGTGCCTTTCAATAACTACGTGCGTCGCATGATTGCATGGCTTGGTGATGTCACCTTAGAGCATGTGCCGCGAGGAGAGAATATGCAAGCAGACGCACTTGCAAAGCTTGCTTCTATGCTTGTTTTACTTGACCAAGAGACACATGTTCCGATATGCTGAAGTTGGGTCGTACCGCCAATCTTTGACAATGAAGACAATGGTGAAAGGGAAGTGAACGTCGTCTCAGTTTTGGAAATTGAAACTGAGAATTGGCGCCAACCATTCATTGATTATCTACAACATGAAAATTTCTTGATGATCCACATAGAAGAACGGATGTGAAGCGTCGTGCTCCCTCGATTCATCTACTACAAGGACACACTTTATCGTTGATCTTTTGAAGGTTTATTCCTCCGTTGCCTTGGAGAAAATGAGGCAAAGCAAGCTCTAGAAGCAGCTCATTCTGGAATATGCGGCGCTCATCAATCTGGCCCCAAACTTCATTTTCGAATCAAAAGGATGGGCTACTACTGGTGACCATGGTCAAGGATTGCATGGAGTATGCCAAAAGATGTCATGCTTGTCAAATCCATGCCAACTTTATACATCAACCACCAGAATTGCTCCATCCAACTGTCGTTTCGTGGCCTTTTGATGCATGAGGGCTGGATGTCATGGGGCCTTTGCCAAAGTCTTATGGTGGCCATTTATACATTTTGGCTGTGACTGACTACTTCTCCAAATGGGCGGAGGCCATTCCATTGAAGGAAGTGAAGAAGGAAAATGTTGTCAACTTCATCCGTACCCATCTCATTTTTAGATATGGTGTACCGCGCTACGTCATCACAGACAATGGAAAGTCCTTCGACAATAGTGCAGTAACAAGACTCTGTCAGAAGTTTGGCTTCAAACAACATGCTTCTACTATGTACAATCCACCTGCAAATGATCTTGCTGAAGCATTCAATAAGACTCTTGGGAGCTTATTGAAGAAAGTGGTTGCCAAAGCAAGAAGAGATTGGCCTGAGAGAATGAAAAAAGCTTTTTGGGCGTATCGAACCACGTATCGAACACCTACACAAGCCACTCCATATTCACTAATGTACGGCATGGAAGCTGATTTGCCGCTCGAACGTCAAATTCCATCTTTAAGGGTTGCCATTTAAGAAGGCCTCACTCATGAAGAGAATGATCGCTTGTGCCTCGAAGAACTAGAGGCACTTGACGAAAAGAGGCTTGAGGCACAACAACGCCTTGAAATGCTATCAAGCCCGCATGTCAAAGTCATTCAACAAGAAGATTCGTCTTCGTTCTTTTCAGAAAGGGGACTTGGTTCTTCCTATAAGAAGACCCATTAATACCACCCATAAAATCGGTGGCAAATTCATTTCCAAGTGGGATGGACCATATGTGGTGCAAGAAGTTTACTCAAGTGGCGCCTATAAATTGGTTGCTGAAGATGGCTTAAAAGTTGGCCCCATAAACGGCAAATTTTTGAGAAAAACAAGCGTCACTCCATGACGCACGAGCTCAAACTGCATGTTGCTCCTGGCCCACATGAGCTAAAACTGTGCACGGCAAACTAAAATAAAATAAAATAAAATATGAACTACGTTTGGCTTGATCCCATTTTGGGTATGTAGACAGCTTAAATTTCGAGCTCAGTCATCCCAAAAAAAATAACAAATTGCATTTGCTATATTCCTCAAATAAATAAGTAGATCAATTGTTATTAATCATGAAACAAAAAAAGAAAAAAGAAACAGTCTTTCCTCAACTTCAATAATGACAAATTGTGTTTGCTATATTCCTCAAATGAATAAGTAGACTAAATGTTATTAACAATGAAGAAAGAGAAGTAATCTTTCCTAATGGCAAAAAAAAAAAAAAAAAAACTAAAACTAAGGAAAAATAGTTTGAAGTTCGCCAACTCATTTTGATTTGCTTCAAGCATCCTTCTCATCCCCTCTGATTTTGCAATATCTTCATCAGTCTATATTGCGACACTCTTGATAGCAAAGACCCTATCTTCAAGGTTAGAGATCTCAAGTTGCACCTCAGATAATTTTTCTTCATTTGCAACAACCGCTGCTTCCTTGGCCTTCAGCTTGGTATCTATGCCTTCCAATGCTCTTTTCAACTTCGCCTTGTCAACTTCAAGGGCTTCAAATTCTTGTTGACGAAGTGTAGATTCCTTAATTACCTCATTTTCTCTGATTTTAGCATGAGAAAGAGTTTGAAAAATATCTGGCAGCTGACTTGCACATGATTTGATAGAAGTGGAGTGGTTTTTGTATGCCCGAATATTATCAAAGAAGCTTTCAAGGTTGCACTGTAACGGGGAAATGTCCATTACTTTCATGCTTCTCATCTCTTCGAGGACCTTCTCAGCCTCATCTTCAATATCGTCGACATAATCCAAGCTAGTTTTCCTGATCTTATGTGAAAGTTGGGACCACAACCCTGAGACATACTTACGCCGACTTTTAGCAATCACATCAATCCCTTGAAAGACACTAACGTCGGATAATGTGGGACCAGAAGGTTTCACTCAAAACTGTCTTGGTTCTGTTATTGGCACTTTAGGCATGTCAACAGGAGTCTTCTCATGAGAAATTTGACGTGATGCTTCTTCGACAGATCTTCCCTTACCATAAAGCAATCCAAAGGAATCTGGACCATCTATAGAACCTCCATTGCTTTGAGAGTATAGTTCATCACCAAGATTCAAGTTGTTGACTCCCAACTACACATATACGGAAAAAAAAAAAAAACTTAAGCAGCTTAGTGAAATAGAAAAAGTAAAAAAATGTGAAAGCATTTGAGGAAGTATGTGTTTTATTACATGTGCTTCTAAATCCTCCAAAGGTGTGCTGCTATCAGGCACGTCTTGGAAAAAACCGTCTGTGTCAATGTGGATATCCTCCAAGAATGTGACTTGGACAATGGTTTTCTACTTCTTGGGGCGATTCCAGTGACGATCACCCTGGCTAGAGTTGCTGTCCCCATCACAAATCACAAGGCCTCTTTTCTTGTCTCCATTTTCGGTGGTTGGATTTTTGACAATCATGGATGGAATTTTTGGAGCAGAAATCTTTAAGAGAGGCTTAGGCTAGAGAGTTGAGTTCTCCATTTCTTTGGATGCATCTTTGGGTAGATCATTTCCTTGGTTTGGTTTGGTTTGGTTTGGCCTTGCTGGTTCTAGCCTTGCTTGGTCTAGCTTTGCTTGCTTTGGCCTTGCTTGATGTTGCATTGGCGCCGTCAACTTCATGGGTACTAGCAACAGGTGGAACTTTTGGTTTGGCCCTGCTTGGTCTAGCTTTGCTTGCTTTGGCTTTTCCTAATGTTGCATTAGTGTCATCTACTTCCTTGTCAGTAACAGTAGGTAGACCTGCTGGTTTGGCCTTGATTGGTTTAGCTTTGCTTGCTTTGGCTTTGCTTACTATTGCATTAGTGCCTTCAACTTCACGGGCATTCTCAATAGGTGTAACTGCTCCCTTGCCTTTGGTCAGGCGAATTCTGACTGGAGTCTTAGGTTTCTCTTGATTTTTGGTAGGCTTAATGTCTCCTTTAACAAAGTCGCTTGCATGCTTTGTCCACCACTCTTGATATCGCTTTGTGGTAAGGCCTTTGTGCGATGAGACAAGAATTCTCAGTTTTGCCTTAGTACTAAGCTTCGTGCAGGATTGCCAAAGTCCTACGACATTGGGTAGGTTGAGGGGACATGCTTCTTCCACCAATTTTCCAGGCACATCTTGGTAAAAGTTGAATTGTTGTGAGAATCGATGAGGGCTGTAAGACTCAACGATATACTGCATATTGCAGCAAAAAATCAGGTAGCTTGAACGAAGACTGATGATGTAGGCTGTCCAGAAGTGGGATTGCTTTCCATCATCTACCATTAATCGCTCGTCCTTGTCAGACATGGCCAAAGACGATAATCGCGAAGGATCAATGCTTCTAAGGAGATTGCGGGCCACAATTGCTGTGAAATGTTTAGCATTCTTCTTGCTTGCTAGTTGGACCAATCTGACGCCGGGTTGAGTGTGTGTGGAAGGAAGGTACTTGTCGAAGTAGTTGCCAAGCCATCCGTAGATATAATGCATGGGAAGGATCTCATGGCACTGACTTGGAGTAGGAGATGATGAAATTTGCTTCAAGCCATGGTATACGCTCGCTAGAACGGGCACCGCCATAGAAAACGTAGATCCGCTCGCTATCATGCTTGCAACTTTAAAGACGGTAGGACGAATTTGGTTCACCTTTCCGTTGGGTAGGACAAATACGGACAACCAGCACGACAGGAAGGCGGTTAAATAGACTTCTTCCCTTAAACGTGCTTTGATGCCTAGCTCGTTGAATGCTCCTTCTTCATCCTTTGTGCGCTCTGGTGGCATGCTGGTGTGCCCGGTTGGTCTGCTTGCTCCTCGCTCTGATCATTAAGAGAAATATTTGAATATTTGCTTTTGAGCCTGCACCAGAAATGGATCCAGTCACGGGCGGTGATATGGTGAGTTTCTAAAGTACGAAAAAGTCTGTGGTACGCCGCAAAGAGGTGCCTACAACTAGGTGGAAGGAGGTACATGTTGTTTTCGTCGACGCCTGTCAGATCACGTGCTGGTGGGATGACTTCGTCGTAAAATTTTCCATAGACCGGCAGGCCACCAATATAACATAGATCCCAAAGGGAGATTGATAGCTCTCCTGCTGGAGTATAAAGTGTGTTTATGGAAGGACACCAATGCTCGCAAAATGATTGAATGAGGTTTGCATCACGGTCATATGTGAAAAGAGAAGCATAGACGGCACCATAGATCCTTGCCTGAAAAAGTATTTTTGAAGATCGCCCAAGTACATTTTCTGCCCACTCCCAATACTAATTGATGAATGAAAATTGGCCAAAGCTGGCAAGAGGAGCTGTCCAAGCGGCTTTTCCGTCATTGATTTGATCACCCGGCAAGGCAAAGTGTTCTGTGGCATCATCTTTGGAATGGAGTGATGACCGCAACAAGAGCGCCCTGGAGGTCATGCAAGTCTGTCGTAGTGTCAATGAACCATTGTGTCGGATGGGCAAAGTCAGCAACTGCAGGTTGGCATGAAGAAGGTGAACCAATGACAGGATCAAAGACCGGAAGAAGTACTGCTTCGTCAGATCCCTCAGCAATGGAAAGTAGTGCTTGGCCATGAAGGATCGTGTCTGCGAAGATTGCCATCTTTGAACAATGGAAGATTTGGAGAACAAGTTGCAAGGCTTCAAATTTGTCAAGGAAATACGGACAGAGCAATAGTAAAAAGTTCAGAGCATTGATATGTAAATTAAGAAAAAGTCAAGACACTGTGAAAATTAAAAACTCAAACTCACTAGTTGTACCTGCAGAAACAGAGGGAGGAAAACAAAAAATGTTGTTACTGAATGGTGCCAACTGAAAAAGAATGGTATTATTCAGGTTAAGTGTTGCTTTTCCAGACGCATTATTTTCATCGCCCACTGTCTAAGCAATTGGTGACAGCATTATGCATACATGTGTTAGGGAAACAGGCTTAGGAAGCTGTAGCAGTACAAGTGGAACCATGCAAAGCCAAAAGCTATAAGACAAAATGGTTGTAAACTATTCTGTTGTTCCAAATTTATAGACTACATGAGTACACGCCTAGACTTTCTAATTGGTCAATGGTCATGATCAGAAGACCAAGAAGAAAACGTGTTGCTTTGCATGGCTAAAAGCACATAAAAAAAAGGCGGTGTTGAATAAGGACAAGTGAGCAAATCAAAGGTGTTCCAAAATTGATAAGGCTTTCATTATAGTCCAATCCTCGAGTTATGATCGTATTGTAAAAGACAATTTGTTTGTGTGGCTAAAATTCACCGAAGGAGGGACATGTCAAAAAAAAATAAAGGGTTTACTCCGTTTCGGAGAAATTTCTGATTCTAAAATCACGGTTCACATGTTTTGACCTACACGGCCTAAATATAGGAAAGCAAAATTATTTTTTGAGAAAATTTCTTTTATATCCCTTCGACTTTGATCGAAAATTCAATGTGATCCTTCAGCTTTCAATTTGGACGGACAAATACTTCTACTTTTGAATTGGTTCCAATGTCATCCTGACTTGGATGTCGTTTGGTATTTGAACGGAAAAATGTCATGTGCCCAACACATGATCTTTTTTTAGGGGTAAAATTGTCTATTCCCCTTCCTCCCTCTTCCCTCCCCAGCCAAACCCTTACCACCACCCTACTGCGTACCCATTTCCTCCCGGGCAAAATTGGCCAATTTCGGCACACCACACCTTACTACCCATCCCCCTTCTCCTCACCTACCACCACTGCCATCACCTACCACCATTGCCACCGCCTATCGCCAGCCTGCCCCTCCATAGCTAGCCATCCCCATTATTCTCTACTCCTTCCATTTACTCCTCTCTCATCCCCCTCACTCCTCTATATATATCCCAGCACTTTAGGTCCAAAAATCATGCACACAACACCCAACAGTCATATGAAATTACTAACAAAGATAAGAGAGAGAAAGCATCTACCACCTCCAATGGAGTTTTAGAGAGAGAGAGGAAACGAATTTACGTTCTACACCACCCCACTGCTCCAATCCGGTTTCCAACCTTCCTACACATCAAAGAGCATCACAAATCCACCACCACTTCAGGCCGCGGCCACCCCGAGGTCCCCCTCTATGTCGTCTTCTCCAAATTTCTGAAATTTACCGAAACCCATTCATTGCTTTTTCGGTTCGATTCAAGGTGGAAAATTCTCTCTCCTAGCGTCTCTAAGTATATTACGTTGCTAAATATGCAAGCTGTAAAAGCTTAGAATCGGAAATTATGGAGAATCCAATTCAGGGCGAGAGTGGAGTGATTGGAACAGTGAAAACGATTTGGGTTTTAAATCAAAATGTTAAAATCACAGTTACCCCCCTTAGCTTATTAAATGTAATGTTTCGGCCCTATTGTGCTGGTGCATTGTTAGGGAGGAAGGGGAATGGAAAATTGTACCCCTCCAAAAAGATCATGTGCTGGGCACATGACATTTTTCTGTCCAAATACCAAACGGCATCCAGGTTAGGGATGACATTGGAACCAATTCAAAAGTAGAAGTATTTATTTGTCCAAATTAAAAGGCGAAGGACCAAATTGAATTATCGATCAAAGTCGAAGGGATATAAAAGAAATTTTCCCTATTTTTTTCATGAAGAAGAGTTGGGTGCTACTGAAATACGGTGTGCTACATAGACTCGAACAAGAAGAAAACTAAACAGTCAAAAAAAAAAAGACAAGAAAATTTCTTGGGTGTTTGACCAAATTATCCCACTGGCTCTTTGATGGTGAAACATAAAGCGTGAACCGTGCAGCATAGAAATTGCAAGAAAGTATAAAAAAAAAAAAAAAAGGGCCACGTTGCTTTGTTTGAATACATGGTTATGCTGTAGAAAAGATGAAGTGCATGGCATGTGTATGGTATAATAAATTAAGAAAGCTTTAACAAGTATAAAAGGGAAGAAGCAAAAGACGAAGAGGAAGTTTACCAGATTGGTTTCTTTTGGGTTGCCGAACCAATCACTCAAGTTGTGAGAATTGTGTTTCTACTGCTCTTAATTTATAGACCACGAAGACAAAGTCTAATAGGAAAAGGAAGGCAGACTCCTATCATAATTCAAATTCATCTCAAGAGGTGGTTGTTTTAAGTGGTGATCTCTAGAAGCATATTACGGGTCGACACATGCAAGATAAGCGGGCACCTAATTCCTAATGGGAGAAGGATTCTACTTTCCTCGCCTGACACCAACCTAATTCCTAATGGGAGAAGGATTCTACACCAACTTAATTCCTAATGGGAGAAGGATTCTACTTTCCTTTCCTGACACCAATTGAGTTTTTCTTTCAGTGGTGTCGAAGTTAGCCGCGAGAATGTAACAACCCGGATTTTCGACCCTATTTTTTTTTCTTTTAATAGCATTAATAATATCATTTATTAATGAAGTATTATTCGTAATAATAAAATTTATTTCCTTAATAGAAATATAAAAATACAATTATTTTATCTTATTTATCTTTCTTTTTAATTTGCATGCATGCATGCATGCATACAAACTCCTTCCGTCTCTCCCTCTCCTACTCAGTCTCTACCTCCTCCCTGATTATATCTTCGGCCTTATTTTCGTCCATCTCAAAACCCAAGAATTAGAGTCCTTGTTGAACTCGGTTTTATCAACCTCTTTAAAACTCTCCTCTATATACCCCATTAATCCGACCTAGGGCATACCACAATATTCTCCTCGCCCCACCAGTCCAGAAAAGAGAGAAAATTCGCAGAAGAACGAAGCTCCAATCCATGGAGTTCTAGAGAGAGAAAGAAAGAGAGAGAAAAGTGGGTTTCATAACTACGATCAACCGAAACCCAATTCCTCGTTCCAATCACCTCCTGCAACTCCAAGCATCCTTAAACATCATCCAATCCGGCCCCAAGGTTTCCCCTCGACCAAAACCAAAGTCATCTTCTCCAAAATTCAAGTTTCATTTTTTTGATTCAATTCGATCCAATTCGAGGTATTATAATCCATTCCAATCATTCCTCTAAATATATTAAGTGTTATTATGCTTAACCCAATAGCCCGAACGGTCCCATGCATCAAAACCGAACCAAAAAAAATAAAAAATCAAAATCTGCCTTCAACCTTACGGCCGCAAGGTTCGGGCCGCAAGAACCAGGCCAGACTTTGCGGCAGAAGACCCAGCCGCAACGTTGATCGGTCCAACCTCGCGGTTCGACCTGTTTTGGTTCGAAAAGACTTTTCGACATCCCGAACACCGTTTTTGATCTCCGAACCATTTTTTCTAGGCTTTTCACACCTCAAAGATCATAACTTGTTAAAGTCATATTTTTTTATTTAATTATCTATTTATTAAATTATTTATTAGTTATCGTTCAAAGTTTACAAACGAAAATTGATTTCGACCTTCCAACCAATGTTTTAACACTCAAACTAATTTTTTTTTAGACTCCTTGCATCTCAAAGATGGTAACTTGTTAAATTAAATATTTATTTTATTTAATTCACTATTTATTATTATTTTTAAAGTAATTCCAATCAAAATTACCTTACGACCTTATATACCTTATTATTAATGCCTGAGTAATTTTATTTAGACTCCTTACACTCTAAAGATGAAACCTTGTTAATCTCAGCATATTTTAATTAGTAAATTATTTATTATCTATTTACTTCCTTTTCCGCCACTTTATTTAACGTCTTCATTTAAAAATAATCCCGAGACCTTCCGAACCCAACTTTTGACATTCAAATATGTTGCATAGGATCTTTAAGACTCTTATTAAGGTCATGATAATTATTCTAATATTTTGACCTAATTTAATTAGTTTTTAATCAATCTAATTTCTTAAATAAAATTTATACAAGCCTAGAATTATTCTTTTTATAAAAACTTTTATTAGATAAAAGTTTCTTGCATTATTATTAACTTATTGGCCATACAAGATTAAGGGCAACGGCCCATTCATAAAAAGTTACGTGATTTCTACGCTTATTATTTATTTCAATTATCATTGTGATTATTTGCTCTGATTTGTGATTTATATGTTAGATTGGAACCTAGAGATATGGGGTGGTATGCGAATAGAGTTCACTTAGACGGTGTTAAGTAATGGATAAATTGGAAAGTTTATTTTTAGATCTGCCTGCTGGCAGGATTTTGAGATGTGATGAGTTGGATGTAATGATTTGAAACTGGCAAAGTAAGCCCAATAATGAATTGAAACTGGCGGGAGTCCAGTGATGATATAAAACCTGGCAAAGTAAGCCCAGTGATGTTTTGATAAAACCTGGCAAAGTAAGCCCAGTGATGTTCTGATAAAACCTGGCGGGTAGTCCAATGATATTTTGATAAAACCTGGCGGGTAGTCCAGAGATGTTTTGTAATGATAAAACCTGGCGGATAGGGCCAGAGATATTTTCCGATGATAAAACCTGGCAGAGGTCCAGCGATATTTTGTGACAGTAAAACCTGGCGGTGGTCCAGTGATACTTTCTGATGATAAAATCTGGCGGATTGCCCAGTGATGTTTATGCTGATAAAACCTGACGGTTGGTCAGTGATGTTTTGCGATGATAAAACTTGACGGTTGATCAGTGACGATTTGCGATGATAAAACCTGGTGGATAGTCCAGAGATGTTTTGTGATGATAAAAGCTGGCATGTGGTCCAGCGATATTTCACGATGATAAAACTTGACAGGTGGTCCAGTGATATTTTGTGATGATAGAATTGGTGGGAGTCCAGTGGTGATTTTGATGTGGTGATTAAGGTAGACAAACTCTAGTAATGGTCTGAGCATGACAAGCTTTTCCTTGTTGTTAGGCAATTGGACAATAATGAATAGGTTTATGTGTGCTACTTCTATATTACTTTTCTGCTTTAATAATATATTGTTGCCTGCTAACTGTAATGTAAGGGGGGTGATTGGGTTGGATTATATTACGGGGTGAATTTTTTCACTCAGGCACGGATTGTCTGGCATCCGTGTCAGATTTTGCAGAAAATCAGGGGGAGGCTCGGGACCCTGAAGGAGGGCGATACTACTTAGAGATGAATCCGGAGATGGAGACTGAGCCAGTATACGCTTGAAATCCTTATCGATCCTAGAAGACGGCTCTGTTATTTTGTCTAGATTATTACTACAAAGACTATTTTCAGTATTTCCACAATGATTTGTAATAGATAAACCTTTAGGATGAATTATCCGTTTGGGATTTTGAATTTAATTTAATAAATTTTTAGAAATCAATATTTAATGCCTCCGATTTTATTTCCGAAAATCGGGGCGTTACAGAGAACATGTCCATGTTTGTTGCTTTTGGGATAGTCAAGCATTTGGTGAATGATTGCAAGGTTCACCTGGGCTTAATTTAATTGGGTTATAAAGTTCCAATTATTTAACGGTCTTAGAGTTTCTTCAAAGGATCAATTAGTAGCCCCAAGATTAATTGGGTTTACAAATCATTCTATTAAAAAAAAGCTCAACCATATTGATTGACAAATTTTAGTGCGAATCATTAGTCAAAATTTTGAAGAGCCAAATCCGCTTCAAGTTTCAAGCAAAAGAAATTGTTGCCGAGCACACAAATTTTTGGCATCAATTTAAACCAAGTCAACATTAAGTCAGTCTCAAGTAAAAAAATTATTGAGTACAAAAATTTTCGGTATCAAATCAAATCAAGTCAACATTTTTGAGACCTACTCACTTTCGTGCATGAGCAAGTCTTGAGGGGGCATCTGTAGGCATGTAAAATTTCCAGTCAATCACAAGTTGCCACATGTTGCAAGACCTGATAAATAGGGCACGATAAATGGCCAATCAAATACTGCCAAATGTCTTTAGGTTAAAAGTCAAAAAGATATGAATGAGCCAATCAAATGGTGCCACGTGTCCAAGTGATGCAGTTATTATGTTTATTAAGTCTGGCCAATCAAATTAAGCCGCTTGGTAAAATAATATATGTATTTCTTTTTATGTAATTGTCTTTCTTATAATAAAAGAAAGAAGGATAATTATTAAATTATAGTAATTATTTCTTTTGAGTTAAATAAAGAAATAATTAAAGAAAGATAAATATGAAGGAAGTAGAGATTGGTCATGACTCTCCATCCTACATCTTCTATAAATGGAGGTGCTCTCCTCTCATATTGATGATCAACATTCAAGCATCCAACTCCATCCAGAGCTCAGAAGATCAAAGACTCAAAGCCTTCCAGAATTCCTCAAGTCTCAAGTCCAAATCCAGCAAGAAGGTTCTTTCAGATCAAAGCTTCAAAACTCCGAAGAACATTCAACCTAGATCATCATCTTCTTCGCAAACTTCGGAGAAGATTCGGCCGTTCGATCCTATAATAAGCGTCAAGCCCTCGTTTCAACAACAACCAAAGAGAAGAATCAGAGGATTATTTTCTCTTAGAAATTCTTCAAAGATTGTAACCCTAGTTTTGTTAAATTAATAAAATTGACTTTCGTTCAGCATTTTTCCCGTCTTTTTCGTAGACTCGAAATTTGTGTTCAACACTCTCTCCTCACCCCGCAACATCTTAATCAGGCTTAACGCATCACCCTCTAGATCAATTGCCCAAAAGTCCATTGTTGCCCCAAAAAGTACCGCTTCTCTAGCTGCCCAGGCCTCAACTATCATCGGATTAGCGATACCCAGGATGCTTCATGTTAGCACACCTTGCTGCCCAGAATCTCCTACCCTCATTCCAAGCTTACCATGCCTACGCCTCCCACTCTGTTCAACTCATTCGTCCCTTCATCAAAATTGATTTTAACCAAAACATTTTCTGAAGGACATTGTGGCGTGGTGTTCACTCTAATCTCTTTACTTCACTCGTTTGATGTGGGTTTTGTTTGGTTACGGAATAGACTTGTCTGCTCCCCTCTCTTGACACTGCACAGAGAACTCACGGTTAGTGTCTACCTGTCGGAAGTAGCTGGCGGGCACTCCGATGCCTAAGTTAGTCCGAGAATAAAGAGTGGAAACTTAACTTAGTTCGAGAAGAGAGCCTACCTTACTAGGGTTTTATCTTGTCTTATATCTAGTGGAGCACCTGCCTTGGGGGTCAAGTTCGGAAGGGAAGCACGCGCCCAGCCCCGTGTCGTATGACATCACTGACCACCAACCCCCTTATGTCCTCATGCGCCAGGAGAGATTCAGCCTTGAGCTTGTTGGGCGGGGCTCGGTTGGCTATGTGGGTGCGCGGAGTTGGCTCTGCATGTCCGTACCAACGACCACCGAAAGTCGCACTTTAGCTTGCGAGGGGACTTCTCCACGTGGCCTCTTGTGAGGGCAATGTGCGGCTAGGACGTACAGTCCCTGAGCCAGACCTCGTTGTATTCCACCAGATGGTTAGACAGGAATGGTGCCACATGGCCGATCCGATCTTCTCCGTATCAAGCTTTCTGCAGTCCTCTGCAATCTCTGGCACGACCCGAGTCAGTCTTCCAACCCATGTATCTTCCGAATGAGTGACAGGCCCGAGGATCTCCTACTCGCCCAATGGACCTACGGATCCAACACGACTTAGGCCCAAGAAGTCTGTAGCCCATTCATGTGCTAATCCGGCCTACTATAGACACCACTCAGTCCACCCTAACGCCACACCTCTGTCGCCCCCTTCCTATACACAACCCCCTAGGGATGGCAACGGGGCGGATATTGGGATATACGTACCCGATACCCGAAAATCCCCACTTACCCGAATCCGCCCCGATAACCGAACGGGTGGACACCGGTTATCCCATAACCGAACCAAATGGATTTCGGGTATTCCCCGAACCGAACGGATAACCGCATCAGAGATTGCAAAACCAAAAAATCGATCAAAAAAATCAACCAAAAAAACGATCAAAAAAAATGAACCAAAAAATACTGATTCTTTCACCATCAAAATGAACAACAAAAAACACCAGATCTCATTTTTTCTTCACTTTAATGGTTTCTAAAACAAGATGTGAATCAAAATCAACCAAACAGCTGAATCTCAAAGGACCAATCCATACATCTCAGATCCAAATCAGTTGAAATCAATTTAATGAAACAAGATTTCAAAAATCGAAACCGTGGAAACCAGAAGATGAGATAGAAGAGGAAAGAAAGAGAGGGCAGGTGACCACGTTTTCTGGTAGCAGCCCAAAGCTTCACGTCTTCCACCACAGATCTGATTACCCAACGAGTTGGCTGAGAGATGATGATAATGATGTTCTCGCCGATGATGATGATGATGATGTTATCGTCCGAAGGAGTTGGCTGAGAGAGAGAGAGAGAGAGAGGTGCGGCTGTGAAGGACTCAAATGAAATTTTGAAACCCTAAACATTGATGCTGCTACGTGTATATATATAAAGGGTATTTATGTAATTTTAGTATTTCGGTTCAGTTCGGGTAATGGTTCGGTTCGGGTATCGGTTCGGGTATCAGTTAAACCATAACCGAACCGATACCCGTTCGGTTATCAAAGGGCTCAACCGTACCCATATCCACGGGGAAAAGTTCGGTTATGGTTCGGGAAAAAATTTCGGTTACGGTTCGGATACCCATCGGTTCGGTTCACATTGCCATCCCTAAACCCCCCTCTCTTCCTTTTCCTGATGCTTTAAAAAGTGCATAGTATCACCTACCGCTATTGATATAGCTCGCCCATGTTCTAACCCCTTCCCAGCGAAAAGTAAAACCACATCAATTTCGGCATTTTCGTAGCCTCCAAATTGCCGCAGCAGTGAAAGCCTCCACTTACAATAGTTTTTACAAGCGAATGTTTATATTCCAACTTAAAATAGGTTCATTTTTTCAAGTTTGTGTTAGAACTTGCAACTTTTTCTTTACTTATTGCGTTGCAAACTCTAGTCTGATGATCACTCATTTTTTATTTTATTTTAGAGTAGTATGAATTAGAAAAATAAAAGTCTAGTTGCACGGGTTTAGAAATGAAACTTCAATCGGATCGGATTTAAAACCATTAAGTGAAGTCCAATTTACTGTTAGCTAATAATTTTATGAGATACAACATAACTAGACTCTGTTTCATCAGATGTAGTGAAAGTTCGACAAGAACCTAGTATAATCGATGAATATGCACTCCTACTTGAGTGCGCTGGGACCTCTGCTCCAATTATTCGTATCAGAAAAAATATTTTTTCCCCTATTGCAATGCTCCTTGCCCTCGGTCTCGTAAAAGTGTGAGGGGTTGGTATCGGGCATTTTGGCTAAACTAAACAAACCAAATGAGCTGAAACTTATGTTTTCACAAATTTCTAAAAGGGTCATTCCACACACACATATTCCCTAAAATACCTTTTAGCGGAAACAACTTGTCTATCTTCATTAGCCTGTCATCCAATAATATAGCGAAAACGCACTCTCTACCTTGGGCCTAGAAGTGTTGCGTTGGGTGGAAGGCTCCAATTTCCCTTCGTTTTGGACCATCCTGTCTAGTACTCCTACAAAGCCCGTTCCATCTGGTCGTTATTCGTTACATAAACCCGACCCGTTTCCCACGAAAAAACCCCGCCCCACTTGTGCTCCACTTTCCCTCTCCATCAACCCCTAAAACCCTAATCCCCACTCTCTCTCTCTCTCTCTCGTTTTTTTTTTGCTCGGCCTCTCTCTATCTCTCGTTGCAATCGTCTCCAATCGAATGGCTAAAGCAACGAAAAAGCTTCCTCACGTGAACGAAGACCACGAGAAGGAGCCAGAGCCAGAGCCCGAACCAGAACAGGAACCCGAACCCGTACGGGAACACGAACAGGAAGAAGAAGAAGAAGACCAGACCTTCGAAGAGCTCGGACTGGACCCTCGATTGATCCGTGCCCTAACCAAGAAATCCATCGACAATCCCACCCCCATCCAGCGCGTCGCAATACCACTCATCCTGGTTAGTTTCGTCCCACCCCTACTCTCTTTTGGCTGCTGCTAGGGCTGTAAACAAGCCAAGCCGAGTTGTTCTGTGTTCATGCTTGTTTATTAAATTTTTGGTGAGCCCGAGCTCGAACAAAGTGAAAACTCAACGAGCCCAGCCAGTCAATGCTTGACTCGAGCTTGCTCACGACCTTTAACGAGCAACCACGGACATATATTTATACTTGCGTAGTAGACGAAATTTTGATTGTGCATGTGCATGTGTCTTTTATTACAAGAGAAAAAGCCTCCATTTTGAAATAGTTTTTGAGTATTTCACAGTAACATATTTCTCTTCAATTAATGAGGAGTAATGTAATCTCCTTCTTTTAAAAGAAAAAACGAGCCTTGTAGAGCCGAGAATGCTAATGTTCAGACTTGTATATCATGCAAATGTTCAAGCTTGTGCATCAATTTTTTCTTGAGTTCGACCTTGAGCTCAATAAAAACTTAACGAACCAAGTTCGAACGAGCCCAAAATGAGCTGAACACCGAGCCATTCATGAGCAGCTGGGTTCATTTACAGCCCTAGCTGCTGCTGGGGAAGTGCTGTAAGACAAATAGAAAAATCGATTCTTGTATTTGTTCGGCCTTGTTCTGATTTTTGCGTGGTTATAGGAAGGCAAGGACGTGGTTGCTAGGGCAAAGACCGGTTCAGGGAAGACCTTTGCTTACGTCCTCCCGATGCTTCACAAGCTCTTCTCCGATTCCGGTTCGAAGAATAAGCTCGCTCCCGCAGCATTCGTTCTTGTCCCAACCCGAGAATTGTCTCAACAGGTCCGCTTTAATCCGCTTTCTCAATTTAATTGTCCAAACTGTTTGTTTTTTCTCGCTTAGGCAGTGTTTGGTTTGTTGGAATCAAGCTCGGATGGAACGATCGTTCTCTTGGAACGCTCGTTGTGGCATAAGGCTGGCTTAAGAAATGATCGTATTTTTATTGCAAGTGCGATAGTTGGTCAAGTACTTTAGGTGAATCTACATTCCCTTTGAGACCAAACCATAAGCACTCACTTTGAGACCAAGAAGTCAAAGAGCAAGCCACGTGATCCACATACTAATCAATATGACTGATTCCAGATGCTAGCAAAACAAATAGAACATAGGATTAAGATACTACAAGTCTGGAAGATAATCCAATTCAAAATAAATGCTTGAGCATTGTAGCCTGAAGGAAACCCATTCATTAAGGTAGCCCCTAGCTCCAAACTCAATTTCCTGCCCTTGCCCACGCATGCCCTCGGTGTGAGTGTGAATATACGCAGGATGTAGGCATACGAAAAGAAGAAATCTTGCCCTTTATCTGGTAATATGTAGGATTAAAACCGAGTTAAGGTAGGCACCTAACTCATCTCCTGGCGAATCATCAGAAGAAGTACAGGGTCCTCATTTGCCCCGCACTTCAGAATTATCTTGTTTATTTGTGAATTGTAAGTTTAGTGGGTACAATAGCCTCTGGGTAATGTTAATATTTTCTGTTGGCAGGTTTATTCAGAGATACAGTCGCTGATCGAGTTATGTAGAGTGCAGTTGAAAATTACTCAGTTGACGAGCACCATGTTTGATGCTGACTTGGTTTGTTCATTTCTCATTTTTGTTAATTTATTCATGAGCCTACATATTGTTCGTGATCACATTTCTTACCAATTGTCTTGTTTGGAATTTTGGTTGCAGAAAACAGCTTTGGCAGGACCGCCTGATATTCTGGTTTCAACTCCAGCTTGCCTACAATCTTGCTTTTCAAAAGGTGTACTCCTCCCAGCATCTGTTCAGGATTCGCTCTCATTTCTTGTTCTTGATGAGGTACCAATTCAATTGGGCTTCAGTTATCGAATTCTAGTCTAGTTGTGATGTTGTTCGATAACAATCATTTTGAGGCTGAAATGTCGTAAATTTTGTTTATGAAGAATACGTGCACAATTTATGGGCTCTGTCATTTTCTTCTGTTAAATTTCTACAGCACGATTATTTTCTGTCTATTTGTTAAGTGATTGATGGATCCTTTTTGTCCTCAGGCTGATCTTCTTTTGTCATATGGGTATGAAGACGATATAAAATCTCTTACAGCTCATATCCCTAGACGATGTCAATGTCTTCTCATGTCTGCTATGTCAAGGTGTGTTTGGTGTTGTTTGTTTCTGTTCAGTAGTAGTGACTTTGTGTCTAGTTTTATGTTCTTTCATCCTCTGCATGCCTTGATGCATACTGGTAATTTGCATTTCTATCTATTTGGGTGAATTGGATTAACAAATCTGACAATAGATTCTTTTCTTGATGGAGTTGACATTGTTCTTGTTTTTTCTCTCAGAGATTGAAGAATTTGACCCACCACATTATCTTGTTTTTTGATATCTTGCAGTGCTGACGTTGAAAAGCTCAAAAAGCTTATTCTTCACAATCCGTTTATCTTAACTTTGCCGGAGGTGGGAGATACGAAGGATGAGATTATCCCTAAAAATGTTCAACAATTTTGGGTAAGAAGCAGTATCCCCTATTCATAGAATATGTAGCCCTGGGTGTGTCTCCATTACCATCAAGTCCAGGGTCCGTACAACGTTTCTGGAAAAAGATGGAGGCTCTGTCCAGGAATGTAATTATCCCTAAAAGTATTTCAAGTATTTTTGTGTAAGGAATGATATTCCCTATTTCTAAATTATCTAACCATTCCTAGAAAAGATGGAGGCTTTGTCTCCCCCCTCCCTCTCAAATTCAATTACCTCCGAGCGACCAATTTAGGTGAATTCTTGTCTATAATATGTTGTTTGTATTCCTTCATATCATTGATTGTCTTGATTTCCTATGTATCTTCTTCATTTATGCTTCAAATATATAAGTTTTAGGTTATTGTGCATTTGTGTTAAGTCGCAGCTTTTAGCCTGGTGGTAGTGAGCATAAGTTATAGGTTATTTCTTAATTTGTGTTCCTTGCCTTACTGCTATTTTTTTAGATTTCATGCAGTGCTCGTGATAAGATTATCTACGTCCTTGCCCTCATGAAGTTGGAGCTCGTCCAGAAAAAAGTGCTCATATTTACTAATACGATCGACGCGAGTTTTAGACTGAAACTCTTCTTTGAAAAGGTATTTTGACTTCACTTTGCGATCTCCAATATTAACATTGGTCTCATGTACTTGGGTAGTAAAATAGTTTTCTTGTTTGTACCTGAGGGCCTGAGGGTGATTGCATAGGGTGCGTTGGTTGGACAGGTTGGCTGTTATTGGGGGAGGGTTATAGTGGGTGACTGGATTGTCTCTGAGGTATTTAGGTCTTCTCTTGGGAGACTAGCTGAGAGGTATTCGTAGTAGCTGAGAGGTATTCGTGTAAAGCGAGAGGGGTCCAAGTCCTAAGAGGTGGAGGGAAGGAACTTTATATAATCTGATTCAAGATGGTAGGTTAGACTTAGACGGGCCAAGTGGATTTTCTATAGAAATCAAGTGTGCTGTGTGTATATCCCTCAAGTCGAACAAACTTTATTTAGATATTGAAATAAGATGGCCACTAATGACAAATGATAAGAAAAAGAACAAGCATTGTATAGTGTAGTTTTTTTTTTTTGGGTAAGTATTGTATAGTGCAGTAGTTCATAGGAATCATATGTTTACGAGCTCCTGCTGTATTGTATTGATTTAAGGTTAAAAATTTGAGGTCAAATGGGTTGTATTACTTGTGGAATTTTCCTTGATCTAATCTACAAGTACTATTACCTAGGTGAAAGCGAAGAGGTGAGACGTAAGCCTCAAGGTGTTGAGGCATAAGCCTTTGAAGGTATTAATTTTTATTATAAAAATAACTAAAAATACCAAAAAAAAAGAGGGGGATAGTGTTTGTGCCATACAAAGGTACCTCATTAAAACAAGAAAATAGTAGGTAGAATTCAAAAAAAGCATGTCAAGGCATAAAATCATACTGCATTAATAGATCCAACTTTTAAAAGAATAAAAGCACTCTAAATTGTCTCACAAATTCGCCAAGTTTTGGCTTGTTTGCCCCAACAACTTTATGTGAACCAACTCTTTCATTACAAAAATAAAAAGAACTCTTCTCCGGCGTTTGCCTGCCTCATCTGGGCAAATTCTTATGGTTCTACATGTAACTATTAGTTGTTTATGAAAAATCAACTCTGTTATATCTTCTTAGACACTGTGATTGAGGTTTAAAATTTTAAGGCCAAATGGGATCTATTTCTTATGGAATTTTGGTGGACCTAATCTACATGTACTATTAGTTGTTTATGAAAAATCATCAACACTGTGTTATATTTTCTTAAACGTTGTTATGGTGGACCTCAGTCTTCTGACTAAACGATAAAATCTAATATTTATGCAACTGTAACACAAAAATTTTGGTGATTTCTTATCCATTTTCATTTGATGTGTGTTCTATTATTTATTGCAGTTTGGAATCAAGTCAGCTGTTTTAAATGCTGAGCTGCCACAGAATTCTCGTTTACATATCCTCGAGGTTTGCCATTTGAAGTGCAATAATTTCGATTCCTTCAGAATCTTGATCAAAATAATTAAGATGTGTTATCAACTCTTGGTTTACATTCTGATTCTACACTGGAAGTCAGGTACTTTTGTGCTAAATCTTTTGTTCCTTATGTCAGCAATTCAATGCCGGCCTTTTTGACTATTTGATAGCAACGGATGACAGCCAATTAAAGGAGAAGGAACAAGCTGATGGGGAGAGCCATGTTGAGAGAAAAAGATCGAGAAAGCATGCCAGGAAAAAGATGGACTCTGAATTTGGAGTAGTGAGAGGAATTGACTTCAAAAACGTCAACACAGTATGTTCATGTTTTCGGGGGATTAATGTTCCTTTGCAATTCTGCATTGCTGTTATTTTGCTGCCTTATCCAATTTGGGTGAACTTTGTCACCACTGAATTATTTAATTACTAGATTAGTTGATATTGGTTGGTTGCCAGTCCTTAAAAATTATTGTGTTATTATTGGCTTCTCCCCCATCCTAAAACAAAATGATGTTTTCTCTGAGCATTTGTTGGCTTGTTGCTTATCTGATTGGGTTCAAATTCTTAACCAAGCTCTACCATTGTTGATTTGGTTGCAAAGATAATGCCGGCTCAATTGTTTTTTCTTTCATCCTCCTTGTTCTCCACTCTTCAGTAATCTTGATGACCATGGTCCTTGTTGTTTGTGTTCGACATTTTGTTTTCTTTGTTTAACCTACTATTTCTGTCTTCACCTGTCTTCCCTTTACCAATACTGCTTTTCCTTTAAACAGGTTATAAATTTCGATATGCCTCAAAATGCTGAAGGATATGTACATCGCATTGGACGTACTGGGAGAGCCTATAGTACTGGTGCGTCTGTCTCTCTGGTAAGTGCTTAATATCTTATATAGTGGAGTTTACATGAAAACGTATGATTTTCCCCTCTTTTTTGCAAGTATGCACACTGTAGAAGAATATTTACTCATTTACTTGGTGACTATCAGACTCTAATTATATTTGAATACTTATCTAGACACTCCTTATCTAGATATACGGTACTTATTAAAATGCATAGTAGGTTTGATGATAATCATTCTGTGGAACATGTGAGAATGTTCTTGTGGATGTATGATATGGTTTTGTTTTCTCCTTTGGCCTCTTTTCCTTTATACAATGGGACTTGCTCTTAAGTTTGCGACTAATTAAATTTGAGAAGGCCAGAACCTTAATCTTTGACCATGGTGATCCAGGCTTATTAATGCTTGTTGCTGGTCCTGTCAACAGGTTTCTCCTGAGGAGATGGAAATATTTGAAGAAGTTAAATCCACTTTGGGTGAAAATGAAAACAAGGACTCAAACTTTATCGCCCCATTTCCTTTACTCACAAAAAATGCAGTGGAGTCTTTGCGATATAGAGCTGAGGTAAGCATATCACTATTCCATAGCATATGGCTAGGGCAACTTGTGCGCGTCTTTCTTCCCTATTTTTTTTTCAGCAGAGGGGTGTGTGTGTGTGTAAGGCTCCCTTCGTTTTAACGAAAAATGTTTTCCTCAAATATATTTTACCCACTTTCCGGTGTTTGGTTGCACATACATCAAGTAAAACATGAGACTTGTCCTCCAGAGCAAAGTGTAAAATGTTTTACCCCATCCAGTGCAAAGTGTTCCACATGACGCAGGAAGTGGGGCAATCCTGCATCTCTCTCTCTCAGTTTTTGTTTCTCTCTCTACTTTGGGGAGTGAGTACAGTGTTTATATAAACCTCTATGTCTCCATGCTTCTCTTTCTCCGTACGCACACACAGACATATATAATGTATATATATAGGTGTAAACCTTTGTCCTCAAAAATATTTTCTGATTGTCGACCAAACACCGAAAAACGAAAGGAACAAAAACAGTTTCAGCAAAATTGTTATACATGGAAAATATTTTCATTGTAAAACAATTTACATTGAAACAAACGGAGCCTAAGGGTGTAATAATTTTAGATGCCCCATGCTGGTCTATTATTGAGTATTTGAAGGAGCGGAAAAAATCTAATTCTGGGTTTAGATGGAGGATTGGGAAACAGGATTCTTGTGGAGTTGTAGGTTGTAGGCTTGTAGCCACAATGAGGAGTAATACCACATCAGTATTGGTCAGTTTTGCTCTTTTGTTCTGGATAGGATGCAAATGGATTAGGCAACCGTGGCTTGTCTACTGCCTGCTAATGTATCGGTTTGTATTTGCTCTATTCAATTAAGAATGTTCTGTTTCTATTTAAAAGGCTCCTATTACGATGACTCGTGTCTTTTGTAACAGACATATACTGTGAGGGGGTTGATTTGTAAGTGGAATTGTTTGTTCTAAACTCTAGCTGGCATAGCTTAGTAGGATATTGAAGCTCCGGTTGTTAAGTATGATAGCTGAGGTTTTGATGTTTGGTATAGTGAATAAAATTCTGCTTTGGTTTGTTGAGCAAAAAATGATCTTCTCCAAACCCCTCCCTTCTCTGGGTCCACCTTTTTACAATACTCTTTCATAGCACGGAATTTTTTATGACTAAACACCCACTTCTTTTAACTCATGGCCTAAAAAATCCTCCTATGTTTTGCTATCCATGTGAGCCAATCTAGGGCAGACCAAACGTCACTTTCAACACAGCTATTGCCCCCCTTTGGAGTGCCGCAATCTGAGCAGTCCCTGAGTTAGCCAGGATTCTCTTAGTGCACAGTGAATAAGGTAGAAGCAAACTCCTTTTATCCCACAACTTGTCATGCTATAGCCTATTAAGTTTCTTTGTTATTCGACACTTGGAACACCATTTAGCGAAGTTGTATTGCTGCTACCTACTGGTTGTCATAACATCTGACAGCGAATTGTTCCCACGCATAGTTACCCCCCTTGTTTGTTCTCTAACATCATGTCCCCTTGTTTTATTTTCTGTTAAATATCTTGTCCTTGATATCAAAATAGGTTTTTGTAAGTAGTTGGGCTGATGTTTTTGCCCTCTGCTGATTCGATTACAGGATGTTGCAAGGAGCGTGACAAAAATTTCTGTGAGAGAAGCACGAGCTCAGGATCTGAGGAACGAAATTCTCAATTCTGAAAAGTTAGTTATTTTCTGCCTGTAGCTTCTTTGTGTTGATTAAATGCCTTCTACAACTTCCAAATTGGCTTTATCAACAAACAAACCAAAACTTACCGCCAACAGTAGATCAAAGCATATAGTGTTTGCAGAAGATCTGTGTTGCCATGAAAATGGTAGATCGTGATTTCCTACCGGCGGTATGCTTGTCATATTGTAGTGGTATGAAATCATTGACACAGCCTATTTGACCTTTGGACCATTTTCTAAATTGCAGCCTAGCCACCCCCTGTTCACACACATACATGAAGAGCATTAATTTAACCTTTTCCAGTTAGTGGACTGTATTCTTTGCTTGACTGATTTTATTCTGTTCAGGTTGAAAGCTCATTTTCAAGTTAATCCAAAGGATTTAGGTAATGAAGCTTATCAGTTGGATAGTTCTACTTTGAAATATCTGATTTTGTAAGACGATATTTCGCTTTACATGTAAAGATTGAAGATTAGCTAGCATGTTGAACTCGTGTTTGAACAGATCTCCTGAAACATGACAAGGTCCTGAGCAAGAAGCCCCTCTCGACGCACCTACGCGATGTGCCTGAGTACCTATTGGATCCAACCACACAGGAAGCAAGCAAGATTGTCAAGCTGGCTAGAGCTGCCATGGGAAACAACAACTCTGCTCGTCGTAAGGGATTCAAGGGAAAATCCAGGAAGGACAAAGACCCTCTCAAATCTCTCTCTGCTGGGGTACATTGACTTCTTATTCCTTTTTTTTCTCCTAAGTTTTCAGCTCCGTTTATAAAGGAAAGAGAGTTAAACATCAATTCCACCTTGGGGGAAGATTTTGTGAAGCCTCTTCCTTTTTATATAGCAGCTAATGTATAGCTATCTGTAGATGATTCAGCAATGTGTTGATTCTGTTGATTGACAAATTGCTGGTTGGCAGCTTAATTTTGCCCTTCAGAATTGGGGGTGGAACCAGGATTTCCACTATGGAGGACCCGAACTCCAGAGGGGGAAAACATCGACAAAACATAAACATAGATGTCATATAGTTTTTTATTGCTAATCAGAACACTCTTATACTAATGTCTGAGATTTGACAAAAAATCATAAATTTAGGGGGTGTGGGGCTCTCTGCTGGCCCGGCGATCTCCGCCCTTGCTTCAGATTACTTATGAATTGCGCCTTTCTTGATCCACAGGCTTCAAAGGGAGGATTTAAAGGCGGGATGAAAAGGAAGGGTGATAGCGGCAGAAATAGAAAGAAACAATCTGTATGATTAATTTTTTTTGCATGGTGTTAAGTATTCAACAGTGTGATGTATAATCAATCCCAATTTTGTAGTAGCAATTTAGATGTGATATCAGCCAATATTTTGTAGTGTTCATTGAGAAATGCATGTTCGTTCCTTCACAAACTGCAGCAATGGTAGTGTTCACCCTCCTACTCTAGTATCCTTCTCTTGGTTTTGAACTCTACGATTAGATTTTTGGTTATGTTTTTTGTTCTTTCCAAACCAAACCAAACCTTCCCTTGCAAAGAGGTTGGCCGTTACTGAGTGGTGACACACTTAAACTGTAATGACCCGTGCAGTTTGTGGCACTTAGCTCTGTATAGAGCATTATGAGGCTTGTACCAAATTCTAAAGGTGGCTCCAACCATGTAGACGACCCATGCTAGTTGACTTGCAAATCCTTAGCTTAGACGTGGTTCAAAATTTTAACCTTAGGTTATATTGTAGTTGCTCGTGTTTTCTTATATGACTTCTTTACTTTTTTACCCAATTGTGGGACTCTACATAAACTCCAATTTAATTTCACTGGTAGCTTAATGTAGGGAAAAGTAACAATTACTACTACTTAGCCAAGAAGTAAGTTATTCAAGCTTGGTATGAAAACTTGGTGAGTTTTAAAAATATGTTAAACTTTGATCGCTCAAGTAAAAGTCCGAATTCGAAAAGCTAAAACACAAATTAAATTTGTGTAGCTTAGTTCATTCGACAGTCATATTCGCCAACTAAAATCATTTTAATTGTTTGAAGTCATGAAAGAAGTTGAGAAGGAATCACAAAGAAGTGTGTTAATTGCAAAGAAATGGAAACCTAGGCATGAAAACAGAAGGTTTTCCCTGGCCATTTACGTTTTGTATTCCCTTTTAGGCTCGAGAGGAACCTAAATAATGAGCATGGATTAGATTGGTCCCCATTTCACATCATAGAAAATTAAGAACCAATTTATGGTTCTAAGGATTAGGGAACCAAATTTCCTAAAATTTGTGGAACCAAACAAATCTGAATCATTTAATCACAATTTGGGTCAAGTTTGAACCATTTTTCCGTTGTAGCCAATAGACATTCACAATGTGTATAACTAAGAAATTATAACGTGTCTTTAAACCAATTCAAAAATAATATGTTGACAACTATAAAAGCACAAAAATCACTATATTATCGAAATTCTTAAATTTGTTTTTCACAATGTATATATTAGCGGGGTAAGTGGAGTGTTAGTATGTTAATGAACAGAAGGTTTACAGGTTGTCCATAGCCCTTTAGCCCAACCACGCCCCTCGCGGGGCTCAAACCCTTGCCTCCACCGAAGGAGGGGGTAACCCGGGTAATTCATGGGTTTTTTTCATCACCCGTGTGACTTGGGCCAGGCCGAAAATTCTGAGATCCTCGACTCAGACCCATCCATGCCGCAAGAGGGATGGAGATTGGAGGCTTGTTAATTTTTTGGATCAGAATCGTCAAAAGTTGGGTTTCTTTCCTTGTAGTTTCTCTCAACAACGGCGGATAAACGAACCAAATATCTTGCGTTTGAGCTCATCTTCGTTGGTTCAAAGCTTGTTGGAGAACGAATAATCACATTAACAAGCAAAACTTGAACATGTTTTTGAAACTGCTCGACTTGTGATAATTATAACCTTCAAGCTACATGGATTGATTTGTAATCTGCTCGATCAAAACTTGTTTAAGATCAATAAACAACAACAATGCTATGGCCACCGTATAGTTCCACCGCACAAGTCCACTGCACGCCACGTGAACTCCAAAATATACAAAAGTAATATCTATAAATTTAAATCCATTCCAATGGATATCGGTACGTATATTTTCTAAATTCGTTGTAGCTGATTTTATACAGAGTCCCATTAAAAATTATTTAAAATTTTATGGATATTTTTCATATTTTTGTAGAGTTCAGAGTAGGCCCCATGTGGTGTGTGATGAAAACAATGTGGTGGACTTTAAATTTATGGAAAGATGTGGAAAGGAAAGAAAAATTTTAAAATATTCTCCACCATTGTTTGGTTCTTATAAAAAGGAGAGGGAAAATTTTAAATTCAACTCAATTTTTCTCTCAATTTTTCCTTCATTATTTTCTTTCCCTGACTTTTCTTTCTCTACTCTGTTTGACTAAATAAGTCAACTGACTTATTTTTTTTATCTTCATTATTATTTTTTTAATATTTTTAGTTTTTTGTCAATTTTTTGGGATTATTACATTGTCAAGATAGGAAGAATCTAAAAAGTACAAAAATACGATCGAAACCTAATTTTTTTTGAACAAAGACAAAAATAAGTCAATTTTCTGTCTTTATTAAAAAAGATTTCGATCATAATTTTATACTTTTTGAATTTCTTTCGTTACGACGATGCAATAATTCTCAAAAAATTAACAAAAAACTAATAAATACAAATTATTTTTTAATAAAGATAAATAAATAAATAAATCAATTAACTTTATTTAGCCCAACAGTCACGGTTCGTTTCAACCCATTCTTCCTCAAATTCAGCGGGATCCAAATAAACCAAAATACAAACAGCCGAATTGATTTGCAACTGAGTTTGCAAATGATCAGACTCATCTCACCTCACATACGAGCTCGTCTCCGGTCTCTCCCTCAAGCCGTAACCCCACCGTTCAAACTCCCCGTAAACCCACCGCACTCCGCCCCTCCAAACCCTTCCTTCTCGACGCTCCCTTCGCCGTTCTCGCACTCGCCGCCGCTGCTTCTGCAGAGACGCGAGGATGCGGCGGCGGCGGCCGATGAGTTCAACAGGAGGCTGCTGGTCGTCCAGCCGCGGCTGCGGCCGGAACCCGTGTTGCGGGCGAAGCTCGACGAGGCCCTGAGCCTCGCCAACTCGCTCGAGGAACAGCGAGACGGGTTTTTCGATACCGAGTTGTGGGAGAAGGAGTTGCCTCCGCATGTGGTTGTTCAAAACCCTGTTGCACGATCCCGTCGCGCAGGTTGGTTCTGTCTTTGAATTTTGGTTTACAATGAAGATATGTACACAACACTCTCACACGGGGTGGGACCCACATGTGGGTCCAATCCGTGGGTTCCACAAGTGAGTGAGAGTGTTGTGGACCTTGTGGTTGGTGTTGGGTTGAATGTTTGTGTGCATATCATTATTGTTTGGTTTAATTTTGGGCTCGGGGCTTTGGTCTCTGGTCTTGTATTTGGGGAATGACTTGGTTCAGTCTCTGTTTGTTTCAAGCAATTGTCTTTGGTTGTAAAGAAAACAACCAAACATTATAGCAGTACTTGCATATCAGTTATCACTCTGCTTGTAATTTTAGCATCAAAAATACAAATTATGCCAACGCAATGAATTTTTATGGAAGCCCCTTCATGTTTCAAAGTATTTTATGGCTTGGTAAAATTTATCATTAAACAATCAGAATTATAAGCATGTTTCAAAACATTCATCGCGTGTATAGGATTACGTATAATTTTCTTTATAATTTTAATGGGTATCAGAATTATAAGCAACCCCAAAAATTTGCATATTTTTGGGGGCCTAAAGAGGCCGAACCTTGCGCTTTAGCCCGGGACTGTCCTGATTGGGAGCTATTATGGCCTTGTTCGTTTCACATTTTTGTTTTGTTTTCTAATTATTATCTTATTTTCTCTCCGATCATTAGCCTATTTCTCCAAATTATTACTTTCATTTCTCTCTCTATCTTTCTATACTTATTACTCATTTTTTTGATCATTACCCTATTTCTCTTTTCACCCACTATCAAAACTAAAATACCCAAAAATGCAAAATGAACAAAGCCTATATAATTGTTGTTTTGAGTAGTTAGTTTGCTCATCGTTCTTGACTTCTTTTAGTTGGACTTGATTAAATTCGAGTTGCAATTCAAAATTAAGGCTTCGGCTTTGATATGGATGGGTTGGAATCGTTGGATGCAAAGTGCGTCACCGTTTGTGTTCTTTTATGTAGTAAAATATTGGAGAGTTTTTGATCTGTAAAAGTATTTAAAAACTGGAATTTGCAAGCAAGTGCCATAAAATTGTGGAAAGAGAAGGAAAAGGAGGAAATAGAGAAGTATAACTTTTTGACACTAGATGTAATTAAATGAATGCTGAACTGCTAATACACTGACTCCTTTTTGACGCTTTGGAATGGGGAATTATTTGTAATTGTTACATGACATACATTTGGGCAGTAATATTATTGTGTTTGGTTTCTGTAATGTGGCAGACACATATTTTGGACCAGGGACAGTGGACACAATTAAATGTCATCTCAATGCTGTGGAATCGGAGGCAAGGAGCCTTATATCCCAAATAATCAGTCATTTACTTGCTAGATTATACCAGTTATTTCATGTTTTGGATATTTACTTGTGACCTCATACTATTAGTGGGGTGGAGTTGATGCCATATTTGTGAATACTATACTGACCGGTATTCAACAACGGAATTTGGAGGCAAGTTTTTCTCTCTTCGCATTTTGGGTAGACAAAATTGCATCAAAATCAGCGTTGTTACCTTTTCTAAACCCTATTGTCTTATATAATAAGGGAATTGATTTTCACACTCCCCTTTTTTTTATATCCACACTCCTTTTTTGTCTTTTAGCAAAAAATTTACATGCACTTTCAACACTAAAAAACAAAAAAGGGAGTGTGGATATCAAAAAAGGGGAGTGTGAAAATCACTCCTCATATAATAATTGTTTTGATGTACTAAGATTCATGCAAACTTGCAGCGGGCATGGGGGAAACCTGTTTTGGATCGTGTCGGTCTCATAATAGAGATATTTAATGCACATGCCTTTACAAAGGAAGCAAAGCTACAGGTATTCTTCTGTTTTATTGCCCTTCTTAAATTACTTCTCGTGTTGGTTCTGACTCTTTGGCATCGTGTTCATTCCTAATTTAATGTTACAGGCTGAGTTAGCATCTCTAATGTATAAGAGGACAAGGCTTGTCCGTGTGCGTGGACCTGATGGGCGTTATACTTTTGGTGCCATTGGGGAAGCAGAAGTTGTAAGTGCCCGAGGGTAGGTTTGCTTCCTGAATCATTTTCAACAATAGCAACCAAAGTGCTAAACCACAATGCATGGTAAAACAAAATAAGAGAATTGGGCAAGAACTTCCATTGGTTTTAGAATACCAACATGCGACATGTCTTTCTGCGAGAATCATTACTTATTTATCGCCGCACCCGAACGGCAATGCGACGGCCCGAGCGAATTTTTTGAAACACCAGCTTGAAGCACCCTGAGGTAGGTATAACGCTTCGACGAAGGGCATGCCCTAGCATAACTCATATTCATAATCTGTTCATGTCATAACATTAAGCTAGTAATTTAAAATCATGCAGTTGGTAACCGTCTATCAAAATGTGAATGATGAAATCCGAAAAAATTGCTCACATGCATAAACAAACCTGTAAAGAGGACCGGTCTCCAAAAAAGAGCTACACGATAACTGACAAATGGAGGTGGTTAAGATGTTTAGTTGGGACAAGGGAGAATGTAATCCCTCTCTTGACCATAGAGCCTTTTTGTCTATGGCCTTTATTTTGTATACAAACGGCATTCCCTTTAACACCTTATTTCTAATAATCATTAACTTATTAAAAAAAAATTACGGACCCGAAAAAAAGAGTAGTGGACATGTGTTCGGGGTGACGATATAAGAAGCATAAACACTTATAAGTCCAACCATGTCACCTTTTTTTAAGTGTTCGTGCTTCTAATATCATCACCCCTACTTTTTTATCACCTCTACCTTTTGATATGATAAATGAACTATAAGAATTTGACTAGTAAATGTATTTCCTTATCGAAAAATTAAAACTACTACTCCCTTTACTCACATAACCAAACCCTAATCTAACCACTTGATGGAGATGCCCATCGACTCAATTTAAAAAATTAAGAAAAAGAAGGATAAATTTATGGCTGTGGGTTGGTTACCCCAACCATTCATGGACAATGTAAAGTTAAAGTTGAAGCTGTTGTGATCCAAGATCAAGAACATTCTAAGCCTCAGTCGTACGTGCACTCGGTGTCCCTGAGTATTGGTTCCGAGGAGGCACCACCAGTAGAGGAACGAGTCGCAGAAGTCACGTATTCAGTGTTGGGGATCAAATACAATAGGTTTGAACATGAGGTTTTCAAGTTCGGTGCAACGGGTTATGGCGTCCTTTAAGAAGATATAAGTATTCGCTTGTTTCTAACCACCGACAAAGCAAGTGACTTTTTGTCTTCCTAACTGTGCCAGTGGGAGGAGGTAGTCGACTGCCACTTGGTAGACAAATTGTCGGTCTTACTAGAAAGGGTGATGAAAGATCTGTCATCTTGATTTGAAGAAATCAAGGGGTTAAAAGGTTCAATTGAGAACTGGTGGAAAATGATCGAAAAACAATTCATCACTATATTTGGGTATTATTCTAGTTTTTTTAGTCAATAATTGTTTAAATATGTACTATGAGTCTCATTTTTTGGTACGTTAACACTGGGTTGTTGGCTGCGGCGTGCTATACCTCTACAAGCGGGACTATGTGTCTTGCAATATACAGTACACGACGGGATACAACTTTCAAAAGGTGGAGTAAAGACGTGTCACGTTGCAAAGCCTCCAAAAAGGGGTACGATTTGCTTTTTTAGAGTTGCAAATACCTTTTCAAGTTATTTTGTCAAGAGCTTATGACTTTGTGAAGGAGGTGCCTTGTCAAAATAACTTGGAAGGGTATTTGTAAATACTAAAAAAACAAAGCATATCACTTCTTGGAGGCTTTGCAACGTGCAACATCTTTACTTCACCTTTTGAAAGTTGTATCCCGTCGCGTCTATTGCAAGACACATAGTCTCGCTCATGGAGGTGCCGCAGGCTGCGATCAATAGCCCTGTGTTAACGTAACAAAAAATCTGACTAATAATACATAATTAAACAATTATTGACCCCCCAAAAAAAAAAACTAGAATAATACCTAAATATAGTGATGAATTGCTTTTCGATCATTTTCCACCAGTTTTCAATTGAGCTTTTTAACTCCTTGATTTCTTCAGCCCAAGACGACAAATCTTTCTTCCCCCTTCCTATTAAGAACGACGATTTTGTTACCAGTCGACTACCTCCTCTCCTTGGCACTGTTTGAGAGACGGAAAAAACTTGCTTGCTTACTTATCTCTTTCTCAAGAATGCCGTTAGTTACACCGAACTTGAAAACCCCATGTTCAAACCTCTTAAATTTGGTCCCCCAACACTGAATACGGGACTTCTGTGACTTGTTCCTCTGTGGTGCCTCCTCGGAATCAATACTAGGAAATACCGAGTGCGCGTATGACCGAGACTTAGAAGGTTCTTGATCTTGGATCGCAGCTGCAGCTTTAGCTTTAGTTTGTCCATGAATGACTGTGGTAACCAACCCACAGCCGTAAATCACTTTCTTATCCTTTTTTTTTCTAAATTTTTGTCACCGAGTGGTTAGATGAGGGTTTGGTTATGTGAGTAAAAGGAGTACTAATTTCGCGATAAGGAAGCAGATTTATGAAGTACTAGTAAGAAAAAAGGGCCATAGGAGATTATTTTCTTATATTACATTTATCATATCAAAAAGTAGAGGGGGTGATATAGGAAGCATGAACACTTGAAAGAAGGTGACGTTTTGTGTCGGACATGTGTTGACACTCTTGACATGTGTCCAATACTCTATTTTTTGTGTCCGTAATATTTTTTTGATAGGTTAATGATTGTATTAGAAATAAGGCATTAAGGAAATGCCGCCTGTATACAAAAAAGAGGCCATAGACAAAAAGGCTCTAGACACCAATATGAGGGTTGAAAAGCTCAAACCATCTAAGAATTGGTCAGGAGAGGGATTACATTCTCCCTCGTGCCAACTATGCAAATTAAAACCAAATCGAGCCTTATGTTCCAATCAATTGTGGTCGGCTACATGAAGCATTTTTCTCCATCGAGCTTTGTCAAGGGCCACTTGTTCACTCAAACCTATTAGACTCATATCTTTGCGCACAACATCATCTAATGTCAATTTAGATCTTCCCCTCCTCGTAATATTACTATCCAAAGCTATCTATCCTCTCTTTTAACTACTGCATCTCCAGGTCTATGGTAGACATGCCCAAACCATCTTAGCCTATTTTCTCTCAACTTCTCCTCTATAGGTGCTACACCTACCATCTCACGAGTCGTTTCATTTCTAATCCTGTCTCGTTTAGTCTTACCACACATCCACCTCAACATTCTTATATCCGCTACACTTATCTTGCTCACTTGTTGTTTCTTAATAGGCCAACATTTTGTCCCGTAAAGCATTGTTGGTCTTATGGCAGCTCTAAAGAATTTTCCCTTCAATTTTGTGGGTACCCTCTTGTCACATAGTACACCAGAAGCACTCCTCCACTTGAGCCACCCCACTTGGATCCTATGAGTCACATCATCGGCAATCTTTCCATCTTTACTAATAATTGATCCTAAATACCTAAAATGGTCACTCTTTGGTATCTCCTGGTCTTGGATCACCACGCTTCCTTCATGCGCACTACGGGTACCACTAAACTTGCACACCATATGTTCAGTTTTGCTCCTACTTATCTGAAACTTTGACTCTAATGCTTCCCTCCAAATTTCTAATTTCGTATTAACATCTCTTGCGGTTTTATCTACGAGGACAATATCATCTACAAACATCATACACCATGGGATATCCTCCTAAAATTGTCTAGTCAACTCATCCATAACTAAGACAAAGAGGTACGGGCTCAAGGCTGACCCTTGATGTAATCCTATTCTGATTGGAAATTCACTTGTTTCCCTTACTGGTGATCTAATGATAGTGACGATATCTTCATTCATGTCTCTAATCACCTCGATATACTTTTTGGTCACTCCCTTTCTCTCCAGGACCCACCATATGATGTCTCTAGGCACCCTATCATAAGCCTTTTCTAAGTCTATGAAAACCATATGGAGATCCTTTTTCTTTGCTCTATGTTTTTCCACCAATCTCCTTAATAGATATATAGCTTCTATGGTAGATCTCCCAGGCATGAACCCAAACTGTCACCATCCTTAAACAATGCTTAATAACTCTTTCCCACAACTTCATCGTATGACTCATGACTCATCAACTTAATACTTCTATAATTGTTGTAGCTTTGAATATCAATAGCCCCTTTATTCTTATAGATAGGTACTAAGGTGCTCCTTCTCCATTCGTCGGGCATCTTCCTAGTCATAATAATCTTGTTGAACAACTTTGCCAACTATACAAACTATTCACCAAAAAACTTTTGATTCTAAACAAAAGCTTTTCGTTCCCTTCAAAACATCTTGCATTCCTCTCATGCCAAATAATCCACGTCAAACAAAGAGGACTAGTTGCCCAGAACTGCTTCATTCTCTTCCCATCGTGACCCCCTCTGTCCTATTTTGTTTATCCATTTTCGTTGTTCGTGCCGTTCTTTAAATGCGTATATCTCCCAATCTATTTTGTTTTTCCTAATTTTGAAAACTTTGTATTATAGAACTAATCGAGAACTATCTATATTGCATATTTTTTTAAATTCATAGTGGAAGATATGAAAATTGGCACGAACATCAAGAAAGGACTAGTAAAATGGGGCGGAGGGAGTAGAAAATAAAGATCTGAATTCGGACACAAGTCTGGCACTCTTTGGTTCTTTGTCGTCTGTCACTAAGAAATACTCCCTCCGTCCTAATATGTTGGTGGAGGATAAAAGCCATTAGAAAGAGTCCATATTCTTTACAAAATAATTTCATTGGATGCATATTATGATTGGATGAGTGCCACTAATGTGCAAATTCCATATCTTCAACTTTTTGTTTGATAACTCAGGTTTTCAGGCCAACTTAATTCCATATTTTAAACTTTTCCAGTAACATGGAATGTATATGCGTATTTGTATATAATGTTATATGGATATGTGTATTTTTGCATATGCATCTTTTAATGACTCGGCAGAATTACCATGTGTAGAAGGATTTGTGGTTTCCTTTTTTTTTCAAGGACTTTTTTGTACACAAGTTGTTTGTCAACCATGTTGGCAACTATAGATCTTTTCTTTTGAGTACAGCTTAGAGTTAGCTTTTGAAATTAGTCGTGTGATAGATTGAGTACCTAAGAGTAGTTTGGGATACTAACAAGATCTTGAAGGCTCAGGGTGCCTAAGGCCGAGGAGGAGAGAGCCAAGACAAATTCTATACAGAGAGGGTGAGTGGCAGTAGAGAGACCTAGAGCAATGAATGTAATTTGTTGGATGAAGGCAAGGGCCCTTTATATAGGAGAAAGATGGCCTGAAGTCCAATTGGACTGAGATGTGGAGGGTCCTCAATGGTTGGTTGTTTGAAGATCCCAGGCCTTTGAAGCCAGAGGTTGGATGTTGAGGCTGATAGAGATGTGTCATATATAGAGCTGAAGTTTGTAGAGGTAGATAGTAGTCATGTGAGGTCTAGGCCATAGGCCTGAGGGTTAGTGATTCAAAGGTCAATGATTCAAAATTTAGGTGGTAGGTATGATGTGAAGACGAAGGAATTGTCCTTCATTCAATAGGTCTTTCTCTCTCTAAGACTGGTCTGAAGTCCAAACTCCTAAAGCCTGAAGGGAGCTTAGGCCTTCAGACGATCCCTTGAAGCTCAAGCCTCCATTCCACAGTCCTCCTTCGGTCTAGAGCGACTTGGGCGCTGCCTTCAACCCAAGTGTAAGCCTTTGACTTTAGAAGTGGGTTATCCTTCAGTAGTGCCCCAAGGGTCTCCTTCAACTGGGCTAACATTCGCCTCCTAGTCATTTTATGGTATGTCCAAATGCATTTTAACATAGCCTTTTAAGTGGTTTTACTTAGTTTTGGACAACAGGGAGTGTTTGGCATTGCCAGAAGAATCATTCCTGGTTTTGATTCTGTTTCAAGTCTGGGTGGTGCATGACTATTTGGTGTAGTTGAGTCTTATTCCCTGTTTTCTCTGATCTATCGGTTCTGGACCATTTTGATGTGTTGATTTTCCTTTCTGAACCATTTGATCATAGTAGAAACTTAGACAGAATACTCTTGCCCGAGATCTGGTATGCAACTAGCGATAGTTCCCACCCTTGTACGATCCTGACCACCACTTCTTCCTGTGGCTTCATGTGAACGACTAATCACATTGGAAAGTTATTCTACAATTGAAAGTTTCTTTTTCAGCTTAACTACATTTAGATATCCCTTTGATTTTTTTGTTTATTGATACTACCTTTGTCCCAAAAAGAAATGAGAACTTAAAAATAACGCATTTTTGTTGAAAAAAATTTGATTTTTTTGCCGCTAGTTACTAAATATTAATGTGTTCTTTTAATCCATAAGTTTGGTTTTTTCTTGATAAAATTGTGTTTTTTTTTAAAGTTTTCGCTGGCGGACCAGACAATCTTTTTGGATGAAGGGTGTATAAGGAATGTTGGCAACTAGCCACCTAGGATTCATGTACCGTTTCTCGTGGAGTGAAGAAGTAAGATTGTCTCTTTTAGGATTATGTGCATATAAATCTGGCTTCCACTAACCTCCTCTCTTTTTTTTAACTGAACAATATGGGGTTGTTGTGTAAGTATTTGGGTAGGTGCTAAACATATATGAATGTGCTTTTGCATAAGTCAATTTACTATTCTTTTCACTGGAAGAATAATGATGTATATATCCACCACTTACAGGAGAGGAAGTGCAGGACGCGGTTTCATTGGTGGTGCTGGTGAAACTGAACTTCAGCTACAAAGACGAAGGTTTGCTCCTTGACATTTGCTCAAAAGATTGTCCTACTCTCTGGATGCTTCTGTTATTCTTACACATATCTTTACATATATGTATATTCTCGTTTCAATGCTCATAGCATGTCACCAGAAAGCAACTTTCTGCTACTAATAATGTCAAAAACAGCTCTATCCTAGTTGATTTTCATGTCATTGCTATTCTTTTGAATGGTTGACGATCCCCCTGGATACAATTACAGTGAATTACTTCTGGTGTGGGTTACATGCACTTGGTAGTTTTGTGAGGTGTAGTGTATATTTTATTTTCAAATTCATGTAACTCCTTTTTATGACCCAGAGATGTCAAAATATTCACAATTGTTGCAATGATAACCAAAGTGTAACATGGTGCTAGCATTGACATTTCATGCACATTCTTGGCGTTTTATGCATCGTAATCGAAACTTGGGTTTCCAAGTATGATGGTAGGTGAGTTTCTTCTTACAAATGGTGGAACCATATCTCATAAAGTTAAGTTTCTCAGTGTCTGACGTGGGTACCTGATACAACTAGAGAGAGTTTTCCTATTACAAAGGGTGGAACCATTTTTCATAAACTTTAAGTGTTTTAGTGTCCGACATGGGTACCTGACACAACTAGAAAGAGTCCATGCAGTATACCCTGTATGCGTGTGTATTACATAAGAAAGGCTGCTGTTTCATGCTACGTTCGTTCCATAAGGTTAGTCCTTTTGGGAGTTTTAACTCTCTAGGGGGACATGCAATTGCTAATTCAAATGAGATCAATTCACAATATTGCTTTTTTCTTTTTAATATTTCTTCTAAGTATTTAGAAAAGGGATAATTTTGCACTATACAACTCGCATATTGTGACGTTCCAAATTGAAAGGAGGACTAACAATGTGGTTTGTAGATCCGGCATTTGAGAATTTGTATGCCCTTTGGTCCTTGTCAGTCTGAAGTTGAAGTTATCAACCTTTCATTGGCTCAAAACGTTGTTTGAAATAATCATCATCTAAGTTCCTGGTAAGATCTATTATGAAAAAAGGACATAAAAGATATTAACCAACTTTGGACCTATGAATAGAAGTGCTGGGAGAGGTAAAGAGCAAGAGTCCAGAGACACTGAACCTCTCCATTGCTTTTGCTAAGTGGCTGAATTGGAATCGGTTGACCTGGATTGTTGTTTTTGCATACGTTGTTGATGCCACTCGGCCCACTCCTTTAATGAGGATAGATCAGGGTTACCACAATTCGCTACAAGGTTTTGCGAACTGCGATCCGGATCAAACGACCCCAATGGGGGATTGATAACGAGCTGGTATGGGGATTCTGGCAATCCGGCAATAAAGTTGGCATATATATCATTTGATGAGTACAGTGTCATGACTCATATATAGATGCTGCTTGTACTAGAACTGCCCGAAAAAATGGTCCCCATTTGGAACGAACTAATTTCCTTCGAACAAAATGATCTGAAGAGGCCTACCCCTCTGTACCGCTTTCTGAAAGGTATGGCGATCCCTTTCCAGTTCCTGTCCGCGTACTGCGGCAATCCATGATTCAGGTAACCCTGGGATAGATTGGTGTTTTCATGCATATGTAGAAAATGGAATAACTACAGACATTCTGTGTATTCATGGTTTTGGGTTGGAGGGAGTTTAACTTGTTTAAATCTTTTCCCAATCAGCCTTGTTAGTTGGTACATGTTATTCCAAGCTAAAAGGTCATGATTTTTCCACCCCTTTTTTCTTTTTGTGAGTTACCCAAGTTGGCTTTTCCCATTAAAGAGTGACTTCAAATATGCATATGGACATTATTAGAAGCATTTTAAATCATTGATTGGTGTTACTAGTTTGAGGATATTGCTTATATGAAGTTATATCTGTAGTCATGGACCATTGTACTCTTGAGCTACTTATATACTGTTGCGGTTTACTTAAAAGTTAAATCTTTATTTTCGGTGTGGCTGGTATGCTTTTCTGACTGGATGGATGAATTTTAAGAGGAGATTTTTCCATTTTCTTTGTCTGTAGTTAGTATAATTCAACTTCTGTGCATGTTACACATACGTATCACACTGCTGTTTCATACTTGCTTAGTAATTTAGTGCATCATTATGTTCAGATTCACTGTTTTGGTTATGAGTTACCATTGACGTTGTAACTTTAGAATTGTAGACCGGCGAAAACAGTTATTAGAGGAGATAAAAGAGGTTCGCCGCACCCGAGCTTTGCAACGTGCTTCTCGAAAGAGGCATGGAGGTGAAAATGGTCAATGCATGGCTACAGTTGCTGTTGTTGGCTACACCAATGCTGTAGGTGGTAAAAAATAAAATACTTCATTGTTATTATCTATCGAATGGCCTTATAATATGTTTGGTTGCCCACCTGTCTTCCCATTGTTCTTCAGGGCAAATCAACATTAGTTAGTGCTCTCTCTGACAGTGATTTGTACAGTGATGATCGGTAAGTAACATCCTTTTAACTAGTAGTTTGATTTTGATTTGATATCTTGAAGATATAATATATATATATATATATATATATATATATATATATATCAGTTAGGATCCTATGAGGGATCCCTTGTGGCCTCTTACCGTGAGGGACTCCCCTTTCCCGATCGAATTGCGATGATCCGAGCCGCTCAATGTGTTTAGAACGCGGTTTTAAGCGTATCTTAGAGAAATCGCCCAAAAAAATGACCGGAAAGGGCTTGATCCAAGGAGTTTTTCATAAAAACACTATAAATGCATTTTATGCAAACTGTTTGGATCAAGCCCTTCCCGGTCATTTTTTTGGACAATTTCTAGCGGGTACCCATAAAATCACGTTTTTAACGCATTGAGCGGAAACTGTACAACAAGAAACACAGGGCAGAAACCGTAAGGGATCCCTCATAGGTTCATTTTATAACCAACCAACTAGCAAAAACACAGGGCAGAACCACCGCACCCCCCCCCCCCCAACCCCCCCCCCCCCCCAATACAGGAAACTGTACAACAAGAAACCTACTACACACTAAAGATAACCAAACAAAACAAGGGTTCTATGGAAGAGTAACCCCAAAAATTCGAAAAGAGATTCCACATGCTGCTAAGCCTCTGATTCTCCGCTGAGTTTGGAATATTCTTCCACTAACAGGTCCATAATCTGATGTTTTCTTCAAGACTGGCGAAGACTTCAGCTGGACTTCTAGCTCTGCCCCCAAAAACTCTTGCATTCCTTTCCAACCAAATGTGGTAGACCCTAGCAGCCAAGGCCAACTTAAGCAGCAAAGCTTTGAAGCATTTCCCCTTACAATTCCCCGTGGTCCACAAGATCTCTAAGTCCAAATTTGCAGCACTCCTTTGGACATAGAATCTGATCTAGACTTTCTCCCAAATGAGTTTAGAGAGACCTCAATCAAAGAACAATTGTTGAATGCTTTCATCAGAGCAAGCACACAACATACAGTGAGGATCCACTGTCATTCCCCACTTTCTCAATCTGTCCTTTGTGGATCATCTCTTTTGACATGCTAACCACAGTATGAATGCCCATTTTGGGACATTATTAGGAAACCAGACAAGGGGTGCCCATTGCACCTTCTCCCCTTTAGATCTTACAGCCTCCCAAGTATGTTGAGTAGAATACTGTCCAGTAGGAGAGACAGTCAAGACAATCACATCCTCTCTGTCAATCTGAGGCAATAAGGTAGAGGGAATAGCATTCTGAATATGCTGAATCAGAGTATTACGAGGTCTAGGCCAATGCCAATTGCCATTTAGAATAACAGAGCTTACCTTAGCTCAGATAGCACTGCCAAGGACAGCCATTGTTCTCCATCTAACAATTTATACAGTGGGCCCCAAGGATGCCAGTTGTCAAACCACAAAGAGGTACCCTGCCCATCACCAATGGTATGTTTTACAAAGGCCTGCATGTCTTGAAGATTTTGTCCTCCATCTGTTGCTTTACATGCTTTTCATTGTTTCAAATCCAACATCTCCATTTCTTTCTGGCTAACAATTACCTTGAGATTGAATTTCTATTTTGCAGATTGTTTGCAACAGTTGATCCAAAATTAAGAAGTGTTGTTCTCCCATCTGGGTAAATATTATCAGTATCGAGGTTAAGCTTTCTGTGTTAAAAGCATGAAGAAATGATTACCTTTTCAATTACTTAGTGTGTCGAAAGTGAGTAAAACATTCCCAATTTCTAATTTAAGTGCTTAATGTTCAGGAGAAAAGTGCTTGTTAGCGATACAGTGGGCTTTATATCAGATTTGCCTGTACAGGTAACTATAAAGGTTTTGCTACTCTGTTCATTCAGTAGTTGATTTTCTAATTGATCAGTGTTCATTTGTTTATCTAGTTGGTGGAAGCATTTCATGCAACCTTGGAAGAAGTGGTGGAAGCTGATCTCCTTGTGGTATGAATTGGTTGTCTAAAACTTTTACACGTATATTTTGGGAACACCATCCATTTTCTTGGTTGAGCTATTATCTTGGAACTTGAATTATACGTTTCCAATTCTACTGATTGGATTGCCTATATTTCACAAGGAATTATCTTTGATTCCCTTTCCTCTGACAAACCTGCCGTGGTAAAAAGGTTGAGAAAACGAAAGCCGGTAGAGATTTAATTCTTCTATGGCTGACTTTTTAACTATATAAGATGAGAGAGATAGTTCATGTGATATTCTGCTGTCTTCCATTCACGTGAAATCTTGTCATGCTGTTGCTGTCATTTGTTGAATATGCACGAGTTAGCAACAAAACAGATTTCATTGCAAGTTATGATAGTTTTACTCACCATTTGCAGCATGTGCTGGACTCCAGTGCACCAAATATTGATGAGCATCGGGAAACTGTACTGCAAGTTCTTAAGCAGATAGGAGTTTCTGAGGAGAAGCTTCAGAATATGATTGAAGTTTGGAATAAGGTACTATTCGTGTCTATCCATTGCTCCCTCTCTCTCTTGGTGGGTTAAAACAATCCAAAGCAAAAGAACTATATTGCTGCATCTTCTAAAATTGGTAATGCATTAACCAGATTGATCTCCAAGAAGAGATGGGTGCTGTTGAATGTCTAGATGATGGCGAAGATGATGACAATAATGACGACATACTATCGTTAGGAGATTGTGAGGAAATCACGGGTGACCAACAAAGCGACTGCTCTGATGGGTGGCTCCTATCAGGGGATGAGCACGAAAGTTTAAATGAGATGGGATGGGAAACCTCAAATGACCCACAAAATATATTGTCTGAAGACTTGAGGAAGACTGAAAAAGATTCGCATTCTCAAACTCAATATGTTCCACATGTCAAAACATCTGCTGTGATGGGAGTTGGCTTGAATGAGTTGCTGGAAATCATCGATAAGAAGCTCAAGTCTCAGAATGTGGTGGAGAGGAATGCAATTGATCGTAAATGGAGGCCCCCTCGTGCAGAAGACTCTGGCATAGCAGTTGAACAGTAGCATGCATTGTGCCACATGATTGGTTAGTTTTACATCCCCTGCATTCATTGCCTATCCCCTGCATTCATTGCCTTCTCCAATATGTTAGATTGAAGGCATAATACAAGGATAATCAGCACTTCGAATTGGCTCTCTGCCTTGGTAGGGAGCATAAAAGTTGTTTTTGAAGCAGCCGTTTTGAATTTCTATTTAGAGTTCCATATGCAGAATCATGCGAAATCGATTCTCTCCCCCTCTTTTAAGAGTCTAATCAAGTTGGTTTCTGGTGTTCAGTTCCTATTTAAATAAGAGTGTGTAGTATTCAATTTTTTTGGCCTATGTACATGAGCGTAGAAAGCTCCGAATGCTAAACAAATTTGTCATCTCAATGTTGGTTGTATTCCTTGAAAGGAGCAAACTTTGTGGATAGAGCAATTTCAAAATGGAAAAACAAGGGAATTTAGATTCCGGAATCTGATGACTGCTCAATTTTAGAGGGGTGTTGGTTTGATTTTCCCCAAAATTTCATGGTCCCATGTCCCAACACACCCCAGCCTATAAATGTGCCAACTTGTGTTTGAAAAATTGGATGGTTAGCACATTGTGAGGTGGAAAGATGGTTTGAGATGGGGGACACGAAAGATGGGACATGGAATCTCATCCCATTGGACAATTAAGCTACACAATCATACTACCTTGACTGAGTGAACAATCCTTCTACAACTACATACAGTTACGTAAACGTCTTCATATTCACATTGAAGTTCACACATACTATATTTTCAGTGTGTGTGAGAGTGAGACCCACCAAAAGATATGAATTTGTGTGTAAAGTGTTTGTATAAGTGTGTGAAGTTATATAATTATTGCTGAGTGAAACTGTTGGCTTTTGGAAAGAAGTATGAATTCTAGTGTCACCTAATAACATGGGAAAAAACTGGTGCTGGTCTTTCTGTTTAGGTTCACCATAAAACTAAAGAAACCTTCAATGGGTTTGGAAAAACAAACGGTAAAAGGCAGTGCTAATACCAAAGCTGTGTTTGGAAAAACAAACGATAAAAGGTGGTGCTAATACCAAAATTGTGTTTGAAAAAACAAATGATAAAGGCGGTGCTAATATCAAAATTGCTTTTGTCAATGTTAAAACTGTTGTGCATAAAAAGCTTGTGCAAGTACAAGAGACTCTTTTGCATAGCAGTTTTGGCGTTATCATTTCCTTATGATAAATTGTATTAACTCAAGAACTACTTAGAAGTTCGTCATTTTCCATGGTAAATTGTGTTAACACAAGAACTGTGCAGAAGTTTGTCGAAATAATGTGAAAATTACTTTTTTTACGGACTAGGATCTTGCTGTCTAAATGTGGATCCATCCTGTGGCTAAAAGAGAGATTTGATCCGTTCATCTTGTTCGGTTCATCGAGGTTGATGAGTATTTCAAAAATTTGCATTGATAGGACATTCGGAGAGTTATGATCGAATCAGCTCTATCTTGACAAAAATTTAACGATTGGTATGAATTTGAGACAAAGAGGTGCTATTCACACAGCCAAAGGGGGCACAAATCTCGATGTGGGGCCCACTATGGGTCCCACATAAATGATCCGAGCCGTTTATTAAATTTGAAATATTTTTCAAGGGCTCCCGCAAAAGATCAGCTCAATCCAATACCTAGAAATACTCGATCTAATCATCTAACTTTTCATTCAACTTTGAACATGAATGAAACTTATATGATTAGATCGAGTACTTATAAGTATCTGATCAAACTGAATTTTCACAGAAGCATTTGAAAAAATGTTTTAAATCTAATGAACGGCTCGGATTTTTTGTGTGGGACCCTTATTGGACCACACATTGGGATCTGTGCACGATCTGTGCACGTTTTGTCTGTGTCAACAGACTTACGCTTTGAGACAAGATTTCATGACAACTTGTGACTCAACCATACAGCTACCGATGTCCGATCAATGCAATTTTAAAGCACACGCGACAAAACTCAACGACGAAACAAAATGAACAGATTGGATAAGGGAAAAATTCAAAATACCCCCAACCTATACACCCAAATTCAATTAGACTCCCAACCTTTTAAAAACTTCAATTTTACTCCCAATGTTATATTCCGTTAATCAAATTGCCCCCTTCCGTCCGAATTACTAACGGATTCCGTTAAAGGCTCCGTTAAATAGTGTCCCTATGGAATTTCGATGATCCGAACCGTTCAATGTGTTCAAAACGTGATTTTAAGGGTACTCGCGAGAAATCAGCAAAAAAAATGATCGGGAAGGGCTTCATCTGAACAGTTTATTATTAAATGGTTCAATAAAAAACTGTTCAGATGAAGCCCTTTCGATCATTTTTTTTACTGATTTCTCGCGGGTACCCTTAAAATCACATTCTAATCACATTGAGCGGCTCGGATCATCGAAATTCGATCGAAAAAGGGGAGGTACAAACCGAAGCAAAATCCGGACGCCCGTACTTGAATAAAATCCGGATCAATCCACATCTCCCCTTTTCCAATCGAATTTTGATGATCCGAGCCGCTCAATGTGTTTAAAACGTGATTTTAAGGGTACCTACAAGAAATCAACAAAAAAAATGACCGAGAAGGACTTCATCTAAACAATTTTTTATTGAATAGTTCAATAAAAAACTGTTCAGATGAAGCCCTTCCCGGTCATTTTTTTTGTTGATTTCTTGCAAGTACCCTTAAAATCACATTTTAAACACATTGAGCGGCTCGAATCATCGAAATTCGATCAGAATACAATTTAACGGAGCCTTTAACGGAATCTGTTAGTAATTTGGACGGAAGGGGGCATTTTGATTAACGGAATATAACGTTGGGAGTAAAATTGAAGTTTTTAAAAGGTTAGAAATCTAATTGAATTTGGGTGTATAGGTTGGGGGGTATTTTGAATTTTTCCCATTGGATAATATATTTTGCACCGAGATGAACCCCGGATTAAAAGCACAGCTTCCTAGTCCCATTTTGACACAATTATCAGTGGCAACTTGCCTAATCATGTGCATTAATTATTAATTAATTACCAATTATTAAGGCACAGGGGTTATATAATAGGTTTAATAGCTATGATTTTCGCGCAAACCACTGGGCATAAACTGTGATATAAAAAGCATATAAATATCGACATTCCTGTGAATACTCATGAATAGGAATTTTTCTGCCGACACCACCCTCATCCAGGGCCCTATATATACATACTCTCTCTCTCTCTCTCTCTCTCTCTCTCTCCAGCTGTGAAGGCAGAGAAACACCCACCATACGTAGTACGTACAACAAAGCATGCATTTGTACATCCACATTACAAAGCAGATCTAAGATTCGATTCAAGGACCCGACAATAGAGTCCCATATCTTGGTTTCTTGATCTGAAGGTTATTTTCACCCCACCCATTATCATTTCCCCAATTTCTTCGTTGGTTATTTGGATTGTGAATTACGTCTGTTTGTGTTTCTGCTTTTTCTCAGAATTATCGACATTCACTTTGTTGGTTGTATTTATTTGTTTGCTTTTAATTTCCGATTACAGACTGGTTTCTTTGTTCTATTCTTACGTTGTTTGCGAAGTGCCAACTATCGGTTGAAGACTGTTCCGATCTGGGTTCGATACTTGATTCACTATTGTGTATATTCCACATTTTCTTGGGTTTTCTTTCTTCTTTTCTTTGTAGTCTGATTTCATTAAATTTATGTGCGTGAAATTGTGGATGTATCTGCATTTTTTCTGATGGAATTAACCAATTCAAATTTGAGTAATTGTGTATTTGAATCTTACAATGTTGGGATCGGGGATCGGGGATCACACACACAACACAACAGAGACACCAAGTGTACATGGTTTGGCCAAAATGCCCACTCCACGGTCATGGAGAAAATAAGGGTGTGTTTCAGTTATACTAAATAGGTGAATGGCAATAGTCAAGTTGTTTCAGCTAAATGGTATTTTAGTTGATATATGTGAGGAAAATGACCTGCCAAGAAATCTGTGAGAACATGGGCTTTACAGTCCATTTAGTTTAGTAGAAACGCACCCTAACAACATTCCACAACTAATAATAATGGAGATTGCAACAACCGGAATCTCTATCTCTCACTCTCTGCTCTGTCTTGCTCTCTGTGTCTACCACAGTCTCCATATACAACTACACATGTATATATAGGAGGAAACAAAGGGAAACATACAAGAAACAATAAATTCCCGAGAGCAGCTCTGGCGGCCAGCAATGGTGCCCCATTTTTTCTGTCGGTAGCTGAGTGGTACCCAGATTTGTCAGCATTTATCTCTTTAGCAATAACAATGTGAACAAGATCTTATTAGCAAGAAGTACTGTAGTTTGGTTATACTGACCTTGGGCTGTCTCATAAATTGGGGAAAAACCAACTTATCATTCATGTGGTAAGCTTCCCCGTTTCTACCAGTTGTTCACATGCCTCAAATCGCTTGTACATCCTTATGAAAGTGGTTACCATGGATAATGTGCTATATTTCTAATCCTTGTTAACCAATAACCTTAGGACGCTCCCTAATAATACCCTGAATCATTTTTGCATGCGTCAATGGGGATGCTCATTCAAAGCTTGCGATTTTCATTGTTATTTATGTGCCACTTTGTGGGTTTTACTCTGAAAAACATTTGCCAGCGTCTTCCATATTGTCTTTTTTCTTCCTCAGGCTGCTTAAAACACACAGTATTTTTTATTTTGTACTATCAGGGTGGAAAAATCTTGTAGATACATTGTTCTTTGAAGAAATAGTTATGTCAAGGAGGCCAGCAAATCCCACAAGGCGATTAGCAGGAAGTGGGCCATTTGGGGGAATCCTCCATCCCAAATCACGCATTCCACCTTTCTTATCTGTTGTCCTCATTATATTGGTACACCTCATATTCACAAATCATCTTCCTTGTTGCTGCCTTTTTTTATTTTTTATATCGGTTCACGTATTGTAAAGATGTTTTGTTTCGTCAAGAAATCTAGGTCCATAAAACCGACAATTTATGCCCGTTGCTATGTACATATGTATATTATAGCCTTCCCAGCCTCTATAAACCAGATAACGCGAGGCAACTGGCAAGGTCTGCATCACAAATTTTAACTGTTTTCTTCTTCTTTCTGAAAATTGCAGGGTTTAGTTCTTTTGATAGGCCATTTTCGCAGTGGCTCAGGTATGTTGGAGGAGTGCTTATACTTGCCTTCATTTGCTGACATAACGGCTTCCTAATTTTGAGAAGTTTTAGGGTTTCTTCTTGCCCCGCATCAACTGATCCATTACTTCTCACAATGTAGGTATACTTGGGGGTCAGAAAGAATCAACAAATAAGGGTGAAGGTAAACCTCCTCCATTTTATCAAGTAGTTTTTGACTTGGTATTATAAATTTCTCTGCATTCAGTTCATAGTACATTTGCAATAGGCTACGATGGTTGAACATTATGTAACACCGGAGGGTGACCATGGCTTACTACATGTTTACTCTATTCAAAGCTCATATTTCAGAGTTCAGAATGTGTCACTGGGTCATTGTTGTGCCCATTTACTTTCCGAAGTATGGTTGTCAAAGCCGTGCTTTCATTCTCCTTCACTTTGAAATTACCGAGTAGCAATTAAGGTGGTGTAGCGGGCAGGAGGTCATGACTTTGAGTAAGTAGGGTTGCCTGCCATGTATGTTCACCCCCTTCTACCCGTTTTCACTAGACAAGAATCAAGAAGATAAATTTTTTTTTTTGGCTTCTTGATGGAAAATTGTTTTTTCCGACCTATTTACATTCTTTTGCATTCACATGCCCATTGTGATGCACGTCTTGAATAGACTATTATTGTGCTATTGCTTCACCACCTTATGAAGAGAACGAGAACTGCCACCCAGGAAGGGGCCACAACTTTCCTTGGTTAATTAATTAGAATTTAAAATTTTAGTTTTACCATGATTATACCAGATGTGTTCCGAAAGTTTGTTCCATGTGTCATCTCTGGAAGTAGTGCGCTTACTTGAGAACAAACCATTTAGGTGAACTCGTTGTATGATACAAGAACAATGGAAGAGTGATGAAAAGTAAAAAAAAAATAGAAGAGGAAGAGTGTAGCCTTTTTTAAAATTTGAACAAGGAATGAAAGTTAATAAACCCTAATGGGCCTAACCCCTTTCATTTCAGTCCTTTATATATTATTGCACTGACAAAAAATCCAAGCCTTATTGAACTTCTATCAGTAATAGTCTTTCGATCCTATAACAGTTCTTTGTGTAGAATTTAAAATTTCGTTCAAATATCCATGAAAGGAATTATCATGGTGGTATTCTTCACCTGGGGGTCAATGTTGGAAGAGAGTGTGAAAATGCTACAAAGAATGTTGTGAATGGTACGTAAATATGTCATGCTAGATCCCATTCTGTACTGTCATTGGACAGTTACATTAATGAGTCATCCCTAGAAGTTAGGTGGACAGGAGTTCTTCAACCAAATGTCATCATGATTTTTTTGACAATGCTATACATTTCAATGTTGAGCCTTATCTATGTGCGATCAACATTCGCTTGTTAGGAGAAACATTAGTGCCATGGTTAATAGGTGACATTAAATTTGTAGCTCCAAAACCTTCATTGAAATCGTGTGCAAACTAAGGTTTAAAAAGCTGCAAAAAAAGCACCCATAAGCATTTTATACTGATTATAGTTTCTGTTAGATAAGTTGGCACAGTTTAGCCTGACTAATGGCTCAAGCAATTCATATGCAGGTGACTTTTCTTGCACATCAGAAGTTCAGAAAGCAATACCTGCGTTAAGAAAAGCATACGGTGACAACATGCGCAAAGTTTTGCATGTGGGCCCTGATACTTGTTCGGTGGTTTCTAAATTATTAGAAGAGGATGGAACCGAAGCATGGGGTGTAGAACCATACGACATAGAGGACGCTGATGGCCGATGCAAAGCTCTTGTACGCAAAGGCATTGTACGTGAGGCTGATATCAAATTTCCCCTTCCGTATAGAGCGAAATCATTTTCTCTTGTCATTGTGTCAGATGCATTGGAGTATCTCTCACCGAGGTACCTGAACAAGACTCTTCCAAATTTGGCTAGAGTGTCTGCTGATGGACTGGTTATTTTTACAGGTAATTTTCTTGCAACAAGTTTTTTTTTTCTTTTTCTTGCAACAAGTTGAATTTATGTATCTGGTTGGTCACAGTCTACTCTGAAAGATATACTGCCTCCTTCCCATTTCATTTGTTCATTTTTGAAGGTCGTGTCCTTTAATCAGTCAATAATGGACTTTCCTGACTCATTTTCAAAAAAATTCCACTAATCAAAAGATTTCATTTAGTTTTTGAAGACAAAATTTCTAAAATCATGTAAAAGTAGAATAAAATAGACGATATGACATTTTTTTGAGATGCGGAAAAGTAGAAGTAAAACAAAGTAGGATGGAGGAAGTAAGATATGAGGTACTTTGACTGCTTGCACTCTATCTAGTTCTCCTTTGGCCAGTGAATCAGCTTATGAGTTGGCACCAAACAAATACACACCAGCTTGTTTGGCAACTTGAGCCGAGGGAAATTAAGTTGCTGATAAATATCTTCTGCTGTAGGTTTTGGAATTTCAATAATAAACATTCGGTTGAAGAACTTCGTTGTGTATAGTATCTCTCACTATAATTGGAAAGACGGAACTCTGAAGTCTGAATCGCTGCTCATGCAAATATGTCTATATGCATTATACAACGTTCATTGTTACACATACAATTTGATTGGAACAAAGGAGACTGAACTATACAAACTATAAAGTGCCAGGGGGTCTTGACCCCAATACAACCCGAAAAAATGAATGCATGGAGGTGTATATTGTCTTCTGGGTAGCATTTGTCTAGGAGTATCTCAATAATGCTTTAGCACTCAATCTTTATCTGTATTTTTCTCGTGCTACAGTTTGATTGTTAAATGTGGTGATCTGTGTCAGTTTGAGTAATCTTTGTTTTTCCGTCTTCATCTTTAGGTTATCCTGGTAAACAGAGAGCTAAAGTTGCAGAGTTATCCAAATTTGGGCGTCCGGTAAGTTGATATCAACTGAATGTGATGATTTCATTCTGCTCTTTCCTAATCTTACACCTTTCACAAACGTGATCTGGATCTGATATAGGCCATGATTTGATGAATACTACATCCATAGTTTTCATTTATTGGGTTTCACTTCTACAATCATCTTCTTGCAAAGTTCTTAGTACAAACAAAAATGGCCTTGTTGAACTATATGTATGCTAAGTTGAATTCTCTGCAATCTGTCTTGCACATTAGCTTTGTTTAGATCTGCATAAATGGTGGTGTGGTGTGCACAACCGGAAAAGATCGAGTTATTGCTGCTTGGCAGAGATTCAAAAAGTTGCTAATCTAGCTTGATTTGTCCTTGCTCGCTCGCCTGTTTACTATTTTTGTCACAGTAGCTTTTTTGAGAACGGAAGAAAATTAATGCCAAAACTGGTGCAACGAAAGAAGTATGTCTTAAAACTTCTTTTACTAGGGCCAGGAATAGGAAATACCTTGTCACAATGGTGCAAGGGGAGAGACAGAAGATAAAATCAACATAGCAATTCTCATAAAAAGCAATCCTGGTGTGAAAATAGGTATGGTGAACCCAAATGAATTTTGAGCTATTTCAGATCGTGCATTGTGCACACAACTAATAGACAAGAAGTACTACAAAAACACGAGGAAAAAGGTCTGTGATAGTTTGCGTCTTAGTTCTGTGCTTCAGTATCTGTATTCTTAGCTCAGTATCTGTGTGGTAAGACGACCGCTTATGGTATCCTATTTTTGAAGGCCAAAATGCGGAGTACATCTTGGTGGATGCGCTTCTTTGTCCAGACCAGCCTAGAGGTGAATGAAGCTGCCGCTAACAAATTTGAGCAGGCTGCAACCACGATGTCATACAAGCCTAGCTGCCAAGTTTTCCACCTCAATTCATATCGTTGATATCCTAGTTTCCACCTCAATTCATATCGTTGATATCCTAGATCGATTATCTCTTCATGATTTTGAAAAATCGAAGTCAACTAGTGTTTTCAGTTTTTGATATGTTTCCTACATGGGAATAATTCATTTTGGCAAAGGGATGTCGATCATATTCTTACCATTTACATGTGCTTTTTTCGAGAAGCTCTTTCTCATATTGTTCATTGTAATGACTGCTATTAAATTTTCCAACTAGAAACTTTATTTTATTCTTTATTCTCTTCTTTGGTAAAAAATTTCATTAGTTTAGTATGATCGACGACTGCCGATGTTGCCTTTCAACCAGGAAAGGTTGACACCGAAGAAAAGAAGATCAAAACTGAATCGAATAGATAAAACTGTCAAGTTTTTTATTGATCAGCGATAAAACTGTTACGTTACCACCTGTCTCGAAAGTTTAAGCTGTTAGGAAAAGGGCACAATATTTTATATATATGTAAACAACATGCGCTGAAAGAACCAAGTATGTTGCTGGTAGAAAACCTATAATTATCAAAGCATAAGGTTGCAGTTGACATTTCGAAGGGAAATTCCTAACATTTTCAATTTAATGAGACAACTTTTTCCTAATGTAGGTATACTATGTCAATCTCGAAAATCAGAGCCAATTTTGATACCCTCTGAAACCTATCTAGTATACATTCTGATACCTCAAGATTGAGAAATTAAGGAACCCATGTTTTGAACCCGAACTGCTAACAATCGAGTAATTGCAGCATTCCGGTGTTTAACATAAATACTTGAACGCTGCACCCGAGCTTACCCCCAAAAGAGGGCTAACTAGCTGACGAGACTCCTGCTACTACAAGGTCCAGGGAAGGGTTGAAAGTACGCAACCTTAGCCAGTTAGCCTTGTAAGCAGAGTGGCTAATTTATGCAACTCAAATCTGTTCACTTTGGGACAATCTTACCACTACATATGGGCTTCCTTCTTCGGATTTCCATAATTCCCAGGAAAAAATGACTCATCGTCATAAAATTCCAGACCCCACTACCATTCTCCCTGATGGTAGCACCAAGGCAGTATCAGCAGCAGAAGCAGCGATAAATTGGCAGTCAGCAAATTCTCTCGCTCAAAACAAAATTCTTCAAAGGATTGCTAACTCTCAGCAAAATTTGGAGAATGTTGTTCATAAGAAGTTATTAACTCTAGAACTTCTTAACAAAGATTTGCAGCATAAAATTCAAAATGTTCACCAAGAACTTCTCCAAATGGCTTATGACAACCAAGTATTTTCAGCAGCTTTTTACCACAAAGATGCTGAAATGAAGCATTTAAAGAATCAGCTTCATTCTCTCTCAACAAAAAAGCCCGTTTGACATGTTCACATCTTCCTCTCAACAAAGTTTGTTTGGATATCCTCAAATGTCTCAACCCTTGCCTATAACTCCTACCTCAATATTTGGTGAATCCAATATCTTTGGCAGCTCATCAGCTTTTCTTCCTCTACCAAAAAGAACCCTTCATTAACCTAAGCTTATTACGGCAATGAATATTAAGAGATAAGCTACGGTATCACCAATAATCGCCACAAGAACATTGTCCGTCCTTGAAGCAATGAAACCTAAGGGCATCTCTTACGGTGATCTCTCTCCCAGTGATTGCAGATATAAATTTAATGGCATTGTGACAATCCCCACATATCCTAAGGTTCTTCACTACCAATATAGGCTCTCCATCTTTTGTCGAAATCAGCCCAAATGCAACCGCAAGCTTCTCACTGTGATGCCCTAACCTCAACTCTTTTTCTCCTGCCCTAATTCCATCATCCCTAACCAAAGCCCACCTCATGTCAGGCACATATCCTGCTACCTTCATCTTCTCTAACATCTCCTCCAAAAAGGCGTAGATCTTTTTTATAAACGGGTGTGAACTATCCTCCGCCACAAAGACGTGTACCCTCTTGTTCACCTCAATCCAACTACAACCGGGTTTTTTCCTCACTCCATTTTCGCGCATAAGTTTTCTCATGGTTGCCACCTCTTCCCATCTGCCTTCACTGGCGTACATATTCGCGAGTATGACATAGGGAGCAGCATTTGAAGGGTCAAATTGAAGACACTCGTTAGCTGCTTCAATCGCTAGCTCTATGTTTCCATGTATTCTACAGGCACCGAGCAATGCTGCCCAACCAATGGGGCCAGGGTTGTATGGCATTGTCTTAATGAGCTTCTCTGCTTCACTAAGTTTACCGGCTCGACCCAAAAGGTCAATCATGCACGAATAGTGTTCTACTTCTGGAAAAATCCCGAATTTCTCTTTCATAATATCAAAATACTTTTTCCCTTCCTCGACTTTTCCAGTGTGTGCACACGTGGACAGGACTGAGATAAAGGTTATACTAGTAGGAGTAATGTCCTTTTCCAACATATGCTTGAAAAGGACAAGTGATTCTGTCCCTCTACCATGTTGTGCATAACCTGCAATCATTGTATTCAAAGAGACCGTGTTATGCTCTGGCATCCTATCAAACAACCTTCTCGCATCTAGTAGATTCCCGCATTTTGAGTACATTGCAATGATGGCATTGTTTACAGATATCATATTTGATGGAATACGTGATTTGAGCGCCAAAGAGTGAATCTGTTTCCCTTGTGATGGGGATGACAAATTGGAGCACGCGCTTATCACACAGACAAAGCTGCCATCATCAGGACGGTGACCAGCACGTTGCATTCTCCGAAAACAATCAAGTGCCTCTTCGGATAACTCCTCATTTTGAGAGTACCCGGATATCATCGTGTTCCATAGAACCAAGTCTGGCTCAGGAATTTCTTGGAAAACTTTCTTGCAGACCAGCATACCCCCTCCACATTTCGAGTACAAATCAATCAAACCGCTGCCAACATGAGGATTCTGATGGAACCCTTTTTTGATCAAATGAGCATGAAATTGATGCCCACCGGGCAAATCCACCAGGCAAGTAAACGCAGTCAAAACGCTAGCTAAAGTGAACATGTCCACTCTCACCTCCCTTTGAACCATTTCTTGATACAATGCCAATGCTTTTGATCCTTCTTGGTGTTGCCCATAAGCCACAATCATAGAATTCCAAGAAACCTCGTCTCTAATCTCACATATTGCGTAAAAAATCCGCTTAGCCTCGTCTAAATATCCATTCTTCCCATAATAAGTAATGAGGGTATTGTTCACCGAAACAAAAGAATCAAACCCACCAACTAAACCCAACGAATGCAACTGTCTAATCAAGGCAATATCACCACAAGCAGCCGTAATGACCGCGGAAAACGTGAACCCGTCCATGTCAAGGCCCGCCTCTCTCATCCCCACAAACAACCCAACTGCGGGGCCTGTCTCCCCTCGGTCGGCGTAAGCCGAAATGAGGGTGTTGTATGAGACGAGGTCCGGTTCGGGAATTCTGTCGAACAGCTGGTGGGCGGTGCGGGCCTGCGATTCTTTCGCATAGGCAGAGATGATGGCGTTGAAGGAGAAGACGTTGGGGCTGGGGGTGGCGTCAAAGGCATTGCGGGCGGCGGAGAGGCGGCGGCATTTGGAGTAGAGGAGGATGAAGTGGTTGGAGACGTAGGTGGAAGGTGGGATTAGGGACTTGATGTAGAGGGTATGTAGGGATTTGCCCGTTATGAGGTTTTTCTCGGTTATGCATGTTCTCAAGATTTGGCGGAATAGCTGGAAGTTGATCGTGAGGGTATATGAAATTTGTTGGGTCATCTATAGGCCACCAAAACTAGTGACCAAAACCATGCTATTGTAGACAAAGTCACTAGGTTATGTGCTCTTAATGTTTTGAAGGGAAATGATAGCTACCTTGAATACATATATATGCCTACCAATACCAAATTGTTGTCGACAAATGTCGCGGCCGGGTCGCCTCCTCTCGTTTTCGCATGTTGTTCGGTACTTCGGTGTGTCCTCGGCCTTGAGCTAGTTACTCTCTAACCGTGAGGCGATGTTACCTTCCTCTTCCCACTGCTTACTTTGCCTCAGCCATTCATTTTTTAGAGCTCAGCAAGCATGAGACCTTTTTCCTGATGCCTCATTCCCGATTAGCCTCTTGCCTTTGGCGTTTCGAGTCGTATGCTTCCTCAAATTTCCTCCTTAATTGGCTGATCTCTGGATCTTGCTCGTCTAGTCATGCCAACAACGCTTCATTGATGGTCGATCCTTCGCCTTGTACCCTTGGCGGGAGTTCAAGGGTAAACTCTCTTTGGTGTCTTTTAGGTACATTATTTTGCTACTTGTCCCTGCGACTTTAACGTTGCTAGCTTGTGCCAAGGGATGAGATTTGTCTTTTTTTAGTATTGATCTGGTTGTGTTTGTCTTGTATGCCACCAATTTTAATCCATCATTTGAGACTCCTAAATAATCTCTATTTCACTTTAATTTGGGTGTAATGTTTCTTTAATTTGTATTTCATTTACTGTTGAGTCCTCTATATAAAGGACGCGTCTGTTCTTGTTTAGGCAGGTTTTGGTTTGTCCTCTTTCTCTCTCTAAAAACCAAGTACTCTGGTTTCCCCCTTCTCCTCATTGTAATATTGGCTCCGGCCCTTTTAAATAATATTAAGGTTTGTCCTCTTCTGTCGATCCTCCTCTTATTTGGTATCAGAGCCATGTTGGCTTAAATTTATTGGTATTGCAAATATAAGTTATTTTAGCATGATGAAGCCTTTTTAAATAAATTAATGTAGGAGAATATTATCAGTATTGGGACGTCATCCAAGTCGCGTTCGGATTTGTCCGACCATGAGGATCCAAGAACGGTATTTCGGCCTTGCTCCGGTAAATCGTTGACAGACGTGATATTGATATTATTCTCTTCCATTAAAAAAAAAAGAAGAAGGTAAAATCATGAGAAAATAATTTATATGAGCACTATCAATAAATCATCTCATAATGAGAAGATTATTTAGATCTGATAATGATAGAATTAAAAATTCTGAATTAATAGAATTTGCTGATATGCACGAACAATTAAATCACTGGACAATTCCTCAAGTGCGCTCATCTACAATATATGGATATGGTTTGTTTGAATTCAGAAGTAGCATGGCAATAAAAACCATGGAAAGAACTGAAAGTTTGGAGTTGAATGAAAATATAATAAATCTTATGGATCGTAGTTGTAACGCCCCAACTTTTCGAAAGCAATATAAAATAATATCTTAAGAAAATTTTGCTAAATAAATATGATTTTCCAAAATAAATGTCTAGCTATTACAATCTCAAGAAAATTTTCTGATTCAAAATATATTAACTTCAGAGCTGACTCTAGGCTTGACGCGAATCCCGAGTATACTTGATCTCCATTCCTGATATTCTTTCCGCGTCGAACTGCACCATTATTGAATCTTCTTCATTGAATCCTGCGTCCTCTAGCAAATTGATCGCCGAAGCAAACGATTTGTCAGGATACAGACGTATCCGTGAGTGATAAATCACCCAGTAGAATAAACCAACCCAACTACCCCTCTTACTTTACAGTTAGCAGGTACAAGACAATATTGAATCGAAGAGTCAAGCAGAGATTTCACACATGAACCAATTTATTACTATCCATTAATTTAATGTGAAATCTAAGATCTTCTCCACGAGATCCTTTCCTCCCATACCACTAACTATGATCATGTCATGAAAAATCCCCCTTGCTTTTCCTGCACACGGGGTTCTAAATGAATTCACCTAAGTTATGTACCTCGCATGAATTCATTTAGGACCATAACAGGGGGCACGATTACCCTTTGGAACTTTCCATGGCGTACCATACGTTAGGGTCGCCACCATTCCTAAGCCACTAGCTATGACCGTGTCATGGGACAATCCCCCTTACTGAAAGGCACGATTACCCTTTGGAACTTCCCATGGCATACCATACGTTAGGGTCATCAAAATATCATCACTGGGCCCCGCAGGTCATCTTTATCCATGGCCAAATCAAAATCCACAATCTCACAACTTCAACACTTTACCATTTTTCCATCAACTTAGCATCGTCTAGATGAAATCTATTCGCATACCACCCCATGTCTCTAGAGTCCAATCTAACATTAAAATCAGATATCAGTGCAAGATACAATTAATTAAAGAATAATTAAAATAAATAACAGCAATGTGATCACGCAACTTTTTATGAACGAGCCATTGCTCTCAGTCTTGTATTCATAATGACAATAATAAGGTAGAACTTTTATAAAGAATTTTAAAAAAAAATATTTTCTAGACTCTTATTAATTATTCCTAAGTAATTAGATTGATTAAAAACTAATCAAACACATTAATTAGGTAAAAATATTAGAATAATTATTATAACTTTAATACAAGTCCTAAAGGTCCTATGCAACATGTTCAAGTGTCAAAAGTTGGGTTCGGAGGGTCGCGAGATTTATTTAAATGAAGACGTTAAATAAAGTGGCCAAAAATGAAGTAAATAGATAATAAATAATTTACTATCAAAAATATATTGAGGTTAACATAGTTTCATCTTCAGAATGTAAGGAGTCTAAATAAATTACTCAGGCATTAATAATAAGGTTTATAAGGTCGTAAAGTAAATTTTGTTTGGAAATACTTTAAAAATAATAATAAATAGTGAATTTAATAAATAAATATAAAATTAGCAAGATATCATATTTGAGATGCGGGAAATCTAGAAAAAATATTTTGTGTGCTAAAAACATCGTTCGGAAGGTCGCAAAGGTTTTTCGTTTGTAAAATCTTGAACGATAACGAATAAATAATTAATAAATAGATAAATAAATTATGATATTAGCAAGGTATGAACTTTGAGGTGTGAAAAGTCTAGGAAAAATAGTTCGGGAGTCGAAAACGGTGTTTGGGAGGTCGCAAAACACATTCGAACCAAAACAACGTCTGCCGCAAGGTCTGACAGAGTCAACCTTGCGTCTAAGCAGTGAACCACAAACTCCAGCCTGGTTCTTGCGGCCCGAAGGTTGCGGCCGCAAGGTTCAGTCCAGATTCCATTTTTTCGTCTGTTCGTCATGGTTTCGATGCATGGGTTTGTTCGGGGCATGGGGTTAAGCATAATAACACTTAATATACTTAGAGGAATGATTGGAATGGATTATAATACCTCGATTGGATCAAATTGATTCACAAACCGAAACTTGAGTTTTTTGGACGGAGACTTCGGTTTCTTTGATCGGAAGACCTTCGGTCCCAATTGGATGATGTTTAGGGATGCTTGGGGTTGGGGAAAAAGTTTGGAACGGTCAATTTTGGTTTCGGTTGGGCGTAGGTACAAAACCCATTTTTCTCTCTCACTTTCTCTCTCTATAACTCCATTGATTGGAGTTTCAATTTGCCCACAGTTTTCTCTCATTTTTTAATCGGAGGAGTGTAGGTGGAATGGTGGTTGTTCGTGGGTCGGATTGATGAGGTATTTATAGGCTAATTTTGGAGTAGATTGATGAGATTGAATTTTAACGAAATTCTATCTCTTGGGCTTTGAGATGGACGAGATAAAGACAATTTCGTGATCAGGGAGGAGGTAGAGAATGAGTAGGAGAGGGAGAGATGGCAAGAGTTTGCATTGCATGCATGCATGTAATTTAAAAAAAAAATAAAAGTAGGATAATTAGGATAGGATAATTATGTTTGTATATATCTATTAAGGAAAAGAATTTTCTTATTACATATAATACTTTTTGTATAATATAGATAAATATGTAAACACATTTTTAGTTACAAGTTATGGTAAAATTATGCTAAACTAATTTCAGTTACCAAAAATTAATCTAGGTTCTAGTTTAATCTAATTACACTATTAAATAATTAATTGATTATTATAGACTATTTGATTAAAAATAGTTTCTTTATAAAAAAAATAGGGCAAAAATTTGGGTCGTTACAATAGTGATCGAATTGCTCACATGTGTTAGTACAAATATGTGCATTTCGGTTTAGTGCAAATAGCTCTAAAGCCATTAACTTTATTAGGAATGGATACTTGCCTTCAAGTTACTTTACGTGATGGTAGGTGTAACAATTGGAGATCCTCAATTATGGGTGCTTGACCGATTCCTAGACCTAAAATAATGGGTTGCCCCAAGCGTAGGGCTGAGACCGATGTAGCACAATACCCGGTAAGACCGGAGTCGAATCCACTAAGGACGGTGAAGTGTGTGCTGTGGAACCTCGGGTTGTAGTATTAAAAATAGCTTTTAGGTAGCCACCCCTTGTCTTTCAGTTGATTAATTAACTAATACTAACAAATAACTTGCTCAAATGATTTAAAAGAGAGGCATGGTCGTAGGGAATCCGGCGATCGCTACCCAATCAGAATCTGCTCGCTTTTCAAAGTTCTAAAAACAGTTAAATTTTAGGGAGAATTGGAAACTCCGAAAGATGCAAATCCTAAGGTTGCCGGTCCCGTACACAACGGCGAACAGGTTTTGGTCCCCCGTTCCCGCTCACATGAGTCCCGGCAATGCCTCGGATTCGTCCAACGGACGTAGTTTTCACCAACTAAAATTATTCAATTAAATTAATATGCGAAAAAATTGCGAGACGAATCCTAATTGGGTCGCAGCGCGTCTTTACCCAACGACCAAACCTCAGAAAGACTACTCACTCATTATTAAAAATAAAAGGAATAAGACCCTAATTTGAATCATGTTTTTAAATACACGAGATGAAAAATAAATAAAAGATCTAAGTTAAACAAGAACAGACGAACAACTGTTATAAAGAACTGAAATTAAAACGAATTAACAAAGTGCGAGTAATTAAATAAAGCTCCAAAAACTTTAAAGAAATAAAACTCTGAAAGAAAACTAAACTTCGGAACGAAAAGCTTTGCAGCCCTGTTCTTTGTTTCTTCGTCGGAATCGTGCTGCCCAGAAGAAAAGCTTCGCAGCCTTCGTTCTTTTTTTCTTTCTTCCATCCGAATTCCTCTCCTTCAAAAAGCTGCCGAAGTCCCCTTTTATAATGTATAAAAACCTATTCCTCCGTTGCCCGTCAAAGCCGTGTACGCCACATTAGCTGCCGAGAATTGGCTTAGGTTTAGGCCTCATTCTATTACTTGGCCCCAGCCGTGTACCTCATGGGCCCACCTAAGTAAAGAATGTGCTAATTCCTTTTCTTATTTCACGTTTCGGCCGAAAGCCCAATGCAGTCATACCAATTAACAAATATTTACTTTGGGCCCACCATGTACACGTGTGAGTTGGAATATTTTCTGCAACCCATTTCACTTCAAACAGTGGAGGAAAAAGTATATGGCGCAATTCACACTTCCATCAGCAATTAACGTATTAAGCTTCCAAACACCTACAGTACACAAACTAAGCATTAAACTCTGATTAACAATATAAATATACTTAACAAAGATAAATTAGGGAGCGCTAATGTGAACATTTACGCCCTTATCAATGGGGGCTATAGAAACCAGTTTATGTCATGGTCCTATCTATTTTAATACTTACCCTAATCTCACTCTATCACATACGGATAGGAATATAAGAGAAGTTTTAAATTGCAGAATTCAGACAAGGGGTTATGATTTCTTACCTGGATCTGAAGTAATAACAGTAATCTATAGGATTTGTTATAAAATTATGAATACTGTAAATCCTAGGGTACGTCAATTACGTCCTGCAGATCAAACTGTTTTAATAGAAACAAATATGCTGACATCTAATATTGCAACCAATAGGTTGACAAATTAGGAAGAAATCACATTTCCTGACAATTGGACCATACCTAATGCTGTTCCCCCAAGACCAATTGTGAATCGAATAGAATAAATAGTGCAAGATAATGATGGCACTATTTTCCTAAATTTTAGAAATTCTCAATCAGAAAGATTTCTTAGAAGTAGTTGTTCTAGGAATAGTTTTAATTTCTTCAACCCAATTACCATACAGGGTTAGTATCCCAAGTACTCATAGACATTCTACATCCGAGATGCCTGAACCACAACATTCAGTGGAAGAAATTAATCTAGCAGGTATAAGAATATTTGAAAATCAAATACCACATGGGGTTTATAATAATCCTGCCAATACAGTAGAATCTCCTACTGCTAGTGATAGGGCTTTTACGATTAATGATGTTAATAGGTCCTGAGATTAGAAAAGAAATAAGTAATGAATTCAATAAGTCTAAATATAAAGAATTTAGAAAATGGTACTTCTCTAAATATAATGAGAATCAGTTACAAAATTTTAAAAGAGAATTCTATAATTGGATAGAATACTCAAAAAATATTATTCCTTTTATCCAATGGTTTTATGGAAAATACTACACAGAATTGGATAAATCGATAAATGTCATACAAGATTATAGTAGAAATTGGAAATCCATGACTGGTACTATTATAAGTGCAGTTCATCCTCCAACGATTCCTCTAGCTTTAAATGGAAGTTCAGAATCTGAACCCTCTCTAGAAACGGTAGCGTTTGTTAAACCTACAAATACAGATATAAATGTAAGATTATATAAACAAAATAATTATACCAATTTATGTCTTAATACAATTGGAGACCAATTGATTCGGATGGAAGAACAAATAGTCCAAACTAGAGAAGAAATAAAAAGCTTCCAATCTAGGGAAAATCATAAAGAACATGAAATTTTCCCATCAAATATTCGTCCACCTATTTCAATAACTAGATTCAATTTAAGTAATCCAAATAAGAATGTTGAATTTGTAAAGGAATTACAAAAAAGACTAAGAGGTCTTCCTCTTAATGTTCTAGCTGAAGATTTGGAATTAGGCATGACAAATCAAGAGATTTCAGAATTAGAAAATTATTTTCTACAATCTCAAAATAATACTATTAATAAAATCCATTACTCTAGGGGTAAGGATTTTCCTTATTCAGGAGCAGATAGATATTACTATCCTAGGCCAACTCCTCAAGATATGCTTTATGAAGAATCTGGTTATCAAAAACAGATGTCTTATAGTGGTAGAACCATTTATGAATGGAACATAGATGGTATGACTGAATATCAAATTTTTGGAGTAGTACATCAAATGATGATGTATAACACAATTTGTGTAAATAATAAAAATGAAGATAAAGAAGTTGCTGGTTGGATAACAGTCGATTTTACTGGCATGATTAAAGGTTGGTGGGACAATGTCCTAACAGCAAACCAACGGCTGGAAATTTTAAATGTAGTAAAAATTACTGAAAATGGAGAACAGAAACAGGATGCTGTTTATACTCTAGTTCAATCAATAATTTTACATTTTGTTGGTCATCGGGATAATCAACGAGAAAGAAGTAGGGAATTACTACAGAACTTAAAATGTCCAACATTAACTCATTTTCGTTGGTATAAAGATGTGTTTCTAGCTAAAGTAATGCAAAGAATTGATGCAAATAGTGAGCATCGGAAATCAAAATTTGTTGATGAATTACCTTATTTCTTTGCAGAGAAAATTAGAAAAAAATTAAGAGATCAAAATAATGGTCTTACTATTAATTATGATAAATATACTTATGGACAATTAATTTCTATCATAATTCAGGAAGGGTTAACTTTATGCAATGACATAAAGCTTCATAACCAACTGAAAAAACAAAATTTGACTGGAAAACAAGAATTAGGACAATTTTGTGACCAATTTGGTTATGATGTGACCTAATTTCCAAAACCTCATAAAACAAGAAGTAGTAATAAAGCTACAAAGAAATATACCAAAAGAAAATTTAGCAAAAAGAAGAATAAGGTTGAACAATTTTGTTCAAAAGAATTTACCAATAAAAAACAAAATAGTAAAAGTAAGAAGAAAGTTACAGCAAAATGCTTTAAATGTGGGAAAATAGGACACTATGCTAACAAATGCAAGACTAAGAAGAAGCTCAATGAGCTTCAAATAGATGAAGAATTAAAACAACAACTCTTCAAATTAATGATAAATTCTAGTGCTTCGGAATCAGAAGAGAAATCAGATGATCAGATTAATGTTCTAATTGATAAGCAACAAGGATACTTCTTCTAATACTTCTTCTAATACAGAAGAAGAAGAAGCTCCCAATAATTGTAATTGTAATAATCTCGAATGTTCAACTTCTAATAATTATTGGAAAGCAATTGTTGAAATGAATGGTCTTAGTATCAATGTTCTAATTGATAAGCAACAAGGATTGCTGGACATAATTGATTAAATTGAGGATCCTCAATTAAAAATCAAAATCATAGAAACATGTATCTCTTCTACTAAAGAAGAAGAGGAAGAAAAGCAAAAGAAGAAGAGGAAAAAAAGCCTCAAATTCCCAATGAAACTTATAGTCTAAGGAATGTTTTCGGCAGGATAGAGCAAATTGATAATTACAAACCTGTTACAATTCCTTATCTTAAAGGGGAAATCAATAATTTAAAGATAGAAATAAAATTGTTAAAATCATTTCAAAATAAAGCTACTCAAGAAATATATGATATAAATCCAAAATTAATTTCTTTGGAGAAGAAAGGTAGCAATAATCAGGACGAGGATCCAAACTATTTAAATCTGATTAATAATATGGTTTATCAAAAATGGCATGTAAAAGTAAACTTAGTCATACACAAAGAATATACTATCAGCAATATTATTGCACTAGTTGATAGCGGTGCAGATATGAATTGTATCCAAGAAGGAATAGTCCCAACCCAATATTTTGAGAAAATTTCTCAAAACCTCACCAATGCAAGTGGTTCTAAAATGATAATCAAATATAAACTTAATAATGTTTACATTTGCAATAAAGGCGTTTGTCTGGAGACAACTTTTCTTTGTATAAGAAATCTCCAACAAGAATTGATTCTTGGTACTCCTTTTCTTGCAATGTTGATGCCAATGCAAACCAGCACAGCTGGAATAATTGCCTATATTGATGGTCATCAAATATTCTTTGAATTTGTTTCTCCACCTGTTTACAAGGAAATCAATGATATAATGAGAAAAAATTTCTAATAAAGATAGACAAATAAATTTTCTTTAGAAAGAAATTAGAATTATGAGTATTGAAGAAACATTACAAAAATCCTTTTTCAAAGAGAAAATTTCTCAAATTGAGAAAGCTTTCAATAAAGAAATTTGTAGTGATATTCCAAATGCTCTTTGGGATAGAAACAAATATATTGTTTCACTTCCTTATGAAAATGATTTTGATGAAAGAAAAATTCCTACAAAAGCTAGGCCTTCCCAAATGAAGCAAGAATATTTAAAAATGTGTCAAAATGAGATTGACAATTTGCTTAAGAAACAGTTAATTAGAAAAAAGCTATTCTCCTTGGAATTGTACAGCTTTTTATGTTAATAAGAATGCAGAAAAGGAAAGGGGGGTACCCAGGTTCGTTATTAATTATAAACCCCTAAATAAAGTTTTAATGTGGATTAGATATCCCATTCCTAATAAAAAAGATTTATTGGATAGGCTGAATAAAGCAGTCATTTTCTCTAAGTTTGACTTGAAATCTGGATATTGGCAGATTCAAATTAAGGAATCTGATCGATATAAAACAGCTTTTACTATTCCATTTGGTCATTACGAATGGAATGTAATGCCTTTTGGTCTAAAGAATGCATCTTCAGAATTTCAAAATATTATGAATGATATTTTTTATCCTCATGCTGATTTTGCTATTTGCTACATAGATGATGTTTTCATATTTTTTCAAAATATCAATCAGCATATTAAACATCTAAGAATATTTAAAGATGTAATTAAAAGAAATGGTCTTGTTGTCTCCGCTCCTAAGATGAAATTGTTTCAAACAAATATCAGGTTCTTAGGACACAACATTAATCAAGGGAAAATTATTCCGATAGACAAAAGTATAGAATTTGCTTCTAAATTCCCAGATGAAATCAAGGAGAAAACCCAATTACAAAGGTTTCTTGGAAGTCTCAATTACATAGGAGATTATTATAAAGAATTAGCATAGGATTCTGCACCTTTGTATGAAAGACTTAAAAGAATCCTCCTCCATGTACGGAACGTCATACTAAGGCTATCCAAAAAATTAAGCTTAAGGCAAAACAATTACCTTGTCTGGCTATTGCCAATTCAGAATGGAGTAAAATTGTAGAGACAGATACCTCTAATATTGGTTATGGTGGCATTTTAAAGCAATATAATCCTAATACATCTAGAGAAGAGCTAGTCAGATTCACTTCTGGACTTTTTAAGAATGCTCAAGCTAATTATAGCACGATAAAGAAAGAAATTCTTTCTATTGTTAAGTGCATAAATAAATTTCAAGATGATTTACTAAATCAACAATTTTTGCTCAGAGTTGATTGTAGCGCAGCAAAACAACTTTTAAAACAAGATATTAAAAATCCTGCTTCAAAACAAATTTTTGTTAGATGGCAGTCAGAATTATCTGCATTTGATTTTGATATTGAATATATAAAAGGAGAAAATAATTCTCTCCCAGATTTTCTTACTCGTGAATTTTTACAAGGATAATGCATCGACTCGAAATAATTCAAGCCATTAATTATCATAAAGGTCGAATAAATTATTTGAATAGTATTCCTGATATGTCCATTCATGTTTACAGAATAAATTTGGCCTATCACAGACGACGAATTACCGAGTTAACAGAGCAATTGAAAACTCTAGCTGCTTAATGACGCAGCGAAGTAATGCAAAATCTATCTATAAATCCTTTATGAGGAATGATGAATCCTTTATAAAGAAGGCTTGTCCTTCAATTACAAACAATATATTGAAATTTTTAATTGAAAAGGACAAAAAATTTAGAAAAGCTATGAAGAATATGAATCAAGCCAATAAGGAACAAATGTTCCACAGATATCTCCCAACGAGATTCTACTTAAAGAGATGGGCCAATGCTATTTTGAGCCTTGATCAATTTTATGAGCAATATGGTTATTCTGATTCTGAGGAAGATGACCCAATTGTTAATGGATATCGTAATAAACGATTCCAACAAATTCATAATAGACTGAATGTTTTATCTCATGCATAATCTTGCAGAATGAATAGGCCTCCAGATCAAGGATGTGGTCGAGGAAATTCTCCTCGCGGTAGGGGTCGACCAAGGGTCACCCAAGCAGATGTGGAAGCCTACTTGAAGGCTCAAAAACTACAATTTCCATCTCTCCAAGAGGCTAATTCAGCTTCAACCTCATCACTTTCAATGGCGGAAGTAGTACAATCTGAAGAAGTTTTCAAAACCTCAGAACTCACTGAGACAATTATGATTTTGGAATCCCAGGATGAACAATGGAAAGATGATCCTTGGGAAATTAAGTCCTGTTATATGAATATAATGAGTTACCCAGTTCTAGAGGGCAAATATCGGTCCTTTTATGAAGCAATGCTCATTCAATCAGGCTCAGTGGAATTTACCCATACCTATGAGAAGGTTGGCCAAAAAAATGGGCCAATAAGCTATAGCAAAGCCATAATAAAGATGGTTATACCAGTACAGAAATGGGGAATCCACCCAGAAAGGTCAAAATCTTTGTCAATCAAAAATGAGCATGGAATCTCAGTAGTCCAATACAATTACTGGGACTATATTGAGGCTTGGACCAAAGCTTTCTATTATCAAAACCCAAAGCGAAAACACTCATGGTTTTTCAAGTTATGTCCCAATCTTATTGGACAAAATGAATTTCCAAATTGGTTTATTGCTTGGTGGTCTAAATTCGGACCACGACCTGATTATTTACCACAAGAATTACGAGAGGAAATGGAGTCCTTTATGCAATTACCGTCTCAATTATGGGGGCCAAATATTCCCAGAGGAAAATTGTTTCTCCAAGTTATGACAATTTGTGGAACCCCATGGATTTGGAGATGGGATATTCAGGTTGCAACTGATAATTCAGAATTTCCATATTGCAAAGATTTTTCCAACACGAATGGTGGAAGGGGCTTCAAATAGATGAACAAATGTCAACTATTAAGTTGAAAAACCAAGAATTAAGAAGGCAAGTCCAACAGAAGGAAAAACCTTCTATTAAGAATCCTTTCTTAGAAATTTTTGCTCAAATAAAAGAAAAATATCCATCTCTAACAGATGATGAAATTGTGGTAAAAACAATGGAATTTATGAAGGACTAGTTTTTACAATCAGTTCATCAAGTAACAGATGATGTATCTATGACATCTGCTACAAGTAATGAGGCCAATAATAATCCTTTCACTTGCCTTGCTGGTGAATCTCAAGACCCTTACGAAGATGAGAACAATGCTTCTAATGAGCCTACTTTGGGAGATTTTTGGGACAGTATGGTTGAATTAATGGCCACTCAAACTCGGAAGCGAAAAGAGAAAAAGTGATAAAACCTTTTCTCTTCAAAAGGACATCAATAATGATGTATATTCAGTGGAGCTCAATTATGGAGCATAGGACACTCAACTTTTGGTGAAAAAGGATGGCAACTCTTGACGATGGGGCCCAGCTGTTTACCCCGGCAAATCTCCATTTCACTTTAATTTGGGTATAATGTTTATTTAATTTGTATTTCATTTACCGTTGAGTCCTCTATATAATGGACGCGTTTGTTCTTGTTTAGGCAGGTTTTGGTTTATCTTCTTTCTCTCTCAAAAAACCAAGCACTCTGGTTTCCCCCTTCTCCTCATTGTAATATTGGCTTTGGCCCTTTTAAATAATATTAAGGTCAGTCCTCCTTGGCTAGTAGAATTAGTTTCCAACAAATTGGTTAAAGAAACCTAGTTACATTCTCTTAAACCCTAAATGGACCTTTTTTCCTATCTTTCAGCCTTATGAACTCCTCCCAACCCTAGTTAAGCCTGATGGACTTTATAAACCTTCTTAGAAACCTAGTTAACCCTTTTGAACCCATATATATCCATTGGGTAATAGAAACTAGAAAAGCTATTGTCCATTGGATAATAGTATGACTTGGCTACCCATCATTGTACTTTAGACTTGTCATGTCATGAATAGTGTGACATGATTACATATCCAGTGGATAATAAAACCTAAGAAAGTTAGTGGCCATTGGTTAAAGCTATATCATCATGGTACTTATGACTTGTCATGAATAGTATGACATGATTACTTGTCCATTGGATAATAGAAAGTAGAGAAATTATTACCCATTAGTTCATAAGGTGATGTACCATTGTACTTATCCCAATCCATGTGCTAGTGTACTTTTCCCAACTTATAAGACAATATAATTTTCCAAATCCTTGGATCTGTCATATCAAGAAAGTACAATCATTCCCACCAAATCTTGCTCTTTCAAGAAACTCACCCTAGCATTGAAAGGTCACATCAACTTTCTTAGAGTTTTTTTTCTTTTTATCCCCTAAACTATCTAACTTTTCTCTACTTCGTCCCTAAACTATCAATTTGGCAATTTCATCCCCTCAACTATCTTTCCATTACCCACGTGATCCAATCGATAACGGTTCTAACTTTTTGGACGGAAAAGAGGCTCATGTGCCTATCACATGCAATCCAGCTCCGAAGTCAGGGGCAAAATAGACATTTCAAGTTCACACTCCACTGGCGCCAACTATTTCCCTCCAAATGTGGAAAAAAAAACCAGTGCAAAGCATCCCCTCTCTCTCTCTCTTCCATTGCTTCTTCCTCTGACCCATTATATGCAAAACCTGCCATCAAAAAACAGAGTAACTGATATCTCTCTCTCCCTCTCTCCCTCCCTCCCTCCCTCTCCCTCTCCCTCTCTTCCATGGCTTTTTCTTCCTCTGCAACTACCCAATTATGGTAGTCAACCATTTTTTGTGATTTTCCTGATTGGTGAATTTTTAAAGTGTTTTGCTTTATACAATTTGATTTCTCCAGTGAAACAGGATTCCTTTAGGATCCTTCAAGAAAGTGAAACTCTAAAACTCTTGCTAAAATTCTGGAATAAATTGCAGTCTCAATTTTTTTTCCCGAGTATGCAACAAGTGTCCATAACTGCTCTTATTCAACCATAAACAAACAAAAAAAAAAAAAAGAACTCACAAAGCAGTAGAACTGAACCATATTTCATAAGCAAAGTAGTAAAATTGAACCATATTTAATTATAACAAAGTGGAACCAAAGTAATTACAATGTTCAAGAACTGAACCATATTCCATTACATATTCCAAGTTCATTACAAAAGTGTTCCACAGACGAAAGTGTTCATAACTGAAACCAAAACATAAATACAAACCAACATAGCTGAACAAGTCTAAGCAGTTCCAAACATAAAGCCAAATGCATAACTGTTAGTCTGTTACTACATTATGGATCCCCAAATGCGCGCAATAAATTTGATCCCAAAAATAAAGAACTCAAGCATAACAGGACATTCAAGTGGGAGTGGGATTTCTTCCTTTTCCTCTTCCTCTTCCTCTAGAGCTTGCTGAAAGGGCATCCACAGGAGCTTTGCATGTCCTTGTGTTCTGCCCTTGTATCCCACATCTTCTGCAAGTCATTTTTACCCCTATTTTATTGAGCTTGAAGGGCTTTTTAGCACCTTCATCTGCTTCCCTTCTTCTTGCTTTACGGGGCCTTCCAGATTGCCTTTTGAAGTCTGGAGGTTTGATTGCATTCTTGTCTGACTTCTCCCACATATCAGGACCATTCATGGGATGCATTATGTTTCCAGTCAAGAAGCTATGCTTTAAGTACCACTTACTAACATACTCCTCTGGTTGTCCACCTGATTCAACTATGACTCTTGCAGCATGCTCACATGGAATTAATGGCCACTCAAACTCGGAAGGGAAAAGAGAAAAAGTGATAAAGCCTTTTCTCTTCAAAAGGACATCAATAATGATGTACATTCAGTGAAGCTCAATTATGGAGCATAGGACACTCAACTTTCGGTGAAAAAAGATGGCAACTCGTGACGATGGGGCTCAACTGTGTACCCGGCGAATCTCCATTTCACTTTAATTTAGGTATAATGTTTCTTTAATTTGTATTTCATTTACCGTTGAGTCCTCTATATAAAGGACGCGTTTGTTCTTGTTTAGGCAGGTTTTGGTTTATCTTCTTTCTCTCTCAAAAAACCAAGCACTCTGGTTTCCCCCTTCTCCTCATTGTAATATTGGCTCTGGCCCTTTTAAATAATATTAAGGTCAGTCCTCCTTGGCTAGTAGAATTAGTTTCCAACAAATTGGTTAAAGAAACCTAGTTACATTCTCTTAAACCCTAAATGGACCTTTTTTCCTATCTTTCAGCCTTATGAACTCCTCCCAACCCTAGTTAAGCCTGATGGACTTATAAACCTTCTTAGAAACTTAGTTAACCCTTTTGAACCCATATATATCCATTGGGTAATAGAAACTAGGAAAGCTATTGTCCATTGAATAATGGTATGACTTGGCTACCTATCATTGTACTTTAGACTTGTCATGTCATGAATAGTGTGACATGATTACATATCCAGTGGATAATAAAACCTAGAAAAGTTAGTGACCATTGGTTAAAGCTATATCATCATGGTACCTATGACTTGTCATGAATAGTATGACATGATTACTTGTCCATTGGGTAATAGAAAGTAGAGAAGTTATTACCCATTAGTTCATAAGGTGAAGTACCATTGTACTTATCCCAATCCATGTGCTAGTGTACTTTTCCTAACTCATAAGACAATATACTTTTCCAAATCCTTGGATTTGTCATATCAAGAAAGTACAATCATTCCCACCAAATCTTGCTCTTTCCAAGAAATCCACCCTAGCATTGAAAGGTCACATCAACTTTCTTATCAACCTTACTTTCCTCTTTATCCATTGGACAATAATTGTTAGGGAAAATATTATCCATTGGACAATAGAATCCCATAACTAGTCATATCCAACTCACCAATATTCTTTGTCCATTGGACAATAAATGTTAGGGAAAGTATTGGCCATTGGATAATAGGCATTACTTGTCAATATATGGTTGATAAGATAAGTCATACCTAGCCATAATCATTACCCATAGGTCCATAAATGCTTGGAAAATTTTTGACCATTGGACAATAGTAGTTAGGTTGCCAATGAAGCCTTGATTTTGACTAGACAAAATCATGGGCCAAAGAAGCCATCATTTTGCTTCCAAAAGAAGCAAAATAACAGTATATGCACTTTCTAGGAAAATACTGACCATGAGACAATATTCTTGTCATTGAAAGCCTTAACACAATCATCCTCTCTTCCTTAGACGTATTAAGACTACATAACACTTTAGTATACTTATGTTTAGAAACATAAGCATGTATATATGTACATGGTACAAAAGAGACAGAAGCGAGAGGGAGAGAAGAGAAAGAGACTGAGAGAGAGAGGAAGGGTCATGGAGAGGAGTTCTTGTCTCCTTTTGTGTTGTCCCATCAAGCACAATTCCAAATAGGACTATGTACTTTCAAGGACAATAAAAAATATGGTAATAGTTGACAAGACTACACCTTGACCACCCTCCATCATTGTTTGGACCTTCATCATTACTTAGATTTGATTTGGAAGAGAAAAGACTTGATGTGACTAGAGAGTAGAGTGTAATGGTGTGATGTGACAACACAATGGAACAAAATTCATGGGAAAGAGCAAGAGGGAGAATTCGGCCAAGAGAGGGAGGGAGAGAGCTCAATGTTTTGGTTATAAATAGGACCCCTCAATCACACATTCAACTCACACCTTCACTCATTTGCTCTCACTTCTCTCTAGAAACCATTTCCATTTTTCCAGACAGCCTACTGCCCTTCACAAATCCTCATTTTTCTCCTGCTTAAAGTAGTTCTTAGAACCAACTCCCTTCAGGAAAGTTGTAGACCACTTCGAGACCTTCAAGTGAGACCCAAGAACCATCCCTAATCGGTCAAGAAATGACAAAGATATTGACATCCAAAGTTCAGTAAAAGTCTCGGATTTCCAATTCCAGACAGCATATTGTCTCTTCCTTTATCACCATTTTTCTCCTACCTACAGTAGTTTCTAGGATCAACTTCCTTCACAAAAGTTATAGAGCACTGCTAGAGCTTCAATTTCGACCCAAGAACAATCATATTCGGCCAAATATTGACTGAGTTACTGCCATCCAAAGTTTGGTCCGAATTTGCGAGTTTCACCGCCCGTATAAATTTTCCAACTAGCTTATTCAGCCCCGACTAGTTTCGGATCAAGGTAGATTTTCTCTACTTACTTCCCTAAGTATAAGTAGGATATTCTTACCCCTATCTCTAAGTATAAAGTTCGTATACGTAGAATATATTCACGTTTTGTGTTTAAAATTACATGAGAATTTGAAAGGTATTTTTCCTAGAAAAAATGAAAAGGATGGGGAGTATGTTAAACTTATATTCTTTTGAATCCCAAAAGAAAGAAAGCACGGTTTTCAAAAGATAATAATTTAGCGCTTGATTGTAAGTATTCGTATCATGATCTTTGGAATGGTTATGAGAACATATACATCTATTAAGATTACTTGCATTACTTGTAGTTGTGATTTGGAGCGTGCTAAATAATATAGAATTGGATGGTCTTGCTAATTTAGTTTCAAGATTACAATGAATGATTAATAATTACTTAGATGGAACGTCCTACCGCGGAAGTCTATGCATGAAAACGAGACACCAAAATCAAGAAAGTTAGAAACATGGCACCTATGGTGTGATTAACAAGAAAATGTGTTTCGAAGAAAGAAATATTTTTGAAACTACATAATGACCGATTTGGTGGCATTATGTGAAATGTGCGTGTGTGTGTGTTCCAATGGGAATCCGGAACGACGGAACCATTGTGAGGATGTGTGTGTTCCAATGGAATCCGGAACATCGGAACCATTGTGAGGTTTGTGGCTTGGTTATCCATGGAGAGGAGCCAATGCTATTGTGTTCCCATGGGAACCCGGAGCGGCAGAACCATGGTGAGGAATGACTTGGTTATCCGTGGAGAGGAACCAATGCAAATTTTGTGTGTCAATGGGAACCCGGGACGGCGGAACCATTGTGAGGATACTTGGGAGCCCGGAACAGCGGAACCGAGGTTGGGTGTGTTAAAAAGATTTTGCAAATGTTGATTTTGTAAATGAAAACGAGACACGATCTATGATGAGTCGCGTAGGAGAAACTCAAAAAATCATGGACACAAACATTAGTTGGATAGTGAATGTGGGTGTGCCATTGTTGGATAAGTTGTTAAATATGCATGTACTACATGGAAATCGTTTTCTTTATGATCTATTATTTGTAAGTTATGGGTTAGTGAGTATATGATTATTCTACTGAGCTTTATAGCTCATGGTGTTACCTTTGGTGACCCTGACATATTACGCTGGTGGCGACGCTGGTATAATGTGTCAGACTTTGTAGATGAACAGGGTAAGCTGTACACCTTGGAGGCTTTCGGAGCCGAAGAGCTGACAAGGATGGAGGAGCAAGCGGAGTTGTAGTTAGGAACCTTAGTTACCCTCGTGTAATAAAAGTACTATTGTGAGAATTATGATGTAATAAGAGCCAGACTCTATTTTAGATTTCAATAAAATTGCCTATTTAACGTTCCCAAAATTCGGGGCGTTACACGTTCTTCCATCCGAATCAATTGGTCTCCAATTGTATTAAGATATAAATTGGTACACTTATTTTGTTTAAATAATCTTACATTTATATCTGTATTTGTAGGTTTAACAAATGCTACCGTTTCCAGAGAGAGTTCAGATTCTAAACTTCCATTTAAAGCTAGGGGAATCATTGGAGGATGAACTGCACTTATAATAGTACCAGTCATGGATTTCCAATTTCTACTATAATCTTATATGTCATTTATCGATTTATCCAATTCTGTGTAGTATTTTCCATTAAACCATTGGGTAAAAGAAATACTATTTTTCGAGTATTCTATCCAATTATAGAATTCTCTTTTAAAATTTTGTAACTGATTCTCATTATATTTAGAGAAGTACCATTTTCTAAATTCTTTATATTTAGACTTATTGAATTCATTACTTATTTCTTTTCTAATCTCAGGACCTATTAACATCATTAATCGTAAAAGCCATATCACTAGTAGTAGGAGATTCTATTGTATTGGCAGGATTATTATAAACCCCATGTGGTATTTGATTTTCAGATATTCTTATACCTGCTAGATTAATTTCTTCCACTGAATGTTGTGGTTCAGGCATCTCGGATGTAGAATGTCTATGACTACTTGGGATACTAACCCTGTATGGTAATTGGGTTGAAGAAAATTAAAACTATTCCTAGAACTACTACTTCTAAGAAATCTTTCTGATTGAGAATTCCTAAAATTTAGGAAAACAGTGTCATCATTATCTTGCACTATTTGTTCCATTTGATTCACAATTGGTCTTTGATAAGTACCAAAATACATATATTTTGGCCCTCCAAACTACATTTATTAGTCATTCATTTTGTTTAATTGATATTTATTTATATTATTTTGTGTTTATAGGTTGCTCGAGCTTGTTTTCAAGAAATTTGGATAAAAACAGAAGTAAAAGAAAGTTTGGGGTTAAAAGTGCAAAGTGATTTATAGTCGATTTTGTGAGTTGTTATTATGCATAGCCTAAGGGGGCTTTGTGTAATTGAGGCATCTTTACCCTATAAAAGGAAAAAGACAGCAGCAGCAAGGGTGCCCTGGAACGAAAGAACGGGGTCTGCCGATTCCTTTCTTCGAATATTGTTTAGTTTATTTCGAGCTCTTTTTATCTTCAAGTTTTTGAAGCTTTATTCAAGTATTTGCATTCCGTTAATTTATATTAATTTTCGTTCTTCATTAAAGTTGTTCATTGGAACTTGTTTAATTTATTTCTCCTGTTTATTACGTATTCGGGATCATGTTTCAAATTAGGGTTTCTTTAATTTCATGTGCAATGATTTGTGAGTAGTTGTATAGGTAGGGTTGTGGGGTGATTAGCACACTGTGGCTAGTTCGAGTACTGCTCCTTTTATAAAACAATGGAAAAAAACGATTTTAGATTGGAAAATATTTCCCGCGGACGAACCCGGGCATTGTCGGAGTCCATGTGAACGGGGGAATGGGGGTCCAAAACTCATTCTTCGCTGCGCATGGGTATACGGAGACCATAGGGTCTCGCATCTTGCGGGGTATCTTTCTCAATCTAAAGTTGAACGTTTTTAAGATTACCGAATGGAGCAGGTTAATTCGGACTGGTTACGAGTACTATGAACCCTACGACCGTACCTTTCTTTTATTTTATTTAAAAAGAACAGTTATTTATTAGTTTTAGTTAATCTCAATCAATTATACAAGGGGTGGCTACCTAAGAGTCCGTTTAAATTATAACAACCCGAGTTTTTAAGTCAGCACACATCCCCGTCTCTGTGGATTCGACTCCGGACTTACCGGATATTGTGCTACGTCGGTCTCCGCCCTACGCTTGGGGTAACCCATTAATTTAGGACTAGGAAATCGTCAAGCAGTCTTGGGGGAATAGCATTAGGTATGGTCCAATTGTCAGGAAATGTGATTTCTTCCTTATTTATCAACCTATTGGTTGCAATATTAGATGTCAGCATATTTGTTTCTATTAAAACAATTTGATATGCATGACGTAATTGACGTACCCTAGGATTTACAGTATTCATAATTTTATAACAAATCCTATAGATTACTGCTATTACTTCAGATTTAGGTAAGAAATGATAACCTCTTGTCTGAATTCTACAATTTAAAACTTCTCCTATCTTCCTATCCGTAAGTGATAGAGTGAGATTAGGGTAAGTATTAAAATAGACAGGACCATGACATAAACTGATTTCTATATCCCCATAACGTAAAGTAACTTGAAGGCAGGTTTCCATTCCTAATAAAGTTAATGGCTTTAGAGCTATTTGCACTAAACCGATATGCACATATTTGTAATTACGCATGTGAGCAATTAGATCACTACGATCCATAACATTTATTATCTTATCATTCAACTCCAAACTTTCAGTTCTTTCCATAGTTTTTATTGCCATGCTACTTCTGAATTCAAACAAACAATGTCCATATATTGTAGATGAGCGCACTGGAGAAATTGTCCAGTGATTTAATTGTTCGTGCATATCAGCAAATTCTATTAATTAAGAATTTTTAATTCTATCATTATCAGATCTAAATAATCTTTTCATTATGAGATGATTTAGTGATAGTGCTCATATAAATTATTTTCCCACGGTTTTGCCTTTTTTTTTTTTAGTATTGATCTGGTTGTATTTGTCTTGTACGCCACCAATTTTAATCCATCATTTGAGACTCTCTTTTTTGGTCCGACCAAGCACAAATGAGCTCAGATAGACGTGGCTGACGATGAATAAAATTTGTTTATCCTACTTTTCATACACTTATCGTGCAAACATAAGTTCTAAAGTTTTTTTTTTTTTGGTTCACAAGTTCTAAAGTGATTTCTATTTATGGTTGCTCAGTAAGTGTTCGATTAAGTGTAGTTATATTCACCCGCTTTTCATTTCAGGTGTGTGAATATCACCTACTCTTTTGAGTGTAATTATGTTTTTCCCATAAAAATGAAGACGCGAATATTTTGAAATGCAAAATAAGTATCCCGAGAGAGATTCATAAAACATAATCTCTACTGCCGATTACTCCTAATTCACAGTGAATAACTGTCCAAAAAAAAAAAAAATCAGTGAAAAAACAAATTCTGCCTTTTGGGTCTGGCCAATTTCAAGAAGATTACACCTGAAAGAGGTCCATACACAGTTGTAAGATACATTCCTTTTGAGTCAAAGCCCTTCGTGTAACTACAGAGATGGCTCTCATAAAGGCCCAATCCAGTTGTGAAAAATCTCACGGGCCTCTGATGTTAGACAGATCGAAGCCGGACGGGCATATTCGGCCTAGTAGGATGCTAGGTTCTTTTTCCTTTTGACAAGGCAAATCCAGTTCTACTAATAATCTAAGAGAAAGGGAATTTGAATGCTGGGGTTTGAAACCCTTGCCTGTTCAAGGAGTATAGTTCGCGTACCACTTGACTTCCCACTCCGTTTGCAAGGGCCCAGGTTCGATTTCCACAATACATATGTATAAGAAAAATACTCGAAAACCTCAACACTAAATGGAAATAGAAACAATTAGCTGGAAAAGGGAGAAAGGAAATAATCCAGAAGGAAAAAGAAATTTGCAAAAAATTTTGGTTGCACTTATGTGGGTTCCAACAACTAAGTAGAGGGCGGAGTGGTATTTTTCTGTGGTAAGTCTATGGTTCTAATATCTGTTCGAGAAGACGGTCCAGAATTCTATCCATCCATAAACTCTTGCACTAGAAGAGTGAAGTATACAGCCGTGGGTCCATTTGGTAGTGCAATTAGCACAATAGAGTCTCTTTTGAGCATCTGTAACAGGGGCTGCCAAATTTGAGGTGGACAAATTAACTGTCACTTTTGATATCAATTTACAATCCCAACCAATCTGCCTCCACTCATGCCAAAGGTGACATAGCTTTGACAGTTCCTTATTCGCATGCCAATTTAGACAGCTCCTACTCGCATGCGAATTTTCAATAGAACTTACCGTTGAAACTTAAAAAGTGTGCCGTTTGAGTTTTTTTCCCGTTAAGTTTATGAGCTCTATTTTTTTGGCATAAGGGTCGAAGAAGGAGAGGAGCTTGTTGTTAAATTGGAGATGTCAAAATGACACATAAGCCTTTAAAAGACTCTGACATCTCCAATTTGAAGCCATGTATGTGTTTGAGATGCTAAGCTGTTTTCTTGAGCTATGGTCGGTGCTGTTTTCCTCCAACAATTAATTTGCAGGGCTGGAACCTGCAGTTGTGCCTCCTGAGACGAAGCCCAAGCGCACATATACCCCCTAACATGTCCAAAATAATCTTAAGGGTCCTAGTTTTACGGGGTCTAGGGCACAAAACATAACACACATGTTCCCATTTCTCCTAGTCCTGGCCACAATAGGACACAACATGAACACACATGTTTCCATTTTCTCCTGATCCATCCACCCATCTAGTTTGGCATCCCCACAACAGACGGGTCCGACGTCCTACAAATAGGACCACCCTTCCCTTAGTTCCCTACTCTGATTGCTTCTGTTTTTTTCTTCTGATGAAATTTTAGAATTAATTTGTTTCAGGATTTCTGCTTAGCCCAAAACCTAGATCTACAAATAGTTTTTTTTTTTTTTTAAAATGGTATGTTACCAAATAAAGAAAGAAAGAATAATGAAATTGAAATGCTAACAAAGAAGCAAAAATTCAAATTTGTTTTGGGCCTTGGTGTAATTTAGGATTTGGGACCTTTGGGTTGGGGCAATTGAGGTTTTTAGTGAGCTGATAAAAAATAAAAATAATTTGAGGTTTTTAGTGGGGTCAAAACAATTATTATTATTTTTTTGAGAAACAAAATACTTAAATTCGTTAAGCAAATATATGTAGTACTCTAGAGAAATTTCAAAATTTTCTATTCATTGGGTCAAGTGACCCATTTTTTACCACGATGTCTCCGCCCCTGAATATGTGCAGACTTTATCGATATAATCCTCGATACATCTGTTCATTAATGATGGACTTCACAGTTAATCAGTTATACCGAATCGACATTATAAGAGAAATGTGTTCGAAGTTGTTGTCCTTAAAGATTTGAGATATACGTTCTTAGTTTGTTCACGACGGATAGTCAGCAATATCCTGCGTTTAATTGGTTACAACAGTATAAAGGTCTCAATAAAGTATATTGCAGTTGTCATTTAAAGCAGTAGGGCTCTACTGTCTACCTATCTTACCATGTCAATGAATAATTGGAATCAAATATATTTGGGTAGTGAATTCTAGACATTGAACTAGGCTTGAGTGGTGGCATTGGACCTCTAATAATAGTCGATGTTGACGTCGTAATTGTTAATAGTAGTAAGCTTGTCATTGGCACATGACTATCAAATACTCTGATGTGTTTCTAATAATGTATATATAATAACAAATGAAGGTCAATGAACTCAACACTTGGCTTAGTGGTCAAGGCCTGAGATTTAAGCTCCGATTTGCTTTTTCCAAAGGTCTCAGATTTTAAAATTCTCTTTGGGTGAGTCCAAACAGAGTTTTGTTTTGGCTTTAATTGGGACCCCCACAAGTGGATGGTATGATTGGTACCTTCTAATCAACCGAAATGCAAGTAAGTTGGGCCGGACATCTGAGTCGTTATAAAAAAAGAAAAGAAGTGAAGGTCAATAGGAGTAATTACGTGTTATAGAGGGTAGGCCTTGAAATTCCAAGCTGTTGACATGAGCTAGATTGGGCCAAACAGGGGGTGCGTTGAAATTTAATGTATGCCAAATCTAAAAGCAATAAAATCACTATCAAGTTTGGCTGTATGAGTCCGGCCCCATTGGTGTTGTTTTGCAATACGTGAAATACACAAAGACCCCTTCATCTATACGTTTTAGACACGAACACTCTCTAATCTTTAAAAATGCTCAAAAGCACACCTTCATCTATAACCGTTGACCAATCAGAACTCTTCTATCAAAAGACCGTTAAGATGAAGGGGTTAGCATGGATAATTTTTTATAGATGAGAGGGTCAATGTGGGCGAGTTTTAAGGGGCAAAATCGTCATTTCCTCTCATTCTATTAACAGAGTTGGCCAATTTTTTATTTCATATACGAGGGGATTTGAATGGATGGTTTTAAACGTCAGGGAGTCTCCATATCCAAAATGTATAGATGAGGGGGTCTCCGTGTAATGTCACCTTGATTTATTTTGTGATTTAAATTGTTTTAGAAAAAAATTATTTGGGACAGGGGTCTTGAGATATTTTATGCGATGACCATGACTTGTTATCTGTGACTTATGTGCTGACAAAATTTAATTACCTGGTCCATGGAGGACTGGGACGTACGCTTGAATGGGTCCTCAATAATAAATGATTTGTGTCACAACATGGAACAAGAGTTGAACAATTAATCGGTATAATTGATCACTAATAATTTTTTTGTCTAACTTTAGGAGAAATAAATACAGTCATAAGATACGATTAAAACACGGAGTAAACACAACGACAATAATATCACCATTGTATGGGGAAAAAATAGGGCAAAAATATCAAGGGTACGTGTGGAATACAAATTTAATTAAGAAAAGTTATCTGAGGTATTTTATAAAAAATTGAGACGGATACTAGAAAATTATTGAATCGACAATAATATTGACATTATGAAGTCCAATTCCAAGTTTTTGACATTGGATTAATTCTGATCTCTTAACGTATGTGTCGTTGATGTGTTCAACAAGATGACTAGCAACAAGTATCTAAAAAGTGACTAGCTTCTTTTTATTTTATTTTTTTTTGCCGAGCAAAAAAAAAAAGCTAGTCCTAGCATGTCTTCAATTCGCAAAATTTGGCTGAAAAGAAACACAAATTTGGTAGCGGCTAACACATTTCTAGAGCGTTTCCGAATGGGAGACGATTGCATATAAAGCGAATGAACATGTCTGTGCATTTTTGGCATGTCTAACTGAACTACGATTAATAGGAATATCGGAACAGACTTGGAAAAAGTCAGTGGTACAATTTTTTTTCTTCAGTAGAATTGAAAAGAAACAAATGTCGCAACTCCACTAAATAATATGACATATGTACATAATAAAATGCACGTTGAGACAGTATTTTGGAAATGGGCATTTTCATTTTTCTTATGTCATTTACGCGAACTATGTTGCTCTACCACCCTTCCTATTCCTATTTTAGAAATGGGCATTTTAGTCTTCTCATCTCAAAACGCCAATACGGTCTTCAAGTATTAATATTTTCAAAGCAAATTTTGAGTTAAATACATTCTCTTAGTAATTAAGCAGATAAAATGGACAGGAATTAGGTAATTGAAACGAAATTATATAAGATAATGATGCTACATTTATCTGATCTTATCCATGCATGAAAAAGCAGTACAATGCGGCATGCATGCATGCATGTATGTATGTGTCATGTATGCGTGTGTATGTGTATATATGCACAACTGATCATACCACACTTGTCTACGGTTTTAAATACCATATAAGGAAATGCTACAATACACCACCTATTGCAACAATTTTTAGGATAAAAATTCATAGGCACAATTTTAAAATCGTAACTTTTGTATAGACATTCATAACATTTAAACAAAATTGATAACTTTACTTTTGAATTCAACTTTTTTTCCCCTATCGATAGGCAAAAGTCAGCATAGTTAGAATTGTTAGATTAATACTTTGAAGGAGTAGTTGAATTTCTGACCTCATTTCTCGTAGCATTTAAGTGCATATCATGTTGTAGTTGAACCAAAGCCTCTTGGCAATTTTTGATTTTGAAATCTTGAATTCAAGTTTTTGTCCTCATGCTCTAAGATTTTAAGCAAATTTATGAATATTTATACAAATGGTATGGCTTTCTATACAAAAGGCAAAATTCAGAATAGCATTTCCCTATCATGTTAATTAAAATTTTGAAACAATATTAATATTGTATGAAAACTTTGAACCTCTGATGCTGATGATGCTGATTTTGACACAAATGTCAGACTAACACTATACACTAGGGTGTTTGGGAGCCTCATTTTTTTACTTTTTACATTTTTGACTTTTTAGATTATGGCTAGAATGTGTTATAGATCTAATAGAGTATTTAGGAGATACACGCAGAATGCATGCATTTTGCAACATGAATAAAGTTTGGGAGATATGTGAAGGAAACATTCTGTGGATTTTTTATGTTAAGCAAAATGGAAATTAAAAGTGAAAATGAGAAGTCAAAAAATTCCTTTTCTCCTAATTCTTGCTTCTTCTTTTTTTTGAACTCAAAAATCAAAAATACATTTCATGAGAATTCATTATGGGATGATGAGACAAACACCTATGAAAGCTAAAAATGAGAACCAAAATGCGAAAGAGAGGCTCCCAAGCAGGCTCACTATCTGCTGATACAATTTGACAGATACATATCCCGACATCATACCGTTGTTTATTTGAATAGTGGGGAAGTTGCAAAGCGATAAAAATACTTTTATACTATTACAAGTAAGTGAAATCATGACCAATACGTATCCCGATACAGCTATATATATACTTACGTGTACCAGACTTTTTCCTAAACCCTTTTGCATCTTCACCCCCATATGCACATGAAGTTCGAGGAAGTTGCAAAGCTATCTCCTCGAAATTTGAAGATTGTAGTGAAATTCATTCATTACACGACTTGTTGAAGTCAACGTCTGATGGTGAACTCTAACAACAATTGGATTTCGTGATTAATTTTCTACTCTTGACTCTATAATGCATTTACGTGCACAATTCGGTTTCAACCAATATGTGTTCAAGTTGGCATATCAAGTTGCACTTGACGTAGGTTGACCCGTTGTCGTGTTGTGGTTGCATGAGAGAGAGAGAGAGAGAGAGAGAGAGAGAGAGAGAGAGAGAGTGAGGGAGTGAGTATGCGCGGGCCTACTGGTTGAATGAGAGGAAGCATGCAGATGGTCCATGGGGGTTGGGGGTGTCTCCTAGAGAGAGAGAGAGAGAGAGAGAGGAATGGACTAATGTGCGCGTCATGTGAGTTGTCACCGTGGACAAAGGTTTCATATGGTCAGTGTTTTTGAGTCTTTTGCATATGAGAGTGTGTGTGAAAGGGTTTCACATGCCCTATAGCTAATGGCCCTTATTCCCCTACAAACCATGTGGCCTACTCAATCACTCTCTTGTCTCTCCCCAATTGTAACAATTTGTCACTCGTAGGCTTAACACATCCTCCAATTTTTTTGGTTTAATCAAAGTTAAAATAAAATAAAATAAGCGTTGACAGTTATCAGGCCGTCACCACAGCACCACCTAAATACATAGATGGTATAAACACCACTCTCGTCATTGATGAGACTCGAACCCGAGTCTCCGCTTATACACTAGAATAGATAAGGATAGTGAACTCGAACCAAATGGCAAAGACTCGGGTTTTCCGTTTATACATTAGAATAAATAAGGATAGTGAACTTAAATACCTATGATATGACCACTCATTTGTCACTTGAGTAATCACTTTCCCTAAGTCAAAAGCTCATCAACGGAGAGAGAGATCTTGTTCTTGAAGAGCATCTCCAATCCATTTGTAAAACCCCAAAGTGGAATATGCATGTGATATATTAGAGGGAGATTTTATAATTTATTTTTACTTTTTATACTTCATGAGAGAATTTAGGAGGGATCGATCCTATTTTTTAGATATTTGGGTCTCCAAATTGCCTTTGATTCTCCATTTTGGAGATACAATCTCTAAAAGTACGAGGGATCTCACCTAGATTATCTCATAAAGTGCAAAAAGTACGAATAAATTATAAAATCTTTTTCCAATATGTCACATTCATTCTCTATTTTAGAATTTTAGAGATGGGATGAAAATGCTCAAAGAAATGAAAAATGGTCCCCGATGAGCAACTGAGTTATTTTTATACAGATTTTCCATAGATGTTTTGTGGGGCCCACAAAATAATCTGACCCATTCATTAATTTTAAAATATTTTTTCAAGAGACCCTGTAAAAAATCAGTTCAATAGGATATGTAAAATTGGAAGATTGGATCAAGAATTTACACATATTCTATTGAGTTGATTTTTTAAGCGGTCTCTTGAAAAAATATTTTAAAAAATTAATTAACAGATTGGATCATTTGTGTGGGAACCAAAAGTGGGCCCCACAAAAAGTCTCTGTAAAATTTGTGTAAAAAAGGTCTGTATCGCTAGAACAGTTCGTTATTGTGAAAATGACGGCCCAGGACGTGTTCTAATAATTAATACCTTTTAAGGACATGCTAAGACCAATTGTTAATGAACAAAATGTCCTTAACGGGTATTAATTATCAAAACACGTCATTAGCGGGTATTTAAGGTCCGTAGTACTTCTAATGGTCCCCCATGAGCAAGTGAGTTAGGCTAGCTACTTTCATTGTATATCGTAAAAGTTTCTTCGTTCAAGTGCAGGTCTTCATACATAATTGAGATGGTCCCTATCTACAACATCTAACGGGCTAACACATGTATCGGAATCAATAATATATGGTCATCATACATCAAACGATGTAGAAACACAGTACATGACAACCAACAGTTTAATTTACTTACGCAATCTCTCTTGTACTATTGTAAGAACTAATCAAGTTTTGGTGAATATTCAATTGTATATATACATATATGTATATATATAGATTCTATTTTTTTTGGTTAGTTTCAATAAGGTTTAAAACCTAGATACTTCCATATCATTCCGGTCCAAGATTTTGACTAACGCGGCTCATACGTATCAAATTTTCAACCCTCCGATAATGTTGTACCTAACATCATGTAAGATTAAGCCATGTTTCTGGCCCGTAGCAATTTGCAGATGTCAGACCGCTTTTCCACCATTACTTCTAAAACCAAATATTAGTGTTAAAGAAGACTGCAATTAAGTCTTTTAATTATGACATTGTAGGGAAACTGCCTCGTGTTATTTCACAATCACTAAAAATGATTTTCTATTTAAGATGAGTCGTAAAGGTTAGTGCACACAGCACTTGTAGGGAAACTGCCTCGCGCCGCACTTTTGATTCCCCAAGTGAGCAATCCACCAAAATCTCCAACCTCAAAAAGCATCACAATTCACAATATATTTATGGTATTATACCTCATTGGCTGTCCCTCACTGTAAACAAGAAAGAAACTATTTTGAGATCCAAAAATCATAGTAGTACGTTAAAAGGCTAGATAAAGTAAAGAAAATGCTTCCGAATCTTTGAAGTGATTATTTGGTGCCCCGGGCCGGGCACCGTAATCAGACCCTTTAATCACTTCACATTGTGGTGGGTTCGTAGCCTTTGTCTCGGGTCCTTCCGTAATGCGTGGTAAAAAAAGGCACAAAACTTCAAGTGGGGCGCCCATCGAATAATTAATCTGTCCGAATCTTTCGAGCGGTCCATCACCGGATTCACTCACCACCTCCCTCATCTACCATCCTCTTTTTGTACCATTAGTCAATCATCAGTTTGCTATAATCACTTTTATTACCGTTAGCTAGAAGGTTTCTGACGCTTTCAAGTGAACTTTTGAAATTGTTTCCATTTTACCGCACCATTTCGAATGTGTCTTTTGTAAATCAGGTGGCAGAAACTAAGGGCGCGCGGGTTAAACCCGGTAAAGTGGGTTGACGGTGGGTGAGAAGATAACAAAAATATATATTTTCAAGATTTTTGGTAGTGATATATACTATGAAGGCACTTGCAGTGTGAAGGAAAAAATTGTGCATTTAGGTAGTGACATCTTAATATATATTACACTTTCCTTTGGTTCAACAGTCAGAGCGCTCAGATCAGCTTACGCACATCTCAACTAATTTCTTCCCCACCTAACGAGAATTGTCTCCACTGGCCAGAGAGTTTGCTCCCACCCTGGAGGATCGGAGGTGTGAATTCGATTAATTCTTGGCGTGAGTAGGATATCAACTTTGTCCATATAATAAAGACAAGATGAGAATAAATTATATACATCAGCGGTGTTAATATTTATTTTCTTCAAATCAATTATATTGCGGCACGTCATCAAAACAGTGATCTCAATTAATAAAATATAGTGATGTGACACAATGTAATTGATTTAGAAAAAACAAATATTTACACCGATGGTGTAATTAATTTAATCTCAAGACTCAATCAAACAAATCACCGCCCGTACGTCCGCCTGCCTTTCTCAAAACAGGCTTGTCAAAGAGAGTTAGAAATAATTCCATTATTATAGAGAGAGTGTCATTCAGGGAAAATAAAATTGAGATGAAAATAGTTCTACTCAAGGAAACCCAAGTCCAGGTGTTCTGACATGGCTTTTGGTAAACATATATGGGAAAGGTTGATTGATATGGAACTGGGGCTGCCGTGAGCAAACACAGTAGCGTGTATCATTATTCGTCTTGGTGATCAATGGTTTGAATTTAAAAAAAGAACTCTTCTTTGAAAGATTTTTTTTAAAAATTCGGACCGTCTAAAACACTACGGTGAGTTTGCGAGCTGCTATGCGCTATTGTGTTTTGCTCTCATCATCCACCTGCTTCCCATTGATATCTACCAACTAACTCCCAATGTCATTCACAAAATCATTTACAAAAAAATCATTCCTTGAACTACCCCGTCCACTATAACCATTTCTAGACTGTGACATAAATTGAAATTTTTTTTCTTTTTTTAAATAACGCAGAGAGTAGTAGTATCATGACCTACAGAGGTGTAGTGCGCCTTGGTATATTTTATTGAGATCTCGTTATTGTGATCTAAACCATTCAATTCATTGAGCTCGTTGATTTGGTCATCTAGAAAAAAATTAAATTGATTGGATATCATTAGTTTTGGTCTGTTCCCAATACAAAAGATGGGTGGCCAGATTAATTTCAAAAGTGAACTATAAGTGAAACTAAACGATGCGGACCGGCCATAATGATAAGACCTCAGTAAAACCTTCCGAGGCATACTGTACCTCTATAATGAGCATCGACTAATCTCTGAAGAACCAATCCCCGAAAGTTCATTAGTAGGGGTCTCATTAAAGCAAGGGAAAAATCCCATATACACGTAAGAGTCGATAGCACTGGAGGTTTTGAACGTAACCTTTGGTAGAAGTAAAAGTTTGAAGGCTAAACCTTAATTTATGTACATAAGAGGAAAAGGTTGTTGGTCTGTTTGCATCTCAAAACCCGAAAGGAATTAACTTCTGAGAAAAATTGAGAGAGAGAGAGAGAGAGAGAGAGAGAGAGAGAGAGAGAGAGAGGCCGACACGAGCTAGGTGACGGGCCAGTGGCGCCGGAAAACAAATAGACCAGCCCACTATGGCGGGGTCGAAGTTTGCATGGGTTTGGTGGGGTCTGGTTAGCCTCTCTGTCAAAGATTTGCTGTCGGCATGGCTTTAAGAGAACGACTTCTTGTCTATTAAAAACAAAAAAAAAAAACAACCACCACCACCACCTCTTTTTAGTGCCAAATTCTGTCATTTTTCGATATTCGTGTCAATTTTTAAGCGTTCATAAATTCTAATATGAATTTTCAAAAATATCAAATATATCTTATTTGATAATCCTAAATTAGGTGTACAATACAAAATTTTCCAAGTTATTGAAAATATTATAAAATGAGACATATAATTAGCATTTAAATAACGTCACGAATAAAAAAAAATAGATAAAAGAATGGAGGGAGTATTACATTCCTTTTCATGGCACGGGCATGAGCCACGACATGAGCACGACACAAAAATGACACGAGTATATCTTTTTGTTTCATTTACTAGCTGCACCTCCCGGACTTCAAAATTTAAAGGCGAATGCTATTAATGAATGTTTTTCTAATGTAGAGACATTAGAAAAACATTAGTAATGTCACATTTAATTACTAATAAATCTATCTAGGAAGGATTTAAATCGACATACGAATGGTATTCTATTTTCTTTTCGGTAAGCACTTAAATTATAATTTCAAGTAATGTAAGGGATTGGTGATTGAAACGTACTCAAACTCTACTGTGCAATTATTATAACCTATTTGTTTCTTTGTATTATTATGTATTGCTCCATTAACCAATAAAATAATAATTTTTACTAATTTACTGTGTTATTATTTTCAAAAATTTCAGCTTCTCTCTCCTTATTTTTATTTTTTGGCTTTACAAGCCCTGATACGGTGCAGTCGTGGACACGACACATGCACGATACATGCACGAGCACAACACAACACAAAAACTAAACGGGGCACTTGGGTGAAGTTCATTTTCGAATATTTTCTCTCTCTACGCATTTTGTGACTTCTAATTTAAATGCTGATGCCTCATTAATGAGGGCCATCAACGATTCAAACGAAGCCACATTGCAAGTCGCCAGCGCTAAACTTATTGGTAAAGCAACCTTTCGCGCCAAGCGCTTACGTCTTTTATCTGGGTGGAAGCAGGCGGAAGGGCTTGCTTAACCGAATACACGGAATTGGGATCCCTGTCGCATGCAAGTTCCTTGCCGTAATCTAGCTCCCATAGTTGAAGACTCCATTCCTCATAGCCTAGTCTATCGAAAGTCGACAGTGATTCTGTACTGACACCCTTGTCTTTGCGGATGGCTAAAGTGACTTCTTAATCATGCAGCCGTTCATCGGAAACGGGGCTTTGTTTGAGCCTTTGATGGCTCTCATTAATGGCGTTATCAACCTGTTATTAAAAGGTCCAGAAAATGAGATATCATCGTTGATGGATCGAGTAGGGAATGAGATAGTACGTTTTCTTCTATCATATGACTATAAATAACATCATGACCTCAATCTTCAAATGTAGTCATCTTAGCATCAAGGTTTTAAATACCGGCCGTTACGTTTTGTTTGTATTTGCTGATACGTAATGGTTTTGAGCCTTTCGATACCGTTACAACCAATATACTGGTGAAATAAAAAATCGAATGCATATCGGCCGGTCTTCTTTACTTATGATCAATCCGTTTCCAATTCATGGATCGATTCACGAGTGTTGGAAGTGATTTTTGCACTTCCGATATTTTTTTTTTGTTGCCAAAAAGGAACTTTTTCAAAATTTATGATCACTACACTTGATTCCCGTCGACACATTTGTAAGGACCAATATCGGAGTCTTTGTGTATTGGCAATTCCAATTGACAAAACACATAATTTTTGTTGAGTTGTAATTTTATTAATTATTTTTTATGGGCTAGTAAGTCTGTATAGGATTAAAGTGGAAGGAATCTATTTATTTGTAATTGAGTGAGAGTGAATCAAATGTCTACAGGCAGAATGACTTCGCAAATGAAAAGGGGATAAATCAGAACGGATTGATCGGGATATCAATCGGATATCCATCGAATACTACTGACTACTGAGGTGTATTGGTGGGCTGGTGCACACATTACAACTAATACAATTAGTTGCCTTATTTGACCTCCTATGTTTTGGACTACAGCTGCAGCCTTATAGAAGAAAAGGCACGGCAAGAAAAACAGATGAGAGTACAGACTATATACAAGGTTATATATATGCGGCCGCTGGAGGTGATGAAGTTGAAGCAAAGTTTTGTTTGCCATTCCAATGGAGATTTTCGTTTAGTTTTCGGAAGGCCTGTGGACTCAAGGTTGTTGGCAATGAAGATCATTGGGTGCGGTGTACGTGCGACTCGACAGGTAGTACTTAGAACGTTGTGAGGATTTACAATGTTTGGATAGGTGTATCTGTAACTGCACAATGATAATAGTGATTTGATTCCTTCCTGTGGTTTTTACCCATTTTGGGGTTTTCCACGCATATCTCTGCGTTATGTGATTGATTGCTAGCGTAGTTTTTTATTGATAGTATTAATTCGTGATTCACATTCATACTGTTAGGGTTTTATAAGAATTATTAGGGAACTGGTTTTTTCAACATTCGATATCATTACACCACGACCAATATTATTGTTACGTGTTCCATTACAGTTACTCCCTCCATCCCATAAAGTTATGCCCCTATAAAATTACATGCAATTTTTGAACTAAAAAATAAGGTACTTATCCAAATAATTTTTTTTGTAATATGGATCTTATTTGATAGATCTTTTAAACGGTGCAACAAAAAAATCAAAAAATTTATTTAGTAAATATGTTACTTTTAAGTTTAAAAATTGAACATAATTTTCTAGAGGACCAACTCCATGGGATGGAGGGAGTATTTAAAACCTTGCTTAGCATTACTTCATTTTGACCAATAAAACCTACAACATGGTATTTATAAGTTGGGAATTGATTTTCACGTCCCATTTTTTACAATTCACACTTTTTTTTTATCTTTATTCACTTGAATTTATTATCTTGCTCTTTTTTTTTTGCTCCGCAAATGAAACTTTTATATAAACTCAAAAGGGTACTTCGAGGGAATTACAAAATGAAAGCGAACATAACTAGCCCATCCAACAAAAAGTTGGAAGGACTCAACACCTCAACATGAGCTACAGCTTGAATTTATTATCTTGTTCTTTATTAAATACATTTTTTCACACATTCAAAAACAATTTTGTAAATTGATGTGGATAAAAAGAAAAAAGGAGTGTGAATTATAAAAGGGGAGGGTGAAATTCATTTTTCTATTTATAAACTTATCATCAAACATTTATGAAACCATTTTGATGTTTGCAAACTGATACTCCATCTCTCTCAAAATGTTAGACTTTTTTGAAACTGCGTGTCATTTTAAATTACTTATATCTTTCGATTTAATATTAAGTTTATGTGATTTTGAAAACTTCATTTGATAGAATTAATTAAAATCTATCAAATAAGATTCATTTCGCATATTTTTTAAAATTCACATTGAAAGATATATATGCAATTAAAAATGACACGTTATCTCAAAAAAGTCTTAACATTTTAGGGCGGAGTGACCACAAAGACTCATGAAAAAATATGGCAATACAAGTGGGAGAAAATTTTCAATTTGAGCCGTCTAAAAGTGCATCGGACGGCTCGAGAGTGCTGAATGGGTACTAGGTGGGATATACTCGCTCGGCACCGAAAAATTTCTCTACAAGTGGACGTCTCTCTCTCTCTCCCTCTTTTGTCAAACAGCGACGGCCGACGGGCCACATGCTGACGCGGCATTCCTTCCTATATATACACAACACTTCCTCTTTACCAACATCGCCACACACTACAAGAAAACTCTAATTACAAACACTTCTTCTATCTCCTCTCTCTCTCTCTCTCACTAGAATTTCAGTTTTTTTTTTTGGCAGTTGAAGGATTCTCCTTCCTTTTTTTCCAGCTTGGGCCTCTGCAAATGAAGCTGCTCTCCAGGAAAGCCACGTGCAACTCTCACGGCCAGGACTCCTCGTACTTCCTCGGATGGCAGGAGTACGAGAAGAACCCATACCATGAGATCAAGAATCCTAAAGGAATCATTCAGATGGGTCTAGCAGAGAATCAGGTACTTATTACTCCTAGCAATACTTTTTCTCCTTATATTCATAAGTAGATTTTCCTTTCGTGTAAATAATTGATATTTCAGACCAGCTTGCTCGCCATTCGACTAATACTACAATTAGCGATCAGATAAACATAAACATCACAGATTATCTTTTATCGATGGAGAGAGTCGAATCTGTCAAGTTTCTGTTTAGCCTCTCACTTCAAATACTCGTATGTATAGGTTGATAGTTAGATAGCTAGAGAGTCTATTTTTCTTGCCATATGTCGATAAAAAATTTAAAAAAAAAAATTCTGGCCATTTATACGTAAAGACTAATTTTTAAACTAAATTTCATTGCAGCTGTCGTTTGATCTGTTAGAGTCATGGATTGAAATCAATCCGGATGCGGCGGGGTTCAAGAGAGATGGGCAGTCCATTTTTAGAGAGCTTGCTCTCTTTCAAGATTATCATGGCCTCCCTGATTTCAAGAAGGTAAGCAACTCATTTAACACTTGTTGTTTACAATATTTATTAGCCAAAATTATGCCTCCTTGTCATAATGCACTCTGATTTTGATACGATAATACCTCAAAACAAAATATCATAAAACAAACTATGGTTGATGTATGCAGGCATTGGCGGAATTCATGTCGGAAGTTAGAGGCAAGAAAGTCAGCTTTGATCCGGAAAAACTTGTCCTCGCAGCCGGTGCAACTTCCGCTAACGAGACCCTAATGTTTTGCCTTGCTGAACCGGGCGACGCTTTCCTCCTTCCCACTCCATACTATCCCGGGTACGTATTATTAGAAGAGATTTCACGAAAATTTATTCAGATTACGTTTTGGTAGCACCACATTTATCCTTCTGGTGCCGTCTGGCTTGGGGTCCCTTTAATCTTTGTTTTTTTTTTTTTTAAAGATTAATAAATTCTTTTTTGCTGTTCGAAAGAAATTCATCCAGAATAAATGTAGTGCTCTCAGCAGTATTTTTTAGAAAAATTTATCTTGTGTTTTTACGCTTGCATGTCTAAAAGTATTCACTATCCCATGCAGATTTGATAGGGATCTCAAGTGGAGAACTGAAGTTGAGATCGTACCAATCCATTGTCACAGCAAAAACAACTTCCGGATTACCGAATCTGCCCTTGCAGAAGCCTACCAGTCTGCCCAGAAACAAAACCTCAGAGTCAAGGGTGTTTTGGTCACTAACCCATCAAATCCTTTAGGCACAACCTTAACCCGAGATGAGCTCGACCTCCTGTTCACCTTCATCACCGCAAAGCGAATCCACCTCATCAGCGACGAAATCTACTCCGGCACCGTTTTTAGCTCGCCGGACTTCGTGAGCGTCATGGAAATCCTAACGGATAAAAAGTACTCCATGGATACCGAAGTCTGGAACAGAGTTCACATTGTGTATAGCCTTTCCAAGGACCTCGGCCTCCCCGGGTTTCGTGTCGGAGCGATATACTCCAACGATGACCTGGTGGTAGCCGCGGCGACGAAGATGTCCAGTTTCGGGTTGGTGTCTTCACAGACGCAGTATCTTCTGGCGGAAATGCTTTCGGACAAGAAGTTTTGTAAAAACTACATCGTCGAGAACAAAAAAAGGCTCAAGCAGCAGCAGGAAATGCTGACATCCGGCCTTCAGGCAGCTGGAATCGGCTGCCTGAAAAGCAACGCCGGGTTGTTCTGCTGGGTGGACATGAGCCACCGCCTGAGCTCCAAAACTTTTGACGCAGAGATGGATCTTTGGAAAAAGATTGTTTACGACGTCGGGTTGAATATCTCTCCCGGGTCGTCCTGTCACTGCTCCGAACCCGGCTGGTTCCGGGTATGCTTCGCCAACATGTCCGCTGAAACCTTGGATCTCGCGATCCAACGGTTGAAAAGCTTCGTCCAGTCCGCCGCCGTCGTTACCAAGAACAACCAGCGAATTCATCAATCCCCCAAGAACTCGAGAAGAAGGTCACTCACTAAGTGGGTTTTTCGGCTATCGTCCGACGGGCGCGAGCCCGACGAACGATAGTCCAATACGTGTGAGAACGTACATCATCCAATCGGATTTTTTTTCTCCCTGACGAAATCTCGAGTATCTTTTATTTAATATATATTTCTTTTTCTTTTTTCTTTTTTCTTTTTTTTAATTTTTGTTTGTACATTTTTAATATGGAGAGTGCACTCGATCCATGTGGGATTAGAAGTGGCTTTTTTTCACTTTTTTGTTTGTATAACTTTGAGTTCTTCCATGAGATCTTATCGAATTGTTCAAACTATTATTAACTTATTGAATGTTACCATGTTAGTTCTATTATTGGCTCTCTACTTGCCATATTTTAATTGTAAATTGTCACATGCCGCCACGTGGCCACGAAATTTTAATTAAGAAACAATAATTACATGGTTTTATTCTTAATTGCTTCCTAACCAATAGTATGAGGTCTAGCAGAGCCGGGATTAACGGCTAAGTAACGGCGAGGCACAATATCCCAACGGTGGCCGGTTCGTTAGTTATAAATATATCGTTGTCAACCGACATTTGCTAAAATTCCGGTAACGTTCACGTTCGGTGTGATTAGTTTTGCTGGTTCTGCCATGTCTTCTTCCAGTGTGGTACAGGGATTATATTTTGTGGTGTTTTTAAATATGGTGATGGCTGATGATCAGAGCATAAATTTAACCTTGTATATTCGGCTTAGCGTAGTGAGATTGATTGATCATGCACGGATGAGATGAAAATGAACCGATTCAGCGTGGTTTGTTTCTTTACTTTTTAGTTAATTTATCTAAGCATGAATAAGGCGTGTTTGATGTAGCTTCTCGGCTTTCACGACTCCTGATCTTGGATTCTAACTTCTCCGAAATTATGTCGACCAGTGTGTTTGTCGTGGTCTTTGCTTTTGACTATAGACCCCAAAAATAGTTTCTAAAGATGATCTATAAGTAGCATCCACAAGCTTTATGCTAAATTGTGACGTTGTGATCATGTCTTCTCCCAGCGTTTTAGAATTATATTTATGGTCTTCTAAATATGGTGAGCAGAGAGCATACATTTAACCTATGTGAATATTGGATATTCGACTTAGTGCCGTGAAATCAGTCACAGATGAGATATATATATGGAAATGAACCGGTCCGTGTGTTTAGATTCTTAACTTTTCTAGTTATTTTGCCTAAGAATAAACAAGGCTTGTTTATCGTAGCTTCTCGGCACTTGATCCCGGATTCTGGCGTCTATGAAATTGCATCAGTCCGTTCGTCCCAGTCTTTACTTTGGTCTTTTAGACCCCAAAAATAGTTTCTACGAAGATGATTCCGAAAGCTAGCCTTTTGTGTTCTACTTGGCAAAATCAACTTTAAAAAATCTGAAATTTTTGACAAAGACACTAATGGTGTTGTTTAGTTGTTGTTACTCATCAAATAAAAAACGAAAAAAAGGCAAAGACAGTCGAGAAGCTATAATTAACCCTCTGGGATTTTCCATACCTAAAGTGAAAAAAAGTGGTACTATCAAAAAAGGCATTAAAAAGCGTCACCAACTACGAAAAGTGGTAGAGTTTGTGGCAAGTAATCTCGAAACTCAAACGCTGTGTTGAAATTTCTCTCGTCTTCTGTAAAGCTTTTACGCGCTTTCAAGACCAATTACGTACACAATATTGCTCCATAGTGTCACAGGATTTTTTTTTTTTTTTTTCTCGGCAAACGAAACTTTATTTAAAATTCGAAAGGGTACATCGAGAGAGAAAAAGGAAAGCAAGAAAGCACACATAACTAGCCCATCCAACACAAAGTTGGACAGACCCAACACCTCAACACGAACTACAACTTGAGCTTACGAATGCCATCAAGGTACACCTTAAACTCCTCCACCGAATAAACCTTGATTGCAAACTTGGTCTTCATCCACATTGCGACTCTAGTTTTTACCAATTCCCCTACCACATCAAAACTCGTAGAAGCGTTGTTAAACACATAGTCATTCCGAACTAGTCACAGAGACCACATAGTGGCATAGAAAGACGCTTCCCACACATTTTTCTCCAGATTTCTAAACCTGGTGTCAAACCACCACCGAGCCAAATCTGATAACGTTTTCGGACAAACCCACGTCACATGCCACCAATTCAAAATAAGAGACCAGGTCTTCCAAGAAAATTGACAGTGCAATAATACATGGTCCGTCGTTTCATGATGCAATGAACACAAAGGGCAAGAAACCGATTGACCCGCTGGAATGATATTCCTGCTGGATAGCACTGATCTAGTTGATACCCTCTCCTGAATTGCCATCCACGAAAATATTTCCACCTTCGGAGGGCAGAGGTTCTTCCAAAGAGATCCCAGGAGTTGGTTCCTGGGTTGAACAGTCTGTTCCCATTGATTGTACACTGATTTCGACGAGAAGCGTTTATCATCAGTCCATTTCCATTGGAGCACATCCCTCTTGGATTGATCTAAATGCACCAACTCCAATCTACGATGTAATTCTTCCGATTGATTAGACTCCCACACATTTAGCCGCCTCTTTCTATAATGAAGCTTCCATACCATATCCCCTGCCTCCTCCTTCACTGAGCTAACTAAGCTCTCCTTTTGGTTAGATATAAGAAAAAGTCTAGGGAACTCTTCCTTGAGAGACCTATCCCCCATCCAGACATGGCTCCAAAAGGACGTCTCCGTGCCCGAATGAACTTGGATTCGAAAACCCTCTGATAAAACCGGACCAATGCTAGAAGAAAGGTCCCCTACAGAACAAATATCCCTCCATATGTTGGTAATGCGACCTGACCTAGGTAAACCAGGTAACCAAGCCCCCTGAGTGAGATTATACTTCCCTTTGATCACTTTGACCCAAAGAGAGTCTTTGTCCTCATTAAATCGCCACCACCATCTGGACAACAGAGCTAGATTCTGCTGAACCACTCTCCGAACTCCCAAGCCACCATACTCCTTCTTCTTGGCCACTGATTCCCATTTCAGCAAATGCACCTTCTTCTTTTCCATTGTATCACCCCAAAAGAACTGTTTCTGAAGCTTTTCAATAGACTTTGCCACAGCCACGGGAATCTTGAAGATAGACATAAAATAGGTTGGCAAATTGGTGAAAGATGAATTAATAAGAGTGAGAGAACTTTTTTTGTATGCAAAGAAAGGGAGAATATTTTTTTGTATGCTAAGAATATAAATATATAATATAATCATCAATTTTTATAACAGCTTAACGCTTTTAAAAGAGTTGGTTTTTTTTTTTTAAACTTTATATCCATCTCAAAATCAATTCGCAATGAGTAGTGAGATCTCAATATTATATTAAGTGATCACTCATTCTACTCCGAAGTAATGTGAGACTAATTCCCTTAACTTTTTTGCTTTAAATTAGTCAGTGGTCAATATTTAATACTCTATCTGTCCCAAATTGTTGGACCTCTACAAAAAGACGGGCAACACTTTAATTTGGTGCAAAGAAACTTGAAAAATAATGCTTGAAAGTACTCCGTACTTTCAAATAAAAAATCGCACGACTTTTCGTAAGAGACGGGTAATTTGGGACGGAAAGAGTATGATATTTAAGCACACAATAGATCCCGTGTTCTAATGTGAATTCACAATTTTATGGTAGCTACACACATAGAAAATACAAAAAAGTAAATAAGTCATTGTTGTACTTTTCTATTCTTTCTCAGCTGAATCTCGAAATTCTACATTATTATTATCATATCATATAGGAATAAGAAGTTTTATTCGTTCGCACATTAATTCTCCCATGATTACAGAGTTTGACTATAATTTAATTAAAAATTAAAATGACACATATATGCCAGCGTGGTCAACCTTTTCCAAGGTGTCATGTGAGTTTGACCATTGGGTCAGTGGGCCTCACGTGATCCAACGACTTCTATTGCTATGTATGGCGTTATGGTAGATGAAAGGTTAAAGGCAGTTTATTTAGGTTAAAATAGAAAATATGACTATGAATTCCTTTGTATAAAATTTGTGTACATAAGCTCTAGTTGTCATAATTCATTCTCTCTTAATTAATCAGGGACAACATAAATTTTAACATGCAATGCAGGTGATATTCCCTTCCATGAATTGAAGCTTGTGTCGGTCGCTATATATTGACTATGACTTCATCTTGTACGTCTACTTCTCACCAATGTCAGACCAAGTTGCAGTTTTGGGGCACTAGGCATGAGCACAACAAAGTATGGTGGGGCATATATGAAGCATGGGCACAGAACAATCTTGACATGGATATACTAATACTTTTCACTCTTAATTAAATTTGATGCCTTAATTAAATTTTGATGCAATTTAATATGATGTTGCTTTTGTTTTTTAGGCTTGACTACTACTTTGGTCCTTGTAGAATTAATATGTCAGGTTTCAATTTCGTTCTTATAAAAAATTTTACTCCAATTTCGTCATTGTAATTTTTCTGAAGTTTCAATGTTGCCCTTGCCGTCCAATTCTGTTAAATGAATGACAAAAAACCATGATGTGACCCTAAAATTACAAGGGCAACATTGATTTAACAGAATTGGATTGTAAGGGCAACATTGAAACTTCAGTAAAAATACAAGGGTGAAATTGGAGCGCAAAATTTTATAAGGATGAAATTGAAGCCTGACATATTTTACAAGGACCGAAGTAGTAGTTTTATAAAATTGAAAAGGCTTGCCTGCAATCTTGACATTTGTTTAATAAACTTGCCTAAAATGGTGCGATATTAAATTAAAAAGACTTGATGTACAAATATTTTTTTGGTAACTAAATTTTGGTAAATACTTGATGTACATTAATATGCGCTACTCCTACCCTAACATCCCTTTTACCAACGGGATATAAGCGACGGGTATGTTATCATCTGGATATAGATCACGAATATAATTTCTCCTTGATATTATATCTTTGCACAAACGAATATACTCCAATAAGGATAGAAGGAGATGTGATGTTATTATATCCGCCTTTTTAATTACAAAAATATATAGCTGCCTGTGGGTGATGGGGGTCGTACGGGATCGCTTACGTGTGATTATCCGTGAGCTGGAGAGGTGTGATTGGTTGATGATTAGTCGAAGGAAGATGAGTGAGATCTCGTGGGGTAGAGGAGTGTGAGCAAGAAGCACAAGAAAGACAGAGGCAGCGTGTCTCCTTAGTTTTCCGCGGGGTACTCAACCTTTCCCGGGCTCTGGCAAGTGAGGTCACACGTTTTCTCGAGGAAGAATGTTCTCCTCCCTCAAATTCAGTGCTCACTCACTTTTTCCCAGAAAAAGGTCCTCCGTCATCACTGGGAATGTCAGGGGTATTTATAGGGCACCTGGGCCTGACATAGGCCCAGAACGGCGGTCCTATTAGTCCCCGACACGTGTCCCTCCTGTGCTTCCTGACCTTGGGAAAGCTTGCCTTCCCGCGGACGATTTTCCGCGGGAGGGCTCGTTTTCCCGCGGCGTCACCTCACATTCCAAGCCGCCAAACCACAAGAAAGCCCCAAATTCCCGTTGAGCGAGGTCGCGACCCGCGGCGATCGTTATCTCCCCGTGGAGACCCGCCCGGGCCCTGCCTCTGGGCTTCCGGTAGAGGTCCGCGGAGATTTCGCGAGACGAACGATTGATTATTATGACGTTTCCGGGGAGTGACGCGCGGGATCTCGATATAAACCAACAGATGGCCCCGCGAAGAGGACCCGCGGGAGTGAGTTCCGCGGTGGTGAGTTCCGCGGTGGACCCTATAACTCCCCTGCGGGCGACTCCCGCGGTCCACCTACTTCAATCCACCACTCCACGCGTCACGGCTTCATTGGTTGGTCAGCGTAGTCAACTGGGTGCCACGTGTTTGCCCGTAATTGGAGAGTCAAATAGTCGCTCTCTCTGATTCCAACTTATTGACTTTTGACCGCGCCTACACTGCCCTTTTGTCATATCTCTTCTCATAATATATTCATTCAAAACTAATCTGGTCGGCAAACCCCTTGCTGGATGATTTGCGTCTCCCCCTCCCCAGGTTGAGTCTGAGCATGTGTGCTCCTCAGCTTTCCCTCTCGACATATCCTTTCGAGTGTTATAAAATTTCGCTTTTGCCGAGAAAAAAAAAAGTTCTTGAATTATAGATTGCCTCATTTGTCAAAAAATTGGTAAGAAATGCAGTACACTAGTAGTATAATTTAAGCACTACAGCATTCCCCCAATCCATGAATTTTAGTAGCTAGCAACGAAAATGAGTGATACTGGAAAGTACTCAAACAATAATGATGCAATTTGTCTTTTAGGAAGTTGAGGAGGCAGCACGGGGAGGTCGATCCATGGGAATTCATTCTCGAGCACTGTTGGTCTTGGGGCGGGCACTTTCTTTTTTTTTTGCTCGGCAAAAGGCGAAATTTTATAAAACTTGAAAGGATACAAGGAGAGGGAAGGCTGAGGAGCACACATGCTCAAACTTAGCTAGGGGAAGGGGAGACGCAAATCATCCAGCAGGAGTTTGAATGATTTACGCCAAAACAGTTACAGTTTTAATGAACGAATACCATCCAAAAACCCTTTGAAATCTTCCACAGAGTACAGCCTAATGTTGAATTTGACTTTAATCCACATAGCCACCCTAAACTTAATTATATCCACCACCTCTTCAGATCTTGCAGTCGCATTCTTAAAAATATACCCATTCCGCGTCAGCCAAATGGACCAAATTGTAGCATAAAAACAAGCTTCCCAAATGTATTTTTCCAAGTTACGGAAACTATTGTCGAAGTGCATTTGTCTTGGAAGTGCATTTGTCTTTAACAATGATTATCTTGGGTTTAGTTCTGATCTCTTCCACTGTAATTTTTTATTTTTGCAGTTTTGTTATTTTTGCTATTCTTTTACTTATTATTATAAATAATAAATGAGGGGTTAAAGGGTAAGTTATATTTTTACGAATAGCAGGAGAGTCTTTAGTTACTCTTCACTTTGATCCCATGTGGTTATTGTCACGTGTGGATATTTCTTTCATGGTTCAAAACTGATTATATAACATACATGCGGTTTTGAAAATGTGTAGATAGATCCCCTGCCGTCATATTTTTCATCCATATTAACGGACACAACATTAAAAGATCGATATACCCTTATCATGTCAATTGATTCTTCTTCTTCTTCTTTTTTAAAACCTAACCACACCATTCTCTATACCAAAAATTGAATCCAAACAGTTGATATTTTAATTTTGACGAGTACTACATCTATGGCAAAATTCAAGTCAATCAAAAAATGAAAAACTCATGGTCGAATCAATTTTGTTATGAAATTAAAATTTCAAATTTTAATTTACTAAAAATTAGATCACTGGGTTATTAATGCCTAATCGAGATGATTTTTTACAAAGATACTCTATTCTTTATTTAATACATTATGAACGACTCAAATTACATTTTAGAGGCTTGTAAGATACACTTCTGTTAATATGAATGAAAAATATGACAGCAGGAGATCTATCCGCACATTTTTAAAACCACAGGTAAGTTATGTGGTCAATTTAGAACCATAAAGGGGACATGGCGATAACCACAGGGGGTGAAAGTGGACTTTGCCCTTTATTAAATTCATTTGGATTCTTTCTTCTTCTTTTTTTTTCTTTATGATCAATGAAGTTTTTCATTTAAAAAAAAAAAAACAGTGATGCAATTCATACTTATTTCTTTCAATATATTACGTCTTCAACTGTTATTATTTTCAAATTCTTTAATAGTAAAAAAGGTTGTATTTTCTTTCTTTTTTTGGTATAGGCCATGGCACACACAAATAGAGAACGACAGGGGCACGACTAGTGGGGTGTTCAAATCAAAGTTATAAATTCCGTACCAGTTAGCGCATCGTTTCTCTACTGAGATGGTACGTAGCCGAACCAATTTATAAGTCAGTACATAAATAAATACACCTTAATACTAGTTATAATACTAACAAATTAGCATGATTAATATAAATGGACACTGAATTTTGTTAAAATACTTTAAAATTTATGCCTTCTATCAAAAGAAAAAGATACACTAGTATTTGTGTACTGACCGAGATTCCGGTATAAGTCCGGTGTAGGTAGATATTTTCGCCGGTATAGAACACCATATAATGTACCATTTTATTGCCTACGGTAGGAGATCTACAACATTGGTTTGCACGAGATTGGCTATGACTACAATATTCCAATGTGGCTTGACATGACACGTTTATCAAACGGACTGGGCTGGACACAACACAACACGTACATAGCACACTAGGCAGAGATATTAACGAGTTAGATCGGCCGGTTGGCCAGGCCCATTTGACACCTCCATTTACAGATTCGCAATGTGCTAATTAAACAATGTTCTTCGATTGGTATGGTAGGCCGTTTTTTATTATGAACAATTATTATAAATAAAATAAATAATAAAACATTATGTTTTAGTATATTGGTATTATTGAATTGGGACTTAAGCTTGAGAGATGGATATATATCTAATCGACAATTCTCTCTATTTTTGGAGGTTATTCAGGTATGGGAGTTTCCAAAGTGATAGTGTAGTAGTATTTTCGCATGTGAGAGGGAAAGGAAAATACATAGAAAAATATAGTACTATTTAACACAATTTTGAAATAAATAATAAAAATGGAATGGGGAATATTGGTCGATATTCCCATGTTCCTTGTTGACTATAGGCACGTGCCTTGTAGGCTAGGAGCTAGCTAGGTCGGTTGAATGTCATGACTGCGTAGTTTATGGTAAATCTTGTACTTTAGAGAGATTAGAGTATCTTAAGATTCTGGGCGGTTTATTGTGTCCTTATAACTAACTTTGAATCCTTCAATTTTGTTAGTTATGCAATAACTGATCATCAACTTGAACCTATATTTATTTAATTAGTAATTTGCTAGCTTCTTTCGTACTCGATCATATGCGAATGAGAAATGTTTTAGTTCCACACCATCATATTTGTGTTTTCTTATGAGCAAAGTCTACTTTCATCTTTTGTAGTTATCGCCATGTGCGGATACCCCCTCATGGTTCAAAATTTAGCACATAATTTACCTGTGGTTTTGAAAATGTACGGATAGACCCCCTGCCGTTATGTTTTTCATTCATATTAACGGAGGTGTATCTTGCATAGCTCTAGAATGTAATCTGAGTCGTTCATAATGTATTAAATAAATAATAGAGTATCTCTGTAAAAAAAATCATCTCGATCAGGCATCAATAACCCAGTGATCTAATTTTTAGTAAATTCAAATTTAAAATTTTAATTTCATAACAAAATCAATTCGACTATGGGCTTTCCATTTTTTGATTGACTTGAATTTTGGCATAGATGTAAAACTCGTCAAAATTTATAATATCAACAGTTTGGATTTAATTTTTGGTATAAGGGATTAGATTTTTAAAAAGAAGAAGAATCAAAGGACATGATGAGGGTATATTGGTCTTTTAATGCTGTGTCCGTTTATATGAATGGAAAACATGACGGCAGGGGGTCTATCCGCACATTTTCAAAACTACAAGTAGGTTATGTGTTTAGTTTTGAACCATGAGGGGAATATCTGCACATGGCGATAATCACAGGAGATCAAAGTAAACATTGCTCTTTTCTTATGATGAAATAAAGTGATGGCTTTGTAGATTGTTGATTGACGATCTTTAGTACCGTCGTCGTCGGCCTAGTTAGAATGTGTTCGTTCCAGTGAGAATGATGTCTTTCTAATATCTCTATATATATATCTTAGCGTACAAGTCTACAATCCAAAAAATGAGTTGCGTGGTCTAGATTCACTTGAATGTGTAGGGATCCAATACCGAGGTGAAAATAGGTCACAGAGTTGACTTTGTGGGTAATAGTTATGCGAGTCTCAATTCTGAACTAATCTTGGTCTCTTTTAGGATTTGATTTCTCTACGGTTGACTCAACTACAAAGAAGGTTGTGCAATTCAATTTGAATTGTTCACATTAACGGTTAATGGTTCAAATTTATTGAATACTTTTACCGGTAAAAGTATATTTTTGCCGGTAAAAATATAAAAATAAATCTAAACCATTAAAAATACTATCCGAAGATTGAGATAACTTGAACTGCATCTCCGCCATTCCAAATCTAGGCTACAAACAATAATAAATAAATAAAATTGAGTATTCTAGTATTAGTTAGATGCAACAATGTGAATTGTAGAGGGAGAGAGCTATGGCCTATGGGAAGAAACGAATTTGCAATGAGTAGACCTTTTCACCAACTTTATACAACTCTTAGCTAGAAAGAAGAGACAAAGCGATTCAATAAAGCAAACACACAGCTAATCCATTGGATATTTTTTTGCATGGGAACAGGGAATACAAATTACAGACATTAGTACCATTTATTCCTAGGGCTGTTTCTTGACAAACCCCAGACAACATCATCACAAATAGGCCTTTAAGCACTTCGCTTTGTCAAGTTTACAAGTCATGAGGGGACAATGACAAGAAATTAAAGGCCAAGACAATTTAAGTATCATCGGACTATACTAATAGTCGATCGACCTAATCACACATTTGATACGACTTTAGTTGGAAACAACTTAAATCGTAGGCTCCGCAAGTGGGCGGTTGGATTGGTCCTCCAGAATTTATTAAGTTGCTCGTACGCTAGTCTGGACACCTGAGTTATTTTTTTTTTTAAAAAAAACTCATATTCTATAGTGTGTTTGGTATCGTTTTTGTTTTTCAAAAGTTGTTGAAATTCTTGAAAGAGAACTTGATCAGAGAACCATTGTAGGCTTGTAGCGAAGTTTCATGGAAACAACTCGATCACCTCCAGCAAATATATAAAAAAAGGTGATTCTTTTCAATAACTCTTTTTCCACAACGATTAAAATAATGTGGTAATGGAAATTCTTTTCAGATTTCGAATCCTTCCTTTTGTCTCATTCATCTCTCTATCTCCTGAAAACTTATGGGATGCTCTTGTACCACTGCAACGCTATGTCGCAACCCAATCCACGACGTAAGCTATGGTGGTGGAGCGGTTGCGATGCCCCAAACCCCCCAAATAATTACTCGTATCACCTCCATGCACGTGAAAGAATGAAAAGGAAAACAAAACAGATAATATGGTATGAGTTAGACAATTTTGATTGCATGGAATGGGTTCATCATGTGGGCTTCACATGAGTGAATAAAGGGCATCACATGGTCTAGGGAACATAGAACACCTGCAATATTTAAAATCACTTGGAAGGTCTTAAAATGGTGGGGGTTGGGGTGGGGTGGTGGGGTTTTCCCTCGTGCTTCCTAAAAGGAGCAACCTGGTATGCCATCACTTAGATAATGTTCATTTTGATGAGGACAATGATGTCCAAAATGAACATGCCACCCTTCAACCTTGTCTCACAATTAGAACCCTCATGACCCCACTTCCCATACCAAGAAATTTCTTTACATGTTAAAAAATTTAAATAGGTCCCATTGGAAATCCGAAAATTATTTGTCTTGTTTTAGGGTTTCGTGGACCTAGTGGTGCTACCAAGCACCTCTGCTAAGCGGGTACCGAGCAGCGTCCGACTGTTCATCTCGGCATGGACGATTTGAATTGAATTTGAGTGCATACAGATCTGAACCATCCATTGCACGGTAAAGATATATCTGAGCCTTTGATTGCCGAAATGAACGGCCAGATCGACTACTCGGCACCCGCTTGTCAGGATGGTGCTTGGCAGCATCCCATCCCATCCCATGAGTGTTTTGCATGTGGATGGTTTGAGCAAATTAGGAGAGTTTTGCTTCTTCTTGTTTGTTTCCGTTGATCACATTCATGAAGCAGTAAGATACCTTGGTAAGATACCTTGGTATGCTTTTTGGGGTTGTGATTATTAGGAGTATTATATATCGCGCGTTTCACAAATGCATGACTACCATATGCTTGTCGCCTTTTAAATCTCTAATGTCCTCTTGAGATTGGGTTGAGGCTTTACAAGTCTTAAAATTGGGAAATGGCAGCTTGAGAGAGGCAAGAAAATGAATTATTAATACCGTTACTCCTTCCGTCCCAGAGTAGTTGTCCCTTTTTGAAAGGCGTGATACTTTTCATGTTGACTTTTTCTCCTCTTCAATTTAAAGATTTTAACTAATTATGGGAATCGATGAAAAATAAATAACAAAAACTATGCAGGAAAGTGTTAATAGTCTGAAAAATTGCATATGATAAGAAAAACAAATAATATGAGACGAAAGGAGTTTTTGCATTGGAAGAACGTATGTATACTACTCATATATCGATCTAAAGGAAATCAAGTAACGATCACCCTCAGTCAGCTCACTTTGTCGGAAACAGAAATCTTTCAAAACAATGAATCGCAAGTACTTTTAATATGGAATGATAATAAGAGGACTATCTGAGAACTTTTGGACTAATTTAGGATGGTTTCTAAGATTACCATGAGAATTCTTTCTGTCAAAAAGATATGTTGCTTGACCTTTAGGGCACTTAAACTTCTTGAGTGTTGTTTGGTTTGGGTCCTTATCAACAACTCATTGTCCACGGCATCGTCTTTAGCTGCAGAAACGTCTCCCTATGTCTATTTTTTTGGGGGGTAACTATGTCAATTTTGAGTTCGGAGATGCTGCCAAGCACTCCCTTGCCGAGCGGGGTACCGACTGACTGATCCGGCCGTTTATCTCGACAATCAATGATTCAAATTTTGACTGAGTGATAGACGGTTCAAATCTATATGTATTTAAATTCAATCCATGCCGAGAAGAACGATTGGATACCGCTCGGCGTCCACTTGGTAGGGGGGTGCTTGGTAGGTCTTTTTCAATGCTAATTAAGACAAATTCAAAGCAAAACTACTCCAAGCTAGTAGCGATCTTAATACAGATTTTTATTCCTATCCTGTTTCTGATGTCATTTTCTAGCTGCAAATTTTCCAACTCGGAAATGGACTTTTATATAGTACGAGTAAGAGATTTTGACGTTAGTGATTGCACTCTATCGAAAGGAACCCTTTTCTGTTGACCAAAAAAAAAAAAAAAAAGAACCCTTTTATAGACTTCATTTTTTAACTAATTATGCTCTGTTTTTAACCATCGAAAATCACTTTAATTGAGACCCTCGCAAGTAGACGGTGAGATTAGTCCCTAATAATTAATTGATCAAGATGTGCGTAAATTGACTCGAATACCTGAATTATCAAAAAACCATTAGAAAAGCACATACAATAGTTCAAGGACATTAGCAAATTGCACCAAAATTAAAGGTACTTAGACTAAAAACTTGTTTAATAGACCCTGAACCCAAGTCAGGGGATATGTCCATTGGCTATTTAACTTTTCTTTTGAGGCCTGCAATTCTTTCTCCAAACATCAACTTTTCTTTAGTGCTACCCTAATGGGAGGAATATCCCTAATATCCTGCCTAAAGGCGTATCTCCATGGATTATATTATTGAAATAATCTCACTTTTACTGGTTCCCTTTTGATTCAAAGAGGCGTCCTCCAAAGTAAACAATTAACTAGCTAGTTATTGTCCAAATGACTAATCTGGACCTTAACTTTCTTCGCGTCTCTCGACAAGAGGAATCGAAAGAGGAAAGACATATGGATACAACTCAAAACTAATTAGCAATGAGTAGAGAGGTCAAATATGTTATTATGTGATCTCCCTTTTCATACCCAACAACGTGAGACAACTATTCTAACACCCTTCCTCACGTGCAATCGTGTTTAGGTATGTTGGCCGTTTTTTGGATCCCATCATCGTGCAAACTTTCGTGTAGGCATGATTTAATTTTTGTTATAAAATTTGGCAAGGAATGGGCCCGCTCTGATACTATGTGAAACCTTTATATCCAGCTTAAAACTAATTGACAATGAGTGAAAACGTCTCAAATGTTATTAAGTAATCTAGCTCCCACTCCATACCCAAGCAATGTAGGACAACTATTCTAAGGTGGTGTTCCGGTTTCTAGAAAAAAGAACTTTTAGAAAAAGAAGGTAATTTCAAGCTCAAAAATCATATGTTTACGCAAATAATTTTCTAACCAATATGGATCTTGTTTGATAGATTTCATTGAGATCTTTTATACGGTGCAAAAAAAATCAAAAAATTACTTTTCATTTTCATCATATTTGAGTTTGAAAATTGAAGAAAAAGAACTTTTTAAAAAAGAACCCTTATTGGAACACCCTCTAACATCTCCGCTCACATGGATGCATTTAAGTTTGTCATGTGTAACCACTTTTTGGATCCTATTATCGTGCAACCTTCTTGAGTCTGTCCTCGAGTGGCGTGGACTTGAATTAATTTTTGTTATGAAATTTGAGATGAAATAAGCCCGCTCTGATATCATGAAGAAAATCACAATTCTGTGTTGAATTTCATAAGAATCAACTTGAATCTTGTATGCTAGTGAAGACATTTTTAGATCAACGAAAGAGAGAAAAAGAGAGAATATTTATTTCAATCATTTACAACCACAAATATTTACATAAACATTTACACAAATCAACTCATATTCACATTGGGACCCATACACATACCTCCAGTATGTGTGAGTCCCACCTAAAGATGTGAATGTGTATGTTAAAATATATGTGTAAGTATTTGTGATTTAATAATAATTGATATTCGTTATTGCTTGCTTGAATGCGACTGAAAACCCCCAGAGGCAGAGAGATACACGATCTCACAATTGAAATGAAAAGAATTCCCCTCCAGTTGTCAGTTAGCTGGCACACTAACTAACTCAACAATTATCAGGTACTTAACCACTAATTAACAGCTAACCACCAATTATCAGCTAACAACCAGCTTAACCACCTAGCACTTCACTAACAATATCGAATTTCCCATTCAGGAAAATTAACTAAATTTCCTGCTTAACTTTTCTTCCATTTGTGTTTTTTTAAATTATACAGTTAGTTGTGGCCCACAGTTTTTTATTTATTTCAGTTCTTCGTCTTGAAACGAATTGAGCCTAAAAATAATTTTGTTGACAAAAAGGGTGAAATTTTTTACTCCGTACTATATAAGAACGAGAAGATTGAAATAAAAGACTGATAATAGATACGTGCAACAAAGCTATGTATTCGTAAGGACTCAAAGGTTGGTTTATGCAGTGCTTCATCTTGACATATCGATGGTGAATTTGACTACTACTTTTTTTTTCTTTTTTTTTTTTTAAAAAATGAAAATTTGGCAAAGACAACGTTAGTTTGATCGTAGATTTTGGAGTTAAACAATAGGCAATACATGTTGTATGCAGGAGTTCAATCTAAGACCTCAGAACCTTAAAAGGGGCTACACGATTAGTTGGGCTAAGTCCATAGTCGAATTTGGCACCTGAAATTGGGGAAGAAAAATAACATTTAAAAAGTTAGATTAGTAGATTTGACTACTCTATGAATTATAATCAATGCCTTATTGTCTCAATTTGCTTCTTCTTCTTCTTTTTTTTTTTAATAACTCAAGTGTCCAGATCAACTTGCACACATTTGAATTTTTTCTCTAATTGTGCCCAATTCATTATATCACTAAGACTATGACCCATTACTTGTTGCCCAACCCACATAAACTTATAGCCCAGTACAGTCACACACATTTTGTAACCCAGCCCCTTCCAACTCATTTTGTAACCCAGCCCATTCCAACTGAGTACAATTACCCTTAAAATTGTGGGCCACAATACCATTGATACCAATATACACTAGTGTTTAGAATTGCCCTTACATTTTTAAATTCGTGCTTTCTTATTAGATTAAACACTAACGTATATTGGCACATTAATCTTTTGATTGTGTTTGACCAATCAAAAGATCAAATTAGGTCCCGTTCTGCTAATGGATTTTGGAGGGGTAAAAAGGTATATAATGGATTTTCCTCCAAAATCCAATCTATCTTCCTTCATTTTCCTCATCCCCCAAAAAAATTCTTCAGTAAGGTATGAACAAAAAACTCTTTACCAAAAATAAAATAACAATGCAAGATCCAAACACAGCCTAAGACTGAGCATTTCAGGTTTCAGAAGCCAACTTCGCTTCTTGCAATAGTATTTTTCCCTAACTTTTTGGAATTTTGTTCACTTTGCATCTAATTTTAGGTTTATATTTTATCGTTTTATAAAGGTTTTGTATTTTATGAATATTTGTTAGTTTTTCCTAATTTCATAGATTATTAGTTCGTCTCTTCAAAAGAAATTCCAAAAATAAAAAGATTATGACTAAAAATTAAAAATGCTCACTAAATACAAAAACGACCTCAATTTAGTGAACTCTTTCAGTTCTCTTTGTTGTTGTTGGAATTTTTGGGCCCAGGTTTTCATTTTAGATTAAAAGTACTAATGGGCTGATAAGGGGTTGCATTGGGCTGTATATACAGGCCTAAGGTAGATTTGTCCGTAGACTGACTGCCAGGAGTCGAGGCCCAATAATAATAATCACTTAACAGCTAAGCTACTTAGACGTGTCGATGGAGTTGAGTTTTGTTCACCCTTCACTTAAGAGTGTGAACATTACCGTCTTCCTATTTGTTGAAATGGTGTAGATTCCACCACAAAGTGGCGTTATGCTTACCAAAAAGCTTATTATTATTAGGATTTCGGGTTACGCCTTATAAAAAGGGATGTAAACCTAATATTTGCCTCAGTTTATCATCAATAATATTGAAGAGTTTCTCTCTTTTTTCCTTGTGCGCAATGTTTGCTCGTGGCTACGAGTTGTTTATCTCGTTTGAATTAATACATTAACTAATCTCTTGTGAATTCCGTTATGTAATAAAGCCATGCTATGTCTTAAGCCTGTCACGTCCTAGACTTAGGCCTCGTTTGGCTAAATAAGTCAACTGGTTTATTTTTGTCCTTATTCAATTTTTTTTCGTATTTGTTAATTTTTCGTCAATTTTTTGGAGATTATTGCATCGTTATGACGAGAGAAATTTTAAAAGTAAAAAATTATGATCGAAATCTAATTTTTTTCAATAAAGACGAAAAAAATTGACTTATTGGTTTATTTTTGTCTTTATTCAAAAAAGTTAGATTTTGATCAGAATTTTATACTTTTTAGATTTCTCTTGTTATGACGATGCAAAAAATTAACAAAAAACTAACTAGTACGAAAAAAATTTGAATAATGACAAAAAAGTAAGCCAGCTGAACAGAAATATAGTGTTTGAGAATGTCAAATAATGATTGTCTAATGAATGCAATTGAATGATAACGTTGACGCTTTCGATCAGATCTTCTAAAATTTTCGCACTTTAAGAGTATATATTTACCTCTATATGCGCGCATTTGTCATTTTGCCATGTACCTCTTCTTCGGGTAGTTTGCATTATTTTGCTGAATAGTACTTGTCACTCGCACTAGTACTATTACACGATGCCCTGATCATGTTCCTTGCCAGCAGGTGTAGACGAAGCAGCGGAAGTTCTCTGATATTCCTTGGCAGATGTAGACGAAGTGAAAGTCGTAATTCTCTATGACGATCCCGCCGATCGAGGCCGACGAGATGGTGGAGCCGCGAGTAGATAATTTAGATGACTCGTCTTTGCCAAACTTTTTGTAACCATGCATGCATCTACTACTTCAAAACTTTATCGCTTAAAGTTCGGGTTGTATTTTTTTAAGTAATTCTGTACCAAACTCAATCTGTTATTGAAATGTTTGATTTAATTCCTAGCTCATTTCCCAAAAAAACCTTTTAAATTGCCGTATTGAATTTTCGGAATGTTACAGATGATCGTAATTAATTTGTTACTTCTTTGATACGATATAGTCAACAAAATAGCAAACGAAACATGTATCTTACAACTTAACTAAACAATTTCTTAGATTTACTTAGGCATTTTCGTGAAACAGGATAACGAGCAAATTCCAAGAGCGACTATCCATCTCGAGAAATATTTTTGTAAAGTTTTAATCCATTGAATTCCACGGTACGTAGTGAAAGAAAAGTATAATTACTTTATCAGAAGACCGGCGTTGCCACGTTGGTTTCAGATTTCAAAGAACTACTGTAATATATATTCTCATGCATGTTGGTGAGTGTCAATGTCATTACATAAACAAAAGATGTACCATTACTTCCACTTTATGGGCTAATTACGCACAACTCCCCATAGTTTTTCGCAAATCTCTACCCTCATTCTCCTCGGCTCCACGCCTTTTTCTTTCTCTCTCTCCTCTATCCAATCTCTCCTATCTTTTCCCCTATCTCCATCACGAGCTAAATTGCTACTACCATTGCTTGCTATCACCATCATCAGCTCCCATGCACCTTTATCACGCACAATTCCGAGCAACACCATGATTTTTTCTTTTTAACTTTCTTGATATACCATGGCCTCATTCTTTTGATCACCTTGAGAATTGAAGGTGATCGCCAGAGATACCAAGATCGATCAACTGCACAACCCTCCACCTTACCTCAACCAGCGAAGCTCCAGTACTCTAACCCCAAATCGCCCATGTTATGATTGAGTATCGGCTATGCCAATATTCTAGTTTACATCACCCAACTCTACAATGTTGTAGCTTGAGCAACCTTGAGTACATGCAAGATTTGAGTTGTGTTTTGTTTTGTTTGTATGTAAACATATCAATGACGATAATTAAAAGATGTCAGGGTAGATGTATTTGTTCAGCTAAAACAAGGAAAGATAAAGTAGTTTAAAAAACTTCAAAGATGGAGGTGGTACCTATAATTTTGTGAGAAATCACAGAGGGTTTTTCTGGAATTTTGCTCAGTTTTAGCAATTCTGGGCTTTAGTGTACAAAAACAAAAAGATTGCGACAAAGTCGTGGAGGGGCAGTACTTTGTCATTGCCTGGTTGACCTTATTTATGCCCTCAATCACGGATGATTTGGTGTTTAATATTGTCAAGGAGTTTGAAGGAAGGTGCCTTTATCTTTTCTCTTTTCCAAATAAAAAACTTCCAAGTTTTGTCTGCTCATTTCAAGGCTCTTTCTGTTGAGTTTCTTCTCAATGGGGGTCTGTTCTTACCCACTTTACAGATATTAATAGATTTACAAATAAATTTTTCTACATCTAATAAGTGTTGGAATACGTGAAGCGATCAGAGAGGGAATTAGTTGAGCTACGCGTAGGCTGATTCGAATAACCCTGACCGCCGAACTAGAAAAGAAAAGAATATTTTGCTTTACGTTTTGGCACTTAATTTTTGTGAGGCACCGCCCTTAGGTTTTTGGTATGGGCATGCAACTCCTACAAGATATATGATAGAGGAAATAAATAAAAGTGATTTTTTCTATCTAACGGTTTAAAGTTTACGATAGATGCGTTTCGAAACCATCTCCATCAGTATTTGATTAGCTAAATTTTTGGCATGATCATGTTTGGAACTAGCTCCAAATAATAAACAGGTTGGATCATCAAAACCAGCCTAAAAAAGGCCCAAAAATAGCAAAATGGGATCATCCAGTCCTTTTTAAGAGATCAATTTCGTTCATTTTTAGGCAAAGTTCACTTTAATCCCCTATAGCTTGGGCCATATGCAGATACACCCTTCATCGTTCAAAAGCGTGCACATATCACCTTGTGATGTATGAAATGTGCAGATACACTCCATGCTGCCATGTTTTCATCCATACTAACGAACTTTAGAATTTCGGAGAAAAAATTTAAGAGGAAAATACCCTTTTGCCCTTTCTTTATCTCTTCTTTCAATCCTTCAAATTGGCGTTACCGCCGCCGCCGCCGCCTCGTCTTCCTTTAATTCTTTCTCCCTCCCACGCCGCCACATCCTCCATCAACCACAACTGCACCAAACTCCCTCCTGCCTCTGAGGTACCGCCCTTTTCCTACAACTGCCCTTAATTAAATTGCCCAATATTTCAAATTTCTCGGAAACTGGGGTCTAATACAGCTTTTGTCGGTGGGGAAGAGGAAGAGAGAGAGGGGGAGGAGGAGGAGGAAGAGGATAGAAAGAGAGAGGGGTGAAAGACAAGGACAGAAAAGTCTTTTAGTGCTATATATATGTTTACATCCTAGAATATAGCACCCAATAAGAAAATTACATGTAGCACTAAATAGTGCATGATTCAATCAAAACACGTCGTAATTAAGCCTAAGATACAGAGAATCGAAGGGTTTAATTACGATGTTATTTTAGTACCATACGGTATCGTTTAGATTGGAAACGACCACGTTTGGTCATCAAATGATAGGTATTAAGATGGTAATTAAGCACAACCGCTAATTAACTCTTAAAACCATCAAACGATGTCATTAGAGGCTCGTTTCATGACAGAAATCAGTTATGCTTACAGTGAATCATCTGAGTAAATTATGTCGAAGTACTAATCCATGTTGCACAAAAGCAGGAGCCCATTATCTAGAAGTTAGCCACGACCTACATCAACAAACGTGGAAGGAGAAGAGTTTTCTGAGATGACCAAGTCAATCGATAGTTCGAAGACCTTTGGAACCTTTTCTGGAGGGAATGGAGGGCATTTTAAATCAAATTTGAATGAAGACTTAGGCGCTAAAAAAAACGTAAAGAATAGAAGAGGCAATCGAAGAGAAAAGCCCCCCAACAAAAATTCATCATCTGACAATCCATACAAAATGGTTGCTCAGAGATCTAGAGCAGTTTAGGACTTAGAATAATTTAGTTATAGTTTAATATTTTGCAAGTTTAAAGACTTATTTGAATGTAAGCTTAGTTTTATTAAATTCAAGTTATCTTATATCTTTTTGTCTTTTTCTTGCCAAAGAGTAGTCACGTATATGCTTACTTTCGATTCAATTCAAGTGTGTTTATATTTCTGTATTATTCTTGTCGAAATCTTAAGAATAATTGTTTATAAACCTGCTTTTGATTGAATTCAAGTTTGTTTATATTCAATTATCTTTTTTGATTGAATAGCTTCAATTTATTATTGATTGTTACCTTTAGGTAAATCTTTTTAGTTGAGGTAATCGAATAGAAAATCTTCTCATTATGAACTTTGTTTCAAAATGAAGAACCAAGCTTTGAACCTACTCCCTTTGTCCCTTTTTAAGAGTCTTGCTTCGTAACTCTAACTTATTAAAAAATATCATCATTATACCTTTTTGCATCAACTTTTTCATCTACTCTCCCTACTTACCCATTATCATTACACTTTTACTCATTAACTTTTTAAAATTGAATCTACTTTTACGGACAAAATAGACATTGTATTAACTTTTATCCACTAACTTTACAAAATAAACACTTATTAAGGGACATGCCAAAATGAAATACTGAACTTTAAATAAGGAATTGAGGGAGTATGACTTTTGGAGAAAGCTACAAGATGTGTACCATGACGCAGTTCATGTGGAGCTCTAATTTTAATTGGGCTGGGATCGGTTTTTAAATTATTCTAGATGCGCGTAATTAAGCAAAAAAAAAGGCTGTTCGGTTCCCTTTTTAGTTTTAGTTTTAGTTTTGTTTCCAATCATTACCCTACTTCTTTCTCTAATCATTACCCAATTTTTTCAATTATTACTTTCTCATCCCTCTCTATCTCTCTCCAATCATTACCCCTATTTTCAATAATTACTCTATTTCTCTCTCCACCCACTACCAAAACTAAACTAAACTAAACTCACAACCAAACACAATCATTACTTTTTGGTTTTCGCCACACACACACACACACACACACACACACACACATATATATATATATATATATATATATATATATATATATATATATATATATTCATGTGTTATGTAATCTTTTGATGCAGTTGCAAGTAGATTGATTTTTTTTTGGGGGGGTAAGTCAAGTAGATTGATTTGTTCCGTATAAAAATGAAGTTAGGCATATTTATTGCTAGGTATACGAATTTTATGGTTAGCAACAACTGATTAATTATGCATTTTTTATGTCTGCATTTGATACGTACGTATTTTTGTTCATTTGTTGTGAGTTTTTATATTGTTTGTTACGTAGTATTCAAGTCAATTACGAATGAATATTTATGGTACACGCCAAAATTTTACAAATTATTTTGGCTATTTACAAAAAAAAAAAATGGTGATAGTTACGAATTTATTTAATTAGCATACACAAATTTTAGTCAATATTAGCTGTACAGTAGGCTAGCTTCTCCAAAACATTGAGATTATGTTTTAGGTCGATCTTGAATTTTTCGAAGGAAAGACAATCAAAGGAGGACATGTCTTTTCGCTCCATTAATGGATCCCCGGACCCCGGGTTGCTTGGAAAGTACCATGCCGGAAGAAAAGTCCTGTGTTATGCAGGGGCCGATCTATGTTGGAACTTCTCTTGAGATTTTTGAGTTTTAAAATTTTTATTTTGTATATACTTAATTTTGAATATTATTGATAATTATTCGTGTATATCTACTTATAATCTTAAAAATTTTGATTTGATTTGATAAACGTGTATATCTAGTTATAATCTTACATTCTCATTTCCTAATTTCGTTCATAAAAATAAGCACGTGACCCATGTTGAAGTAGCCTAAAGAAAAAATACAATGAATGGCATACTGTAACTATATTAGGCTAAAATCATTTCAATGTACAATTATAATATATTGAAAAGCAAACACTTTATGATGTAGTAATAAGCATACGTTTCGATAGAAAATATTTGTATATTAGGCCGCCCCCTTCTTCCAGATTAAAATCTAGGGCCGGCCAGGGGTAAGCCTCGCAAGTCGGCCGGCTCAGGCAACCCCGGCAAGGGGCAACAAAAAAAAAATTGTATGTACACAAAAAAAATAGAAATCCAGCAAAAAAATATATTTAGGGGCAACCAAGCAGAAGGTTAGACTTGGACAACCTAAATGTCAGGACCGGAACTGTTAAAATTCTGATTCCGCCGCTGATGTTGCGTGCAGACTTCAAACAATATAGCTTCAACCCCATATTAAAGTCTACGCTTTTATCCAGTTTTAATTGACGCATATAAGTCCATGCTTTCCATTACCTACAGCATTTAAGAAACTAGAGATTAAATTAATTACTCACTTTTCATATAGTATTATTGCCCCTAACTTTTTTTGTTTGGCTTTTTCTTGTTTGTTGGGCATTATTGGAAAAAATGTACTTGCTTGTTTTTTCAGCAATTGATATTTCTTTCACCGGGGCCATGCTGAGCAAAGACTCCCACGCATCCAATGCGGCCTACGTACCATCGCTCCATACTTTTTCACACACTCTATTGTAGGTCCGATTCTAAATCAAGTAGAGGAGAATGTCTGTACGAAGACCAGCTTATTCAGATCTCGATAACTACATGAATAACACGTACTTTGTTTATTAAAATTACGTAACGGGAAGAAGTTAAATTAAACTCACACCTCACAATACTTAGGCTTGAAAGGGGAAACAACCTTACAATCTCCCATGAAAAATACCTCTATGTACCAAGTCAAATCCAGGAGTAACATATATACATCTATTCATACATACATATACAAACGGTATATATGTTGCAAAATTAATTTTGACACTCCGTATTTAGTCATTGGCACTCCATTTTTTTGTCTTTTTCCTATTTGAAATTACAAAATACCCTTTAAAGCGGATGGACACTAACAAAATAAAAGACAAAAAGTGGACTGCCAAAATCACTTTCCTATATGTTCCCAAAATTAGAGCTAGAAACATCTTAATCTTCCTACATTAATTAACACAATGGTTTTCTTACTGGGCAATGAAGTTATTCTTCATGGATTTGACAAAAACCAACTACCAGTTTCAAATCATGTCATCAAGTCATTATACAGTAATACTACTATTAAACTTTATAAACAAAACAAAAATTGGGGGCCAAAGTCTATATGGTTAACCAATAGTTTCATCCAGCAGTTTCCATCAACTTTAAGCTTTAATCAACAACTGGCTATCTAGATCAACTTTACAGTAACATTTGAATTCATCAACCTATCAAAGTCGTCTCATGTGAAGGGTATTCTTGGGATTTGTCAAAGTGCAGGTAAGCTGACCCGGACACTTTTAAAAAGTTCATGCCAAAAGATTCACATTGATAGTTACATTTCGGTTAAATTTTAAACTGCTAAAATGTACTACCACAAAAATGTCCTATTACGATGAAATTTGAAGATGAACTGATATTTTATCTCCAATTATTGTAACTGCTTCTGCGAAGAAATCTTCAACTAACCACTTTGATGCTGCACTGATTCACCTACCTGAAAAAGAATTTTCATGACATCGGCATTTACATGCATACCAACAACCCGCATGAATCAATTAATCAATTAATGGTGAGGAAAAAAAAAAAGGGAAATTAATTGTTTTGATCGATCCTGCATACATACGTGTACACGATCGATTATAACTCGTGTTGATTAAGCTCCCATACATTGATACTGGTGGCGCAGTATATGGGGGCCCCTAATTTAGGCGAGTAAGAAAATAAGAAATGTCAGAGTAAGTTGAATTGGGTTGGCTAACACCATCTGGTATTTGTTTTTTTGTTTTATTTTTCTTTTTCTTTTGAAGGAATATGAATAAGGAGTGATATAAACCAAACCGTCTTATTTACTTATTTGTGTCAATCAAACAAAAAAAGAATGGCTAGCAAAACGAGTCCCCCGGACCCGTCTGTGATGACGTAAGGATTGAGCCTTTCCGCAGAGTCATTCATGGTTCTTGGACCTAAATCAAGTGACAACTCTGAGTTGTTGAGTACTTGTTTGATTGCAAGTATTTGATAGTGTTGTGTTCAGTCATCGGTGTTTCAATAAAGTCTGCTCACGTCGTAGTAACTCGGGCGTTCCCTAGGGACCGTGGCGCTCACAGAGGATTTTAGTTTATACTATTAAGAAATAGTACCATTTTCCGAATGTGGTGACAGGTTCAAAATTGCCTCCCTTGAAGATCACAATCAAAGCTAGGGATGAATCATCAATGGAAGGGGATGACTGGCTCTTGAGAAGCCTTATTGCAAAGTTGCCGGCCTTCTCTCAGATCTGTTGAGCCTGTAAGCGAAACTTTCATTCGTGAGGGTGTTTCGTAACTTTTGTAGTGCTTACTTTTCCCGGCCCAATGTAGAGGACATGAAATCTATGGTTGAGGGCCCTGCAGAGGACGTACAACTGGTTGGGAAATTTTTTTGAGGAGGTTAGACAATGGAGTCCTGATGTTGTCATTGAAGCTTCTCGCACGTACGTCTGAATTAATTGCTATGGTGTGCCTTTGCACTTGTGAAATTTTGATACCTTTTTTTGAGCATCGGAAGGCTTTAGGGAGAGTTGATTACTCTTGAATCCTTGATGAAGTAACTTCCGAATTTCTATTTGGTTAAGGTGCAGATTTCTACCAAATCTGGTGGTATTATCAATCAAGGGATCAATTTGGAGGGTAATGGAAGAGCGTATCCGATCTAGGGAGTTGAAGAATAAATAGTTTGTCAACAATTTGGTGAGGGGTGTTTGTGAACGTAAAGGTAAATTAGGAAGTGATTATCTCAATTCCAAGAAGTTTTTTTGAACGTCGAAAAAATTTATTAAACTTTGATGTTGTTAATTAATCTCAGTTCCAAGAAGTTATAATATTGGATAAGGATGATGTTGACTCGGGGCTTTGCCGTAGGGCTTTGAAGATGGTTGCGCCTAGGAATGTTTCAAGTCCTGATGATATATAGTCTGCTCTATCACTTATCCCCTCTCTGTGTGGCCTTAAGAAGTTGAGATCTGTTGTAAAGGACAAAAGAATCCTGGAGAGAGATCTACCCGGGATGCTATTTTAAAGTTGGAAAGGAGGTTGAATGGATCCAAGAGGAAGATCAGAAAAAAAGAAATTAATATGTATTTTTGAGTTTGGGATTAAGGCGGTCAAAGTATCACCAAAGCTAAGGTGGTACCTTCTTCATTATCATCTATTGACAATCGGAATAGGAATTCTATTTTATTTTTTAGAATGCTAGTAAGGTTATATATGGAGTCTGGCGCACGGTTGGGAATTAAACTCGTAGGAGGGAGGAACTTTAACTTGAAGAAATTGGTTGCAATGAAAGAGAAGGAAATTGTGTAGATAGGGAGAATGCCTTGAAGAAGTTTGCGGAGTCAAAAGATCGAGGGAGACATTTCTGATAGGGAGGACGATGCTTTTATCTCTTTGGAGTTTTAGCATCCTTTGTCTTGTATCTAAGGTTTTTAGTGCGTCTTCTTTTATTGTTCATGTTAGGTTTTGGTATCTCTTGATCTTTCGATATGTTTCGGTTTGCTTTCACTTTTGTTTAATTTGGAGCTGTGGGCTTTGAGGTATTGTTTGGTGTTTTCGTTTAGGTTTCTTTGTATTCTTAGTAATTAGGTTTTCCTAGCTTAGGTTGTTTATGCTTTGGATGAAATCTTGCATCCTTTTTCGGTCTCGGGTGGCGTATCAACGGTGTGCCCTTATTCCATTTAATCTTTGTAATCATTTATATATAAAGGTATCAATAAAATCTTTTTTGCTGAGAAAAAAATAAAACGCTCCATGCAAACCACTAGCCTAGCTAGTATTGATTTTCATCATCACAAGCCACACAATATGGCCCAAAATGTTTAAGCCCAAGGTCATACTGATAGTAGCTCACACAGTTTGTTATATACCTCATTCATGTAGACTTTTAATGTGGAATGAGATATTACAATAAGACCGAGGTAAACAACCTTGTTCTGTTGACTCCTTTTTTTTTTTTTTGCTTGGCAAACGAAACTTTTATAAAACTCGAAAGGGTTACATCGAGGGAAAACACCGAAAGCAAACAAGCGCTTACAATTTTGTCGAGTGAAAACAAACATTCAACGAGAGTTGAATGGATCCACTCCTCAGATATACATCACAAATTCACCTTTCTGATTCTAACAAGGAAGCCCTTAAACTCCTAGCGTTTGGACGTCCTCGGATGTACATTGACCGAGTTCGTAGTCAACACTGACAACTTTGGCCAAGAATCCCACATTAGTGCATCTCTAACCCATCTCCACATCTCCATTTTGGAGACTCAAGCCACTCCATCTCCATTAAATGGAGGCACTCTTCTGATTCTCCACATATGGAGATTCTTCCAAAAATTAGATCCGTCTCCATTTTTTAAAATGCATAGTTTTCAATATATAAATTCAATGTGTACAAAATTTGTACCGTTGAAAATATATTGATAATACATTTAAAATGAGAGTAATGTTCGATATATTTAACAAATAAATTTAGTTATTAGAATAAATATTTTGGAGGAAAATTTGTATTTTGAAAAGGAATGAAGGTTTATTTGAAAAACAGATATAAAAATATGTATGAATAGTGACGTTCTCTATACACATTTTTCAACAAAATACAATATTTTGAGTCTCCAAAATGGAAAAATGAAGAGTTGGGTTGGAGCTGCTCCTTGGTGATCTTGCCTTTTTCTCCTTTATCATCAATTAATTAATACTTCTCTTTTTTTTTTCTCCCCCACACTGTTAGACCAGACTGGTTGAAAGTGTAATATATCTCTTTCACTTTGACTAGACAAACACTTGAAGGGGTAATATTAAGGCAACTTAGACCAAGCCAACCAGCTTCACCTTTCTATTCCTTTTTGACTTCAGGGCACATGAATTGATAACAGTCAATTTTAACAAATTAATTGCCACTGACTATTATTGGGATGCAATTTGAAAACTAAGGATTTAGTAGCGGTTTGTAACGTTCAAATTTTTGTTAGATAGTTTTGTTTTTGTTTTTGTGTACTTGATCTCTCGATGACCCTCTTCGAGTTAATAAAAGTTTCATTTGTCGAGAAAAGAAAAAATTGTCACTGACTATTATATATACCTTCCGGAAAGGTGTTTCCTACCGATCTATGGCATTCATCGTAGTATACCTGACAAAGCAGGAGGTGTGTAGTCGCCCACAGTCTGGACTGGTGACTTGCTTGGGCTCGTATAGGACTTATGATGTCAATACCACCACTTGTATGAAAGCCGAACCAATCCTTTAACGGCATTCTCATGCTTTCTATATGTGTTGATCATGCACCCCTCATGAACCAACCATCAGCCGGTTCGTACTCTATGGTCTCGTTCATTTTTTACTTATAATTTAAATGTTTTATTATTTTTAGAAATTATAAATATGTTATGTGTAACTTTTTATAAGTTAGAATAAAAATCTAAATTGTTTACGGGGAGTTACTGACAAAGAGTCAATGAAGAAAATAAGTAGTAAAATAGCTTATCATCACGTGAATTTCCAAGTTTCCTCTAATAATAATGTAGGAATCAAACACTCTTGATTAAGCATCTTCTTTGTCAAATGCATGTGCTTTTTTTTTTTCTCGGCAAAATGAAATTTCATAAAAACTCGAAAGGATACATCGAGGGAAAGATTGAAGATCGCGCATGCTCAACTCAACTAGGAAATGGAAAGATGAGAATCATCCAGCAGGAGGTTGAATGATAACCGTCAAAAGACTCAAAACATATTACATATTACAACTTAAGCGAACGAATGCCATCTAAAAATCTTTTGAAATCTTTCACCGTGTACATCATAATATTAAATTTGACTTAATCCACATCGATACCCTAAACTTAGTAATATTCACCACCTACTCTGAGCTTGCAATCGCGTTCTTAAAAATACAACCATTCCGCATCATCCAAATGGACCAAATTGTTGCATAGAAGCACACTTTCCAAATGTGTTTTTTCAAGTTATGGAAGTTGTTGTCGAACCACCAACACACGAGGTCCGCTACCGAAGATGGGCAAACCCAATTAGTATGCTACCAATCCAAAACTTGAGACCAAACACACCAAGAAAAATGACAGTGGAGTAGCAAATGGTTAGGGGTTTCCAGAAACAAGGAGCAAAATGGGCACAATACATGTGCTTTTTACAACTCTACTTAAATATACAGCAAAACACAACGAATAAATCTTAAAATAGTCTCATGTTTTTGGTAAAATAAGTTTATAATAATTTAATAAGTGATTACTCATAATTGTCCCCAAATACCACTATTCATCAGAATTTTTAAAACAAATAAGTTAGATAAGTTAACCTATAAGTGCTCGCAATGAAGTCTATATCAATAGCTTAATTAAAATATCTTAGCTATTCGAAAACTTTAGAAGAACTTTTTTGTACTTAGTTTGACACTTGTTTTTTTAACTTAAAATGTCAATTTTATGCAAATATGCAAAGTTATATTTCCAATGAAAGGAAATATTAAGCACGCGGAGTTATATTTTGGTTGTAGGTTGTTTGAGGTGTTTTAGCATGTATGCAATTTTCATATTTTGTTGTGCTGTTTTGGTTGGCTTTCTTATCTTCTTTTGGTTTTGATTCTCAGGGTGGCATTATTTCAGTGTGCCCGTGATCTGTTAAACTTTTGTAATCATTTTCAAAAATTTATAAAATCCTTTTTGCTGATTAAAAAAAAAGCATGCAAGAACTATATCCATAGCCGACGCAAGTAACCAGATATTTGAAATGTCATTTCATTAGTTAGTTCTCATTTTAAATCAAATCAAGAGATACGTACCGTGTCAGGGCTAAGTTGAGATTCAAAATTCAGCACATAAATCTCGTTGAGAAAGAGATGAATTTTTTTTTTTTAAGAGAAAAAAATATTTTTATTTATATTTGAAAACAAATTTACAAAGATGAAAAGGATCCTAAGTGTGAAAAAGATGAATTAATACATGAGCGTGTTATTTATATCCATTAATTAACTCTCCCAGTGGATTATCTTCATTTTTAATTGGAGATATATGAATTGATTGAAAAGGCTAGAATTAATAATGGAGGCATCACTCGGATACCCTACATGCTAAAACAGCCTAGCCAGCAAGTTGTTGCCGAAACGTCAAACCACCTTTCCATCTTTGATCCATCTTTTCATGGGAGATTGAAGAACTTTGTTGATGATAGAAAAATTGGCAAAGAAGAAAGATCAACATACCTTTTGAGCTATGATTTATTACAAAAATGGAACAATCAAAGCTAGCTAGCTAGGCTCTTTTAAACTTGACCTAGTCTCCCTATGACTGTTCTTAGATCAAGATGGACCGGAATCATAGCAAGTGGAATAATCACCTACGTGTGGCGCTCTTACAGCATTCGCATCAGTCTCTATACATTTTGGAGCAATTTACACTTTAAAAAGTCACTTTATTACTTTTGCTACTCTTTACAAATGTCTACTACAGCAGACAATTTCTATATTAAAAATATTCTTTTTCATGCCAACCAAACAAAACCCTTCTCTAATTGCTTCGTCAAAACCAAACACGGCAGCGATCGCGGACAATTCGAGCAACGTGACCCAGTTTGTGATGCTAGCCCGAGACCTGATCGTCCCCATAAGCCCACCCGGTTCATGATGCTAGCCGTTCAAGACAAGCTTCGTGTGTTCACCAGCGACGGCAGCAACGAGGACAGGGCCGGGACATCAGCATGATGAAGATAGAGAGTTGGCCGCACTAGAACCAGTCAATTCGAGTGGTGGACAATGTCGATCGACCTGGGGATGGCGAAGCACTTCGAGTACCTCTTCTACATCGATTTTGGCACGGGAGGAATCAATGTGCATGAACAGTTCCTCGTGTGTTTCAACGAGGAATTGTAGCTCAAGCTACTCCAAGGACGAATTCCAAGAGGCTGGTTACGCATGTTTTTTTAAATTTTTTTGGAATTGGCTCTCTACTTTAACTTAGAAGGAGTAGAGAGAGAGATGCGGATACTCTTAAACATTCGCATGGTCCACACGCACAAGAGTCATGGACCCGCGTGGATATGTAACGGTAAAAGACCGTGGAATACCATGTGGTGTAGTTAGTTGCTGCTCCAAGAGCACTGAATAATAATCACTCCAGTACTCCAAACACGGAAAAGTCATCTATATCCACTTACGGACAGATACAGCCTCTAGGGGGTCGCCTCACCCACGTTACATTTTACTTTAGACTTTCAGTAACTTTTATTTTCCATAAAATTGGAACTAAACAGTATCTTCCATCCAATAATCAGCTATGACAATCTTTTTAGTATTATTTTTGTATTTTCTATTGGTGAAAAAAAAACATCCATTTCCAACAGTATAATTCGTTTAGTATTCACCCACCCACCACGAAAATCCTGCGTCCATCCCGGCCATATCCACTTGATATAGTCACACTGTTCCGCTAAGGATCCTTACAAAATAAGTACTTATTTATAACTTTTAAACTTAGAAACAATATATTTACAAAAAAAAAATTTGCACCACTCACAATATCTCATTGAAATCTATCAAATAAGATCCATTATTTTTAGGGAAAATGACGGCCATGGACGTGTTTTGATAATTAATATCCGCCAAGGACATTTTGTTCATTAACAAATATTTTTTGCATGTTCTTAAAAGGTATTAATTATCAAACCACGTCATGGGCCGTCATTTGCCCATACTTTTAAGTTTAAAAATCTCAAATAAGTACTTATTTTTTAAGAATCCTTAGCGGAACACGAAATACTGTTAATTAGTTGAACGGTGGATTTCATTATTGTAAGTCGGGTGGTATATCATGTCATTCTAATTGAGACAAATTTTTACAGCAAGTGGAGCAGTAGCCAAATAGGAGTAGTAGACACCATGTAACCCCGTGCATTTGGTAGGTATTCAAATCTCACTTAACTACAACTAACAAAGCTAACTTTCACAAAGGAAAAAAAAACAATCAAAACATGCCATGTATATGTAAATTGTAAAAAGAGTAACATGTGGAGTATTTACATTAGATAAGACTTAAAATGTGGTGCTCGAATGTAATTGATCAACGTTGAACTACTTATAAATAAATCAAGCAAATATTACAAATTTCACTTGTCAGAATAAAGTGAAATACAGAAAAGAAAAAGAAAAAAAGATGCAAATCCCTCAATTTTCAAGATCAATATTAGGGTTTCAGTTGAAACACCAAAACAGAGAATTCTCTAGCCAGCATTATAAATTACTCCATTAATGTACACCACCATCAAAAGTTGCTATTATTGTATCCCATAGTACCTGGACTCATCCAACGTGCAATATTCTTGTACTGCCCTTTTCTGGAAATCTTCACAATTGGAGACCATAGGAGGGTACCCCAGATACTTTATGTCCCCCCAATTTGTACTTTCTCCAGAACCACCATTTACTATCTCCACTCCTGAAAAACCCACCATTCCATCTACTTGCTGTGTTGTATTGTAAGTATATTCGTTCAGCTCAATTGGGTAATTGTTGAATTCTTGAAACATGGGGGTTGTAGATGCAAATGAATTGATCATGGAGTAGTCATATATTTGTTCTTGGGAGGTTGAAATATCATCACAAGGGTCTTGGAAATTAGGGCTGATGATCAATTTGGTGCTTGGCTTCGGATCATCGTTGTCGGCGAACCTTCCTCCTAGATTGACAAGAAGTTTCTTTAGTGATTCTTGGTCATTGAGATGATCCTGGAGGGTGAAATTCACGGCCGAGGGCGTCAGCGTTGGCGGCTCTGGCCAGTAGGGGATTTGGTTAATCATCATGGCATCATGAGAAACCATGAAAGTCTCAACCTCCCTCTTCATCTCTTTCTGGAGATTACTACTCGCTCGCCGTGCCTGTTGTTCTTTCCGTTGCCTTCCCATAAGCTTTCTCTTTAATCTCGTGTTCCAGTAGTTCTTGATGTCGTTATCCGTTCGTCCCGGTAATTGTGCTGCAATGATAGACCACCTGCGTGTTCCAAGAGAAGGACATATATGTTTGATCTTTTGAACACTAGAATGTATCAATGAAAATTATACGACACATGATCGACTTCATGCTTTTGGGTCCTTTTAATCTCTGTAATTTTGTCCAAGACTAATAAAAAAAAAATTTGCTGTTAAAAAAAAAAATGCAAACTATGGGACAGATAAAACCACAAAAAGTAAAGTAATTACCTGCTGCCTATACTTAGATAGAGGCTGCAAATTATGTTATCTTCTTCCTCCGAAAACCCTCCATGTTTGATATTCGGCCGGAGATAATTCAACCATCTGAGCCGACAACTTTTCCCGCATCTCTTAAGGCCTAAAACCACCATTTAGCAATTCATAATTTACTCAAAGAAAGAAATATAACTATAACCCCGAAATTTGTTGTGGTGGCACGACTTATATATGAAGTGTACTTAATTAGAGATGTACGTGGGACTTTGAAGGTAGAGATGTGGGATTCAATTACCTATCTTTTGGGGTAAGGCAATCCAGTTGCCGCCGGTGCCGTGCTCGTCGATGTAGGATTTGAGCTTGGCATCTTCCTCCGGCGACCATGGCCCTCTCTTGACGTTGGCTTTGTCACAGCAAGGAGCTCTGCCCATGCTTTCTGTGTGTTGTTTATTGTCACCTCTTGATGTTTATATATACTAGTATAAGAGTATGATGAGAGAGAGAGAGAGGATGGAGGGAGACTATAATAGCTGGAGAGACATGGAACAGGATTTCAAAAGTGGTGTGTGAAAAAGGTGGACCTTTTGGATTGAATAATGGATAAATTTAAAATGCCAGAACAGGAGACCATGGTTTTTTTCTCATTGTCTTTCTTAGTCCAGAATCTAATGTCATAATTCAGCATCTTCTCTCTCTCTCTTCATACACAAACTATAAAATATGGTATAGTACACACACTCTCTCTCTCTACAAACACAAACTATAAAATATGGTATAGTGCACTACTGATACAGGAAGAGGCTCCTCCCATGGTAACATGTCATCAAAAGTGAGCGAAACATTCTGTATACCTCTTTGAAAAGATTTACCAAAAAAATTGACTTAATCAGACATATAATTAAAAGAACTAATTACACTTGTGCAAGAAAAAAAAATAGACAATTGAAATTAAACCATATCTCTCTATCACATATGTTAATGGCACACATGCCACATATTTGAATGAAATTACAGATTTGACTGGTGCATGAAGCTTCTCGTGAAGCTCATATTTTGCATCGATATACGCTCTTCTACATGTAATTCATGTACAGAATAAACGATGTCGATTATTTTTCAACTAAAAAATAACTAACTTAGATTTCAACTGAAAAATAATCAGAAACGGTCATTTTGTAGATTTCACATGTCATGTGTTAATGTAGAAATCCCGATTAAAGTGAATAATCTATATGGCCTAATTAACTACCATCGTACATACTACATAAGACCACACAATTTCTTCATTTGTGGGGTCTGGATTCTTCAATTTGTTCATTTGTGCACCCTGTTCGAGTATCCTTAATTTGATACCCAAAAACCTTGTACTCCCTTCGTTCCCATTTATTAGTCCCGGTTGAGGTTTTCAAGTTATTACGGGAACATAATTATTGCACTTGTTATATTTTTATTGAGAGAAATTTATTCACGACTCCGTGCAATTTTAGCCATACATTTCGACAATTAATGATTTAGTTTTTTTTTTAAACTATTCGCACAAGGAGTTAAACTATTCTATAGCTCCGAACCATCCAAAACACATTTGAATGCGCACGATTGAGCGTCGTAAATTATTTTCACCGCTCCCCCGAAAAAAGTTTTTCTCATTTTTATTTCCTCTTGTTACCCTTCAAATCTTTTTGAAACATCATAATTGCCTTTATTGCTATTAATTAAGTTCAAAATGAAGGTTAAAAAAGTAAAAGCATAAACTTTTGCCTATCCCTTTTGAACTGAAACAATCTTTTTGAGACAATAAAAGTGACAAACAAGGGAGGATATTTTATACCTCAATTAATGACCGGCCAATAGCTATACTAAAAGTCATGTTGATTAGATATCGATTAGAGAAATGCTATGTACAAAGAAAATAGGCAAAGAAATGACTCTTAAAGTGTACATGAACGGCTTAGATGCACTGCACAGTGAATCTGGACCGTTCATGTATACTTTAAGGGTCATTTCTTTGCCAATTTTCTTTGTCCGTAGCACTCCTCTATCGATTAACATGAATAGGCATAGGCAGATCTACATTGTGGCAAGCGGGGTCAATTGGCCCCACTAAGTGGTAAAATTTCTCGAGGATATATATATATTGTTTTGGGTATTTTAAATAACTTTGCCCTAAAGATTTCATTTTTTGTGGTTATTGCCCTGCAAATTTTGTACGTGATGTTAAATCTTATGGTTCTTACCCCATAAATTTTATCGTTGCCCCATGTATGCAATGGAAATTACACCATTTCCAACCATTAAAATGTCTCTCTCTGATCTGGAAAGAGTGAAGCTCTATGGGTCATGGAATGAGCTTTTGCTTCCTCTTAGATGCTAGGTCTATCTCTTACTCTACAGCCTCTCTCCATCTTCTTTAGCAAACAAATTTGAATACCATGGGCCATGAGCAATTGAGCCATGACTATAATATTAGGTAAAACTAAACCCTTTTACAAAAACTATAGGTTCTAATTTGAAAGTGGTTTGCATAAAATTGGGACAAATTTTATTATTTTTTCAATTGGTAGCTTTTAGTTTAATTTCTTCTGTGATTATAAATTTGTGGATTGAAGAACTTGAGTGGGTCGTGTATTTGCAAGTCAAAATTCATCTTTGGGAAAGTTTTTTCTCCGCAAGTTTGATAGGAAATATATACAGCTCTTCAGTCTTTTTTTTCAAATTGTTTACTACTTGCTTTGGTTACTTCTAATTCAACGCTTTAAATTTCTGGGTCCACCCTGAGTAGGAACGGATTTCTTTTGAGAAAAAAAAAATCTCTATCACGTAGGATCGAACTAATTTTCATCAAGATATTGATTGATATCTGATCGGCAAGAATTTTGGCACGGTAATAGTTTTGAGGAGTCTAAAACACAAACGGAACTGATCATCAAAGTGGCCCTGGAATGACCCAAAAATTGTTAAAACTGGATGTTCTAGCTAGTCCATTTTCATGACGGGGAGGGATGCTCCCTTGATCGTTTGCTAACCTAAATACAAGAATGAAGCAAATAAATAGTTGATAGTCCCAATAAAAAAGCTTTTTGCTAAACAAAAGAGATTTTGTAGAGGTTGGGTGGGTGTTTTCAGGTAATCTTTTTTCAGTTTCTTTTGTGTGTGGTGGCTGTGGCTGTTAGCGTCCTCTTGTTTGGTGGCTGTTTTTAAGTTTAGGTGGCTGTTTAGGGTGTTTTTTAGGATTTGGGTTTAGCCTTTTTTGTTGGTCTCTTGCCAATGTTTTGGGTCTCTCGGGTAGCCTTATATTAGTAATTTTTCTTTCGGATGCCTTTATCCTTTTAATCTTTGTATCTTTTCAAAGATTAATAAATTTCTTTTGCTGAGAAAAAAAAATGACATACAAAGATTAAAGGGATTAACACACACCGGCGAAAAAAACACCGCTCAAGACCCGGAACAACCAAAAAGGCAAGACGCCAACCATGGAAATTAACCTCTAGAATAGTCCCAATAAGAATTAACCTCTAGAAAACCTGCATGCATCAGAACTTAGTTTTAAAACCCAAATAGTCAAGGCATGGTAATGGCTAGGCTGAAAAAGTAAGAAGAAAAGATCTAAAGGACCCAAATTCTGGAATATGTTAGTGATCACATTATAGAATTTGAGGATTCCCCTTTTCTATGGTAGGTGACCAAATGGCCAACCAATTGAGTGAAAGTGGCCGTGGTAGATGGTAGAATGCAAATTGATGGCTGGAAATCACCTCCAAACATCGAATTCAAATTTATAAGTTACCATGCGAATCCATTTTGGGTGACGAAATTAATAGTGAAAAAGATATATAATCTCAAATGATAGATAAATCCATCAGACTAATAGTGATAAATCCACCACTATCGCGAGAGATAGTGGTGGATTAGCTCATGTTTGGTGTTTGGGTAGAGTTGGGGCCTCTTCAGCCGCTGTTATTGAAGCTTGGGCCCTTTGAATTACCTGTAGTACTGATATGGAATCGAACTACTCTGAAGTCATTTTCGAATTGGATTGCCAAGGGCTGATCAACTGTATCAACGACGTCAAGCGTCCTTGTCCTTGGGAAATCTACTCCGCGGTGGAAGACATAGAAGTATGGTCTCAGTCTAGAAGATGGTCTATTGTTTGGTGTAAAAGGGAGAAAAACATGTAGCATACTGGCTTGCTTCTTCTTGCCTTAGTAGATTCCATGTTATTCAGCCAGCTTGTATCCCACCTGAGTTGGACGTTTTGCTTGCTAAAGATGTATAATTCATCCTTAGTTTCTAAGTATATAAATTTGATCCTTTCACAAAAAGGGAAAAAAAAAAAAAATTTCATGGTATTATACATCCACAATGCGGTTCCGGGAACCCCTAAAAAAAAACTCCCAAATCTTAATCTCATAGTTCCCAATCAATTTTGATGATCCGAGCCACTAAATGTATTCAGAACGTGATTTTAAGAGTGCCCACGAGAAATTGGGAAAAACAATACCCGGGAAGGGCTTAATTTGAGCAGTTTTTTATTGAATCGTTCAATAAAGTTTAATAAAAAACTGTTCGAATAAAACTCTTCCCGGTCATTTATTTTGCCGATTTCTTGCGAGTACTCTTAAAATCCCGTTCTAATTATATTGAGCGGCTCGAATCATCAAAATTCAATTGGAAACTTGGGGGGTTTATTAGGGGTACTCGGAACCACCCCGATACATGTATATGCCGCACTTTTGTAAATTATGTAATTGATCGATGCAGGTTTAATTAATTCGGACCGAGTATAAATTCTTTAGCTAGGTGTATATAATTTAAATCGTTTCATATCCAATCAAGCGAACAGTCCTGCATCGATCTATATGAATTGATCAAGCTTGATTTCTTATACAAAAAATCAAGGTAGAGCGAGAGGGGAAGGAGATTGACAAAATAACTAATTGCCCGGTGGACGGTATCGAAGCTTAGGCCGCCGCCATGAGCGAATGTCCACAGGTTCTAGATCTTATAACTTTGATTTTATTTCCATATTTTAGGATTCTACTCTTGTATAAATACAAGAGCCTATGTACATGTTATTATCGAATTTAATAAAACATTTCTTTCCTCATATTTAACATGGAATTAGAACTATAAGATCTAGATCTTATGGATAATCGTTTCTGGCGGGCGGCCTAAGTCTCGCTGCCGACACTTAGTTACTTTCTCAATTTTCTTCACGCTTTCCGGTTGCCTGCACCCACCATGTCTCTTCACCAACGGCACTCATGGCTTTTCTACTGGCTTCTTCGTTTTTCGACTTTTCTTGGCTTCTCCTAGCTCCTGGCTATTCTCCCGATCGTTTCTCTCTTCTGGCTTCTCTTGGCTTAGCTTGGCTGTTCTTGGTTTCTCTGTGGCTTTTTCAAACTCAAGTTGGTAGGCCTACTTGAGTTTGAGAGGGGATATTAGAATAATGAAAATATTGTGATTGATTATAGTTGATAGAATTGATTGTAATTGACTAGGATCAAAGATTTGATTATCTTTCCATAGTATAGGATTTGATTTTGTTTCTATATTTTAGGATTCCACTCTTGTACAAATACAAGAGCATATGTACATGTTATTATCGAATTTAATAAAATATTTCTTCTCTCATATTTTAACAGTACTTATTATTTGTGTGTTGCTTAGTAAATTGGCGTACCCATAGTTTGTTTTTTTGAAAAATAGCGGAGTGACATACGGTATATTTGGCTAAGCAGAGATGGCATGGATGTAGGCAACTGAGGATAATGTCAACATTATATGTTAAGGACCCCACGTTACGGACCCCACGTTACGTACATCACATGATAAGGGTACAAAGTCCACGAAACAATTGAGTCCAACAACTCATGTAATACGAGAAATAAGTCCCGGTTGGTGACATATGCTTTGTTTATAAGATAGAAACAAAGAAAGAAAAGAAAAGTCATTTAAGAAAAGAACACCCACATGCAGGTGGAGAGATTCATACTCTTGACCTCTCAGTGAAATGTAAGAGTCCTGAACAATTGAGTTAGTCCCAATTGGCAATTGACGACATACGCTTTCTTTATAGTAAGTGGCAAAAATGTAGGACAAATAGAAAAGACCACTGTCACATCGAGGCGGCTATATATAGAATTGACCTCAGTGCTTCTTTGGCCCCGTTCCGCCAACTTTTTAAATCTTCTTTTAAGAAAAAAAGATAATTTTAAACTCAAATATAACGAAAATAAAAAAATAATTTTTCGATTTTTCTTTTGCACCGTTTAAAATATTTCAATGAGATTTATCAAACAAAATTCATATTAGTAGGAAAATTATTTGCGTAAACACATGATTTTTGAACTTAAAATTACCTTATTTTTTAGAAATAAGGTTTAGAAAGTTAGCAGAACGAAGCCTCTGTCTCTAAGAGCAGTTATTTAGTGCTGCTATTCAATTCAATTTCCCAACACCCATTCGATCACCATCATACATGTATTTGAGATTATGCATAGACCTTCACATGAATATTGTGTTCTAATTAAGGTGTTGGGCATTGTTTTATGAGCAATAGATAATTGGGGATAGTTTTATGCGCCTATATATATACACAACTAGAAGGATTTAAGAAAGTAGGAGTAATAAGTTCGTGGAACCATGCTCATAGGACGGGATGTAAGGGAGCAGAGATCAATCAAGATGTGCATAAGTTAATCCAGATCAAATGAGTTAGAACACGATCATCAAGTCACGTAATTGTCGAGAATGTTACAGAAATGATTGATCTTGGATTTTGGTAATGGGAGATTGTATTGGACATAAACACGTATAGACCCGCATAGCCTAATATGTTCTACCGAAGCTGAATATGAAGGCCTTAGCCAATGCTACTGCTGAAATTGTTTGGTTAAGGCAGTTACTCAAAGAATTGCAATTACCTTCTCCTGTTGGCACTCAAATCCTTTGGTGTGATAATGTTTCAGCTATATCTTTGGCTTCTAATCATGTCTTCCATGCTCGAACTAAGCATGTTGAAGTTGATTTCTCCTTTGTTCATGAAAAGGGTATTTCACAAACAATTGCTTATACGTTATGTGCCTTCTGACCATCAAACTGCTGATATATATTCTGACTAAACCTCTCACTATTTCGTTACCAATTTCTCAAAATCAAACTGTGGCTGCATAACTGCCAACATCAATTTGTGGGGTTATGTCAAGTCACTTAAAGCAAGCTCAAGCTATTGAAGCTAAGTCAGGAGAAGTCCATACAACTGAAGCCATCCTAATGCCAGCTCAGACAGCTAAGGCTCATTCTGTGCCAACTCATTCTCTTAATTGTTAATGATCAGTTAACTCAGACAGTTGAAATGAAATGAAGAAGTTAGTTAATAATCTTACGTATTTTTTTAGTTATTAATCTTACGTATTTTTTCTCCGAATTTGTGTCCCTGCGGCTTATGTTGCTAATGACAACATATATAGTGAGCTAATGTGAAATCTGGTCACATATATAGCTTCTAAATTCAGAGAATCCGATCAAGCTATTTGACATATTCTAAAGCTTGCTTTGGACGTACTACAGGAATTCTGGGATCAAATGAACTTTGCTAATTGACCCAAATTAAGATCATAACATATTTTCATTATTTTGTAAACTTTTGTAGAGAATTTTGATAAAGAGTCGATCACGTTAATGGATGTACGTTTTGCTTTGAAAGGAAGGCCCCGTTTGATAAACGGATTGGAGGTTGGAATTGGATTCTAAGGTGATGCTATTAGTAATACTGTGTTTGGTTTCTAAAATTAGTTCGGATTGGTAGTCCAATGGGATGAACAATCCGGCCCATAGGGGGTATTAGCAATACCCCATGGGACTTGGTATTCGTAGCCCAATCCCGACCCCTTCTCATTATCAATCCCTTTTCATTACCAATTTCTTCTATCAATCCAATCTCATCATCTAACCCCATCTCAAACAAACATGATATTAATAATCTCATCATCTAATCCCATCCAAAACAAACATACGCATTATCAATCCCTTCTCATTAACAATTACATCTCATTACCAATCTCAATCCTAATCTCATCTCCTTACGAATCTCATCCATCTATCACTGTTATCAAACGGGGCCGAAAAGTATGTAAAAGGTTACAGCGTTCTCCAAACAGATTACGTTAAGAAAAAAGTAAATAATCATCCTATTTGGAGCCCCTACTTAATTCTCCATTCATGATGTCATCGTCAATTAAGTATTAAATTTCTAGATGAGAACTTAATTGTTCAAACCAACTAGGATGAATACGTAATTATCACTAGTGTTTAGGGTCAATATTTAAGTTCCTTAATTAAGGTTTTTTTTTTTTTTTGGGTACTTCGGAAATTTTAAGTTCCTTATGTTAATACAACACATTTGTAGCTTTTAAGTTCTCCAATATCGTGTATGTTGATCAGTACAATTAATTTTCTAAGATGGAAAAATGCGTTTAGCCATGTATCGCACGGGTTTAGTGCCAGTAAGAAAACAAATAAAGCAAAACCCATAATCACATCTTATAAAATTTGCCAACTCGGGGGACAACTTTGTGTTGTCTCTAATCTCAACCGTCCCAAAGCTCTTTTCTGGAAGAGTTCTTTTGAAATTTGGACCATTGATCGAAGAGACGGACAGTCAAATGGGGAGACAACACAGATGTTGTCACTTTGTTGTCCCTGGAATTCATAGTTCGATGATCTGTAGAGAGAGAGAGTATTATAAGGTGGTGGCCAGCCAAGACGACTGTTTCTTTAATTTTCTCCGTGTTGAAAAAGTCGGGGTGCTTCTCTCTCTACAATGAACTTTGTTTTTCTGTTTTTGGTGACGAAGGAATCACTCTACGGTAGGACTACTAATTGGACTCATTCATGGAGCGTAAATCTCTTGGCGACTGAAGCATACCACCGCCCCACCCACCAGGTACATCTTGGGTACGTACCAACTCCCGCAAGGAATCGAACCCTGGCATTTTCCAGGCAATAGACCAGTGGCGGACCCAGAAATTCATGGCACTGGGGTCAAATTTTACACTCCCTCCATCCCACTTGCTCGACCCCTGTTGTTACCGCTAACAACTACTAACCCATTAGAATTTAAATCCGTTTCAATGGGTGGGAAGATTTTATTTTTCTGATCATTTAATTCTAAAGAGTCATAATTAAATTTTGACTATAGGACTCTCGTTGGTTAGCTCTAAGAGATATTTGATTCTACGATTTTCTTAGGATTAATCAGCGAGAGCCCTATAGTCAAAATTTAATTATGACAATATAGGACAAAATGATCAGAAAACTAAAATCTTTCTATCAATTCAAACGAATTGAAATTTGGAACACTTATGCCTTGTTTGGATTGATGTTTGAAATTTTTTTTGAAAAATAGTAGGGGTAATAAATGGAGAGAGAAATGTTGGAAGTATGGAGAATCTAGGGGGAATTTTTTGAAAAATTCTTTTTGAATTTCAAAGAGAACAAGGAATTAATTTTTTAACCATATTTTTTAATATATAAACCATAGGTTGAAAAATTAAGTGTTCCAAATTTCAATCCGTTTGAATGGGTGAGAAGATTTTATTTTTCTGATCATTTAATTCTAAAAGGTCATAATTAAATTTTGACTTTAAGGCTCTCGTTGGTTAGTCCTAAAAGATATTTGATCCTACGATTTTCTTAGGGCTAATCAATGAGAGCCCTATAGTCAAAATTTAATTATGACCCTTTAGAATTAAATGATAAATAAAATAAAATTTTCTCACCCATCCAAACGGATTGTAATTTGGAACACTTGATTTTTGAAAGAAAGCTGTGTCCGGAGAGAAGAATCGTGTGTCAGTGGGGCGAATTTTTATTGGTGAGAGGTACCACCTGGCTAAGTCCACGTGTTGCCCTTTGGGCAACGAATAATTGGGTGATGTGAGGATTTGGTGAGGGCAAGAATTGAATTATTGTTGTAGTACTTGGGGCAAATTTACTAAAATGTCCCAAATATGTATAGCCATCGTGAGGTAGTTTGGAGGGCAGTGGGGTCACATGACTCCCCTTGCCCTCACATGCTTCCGCCCCTGCAATAGACTCCCTTTTACCGTTGGGGCAACTCCAGGGTGGTACTTTAAATTTAACTTTTTTTTGGTTGAATAATTATATTGAACTTTATGAACTAGTAAACGGATAAATATGCAAAACTAAGTGAAATTCAAAAGAGGAACTTCCTGGCCGGTCCTCCTTGGATGAAGAATAGTCCACTAGGTCCTGCCCAAAGAGCCCATAACCCAATAAGTCCTCTTCAATATTTTATTGACAAAAATACCCCTCATAAAAAAAAAGGCGATTGGAGAGAAACAAAAATACAATACTGCCACCACCACCACATTGCCACACCCACCACCATGCCACCACGCCACCATGTCGCCACCACCACCATCACCACGTCACCGCCACCGCCGCCACCACAACCACGCCACCGCCACCGCCGCCACATCACCACCGCCGCCACCACATCGCCACCACCGCCGCCGCCACCACGTTGCCGCCGCCACAACCATCACCGCCACCACCACCACGCCGCCACCACTACCATCGCCACTACCACCACCACAATGACCACTTCCACGCCGCCACCACAACCACCACCGCTCCACCATCACCACCACCACCACAATGATCACCACCACGATGCTGCCGCCACCACCACCACAATTAACAGTGTTAATTTTTGTCTAAATTAACAGTGTTAGTTAATAGTCGGCCCATACAACCTCCTACCCCACCACCACAACGCCGCCACTACCACCACAATAACCACCACCACCACGCCGCCACCATAACCACCACCACTCCACCATCACCAACACCATCACCGCCACCACAATGACCACCACCACTATCACCACTATAATTAACAGTGTTAATTTCTGTTTAAATTAACAGTGTTAATTAACTTAACATTGTTAATTTCTGTTTAAATTAACAGTGTTAATTAACTTAACATTGTTAATTTTTATCTAAATTAACAGTGTTAATTTCTATATAAATTAACAATGTTAATTTCAATATAAATTCACACCCACCACCACGCCGCCACGTCGCCACCACGACCATTGCCACCATCACGCCACTGTCACTGCCACGCCATCACGTCGCCACCATCATGCCACCGCCACCACGCCGCCGCCGCCACGCCGTCGCCGCCACCACCACCACCCACACCACGACGCCGCCACCACTGCCACTACCACAATGACCACCTCCATGCCGCCACCACAACCACCACCACCACCTCCACCGCTCCACCATCACCACCACCACCACGACGTCGCCGCAGCCATCACAATTAACAGTGTTAATTTTTGTCTAAATTAACAGTGTTAATTTTCATATAAATTCACACCATAATTAACAGTTTTAATTAATAGTCAACTCGTACAACCTTCGCCGATCGATATCAACACATTACCGTCCTTGTCATACAAGTCGAACGCGTAGTGAACTCCTTGTTTGCTGCGTCCGGCGACAATGACGTTCCGTTTCCGTGGAACTCAGTGAACTTGCGGAGGTCGATGAAGCTATCGCCGTCCTTGTCGATCTCCGCCATCACGCAGCCGACCTCCTCCGTCGCACCGCCGTGAACTCCGAGGCGGAGATTTTGCCGTCGTCGTTCGAGTCGAACTTTCTGAAGAGTAAAGTCGGGCCAGAGTTCTGTGTGGTTGATTTGGAATTGAAAAGAAGAGAGGATGGTCATTTGTAGCTATTTAATTGAGGGCAAATAAGTAAAATCATGGTTGGAGGACTTGGTGGGAATTGAGCTTGTGGAGAAAAGGAGCTGATGGACTATGAATGGGAAACTTGGGACCGGCCTGGTATTTCCACAATTCAAAACACTCAATATAAGTAAACGATAAACTGATTACAAAGCCACCTTTGAATTTTTGCCCTTTTTCATTTTCTTCAGCCAAAGTCAGTCCTGGATTCATCGTCTTACTTTCGGTGTTCACACTTCTTTTTAATCTCTCTCTCTCTCTCTCTCTCTCTCTCTCTCTCTCTCTCTCTCTCTCTCTCTCTCTCTCTCTCTCTCTCTCTCTCTCTCTCGTTGTTTCGTTCTTTAGAGTTTTTTTTTCCCTCGACGATCAACGGTATCTGAAACAACTTACAAGCATCTCGACAAATCCCATTTTCGATCCGGTCAAAGGCAAATCATCATACCGGAACTAAAAACTTATTAATAATCAATTTTTTTCTTGTGGCTTGACACAAAAAATCAAACGATAGTCAATTGTATGAAAAGCAAACGTACCGACCAAGTTGTTTCTCAAAGCGCTGAAAGAGTCTTTCTTGATAGTCTGTTAAAACTTGAAACCCAAACAGCTCAATCCGAGTCCTACACATTTTTTTTCATCAATATTTAAAATTCGATATGGGATTCACATATTCTAAATCAAATTGATTATTGAATGTCGGACTTATGGCCTTGCTTAACATTGATTACTTTTGGAAAGTTTGATCAGTTAACATTGATTACTTCTAGAATAGATTGGTCAAAAGACAATTATTTTCCTATCATGGTGATTAGAAGAATAGGAAAATTTCTGTAAAAAATAGCTCAAATTAACAATAATTTACGGGGAAAAAAAATCAAATGAGCCTACATTAATGATTTATGAAATACTAGTGCTAACCCGTGCCTGCGGCACTACGCATCCCTATTGGAAGGTTTAGGTGAGAACCATGGGCACTAAACCGGGAAGTGGAAGGATGCACTATAGCCTTTAGATCAAATGAATCTAAACCGTTCCAACAACTTGTCCCCACACCCTTCTGTTTTATAATAGAGATGAACCTGGTACATTTTGAAAAATGAAGATCTTTAGAATATTTACTGAAAAAACCCTTTTGATGAGATTTGATATTTGTAGCGCAACCAACCCCCTATTCTAGCTAGTGTATGTGATCTTTTCTTTTAATTCGTCTTCGTATCTTGTGAAGCAAATGATGCCCCAAACAATTCTTTGAAATATTACCTTTGACGCAGTGCGAAAGGTGCGATAGTTGAATGTGTGGAATTTAAGAAAAGTACTAACCGTTGCCCAATGGATGTTGTTTAATTAGCCTTTGGTTAGCGTAAAAAAAATTGCATGAATCATACATGTATATGTGGAAAAAAGTTGAGAAATGTGATAACCTCATTGGAATTTAAAGCTAAATATTTTTACATCATTACTACTTTATCCAACCCTCATTAATTATGTGGTAATTAGCAACAACCAAAAATTTAAAGTACAATTAGCTAGGCCAAGTTTAAGGTTAAAAAATACTAGGAAATTCTGGTCGAGGCACGTGGGCCTAATGCTCCCTCCGCCGTTGACGTCTCCTTATTAATTCCTAGGTAATTAAAAATAAAATTGTGAGGATAAATTTTGGAATGATAATTTAATTTTCAGGTTATTTTTTGGTGTTTGGTGGTAGTAAGACTACTTTCTAATAAGCCTATGTCTTGGCAAGTGAACAGTTTGTTTTTTTTTTTCCTCGGCAAAACGAAAACTTTTATAAAAACCTCGAAAACGGTTACATCGAGGGGCTCGAACATGGAGATACACACATGCTCGAGCAAAACAAGAATAAAAAGGACCAAATTCAAAAAGCCCGCCAACAGAAAATTGGATGACAAAATACGTTACCACCCAAACCAACTTACAACTTCAACATCCTAACTCCATCCAGAAAAATTCTAAAATCCTCCACTGAATACACATTTATGTCGAATTTTGCCTTTACTCACATTGCAACTTTAGTTTTAATCAAATCACCCACTTCCCCAGAACTTGTAGTAGCATTGTTGAACACATACGAAAAATCCTAAAATTCTTCTCTTCCACTCCCTAAACATTAGTCAATCCACCCATCTACGCAGCCCAAATGCTGAAGCCCAAGAAACCCAACGTATATGAAGAAGACAAACAAAGCACGGCAGACTTTGTCTGTAGGCCCATTCCATTATATGAACTGTAACGTAGAACAAACGGGCCCACATTGGCTTCCCGAAGACGTGGAAAGATTATTCAGTGGTCTTGGAGCGCTACCATGTGCCCAAACACCCGCATCCAAAACAAAAAAATGCTACTCGCTCCGTTCTTAAATAAATATCCGGATCGAAAGCCTAGGCTTTTAAAAACACACTTTTTTGGTGCAAAAAATTTTAAAAAAATACCTTCCCTCCCCATTTTTTTCAAATTTTTTAACGAAAAGAATGTATCTATTTAGATATCTAGATTTACATATCGAACATTTATTTAAGGGTAAAGGGAGTAACAAATTAAACATCACTAAAACCAAAAATAATTCCATAAAATTGCTGAGAATCGGTTGGGCGAATAACCCAAATACCCCATCCCATAAACATCCCCCAGTTGTTCAGGAAGCCATCACGTTTTGTTGTGCAATCAGCAATTCTAATGATACTACGAATCAATAGCAAGAAGCTGCAAATCTGTATACATTCCCACTAAACTTCATTATCCTGCAAATCTATCCATAGTTAGATTCAATAGACTTGTACACCTTTTTCTTTTTGTCTTTTTACCAAAGCCAATATATATAAGTGGGGATTAGGGAAGTTAATAGATTAGTCCACAAGGGATTTCAGAAGCTATTCATAACCCTGAAATTCGCAAGTAGAGAAAAGAAAAAGAAAGACAGGACAAGGTATATTGTGCATTCAGGGAAACCCCCGAATGCTCACGACGGAGCTCGAACCAGGAAATACCATACGGTGGAATGTGAATAGCAGTAAACTTCATTATCCTGCAAATCTATCCATCACAAGAAGCGCATAACTTCATTATCCTGAATCCCAGGTGTTCAAATTAGAACCATAATTTTCGAAAGAACATGTTTTAGTGAGACAGGCCAAAGCAGAAGTAATACTTACACTTACACTTACACATCACATCATTGCAAGCCTCAAAAATCCAGACTTCACAAGGTCTCCTAACTTTACCAGACACTATTACGGTATTACCAACAAAAAGTCAGATTCAAAAGTCTTCACATTCTAAGCCATTCCATTACATACATTTCCCACCCACAAAAAACTACCATTAGCTTTTCATCATACTAACATATATACATATTACTGCGGTATTTCACAAGGGAATTTACCCAAGGGTTTCAGTTCTGCCGTCGCTTCTTATGAATTGGAATGTCCGGGGCACAAGGCGGGTCTCGACGGAGACACTTGATCTTGGCAGCTGGGAATGCACATTCAAGGAAGCTAGTGTCCACTGGAAACAGTTCAAGATTTTCACTCAACAGCAAGGACTCCACCTTATCCTCCTCAAAACCAAGAACACATCCCATCTTGATAATCTTACACAGATCCTCCACAAGACCACTAGCATCCGGTAGGACCGCCTCCGAGATTGCTCTGGAAAAATCTGTTGTGAACTCCATACTTCTGTTTCCACTTCCGCCATTCCAGTTCGGTTTGTGAACAAGCAATTTCTGCGATTTCTTCTCCCAAAGCACCAGTTTTCTCATTTCAACTTGCAGTCTCTTCTTTGAGGAGGGCAAATTCAAGAAACAATGGACGACCAAAGGACTTTCGGTCCCAAATATTGAGATGTCTACCAGAGATTCCGCTATCCGGTGTCTCTCTTGCACTGGCACGTTAATCACAGGATGTGAAAGGAAAGCCAATACAATGCTGATCAAGGGCCTTCCAATGAGACTTTTTTCCGCACCCATCTTTTCAAGTTCAGAATTCACAGAGAACTGAACAACTTCAGATATCTTCCGTACTCCAAAACTTATGTAGATTTCATAGAGTTTGGTGAGGGATGATAAGCCATTCTCGGGGAACCAGACAAAAAGTGGCTTCTCACTAGCTTCCCCAAACAACTTTCTGAGTTTCAAATCATCTGGGATGAATACTTCGTCTCTATTCGCCAACTGAACTACCCCGGAGATGGTGATTGCTGGTAGCATTGTTATGCCTTTCTTCACAGTTCTCTCAGTACTTGTGCTCCAATTTTCTGCAATGTATCCCCAAAATGAATGTAACTCCACAGAAGACACACAGTTGTTACTTGTCACCCACTTGGTCCAGAGATCAACATATCTAAAAACAGTCGGAAATGAATCTACTCCGAAAGCTTTGGACAGAAAAGATAACAAATTCTCATCATAATATCTATCAAGAATATGCAAAAATGAGCCAAACAAATTGTCCCTGTCATGGAGCACGCACAGCCAATTACTTACCCATTTTCCCTTGGTTCCTTCTTGGTCTGGAATCCACAATCGATAGGAACAGACCTCAGAATTCAAGCTTTTCATGTGTCCGTGCAGAAACCTGTAGAGTCTCAGTACAGCAGAAGTTTCTTCGTGAGAAGTAAGAATCTTGAAAATTTTAGTGCAAACTTCCTTGGTATCTGCTTTCACACCAATGGCTAGAAGTTCATCCTTGTAAAGAGGACTCAGATTCCCATAGAAGCCCTGATCAATGAAAGGTCCATCTCGTTCTTCTATGTAGGAATTCCATTCGGAGTCAAAAATAAGGGACTCCTCCGGGGCTTTGTAACCCATGTGGGTTTTAAGCCATTTACTTCCTTTCAGTTCCTGGAGAAAATTGTTAAGTAAAGCCTGGTCAGATGACTTACTACTTTGTCGAAGCGACCTAGCACAGTTCAGTAAAGAGAATGCACAATCTGCCCTTACTGACCCGGGCTCAAAGGGCAACTCTAAACCTTTTGCAACAACTCGTGCTCCGTCATTGATATTGACCATCACACCCAGCATCTTCAGCTCGTTCTTGAATGAACTGATCGAATTGCCATAGAAGGCATCATCTATTAGAGGAAGATCAACAAACTGAGTAACCGTTCCCCACTCTGAATCAAATAAACATGAATCCGGAGCAGATCTATACCCGTCACAAGTTTTTAACCATTTCTCGCCCGACAAGCAACTCATTAGACGGGTTAATTGTGGAGCCATTTTTTCTCTCATACACTTCATGCAATTCAGAAGAGAGATCACAATGTCACCGGTTAGACCACTTGTGGCTAAGAGAAACCTGACTTTAGTAATAAGCATATTACACACTTGGTCAAGATTTACTGCCACGCTAATTGCCTCTAATTCTGCCCTGTACGACCTAATACTGCTACCATAATAGCCTTCATCGATGCTGGCTAGGGGAAGAAATTTGACTAACTGGCCCCAGTTGTCATCAGGAAGAAGGGATTCCTTGGGGCATTTATAATCGAAAGTAGTTTTCATCCAAGGTTGGCAACCAATTTTCTCCTTCAAACCATCAGATTCAGGCCCTAATCGCCGAATGCATTCCAGTAATAGAAAAACAGTACCTTTATTCAACTTTGAGAGATCTTCAGGAAACTTGAAATGTCCCGGAATTAGTCTATACACGCCTTCCAGATTCACTACCACACCCAGCAACTTCAGCTCGTTTACAAAACTCCTTAGCTTGTCACGATAATAAGTTTTATCAACAATTCGCAGATCTGTGACATGTTGAATAGCTTCTCCAATATCAGAAGTCAGATAAACGGCTCCGAGAGGATTAACAAAACCTTGGTCTGATTTCAACCATTTTCCATCTTGAAGGGATTTCAAAAACTCTACATCCAGCTTATTATTATCATTTGAATACCGGATAAAACTTAGCAGTGAAATTCCCACGCTTGCACTCATTGCAGAGGAGATAAGAGGTTTGAGGTGATTAACAATGAGCAGGTAGATATCTTCTGACCCAATTTTTACGCCAACGAACATCAGCTCCTCTTTAAATGATTTTATCCTGTAATTATAATACTTCTCATCAATAGCTGACAAGACCTCAAACTCTTTCCCAATGTCTAAGAGAGTAGATGACTCGGTTCCATCATAAAGATAGCAAGAACTCGGAGGACAAAACCCAGCATATGTCTTCATCCACTTCCCACGTCTTATACTTCCAATGAACCTCTCCGGTATGTCATATTTGATGGCGCTGCACTTCTTGGCTCTCAGAATCTTCTTGGCTCTCAGATTCTGGATCCATTGCAATAGCAACAGAGCTTGATCACTAGTTAGCTGATTGGAGGCAATATCTAATGCTCTATTCTGGGGTAATATATTAGGCAAGTCAGTGACCTTACCCTGCTTAATAAGGAAGTGCAATAGTTCACCTTCTGCCGTAGATTTTCCAGCAAAATTAGCAGCTTCAGCATATACCTCCCCCAACTCTGCGTACTTACTAGAACAGTAGCCATAGCCCTCTGCTGAGTCTGCTCTCTTGTTTTCTAGCTCAAGTTCTCTAGCAAGTATATCGCTAGAACCAAAGAGTTTCACCCAAGTGCTTCTAGAAGCGGGCACAAGAGGACTTTTACACATGCTTACATTCCCAGCCATATCAACCACCGGCATAGACTGCAATACAAGAGAGACGAAATGCGAATTGATGTACTTTAACAAAGTAGAATGGTAAACAAGATGAGCCAGTGCAACTAGAAGTTTTGGGTCTTTGACTTTCCCAGCAATATCAGCCAGTTTTGAACAATATGTATAAATGTCGATGACCAACAAACCTTTAGCCTTAGACACAAGCCAATTCTTCACAATAATTTCCTTTTTGTGTCCAACAATAGTACTAACCATATCATCTGGCAAGAAAAACATATCATCTGGGCACCCCATTTCTACGTTCCATTTGTTTACCCAGGAATGACGTCGAGCCCCCCAGACAAGATGAACCTTCAATGATCCCTGCTTAATTTGTGATAAGCTACACGGGAAAACCTGCCCATTCCAAGCAACATATTTGAGAAGAGTAACTCTGCTCATAGTCTTAAATGGAAAATACTTCCAGCTGTCAGCAAGAAAACAGAGAAGCTCCACATACACATCCGTGGGTACACGCAACACAAGGTTGCATGTTTCAATGCATTTTCCATACCATTCATAATTTTCTTCCACAGATGGCACTCCAAGAAAATTCCAAGTTTCTTCATATTTTCTGTGATCCACAGAGTTATGTAGGATGTACTTTCCTCGGTAGGAAATACCACTTAGAGAAACCCCAAGTCCCTTAATATTGGACAGGATATTCCGGAATTCTGGTAAGATCCGAACTACATCAAACGGCTCACAGAAAACCATTTCCCCAGTCAAGAATGACTCACAAGGAACAATGCGTTGTGACTTGACATCGATTCTAATGGACTCTCTCAGTCTATTGAACTGTTTCACAGGAGACTCTTGTACAGGCAAGAATTCAACCATGCGAGCCGTGGGGAAAGTTTCAGCCATTTGAGTGGGCTTCATAGAAGTCATAAGAGCATTAACAAATGATGAAGGAACACAATCAAGAATTCCCAAATTCCACTTGTTATCCAACATTATAGATTCTCTCGAAGATGAAAGAATGAAATCGGCATGCACTATGAAGGGAAAGTTAGTCACCATCGCAGTAGGCAGGAAAGCAAAGACACCAACAGAAGAAGTCCCTCTTGTTAATCTATCTCCAAACGCAAAAGCCAAAGATATAGCCCATTCATTTAAATCCTTTCTAGAATCCACCACATTCTCAGGTTTCACAGGGAAGCGTTGTCTATAAATGTAATAGCGGCATGTGGCCTCACTCATGTCTAAGCCCTCCTGAACAGAAAGATGGACAATGCGCGAATCTGTTCCTTGATTCTGTGTGGAAATGAGATTAGTCACGCTGGAAATGGAAATTGCAGAAACTGAATCCTCTAAAGATGAACACCTGTTTTCGCGTACTGACAACCTCTTGATCTTTTGCAAAAAGAGGAGGACTTCCGGGTGGATCTCTGAGAGATGTTTCTTCACAGTTTCCAGTTTCTCAAACTTTAGCGGGAGAATAATTGTGGTAGCTGGAAGGGTTTTGATAGGCCCATAGATGACTTGTAGATCTGAAATAGTTGGCATTGTGGAGACCCACTCTGGGACAATGTAGCCGATACCACAATCGCGATTAGGAGCTTCATCGAACCTAATTTGGTAGCCGTTGCTAAAAATGTGTGGCCGCCCACTGACAAGAAACACACTCTTGAACCCAATTCCTACAAAATGTAAAACTAAACTTGTTAACAAATTTGTTATTCTATTTGATTGTACGTACCCATAAAGTAACCACATGGCAGACCTCTTATTTCTCAACACAAACAATTTTCAATGATTTCTTTGTACAATGTTCTATGCTTATAGAAGGCAAAAAGCAAATTTTGACTCTTCCAATGAAGTGAGACACTGGGAAAAGGAGAATAAAATTGCAATACCAAAACATATAGCAAGGTTTTGGCGGATGCCCAGCGATCTTTTTTTGGTTCGACATGCTGGATATAAAAACAGTCATACCAGCTACTTTTGCTAGGAACTTCTTGTTAATGTCAAAATGTATATGCTACAAATATAAAGACCATAAATTTAAAAGTAGTTGTCCCAAACGTCCTACCTTGTTTTGCAAGGTACGACACACTAACAACAATGAGTGACAACAACCATTTCCACAACTGAAAAGCTCAAGTGGTTTGGCTTCGGTTGTACATTATATATATCAACATGTTCATGTTTGTCTAGTCCCCTGACAGGGAGTGGTATAGATACATGCAAGAAGGTAAGTGGGCCATATTCTTTCCATTTACCGGTTACCCTAGCCTTCATACATTCTCCACGCCAACATTCATAAGAAAAGTTGTCCACTTCCTGAGAAAATACTCAAGCTCTGCTCTTCCCCGCATATTTCTGTTTTTTCTCATAACAGAGAAAAGAATTTCATTGATCAAAGTAAAGGGCATATTTCCATTTCTTTATTATATTGGTGACACCAGCACCACATGTGTGAATGCACTGTGATATCACAGAGGCTCTTTAAGTAAAAGGTCTATAAGAGTACAACTACTTTGTAATGGTTTTATCAGTTCAAGAGAGGAAGTATTCTAAAATTAGAAGGCCCTAAGTCATGAATTTTTCTATGGTACACAAATCGCTTTTTATATATGGTACCTAAAAAATCACTTCAGTAGTAAGTATTCCACATTGAGTTGTAAGTATTTCATAAGGAGTGGTAAGTATTACACATTAAGTTGTAAGTGTTCCAGATGTATATTACTTATCACTCAATGTGAATACTCACCACTTCATATGAAATACTTCCACACTAAGTTGTAAGTATTTCAAATGTAGTGGTAAGTATTTTAAATGTAGTGGTAAGAATTCTACACTTACCACTCGATGTGGGATACTTACCACTTCTTATGAAACACTTACCACTCAATGTAGAATACTTACCGCTAAAGTGACTTTTTGGGTACCATACACAAAAAAAATTTGAGCACCATAGCTGAACTCCTTAGTCACATTGTTGGTAATCTCTTGTTTTGCAGGTTTTCCCTTCCTTTTGACAGGCCATAAGCGTACATTATATTCTGTGTATTCCTTCCACCTTTGCATCTCAAAAGCATTGCGTGCTGTAGTTAAGTTTATGATAGATCATTTCTAGTATACGATACACAAACACAACTAAATAGCAGGAGCAACTGGGGGTTATGAGAGTGACTAAGCAGTAAATTGAACAATAATCTAGTCAGAAGCCAGCTAAAGCGAGAAAAAAAAATCTGCTAAATGTTCCACAAAAATACCTAGTCTGAGAAAAGCACAAGTAGCTGATCTAACTTTCAAAAAAAAAAAGTAGCTGATCTAACTTTCATCATAAAAGAACCTCTGTTGGCATTGCCTATGCCATCAGGATTGCACTAAAATCTACATTTGTCGTTAAATTACATAAAAATAAGCATGGTAGTCCAAAAGCACAAGTTCGGAGGCATTTCCTACACGAAGAAATGTACATTTACCTATCGCTATGAGGACTAATAACTAAGAGATACTGCTCATTACAATAAATCAAAGGAACATGAAGTAGTAGTTTAACGGTGTAAATGACAAACATAAAGTCTATCATTTGGCATACGTTGTCACTTGTCACTAGATTTCTCTTTTAAGCCTGTAATTGGTAGGTGACTTGAGTACTTCTGTTTTTTTTCTGTTTCACTCAATCTCTTCACTTGTTTCAGGAAAGGTTACACTTGAAATCTACCTAAGACATTTAATTCATGCTCCTCCAAATCATCATCCTCACAATTTTGATCAGCAACACTGATTATATATTACATGTCGATGAGTACTAATGCTTGTTAAGCTTAGCAATAAAGTTCAGCCAAGTCTCCACCATCTAATATTTAACAGTTTCAAAAGCTAATTATTTTCATCACAGCATTAGTTTTCTAGAATCAGATTTTTACATGTGGAAGAACCTATTAATTAGATCTATCTGACCAGTTGAGGAACTTCGTCACAACAATAAAAGTTTAACACTAGTGCTTTTCACATCATTGTGACATTGGATGTCCATTAGAGTAGTCTTAAGCATCATCAATCAGCAATTAAGCAAATACAAACATGGAATTGAATGATGAAGACATGCAAAGACAAGTCTTAGAGCAAAAATAACACTACGTGCATGACAGAAATGCTCACACAGAAAATTGTAGCAAAAGTAGGACAAAGTGCTCGATTTGTAGCGTAAATGGAAGATGAAGTTTACAGATAGCATGCATAATATGCATACAACTACTACTGGTTGGTTTGTCACTCCAATAACCATGCTCACCAAGCTGGTTTCTTACAATAGTACTCCCTCCGCCCCGATTTGTTTGTCCAATCTCAAGTTTCCAGGCAACTACATCTAATCCATTGATTTGAAAATTTACATAATCTCATCCATTGATTTTGAAATTTGACAGTCAATTTGGGACATCCATTAGTCAAAAAGGAGACAAACAAATCAGGACGGAGGGAGTAATAACATGGGAATAATTGCTACATTTTTTAGTTTTGAGATATAGACTTGAGAAAGTAGCAAACGACAAAAAGAAAGGTTTCACTATTTGTTTAGAACTTCAAATATACCTTTTTCCCCGATGAAGCCTTGGTGTCTCTGACCCTTCTTAGTGGATCTACCAATGCTGCAAAGGGAGTCAATATTCTCCTTAGAAAAACCAACCTCGTTGTTGAACACCAACAGCGTTGCAGAGGCACCCAACCCAGTTATATCCGACCTTGTTAGAACAAGCTCCAGTGTGGGTTCTACTCCCGCAAGGTACTCATTGTCTTCTGCATTCTGCCGTAACCACCCACCACAAGTAACAAACACAATCACTCATAAGATCATTCCCAGCGTATTCAACAATTTAAAGACTAAAACTCTATTCCGATGCAGAAAAAGAATATTAATAGTGTTACTATTCACACCAACTCCAACACAATTCTTCATATATCTCCGATTTTCCTCCAAACATTTCTCCCCGGTTTCCTCTTCAGTTTTCTTTGGAAAACATGTAGTAGTATAATATAAGTCTCAATTTACAGGATTTTTTTCATTGGTACCAATTTTGCAAAAATCAGATCAATAATATGGAAGATGCATCCATTCAAAGAAATAAAAAGAAAAGCACAACGATATGAAGTAGTTTTTTTTTTCTTTTTGGCCTTTCCAAAAAAAAGTTTTTCTTCTTTTTCGGTAATGCAAGGTGTTCCAGACCAGTTTGTGCGCACCTTGACCTCCCGGCTCCTACAGCCTTTTCACATTTTCACAGCTTACGTATGGGATGAGGTTACCCTAAGAGTTGCTAACCAGGGGAATCGAACCTGAAATCTTAAGTGGGAGCAAACTCTCTGTTGGGGTCAACCCATAGTGGTGGGGTTATTTTGTGTAACATCCTTAGTGTTGGGTGTTGCGCATAATTACCCTAGGAGTCCCTTATATATAGTTGTAAACCCTGTTAGGGTTAGGGTGTGACATAATGTGAGGGAGAGGGTGAGGCGAGCGGGAGAGAGCCGATCTGTGGCCTCCCGGAGAGGACCCAGCGTGGTTCCTGGAGAGTATTTCATCTTTGTGTATATTGTGTAAATCTATATTCAAAGGGAGTTTTTTTCTGAAATCATTGTGTGGATTTGTGTGCGTGGTGTCCCTCCGGTCCTAACAATCTCAGGCCAACACCACCAGGCCTTGGTTACACAAAGACATATGTAGTTGGTTATAGAACTTGGATTGATGCCAAATGTTAAAAAGACAAACTGGAGATGTCAGGCAAACGAATAGAGCAAGTTTCTAAGGAACACCGCTCTAATCTTTCGAATGATTCCACATTTGTGGAGAACCACATTTGATTCTTCATTTTCAAGAACCCAAATAACGCTTGAAAATGTGGGGAAAAAATGTAAAAAACAAGCTTTAACCTGGATGAGCTCCATTAGAAAGTGAACATCTTTGGTGTAGAGCTCTTTGGAGAGACTGGTAACCGCGTTGTGGAGATCTTGAGTTAATGGGTTCAGGGATTTCTGCCCTATCGAGAATTTTCGACTCCGTATCTCTTCTATATGCTGCCTCGCTAACTCCGTTTTCTTCCTTCTCTCGTCGTTACTATTAACGCCAACGGTAGCCATTTGCTTCTTCTTTACTATCTCCGTTCTCTACTCTGTTCCCGCTATTAAGCGTTTGGGTTCCATCTCCATCATTGAAAGTTAGAAAATAGAAAGAGAAGGACAGAGAGAGAGAGAGAGAGAGAGAGAGAGATGAGCTGGCTAGTGAAAAATGGCGGCAAAGGGTATCATAGACATACAGTGACACACTGATGTGTGAAAGGGGAGAGAAAGGGTGACTCAAGTAAACTCTGATTTTGAAAGGACAAGTTGTATTCGCCTTGTTTGGTTCAACTCTCATCTAGTCTCATTTCATTTTTTTCTTTACACATTTTTCAATAACTGTTTTCTCTATCTCTCGCCTTTCATTACCAGTTATTATATCAAAAATAAATTTCAAAAAGTTGAACCGAACAAGGTGATTGTGAACTTATGCCACATTCTTTGAGAATTGTGACGTGGTGCTCAAAATCATTACAAAAGCTTATAAATTGTATATTTAGTTGTGAATTCCTCCGAATATGTGACTGTTGAGGTCCTATTCCGCTAAGATTTTTATTTTTCATTTTACGAGATAAATTATTCTCTCATAATACATTACTTTTAATTTAAAAAATAAATATTTAATCTATGATAGTACCACATGACGGTGCTACTACTAAAGTACTGCTCAATAATTAGACTTTGTTCTAGAACACCTTCTTAAAAAATAAGTACTTATTTCACATTTTCAAACTCAAAAATAATGTAAGCACATAATTTGCGTAAGCACATAATTATTAATAGGTTGCGTAAGCACATAATTTTTGAGCTTGAAATTGCCTTCTTAAAAAATAACTACTTATATACCGTTCTGAAACAGAGCCTTAGGCCCTGTTCCAGAAACGAAATAAGAACTTATTTTTTGTGTAATAAGAAGTCTTGTTCCTAAAAAGATTGAACAATTACTTATTTTTTGAGAAGACAATTTCAAGCTAAAAAATCATGTGCTTACGCAAATAATTTTCCTATCAATATGAATCTTGTTTGATAGATCTCATTGAGATCTTTAATACGGTGTAAAAAAAATTAAAAAATTATTTCTCATTTACGTTATTTTTGAGTTTAAAAATGTGAAATAAACTGCTTATTTAAATTTTGTGGAACAAATCTTCTTCTTTTTTTTTTGAAAAGTGGCAAAATAAATACTTATTTTTTAAGAAAGTTTCTGGAACGGAGCCTTTCGGAGCCATGATACTTTTTTAATTACCGCTATGAAGACCAAACTCTCTCTCTATTGTGTCAGTCTCGCAGCTTTCACTCTAATCTGTTTCTGGTAAGCAATTAATGAGTTTCATCTTCATCATGGAAAGTTGGGAGAGAGAGAGAGAGGTGAGCCAAAAGTGCTATGGGTACACCGGATTGTGTACCCCATATGTACACTGCCTACGTGGCGTGTGTACGGCTGAGCCAAATCCTGGCCCCCTCTATCCTATACTCTCTGCCCCCCTCCCTTCTAAAAGCGAAAATGAGTAAATTACAGTAAACCCCCCTCAACTAACCTAAATTTTCACTTAACCCCCTCTGACTACAAAATTCAACAGTGTGCACTCTCTAACTATACAGAATTAACACTTAACCCCCTTTTGTTAGGTCTCCGTAGGAAAAATGCACCGACGGCCGTCTCCGGCCACCGGGCGGCCGATCCGAGCCGTCCAAATTTTTTTTTTAAGAAACCGAGTGGGCTAACGCGAAAATCAACGGCATCCGACGTGCGTAGGTGCTCGATCTAAACACCCCATTTAAATTCTTGGGATGTTTGGATCGAGCACCTATGCACGTCGGATGCCGTTGATTCCCGCGTTAGCCCACTCGGTTTTTTTAAAAAAAAATTTTGGACAGCTCGGATCGGCCGCCCGGTGGCCGGAGACAGCCGTCGGTGCATTTTTCCTACGGAGACCTAACAAAAGGGGGTTAAGTGTTAATTCTGGATAGTTAGAGGGTGCACATTGTTGAATTTTGTAGTTGAAAGGGGTTAAGTGAAAATTTGGATTAATTGAGGGGGGTTTACTGTAATTTACTCAAAGAAAATTGGCGAACTGATCTCCGAAAATTTTCAAAACTTTTGACACATGTGAGGCTCCTTTATCAACAGATGCAAAACCTATCCCCGCCCCGCACTCTCTGTTCTCTACATATTTCTCTCTCCAATTGAATCTGCATCCTCTCTCCTTCCCACGAACATCGACGCCCTCCCCCACCTTTATGACGCCAGTCTGACGCAACCTCCGCCGCTGTCCAACCGTCGTCGTCGTCCCTCTGGTACTGAAAGCCCGAACCATCAAAGAGTGGAACCACCCAATTTCTACCAAGAACAAGAATTGTCTGCTTTGTTTCTACTAGAATACTACTCTCAAACTGTAGCTTCACAGATCCGAGCTCTACTTGACCCAAATCGAGGTGCCGAAAGTGCAGTGACATCCAAGTGTAGATACAAATGGTCATGGTGAAATTTGAAGCTTAGTTGTATTTTAAATGCGGTCTTAGTCGGGAGAACAGCCTTGACTCAATTACAAAAGGCAAGAACAAAGTTTCAACATTAGTTTGCGTTATTGTTTGTGAAACTTTACAGATTTCATGGATGTAATACAATCATTTGTATTTTAAACATTTGTAACACAATCATGAATGTAATAACTTAATCCATTTTGCGACGGGTATATAATGGTTTCTTAATGTTTCAGAGCAAACATTAATTGTTGTTACTAGTTTTGTTCCATTTTGCTTGCTTACCCTTGTTCTTCATTTCAAACAAAAAAGCTGCAATTGGAGAACACCAAATTTGTTCCTGCTTTCATTTGATGCAAGATCCCGCGTTTCAGGCTTCCCGTTTATTTTTTGTATGCGATTCAATTTGGGCCATTGTGGTGGTTGTTTACACAGGCAATCTCGCTTTATAAATGTACTCTGTTTTATTTTCCAATGGCATCTACTCTGTTTTTTTCCTTCGGTTCTTTGTTTCTTTCAAGACCAAGTTTGCATTCAAAGGCAGCTAGAAGAAAATGAAATAAATAGGCGAGTGAGATGTATAAATGTTAAAGAAATAGACACTTCCGGAGCAATACTCTAGAAGGAAACATAGGTAGAAGAAACAGAGGTGTGGAAGAGTAACAGAGCTCAATAGCGATGAAAACTGGGGTCTAATACAGTTGCAGGGTGTATTCTCTTTCCTTCAAAATTGGTTGGGGATTTCATTCGCGGCGGTGGAAGTCGGAGAAACCGTGGAGCTTGATGGCGCCGTTGCCGTCCTTATCGATCTTCAACACGGCGTCGGTTAGATCCGTCGAGGACGTGCCAGCGACGGCTTCGAAGATGAGAGCTTTGAAAACAGACTGGAGCTTGGAGACAGAGATCTTGCCGGCGTTGAACAAGCTTGTTGAATACAATCAGAGAGAGGTTTTAGGAGAGAGAAAGAGACGGGGATAGGTCTTGAATCTGTCGATAGCCCTAACATTTTCAAAAGTTTTGAAAATTTTCGGAGATTAGTGCGCCAATTTTCTTTTAGAGGAGAGAGGGGGCCACAGAGAGAGAGAAGAGGACAGAGGGGCTCGGATATGGCTCAGCTGTACACACGCCACGTAGGCAGTGTACATATGGTGTACACAACCCGGTGTACCCATAGCACTTTTGGAGCAGAAAGTCTACCCACACACCAAATCTGCGCACAGATTGTGCACAGATTTTGTTGTGGGACCCACCACGGGTTCCACACAAATCATTCGAGCCGTTCATTAAATGTAAAACATTTTTTCTAGGGTTTCCGTAAAAAATTAGCTCAATCCAATGCCTAGAGATACGCGATCCAACCATATAACTTTTCATTATCCGGAAATCTGAATAAAAGTTAGATAGTTGGATGAAGCACTTATAGGTATCGGATTGGGCTTATTTTTTACAGGGACCTTGGAAAAAATGTTTTACATTTAATGAACGGCTCGGATGGTTTGTGTGGGACCCGTGGTGGGCCCCGCAATGAAATCTGTGCACAATCTGTGCACAGAAATCTGTGTGTGTAGCAGCTTTCCTTTTGGAGGTGAGCTGGCTAGTGAAAAATGGCGGCAAAGGGCTACATACAAAGAAAATGGACAAAGAAAATACCCTTAACGTGTACATAAACGGCTTAGATTCACTGTGCAGTACATCTGAGCCGTTCATGTACACTTTAAGGGTCTTTTCTTTGCCAATTTATTTTGTACGTAGCACTTCTCAAGGGCATATAGACATACGGCTACAAACCAACAGAATTGTTCGCGAGCTGTTCGAAACTCGGCTCGATAAAATTTGTTTCAGCTCGACTCGAAACATAAATAAACAAGCTTAAGTTTAAATTCTAGGCTCGTTTCATTATCAAACCAAACACAAGCCAGTAGAGGCTCGGCTCGAGTTGGCTCGCAAACTAAAGACTTAATAGACTTTTTACATTAATTACTAAAATTAGCATTAGCATTTTGATACATTGATATAGATTCCTTAAAAAAACATATTACATGTTATTATTATTCCAAAATTAAGATTATATTCTTGTAGAGTATAGAAAAATAAAAGATATATGCCTGCACAATCAAAATATTTTGAGTTGTATTAGACCTATGCGAGAATATATATATATATATATATATATATATATATATATATATATATATATATATATATAGGGCGGTTCTGTGAACACCAAAAAAAAACCTAAAAAACATCCAAAATCTCAATTTCATAGTTTTCGATCAAATTTTTATGATCCGAACCGTTCAATGTGTGCAGAATTTGATTTTAAGGGTGCTCGCGAGAAATTAAAAAAAAAGACCGGAAAGTGATTATTTGAGCAGTTTTTAACTGAATCGTTCATTAAATCTAAGTTAAAAACTGCTCAAATCAAGCCCTTCCCAGTCTTTTTTTTTTTTGCTAATTTCTCTTGACCCACCCCCCATATACATATATATATATACATATATACATATATATATACAGTCCAAATCTAATGAGGGATCCCGCACGGCCTTACTGTGCGAGACTCCCCTTTCCCCAGCCAATTTTGACGAGCCGAGTAGCTCAAAGTGATTAGAATGTATTTTAAGGATATCCTTGAGAAATCAGCAAAAAAATGGTCGGGAATAGCTTGATCTGAATAGTTTTTTATTGAACGGTTCAGTAAAAAACTGTTCAGATCAAGCCCTTCCTGATCATTTTTTTTGCTAATTTCTTGATAGTATTCTTAAAATCACGTTCTGCACACTTAGAGCGACTCGGATCATCGAAATTTGCTCGGAAAAGGAGAGTTCCGCACGTTATACACACATTTTTCGTTGGTCCATTAAGACTCATAAACAAGCTCAAGTTCGAGTCAAGACAAGATCCGCTCGGCTTGAGCTCGTTAAAAACTTAATAAACAAATTTGAACACGATAAAATTTGGTTCGATTCGGCTCATTTGTAGCCCAACACATGCAGTGATGTGTGAAAGGATGACTCAAGTCACTCTTGATTTTTGAAAGGATAAATGCTTTGTTTGGATTGGAATTTGAAAAGTGTTTTTGAAAAATAGTAGGGGTAATAAGTGGAGAGGGATAGAGAGAAAAAGGTGGAAAGTATGGGGAATCTAAGGGGAATTTTTTGAAAAAATCTTTTTGAATCGCGAAGGAAACAAGGCAAAAGTGTATGGTGAAATTATTCAATACTCTTTGAGAATTGTCACGTGCTCCAAATCGTTTCAAAATATCCCTTTCTAGTTTCAATTTTAGCACATTTTGTTATTCCAAAATTATTACTCCCTCCGTTTTAAATTGATAGTCATATTTGATCTCCAATGCAATTTTTAAATTATTAATATCTTTCAATCTAGTACAATTTTTTTGAAAATTTTAAAAACTTTTTATAATAAATTAATTGAAATTTATTATACAAGATCCATATTGCACATAAATTCATTATAAATTGAAAGATATTAACATTTTAAAAATTGAATTGGAGACCAAACAAGACAATCAATTTGGAATGGAGAGAGTATTCCATTTCCAAACCAAAAAGGTTATATAGTTAATGAAAGTTCTATTTTACCCTTTTATCTTAATTCAATAATACTAACCAAAAAAAAAAAAACAATTGGACAAAAAAATCCATGCAATTACTTTTTTACCCTACTATTGCATGTCTTTTTATAGTGAGCTCTTTTTTTAGAAATAGTGAGCTCTTTTTTTAGAAACAAAAGAGTATAAATTTTCTCTTCTTGTACTAGTATCTCAAAGCCAAGCGTGCGGAAAATTATTTGGTTCACGAACACACTTATTCAGCACACATCTCCGTGGGATACAACTCATTTTTGCTGAACTACAAGTTTTCAAATACAACTTTTTTGTTTTGTCCTTATTCATTTTTTTTTTGCGTTTGTTAGTTTTGCGCCAAATAGTGATGTATTATTAGTTTGTCTCAATGAGAGAAATCGAAAAGTAAAAAAATCATGACATTTTTCCCAAATTGTTTAGGAAATGCTTTAAAAAAGCTTTAAAAATGTTGACTTTTTGGGTATTTTCAAAAATATTTGTGTAAAAATTATAATTTTCTATTTTTTTAATTCTTTTTATCAAGACGAACCAATATTACATACTAAAAATTTGACGCAACACAAACAAAAAACGAAAAAAATTTAAATAAAAAATTATAGTGTACAACTTGTATAGTACAAAAGAAACAGGACTTTTATGTGAATTTGAAACAAATATGACAGTGCGTAGAGAATCTCATTAATAAATCACTTTTAGGTGTCGTTCCGTTGTTTTTTAAAATCTTATTTTTCAAAAAAATTTAATTTCGAGGTCAAATATAATGAAAATGAAAAAAAAAAATTACCGTTTAAAAGATTTTAATGAAATCTATCAAATAAGATTTATATTGGTAAAAAAATTATTTACGTAAACACTTATGTTTTGTTTGGTCTGTGTTTTGAAATTTTTTTTTAAAAATAGTAGGAGTAATAAGTGGAGAGAGATAGAAAAAGAAATGTTAGAAGTAGGAATATGTAGAAGGAATTTCTTGAAATATTCTTTTTAAAAAGGAAAAAGATCAAGGCATTATTTTTTAAACTTAAAATTATATTTTTTTTCAAAAAGTTCATTTCCCAATGAACCGGAACGGAGCATTTTACTAAGGGGGTGTTCGGATAAATAAGCCAAAGTGGTTTATTTTTTGTCCTTATTCAAATTTTTTTCGTATCACTTGGCTTATTGTCAATTTTTTGGGGATTATTGCATCCTCATGACAAGAGGAATCTAAAAAGTTAATTTTTTGACCGAAATCCAATTTTTTTGAATAAAGACGAAACAAGTGGCTTATTGGCTTATTTTCGTTTTTTTGTGGGTTTAGGAGGTGTTCGGCTTAAAAACCATTGGCTTTCCCTCCAAAAATGAGCCAAATAAAGCAAAAAAAAAATGAAAATAAGCCAATTGTTTCGTCTTTATTCAAAAAAAAATGGATTTCGGTCAAAAAATTTTATTTTTTAGATTCCTCTTGTCATGAGGATGCAATAATCCTCAAAAAATTAACAATAAGCCAAGTGATACGAAAAAAATTTGAATAAGGACAAAAAATAAGCCACTTTGGCTTATTTATCCTAACAACCCCTTATTTGGCTCATTTTTGAAGGGAAAGCCAGTGGCTTGTCAAGAAGAACAACTCCTAAGTTCTGCCACATCACTACCTGTAATCGTAGCCTGTAAGCCGTAAGGTACCTTTGCCGCCATTTAACTTCAGACACTTTTTCTCTCTGTGTGTCTCTCTCTCTCTCCCCCTCACTTTCTCCAATGAAGAGCATCAAACCCCAATTGCTTCGCAGAAGCAGCTGAGAGTAGAGAACTGAGAAAGTGCTACTGCAAGTCGAAGAAAGAGAACATCAAACCCCAATGGCGACCGTTGCTGCTAGTGCTAGTGACGACGAGACGAAGAATAAAACGGAGATAGCGATGCAGCATATACAAGAAATAAGGAGTCGGAAATTCTCGATAGGGGAGAAATCCCTGAACCCATTAACTCATGATCTCCATAACGCCGTCACCAGTCTCTCCAAAGAGCTCTACACCAAGGATGTCCATTTCCTCATGGAGCTTATCCAGGTTAATATTGTAGTATTAAAAGCCTTTATGAGTTTAGAATTCACTTGTAAGTTGTTTATTTTCGTACAGTATTTTTTAAATAGAAATAGGAGCAACGATTACGGTCTTGGGTTCAACGGCATCAAAAGTGCACTTAAATATCAGAAGAAAGAAGTTTAGGAGTTGGAATTAAATCTAACTATTTTAAAATAAAACAAAGACCACTTCCAGAAAAATAAGAAAAATACATTTTCCTTCAATTTTTGGTCAGATTTCTTTCCTTTTTTCCCAAGAGTTGGACTTGGAAAATAAAAATAAGAAAAATGACAGTCCTTACATAGACCAACTTCCGTGGGTGTAGTGAGCATGGGTCAAGGTCACTTGATGGTTGACGCTAGTGATTAAATTTCTCCATTGATTAGTTCAAGTTTTTGCTTTCTTTTAGAAACTTGACCCGATGAAATTGCCCCCAAGCATAAGAAAATATCAGCCCGTTTGTTAGTGATCAAGCTTTTGAGGATAGGGGGCTTATTATACCGAGGAATTAGTTAAACGCCGTTTGTTTGGGTATTCCGTAGGTAGAGGATATGGGTGGACAAGAGTAAGGCCTCGTTCTGCCAAATTTCTTAGTTTTTAAAAATATTTATTTTTCGTTTTACGAGACATGTCATTCTCTTACAATACATCACTTTTAATTCAGAAAATTAAGTACTACTATTTTCCTGAGCGGAATAAGGCCTAAGTGTATGACTTTTGCATAGTTAATAATGGCAGTTTTCCAAATAGGGGCGGATATAGCGGGGACTCCACAGGGGAGGATATTTTACCTGGATGAAGGTATGGATGAAGGTATTAATCCCTGCGTTTCACTTCTGGGCTTGGGAATGCAACCAAACCCCGTACATAAGTACATTGGTGGACAGGATTGCCATATCAGCAAGGACGGAACCAGGATTTTACTCTAGCAGTGGCGAAATGTATATTAAAAAAATCTAGTATTAGCGAGACTATATAAGTTAAGCATAAATTTTTTTTTTTTACATATAATAATTGCATTTTCTAAAATTCTTGTTGTGGCGGTCGCCGCCACTAGACCCCCCTGATCCCATCCTTGCATATCAGGGACTAAGTAATGTCCGGGTCCCTTTGACCCCTAAGTAGCAGGCCGCACCATTAACGTTACACCGTAATCTTTTTCTAACGCCCAGATTTTGTTAGTCACCAACCAATAGGCATGACTGCTACACATGGATATATGAATACACATTCGCAAATTTTGATGCCTTTTTGCCATATATCGAATGCTTTTTTTGCATTAAACGCCGCCCTAAAGGTAACCATTAATTATTTAATTGACAAAGAGAAAAAGGACGAGGTATTGTTCTATGTAACTATGTCTTCTTATGAGTAGATTGTGTTTGTTACTGTGGTGGTTGTTGCAGAATGCAGAAGACAATGAGTACGTTGCGGGCGTAGAACCCATGCTAGAGCTTGTTCTAACAACGTGGGATATAACTGGAGTGGGTGCTTCTGCGACTCTGTTGGTGTTCAACAACGAGATTGGCTTTTCTAAGGAGAACATTGAGTCCCTTTGTAGCATTGGTAAATCCACTAAGAAGGGTCGGAGATGCCAAGGCTTCATTGGGGAAAAAGGTAGTATTGGAATTAGGAACAAATGGTAAAATTAATCTTCGTTTTGGTCTTCGCTACTTTTCTCATGTCCAAATGATCCTTGGTTATTGCTCTGTAATTTACTGGTGTTTTGGGATGCCCATCACATAAGAATAAAGGGTAGAATGAATAAGCCGAAAAGGAAAGAAATCATATTCCTCAGAATGCTAAGTAATTGGAGTGCAAACTTATTCATAATTCGTCTATGAGAGTGGAATTTTTGAAACTTGATGGGCTGCTTTGATGGGATGGTCCTAAAATTCTAATAGAAGTGCTCACAGCTTCAATACCAAAATCCACAAATTAGGTGGTTTATACTTATGCTGTATTTTGGATTGATCTTATATTGATAGAGGGAAAAGAACTTGGTAATTGAGGGGGAAAATGCATATAATTAGTAAGAAGCCAATTTGTTTTGCATGTTATCAATGAACTTCATCTACCACTTCAAGCGATATATTGAGGAGCTTGTGTACTACTCCCTCCGTCCCATAATATTTGTCCGGTCCGCAAAACGGAGACTACAAAATAATGCATTTCTTTCAAGAAAAAATTCAAATTTTTTTCACAAGTTAAAAGAACTCGTCGAGATCTAATAAGTTGTTGAATTTTTTCCTAACTTTTCTTACAAAAATAGAATTATTTTTACGTCTCCGTTTTGCGGACCGGACAAATATTATGGGACGGAGGGAGTACTTACGTTAGAATTGTTGTATGAGCATGTTTGTGCCTCGGCAATTCTGTGTCTTATTGGTAATGGTTAATTGCTGAGGCTAGACTGCAATGGAAATTTAAGGTCATGGTTGAGGAAAAAAGGTTAAACTGTTACTCTTTGACAAATTTCCTTAGAGCATCCACAGTGGAATAAGCAAAAGTGAATAATCAAAACATGCCACATCAGATTTTGATTATCCATTTAGAGGTTGTTAAAGTTAACAATGTCAAATCTTACATTGGTTATTTTTTGCTCATAATAAAAAACAATAGGACCATTGCTTCCTTCCATGAGTTTTCTCCAAATTTTCCCCTTCATTTCACGTAAATTTTTTGAAAAACGAGTTTATGTTAAAACAGTTTTTATAAAAAAAATATTTGTTCTTGAAAAAAAGAGTTAATTAAACAGTTTTTGGAAAAAAAAAACAATTTAAGTTAAAAACAGTTGGATAAAAAAATAGTTAATGAAAAAAAATGTGTAAAAAAATAGCTTTGTGTAAATACAATTTTTAAAAAAAATAGTTTTAAAAAATTTGAACAGTTTTTATTAAAAAAAAAAAGAGTTCATATAAAGACGGTTTTTTTTTTTATAGAAAAAAGTTTCTGAAAAGAATAGTAAGAATAGTTTTTTATAATTATTTTTTGAAAACATTGTTGAGAGAGAGAGAAAAGATTTTTGTGTAATGATGGGTGTACTTGATTGAGAAAATATAGGGATCACTAAATTTGATTATTGGCTAAAGGTTGCTAGATTTGATTATTCAAAAGCCAAAATTTGATGAGTTGCTAAAAGGTTGTTAAGTTTGATTATTTCAATGTGAGCATTTTTTTGAAAAAATATTGCTAACTTTAACAACTTTTTGTTTTGCTTATTCCACTGTGGATGCTCTTAGTGAGTGTCACGTTCCTGGGGGATTGTGAGAATACTGATACTTGTGGAAATTCAATTCAGCAAGGAAAATACCTCCATATCAGTAAGCTTATGTCGCGATGAAATTAATTAGCTCCTGAAATGGGTATATGTTAGGTGATGGAGACTTGCGTAAAGTTTATTGCCGAACTTAAGATGGGTTGAAGTTCATAATCTTTGATATCTATAGTTTGCTATCAAGGTTACTGATCAAAACCTTGAGAAGGACGATTCCTGGGAGCATGAAATTTTTTGGTAATTCAATTTTATTCATACCACGAATAAGCACATAGAACTAGGAAGGCATACCGTCCATATTTAGCCAAAAAAAGAGCTGGAAGACAACCAATTTTCTAGAAACTAAACACAAATGTAGTGTACATTGATAGATTTTAGATGATTTTTTTTTTTATTTCACCCCATGAAATTAAGGGGGAAAAATTATATAAAGGTAGGATATTGAGGCCAATCTAGATATTTCTTGTATTATTTAAGTTGAAGCCAATGACATTCTTAACTTAAGTCAATCTAGGTTCAAGCTATGATGCAATTTCTGTTATGGCGGAACCTAAAATAAAGTAAAAATGGTTATTTGCATTATGTAAAATGTTACTTGTAGAGTGTGGATTGTCTTTTACCCGCATGTGGGGGAAAAAGTAATTTTATGATCCACTGAACAAAATCCAGGAGTCGCCACTGGCTTTAGCTAGCTTCTTGATTAGAATTTCAAATCACTGGTTACTCCCATTACTTGCAGTAGTGTACCAGAAGAGTTGCTCCTACTATTTGATTGTGTACTATATTGGTTATGAAAACTAAAAATGGTTATAAAATGCGGAGGAAGGAATCCATAAGATGCGACGTTCAGGTAAAGCCTGTCAAAATGAAGCGAATATCATGAAGAGCAAGAGGCCAAGCCACTATTGTTAGAGTACAACAATGAGATTAAGTACAAGTACTACCTCATTGTGATGGCTAATACCATTACATGAAGTCCATTCTTGTACACTTTTAGCGCCCATTTTGTCGCGGATCACTCACACATGCTTGGCAATTTCAATAAAATGTTGGGCGTATCAACTATATAACTAAATTGTTGTTGATATCTAGGAAAGAGTAGAGCGTGAATATTTTTATTAGGAAGACGACAATTTTTTTTTCTTAGGTACACTTGGGTTGAGAAGGAATGACGGCTAGGCTTGTGGTATATCCTGCATCTGTTTTTCCCTTGTACTCACTTGCATGTTTCTATCCCACTCACTGCTAGGGGTTTAACAAAAATGAATGTAAGGGAACATGTCGATAAAATGTATAACGGAAGCCAAACAACTTAAGCTTTTAAAGGAATTGGTTGTTTTCACTCATCCTTGTTAGGGTTATCTCTTGCAAAAGAATGTAGGAGTTCTGTTAGAACTACTTTTATATCCCTATAATTTTGTAGTGTACATGTTTCGATTTAAGGATTATTCTAACCTCTACCCAAAGGGTATATGATAATAGGTAAAAAGTGCATTGATATCGAGAAAGGTGTGTTGATATTTGTGAAAATGTATTAATATCCGTAGATATGTATTGATATCCAAATTTGTTTGAAATTATTGGCATATTATTCTCCGCCTAGTGGGCGGAGGTTAGCAACACCGTCGATTTAATAGGAAGGAATACAAGACTGAAATCTTCTAGCGAAAAACAGATGTTATGATGTTTTTATCTTTTGCATGTTTAGCCGACCAAAAAACACTATGCTTCCACCAAAACCTTGCCGTATGCAATTTGTATTCCTATTTTATTCTTCAATACCCTGTATCGTACTTCATTTCAGAAATCAGAATGCACATTTGCTTCTATTAGCCCATAGCATTTTACAGAAACTCATGCAAATTGTGTAGTTTGAGGAATATGATCTGCACTTGCCTTGTAGGAATCGGGTTCAAAAGCGTGTTTCTAGTAAGTGGAAAGCCGCACATTTATAGCAATGGCTACCAAATCATGTTCGATGAAGCTCCTAATCGTGACTGTGGTATTGGATACATTGTACCAGAGTGGGTCCCCACAAGGCCAACTATTTCAGATTTACAAGTCATCTATGGGTCGAGCAACACCCTTCCAGCTACCACAATCATTCTTCCACTAAAACCTGAGAAGTTGGAAACCGTGAAGCAACATCTCTCAGAGATCCACCCAGAAGTTCTCCTCTTTTTGCACAAGATCAAGAGGTTGTCAGTACGTGAAAACAGCTGTTTCTCAGTAGAGGATTCCGTTTCTGCAATTTCGATTTCTAGCGAGACTAATCTCATTTCTACGCAGAATCAAGAAATAGATTCGCGTATTGTCCATCTTTCTGTCCAGGAGGGGCAGCTGGACATGGTTGAGTCCACATGCCGTTATTACATTTATAGACAAATGTTCCCTGTGAAACCTGAGAATGTGGTGGATTCTAGGAGGGATTTACCAAAATGGGCCATATCTTTGGCTTTTCCATTTGGTGATCGATTGATGAGAGGGACCTCTTCTGTTGGTATCTTTGCCTTCTTGCCTACTGCGATGGTGACCAACTTTCCCTTTGTAATGCATGCAGATTTTATTCTTTCATCTTCGAGAGAAGCTATAGTCTTGGATAACAAGTGGAATTTGGGAATCCTTGACCATGTCCCTTCCGCTTTTGTTAATGCTCTTATGACTTGTATGAGCTCCACTCAAACAGCCGAACTTTTCCCTAATGTTCGGGTGCTTGAATTCTTACCTGTACAAGAGTCTCCTCTGAAACAGTTCAATGGAGTGAGAGAGTCCATTAGACTCAAGCTCAGATCAAAAAGCATTGTTCCTTGTGAGTCGTTCTCGACTGGGGAAATGGTTTTTTGTGAGCCAATTGATGTAGTTAGGATTTTACCAGAATTCAGGAAAATCCTGACCCATACGAGGCAAGTTGGAGTTTCTTTCAAGGGTGTTTCTTCCCAAGGAAAGTACGTCTTACACAACTCTGCGGATGACATAAAATATGATCCTATCTGGAAGTTTCTTGGAGTGTCATCTGTAAATGATAGTTACCATTGGTGTGGAAAGTGCATTCAAACGTGCAACCTTGTTTCGCGTGTTCCTACGGAGGTTTATGTCGAGCTTCTTTGCTTTCTTGCTGATAAATGGAAGTATTTCCCAGATAGGACTGTGAGCAGTATTTCTCTAATAAAATACGTTGCTTGGAATGGGCAGGATTTGTCCTGTAGTGTGTCACAAATTACACAGGCACCATTAAAGATTCATCTTGTTTGGGAGGCTAGACACCATTCCTGGCTAAACAAATTGAACGTACTAATGGGGTGCCCGGATGATATCTTTTTCTTTCCAGATGAGACAGTCACTGCGATTGTGAGACACAAGAAGGAAAGTATAGTGAAGAATTGGCTGGTTTCTAAGGTTGGTTTGGTGGTCACCAACGTTTATGCATACTGTCTGAAACTTGCTAATGTTTTCAGGGCAAAGAAGGATCGAAAACTTGTCGTTTCACTGGCTCATCTTGTGTATCAGTCTTACTTGAAGAAATATCTTGATTCGGCTCATGTCTCTCTTGTGTTACAGTCAATGCCAGTGGTTGATATGTCTGGCAATGTAAGCTTGTGCACAAGGTCTCTTGTGCCGGCTTCTAGAAGCAAATGGGTGAAACTTTTTGGTTCTGGCATTGTAAAACTTGAGCTAGAAAATGGGAGTGCTGCGGGATATGATTACTATCCTAGTAACTATGTAGAAATGGGGGAGGTGTATGCTGAAGCTGCTAATTTTGGCGGAAAGTTTACGCCCGAAGGGACACTATTGGACTTCCTAATTAAGCACGGTAAAGCCACTGATTTGCCAAATATATTTCCTGAAGATAGGGCATTAGATATAGCCTCAAATCACCTAACAAGTCATCAAGCTCTGTTGCTACTGGAGTGGATCCAGAATCTTAGAGCTAAGAAGTACAGCCCAAGCAAATACGAGATACCTAAGAGGTTCATCGATAGTGTACGATGCGGAAAGTGGATGAAGACATATGCTGGATTTAGTTCTCCAAACTGCTGCTATCTTTATGATGGGACTGAGTCATCCACTCTCATAGAAATAGGGAAAGAGTTCAAGGTTTTATCAGCTATCGATGAGGGGTATTACAATCACAGGATAACATCATTCAAAGAGGTGTTGATGTTTGTGAATGTACAAATCGGGTCAGAAAATATATACCAGCTCATTGTTAATCACCTTAAACCTTTTCTTTCCTCTGCAATGAGTGGACACTTGGGAATTTCACTGCTAAGTTTCATCCGGTATTCAAATGACAATAACAAGCTTGATGTAGAGTTCCTGAAAACCCTGCAACATGGAAAATGGTTGAAATCAGACCGAGGTTTCGTGAATCCTCTTGGAACCATTTATCTAACTTTTGATGTTGGAGAAGCTATTACCCTGATCACAGATTTGCAGGTTGTTGATAAGACTTACTATGGGAACGAACTGCAGGATTTTGTGAATGAGCTCAAGTTGCTGGGCGTTGTAGTGCATGCGGATGATGTGTATAAACTAATTCCGCAGCATTTCAGGTTTCCGGAAGATCTCTCAATGTTGAACTCAGATGCTGTTTTTCTGTTACTGAAATGCATCCAGCAATTAGGACCTGAAGCTCTCAGTTTGAAAGAGAAAATTGTGTGCCAATCTTGGATGAAAACTAGCTTCGGTTTCAAATGCCCCACAGAAACACTTCTGCCCCATCGCAGCTGGGGTCAGCTAGTTGAAGTCCTTCCCCTACCCGTCATTGACGAAGCCTACTATGGAAGTAGGGTTAGGTTGCACGAGGCAGAATTGGAGGCAATTGGGGTGGCAGTAAATCTTGACCAAGTGTGTAATATGCTTATTACTAAAGTCAAGTTTCTCCTATCCTTAAGTGGTTTAACTAGTGATATTGTGATCTCTCTTCTGAATTGCATGAAGTGTATGAGTAAAACAAAGGCTCCGCAGTTGACCCGTCTAATGAGTTGCTTGTCAGGTGAGAAATGGTTGAAAACTTGTGACAGTTATAGATCTGCTCTGGATGTAATTTTATTTGATTCAGATTGGGGAACAGTTTCTCCATTTGTTGATCTTCCTAAAATAGACAATGCCTTCTATGGCGAATCAATCTTTTCATTCAAAAACGAACTGAAGATGCTAGGTGTTGTGGTCGATTTCAATGAAGGAGCACATCTTGTTGCTAGAGGTTTAGTGTTGCCTGAGGAGCCAGTATCTGTAACAGCAGAATGCGCTTTCTCTTTTCTTAGTTGTGTGAGGTCTCTTCGACAGAGTAGTAAATCATCTGATATGTCTTTGCATGAAAATTTTCTCAAAAAACTGAAAGGAAGCAAATGGCTTAAAACCCACATGGGGTACAGAACCCCAGAGGATTCTCTTATTTTCGACCCAGAATGGAATTCCTCCGTAGAGGAACGAGATGGACCTTTCATTGATCAAGGCTTCTATGGGAATTTGACTTCTCTTCATAAGGATGAACTGATAGCTATTGGCGTGAAAGCAGATACCGAGGACGTTTGCACTTCACTTTTCCAGATTCTTACTTCTAAGGAAGAAACTTCTGCTGTAAAGCGAATCTACAGATTTCTGCACAAATACATGCAGAGTTCAAATTCCCTGGGTTGTTTTGCATCTCAATTATGGATTCCAGATCAAGAAGGAAACAGTGGGAAATGGGTAAGCAATTGGCCCTGTGTGCTTCATGATAGGGACAATCTGTTTGGCTCTTTTCTGCATGTTCTCGACAGACATTATGAGGAGGAATTGTTATCTTTTCTGTCAACAACTTTTGGAGTTGATCCGTTTCCTACCCTTTTTAGATATGTTGATCTCTGGAACAGCTGGGTGACGTGTAACCGCTGTCTGTCTTCCGTGGAGCTACATTCGTTTTGGGGATATATTTCGGAAAACTGGAACCCTTTTCTAGAGAAGACTATCAAAAAGGGTATAACCATGTTACCGGCAGTCACCATCTCAGGGGCAGTTCAGTTAGTGGAAAGAGAGGAAGTATTTATACCTGACGATTTGAATCTCAAAAAGTTGCTTGGAGAAGCTAGTGAGAAGCCACTGTTTGTATGGCTCCCCCAGAATGTCATGTCATCCCTCTCTAAACTGTATGAAATCTACAGAAGTTTTGGAGTGCGAAAGATATCTAAAGCTGTTCAGATCTCCGCGAATTCTGAGCTTGAAAAGATGGGTACAGAGAACAGCCTGATTGGAAAGCCCTTGATCAAAACTGTGTTAGCTTTCGTTGCAAATCCTGTAATTTACATGCCGGTGGAAGAAAGACACCGGATTGCGAAATCTCTTCTTGACATCTCACTTGCTGGGACCGAGAAATCGTTGATGGTCAGTTATTTCTTGGATTTACCCTCCTCAAAGAAGAGACTACATGTTGAAATGAGAAAACTGGTGCTGTGGGAAAAGAACTCGCAGAAATTGCTCGTCCATAAACCAAGCTGGAATGGTGGAAGTGGAACCAAAAGTATGGAGTTCATTACAGATTTTTCCAGAGCAATCGCAGAGGCGGTCCTACAGAACGCCAGTGGCTTTGTGGAAGATCTGTGCAAGATAATTAAAATAGGATTCGCTTTTGGGTTTAAGGAGGATGAGGTGGATTCCTTGCTGTTGAGTGAAAATCTAGAGCTGTTTCCAGTGGATGCTAGCTTCCTTGAATGTGCATTCCCAGCTGCTAAGAACCAGTATCTTGGCCGAGACCCGCCCTGCACGCCTGAAGCTTCAATCCATAAGAAGCAACGGCGGTACTGAAACTTTTTGGGATACTGCCTTCTGAAAAGTAGTTGGTATGTAGATGATAAGCTGGTGCTAGCGTTCTTTTCTTTTCTTTTTTTGGTATGGAATGTTCTGGAATAGGTTGGGATGTGAAGACTGTGGAAACTACTTTTTGTTGATCTGCGCAGTAACGCCTCGCCAAAATCAGAAGTTGTTAGGCCTGTAATCAAGTGTTGATGTGTAAATATTAGTCAGATGTGGAACGTATTACTACTAGTCTGGTTTGGTCCTCTTAAACCAGTTCTCTCCCAGTACTTACTAATTTCAGTTTGGAAATTCCTTCATGCGTTCTAATCTGAAAACATAATAGCCGCTGAAATTCGGGATTTGATTGAAGCCATGGATATAGATGTAGTTATGGACTTCCTGTCATTGACTACTTGCATGATCTATATGACTTGCTGCTTGCGCATCCAAAATATTTGTTGACGACTGGACAGCAACGAAGGCACCGCAAAGGGATATCTGGCACCTACCTGCATTGTATTTTTTCAGTTTTCTGATGCTGACGGATGCTCTTATTGTAGTCTCAAAAGTGAGAACCAATTAGCCGATTTGAGAGCACATCATATTGGGTAGAGTATTGTTCGGATACGGGTTTGGGATGAGTTAGCGGTTAGCTGTCCCATTCCCTAACCCGCCTAATAATGTACGTTAATTAGCTTAACGGTTAGTAACGTAGCTTTGTTAATTTGTGCATCAGTTCGTGCTAGTTCAGTGTGATACTAGGTAAAGAGATTGTTGATACTGCAATATATGTTATGTTTCGCGTTCTCAAAAAAAAATAATAATAATAAATGTTCTTTCCAACCGTTACTGGGTTATTATTTGTAAATCTATAAATGTTTGGCATGCCACAAGATTAAATTGGCAGGTTGGTAAGTAATTACAATGTCTTAAATGGAAAACTTCGATTACAAGAGACCGTACAGAATAGCTGTCAAATTTAACAATTATTATTAGCCCACCCAGCCCCGCCAAGATAAACATAAAGCACAATATATTGTGGATGGAGGTAAGAGAAATCAAGGAATGAAATTTTCAGTGTAGTGCACAATCATGTAACACGAGAAAGTAAAATTGACAAGTATAAACAAGATGACCATCTGCCTACACTAGAATGAAGAACATAAAACTAACTAAATAATCTTAGTCGAAAGCCAAAAAAAAGAAAGAGCAAGTTTACTCGCAACTTCGTCTGTGTTACGTGGGTTTGGGTAGGGGTGTCAGGTGTAGGTATATGTCTAAGTGATATGCCCAAATATTTAAATTCCATATAGTATAGTTCATTTAAATTAATAAAACTTCTGTTGCAAAGGATACAGAGATATGCCAAGATGTAAAAATTTCACAACAAAGTTCATTTATTTTTTTGGATAAATAGTATTTACAAAGTGCCTTGCGGCATTTCATGCATAATATAGAAGTTCCACGCATGGTCTATGGTAAATTTGAATTACAAAATATGCTTGCTAAGTGGATGTCCAACTAATTATATTCAACACGAATCTCATACCCTTGTCTAAGGGTCGAGCATCTGGTACGGGTATTTTCCAATTTCGAATTTACCATGGACCAGAACACATAATCGTTGGAAAGCCTAATTCAACTCAACAACCCAATTCATCTGGTCCTCTGTAAGCCCCATATATCTATAGTCTAGTTAGTGCAGCATACACCAACTCCACCGTTTCCGTAAGACACCACCCTACCAAAAATTAAAAAGGAGTTAACAGCTTGACTTGTTGAGGTTTGCAAATTAAAACAAAATGAGTATTCGTCATACACTAGTAGGCACCACATAAAGCACGACCCATTTTAGAAGCGAGGGTCTTCGTCATAGGCATACAGAAATGGGAGAGAATTCAGTCTTCATTTTCCATCAATAGTGACATGTCTTCTCTTCTTGTCCAATGCCAAAAGTCAAATGCCACTACCCACCGCCGACGTCAAACGCATTTATGTTTTTTCACAACAGGAAGGACATTTTTGGTCAAATGTAGATTCAAAACCTGTCTCATATTATACTCCCTAACACTATTTCGTTGCATAATTTATATTCCAAATCTCCCCAAACAACTTTAGCTTCTAGTAATTAATATCAGAATTGTAAAATGTTCATCTAGAATCTAAAATTGGAAAAAGAAAATTTCTCCCAAACCCCCCATGCTTAAGCTTTCTTAAAACTCAAGCTTCATTGAGCAGAGCAGCTATTGAAACATGATCTAACATTCGATCCAATTCGCTAGTTTACGTGCTTGCAAGTCATGCGCGCGGTGCCGCAGTCCTCTATATATTGTTGTCTTCCCTATTCCATGCATGTGCTATTTTTCTTCGAGTGAAATACCTAATAATTACTTCAGATGCATTTCCTGGAAAAACATTTAGACACAAAACTGCAAATGAAAAATCAGACTATACACCTGTACCTTTCATCATGATAAGTTATGCTGCCCACAGGCGATACAACAACAGCTGTTCCATTACAAAATACTTCATCAGCATCAATTAACTTCAGACTTGATAATCAAAAAAAAATTAACTTCAGACTTTGAGTAATTATTTAGTACTCTTATACTCCCTCTCCTCACGTAACATGTGGAACCTACATGCGGATCCCACGTGAGCCCCACATGTTATGTGAGGGGGAGGGAGTATATATACACCGGGAGTATTGAATAATGCTCCTCAGACTTCAGACTCTCTCTCCCTCATTTTCTCCGATGAAGAACATCAAACCCCAATTGCTTCGCAGAAGCAGCTGAGAGTAGAGAACTGAGATCGTGCTACTGCAAGTTGAAGAAAAAGAACATCAAACCCCAATGGCGACCGTTGCTGCTAGTGCTAGTGACGACGAGAGGAAGAGGAAAACGGAGATAGCGAGGCAGCATATAGAAGAAATAAGGAGTCGGAAATTCTCGATAGGGGCGAAATCCCTGAACTCATGATCTCCACAACGCCGTCACCAGTCTCTCCAAAGAGCTCTACACCAAGGATGTCCATTTCCTTATGGAGCTTATCCAGGTTAATATTTACTTAAAAGTCTGTGAGTTTAGAATTCACTTGTAGTTGTTTATTTTCGTACAATATTTTTTTTCTTTTTTTCATGGAAATGAACCACTACTACAGTCTTGGGCTAATGGTATAGGGAGTGCACTTAGCCGGGAGAAAGGAGTTTAAGAATTTGACTTATTTTTCAATCAGCTAATCTAACTATTTTAAAACAAAGACCAATTTTTGGTCAGATTTCTTTCTTTTTTTCCCAGAGAGTTGGACTTCGGAAAATAGAAAAAGAAAATGACAGTCCTTATATAGACCAACTTCCGTGGGTGTTGGAAGCATGGATCAAGGTCACTTGATGCCGGTGGTGGAGCTAGAATTTTAAATCGAGGGGGGCCAACTTAAGAAAGTATTTTCATTCAGAAATATGCTTTGCGCGCACATCGTGTAGCTTTTTATTGCATTACTATATTGTATATGACATTTTTTTTTTCAGTCGACAATTGCAACACTCATGTGTGATTGTTCTTTAACTTCTTGTCAATGGAAAAAATCACAAAAATTTTACATGACAATGTAGAAAATAAGATCACATCCAAATTATTTAAATTTTCAGAGATTTAATTTGTATACTAATTAAGTTTATACATACTAATTACATTATATACAATATTAACAAAATCCTCGAATTGGAGGTGGCGGGCTCCCTCGGGCTCCTACACACCTCTGCCACTGCTTGACGCCAGTGATTAACTTGTACTGTAGTTAATTTCTCCCTTGATCAGTAAGTTTGCTTTCTTTTAGAAACTTGACCCCTTGAAATTGCCCCCAAGCATAAGAAATATAACCCCGTTTGTTAGTGATCAAGCTTTTGAGGATAGGGGGATTATTATACAGAGGAATTAGTTAAACACCGTTTGTTTGGGTGTTCTTTAGGGAGAGGATGTGGTGTGGATAGGACTAAGAGCATCTTCAATCCTTATACATTTTACTATTCATATCTAAAATTTGAGTAAAAAGTCTAAAAATTCATCTCCAATGTTATACTCATTTGCCTACCTATTTTGAGTTCTATCCATTTTCTTACCCAAATTTGGGTAGGCTCAAACCCGTACCTATTTTCAGTCTCATTAATTACATGTATGTCATTCCATAATAGATTTGGGTAAAAATATGGATTTAACATTGATGTCTTACCCAAATCAAGCTTCTAACCCAAATCTCAAACTAAATTTGGACGAAAAAATGGGTAAGGATTTGCGTAGTTAATAATGGCAGTTTCACAAGTAGGGGTGGATATAGCGGGGACGTCACACGGGAGGGTATATTTTAGGGAAAATGATGGCCAATGACGTGTTTCAATAATTAATAATGCTAAAAATGTCATTGATGGGTATTAATTATCAAACACGTCCTGGACCATCATTTTCCCTATATTTTACCTGGAATGCAACCAAAACCCCGGACATGGGTGGACACGATTGCCATATCAGGGACTAAGTTATATCTGGGTCCCTTTGACCCCTAACTAGCAGGCCATGTCGTTAACGTTACACCTTTATCTTTTTCTAATGCCCCGATTTTGTTAGTCACCAACCAATGGGCATGACTGCTACATGGATTTATGAACACACATTCGCAAATTTTGATGCCTTTTTTGCCTTATATCGAATGCTTTTTCTACATTAAACGCCGTCCTAGAGGTAACCATTAGATTTTTAGATTATTAGCACATATTTATTATTTAATTGACAGAGAAAAAGGATGAGGTATTGTTTTATGTACTGGTGTATAGAGTGACTACATTGCTAAAAAATCCTGGCTCCGTCCTATTCGTCTCTCAAACTATGTCTTCTAATGAGTGATTGTGTTTCTTACTAAGGTTTTTGTTGCAGAAGACAATGGATACGTTGTGGGCGTAGAACCCACACTAGAGCTTGTTCTAACAACGTGGGATATAACTGGATTGGGTGCTTCTGCAACTCTGTTGGTGTTCGACAATGAAATTGGCTTTTCTAAGGAGAACATTGAGTCTCTTTCCCTTTGCAGCATTGTTATTAAATCCACTAAGAAGGGTCGGAGATGCCAAGGCTTCATTGGGTAACTTACCCACACAAAAAAAAATAAAAAAATTAATAACCCAAAAAAAAAAAAAGAAGGCTTCACTGGGGAAAGACGTAGTACTGGAATAGGCATATTCTATGGACCCAAATCCGGCTTCAGCAGAATGAAGAACGTGTTCTACAGAAGAAGCTAAACAAATAGACGGTGATTATGAATATTAAATCGAAGAACAAAAAACAGATGTGTCAAGCCAGCAAAGGAAACATGAGAGAATGAGAGAAAAACAAACAAAAGGAGAGAGAGACACATAGATATACGTGGTTCGGTCTTACTTCGGGATGTAAGCCTATTCCACGGGCAGTCGACCGATGGCTTCACTAAACAAATACGAATGGTCAAAGAGCTACAAAGAAGAAGTTCTACAGAAATCCTTCTACCTAAATCACACCAAAGCCAAAACAAAGGCACAAGTCTCTCAAACCCTAATCCAATGTCTAATATTTGCTCTCACACCATAATAAAGAGGCATAACAAGTGCATTTATACCCAAAGACGTTGCCTAATAAGTGCTAGCCATGTTGGGCGTTGAAGCCCCCAAAAAGCCCTAAAAACAAAGTCAAACGCGCAGATCCACACTTGCTGGTCCGGACCAAACCAGACCAACTTCGGACGACGGAAGCTGAAAGCAAATCGGACCACAGAAGCTCACTGGTCCGGACTTCGGACTACGGTGGCTGCAAGCACTCCAAACCCATATCGAATGTTGGTCCGGACCAACCAAGCTGCGAACTCCAAAACGAGCCAAAATCCTACAGAATGAGGGGGGATGAATTCATCCGGGGGAGGAATTGGCAGCCAAACGAAGGTAGGGAGGATTAATTTCCTCATCCGGGGGATTACCCAATACTCCCACCATATGCAGCATCCAATCGGTCCCATATGTTAATGAAATTACGAATTCGATTGGTGCATCTAATCCTGGTTTTTTTGAGGAGGCAAAGTAAATATAGAATGTCAAACTTATTGCTAGCCTTAAATCGTTGGCCTTGCTTATTGTTTCTATGGAAATTTTGATTTATGTCAAGTGAACTTCTAGCATTGTCGATCAAAAGACAATTATTTTCTATCATGCATCTTGACCTTGATGAAAGATCGAACAGGAAAATTTGAGAAATTGCTCAAATATGACAATAATAAGCAAATGAGCCCACATTATTGACTTACTAAGGGCCTGTTTCAGAAACCTTCTTATTTTATAAGTACTTTATTTTGGAGCTTTGTTCCACAAAACCCAAATAAGTAGTTTATTTTCACATTTTCAAATTAAAAAATAATGTAAATGAAAAATAAATTTTCATTTTTTTTTCACTATATTAAAAATCTCAATGAGATCTATCAAACAATATCCATAGTGATAGAAAAATTATTTGCGTAAGCACATGATTTTTTAGCTTGAAATAACCTTTATTAATAAATAAGTACTTATTTACCCTTTTGTGGAACACACCTTATTATTAGACAAAAAATAAGTTCTTATTCCGCTTCTGGAACGGGCCATAAACAAATGAGCCTAAGGTCCCGTTTGAGGAAAATAAATACTTCTTTTTTTGAATTAAAGGTAATGTAAAAAGAATGATTTGTCTCGTAAAGTGAGATGCCCCGTTCTGCTACATATTGTGAGAGAATGACCTGTCTTATAAAGCAGGAGATCTTGTTCTGCTAAGAAAAAAATAAGTACTTATTTTTTTAAAAATAACTGATGTATTGTGAGAGAATAACATGTCTCGTAAAATAAAAAATAAGAACTTTAACGGAACATGGCCTTAAAATATGTTCATAAGTAATTTGAAAAGCTAGATTTTATGACACTATTCCTTCTTTATGCAACGTGCACTCATTAGGGGGTAGTAATTAGCAAGACCCAAAAATTTAAAGTCCAATTTATTGCAAATTAAATGTAAGGAAAATAAGACCAAGGCACGTGGACCATTTAGTGCTTATATATAATTGCATTATGGGCCCGGGTGGCCATGTACTCTTATGCCATTTGATCCACATCAAATTTATATGGTAGTTGGGTACTTTGTTGCTTCTTTGTTCATCATTGTCTATCCCATTGTTCCAGGAAAGGCAACACTGATATTTAGCCGAAGGCATTTAATTCATGATCCTCGGAATCATCCTTCTCAGGGTTTTGCGATATTTAGCTATAGATATCAAAGATTAGGAAGATAAATCCATCTTAAGGTTATCAATAAACTTTAGCAACTCTCCATCATCTAATGTGTATCGTTTTCAGAAGCTAATTAATTCATCGTATTAAAAGCTCTAATACCATATTGGAAAAGTATATTGCCAAGCTAGTTTTCATTCATATGTTAAAACAAAGTTCTAGCATGACTATCTCTATAGGCTACAAAACTTGATGACCAATAAACCTAAAGGAACAAGGGAAACATGCATAACAATAAAACGTAGACTAACTAGGAAACTTGAATAATAACCTAGTCTAAACAGGAAACGTAATGATAAAACCTAGACAACATAATAATGGGATTCTAATACTATGCTATAGCATCCTAACACTCAAGTAGGTCTATCAACTTAAGTTCGAAAAAGTCGGGAAAAAAAGGGGAGCTGCCAAGAGTGAGAACTATGAAAAACCAGGAGCCAGGAAACCAAGACCGAGACAAAACCAATACCAAAACCGGGATCCAAGAGCAATATCAAGCCAAGTCCAGGATGGGCGACGACTCTTTATGGCTTATCCCACGGATCTTTGGAAATTCTCGTGAGACAGCAAATAGAGGAGCAGATTGATGGGTACTTGACATGAAGATTAATAGGAGATTGGTTACTAGAGATGGTGTTGATTAACAGGGGGATAACCAGAGACTGGTTAATGGTGTATACTGTAAGTATCCGGCATACGGCATTGAGGCTTAGATAAATTGTCAAGAACCTAGCTTTCATTCATATATGAAAACATAGTCCTCACATGACTTTATATAGGCTACTGGCTACAATACTTGGGGGCCAAACAAACTAGGCAAACATGCATAACAAGGAAACCCGAACGACTAGGGAACTTGAATAATAACCTAGTCTGAACTGGAAACACAATGATAATACCTATGAGACTGGTAACATAAGATTGTACTAATATTATGCTAACTCATTGCAACATAAGTGTTTGCCAGTATGGAGGTATTTTCCTTGTTGAACTAAATTTTCATGGGGGGATATTTTCACCATCTGCCAAGGAAAAGGACTCTCATTGAGGAAATCTGTCAGAGTAACAGTTAACCCTTGGATTTTTCACCTCGGGTGTGACCTTAAATTTCCATTTGAGCAGTCCTAAGCCTCAGCAATTAACCGTTACCCAAAAAAAACACAGAATTGATGCAGCATGGCGATCTTAGAACATAAATAACATTAGGGGACACGACACAGACATGCTCATACAGCAAGCTTTAGTTAAAAATGGAAACAAGCTCCTTAATATATCACCTAAAGTTCGCACTCCAACTACACAGCATACTAAGGAAGCTGAGTACTTCTGTCCTGTTCGGCTAATTCATTCAACCATTACGATGGGGTCATGAGCATGCAAAAACAGCAGTAATCACAAAGCAATAACCATCAATAGCAACATAGATTAGTTTCTGATATGGACTTGAGAACAGTAGCAAATGATAAAATAAGGCTTTACAATTTGTTCAACATTCAAATGCTACCTTTTTCTCCAATGAAGCCTTGGCATCTCCGACCTTTTTTTGTGGATTTCCCAATGCTGCAAAGGGACTCAATGTTCTCCTCAGAAAAGCCAATCTCATTGTTGAACACCACCAGAGTCGCAGAAGAACCCAACCCAGTTATATCCCACGTTGTTAAAACAAGTTCTAGCGTAGGTTTTACTCCCGCAGCATACTCATTGTCTTCTGCATCCTGCCACTGTTGGAAATTTGAATGGATTGGGGGGTCATTATTTCCCCAAATTCATTGTGGGGGTTTTTCCCCTCTTCAATATGGGGGTTACTCTCCTAGTTATTGCTGCCATTCAATCCCGTATTCAAGAGGGTGCACCACTCTTGAGGTCCTTACTGCCTATAAAAGGACCAGCTTTCTTCACAATTCTGCACCAATTCACAGAACAAATCTACAAGCATTCTGATATAGTGTGAAAGAGAGACAAACGCTGAGTTAGTTCGCCAAGACGTTCTTCGGTGGTGTTCCGACGTTCGTGGTCCGAGCCGGATCAATCCTGGGAGACAGACGCCGAGAAACCTCAACACCCTCCGGTAGGCGGTGAATCTGTTTTAAGGACACCGTGTGAAACACGGGTTTCGGTTCACAAATCCGTTCTGTATTTCGGTTTGCATTTCTGTTTGTAATTTCGTTTTGCTGTAATTCTGTTCATATGTAAATGTAAAGAAATTCGTTCTCTGGATTCCCGATTGTAACATTTTGGATAACAAGCTTAAAACAGATTTTGATCGCTTGATCGACAATCGGATTCCCAGAAAACATATTCTGTTTGGGACTAACATTTTCATTGCAAGAACAGTTTGGTGACAGATTAGTTTCCTTGGTGAAATACCCACTGGTGGATTCAATTATGGAGCAATCTGTCAGATTGCTTGATGTTTAAAGAAATCATTTGCAAACGTATTTGGCTTCAGCCATGGTTATCCATGCGCGGCTAGATCACTGTTCGGATATGGGAGAAATTGGATGGCTTCGGCCTTGATAAGTCGTGCGCGACTTGATCATGTTGGTAACAGAAAGGCTACGGCCTAAGGCAGTCGTGCGCGGCTTGGCCTTGGATCAACTTTGGTTGGCCTCTGGGGTGATCTACTTGGCTTTTGCCTTGACATCACCTGGCCTTGATCCCACTGTTATGTTCTGCTTGGCAGAGGCAATTTGGGTGCTAGGCATGTGATTAGCCAGAGGTGGCTTAAGGCCGTGTGTGCCTTGCCTGAAGTGATTAAGCCAGTGGTAGGCATGAATCACTCAGCCTTGGTGCACAGCCTATGTGATGTAAGCCAGCACCCAGATTACGCTCGCTGAGGGCGCTGCCCTCAGACTCCTGCCCAGGGGTGCTGCCCCCGGGAACCCCGCCAGGGGGCACGGCCCCCTGAGACCCCCGCTAGGGGGCGCGCCCCCTGGGACCCCCGGGGTACGTGGTATTGTGGGGGATGTCAGACTTAGCTTGTTTAATAGATTGTTAATCTATTCATGTATAGCTTGTCATTTTGAGATTGAGATTTATTCTCTTATATGTGGTTGTTCATAATTTCAGGAAAACATGACAACTGCACAAGGAAAAACTACCGTCAATGGCAAAGAGAAGGAAACTGGTAATGTCAGTGGCAATGGCAACGGAAATGGTGGTGGTGCTATTCCAATTCATGCTCCTATTCCTAGGATTCCCACTGTTCCAATGTCTCACGTGGAGAGGCCAAACAAATTTGTGGGGGTCGACTTCAAAAGGTGGCAACAGAAGATGTTGTTCTATCTCACCACCTTGAACTTGGCAAAGTGGCTTGTCGAGGAAGCACCTGTTATTGGTGAGGATGATCCTGACACTCAGAAGCGAATTGATGTGGCCAAATGGAAAGAGCATGACTACATGTGTAAGAATTACATCTTGAATGCTCTGGATGATTCGCTGTATTCTGTGTATAGCGAGGCTCCGTCTGCTAAGGAGTTATGGGAATCCTTAGACAGGAAATACAAGATCGAGGGTGCTGGGTCCAAAAAGTTCGTTGTGGGCCGGTTCCTTGATTATATGATGGTGGACTCCAAGTCTGTGGCAGTCCAAGTCCAAGAGCTGCAGCTCTTACTCAATGAAATCAGGACTGAAGGGATGATTCTGGGTGAAGCATTTCAAGTTGCTGCAGTCATCCACAAGCTACCCCCGGCATGGAAAGAATTCAAGAGTTATCTCATGTTCAAGAATAAGGAGATGACCTTGGAGGCTCTTTTCATCAAGCTCCGTATTGAAGAGGAGAATCGGGGTATGGATAGGAGTGCAAAGGCCTCCTACATGGCCAAGGCAAATGTTGTGGAGCATGGTCAATCTTCCGGTGTGAGGAAAAACCAGAATGACAGGCGTTCTGACAAGCGATCTGACAAGCAAGCTGGTAAACAGAAGGACAAAAGTGTCAATCTGGGATTGAGAGGTGGTGTTGCCAAGAAACAGAGAGAGAAGTTTCAAGGTGCATGCTTCAACTGCAACAAGTTCGGGCACAGAGCTTCGGAGTGTACGAAGCCGCTTAACCCTCGCGCTCAGGCGCACTTGGCTCAGGTGGAGGCTGCAGTGGCCGATATCAACCTCTCAGCTATGGTATCTGAAGTGAACATGGTTGGTTCAAATCCGCAGGAATGGTGAGTAGACACTGGGGCTACTCGTCATATCTGTTGTGACAGGCAGTTGTTCACTACCTTCGAGCCGGTTGTTAACGGTGAGAAGCTGTTTATGGGGAATTCAGCTACCTCAGATGTTGCAAGGCAGGGGAAAGTGGTCTTGAAGATGACTTCAGGAAAAGAGTTGACTTTGAATAATGTGCTGTTCGTGCCAGATATTCGTAAGAATTTGGTCTCTGGTTCGCTGTTAAGCAAGCACGGCTTCCGCCTGGTTTTCGAGGTAGATAGGGTCACTCTGACTAAAGCTGGAATGTATGTAGGGAAAGGTTACATGACCGATGGTCTCTTTAAAATGAATGTAATGACTATTATCCCTACTATCAATAAAAAGAAATCCCCTGTTGCTTATGTGCTTGAGTCTTCCTTTTTGTGGCATGGTAGACTAGGTCATGTTAATTATGATTCTATGCGTAGGTTAATTAACATGGACCATATTCCAGCATTTCAAGTTAATAACAAACACAAATGTGAAACATGTGTTGAGGCAAAAATACCAAGATCTTCTTTCAAATCAATAGAGAGAAGCACAACACCGTTAGACCTAATCCACACTGATGTGTGTGATTTGAAATATGTCTAATCACGGGCCGGTAATAAGTACTTTATTACTTTTATCGACGATAGCACTAAATTTTGCTATGTATACTTGCTAAAGAGCAAGGATGAAGCCCTGGACAAGTTCATTCTCTACAAGAATGAAGTTGAGACTCAACTTAATAGAAAGATTAAGATGTTGAGAAGCGATCGAGGTGGTGAGTATGAATCTCCGTATGGTGGATTCTGTGCCCAACATGGAATCATTTACCAAACCACTGCACCATACTCACCTCAGTCCAATGGAATTGCTGAGCGCAAGAATCGGACTTTGAAGGATATGATGAACGCTATGTTGATCAGTTCTGGGTTGCCTTAGAACTTGTGGGGAGATGCAATTCTCACTGCTAATTATATCCTTAACAAAATCCCTCGCAAGAAAATGGACAAAACCCCTTATGAATTGTTCAAAGGTAGGAAGCCTACTTACAATTACTTACGCCTGTGGGGGTGTCTTGCGAAGGTGGCCATACCTCCTCCAAAGAAGGAAAAGATAGGCCCAAAAACCGTGGACTGTGTGTTCATCGGTTATGCAGAAGGCAGTAGTGCATATCGGTTTCTTGTTTATGAATCAAACATATCTGATATTCACAAAAATACTCTCATGGAATCTAGGAATGCGACATTCTTCGAGCACATATTCCCTTATAGATCCATTGGAGAGTCAAGTTCGGCAAAGCGAACTTTGAGAACTACTGGTGAGAGTAGTTGTGACCAAGAAGAAGAAGTTGATCTTGAGCCTAGACGTAGCAAGAGGGCTAGAACTTCTACTTCTTTCGGTCCAGACTTTCTAACTTATTTGTTAGAAAGCGAGCCTCGGACATTCAAAAAAGCTGTTCGCTCTCCTGAAGGTCCGTTATGGAAAGAGGCTATCAAAAGTGAGATCGATTCCATTTTGCAAAACCATACGTGGGAACTGGTAGATCTACCGCCACGCAGTAAACCCTTGGGATACAAATGGATTTTCAAGAGGAAAATGAAGGCAGATGGGTCAATAGATAAGTACAAAGCTAGGCTTGTTATCAAAGGATACAGACAAAAGGAAGACTTAGATTACTTTGATACTTACTCACCTGTGTCCAGGATAACATCCATCCGGATGATTATTGCGATTGCTGCATTGCGAAATCTTGAGATACATCAGATGGATGTCAAGACAGCTTTCCTGAATGGCGACTTAGATGAGGAAATCTACATGGAACAACCTGAGGGTTTTTCTGCGCCAGGACAAGAGGGGAAAGTCTGTAAACTTGTTAGATCTTTGTATGGTCTAAAGCAAGCACCGAAACAATGGCATGAGAAATTTGACAATGCTATGTTGTTAAGTGGTTTCAAAATCAACGAATGTGACAAGTGTGTCTATGTCAAAGACACAGTCGATGGCTACGTGATTTTATGTCTCTACGTTGATGACATGCTCATTGTCGGTAGCGATGATAAGATGATTAAGTCTACTAAGGAGATGTTGAATTCTAAATTCGACATGAAAGATATGGGCCTTGCAGATGTAATTCTTGGGGTCAAGATCCACAGAACATCTAATGGACTTGCTTTGTCTCAGTCTCATTATGTCGATAAGATTCTTGAGAGGTTTGACAAGTCTAGTACAGAGATAGCACGTACCCCTGTGGATTTAAGCCTCTACTTATCCAAGAATGTGGGGGAAGGTGTGTCTCAATTGGAGTATTCTCGGATAATTGGGAGTCTCATGTACTTAATGAGTTGTACAAGGCCTGATATAGCTTACTCAGTGAGTCGACTGAGTAGGTACACGAGTAATCCAGGGCTTGATCACTGGAAGGCGATAGTTAGAGTACTACGCTATTTAAGGTATACTCGTGATCTGGGACTGCACTATACTAAATATCCAGCAGTACTAGAAGGGTACACTGATGCAAACTGGATATCAGACATGAAAGACTCAAAATCCACGAGTGGATATGTCTTTACACTTGGTGGTGCAGCAGTCTCTTGGAAATCTTCGAAACAGACGTGCATTGCACGTTCAACGATGGAGTCAGAATTCATTGCTTTAGATAAAGCAACTGAAGAGGCAGAATGGCTACGCCATTTTGTAGAGGATATTCCAAGATGGCCAACACCTGTGCCTGCAATATGCATTCATTGCGATAGTCAATCAGCTATTGGAAGGGCACGGAGTAATATGTATAATGGTAAGTCTAGACATATACGACGTAGACACAATACCATTAAGCAAATGCTCTCTAGAGGGATTGTCACTCTTGAATATGTCAAATCAAAAGACAATATTGCGGATCCGTTAACCAAAGGGTTAAACCGAGAGCTGGTTAATAATGCATCGAGGGGAATGGGGTTAACGCCTACTACGCTCAACTTACCGTGAAGGAAAACCCATTCTAGCTGACTGGAGATCCCAAGATCTAGGTTCAATGGGACAACCTACTTGCGAGTAATAGGGAATGATCACTGAGGAGATATGCTCTCCTACTCGTTCCTATGGTGCGAAACAGTGATACCTACAAATGGAAACAGGTTAAGCATTGGCTTTTAATGACTCTTATGCACTGGAATGCCAGGCAGGGTATAGTAGGATACCCTTTATAAGAAGGTCACCTATGTGAGTATGAAGTGGGGCCGCTTCTATGAGAATTTGGAAGGCAAAATTCTCGAGAGAATACTTGCAGAACCAGGAAGGGGTGTCATGGCCAAAATGAACCCAACAGTGAGAACTAAACTGCGTTAGGAGAAGTTCCTGTGTGAAGTCTATTGACTCGGTTTACACCAATGGCAGAACAGTTCAAGACATTAAGTTCACTGGTCAGTCAGTAAATCCGATGGGCTTTTACGAGGGAAGGTTCAAGGCCAAAAGCTACCTATCCTATGCAGGAATTATCCGGTGTGCTCTCTCTCCAGCGTCTGCATTAGGTCTGGTCCCAAGTCCATTCATGTGGGGGATTGTTGGAAATTTGAATGGATTGGGGGGTCATTATTTTCCCAAATTCATTGTGGGGGTTTTTCCCCTCTTCAATATGGAGGTTACTCTCCTAGTCATTGCTGCCATTCAATCCCGTATTCAAGAGGGTGCACCACTCTTGAGGTCCTTACTGCCTATAAAAAGACCAGCTATCTTCACAATTCTGCACCAATTCACAGAACAAATCCACAAGCATTCTGATATAGTGTGAAAGAGAGACAAACGCTGAGTTAGTTTGCCAAGACGTTCTTCGGTGGTGTTCCGACGTTCGTGGTCCGAGCCGGATCAATCCTGGGAGACAGACGCCGAGAAACCTCAACACCCTCCGGTAGGCGGTGAATCTGTTTTAAGGACACCGTGTGAAACACGGATTTCGGTTCACAAATCCGTTCTGTATTTCGGTTTGCATTTCTGTTTGTAATTTCGTTTTGTTGTAATTCTGTTCATATGTAAATGTAAAGAAATTCGTTCTCTGGATTCCCGATTGTAACATTTTGGATAACAGCCGCAACAACCACAGAAAGAAACACCATCACTCAAAAAGAAGACAGAGACTGAGAGACAGGTCAGGTGCGGAGCCATAATTTGTCAGCAGAGAAGTCCATATACAAGACATTACATAGAACATTATCTCGTCTTTTGTTACCAAAAAAAATACTATCTCGTCTTTTTATTTTTCCACTAACAATTACCTTACAACAGCATTTTGTGCGCCAAAAGCGCTTGATGTTTGCAAAAATGGCATGATAATTTGTAAAGGTGCATTGGTACCCATGATATATGGGAACAAGCATGAAAATTTATGTACTTGTATCAACATCGGTAAAATGTGCAAACTATTCATGCCTATTTGGTGGAGAAAGAAAAATCAGGGCATTAAAAGGAGACCGTTATGGAAATTTAATGAGAGGGTATAATGCTTGGGACAATTTCACCACACATGTTGCAATAATGCTATGAGCAGAGAAAAATGGCATGAAATCCATCCCGAATCCCACGTGGAAGGAGGGACCCACTCTCTGTTAGGACCGTGAGGGACACCACACACAAAAACACACGCAGTGATTTCAGAGAAAAACTCCCTTTGATTATATATTCACACAATATACAATAAAGATGAAAAAACTCTCCGGGAACTACATGCCGGTTCCTCTCCGAGAGGCCACAACCCGGCCCCCCACGCTCGCCTCACCCTCTCCCTCACATTATGTCACACACTAACCCTAATAGGGTTTACAACTATATATAAGAGACTCCAAGGGTAAATACACTCAACACCCAATACTAAAAGTGTTACATAAAATAACCCCACTACTATGGGTGGACCCCAGCAATCACCCCCTCCACCCAGAGTGGGTAATCGTGGCATCCGTCCAGCCTTTCTAGCAAAGCGCCTGTGTCACTCCAAGTCTAACTGCCAGCACCCCCTCAATGAAGTACTCCTGCCTGACTGAATGTCTCATTGCAATACTAGATCTTCCAAGGCTAAACCCGCAGCGCTGTCCGGCTGCAATATCGACATCTCTGCCGATATTAAGCAGCCCCTCAATAGAGTGCTCGCACCCCCTTGACCAGAGTGCTCGCATCCTCGCACGACACGATCCGTGACTCTATCTCTCCTTACGCGGCCGCACATCCTGAAGAGAATCCAGTCACAATATCTACAAAAGGAAGAGATCCCAGCGATGCATCGTCTGGTCTCCATTTCCATTCCTTTGTCTAGAGCTCCCGTGAACATCTCTCAAACAACCAGTTCCCCACCGTCTACAGACTATTCCACACACAATTTGATTCGGTAACCGACACTCCTGTACATCCCAGGTCATGACTCCTCGTACTCTAGTGCCCTTCCTGTGTGTCTCCACAACTGTTGCTTCACCTGTTCACTATCACAAAAAACTCATACTGCTTGTCTAGTACCAAACATCAGCTCCATCTGTCTGTACTCTCCACAAGCATGTATCAGTTGCCCATCATCATCCTTATACAGCCCAAATCACAACTGCAACTCCCGACGATAGGTCTTCATCACATCCGCCACTCCCAGAGCCTCCTACCACTCTCTGTCATCTCATCTCGGGTCTTCTCCTGCCACTCGGTCCATACTCATTCCATTCCCAGCTTTTTCCCAGCGTCCCCTGACCTTCTCAAGATCACCACGAACTATCGCCCTAAACAAGCGCCTGTTATCACTTCCAAATCAGCGTCCCTTGACCCGATCGAGTGTCTTCTTGCTTGCTAGGTCTCCTGTGACTGATCGCCTTGCTAGAAACAAACATCCTCACAACCCGAATAACCTCCAAACATATAATTCTTGCCCAACTAAACATTATCCTCAGCCTAGGAGCCTCTAATCAGAAAATAGAATGCATGGTTGGATCCGGAACGTCGAGATAGTCAAAATCGACTACTCACTTGCGAAAAACGGAGTCCGAACGGCTCCGAAAAGTGCGAAAAACCAATCTGAAATATTCTTGGAATATTCCTGTTTGACCAGGCAGTTGACTGCGACTGTTGACCCGTTAACCGTTGACCAGACACGTCATCGTTGACCTGATGACGTGGCACCCAAAACGGGTCCCCTCTGATGACATGGCAGATGACATGGCGCCACGTGTCTGCTGACCCATCAACACGTGTCGATGATGTGGCGTCCTCTTGGGCTGCTGATGTGGCGCGCTCCAAATGGGCCCGCAACACTGAATGATTTCCCTGGACAGCTTTCCCATCATGTGCTGCATCCCTTTTCTTTTTCCTTTTTATTTCTTTTCTGATAACAGCAGCTAGGGAAAAGAAGGAAAAATTGACCAGCGCATGTACACACTCGCGTGACTAGATCTGACGCACCGACACGCTCCACCTTTGAACGGCGCGTGCGGCCTACTCTGGCCACCTCTGGCGACGTTCCACATATCCCCGCGATCGTCTCGACGAGACGAACATAACCCCATGCTCAAATCTCTTATCCGACCTTGTTTGATAACTGGGCTTTTCGAACAGTCCGTCGCCTTCACGCCGCCACCTTCGACCGGCCATTGCCGCAACCTCGGAACTCCTCCGGCGACGTGCTACCCCAATCCGTGATCGTCTCCTCGAGGTGAACACAACCCAGTGCTCAGAACTCATCTTCGATCATCCACGACCTCGGGCTTTTCAAAACAGCCTCCTTGCCCGTCGCCGACTCCGCCCGCAGCGATCGAATGGCTCCCGAGCCATCTTGGGTGACAAAATACGAGGTTTGTGAGCAACTTTTTTTCAGAAATCGAACCTGTGATTTTTCTGATGACCCTCTTCTTCGACCTCGCTCTGATACCAATTGTTAGGACCGTGAGGGACACCACACACAAAAACACACGCATTGATTTCAGAGAAAAACTCCCTTTGATTATATATTCACACAATATACAATAAAGATGAAAAAACTCTCCGGAAACTACACGCCGGCTCCTCTCCGGGAGGCCACAACCCCGCCCCCCACGCTCGCCTCACCCTCTCCTTCACATTATGTCACACACTAACCATAATAGGGTTTACAACTATATATAAGAGACTCCAAGGGTAAATACACTCAACACCCAATACTAAAGGTGTTACACAAAATAACCCCACCACTATGGGTGGACCCCAACACTCTCCACAGCCCAGTCAGCTTCGACCAAACCCAGTTCAAATTTTTTTAAAAGTTCAAATTTTCAAAATTCAAAACCACAATTTACACTCTCTCTCCTCTCTTCTCTCAAAATAACTGGTCCTCCTCCTTCATCTTCCGATCGAACCACCACCGACACACCACCATAGACGGGCGCTCCTCTTTTCTTCGCAAACACGTTCTCTCTTTCCTCTCTTCTCCCTTCAAACACAATCCCTCCTCCGTCTCCCCTCAAACTCTGATCGGACCACCACCACCAACGGTTACTGCACCACCGACGGTTGTCACGTGATACCAGCTCCACCAGCGTCACCACACACCCCCACCCCCGTCGATCTCTATCCAGGTATTTGACTAATTTCATGAAATACATACCCTAATCTGACTGGCTTCATAAAATTAGAGTTTTTATGATATTATCACTTTGTCATGAAATTAGGGCTTTTTTTATGAAATTAGGCTATCAATTTGGTCAAATTCACTATTTCTCATCATATTTCATAATCCAACTAGGGAATGTGGGTGGAGAAAACGATGATTGAAAGCCCTAAATTTGCTGTTGTGGATGTGTATTCTTGTGACAATGGGAAAGTGTGGCCAAGTAATTCCTACTGGTCTAGTGGATAGGGCAAAGTAATTTGCAGCAAGCTTGCAAAACATAGGTAGTCTTAGTCTCTCAAGTCCTCATTTGTACCCTTCTGAGACTTGACAAAAGTTGTGTTAGGAAATGAAGCTATTTAGTTTTACCGCATAATTGTATGGTGGTAAAAGATCAGTTATGTTCAATTCTGCAATCTTTCCTGTCCTAAATAGAGCAAGGAATGTAGGCAGTGTTTTTGTAATGGCTATAGGGTAACAAGGGCTTTTTTTTTTCCTTGTGCAAATAATCAAAAGTTGATGCAAAGAATTTGTTAGTTTGAATCAGAAAAGCTTGATTAACTAAGAAATGTAGCTGTCACCAATCTAGAAATGTTCTTCCTTGTTGTCTTATGTTTTTGGGTGCAAATTCAGCCACAATCCTCAAATATATTGCTGCTAATATGTAACTTTAAGTGCATGTGCAAGTTCTTTTTAACTTTAAGTGCATAGTCCACAGAGTTGTGGTGTGCTTATTAACACCTCCGAAGAAGTTGCAATGTAGAAGAACTAACAGGATTGTCGTTTCTTAATACCATGATGACAATTATCTGATAGGAGAGTTAATCCAAATTCCACAGATTTTGCGATGGTATTGTAAAGTGTGAACTTTTTAGAGACTTCTTTTTGATATATATCAATGCCCCATCTACCACATTTCACATAAAGATAAGACCAAATTAAAAGGCATAGATGCTTCTATTCTTTGCTATGCCTTATTCTTTAGTCATAGATTTCCTTTAACAAAAATTGAGAAGATTGATTTTGGAAAACTGCATTTTGTGTACAGTTGACATGGCTTCCACTTCTTCAAACACCAGTTCACTAGACCATTCCCCGATTTCAATGTCGACCTCAACAACTTAAAGGAACACATCAGTATGAAGATGGAGGCATCAATGCCATGACTCAGTCACTCTCTGATTACTTCACAAAACCTAAAAGTCCAAAGGTGGATAAATACAGAGATGCTACTCAAGAAGGCAGAGGCTAAAAAGCAAGGCGCTGAGAGTTTGTTGTCATTTTTTTTCCAGTTTGTTGATATTGTTGAGCTAGAGAGTCTTTGTATCCATTTGTTAACTTGTGGAAGAGCAAGGCGCTTAGTTTGGAGTATGTAATTAACTACTTTTATTTTGAGATTCAATATAAATACGATGCTGTAATTGACTAATTTTATTGAGGTTCTATGAAAATGGAAATCATTTGTGGTTTTGCATAGCTATCTACTACATTTTGCTGTGGTTGTGTTCAATATTAGTTTGAACTGGAATGTGACAGTTTGTTTATTGTTATTAGTTTGAGATGCAAGGCGTGGGCTAGTCCATAAAGCAAGGAAACCCTTTTTTTTTGTGACAAGGAACGATACGAAATGATATGGATACGAATACGGACACGACACGATACGAAATGATACGGATACGGATACGGACACGACACGAGTGTGGAAATATTAGAGAGAATTTATTGTTTGCAACTCATTCCCTATTTTACTCGTTTCTTATGAGCATAAAATTATGACCATTGACAAATACTGAATGGAAGTTGCCATTGATACAAAATTCCCACTCATTGCATCCCCCCCCCCCTTCTCTCTCTCTCTATGTGTGTGTGTGAAAATAATTCATTAGAACTACAAAAAGAAAATCATGTCTACTAAATACTAACTCTTGCATTGATCATTGTGGTACATGTTACATATACCAAACAAAAGTCACATTGGACACTTACAAAAGAGTTAAATGAGCAAGCTACAAAAAGCCTACTGCTTGCCCTTTTAACTATATTTCCAAGTTCAACAGAGTGCAAGATAACATGAAAAAACAGAATTTAATAGCAGCTCACCTAACAAAAAGCAAAAGGTTTGAGCATTACAGCTTCTTATTCAGGCCACCCAATAAGAAACAAAAGGTGTGACCTTTGACATTTACCTATTGCTCACCCAACAAAAAACAAAAGATGTGAGCGCACACGTGTGTGTGTATGTATAGATATATATATATATATATATATATATATATATATCTCCACGACTAGAAGTAGACAAAAGAGGACTTCATCATCAAAACCAATTCGGCTTCAGCTTCAGCTTCACATGCAACTCAGAACAGAAGTCAAAACAAGTCTCAATCACCCATCTGCAATCTCTGTCCAAGTTTTTTGACTAATTTCATGAAATACTTCCCTGAGATGGCTGAAATCGTAACCAATTCAAATTACAAATTATAGTAACAAGAAAAAAAATTTGAAAAGACTCCATGTAGTACAAATAAAGTCATACTTACAGTAACGTATCGACTCTCTTGCGTGACAATCTCGTGAAATCTCGTAGCGTGAAATCTCGTAAAATTTCTTGCATCCTTATCTGTCCAAGTTAGATTATCAGGCCCCCCTGCCTCAATCACACATGAGGCAACAATTTGGTTCATATTGATTCCGGCAGCCGTGTTCAATTCAATTGTTCTCTTCACATTTGGTGGGAGAGCCCGGTAGCACCGAAGATATTTCACTTTTTTCTGGTCCATTTCATGATTATGCTTCAGTTCAATTGAACTCAACTTCCACTTCCCATCACCTAGCAAAGAGATATTCATATGGGCTTTACAACCTGTTTTGGGTGTTGGATGGGATTTAACAGGATTCGAACCCGTTGGCCTAGCATTTCCACTCCGATAACAACCATAAGTTACATACGACTTTACGTTGTTAACCTCCTTAGAGGTTATTGTGATCGCACCGAAACCTTTTGCTTTCGCATAAATAGTGTAACATTCCTGGGCTTTGTCTTCAGAATCAAATATCGTTCCAACCTTAGGTTCCAATACCACCTCTGAATTCTGATTTTCTTCCAAATTCGGATCTTCTATTTCCATTATTCTACAAATAAAAGAGAGACACACAACTATGTTTAAAAAAGAGTTCAACTAGTCCACATGTACAATGCACTTAAACATTAAACAGTCATACAATTACATAATAATCAATTGTAGAAACAAACATTCAAGATCCCAATATGAGGTACCCACGTATCCTTTAAACAACCATTCAAGATCCCATTTGTCTTAAGTTACCACATGACAGTTTGGAGCCCAGAGCACTAATGCATTGATAAAGGGTAATTGATTCTGATGACCTTTTCTAACCTAATCAATTATCATTCATGTGCTTGATAGGTATCAGTTTGATATGGAGAATCTGCAGAATTTTTCGACCTATAATTCTCATCTGGGGAGGTAAGAACTTCAATGATACCCATTGACTATTGCATTGACACTGAATCATTTCTATAACACAAAATTTTGTAGAGGTAGAGATTGATTATAAAGATTGTTCTTTTTTTAGGTTAAAAAATTAAATAATTAAGATTAGATTATACAGCAAGTGTGTGCCACTGTTCTTTCCCACGTTATTGTTCAAAGAAAAGCAAGAAACAGAGAATACGAGTCGAGTTCGCGGAAACGGGAAAGAATTGAGGAACTGCAACATGGGTTTCTCTGGAAATCGATAATCTGGTGATGTGGAGACGAAGGAGAAATCAGGGTTCAAAATTGTCTGCCAAAGGAGAAAATCAAAAGCAATTTAGTGCTCAAGATTGGAACAACAAAGGTTTGGCCTTTATGTTACTTTTTTACAAGAAATTGAATCCGCTACTTGTTGATTAACCAACAAGAGGAGGAGCCAAAATCATAATATCTATTTTTGTCAAGTATTTAGAGGTAGAGATTCACTCATCTATAGATGGGTTAAGAACAAACTAATAGTGTTCAGAAGGGAATAACTTCAAAAGGAGAAACAAGAATCAAGCATCAACACTCAAGCAGAGGAAATATTAGTGCTCCGAAGAGAAATCCCACAAGCAGCCACAACATGTCGGAGAGCACTACAGCACTTGATTTCACCTCTAATACTACATAATCTGGAGGCCAATATCAAAGGAAAACAAATTAGTTGGAAGAAAGTATCACCTGTTAAGGGAAAGAAATCGCCACAGCCCTGTTAGGCACAAATCGTAACGTGGCGCCGGGGTGGTGGGCCGATCGTCAGTGGGGGCTCCGGTGGTGGAGGCCCGGCGTCAGTGGTGGTGGTCGATCGGTGATGGGCCGGCGTATGTGGGAAAGCTTGGGCTCTGGAGAGAGAGTGAACTCAGAGAAAGTGTATTGATTTGAAAAAGTGTGCACTGTATTTAGTTTTTCGAAATTTTTTGAAAAAGTGAGTTTTGGAGCTTAGTTCTCCCGCGCGTTTGGTGGACTGGAGATTGGGCCCATCCTTTCCACGTGGGTTTCGGGATGCATTTCAGGCCAATTTTCTCTGCTCATAGCATTATTGCACATGTTGGGTCAAATACATCTCCAAAATAAAATAAAATCTCCTTTTTCGCTGTTCAAATTTTTTTACAAAACGAAGCGAAAACTTCCATGGACATATAGATGAACGGAAAAATTCAAAAATCAGTGGCATCAAGTGACCTTGACCCATGCTCCCTCCCCATAGAAGTTAGGCTACGTTCAAGAACGACTCAAGATTTCAACGTCAGGTGGGCAAATTACATTGAGCTCCCCTGTCAGACATGTCTTATGGATGCCGTTAAAGAGGAGGAATGCTTTGACTTTTTTACCCTCAACAAATACACTAATTCACTACCACCACATCATCATTAATTGGTCCCTCAACTCCTCACTCACAATCTAAAGTCATGAGCCATACACTTCCTTTTCTCCTTTGAAGGCCTACACACCACCACAGATTAACTGACCGAAACCTCATCCCGCTCACCCTTCTGCCTGTTAGAGGAGTTTGGAAAAAAATTATCATTGACATATTTATACTAAAGTTTTTGCCATGTATGATTTTTTTTTTTTTTTTGGTGTCAAGTTTTTATGGTTTATTTTTCGTGTTGATGAGATGAATTTAAATAATAAAAACTAATGAAAAGAACTTAAAAGTTGATTAAAGAAAAAAAAACATAATTATTGAACTTGTTCTTGACTTCAATAAGCTTTTTGAATCTGTTGGTCATAATTTCTAAAAAATTTAGATTACTCTTATGGAGACCAACCAATTATCCTAAAAATTTTGACACAAAATTAACGAAAATTTATAGTATAAGATAAAAGTTTTACGAAAGATAATCCAATACGAGTAATAACTTTGCAGTACAAACCATGCCTTAGTTCTTCTGCCTCTCAACAACCGGACCATAAAGACCCACCACCGTCCCCTTCTTGCTGCAACCACCCTTAGTATCATCGCTGCTCACCCTTAGTATATGCATATATTAATGTTAGAGTTATATCGATGATATTAGAAAAGAATATAAATCTGACATATTACATTTGTCCTTGGCTACGTTAGGACTTAGGTCACACTATCCTTCTTCCTCCGGTAGGATCTCCTTTGTCGGTTTGTCCTTAGCTAAGTTAGAACTTAGGTCACGAATTTCAAGTAGTTTAAAATATTTTCAGACTCGAGCTCGAACTTTCTGAGAATACAAAAAGGAAAGACCATTGAGAAAAAAAAAATTAAGGAAAGTAAAGTGAAAGAAGAAATTCCGTAAGGTTTGAGCCCGTTTCAGAACCAGAATAAGAACTTATTTTTTGTCTAATAATAAGGTGTGTTCCACAAAACGGTGAATAAATACTTATTTTTTAAAAAAGGTAATTTCAAGCTCAAAAATCATGTGCTTACGCAAATAATTTTCTTATCACTATGGATCTTATTTGATAGATCTCATTGAGATCTTTAATATGGTGAAAAAAAATTGAAAAATTATTTTTCATTTACATTATTTTTGAGTTTGAAAATGTAAAAATAAACTGCTTATTTAGATTTTGTGGAACAAAGCTCCAAAATAAGCAGTTATAAAATAAGAAGGTTTCTGGAACGGGCCCTTATTGTGTTTAATTTTGTTGAAGAGTTAATTTTGCTTTTATCCCCTAAACAATACAAACCATACACAATCTGTCCGTAAACTATGTAAACAACAATTTTATCCCTCAATTTGTTAATTGCAATCAATAATTTGTCCAATTTCGTATAGACAACTATTTTGTCCCTCACCTTTCTAATTGCAATCTATTTCGTCCAATTACTCAGTTCCGTCTACGATTGCAAATCAAAAAGCTGAGGGGATAGTTTAAGGGCCGAGTAGGAAAAAAATATGGATAGTTTAAAAGCAAAAAAAAAAACTATTTCTTGAAATTGGTCCTTGCAAGTTTATAAACGAACTAAAAACAGCTGTCACATCTTCTCTTCTCCCTCCCCCTGGGTTTATACCCAAATGCGGGCAGGAGGGGAGGGACAAATTCCTGCCTTCACATCTGGTTTTTCTTTCCCCTTCACCAAAACCGTTTGCCATTCACCGCTACTCCACTCGCCGCCGCACTGCTTTTGGTTTCCCGCCACCTAGTTGTCGGCTTGGGAGCTTGATTGTACAGGGTTAAGCTAGACAAGAGAAAGACTGCTCAATGACGGAGAGGGGTATATTTTTTGCTTTATTTCTTTTATTTCTTTTTTGTCCAGATGTCCGGTTTAAGTCCGGTGGTTTGTTGATCATGTGCTTGGTGTTAGTTTTATTTTCTGCGGACTTGATCTCGCGCGCTAGACGAGTTTGAAATAAGGCTGTGTATAGAGGTGGCAAACGGACGGGTTTGGGCGGGTTGAAACGGGTCATGGGTCAAATATGGGCGGGTTGAATATGGGTCAAAAGGTAAACGGGTTGAGACGGGTCGGGTCAAATATGGGTCAAGCCAAACCCAAACCCGCCCAACCCGACCCGTTTTATCCTTTCTTTTTTTTTTTTTTTTTGTGGGGTTTTCCTTCCCCTCTCTTCCCCCATCCCATTCAGAAAAGTAAAATTTTATAATTAAAACTCAATTTTTTTTGAATAAAATTGAAGCAATTAGAGGCTAAAAAAACTTTTAAAAAATTAGGTTTATACTTTTTTTTCCATTTCTAAACAGAAATGTAATTTCGACGATGGGTCAGAGACAGCATCAGAGAGTTGTCTAGAAGGCGATGATTGCAATAAAAAGAAATTTAAAAATAAAATAGTTTGACCAAAACATAAAAAGATTTATTACAAAAAAAAATGTTCCATGGAAAGACAAAGATGAATCAAAGCATTTGGTCCCAAAAATTCGCCATGAGATTTTTGCAAAAATCATGACCGAACGAGTGTGCAACAGAGAGAGAGAGAGAGAGAGAGATAGGAGTGGGAAGCAGGGAAACATTTTTCCAAGTGGGAGAGAGAGAGAGAGAGAGAGAGAGAGAGAGAGAGAGAGAGAGAGAGAGAGAGAGAGAGAGAGAGAGAGAGAGAGGAGTGGGAAGCAGGGAAACATTTTTCCAAGTGGGAATTGTGGGTTCTTATTGCAGGAGAAAGTAACACGTATTCCTTTAAAAAATGAGTTAAAAAATGAGAAAGGATAGGAAACGAACAGAGAGACGGGTGAATAGAGAAAGACGGGGGAGAGAGTGCGGGCTGAGAGGAAAAGAAGTGTTGGGCCATTTTTAATTGTAACCCATATTGAACCTACTCTCAACCCATCTAAACCCATATAAATATGGGTTGATATGGGTTGAACCCATATTAACCCATCATACAATATGGGCGGATTGGGTTGGGTTATAAGTGGGCGGGTTTGGGCGGATTAAGAAATATGGGTTTGGATTGCCACCTCTAGCTGTGTACGAGTCACTCCGTTTGGTTTAACACTCTGAGAGACTTTTAACTATCGGCACAGTTTCCATCAAATCTTTCTCTCTATCTCTCTCCACTCATTACCACTCCAACTCTCAAAAATAACTTTCTAAAATATAAACCAAACAAAGTTTTCTGATTGTCCTCTCTAATGATTTGTTTGGTCCGTGAACACCCATTTGATTTGCCCCATGACCTCTTTGTTGGATAGGCTTTGGCCTCACAGTTCATACTTGCAAAATGAAAAAAAGAAAAAGAAAAAAAAGAGTTTATATAAACGAACTACCAGTAATGATGCTAAACTCCAAAGACTTGAATAAAATTAACCTGGATAAGCTCCATAAGGAAATGGACGTCTTTCGTGTATAGCTCTTTGGAGAGACTGGTGACGGCGTTATGGAGATCTTGAGTCAACGGGTTTAGGGATTTCTCCCCTATCGAGAATTTTCGATTCCTTATATCTTCTATATGCTGCCTTAATTGCTATCTCCGTTTTCTTCTTTCTATTGTCCTCACTAACAGAAGGAAAATGATACACCCACCGCAATATTTCCACCGAACCACTCACCGTACCACCCACTGCCCGCCACGTGGCAGTGGGCCCTTTGTGCCAAAAAAAAACAAAACATAAACGAAACAACAGTAGACAACAACCCCAATTGAATTCAAAAACCGCGCGTTCTTTCTATTTTCAAGAGAGAGAGAGATGGAGAGACCAGCCACCACCAGCGCTGTCGACCACCACCGCCGACCCCAATCACCACCTTCGACCACCACGTCAGCTGCTAAACCTCCGGCGACCACCTCAACCACCAAGGTCTCTCTTCCTCCTCCTCCTCCTCCTCCTCTCTCTCTCTTTGAATTTGCCCAATACAGTAGTAAGCCATAATGTGTACTAAACATTTTCTTGGTTTTGTCATGTTTTTCCTTTTATGTTGCCCGATTCATGTTCTAAGCCATGGCTAAGAAATTTTTGAAAATCAGTTTACCCTAGGTTTTTAAAATTTCCAAATTTCATAGTAGGGGTTTAAAACGTTTCTTATTTAATTTTGATTAATTAGATTCCTGAGTGAAATTGTTATCCTAGTTGTTAGGGTTTAATTTATTTTAACCAAATTTACTTGTATCCCAGGGCTTTAACACGTTTACTTGTTTCTTGTTCGATTATAGTAGTTGATTTTGTGCTAATTGGTTTTGTTAGTTGATTTTGTTCTTCGAACACAGATTTCAAGATTCCTGATTCACCCAACTAAGAACAACTTTTAAGTATTTAGAGATAGAAGAATTGCGAAGTATTTATTTGTTTATTTTTGGTAGGCTAGAACTATTAATGAACATTCCTTATGTGGGTTCTGATGCCATCTTGAACATGTAGGAGATGTCATCGGATTTTGTTCCGTCGACACTGCCTCCTCAATTGAGTGGATACAGTGAAGAAGGAGAAGAGGAGGTATCGAGTGGTTCTTTAGAACAATAGTGTGATGAGATAGGTATTAATGCGGAGGGAATGGATACAACAGAAAATTCTATACATACTGTAGGGAGGTATCCCCGAACAAATAAGATTAGTCGCCGAACACGTGATGTGTTAGGGACACGTGGCAGGCACGATAGGTTTATTGCCGGGCGGTTCGATGAGTGGTGATATGGACCAGTGACACATGAAGTCATTGGTCCAGACAGTCTGTTCGGCTGATAAGGTCAAAGACATGTGAAGTCATTTGTCCAAGTATAATGACATGGACCAGTTGCCTGTGAGGTCATTGGTCCAGGAGGACTGTTCGGCAAAGAGGAAGCCGAACAGTGAAGCAAGTTACCCTAAGTCTTGACGTGGCAAGAATATTCTGGAATGATAATATTCCATGGAAGGATAAGAGTCCGAGTATAAAGGATCGAAGCAAGAGACCCAACGTGAGTGGGGTGTTCGGATAATTATGGGAAAGAGACCCATAAAGATTGAGCTTTCATACAGATAAGGGAATGAGAATCCAGAAGATACTAGGTTTCCTATACGAGGTAGGGATCCTAGGGCAACAAGGATGCTTGGACTGCAAGCATCCGTGAGCCTATAAATACGAGGTGAGCCTGGAGGTAAAAGGTACGCAATATTTGGCCATCTCTTATTGCTTTCCTACTGATAATTAGGGTTTAGACCAGTACGTGATACTAACTTAAGCATCGGAGGGCCTTTGCCACGCGAGGCAAAGGTGCGCTCACCCCTTGTCTGTTTTGCAGATTAGGGTTCCGACGAAGAACTAGGGTTCCGGTGTAGAGGCACGTGTAGCCGCTACAAATTGGTGTTGTTCAGAACACTGATTGTTTTCATCCCCCTACAATTGGCGCCGTCTGTGGGAAACGAACCAGTTCGTGAAAATATAACCATGATGGAAGAAGATCCAACCACGCCGTTCGATCCAAAGAACCAGTTAACTGGTGGAGGGGATAAATCTCCACCAGGAGCTCCGAGAAAGCCCGCTGGAAGAGAGGATAGAGCGGCTACTGGCTCCACGAGAAGGAGCAAGTCCCACCGAAGAGAGGCATCGGTGGACCGTTCAAAAAGTGTTCATAACAGTGAAGATATCCTTGACACAAAGAGGAAAGAAATTGAGGAGTACGCTCGTTTGATTAAGAGACGAGAGTACGAGATACGAGAGCTACAGCGGGTACGAGATCACCCGGAGGACTCCGGACTTTCGCGAAGGAGTTCTAGAGAAGACAAGAGGGCTTTACTAGTCCATAAACAGCCCCGTTCACGAGAAAGAAGAGGCGGGAGTAACAGTCCCACCACGAGACGGTGTGAAGCTTCCCCACGGAGAAGGAGAAGCAGAAGTAGAGACCGTACGCCAGAAAGGCGAAGGGCGTCTTCACGAAGAAGAAGGAGCAGAGAACGAAGTTCCTCATCTGAAGAAAAGACGAGGAAGCACCACCGTGACAGGTACGAGAGACCTGATGCTGATTGGGCCAAAGCCACAGCTCATAAAACGGTTGAAAAAGAAGAAGGGACAGTGTCCGCACGAGAAGCGGCGCGTAAAGCCCTGAGTAACATTGCAGCCTCCCCGTTTGCAAAAAGGCTGCAGGAGGCCAGGTTGCCGAGCAGAGTGAAGCACGGAACGTTCGTACTTTACGAGACAAACACGGACCCTGTGTCTCACATACAGCATTACCAACAGGCCATGTTCATGCATGATGGTGATGATGCCATTCTCTGCAAAATGTTCCCATCAAGTCTTGGCAAGGTGGCCCTAAGCTGGTTTCATAAACTAGCACCACGATCCATAAGAGGATGGAGGCAGTTGGCTGAAGAATTCACTGCTCGGTTCTTGACAAGCAGAAAGGCCCCAAAGACCTTTGAAAGTCTATCCACTATGAAACAGGCGGAAAGTGAGCCGATCAGAGATTATGCCAAGAAGTACTGGGAAACTTTCAACGAGATTGAAAGTTGCAGTGAAGAGTATGCCATAGCAACCTTCAAAACTGGTTTGCCTGTTCGGGGAGAACTGCGCCGCTCATTGAATAAACATCCGGTGTCTACGCTGGCGAGACTGATGGAGCGAATAGAGCAGCATGCCAGAATGGAAGATGACATACTCCGCGAAGATGGCAGGGTTGCTGCCGAAGAGCCTAAGACGCCAGCAAAGAAGGCGGACAAGCCTGAGCCCAAAACATACAAGGAGCGCAAAGATTACGGGCAGGCTAAGAAGGATCCGTATAAGGAAAAGCAAGCCCCTGACCCCAAGTCCTTCTTTTCTATCAATACTGTTTGGAAAGAGCCAATCTACAGGATTCTTTATCGAATAAAGAATCAACCATATTTCAAGTGGCCTCCGAGCCTTGGCGGAGATAAGGACGCTAGACGTGCTACGAATCAGCACTGCAGCTACCACAAGGCTTGGGGCCACATGACTGAAGATTGCGAGATGTACAAGAAACACCTCGATGATTTGGTCTCTCGGGGCTATCTCAAGGAATTCATCCAGGAGGATCCCAAGGAAAAGGAGAAGGCCATGGAACTGGATTATGAGCAAAATCCTAAAGGAGTAATCCATATGATACATGGGTTGGCTGCACCTTATACGAGAAATGAGGTTAGACTGTTACAGAGGCAATTTAAGCACGATCAGCACGTGATGCGATTGGGCAATAAAAGAGGGCGAGAGAATGATGTACGCAAAGAAAGCATAGCCTTCACAGATGATGATTTGGGAGAGGTCCAGATACCTCATAACGATGCTCTGGTCATAACCCTACGAGTTGGGGAGTATGACATTGAAAGGATCCTAGTGGATTCAGGAAGTTGTACAGAGGTGATGTACTACGATGCGTTCAAAAAGCTTGGACTAGCCCAGACAGATTTGGAACAGTCCACGACACCATTGATTGGGTTTGGTGCAGGGGCAGTGTGGCCCCTTGGAAAGGTGACCCTGCCTGTTCGGGCAGGTTCAGTTGTCTTAAGGACGGATTTCCTGGTGGTAGACGTCCCCTCTTCTTATAACGCGATCATAGGAAGAACTTGGTTACACAAGATGAGGGCAGTCTCCTCGACTTACCACCAGATGGTGAAATTCCCAGGATCCAATGGGATCGAGTCAATCAGGGGTAACCAGAGAGCGGCTCAACAGTGTTTGATCTCTATCATTAAGAAGGCCCCAAAAGCCCATCATGTTCACACACTGGAAGTGCCAGATCAACCGACTATCGAGGATGTCGGAAGAAGCCCGGCTGATAAGGTGATCGAGGGTTTGGAGAAGATTCAGATCAACGAGGCTGATCCTGAAAGATATTTTTTGATTGGGGAATCGTTACCTGCAGTGGAAAGGACCGAATCAATACAATTTCTGAAGGAATATGTTGATGTGTTTGCATGGGTACCAGAAGAGATGCCTGGTGTAGATGCTGACATAATCTGTCACCATCTGAATGTTGACCCTCAGCATAAACCGGTTATTCAGAAGAAGCGTAGAGCTGCCGTGCAGCATGTGGATTCTGTTGTTGAAGAGGTCAATCGATTGCTTGAGGCAAAAGCAATACGCGAGGTTCACTACCCTGAGTGGCTATCCAACACTGTAGTCGTGAAGAAAAAGAATGGAAAGTGGCGTGTCTGTGTGGACTTCACAGACTTGAACAAAGCCTGCCCTAAAGATAGTTTTCCCCTCCCAAGGATAGACCAGTTGGTTGACGCAACAGCTGGCTATGAGCGAATGAGTTTTCTTGATGCGTATCGAGGATACCATCAAATTGCTATGTATGGGCCCGATCAGGAGAAGACGTCTTTCATTACCCCACGAGGTTTGTACTGCTATAGTGTGATGCCGTTTGGGCTGAGAAATGCAGGGGCGACGTACCAAAGACTTGCAACTCTCATGTTTAAGGCACTGCTGGGGAGAACTATGGAGGTTTACATAGACGATATGGTGGTGAAAAGCCGAGACAAGAGAGGGCATATCACAGACTTAAGAGAGGTCTTTGAGATCTTGAGGAAATACAAATTAAAACTCAACGCCTCGAAATGTGCGTTTGGGGTTGGTTCTGGAAAATTCCTAGGGCACTTGGTGACTATGAGGGGGATTGAGGCCAACCCAGACCAGATTGCGGCCTTACAGAAGTTGCAAAGTCCCCGAACCACGAAGGAGGTTCAAAGACTAACTGGGATGGCTGCCGCGCTCAACAGATTTATCAGCAGATCAAGTGACAAGTGTACGCCCTTCTTTCAGTTGTTAAAAAAAAGGGAAGGATTTGAATGGGGAGCAGAATGTGAGCAAGCTTTCCAGGACCTGAAGAAGTATCTGGCTGAGCCACCACTTCTGTCAACCCCACAGCCAGGTGAGTCCTTGATTTTATACCTAGCTGTTTCTGAGCATGCTGTTAGTGCAGTCCTATTAAGGGATTTGGGAGTTGAGCAAATCCCAATTTACTATGTTAGCAAAACATTACTAGACGCAGAAACGAGATATCTGCCCCTGGAAAAACTTGTCCTGGCACTTAGGACAGCAACGAGAAAGCTGCCACACTACTTCCAAAGCCATAGGGTTGTAGTGTACACTGAGTTTCCATTGAAGTCACTACTACGAAAGGCAGATTTTTCTGGAAGAATCTCGACGTGGTCCGTCGAGTTGAGTCAGTATGATATTGATTATCAACCACGAACAGCAATCAAGGGCCAAGTGCTGGCTGATTTTGTGGCAGAGTTTTCTCCCACAGTAGCTCCCCTGCCTCCTACGAAAAAAGGACAGGAGAGTAGAACCTTGTCCACGAGGGACAAGGTCTCAGCCGAACAGGATGGCACGGAATGGAATCTATTCGTTGATGGATCATCTTGTAATACTGGTTCAGGAATTGGTGTTGTTCTTTTTTCTCCTGGAGGAATTATGATAGAACTGTCTGTTCGGCTGGGATTCAGCGCGTCAAATAACGTGGCGGAGTACGAGGCACTCCTAGCTGGGTTAAGAAGTGCGAAGACTCTGAAGGCAAAAAGAGTTAGGGTGCATTGTGACTCGCAGCTTGTGGTAAATCAGCTGTCCGGCGAGTATCAGGCCCGGAACGAAAAAATGGCGGCATACGTGGAAGCTGCCAAGGATTTGCTTGACACCTTCGAGAGGGTCCACATTGAACAGATAAGCTCCGGACAAAATGCACATGCCGACTCATTGGCATGGCTGGCTGCAGCAGTTCCAACTGAACTCAAGCGAAGGGTTGCAGTTGAGTATCTGAATGAGCCGAGCATTGGTAGAAGCGTGGAGTTAGTTTTGGAAGTGAACCAAGGTCCAAGTTGGATGGACCCAATTATGGAGTTTTTACGAGATGAAATACTCCCCGCTGACAGGAAAGAGGCACATAAGGTCAGAACCAAGTCAGCAAGGTTTTGGTTGTCCCCAGAGGGGAAGCTTTACAGAAAGTCCTTTACAGGCCCTTATTTGTTGTGTGTGCACCCCGAGATGGTTCAGAGATTTCTTCACGAAATACATGAAGGAACATGTGGAAGTCATGCTGGGGGAAGATCCATTGCCCACCGAGCAATTACCCAAGGCTACTGGTGGCCACATATGCAGGAGGATGCAAAGATGTATGTTAAAATTTGTGAGAAATGTCAGAAATTCTCACCAATGATTCGAACACCTGCGGAGGATTTGGTGCCTTTGACAAGTCCTTGGCCGTTTGCTCAATGGGGAATGGACATCGTGGGTCCATTGCACAAAGCAACTGGGAACCGAAAATTCCTTTTAGTTGCAACCGATTACTTCACCAAGTGGATTGAGGCTGAACCACTGGCAAAAATAACCGAGCCCATGGTTGAGAAGTTCGTGTGGAAGAGTATTATTACTCGATTTGGGGTTCCTTATTCTCTGATCACAGACAACGGGTCCCAATTTCAAAAGAAATTCAAGGCGTTCTGTGCCCAATATGGAATTCGAAATTATTATTCCACTCCAGCCTACCCTCAAAGTAATGGGCAGGCAGAAGCGTCTAACAAAACCATTCTTGATGGAATCAAGAAGAGGTTGGATAAGGCAAAGGGGAAATGGCCTGATGAATTGCCCCTTGTTTTATGGGCTCATAGGACAACACCGAGGAGGTCTACGGGAGAGACCCCCTATTCGTTGGCATACGGTACAGAGGCAGTTATACCTCTAGAAGCAGGACTTCCAACGAACAGGACTGTATTGGTTGAAAGTGGGGGCAATGACAGAGCCCTCGAAATTGAGCTTGACCTCGCCGAGGAGAGGAGAGAAAGGGCCCTAATCCATTTGGCCTCCTACCAGGAACAGTTGATGAAGAGCTACAATAAGCATGTTCACCCACGAGAATTTGGTGTTGGGGACCTCGTACTACGGAAGGTGCTCGGCAACACCAAGGTAGCCAACGAAGGCAAGCTAGGAGCCAATTGGGAAGGCCCGTATCGGGTGACAGAGATTGTGGGCGTTGGGGCCTACAGATTGGTTGATCTGGATGGCGTCCCAATTCCGAGGCCATGGAATGCTCATAATCTGAGAAAATTCTTTGTTTAAAAAGAATTTAGTTTTGTTTCACCACGTGGTTATGTGGGAATTACGAATAAAGTTCCCTTCTGTTTCTTAAGTTCAGTCTATGAATAAAGACACCCTTTTCTTCACAGTATATTTGGCTTTTTCAAATATTTGGTTTTTTAATATGAATACTGATTTTTCTTTTCATTATTCATATTGGGGAGCATGGGATTGGCACGAACGCCATACATGAATATATCTATGCTTGATAGCTTGTGAACCGCGCACGAACAAACGCTAAAGTATGAGAAACTTGTAAACAAATGTACCCCAAGTATGAAAACACTTGGGATGCATGCAGTTGTTCGGGTACAATCATTCGAGTAAATGATTGTGCTAAAGAGTATGAGATACTATAAGTCCGAGAAACTTACTGTTAACTGTTGTAGTTAAATTCAAAAGAATTTTAAATCATAACCTGGTATGAGATACCTGTAAGTACGAAATACTTATAACATGCCTACGTACGAATATACTCTGGGGCATGCATACGTAAACATGCAAAATGATCAAGTACGAAAAGGCTTGGTTCTGTTATGACGTAACATGTCAAAACAACAGATAAACAGCTTTAAGTTCGAACATTCTTAAAGGAAGTCCAAGTACGAAGATTGAGAGCACGAGGTGCTTCGAACTAAAAGTACTAGATAAAAGGCCACGAAGGGCCGAGCAAACAGTTGAAATCCAGAGAGTCATGCCACGAGGGGCAAAGTACTTACGTAAAACAAACAAAAAAGACAAAGAAACGATGATTTGATGCCACGCAGGGCTAGATCAAACTACGGTCACTCAGGACCTGCTAAATGTTTCGTGGCTCATTCAGTCCAATTCTTGGACTTCAGGAGTTGATTGCCCAGCTTCTTCTGTTCCGGCCTCTCTTGGAACCTCGTTGCCACCAGCATTCTCTTCTTCAGCAAGAAGGTCAACGTTTGAGCCCCGGACAGGCGACTCTTCAGGGGCAGATGTCAGCACCTCAGAAGGGACTTCTCCAGCTCCAGCAAAATTCTCGATCTGTTGATCGATATCGTCTTCAGGATCTCCCTGGGATTCATCTGCAACTTGAGCACGGCGGCTTGGCAGTTCATTGTCTTCCCAGAAGGGAGAATCCTCAGCAACACCAACCTTGGTCAAGCAGGCCTCCCAGCTTGCTGCCCAGATCTGATCTTGGATGCCCGGCATCTGTTCAACGTAGCTGGCTGTAGCTGCATCGAAGCCTTTCTCATAGCCGCCATCGAAGGCTGCCTTTTTGGTATTGTCAATCTCAGCCAAAGCCTGCTTGAGGTTATCCTCAGCAGTCTCTAGGCTGCCTTTGGCTTCAGCGTAATCTGCTTTGGCATTGTCTCTCTCTCGCTCAAGCCTGGTGACTGTTCGGAGCAGTCTTGTATTATCATTCAGCAGCTTGACCCTTTCAACCTCAGAAGCCTGGAACTTCTGCCCCAAAGTCATCATCTTTTGGATGAGCTGCGCAAACACCAGACATTTTGTTAAAGAAAATGTCTAAATAAAGCTTCTTGCTAATGAAAGGAAGTTTGTTTACCTTAATCCCACTGACAAGACCAGTGGACACGAGCCTATCAGTGGGCGATGCAGCTTCCTTCTGCATGTCAACAGGCAGAGACAATGCCTGTGCTAGAGCCAACGCCGTCTCGGAAGAACTGGCGCTGTCCCCAACGTGAATGGGCCGATCACCTCTCACAAGAGCAGGAGCCCATGTTTGGGGAAGCGCTTGTAGAGGGGGCGATTGGGGCTGGCTGACGTTTGTGTCAGCTGGCACATCGGAAGCGGACTGGTCTTCGGTCCTCGGGCGTTTGTCCCCTCGAGTGTCCTCAGCTTCGAGAGAGCTGTCCCTTTCGCGTATCAGTGTGGATGTCCCCCCTCTAGTGCGGCGAGAGGGTGGGGGGGGAGCACCTGTGGATGCCACTCTGCTAGCGGCACCACGTCCCCGCGTTGAGACAGACAGGAGGGAGCTGAGGTTGAGGGGTTCGCGAGCCATTGTACCTGAATCTGGGGGAGATCGGGAGTAGCCTGACGAAGACGACTGACTCGTTGAACCAAGGGGAACAGGTTGCTCGGTCACTTGCCCGGACCTGCTCTGTCTTCTCCTTGGCCTCCTAAGCACCACACGAGTAGTGGGGACGCCGACGGGAATGGTCACTTCGTCTGGCTGTCCGGCAAGTGTGACCCCGGCCTGCAAACTTGAACTTTGGGGTTGGGGAGCTGATGAAGTGGAAGCACCGCTGGTGCTCGGGTTAGCTAACCTCCTGTCTATGAAGCCTTTGTAAGTGGGGACGTAGCCTAGTAGCACGTGGGCGTCACGACCTCGACCATAGTCTGGAGAGCCCGGTTCCCCTTTGTATTTCAAGATTCTGTTAATCTCGGCTGTTCGGACGTAACTGGGCTCAATTCTTGGACGTTTGTTTGCGTTAGTAGCTGCACGGCAAAGAGCACAGTAAAGGTCAGAGACCATATTGGAAGGTTAGATAAAAACTACAAAAGAAAAATGGAAAAAGGAGCATACGTGGGTAGCCCCATATGTGGGGGCAGTGGAAGCCCACCACTTGGCCGTCTTCGCCTATTGGTTCAAATGCTCCGGTAACATACAGAAAATCGATCTCGTGATCGCGAGCAGAGTCTGGAAGGTTGAGCACGAGACGCTTCTCTGCTTTCCTAACTTTCAAGTAGAAAGTGTTATAGTCGGTGTTTAGCACGATGCTATACCACCACTGGATGTCCCAGATCCCCAGTTGGGTCCCCAATATTCTATTCAGAGCCTCTACCCCCATTACTACCCTAAAGAAATTTGTGGAAACTTGCATTGGTGTCAGTCTGTACCAATTTAGAATTTGACGGAGTAAAGGATGGAGGGGGAATCTGACTCCCCCCTCGACAATGGCAACAATGGGAATGCACATCCTATCCCATGTGCCCCCATCTCTATCTGCGTCTAATGGGGCAAGTTCAAGCCCCACATTGTCAGGAACTTCATACTTTATCCTAAAGGCCGCCATGGCTGACGGGGTTTCACAGAGTTTCCTAAACTTCCCCGCTTTGGGGACACTACTGCCCTCATCTGCCATTTGAAATATGGAGAGGACTATGAAACGAATAAAGGGGGTACAAGTAAATCCCTAAAACAGATGAAGGAGAAGGAACGAAGAACCTTACAAGGTAAACTACGGCGGTGTCGGAGGTTGCAAGACGGCGGCGATGGCGTTTCGAGTCGTTTGAGCAGAAAGAGACGACGAAAGGAATGTGTTAGAAAACTCAAATGAACCCCTTTTCTGAGGTTTAAGGGTTTGAAACGGAGACGAAGCGTCTCTCTCCACGCCGTTACAAGTTAAAGTAACGGAAAGCGGAGATTTCGCTGACGACGTTTGAGAAACGTCAGTTCAACATTAAATGTAGGGCGTACGAGATACGCCACGTGGAGTTATTTCCCCGAGATGGTATAATGACGAAGCCGCCAAGAATAATCAAAGGGTATCGGATGTGATGACAGCTCGGGGCTGGACGAATATGGTCCAGAATGGTTGTTTCTAAAAAGCCCCATCCATTTCCCCCGAGCAGTGGCAAACGGATGGGGCTGGGGAGCAATTGTAGGGAGGTATCCCCGAACAAATAAGATTAGTCGCCGAACACGTGATGTGTTAGGGACACGTGGCAGGCACGATAGGTTTATTGCCGGGCGGTTCGATGAGTGGTGATATGGACCAGTGACACATGAAGTCATTGGTCCAGACAGTCTGTTCGGCTGATAAGGTCAAAGACATGTGAAGTCATTTGTCCAAGTATAATGACATGGACCAGTTGCCTGTGAGGTCATTGGTCCAGGAGGACTGTTCGGCAAAGAGGAAGCCGAACAGTGAAGCAAGTTACCCTAAGTCTTGACGTGGCAAGAATATTCTGGAATGATAATATTCCATGGAAGGATAAGAGTCCGAGTATAAAGGATCGAAGCAAGAGACCCAACGTGAGTGGGGTGTTCGGATAATTATGGGAAAGAGACCCATAAAGATTGAGCTTTCATACAGATAAGGGAATGAGAATCCAGAAGATACTAGGTTTCCTATACGAGGTAGGGATCCTAGGGCAACAAGGATGCTTGGACTGCAAGCATCCGTGAGCCTATAAATACGAGGTGAGCCTGGAGGTAAAAGGTACGCAATATTTGGCCATCTCTTATTGCTTTCCTACTGATAATTAGGGTTTAGACCAGTACGTGATACTAACTTAAGCATCGGAGGGCCTTTGCCACGCGAGGCAAAGGTGCGCTCACCCCTTGTCTGTTTTGCAGATTAGGGTTCCGACGAAGAACTAGGGTTCCGGTGTAGAGGCACGTGTAGCCGCTACAAATTGGTGTTGTTCAGAACACTGATTGTTTTCATCCCCCTACACATACAGTTGAGGAACCGAAGGAGGGAATGATATTCAACACACAAGAGGAAGCTTATCTGTATTACTCAACATATGCTAAAGAAAAAGGGTTTGCTGTGGCAAGAAGAAACTCGAGAAAGGGAATAGATGGAAAAGTGAGGCATGTATGTTTTGAATGCAATCGTGGTGGAAAGGCACAGGTGAAAACAACCAATCCAGTCAAACCACGGCCACAAACAAAAATTGACTGTCGAGCTCGGATTAATTTGTCTAAGAACCTGGATGGAAAGTGGAAGATAAATCGGGTTGCCTTGGAGCACAATCATGAAAATAGTCCGGTGAAGGCCAGGTTTCACAAGAGCTATAGGGTCCTTGATGAACATGTGAAAAGAAAGCTCTTAGTGAATGATAAAGCCGGGATTAACTTGTACAAGACTTATAACTCACTTCAAATTCAAGCGGGGGGACCTGAGAATCTTCCATATCTTCCTAGAGATTGCAGAAATTTTGTGAATAAAGAGCGACGTAAATTACTTGTTCAAGGAGATGCTGAGGCGATATATAGCTATTTCATGAAAATGAAAACCGACAATTCTAACTTCTTTTTTGCCATGGATTTGGATGATGAGGGTCGACTAGTGAATGTATTCTGGGCTGATGCAAGGAGTAGGGCAGCTTATAAGGAGTTTGGGGATGTGACGTTTGACACAACGTACTTAGTAAACCAGTATAACATGCCTTTTGCTCCATTCATCCGCGTAAATCATCATGGTCAGTCAATATTATTGGGATGTGGACTTGTCTCTCATGAAGACACCAAGTCATTCTCGTGGTTATTTAAGACTTGGATGACATGCATGTGGGGTTGTGCTCCGAAAGCAATTATTACCGATCAATGTATGGCCATGAAGAATGCTATAGAAGAAGTATTCCCTAACACTCAACACCGGTGGTGCATATGGCATATCTTGAAAAAGGTGCCAGAGAAGTTGGCAAAATACGACGCGTATAAATCAATCTCATCTTCTTTGCACAATGTAGTTTATGATTCACTAACAATAGAAGAATTTGAGGATGCTTGGGATGTATTTATCAAAAAGTACGACCTTCAAAATAATGAATGGTTAAATGGGTTGTACTTAGACAGGAGTCGATGGGTGCCAGCTTTTGTGAAAGATGTATTTTGGGCGGGAATGTCATCCACACAACGAAGTGAGGGTATGAATTCATATTTTGATGGTTACATCCACTCAAAGACGACATTGAAACAATTTGTTGAGCAATATGAGAATGCATTGGCTAGAAAGGTGGAAAATGAAAAACATGAAGATGCGAAAGATTTGCACTCTTTCATCCCGTGCATGACCGCAGCTGAGTTAGAGAAGCAATTTCAAAGTGCTTATACGCATGCAAAGTTTAAAGAGTTTCATGATGAATTTTTTGGGAGACTTAATTGTTCTTTGAAAGAAAGAAAAGTAGGTGATGTTTGGTTGGAATATGAGGTAAAAGAAGGCATCACATTTGGAGAAGGAGAAGAGACATGGACAAGATGTGTGCCATTTACTGTCGAGTTTAATGGTGAAACCAATGAAGCAAATTGTAATTGCCGATTGTTTGAGTTTAGAGGAATGGTGTGCCGGCATCAACTTATGGTGTTCCATGAAAGAAGAGTTCAAAGAGTACCTGAGAAGTATGTCTTGAGAAGATGGAGAAAAAATTTAAAAAGGGCCCACACTAAAATTCGTATCAACTACGATAACTCCTCATCGACAATTGAAGCACGTCGACATGACAATATGTGTAATCTCTTTAATGAGGTTGCCAATTTGGCGGAAGATTCTCAAGAGAAGTATGATAAGGTGATGGGACGGCTACAAGAGCTAAAAAGAGAGTTGATTGAATCATCGGTTGTGTGTGGAAGTAATATAGTTTCCGATACTCGAAATGATTCATTTTCACTACGAGATGCCGTTCTACCTTCCAAAGAGAGCCAGAACATCCTTGACCCGCTACCCGTTCGTCGAAAAGGGAGACCGCCCACAAAAAGAAAGGAAGGTGTTGTTGAAAAACTTGGTAAGAAGAAAAGAGAACAAAAAAAGAAGACATTGTCAAATGAAAAAATGAAGGTATATTTTTTTTGTTGCATATTGGTTAATATAGACATATACATATCTTGGATGAATGCTTATAGTCATATTGTTTTACTCATTTCAGGAGAATACAGATGGCAATGGTTTTGGGACACAAGAAAGTGTTGCAAATCTAAATGTAAAAAACTTTTTATTGCTAAGTTTGTTCCTTCTATAATCTCTTTATTATGTTTCTTGTTAATTTTTTTTTTGGGCAGAGTTTCCAAGGTTATACGGGGCAATTCATATGGCCAAACATAATGCCCCATAATATGCAACCAAATATGGCCCAAGCCGGAACCATCCTCCCATTTCCTCCAACTTTATGCCCAACCGGAATTGGTTTCAACCAATTTTTTAACAATTTTCAAACTTCACAAAGCAACATGCCAAGTTCACTTCATAGTCAAGTTCGGAGAGGACAATTGGGTACTCAAGTTTGGAGAGCAGGACAATCAAGTTTTTTGGAGTAGGGTTCGGGAGGAGGACAATCAAGCAATCACCAAAGTCAAGGACAGGGTTGGGAAGGAGGACAACATATAAGTTATTTGGAAATGATGAATGTAGGAGATAATGGTGAACAATATAATTTTTTTTTGATGAGAATGAACATGTCTCTCCTTTTTGTGGGCAAAATTTTCAAGTTGATGTTTTTTACTTTTGTTGAACTGCCAGTATTGTTCTAATTTCATCTGCTGCTACTGCAATTTGTATGAAAAATCTTAGTTCTTATTGCTCTAGTGGTTGCTCCAAGTAAATTTGAGTTGTTATCTTTCCCCATGCCCATATCGTGGCGTGTCCATATTAATAAGCAAGCCAAAGTAGAACTTTACTTGTTTGAAATTGTGTCCGTATTGTGTTGTGTCCGTAATCACATTTAGGAGTATAGTCTTTGAAAAAAATTTGACCTAGCTCCGTTGCTTTATGGCCTAACCCGACGTCTCACGTCTCAAACTAACAACAACAGCCGCACAATCAACTCAAACTGAAAACAACATTAATTGTATTTAAACATTCACAATCCAATACATTTAAAACCCACGCTGGGCCGTTCTCATCATAATTATCAATTACATACAAAGTTCGGTTTCACAAAACTAAAACTTGATACTACAACTTGATATTCCAAATTACAACAATTTGATTATTTTTCTTGGCCTTTGATTCAATTGAATAGCTTCAATCTCTTCACCGCCTTTTCAAATAATAACTTCTAATAGCCCAAGCCCTCATTTTCCCCAAAACTTGATGCATTTCAGCTCCCAAAAATCAGTCTGTTTGATCCCTAAAATTCTGTCACAAAACCATCCTGAAACAGGTCCAAAACCAGCCTAGAAACTACACTAAAATAAGCTCATTCCAGCCCCAAACACAGCCACTGTTCCAGCCTCAAACAGTCCAAAATATTTGAATCCTTCTGCCTCATCAAACGGTATTGGTGACTCTGCAATTCAATTCGCAAAGACAAGGAAAAACTGTTAATACGATCCTATGCATAACGGCACATCAAACAAGTAATCAGCAAACATTCTTTGCAAGTGAAAGCGAATTCAATTCAAAAAGGTAATCTGGCTATAAAGGCATACATACGTGCACACAAAACACAAATTTTCGTTATGGGATCTCCTGCGGAAGAATTCCACAATGAGAATGCAATACAGGTCAGTAAAACTCTACAATTGCAATATCCAATTGTGAAAAAAATGGGGGGAAAAAAGAGAACAATAGGAATTTTAGACTCGACAGCAGAAACTCCACCCATAAGAAAATCAATGGCGAAGCCTACAACCCCTTTCTCTGAGGGAGCATGACAAACACAAGTGAGGCATTGGCAGCAATAAATGATAGATCATGGGTAGCAAAAAAAAATCTGCAATTTCCCAAAATTTTAAAACCCTAATTTTTGGGGGTTTTAAGATGGAGATTTTGGAGCAAAATCGGCAAGTTTAGAGAGAGAGAGGGCAAGAGAGAGAGAGAGAGAGAAGAGAGAGACCTTGGCTGGCGGTGGAGTGCGTCCCGATTTAAAGATGGGTGTCCGATTTTCGCGATTCTCGCGAGATGGTGGTGTCGCCAGAGGTCGAGCACTGACGTGGTGGGTGGAGGTGGTGATGTGGTGGTCGGAAGTGGTGACATGGTGGTTGGAGGTGGTGATGGGGTCGTCGGCGTCGGAGGTATGGCTGACCCCTCTCTCTCTTGGAACCAGAAGAACGGGCTTCGGCTTCGTAATTGGAGTTGTCGTTATTCTTCTGTTTTTTTTTTTTTTTTTTGGCACAAAGGGCCCACTGCCACGTGGCGGGTAGTGGGTGGTACGGTGAGTGGTTCGGTGGAAATACTGCGGTGGGCGTATCATTTTCCCTAACAGAAACCGTGGCCATTGGGGTGATCTTCTTCTTCGACTTGCAGTAGTACTACTATTGGCTGTTCTTCTAAATAAGCCAAAGTGGCTTATTTTTTTGTCTTTATTTAATTTTTTCGTTTTTATTCAAAAAAATTGAATTTTGGTCAAAATTTTTTACTTTTTAGATTCCTCTTGACGTGAGGATGCAATAATCCCCGAAAAATTGAAAATAAGCCAAGTTATACGAAAAAAATTTGAATAAGGACAAAAAATAAGCCACTCTACTCTACTCTGCTCTGCTTCTGCCAGGAAATATTTTGGGTCTCGATTTTCTTCATCAAAAGATATAGGGAGAGAGAGAGAGAGAGAGAGAGAGAGAGAGAGAGAGAGAGAGACGGGGGTATGACTAGAGAGAAATGGCGGCAAAGGCTATCATGACATGCAGCGGCTTGTGAAAGGGTGAGTCAGATTTTGAAATGACAGTACTCACCCTTTTTTTTTTTTTTCCCAAATGTATATTTTTTTTGGGAAATTAACTTTTACCGTTCCTTTTTACCACATACATTTCATTTTTTTGTTGTTATTAATGTGAATTCGTCTTTTTATCTTCTCGTAAGTTCATTTTTTTAACACATTAAGGGGCAATAAAATAAATTCACACCAAATAAAAATAAAAAAAGGAATGCATGTGGTAAAAATTTGAGTGTATAAGTCAAATTTTTTTTTAGTGGTATGAAATTACGTGATTAGTCTTTTCATGGTGTAAAAAGAAAAATGTATGAATGGTAATTTTGTAATTATACATGAATTAAGAAAAAAAATAGAGTGTACTTGGACAAAAAATAGTTTGAAAATCAATTTTCAAAACAGAAAATATTGACCCCGTGACCTTGTTTGATTTAGGGTTTTGAATTTTAGATTTTAATCATTATCCTATTTCTCTTCAATTATTACTCTTATTTTTCTTTCTATCTCTCTTCAATCAATACTTTATTTTTTTCTACACTCATTACCTACAAATCCAAATCCAAATCTAAAATTCCAAAAGTTCGGGTCTGACCCCACGGGAAAGGAGCGCAGCAACCTGAACCTCAAACTGAAATCTAATTTTTAACATAAAGTAAATCTGCACTCGTCCGAATCACATGTTCGACCCCGCCCGAGACCCTTCGAGTTGGGTCGGGTCAGTGTATTCTTGCACACCCCTAGGTATGCAATAGTCTATCTATATAATAAGCAAATGTTATCTCCAAAAATTAAATGGAGCATTCTCGTTCACTCTCTCTCCTACGTGGCTTTTTATCAATAAAAATTCTTCTGGCTTAATTTTTTAGGTTTCACCAAATAAATAAAAATAAATAAAATTTTAAGCCTCTTCAATTAATGATACATAAAAGGAAAGTTTTTACCTGACCAATTAATGATACCATATATTGGCTTACAATCACTTCCCTCTTCAAAATTAAAAAAATTTCTCTCTTCAAAAGGTACGCATATCATTAACGGGTAAAAAAAACCTTGACGGCAACCATATCCCTTTGCTCTCTACGACAGCCATATCACTTGCCGTTAAAAGAAAAAAAATATGTATTCCACTCCATTATTGGTACAAGAAAAAAAGGTAAGCAATGTCTCTAAATTAAGTTGCTTTGTAGTATAATCCGTAAAACATTACTCATAACTGTAGACTGTATCATAATTTTATGCTCATGATGGATGTGGTTTAGAATGGAGAGATAGCTCAACGTCAAATAAGGTCCAAGATAGCTTAGTTTACGAAATTCAAATCACAATGAATCGACATTGCGACACCGCCTTTCGAAAATAGAAACACAAGCCCAATGTTTATGAGCAATGGTTTTTCCCTTTGAAAGTTTGGAAGGTGGTGTTTTCCAACACGCAAATGGAACCAGTTATACCGGTATTAGTATTTTCTAATATGCTATAATAAGATTAATATTTTTGGCATGTATTTTGTTTAGGTATTGGGAATGATTATGAAAGTAGATATCAAAGACATCTCCAATTCAAGTTGCCCTGATTCATAACCATTCATCATCTTTGTACTTATCAAAAAAAAAAAAGTTGCCCTGATTCGCAGCGAGAAGAAGAGTGTTGTTGGCACGAAAATCGGGCCGTAATGATCCAACTCTAGAGAATTGCCTTTCACCAGTAAAAGAATAAGTTCAAAGTTTGAGGGCCACCATCCTGCAATTCACATGAAGCAATCCTACAATTGGTGGTAATTCCTCAAAAATAATTTTGTATTGAATACTTTTTAACAATCATGTCACCACTACTACAATAATCGTAAAAGATGACAGTTTAAAAGTGTCATTAAACGTGAAAGATGACAGTTTTAAAACTGTCATCTATGGAGCTGTCATTAAAAGTCTAGATTTGTTATGACAATAAAAAACTGTCATTAAACATATAAGATGACAGTTTAAACCTGTCATCCTTGTGATAAAAGATGATAGTCTTAATCTGTCATCTTTAATCGCAAAGATGACGGATTTAAACTGTTATCTTATCTGTTCTCCATTCAAGAAAAAAAAAAAACCAATTCTCTTTCCAATGCGTGGCCGCCCACGTGGCACCCGTGCCTCTCGCATGGCCGCCCAGTGGCACTTGTGTGTCGCCTACTTAGCACTTGTGTGGCCAGCAAATATTTGCTTGCCCCAGGACTTGAACTCAAGAACTTCAGTTCCTCGGGCGCGTGTTACCATCTGAGCTGGCACGCTTATTGTTAACAAAAGACAAACAAAAACATGTATAGTATATTTTCAAAAATTTTAAGATGAGCACTTTTAATGTCAGTTTTGGATGAAACTGTCATTGTAGACATTGAAAGTATGAGATGACAGTTTTAAACTATCATCTTATATGTTTTTATGACACTTTCTGACTGTCATCTTTTATGATCAACTGCAATGTCAGTTCTAACTAAAACTGTCATTAAAAGGGCTTAGTTTCAATGTCGCTTTTAAGGAAAACTGTCATTAAAAGGTTTCCCATATGGGCTTCCGGAAGCGCATGTTTTAATGTCAGTTTTAAGCAAAAACTGACATTAAAGAAAAAGATAATAATGTCACTTTTATTTTAAACCGTCATCTTATATCGCAAAGATGACAGTTTGTAAGATGGACTGTCATCAAAAGTCTACCATCATATTTTCGATGACAGTTTTACAAAAACTGTCATTGTTTCAATTTTTTGAGTGTCATCTTTTAAGGTTTTTGTAGTAGTGCACACTACATATCACTAATTTCATGGTTGCCCTCAAAGACAGAAAATTCCGTGCCTTGCCGCTTGTTAACCTCTATGGAGACGTAATTATTACACTTTTTCTCACCAACTTTTTAAAAGCTATGGAGACGTCACCATTACACTTCTTTCCACCAACTTTTCAAAAGAAATCTACTTAAAAGGACAAAATGGAAAATTTACCAACTTTTATCTATTAACTTTTCAAATGAACATTTATTAAGGAATAACCAAAAACAGAATATTGGACGACAGAGGGAGTATTTTCTTTTAAAACCCATAATATATTTATCTTTTTATTTTTTAGTACACATGTTCCCCACCATCAAGGTGGACTCTTGGCTCCGTCCTGTTTTTGCTAAAATCTCTTATGGCCACTCCATCTATGTGTAAGCTATGGAAGAACCATATGAATTAGTTTAAAGTGCATACAAACTGATCTAAGGTGTTGCTTTTTACCAAAAACAATGTTTGTGTTTACAAGATTACTTTCTTAAAAAGCTTTTTGAAAACACTATTCTCAAATAGATATAGACTTTTTTTTCCTTCAAATTAACATACTATTTGAAGAAAAAATTAATACTAGAATGGCGAACATTAATTATCGGAACTATTTTCTTGATCATCGATGTGACCAAAATTTGATCAAGTTACGTCGTAGTATTTCTTTTCCAAAAATTTTGATTTTTTAAAATATAAATATATTCTATGTAAACTATATCTTTCTAAAAAAGTTGTCAAAATACATGATTAAATCATCAATTTTCATATTTCTTTTTTGTTTTTACATAAGTTTTGATCAATTTCAATTTGTTTATCCTTGAAAAATATATTAACCATGAGGCATCTGCAATCCTATACTATAAAACTGTTCCCAGTCCTACGATGAGAAGTTTGCTGGGTATGCATGCATATGATTCCTCCATCCTACACTAACCGCAAGTTTTTAAGAGCACTGCCCCACACAGACAAAATATGCACAGATTGTGCATAGATTTTGTTGTGGGTCCCACCACAGGCCCTAGTCAAACGATCCGACCGTTCATTAAATAGATAGCATTTTTTCAAAGGTCCATGTAAAAAATCAGCTCAATTCGACATCTATAAGTACTCGATCCAATCATCTAACTTTTCATTATCTTGAATGAAAAGTTTGATGATTGAATCGATTACTTATAAGTATTGAATTGAGATGATTTTTTGTAAAGACCCTCAAATAAATGTTTACATTTAATGAACGACTCGCATCGTTTGAGTGGAGCCCGTGGTGAATCCCACAACAAAACATATGCAAATTGTGCACATATTTGTTGTGTGGACAGACTTTTTGTTTTTTCAAATCAAAATCAATCAATACTTAGAATTCTCTCTGTCCAAGGATCCGTTCCGGAAAGGAAAATAAGTACTTATTTTTTAAGAAGGCAATTTTAAGTTCAAAAATTATGCACTTACGCAAATAATTTTCCTATAAATATGGATCTTGTTTGATAAATCTCATTGAGATCTTTAAACGGTGCAAACAAAATTGAAAATTTAATTTTCATTTACATTATTTTTGAGTTTAAAAATATGAAATAAGTACTTATTTTTTAAGAATGTGTTCTGGAACGGGACCCAAGTGCAGCTACTGCCTGCGGGCCTTGTTAAATGATAACAAAAAAAGTGCAGCTAATGTTTTTGAAACGGAAAATGCTAGGCACGCAATGTACGGACGCACAACCTCTCACACAACCGTTGACGTCATTGTCAAAACGACGTTGTTTTGCTTATAAAAAAAAACAGGTCACAAGGAACAGTCGCCCTTCTTCCCCTTCCCCATTTCACAATCAGAGATTCAGAATAAAAACAAGAGGAGCGCGAGAGGGGCGACCACCACACCCAACCCAGCGCTCCCCCTCGCCAGAGACCACCATCACCACCGGCCTCTGGGTACCCCGGCGCGCTCTCTCTCTCTCTCTCTCTCTCTCTCTCTCTCTCGAGAGAGAGAGAGAGAGAGAGAGAGAGAGAGAGAGAAAGAGAGAGAGAGAGATAGAGAGAGAGAGAGAGAGAGAGAGAGAGAGAGAGAGAGAAGGGAGCCTGGTTCTTTGTAAATACATGAATCAAATGGGGATGTTAGGATAAAATGAATCTCTATTCTCAGATAGCCAACAATAATATGAAGTAATTCTAAAAAGTTAGAGCACACTAATTTTTTCTATAAAATGAAACAAATCTAGCTATGTAACAGTTCTAGATACACAAAAGCCCTAATCTAAGGAAAGAAAGTAGGATACAACAATGCCAATCAAGTAGGATACAACAATACCTTCAAAGCCCTAATTTTAGAAAAGCCCTAATTTTCGAGCAACCCTAATCTCAGAACGGAGGATTTTTGTTTTTGGAAAATTCGGGCAAACTGATTTGTATTAAAATCAAAATGGGGAAGATTAGTTAGAAAAAATGAGTGATTTACACGTTCCGGATCAAGCCATCTAACTTCGAAATTTTTACCTCTTCAAGTTCCATTCGATTTTGTTGGAGACCCAAAGGCTCTATATGTACATACAAATGTTATGTGTAGATTTTAAGGCATATGATTTGTTTTCTCTATTTCATTACGTGGATAATGCATTAGTTTTGTTTCTGTCTTGTGAAAGTGGTTCATGTGTCTCAATCCTATAAGAAATATTTATACAGTTTTCATTGCAACAAGACCCGGACCAAGTTTCGCATTTTGATACTGAATCAGACGTCATCATTCAAACCCAACCAAAACACCATACTATGTACTGTGTAGTAATTTTCACGTCTTCACATTGACAAATATGATTTGCATTTGCAAGAATACTTTCAATGGTAATGAGTTGGATAGTAAACCATAGCACAAGAACAACCCTACATAATAATGGCGACTTTCCAATAAAGATTGATGCTATAGGTGGTGAAACAGATTTCACGAGTGACCCCTTGTTGATAATGGCTTTCTAGCTGAAAATTACCTGTCTGCATAAAAGTTGGCAGTCTCCCTCAAAATTAGATTATCTAATAGCCAGAGATGATATCAATGATTCAAAATCCACCGCCGTTGTCACTGCCACAAAAGGATTGAATTACATGACATTAGAAACAACTCCACCTAAACAGAATTTAACATGACATATTTGCATTACACAGACAAAAGGCAAAGCTGCAGAAGACATTAGAATGCATACCTTTGGTAGGCGGTTCATCCTGTGGTTTCATGGCCGGAAAGAGTAGAACTTCCTGCCTCCCCAAACAAAAGGATTTGTCATTACTCAGGCTCGTAAGGAAACCCCAAACACAAACAAATAAATTCACAACACAAACCTTGAATTTCTGTGAATCGATCAATATCATTGTAAGTCGGTCAATACCCAATCCCCAACCGCCAATCGAGGGCAAACCGTACTCAAGTGCCGTACAAAATGTTTCATCCAAGGCCATAGCTTCATCATCGCCTGATTGTTGGTCCTGCAATTGGATAAAACCAGATTATTTAGTCAAGAAACCCAAAAATAGGATTTTTGCTTCTAAAACTATAGCATGATCTTGTGCCAGATGTTAATTTTCATCAGTTTGTATAGACTCTGGGCTGATTTGGATGTTATACTTTTGGAAACTCTAAGAAAAATCAATGTATCTAGGTGTCCATGTATCCAATTTTACTTGTAGCCAATTTTAGCATGAACTTGTCCAAAAAAAATCCATGTATCTAGGTGTCCATGTATCGCTCACTCACATTTGAATGTCACTGTAATAGTTCCGTTTTGTCATCTGAAAAGTATAGTTCTGTGTCTTGTATACTCAACATTCATTGTAACAGTTCTGTTTTGTTAAATGAAAAGTTTAGTTCTTGTCTTGTCTTGTATACTTGACATTCTAGTGTACGATTAGTTTAAATTTAGGCATCCAATTGTGGAAATTTTGCTTCTTTGATTGGATTTGTATTCTTTTATTTGTTTTGGATTGGAATGGTAATCCATGATTGACTGACTGAGCATTCATGAGCAGAAATATATGATTTGTTACCACCATGTTTGGTATTTGGTCTTAACTACTGTTGCACTCAACTATTAGTCTAGTCTTATCGTTGTTTTTTCTAGCCTTCTTGTTATTTCAACACTTCAACTACAGTTGAGTGATCTTTGTGTGCTTTGAGCAACCTACTGTGAGGGTTTACCCTTTCTAAGTAGGATGATACATTGTTGGCAATTTTTTGGCTAGATGTTGAACGGGATGCTTATTCTTAGTGTGCTGATCACTTAATTATCTACTTTCAAATTTTTTAGAAGAATCTTACCAAGATAAAAAGACATGGAGTGCCGCAACACCACTCTGAATGGTGCTATGCAAGAGGGCAAGGACAAAGCTATGCAAGAGGGAGATCTCCTTTTTGCATGTAGATCATCAAAACCACTACTTCCCTGATCATCAAAACTGCTACTATCCTAGCAAAAGGGAGAGCACAAAGCAGTTCCACAACTCCAAAATCAAGTTCCCCTACGTGTATGGAGCGTCCAGCCAAGAAGAGATGTTAGCGACACTTAGGATTTTTTTTTTTCATTTTGCTTGTAATATAGCTTAGGGTGGACGATGATGATGATGTTCGGCTCATGCCTCTTTTGTAAAACATTATGTATTCATGTCGGCTAAATTTAAAACTTTTGTTTCAATTGCAATTGAATTACTGGTTTGCTCTTTTTTCTATTGCTATTGCTGACTAGGACGTCGAGCTAGATTGAAAACAAGGGAAACTCTGTTGAATTTTTTAGAAAATACCTTGAGACAAATCTTTCTGCTGTTGTTATTGCTGTACTGACTGAAACGCGAGACGTCGGGCTAGGACCAAAAAACAGGGGAGACTATGCCGAAATTTTTCCAGAACCAAATCACTTAGCATGATTCTAGTATTGATATTGCTGACTGAATTCACCACAAAACTTAGTACTATTTTGCTTTCATTCTAAGCTATCGATTACACCTTGAACTGACCTAATCATCCTCCATAAAAAAAAACGAATTTCAAAAACTTATCTGATGGAACTATGAATTCAACTTCAACCTTCCAAAAAGAATCTCAACTGACCAAATCTTACTCCAGAGAAAACTTTTAAAAACTCAATTGACTGTTATTCCTCCGGCATTGAAATGATAATGTTGAATCGAATAGAATCTCATGTTCAATTTCGGCATGGTCTCCCCTGTTTTTTAGTCCTAGCCCGATGTCTTATGTCTAAGTCAGTACAACAATAACAACAATAGAAACAACATGAGATTACGCACAATCCCACCAAGGGCATTTTTTTTATTCTAAATCACCATTCATAAGCCACATTCATAGCCAAAATTCATTGCCAAATTATCCATTCCCTACAAAATAATAAAACAATATAGTAACACAAATGGGCTACAATCGAAGTTAGATTTTGCAAAACTAAAACTTGATACTACAACTTGATATTCCAACAAATTACAACTTCATATTAATTTCAAATTACAACAATTAATCATTTTCTTGGCCTTTATTTCACTTGAATAGCTTAAATCTCTTTCAACGGCATGTGGCATCTCCAAGTAGTTGAACTGCCAAGCGGAGTCATCTATGTGCCGATATATGTCTGTTTAAACTCACGAATCATCTCGGTCCAAGTTTCTTTGTTGGCTGTAAGCACTAGCAGTTATTTCTCCTCGAGCCCTTTCAGTGGTCCCAGTTTCCTATCTTCTTTTTCTCGTCATTGTAGAAATTCCTAAACAAATCCCGGTCCAAGTAGAGCTGAAAGAAACTAGTAAACTGGAATGGTGATTGATCACCTAAGAGAAGCCTAAAAACAACATCATTTCAAACAATTAAAATCAGGCTAAATGCATATAATAAGATGGGAGGTACATGACAACATCTTTCCTTCACACATAGCAAATATCCTAGCTTCAAAGGCAGCCTGCAGGTATTCAGGCTGCCTTTGAAGCAGCCTGCAGGTATTCAGCCTGCAGGTATTCAAAGGCAGCCTGCAGGTATTCAGCCTGCAGGTATTCAGGCTAATTAGATTGCCTTTTCTTTTTTTCGGTCCGAACTAATTTTTTTTACTCTTTATATAGTTAGTTTATGGCGTTTGATAACTATTAGTGATTGAAGTTACATTGAGATTTTTGATTTCTGGGTTCTAATATGTTCTTTTATTTCTGCAAATGAGTTTAATATATGTGGTGGGGGATTCATAGTAGTGCTATTTTAACTTTTTTACTTGGTATTCACTGGGATTCCATAAGCAAATTAATAGTTCTTTATAGCTAGCTTAAAAGTTTAGTTGGGAGAGTGCCGTAAATACGAGTAATTCTTTTTCGTGCCACTAAGAAGAGGATTACATACTACACATTAATGAATTTTTTTTAGTGTTTGAGCCACTAGCAAGCAAGTGCCATAGGCAGGGGCAATTCCAAATGGGGTGCGTAGTGCCGTAGGCATGGGCAAACACTATTATCTATTATAAAACAGAAGGATATGGGGACAAGTTGTTATAACGACTCAGATTTGTTTGATCCAAGGGTTGATATGTGCTCTCCAACTCTCTTAAGAAAGTGCCCACAATCTTTCAAATATTTCACAAAAATGTAATCTCTTCTTTTTACCCAGCTTCTGGTGTTGGCATAATAAAAATATATATTTCAGCTCCTGTCGTTTGGGTTCCCTCCTGCTTGCGACCTTAAAGTGTGTTGCAATAAGAAGCACCCCAAGCGTAGGGCTAGGTCGGTTGTAGCATAATAAACTCGGAAGTCCGAGGTCGAATCCACAGGGAGCCAATGGAGCTAGCTAGGCCGGAGGTTTGATTTACGAATGGTTTTTAGCGTTAGGACCGCCAACCTTTAGTTCGGCTTTGAGACGGCCAACTTTTGAGTGAAGGAAGTTCTCTCTACCTCTTAACTTAATTGAAAACGAAGATTGACTAGAAATTAAAAGTGGCAAGGTCTAGGGGTTCATTCCGCCCATAACTTAGGCCGTTCAATGCTTCTCTTTGATAACTCAAGTGAGAGTCATTGTCATTTGATCTCACTCGGAAGATTTAATTATGAAAATCAAGTTTAACTCATACAACGGGGTTTTGGAAATGGAAAGGAACTCATTTAGGCATTTTATCAAACACATAGAGTGCCATGGTTCTAAGCATTGAGTGTGCCAAGGAGACTTGTCTACACACAATCAAAGAAATTAACAACCCTAAGTTTAGACCAAAGATTAGAGTTCAACAAGTTCTTTGAGGCATTTTGGCAAACACTTAGAGTGACATAGCTCCAAGCATTATATGTGACAAGAGATCGAGTCCTTGCCTACACATAATCAAAGAGGTTAACAACCCTAGGTTTTGTTACATAAAGATAAGAACTTAATCCATTCACAAACCACATTAAGCATAAGAAATGAGAGAAGTCATTAAACTACCCAAGTCATGGGGTAGAAATCACCCCATGACCAAGCCTAGATCACTACTCACCCTTAGTGGGTGTAAAAACAAGGCAAAACGAAGAGAGATACGAAAACATGAGCAAAAACGAAAATAAAAGCTAGATTAATGTAAAGAACAAGAGTACTTACAACATTAATTAAGGACAAAATCCCCAAAACCTTGAAATCCTTGCTCTCTTGAAGAGAGAAAGAGAACTAGAGAGGAGAGGAGAAGAGGGAGGTAGAGAGAAAAAGTGTAAAATGAAAGTTACCCTAGTGAAATCAGGTCTGGGGGTATTTATATGCCCTCAAAAACGTGTTACAAAAGTCCTAAATACCCCTAAGTTGTTGCTTTATCGGGTACAAAATTCTGCAGAAAATCCCAGTGGGTACAGGTACTAGATTTTGTGGTACCTGTACCAGTCTTCGAATGGCATTTTTGCACAGCTACTGGTTACTGGGTACAGGTACTGAGATTTCAAGTACAGGTACCACCTGGACAATTTTTTATCCTTCTTTGATTCTTCACCCTATGCATGCCCCTTGGCCTTCCGATGTCCGGCACACCTTCCAATGCTACTTTTTATCATTTTTGGGGCTCGATGGTAGGGTGCCACGTGGCCTCGGCTCTTTGGATGCTTCCGGGTTGTTCTCCTTGGCGTTTAAAATGCCTTATTTCCACCTTTTTATCTGAAACTCACAAAAACACACCCTCCGTGCAATATCATCTAAATAAAGCAAGTTAAGCACGTGAGAGTGACAAAATTGGGATCGATAGGCCCATTTATTTACATTATTGAGGGCTTATCACCTCCACCCCACTGCCTCTATCTCTCCTGTCATCTTTCGAATCCCCACCGAGATCTACAAATCTCTTCGGAAGCTAGGCCATGAAAACATTCCTTTTGATTATCAAAAAAAAAAAAGAAACATTCCTTTGAGATTTTTGATTTATTTCGGCAAAACTGGTTGAAAAAAGCTGCGTGAAAGTTGGGTCAAGAAAGCTCCGTGAAAGCAAAGGTAATGAGTCTAACAAAGAAATCATTTTTTGAAAACCGCGTGAAACATTCCTTTGGAATATTTTTTTGGGAGTTTTTGGTGTCAGTTTCTTTCTAGGGTGCAAGAGTGTTTAAATTTCAATCTAGCTGTTGTTCTAGGTGGAATTTGTGCATGTTATGAGTGTTTCAGACCCTTATTCTTCTTTTTCTTCCTTCATTTTTCTATTATCATCGGGTTGCCCATGCCTACATGGGTAGAAATTGATGCAAGTCTTGACACAAATTGAACTTCAGAATAGTAACTCCATGGGTACATAATTTTTCGCAAATCGAGCCAATTCCAATCGGGGTGGGTAATGCCGTAGGCACGGGTAAGCACTATACTTCCGGTGATTGCTTACACTGAAGTATTTCAACCAAGAATTTTTTTTTGGGAGTTTTTGGTGTCGGTTTCTTTCTAGGGTGCAAGAGTGTTTAAATTTCAATCTAGCTGTTGTTCTAGGTGGAATTTGTGCATGTTCTGAGTGTTTCAGACCCTTATTTTTCTTTTTCTTCCTTCTTTTTTCTATTATCATCGGGTTGCCCATGCCTATATGGGTAGAAAATTAATGCAAGTCTTGACACAAATTAAACTTCAGAATAGTAACTCCATGGGTACATAATTTTTCGCAAATCGAGCCAATTCTAATCGGGGTGGGTAGTGCCGTAGGCACGGGTAAGCACTATACTTCCGGTGATTGCTTACACTGAGGTATTTCAACCAAAGCCTGAGTTCTCTATAATTTTTTTCGATTCCTTGTTTTTTTTCTCACGGTCCAAACTACTATTTTTTTTTCTTTTTATATGATAAGTTTATGGCGTTTGATAACTATTAGTGATTGAAGTTACATTGAGGCCTCGTTTGATAAGTGAGTAAGATGTGGTGAGATTAGTAATGAGATGGGATTAGGATTGGAATTGGTAATGAGATGGGATTCCTAATGAGAAGGTCAATCCTATGTACATGTTTGTTTTGCACGGGATTAATAGGGAGGATTGTTATTTGCATGTTTGTTTTACATAGGATAGGTTTGGATTGAAAGTATCCATTTCCATTTTTACCCTTATACAAACAAGGGTTATAAAAAATATCCGATTATTATAAAAATGCTCCATCTTTAAATAAAATATGGAGAAACAAACAAAGAATAAAATTTAAAAATTATTAACCCAAAAATTTGGTACTATTATTTTCATTACTTTAACCTGCTCTTTTCTCTTCTTTTTTCTTCTCATATTGCATATTATTTTCTATCATTTCTATTTAAAACTAAGTACGAGAAAATTGTTTCATTTTTCTTTTCTTTTCTTTGTAGGCCATTTTGTTTACAACTTTGGATGAGATTGGATTATGACCATAATTTTCTCAATGACCCTCAACCATATAATTAAAATAGAATTCATTAATTGTTCCAGATTTTTTTAATTTTTCTTTTTTCATCAAACAATAATATTTTAGTTGTGGTTTGCTTGCTTAAGAAGAAGATGCGTTGTCAAAACAACAATGATATGACCACCGCACCACATGGCCGCCGCATGTCTGCGAATTCAAGAAACATACTTACCGATATCTGTTGGAGATAGGGCCCTATAAAATATTGTTTTGAAATTTATGAATATTTTTTTGTATTTTTGTGGAACCCGAAAGCCCAATAGGCGTGAGGTGGTCGTGCGGTGCGGTGACTCTAGACATCCAGTTATAAAAAAATAGCATGGGTAATGAGGTAATTTGGCATTAGAAACCATGGGATAGAATTACTAATACCTAGTCCAACATGGTATTGTGAATCCCATGTAAGTGTGGGATTGCTAATCCCTTGTGATTACTAATCCTCCCCTCATTTGTGCAACCAAACAAAGTATTAATCACCCCATAGGATTAATAATCCCATCCCAAGTGCCTTACACACTTATCAAACATACCCTGAGATTTTTGATTTCTGGGTTCCAATATATTCTTTCATTTTTGCAAATGAGTTTAATGTATGTAGTAGGGGATCCGTAGTAGTGCTATTTTAAACTTTTTATTTGGTATTTATTGGGATTTCATAAGGAAATTGATAGTTCTTTGTAGCTAGCTTAAAAGTTTAGTTGGGGGAGTGCCGTAAGCATGAGTAATTCTCTTTCGTGGCACTAAGAAGATGATCACATACTATACATTAATGGATTTATTTATTGTTTGAGTCACAAGCTAGTAATTGCCATAGGCACGGACAATTTTCAACCGGGGTGCGCAGTGCTGTATGCACGGACAAACACTAATAAGTCAATAAGACAGCTTTTTTACTTAATCTTGTCTTTTTGAAAAAAAATTATGAGTTTCGATCAAATTTTTTTACTTTTTCGATTTCTATTGCCGAGACAAATTAATGGGTCACAAAAATTTGACGCAAAACTAAAAAATGCGAAAAAATTTGAATAGGAAAAAAATGCCACCGTTCGTTTTGGGATTTTGGGTTTATATTTACAGGTAATGAGTGCATAGAAAAAATAGAGTAATAATTAAAAATATAGAGGTAATGATTGAAGATAAATAAAAATAAAAATTAAAGAGAAATATGATACTCTCTCCGTTTCCTTTTTAAGTGTCCGGCTTCGTAACTCCAACTTATTAAAAAGACATCATCATTATACCTTTCACATCAACTTTTTTCTCCACTTTCCCTACTTACCCATCATCATTACACTTTTACTCACCTACTTTTCAAAATCGAATCTACTTTTAGGGACAAAATAGACAATTCACCAACTTTTACCCACTAACTTTACAAAATAGACAAGCCGATTTCCAACCAATTGATCCTTTCACCATCTCTCTCTTAAATTTGCCCTTTTAGCTTTCTTTCTGATTTCTTTCTCTCTCTAAACTTATCCTCGTCTAGGGCTTCTCGTCGGCTCCGCCGCCGCCTGGGGGGGGAGGCGCCTCCTTCCCTCCTCCCCCCGGGCTCCTTTTCCCCTTCTCTCTCCTGCTTTCTCTCTCTCTCCTTCCTCTCTCTCCTGATCGAATCCCCCTCCCGTTTTCCCCTCTTGTGGGCGGCGATGTGGTGGGTTGATCCGGTCGGTTCCGGGAGGCGGTGTTGGGCGGTGGTGCGGCGGAGGTGGTGGTGTAGTTATGGTTTTCTAACTTTTGTTTTTGCAGGTTTTTTCAGGGTTTGATTGGCATCTTGATGGCAATCAGATCTGTTTTTTCTTTCTTTCTTATCCTCAAAATCGATCGGTCAAATAAACGGATGGATGGCGGCGTTGTTTGCGGGTGGAGTAGGCTGGTGTAAGGGATCTGGACGCCCTGCCATTTCGAGGTTGCTTTTTTGGACGGCTGTCCGGCGACTATCATCCGGGATGGAAGCGCTACGTAGGGTCTGCGTCGGTCTGCGGTGGCTTGCTGATGTTATGGTTCTTGACGAAGAGGGTACTCAGATCGTCTCTCTGTGCTGTTTATCGGCCGACGGTCAAGTTTTTGGGTCCCCGGACAGCGGCGAGGGCGGTGTTGGTAAGTCAATCTCGGGTACTCTGTCTCTCTTCCTCCACTCTTTTGTTTTCTGCCGCCTTTTGCTTGAGGGCTGTTCGTGTTCGACTCTTAGCCATTTATTTCTTGTCGCCTCCGTCTCTCGGCCATTCTCAACGGTTGACTTGCCGGTCGGTCTTTATTTCCTCTTGGGGTACCGATTTTCTGCCTAACGGTGAGGTAGTCGTCTGTTTTGGATTGGTCCGGTGCTGCTTCCCGCCGAGCTCTGCTGCTGGGCGGCTTGGTAATTGCCTCACGGTTTGGTCGAAGCCCCACATCAGATCCGGTTTGTTTAGGCACATCGGACGTTTCCTCCGGCGGTGGCCAGTGGTGGCGTGGGGTTTTCTTTTGGAGGTGATGTCTGATGTGGTGTTGGTGGTAATCTGATTGTTGATGGCGGTGGCAGATTGGGTGGCTGTGGGTGGAAGATGTTTCGGTCTTTAGGTTTTTGGTTTTGGGCTTCTTGTTGGTGGACCAGTTGTTTGGGCCTTTTGGTGCTTAACTTGTAATATTCTGGGTGTGTAGACCTTTAGGTGTGATCTTTACTGTTGTATTTGGGCTTTTAGGCCCCAGGTGACATGGGCTTTGCCCGTTCGGTGTATTTCCAACTTTTGGTTGGATCCCTCTCTCCCTTTCCCCCTTAATAAAATTTATTTTGCCGATCAAAAAAAAACTTTACAAAATAGACACTTATTAAGGCACAGCCCAAAATGGAATACCGGACTATAAATAAGGGACGAAGGGAGTAATAATTAAAATCTAAAATTCAAAACTCTTAAACGAACGAGGTCTAAGTTATTATTCTACTTTTAAAACCAAATAAGCCCTTGGTTTGGTTTGAACTTTTAAGATAAATGAGCTGACCAGCCCCGTTTCAGAAATCTTGTTAAAAAATAATTAGCTTATTTCACATTTTCAAACTCAAAAATAAAGTAAATGAAAAATAAATTTTAATTTTTTTTACATCATTTAAAAGATCTATATTACTAGAAAAATTATATGTATAAATAAATAATTTTTAAACTTGAAATTACCATTTCTAAAAATAACGTACTTATTTGGGTTCTAGAACCCACTCGTGGTTTTCGGTAGAGCTGGGCAACAGACACGAGACACGATAACACGACACGAACCGGACATGAAGTTAACGGGTTAGGGTTGAACATTTCGGACACGAAACACGAAAATGACACGACTCGAGAACACGAATTTTAAATGTGTCGGGTTCGGGTTGAACACGCGACACACGAAATTGACACGACTAACACGGTTACTAATCTGTGTCACCCATTTTCACGAACATATATACATAATATATGGTATATCTATAATTCTATATAGAGTTAGGCAACAAACACGATAACACGACACGAACAGGACACGAAGTTAACGGGTTAGGGTTGAGCATTTCTGACACGAAACACGAAAATGACACGACTCGAGAAACACGAATTTTAAATGGGTCGGGTTAGGGTTGGGTGATTTGCGACACGAACACGACTGACACGACACGAACACGACTCGACACGACCCGTTACCCAGGTCTAGTTTTCGGTACATTCCTTTACATTCCTCTCTCTCTCTCTCTCTCTCTCTTGAAGATTGAGATAAAAGTTATCGTTACCCCGCCTCTACACTTGACCTCTTCTCACCTTTTACTCTCTCTCTCCTCGCCGGCGGAGGAAAAACTGAGAAATACACGACCTATACCCCACCCCCTCCTCTCTTTCTACAGCCTTCCTTCAATCAGATCCTCCGACATTCGTACAGTACAGAGATTTACACGGATAGGTTACCGCAATGTCGACGGAGGACCAGAAGGGTTGTTGAAGGAGGCGAAGAAACTGCCGTGGGAGGATCGATTGACGCACAAGAACTGGAAGGTGAGGAACGACGCCAACGGTCGACCTTGCCGCCCTCTGCGATTCCATATCCGATCCCAAGGACCCCCGCCTCCGCGAATTCGGTGAGTTAGGGTTTCCTCAGCTCTTCACCTTTCTGCGATTTTCGTTTCGTTGATCTGCGTGCTTCTACAACAATGCCGTTTGTTTGGATAGGGTTTTTTGTGTTCGTGTCGCTCAATTTGTTTTATATTGTGCGTTAAGTCACATAACGCAGGTGTGGGAGCGCTGTGCAAAAAATATATTAAACTACTAAAATATACGAACAATATACTAAAATTCAGTAGAGTAAGGATTGAGAGGGCGAGCCGAGAGCGGGTTGGCCCAAGTGGTCAAGGCTTGGACTCGGGGGTTTGCTCCCTCGTAAGGGCTCATGTTCGAAACCTTTTAGGTGCTATCAACTCCAGTGGGGCTTGTTCATACGGAGTTTTGGTCCGGTTTTAATTGGATTCCCCGCAAGTGGGCGGTGAAATTGGGCCCCGTTATCAGTGGAAGGGCAGTGCGAAAGCAAAAGCATCTTTGAAAAATATACTCCCTCCGTCCCATAATATTTGTCCGGTCCGCAAAACGGAGACGTAAAAATAATTCTATTTTTGTAAGAAAAGTTGGGAAAAAATTCAACAACTTACTAGATCTCGATGAGTTCTTTTAACTTGTGAAAAAAATTTGAATTTTTTCTTGAAAGAAATGCATTATTTTGTAGTGTCCGTTTTGCGGACCGGACAAATATTATGGGACGGAGGGAGTACAAAGCTACTAAAATTCGGTAGGGCGAGGATTGAGGGGGCGAGTTCAGAACGAGGACTGAGAGCGAGAGCAAATGGTCCCACGGAAGGGTTACATGATGAAGGTTGTGAAGTGTCTTGTGTTTGTTGTGATTTTGGAGTTACTGTAGATGCTATTTATGGTGGGGAGGAGGTGGAGATTTTTTGTAAGGTGAATACTTGCTTTTGTTCCAAGGTTTTCTTTGGGTTACTGTTTTATGGAGGCAGCTTCAGCCGGTAGTGCCAGGGGTTTTGTAGTGGTGGAGTTGAGTGGTGTTATTGACATTGGGTATGGTGAATTGCTCTTGTTTTGTTTATTGTGTTTACGGTAATCACTGATCACATTGTGGTTATTGTTGAGAGCCTTCTACGGTGACTTTCTGCAAAGTGAGAGTTGAGTGATGTAATCCTTATTGTGTGTAGTGGATTGTTCCCATTGAATGTAGGCGCATTTTCAAACCTCGGTCCTTGTAGTGTTTGTCTTGTTTTTGAAAAATTATTCAGCTCCCATGGGGCACTGCCACGTGGTGCCTTGGCCCTACCACCGCATGTGGGGCTCAAGGCTAAGAGCATGGACCCACATAAATGTATGTTGGTGGAGAGCCTGGGGCGTAGTGTACTGTTTAATTACTCCTTGTGTTTTATGATTGAAATGACATTTTCTTTGTTATGGGTGGATCTGTTGTCTTGTTCTCGTATAACAGCTTTTGATTTGTTCTCTAGGATCCTTCTTTAGAAAAACTGTTGCGGATTCAAATGCGCCCGTGCAGGAAAAGGCTCTCGATGCGCTGATTTCATTCTTGAAAGCTGCCAATGCTGATGTTGGAAGGTAGTCAATGTTTTGGTAGTTATTTTTAGTGATTTATTTTCAATCTATTGCACCACAACCTGAAACCGCCAATGTATAAGATGTCAATTAATAAAACTTTAGAAATGGAGTTGAAACTACCAAAATTTAAAAAATTGCTCATAAGGTGATACCTCGTGGAATGACATCACTCATCGTCTCAAAAAAGGTGCACAGGAAGAGTGGAAAAAACACATATAGGTCACGTTCAACTTCTTCTGCTGTTTTTCCTTGCTACAAAATACAAAGATTGGGTTACAATAAAAAACTTCAGAAAAGACTACTAGCAAAACCAAATAAAATGTGGTAACACTTACAGGGTGCTGTAGACATTTTCTCATAAGTAATGGCATGCGAATGCCATCCTCTCAGTTGTCATATCCATCAAAAAACTCATTTTTGTTATCTGTAATGTCGTTGACGCATTTTTGATATTGTCTTGCATGGAAATTATCACGCTTTATAGTGTCTATCCAACCGGCAATAACAGAATTTGGTATTGTTTTAGCCGATTGTACAAATTCTGCCTTATCTGAAGATTTATAAGGATATTTGATGTAAGAATGCTTTTCACTGTTTCGTCAAGTTCCCAAATACACGGATGGTTAAAGGCCAGATAGTGCCTTCGTGAAAATGCAGCACCTAGCTCAGTTGTTGGCCTATAGAGTTATCAAGTCATTTCATTAGTGACATGATAGATAACAACGGAGTACATCAGATGAAAAAAGATGCATACCATTTCAAAGAAACCAGGTGGAAAAAGATGATAAATCCCTGGTTTCTTTTGTACTTTCCAAAGTTCTAACGTCATTTAGTGTTTCTGGCCTTGTTCGTTTAGCATATTTACTTTTGTTTAACTTTGTTTTCCAAGCATTATCCTATATCTTTCTTCAATCATTACCCTATTTCTCCGATTATTAATTTCATTTCTCTCTCTATCTCTCTCCACTCATTACCCCTCCCTCCAATCATTACCCTATTTCTCTCTCCACCCACTATCAAAACTAAAATACCCAAATGTGCTAAACGAACAAGGCCTCTGTTTCTATGACTATGTGCCCTCTCTTTTCCGTGGAGGCAAAGCTTTTTGTATGAAGCTCTTAGGATAAGTTCATGACTAAACTAGCCATCAATCTCCTAGTTTTTGTGAGAGCAATGACTGTGTGAGGCAGTACAAGAATTGCTGTGACCAGTGTTATATGGGCTTTTATGTTCGCGATATTGGACTCGTGAGTCGTGCCCACTGGATATGATGAGGGTAGCGTTTCAAACCCCCATACCCACATTAGACCCTTGGATCTTTGTTTTTTGGTTTTTGTCTTTTTAATAATATATATATATATATATGACATAGGTGACAATAGACCCTCAAATTATCTAGTTTATTGTAACATTTGATGAAGAAAAACTCACATTTGACAGTCAAGAAAAATTTCTAGTGTTTTGAGTAGTATACATTACTCTGTTGACATCGCGTTCTTACTCAACAGTCAACATTTGGTACATACCCTTTATCTTAAGATTTAGGTCTAGGGATATGACTTGAAGCAATGATGTACAATGCTAGTCGCCTCTTGATGTCATCCATCTTAAGGAGGCATCTTTTTTCATCTGGTGTACTCCGCTGTTATCTATCATGTCACTCGTGAAATGACTTGATAACTCTATAGGCCAACAACTGAGCTGGGTGCGCCTTTTTCACGAAGGCGACATCTGACCTTTAGCCATCCGTGTATTTGGAAACTTGACGAAATAGTGAAAAGCATTCTTGCGTCGGATGTCATTATAAATCTTCAAATAAGTCAGAATTTGCACAGTCAGCAAAAACTATATTAAATTCTGTTACTGACGGTTGGATAGACATTATAAAGCGTAATAATTTCTATGCAAGACGGTCTAAAAATGGGTCAATGACATGACAGATAACAAAAATGAGTTTTTTGATCGATATGACAATCGAGAAGATGGCGTTCGTATGCCATTATTTATGAGAAATTGTCTACAGCACCCCGTAAGTGTTGCCACATTTTATTTGGTTTTGCTAGTAGTCTTTTCTAAAGTTTTTTTTTATTATAACCCAATCTTTGTATTCTATACCAAGGAAAAACAGCAGAAGAAGTTGAACGTTACCTATATGTGTTTTTTCCACTCTTTCTGTGTACCTTTTGAGACGATGAGTGATGCCATTCCACTAGGTATCAGCTCATGAGCAATATTTTAAATTTTGGTAGTTTCAACTCCATTTTTAAAGTTTTATTAATTGACATATATATAGAGAGTTGATTAGCCCGTAGTATGTAAATGGAACTCCTTATACATTGGCGGTTTTAGCTTGTGGTGTAGTAGAAAGAGGTTATTGTGAGGTTCGTGGGGATTGTTGGGGTTTCGATGTGATGGCTGGAGAAGTTTGGTATTAATAACTGTTTATTGAGTTCTTAGTAGATTCTATTTCAATAACCATAGTGGCGGTTTTTTTCTGCATTTTGCTCCCGATTCTGCGCTGTAGTTGGTTTCTTGGCCATCTAGTTAGTTTTAACTAATATGAGTTTATGTTTGGGTTCAGTTTTGTATGTACTTTATGGATTCATTAATATCATATGGATGTCAAATGAGGCTGCTTTTCTTTTTTAATTAACTGATTGTACTTGATTGGGTAAAGTAGTGAAGGAGAACAGAATTGGATCTGGTTTTTGTTCATGTTAAGTTTTAACTGTAGTTTTTTCTGTGATTTTAGTTGGTGTTCCAAAAGAAAAGAGTTCAATAAATGGGATAATGCTAATAAGCTAACTGGATTGATTTTGATGCAAAGAGGGTTACTGAATTCGTGCAGATTATCTTTTCTGTAAATGCCATCTCATATTTTTATTCAACTGGTTTGGTTTGGCTTTGACTATGGGCTATAAGATTATTTGCTACCCCGTTTCCTTGTCTCCAGAATGGCCACTCGAATGGTTGATCTTTTTTTGATAACAAGTGAATAATTATGGATTAAGTCATTAATTGAGCTCATATTTTGTCCGCAAATGTTCTCTCTGTTCCCATTTGGAAACATCAGAGTTAGCCTATTTTATCGAGAGATCATTTGTGCATTAGCTTCATGGCAATTCTAGTGCAGCCTGATTTTTTTAGCCAACAACGACCGCATTTCTCAAGTTTGTCCGACCTGGTTGACCCTAAAAGGCTCAAACTCAAAAGATAAAAGGTCTTAACTCTTGACATCTGCTTAAATTTTACCAAATCCACATTTTCATTCTTAGAATCCACTCAAATGGCAATTGGATTGTGCATTCTATTGATTGAAGAAATTAGGATAGGATAAGTGTATTTAGTAGCGGGTTGTGAGATTGAGGGGGAAGGAAAGGCGGAGGGGAGAGGTTGTAGATGGTGGGGGAGCGAGGGGAGGGAGCTGGTGGCTTTTGTAGGTGGATGGAGGGGTGGTGACTAATTGGGAATAAGATTTTACATTTTTACCTTCGACATTCTTCTTTCTTTTCCTTTTTGTTGTACTTGAATCCTTGAGTAGTAGTTATGGAATAATGTGAAATAAAAAATGGAAAAAATACATCATATGTGGATATGGTGGGGTAGAAACATATGGAAAACATATAATGTGCATGTGTAAAAGCTCCCAAGAGTCAATATTCAACATGCCATTTGCAGACTAGGCAGGGGTTACACGATATATTTAAGTAGGGGTGGCAAATTAGACCCAAACCCATTAATGAACCCAAACCCATCTATTGAAAAATAGATCTAACCCAACCTATTTATTAATTGGGTTAGAATGGGTCTCAACCCATCTAACCCATTTATAATTGGATCTTAATTGGGTCAACTGAAATGACTCAATAAGTCATGAATATAACCCACTAAAGAAAATGTACAGTCACCTCTCACAACCAGGAGTAAAGACCACGATTCAACAATCTTCCCTTAACTTATGAGTCATCTGATGATATAACCTTCAAAATATATTTTTCGTTGTGGTCTTACATTCTAAATTACAATTATACCCTCCAGATTTGGTTAAAATTTCTCACAATTTTACCCTCTCCCAACTTAAAATATTTTGATCGTCTTTCTTAACCCAATTTCTGAGAATCTCATGAGGTCGGGTTTTTTTTTTTTAAACCCAATTTCTTTACAGTTAGATTGCATTTACATCTTGATTGTCTATTTTGATAATTAATGACTCAAATTCAAAAAAAAAAAAATCTTTTCGAATTTTTTTCATTAAATTTGAAAAAAAAAAACACTTTTAGAAGTTTAAATTCAAGTGTTGTACGTAGCTTTTTGTTCACAAATTTTTTTGTTCGAGTATTGGTTCACCTAGAAAAGAGCAACAAAAGTTTTCGTTGCAAAATTGGAGTGAAAAATAAAAATACTAAAATGTTTATTACAATATGTTTCCTCGCTTCTTATCATAGTAATTTCCCATGTTTATATTTCTGTATTGAATTGCAATTAAGGATGAGTTCTCTATTTAAAGTTGAAGATTAGGCTTCGGTGCGTTCTTGTAAACTTATAATCTCAAAACTTATTTTGTTACCGTATTTTTTAATTTTCGTAACTCTTTGTTTAGCTTTTTTTCGTAATGTTTGGGAACCGATATTGAAAAGTATGACGAATTATGACGAGATGAATCATTTAAGAACCAATATTGAAAAGTATGACGAGATGAATAAGAAAAGTATAAAAATGTGAACTGATATTAAAAAATTAAAATTAGACGGCATTTTAGACAAATAAGACATCTGTTTGATACTTTTTTATTTTAGTGAACTTTTTTTTTGCTATCGGTCATAATTTTGAACTTTCTAGACTCCTCTCGTCGAGACAAACGATTAATCCAAAAAATTATGACGAAAATCTAAACAAAAAGGTACGAAAAATTAAAAAAAATACCGAAATAAGTTCAGATTATAAGTTTACAAGAACACACCCAAATTGCGTCATTCGACAATAAGAGAACGCCTTGTACTAAATATTGCCTTGTTATCAAATCACAAAACGTGAAGTCATTTGACCCATAAAAGTTAGCCAACCGCATCATCTAATCAAAGGTTCGTTCGGATGTTGTAAAAATCATCAATAGTAGTTATTTGGAAATGGAATCTACTTTTGGAAATTTTTTCTAATTTCTTACTGTAGTTCATTTCAATTAGAGAAATTGAATTAAAAAGTTCGGTGAATTTGAAAATTTTAGTTGAATAAATGCAAATAAAAAATAAGAATGATCTTTTTTTTGTGTGTGTGTGTTCTTTATAAAAATATTATTGGTATATCTAAATTTTTCATTTTTATCTAAGACAAACAAAAAAGACAAAAGTCATTCTTATTTTTATAATTAAACCTGTGCATAATAAATAAACGCCATTATTCATGAGAGTCCAAATGAGACCCATGTGGAATCTGATAGGCTAGCGGAGAGGGGCGGGGGAAGTGAAGAGTATGGATACTAGAGAGATAAAGAGAGACGGTAATATGGTAATTATGTGTAGCGGGGTAATTTGGTCATTTTAGTAGTATAGGGATAGTATGGTAATTTTAGTGTACAGGGGTATTTTAGTCATTTAGATTTACAGGGGTAATATGGTCATTTTAATTTACATTGGTATTTTAGCCATTTTAAATTTTAATATATATTATGTAATTGGGATAATGAGTGGGTCGGGTTTAATTTTAAATAAATGGGTTGGGTTGGGTATGGGTAATTGAACTCATAATTAATAGATCTAAATGGGTCAATGACTAATTAAAGACTCAACTCACTTACAACTTGCCTATTTTTGCTCAAACCCGCTCATTTGACACCCCTATATTTAAACAATTTTTTCATCACAACAAAAATTACATTTAAACATTTAGGTATCGTACGGCAAGATGCAATAGAAAATCTATCCCACATGCATTTTGTTGTGCCTAAGGACAAAAAGTAAATAAACAAATACAAAAATAGCACGAAACAAATCATTGCATAATGTGTAAACATGATGCGACAAACACTAGAGTAACACCAAAGAGTAAATAACTCACTAATAAAATGCAAGAACTTTGTGTGGACCTCAACAGCCAATAATGAACATGTATGTAACAAGTATTGGTTTGATGCGCCCCGAGATATGTCCAAACAAATCATTGCATAAATCTTGTTCAACTATTGCCCAAAAAACCATGTTAATTATATTAAAGGATGAGGAAAATACCTTCCAAAATCAATTTCTCCATCCGGAGGAGGCATAGCCGACCAAATAGACTCTGGCGATATCAAAGACAATGGTGATGGCAAAGGAAACATCACCTATTCGTAAAAATAAAAAGTAACTTATAACCAAATATATTAGACTCCATTAAAATGAACATATGATTTATGAAAACATTAAAATGAACAAAGTAACCAACATATTAAAATCCATAGAAACCAAGCAATACAGACTTTAACAATCAATCGCATTTTTTCGTCCGTTTTTTTACAGCAACCAAACATAAGCATATGGCAATATCAATTACAGACTTTGAACAATTCAACTAAAGCGTGGGTTGATAAATGAACAAAATCGCAATTTTTGTTCAGCATTTACCCTAATCCGAGCAGAAAAAAGCAGTGGAGAAATAATAGAAATTGAAATCGAAAAAAGTTTTGTTCACATCCCAATTTCATTTCAAGCCGTAACCCTAATCAGAGTGAAATTGGAACAAGTTCTAGGGCTATGGCAGAGAGAGAGAGAGAGAGGGAGGGAGAGAGAGAGAGGGAAAGATAGTGTACGAGTGTGTAGAGACGTTAGTGGAGCGTAGTCGCGTCAGTTGGCAGTGTGGCACAAGTGCAGCCGGTGATGGTTGCTGGGAGGGGCTGAGGGCAGCGGAGGTCGTCGGTCGTGGTGATGGTGGCGGAAGTCGACGGTAGTATTGGTCGGTTGGTCTGGGTAGAGGTCGCTTTCTCTCTTGCTCTCTCTTCATTCAATTTTGAGCGCGGAAGAAGATTCAAGAAAACACTGATTTTGTTTAATTTTGATTTCTCTTTCTTTCATTTTTTTAAACGGGTTGCCACCTCAGCGATGTGGCTGAGGTGTGGCACCAGTGCTGTGCCTGTAGCACTTCCGCAAAAGACGGGAGGGAATTTTAAATATAAGAACCTGGGCCATTAGGCCCATTAAAAGCCGAAACACCACACAGAGTTTGACTTGGAAATAGGTTGCATACAGCGAGAATAAAACAAAGAATAGCAATACATATCACTCGAATGTAATACTTCAAATCTTAGTTGCACGAAGCAGGAGCAGGGGTGGGAGCGGGGGAGCAAGGGAATACAGAAGCTCCCAAGATTGGGAGTGTGAGTGGAGCTAGTACATATTATAAAAATAATGTGGCATAGAGTTTCACTTTGAAAGTACTACTCTCTCCGTCTCAAATTGCTTGTCCCTTTTGGGGAATCCAACTTATTAAATACAGTACAACAGTATAATTGCTTTATGCTTGATTTTTTTCTATATTGTCCCTACTTTACAGTACAATTGCAGTACAACAGTACAATTGGTTTTAAGAAATAGTAGAGAAAGGGCAAAATAGTAATCTTCTTAAAATCTATTGGTCATTTGTAGAAAGTAGACATTTATTTTGGGACATACCACAATAGAAAGATAGATCAGCAATTTGGGACGGAGGGAGTATCATTTTAGGAAGTAAAAATACCGGCCAAGTCCTCCAAAAGTATAAGAAATGGGTTAGTGTTATAATATAGTATGATTTTCCTTTTAAGATATCATGACTTGGGCTAGATACATAAGTTCATCAAAGACCAATTAATAAAACCAACTGATAAATCCCTGTTTTTTTTATACAAAGATCATACATAAGCTCCCAGCTTTGTAAGGAGCGAGCTCCCGTCAAGCTCCTTATTTGGGGGCGCAAAAGCGGGCTCCCAAAGTGGAAGCGGCACCACTTTAGGAGCCCCCTGCAACTAAGCTTCAAATGCACTATATAACCTTAAAGCTTGTATAAAATTGTCACGTGAAATCTGAATGTGAAGCGCGGAGATTCCTTTCGGCCTCAGTATCCTTTCTTCAAACACAACCTATGTATTTTTTGTTCTGGCTCTCGTTTCCTTGTGGTGTGCAATTTTAAATTACTTCCCCTTCAGTCCTTCAACAACAACTCGCAAAAGTAACCCAAAACAAACAAGTTATCACTGACAAATGCTCTTCACATGGTCTGAAACAGCTACCAATGTCATACATTTCACAGATACTCTTCACAAATACGCATCATTTAACTTCTCCAAGCGTGCGTAGGAGGATTTAGACCCCAAGCCGACACTTTGGTAACATCAAAAGTATAGGACATTATCACCATCAATTAGGAACCAATTCCATGATGATGGGGAATTTTAAGTACCTAAAGGCTAATTGCTGCTTAGAGAGGCAAATAGGAGCCCTCAACAGCAGATTTCTTTCTTCTCTAAAATACCAACAAGGTTTTCCAACACTAATGGATGGTGAAGTACGATGAAATACTCATGAAATTCGACAGAAGTCAAGCCAAAGAGGACAAACTCCTAATCAGAATAGAGAAGGAATGCAGGGAGACTAATAACACACTACGACTAAAAGTTCATTAGCAGAAAATCAACTAGCCAAGCCCAAGTATCAAAAACATGTATCGCAAAAATAAACAATGGGGTAAGCAATAGATAGTGCTGACTAGGGCTCTCTATACAGCCTGCTCTTGAACATCCAGAATTACTTCTCGATTTTACCACTGCAATCACATTTAAAGGTGCCATCACACACTGGTTATATTGAGTTATGCACATGTATCGTAAGTACTGTACTGGAAAGAAGGTTGAATTATTATTACTTTATGCATGCCTGACAATGTAAATAAAATGTCACCGGAGCAACACTTGAATTGCTTGAATTTCTTTGAACTGTTCCAAACGAGGCAACATTTCCCCAGAATTACCGTCGCCCTTGAGCAAGAACGACACGGTGAATTTACAAACTGAGAATGAGATAGTGCATATGGTGAGTTAACTAACTGAGCTACAAACAAGAACAATAAAGGAATGGCAAAAAGTTGCAATCGAGGGGACAACAACAACAAAACTAGGTGAGATTGAATGTGAGATGAAACCTAATCCTACGGACTATGTATTAATATAGGGAATGTGGCGGACCAAACATAGATGTGATGCATGATGGAAAGCCATAGAATGAAAGTTGAAGTCAGTGAGAGAAGTCTAAATTACGGACCAATACAGAAGAGAACGTAAATCCACACCATCACCAACAGTGTGACGATCACTGTGCAAGATTGTGGCCCGGATGAAGTGCCCTTGTTTATTTTGCTGCCTGACCACATGAAATGTGCACACACGAATGCGGCTTCTTGCCATGTGGGAAGAGAGATAAAAGCAAACCAAGCCGGGATAGGGAGACTTGTAGATGCCCGCCTTGATGGAGTTGGTCACAGCTTCCAATCCACGGACGGGGCAACACAAACCGGGATAGGAGACTTGTAGATGGAGTTGCAATAATCAGAGTCGGAGCACACTATTTTTTTTTTTTGATCGGCACACTATATTATTGGCAATCTCGCACTTGTCACCGTCATCTGTGGAAGCATTCCCATCCCAGGAAATAGCTTTTGGGTCCAGTCTGACAAAGCCATTAGAATTGCCCTTGCCCAAGGTAGTGGCAGAGTAAGACTCCGTACTCTTCTCCTTCTCCACCTTCACCACCGGTTCTACATGAGCTGGTGTTTCTTGATGCTTAGCAGCCAAATCCTAGGCAAAAACTTCTACATCAGTCTCATCACCACTTGTAAAACCACGTGTACAGCGAAACATCAAGTTGTTGGCAACCTCGGACATACCACAAAACTTCAAGCCTTCCTTCCAGTTGCATTTCAGCAGGTTTCTACCTCTCACGTTGCAAGACAGGACCTCAAGAGAAATATGCTTCCAACCGTTGACCTCACTGGACACACTGGCCACGTTGAAAGAGTAAAGCTCCTTCTTTTTTGGATCGTGACGCTCCTTCCTCAGGGACTCAAAGCCCACATAATTTTTTTTTGTCTATGACAGTAGAGATCTCAAAAAAGGGATGGCAGCTTTTAGAGTATAATTCCGCGAAGGGAGGGTCAAGGAGGAGCTCCCAAATGCAACCAGGCCGGAAGACTTCAAACGGATCTTCTGAGGATCAGCTTCGCAACCAGATTGGGTAAGACGACAAACTGGTTTTGTGGGGAGCTCCTTTGCAAGGACAGCTGATGGCACCAGTGTAAGATCAGCTCGACCATGAAGAAACTCTGTCAAGAAAGAATACAAAATTCACAAGTTGGGAAAGTCGGAATCATATAATACAATTGAAGCCAAAATGAATGCTCACATACTTATGACACCCCACATAGGTTTGACCAGCCAAGCAGAGGTATATCTTGGTATGTATCAACTCAGCTCAAACCACTAGATTGACGTATCGTGAGCTATGGCGACAGGGTGATATATTCAAGCAAATAGTACACAATAAAGGTTGAAAACTGTTGTTTGTCCATGGCTCGTCCATTTGCTGGGAAAGGAAATGAATAAATCTGAATACCCAACTATTCATTTATGGGGCCAAACTTTCCCACTAGGATCAGTTTTCCATGAAAAGTTGTCCTACAAAAAGTACAACATTTTGCACGAAACTTTGGAACTAATCAACGTTCCCCACCTAAATAAACTACTATACAATACTCCTACAAAATCTTTTATCAAAAGAGGAGACACAGGAAATTCTGTTTCAAATCAGAATTTTTTTCAAATCGGAATCAATTTTCCTGCACCAAGTTCTTAACAACTGAACCAAGCCAATAAGAAACATCTGGAGGGCCTTTTTGTAGCGTCTAGCCACCCAATCTTCAACTTATGCCATTTTGACTCCCCTTGAGTCAAAAGTCGTGGTAATGAACCAAGGGGGTAGCTGATATATTCACAAAAGGATTTGGTTGCAAGAGTTTCCACCCCATTGTGTTCAAGTTGGGCTTGATTGATATTTTCGCACCAACTTGAGGGGGAGTGTTAGATTATTATGGGTTTATTTGTAATTAGTTTATTAGTTGCTCTATTATGTAACTAGTTCATTCTCTATGACCATAATGTAATTAGTCTAGTGTGTTGTACAACTACTCACGTTGTAATCAGTTTATGTTATGAGAAAATAACCCTAATCTTTGGGTTCCAATTCCACGCCTCTCTTCCTTTACAACTTCACAGTATGGTTTCTCGAGAAACAATAAGAATAAGGAGCTTCGGTTTGAAGGTAAGAGCCTTCTCTATGAACTGGTTGGCAAGGGAATGCCTGGACTCCAAAGGGAGGATTTAGCCTCATGATCTATTCAAGAAGCAGCAATACAGAAAGCGATGAATGTATTTTGGTAGTATTGTTGAGGTCCAAATATCATGCAAATTTGTTGGAACCAATAATTATTGTGTCTTCTCAAAAATTGAAATCATTCTGGGAAGAGAAGATGGAATTTGAAAAAAGCAAAACAAGGAAGTCTCGAGCATTAAATACAAGACCGGCATAAATAGTATTCACACATGAAACAAAACTGAAAGCAAAAAAAAATGGGGGGTAGGAGATTGCTAAATCAGATCCACAAAAAATTGCCACCTCAAGTTTGGAGCACCAAATTTGCGTCAACTAAAGGAAACGGAGATTTACCTTGGATTGAATAAGATTGTAGTTCTTGAATGAGCAACTCTTCCCCATTTGTCCAAGCTTTTCTTTCAGCAACCAACTGAAATCATTCGAACCCCAGCAGAAATCAACTATCTGGTAGATCAAAACGTTGAGTAAGCTAAAAGTGTACACTTGATAGTGACAATACCACAAAGTTGGAACGGTTAATACAACGCCACCAAAAATAAAGCAGCAGTTATCCAAAGAAAGTGCTTCATGCCTCTCATAAATTACAGCAGGGAATCAATTCTCATCCGAAACTGGTTTCTAATATGCACATATACATAAACTGGTTTCAAGTGTCTGTAAACATGTCTTTCACCTGGGTTGCCCTTTCCCTCCCCTTTCTTTGTCATAGCCATTCTTTCCTCAAACAAAGAACCCAATAACACATAGGTGAGAATTCGACGTTTCTTACAATCTGAACCCATAATCAGGTATCAATTTCATGCATAAAAGAAAACGGTTACAACAACTTAATCCTGGGAAAAAGTTCAATAAAATTGCGTGCAAACCCAGTCCAGCGATTGATCAACCATGGAAAAAAGTTGAAAAAAGAGTAACCTCAAAATAAAGGGAGAACAAACTTGGCTTAACGTCACAAAGAGTAACCACGAAACAAGCCTCTAACCATCCTCAAAATCAGACCAGAGGAAAAACATTGATTCTGATGTTTCGACAATTTCAATTCCAGAAACCTTGATTCCGCTGGCTTAAGCCTCTCTCCTCTCGGAGTCAATTTATCAAACGGGTGGTGGCCACTATGACAAAGGCATCTACTCCTATAGTTTTGAACCAACGCAAATATTGCCACGAAGGACAGAGACATGGATTACTAATTGAACAGTGACTTCCAAATCGAATACGGTGCATGAAAGTTAAGAAGACGTAATCTCAGTACAATCGAACTACAGAATTACCTTGTTGAACCACGGATCATGAAGAATGTTGAGGCCTCGTTTGCGAACGATAGTGGGGCGAAAGATCTTTCACCCGCAGCATCAGCACTAGTTGCTGCTCAATGCTGCAAATGCTTGATGAGAGACGAAGATAGCTTCAGCAGATGATAGCCTTCCATTTGATCCCAAAACATGAGTCTGTTAGGGCCCCCTTTTGCGTTCGTTTGGCGAAGATAGCTTGACATGGTTGCAGAACAGAGGAGAGAGAAGCAGCTCTATGAACGGCCAATTCTTAGTGCACAAGGAACTACACGCCACAATTCAATTCTGCCCAGAAAAGTACGTACGGCAGAGCAGGTAAACCATTTGCACACGCCGTAGTACAGACAAACACTTGCAACAACCAAAATTACCAAAACATCCCAAGCCAAACCACACAAAAGCCAACCAAACGAAGGGCTTTTCCAACAACACAGCAACAAAATAGCAATGGAGGAGCCCTCCACCAAAGGTCAACCAATTCTCTTTATGAGTACTTCGTAAAGGATACAGAGATATGCCAAGATGTTTAAATTTCATAGAATAGTTCATTTATTTTTTCGGATAAATAATATTTACAAAGTGCCTTACGACATTTCATGCATAATATAGAAGTTTCACGCATAGTCCACGGTAAATTCGAATTACAGAATATAATTGCTAAGTGGATGTCCTACTAAATATATTCAACACGTATCTCATACCCGTATCCGAGGGTCAAGTACCTGACACGGGTACTTAACAATTTCTAATTTACCATGGACCAGAACACATAATCGTTGGAAAGCCTAATTCAACTCAACAACCCAATTCATCTTGTCCTCTGTACGCCCCATCTGTAGTCTAGTCAGTGCAGCATATAATTGTTGTGACACAACACCAACTCCACCATTTCCATAAGACAGCCTGCCAAAATTATAAAGGAGTTGAGAGATTGACTTATGGAGCATTGCAAAACTAAAATGTATTCATCATACATTTTAGGCACCACATAAAGCACGGCCCATTTTAGAAGCGAGGGTGGTCTTCGTCTCCTTCACATACTTTTAACAACGGACATGTGTCTTAATGCCAATTGTTGTATTTTTTAGTAAGGTCAGTGAATTAGTTGTTTTGGTTGCTTCCAAGGCATTTTTTAAGTTTCTTGGACATAGAATGTTCAAATTGCGATGGAAAATCAGAAGGAAGACGAACCAGTCTTTGCCATCGTACCATGAAAATACATAAGGATCAGGGCATGGGACTATATCAATGGATGTTAAGAACCATTTCACAATGCATGACAAAGAAACTAAGCCTTTGTCATCAGAATGACAATATGCTAACTAGCCATAGGCATATACAGAAATGGGAGAGAATCCAGTCTTCATTTTCCATCACTAGTGACATATCTTCTCTTCTTGTCTAATGCCAATAGTCAAATGCCACTACCCACCACCACCGTTAAATGCATTTATGTTTTTTCACAACAGGAAGGGCATTTTTGGTCAAATGTGCATTCAAAACCTATCTCATATTATACTCCTAACACTATTTCGTTGCATAATTTATATTCCAAATCTCCCCAAACAACTTTAGCTTCTAATTAATATTAGAATTGTAAAATGTTCATCTTGAATATAAAATCGGAAAAAGAAATTTTCTCCCAAACCTCCCATACATAAGCTTTCTTAAAACTCAAGCTTCATTGAGCAGAGCAGCTATTTAAACATAATCTAACATTAGATCCAATTCGCTAGTTTACGTGCTTGAGCAAATCATGCAGTCCTCTCTATATATATTGCATCTTCCCTATTCCATGCATGTGCTATTTTACTTTCAGTGAAACAACTAATAATTACTTCGCATGTATTTCCTGGAAAAACATTTAGACAAAAAACTGCAAATGAAAAACCAGACTATACATGTGTACCTTTCACCATGATAAGTTATGCTGCCCACAGGTGATACAACAACAGCTGTTCCAGTACAAAATACTTCATCAGCATCAAGTAATTCGTCCACCGTGACAAGCCGTTCCTCAACCTACACATTTCAATATCACATTAAGTAAAAGGGACTCAATGACCCAATTGTGGACCAAACTGCATGATATTGATGCAGGACATAAGGCTGCAATTACAATCGCAAGAAATGTATGGTAATAGATGGAAGGGTCTTAGAATTTTCCTTTTCTATTTTAGTAGCATGTTCTAGCATAATTTTAGGTAGATTTGGACTTTTGATTGTTTTCCTTTTTGGTTAAGATCCTAGTAGTTTAAGTATTCTTGTAAGGCACAAGGCCAAGGCACTTTTTTTCCATCTTCAATAATATTTCTCTTGAGAGTCATTTCTCATTCTGGTGGATTCCAGTCCAGGGGACTCGGGAATTAAAGAACTCGCTTCCGACCTGCGTCAGATATTCATACAAATGTTATAACCAGTGGAACACAGAAGAACAGCAACAGCCCAGGATTAAGAAATACAAAACAGAAACTGATACCACAATCTGATTCAAAATCTTGTCCATAAAGTCATGAAGCTGGTCATTATATTTTTTTTAGCGCTAATCGCATACTTACGACATCATTCGAGATGTTTTAACTGATCAGGTATGCGAATGTTGTAGCTTATATGCAATTGGAGACACAAAGAAAGCTAATTACATTACACAGCTTCATGCCAAATACGCAACATATAGGACTCCTAATCAAACGTGGAATTACAGGCAGACGATTACCAACTAGGGGGTACACATGGGCTAGGTTGGTTAGGATTCATACGACACACAAAACCAAAAATGAAGCAAGTTGATTCTAGAACCAAGACAATATCTTTCTGCTTAGACATTTTATAAGTACATTTGACTTAACCATGTAAAAACACATCTCTAGGAGCACCCTAATCCTTTTTCAACTATCCTTTCTCTACATTTTCCTGCTAAATTCAATCTCCCTAGAAGTGAGTTAACTATATTTGATTTCCCTCTTCTAATGGGGACATTGAAAATTGCAATACTATTTTGGGATCACCAACTTCACTATATTGGAACACGAGGATACCACTACCACATTCAAAGCATGTGTTCCAATTGCTAGGGTATTAGCATATTGTTGAGATACTGCTCTAGACCTATCCTTTCTTCCCCTCTCCATGTACATCTGTTCACGTGTATATATCCATCAACCACTTTATACATAACTCTTTCACCTTCCCCCCATTTCAGTTGTTTTCCTGTAGTCTTTTTCTCATTATTTGCTTTCAAAGGAGCTGGCCACTGCTTCATTTGCTTGAGGAATGCTCTTGGCAAATATTTTGGCAGCTGAGAAATTGGAAGGGAGGTTTGGTTAGTTAAACTTATTTGATAATCAAAAGGTCTCACATTTTATTGGGTTCTGTCTGATAAAACTTAAGGATTCAGAACTGCTCTTCTTGGGGAATTTTATGGAGACCAAAATTTCTACCATTCTGCGCCACACATTATGCACGGTTGGTTGGCAGTTGATTCAGGTAAACTCGGACGTGCAACCTGCTAACAGAGCAGATTTGAACTTCAGGAAGTACAAGAATCACGACCGATCAGTTTATCGAGAGAGAGAGAGAGAGAGAGAGAGAGAGAGAACAGAACAAAACAAAACAAAAACGGCTGAACCTTTCCTCACACATATTATACATCAGCTCTAGCATATGAGCTACTATTCATCTTGGGAAATAGATAATGACACGCCATTACATGGTTACAATTTTTTCTCTTTTCGAAAAGCTAAAGTGGATTGCCGAAACAGGCTTGTTGGACCTAGGCTCTCACAAACAAGGCAAATGCCTGTAGTACAGGCCCAAGATTGGCACTGCCTTTGTATCCATAGAGTCATAAAGCTGAGAGAGACCAACCATATTTACCATTAGAAATAGTGGAACAGATAACAACTCTATAATAGTCTATCTAGGATTTGCCTAATATCACCTATCTATCAACAATGCACGACTGTCAGAATTACCTTGAATCCTTGGCTTCGAGCAACATCAATTATACTCTTTCTTGTAATGCCAGGTAGGATGGTCCCTTTTATGGCAGGGGTAGAGATGACATTACCCTACGACACACAATAACAGAATTAAAATTTAAAATCACACTTCCACATAGATATGGGAAAGAATAGCACTGTAAAGGCAACAAATTGCATAGTAATGCCAGTATGAAATCTGTCGAAAAAGTCAAATTCAGCCAATTATGGCAGTGACATACGTGTGATCAAACATGTGCAATCATGGCACCATAAAAACATCAACCTCACAAAGTCTTAGAAGAGAAGAAATCCCGTCCACCAATGACCAATGCATCAAATTTTAATATGATCAGATTCACAAAACAGGTCACAGGAGAATGAAGAGGCATCAAAACCTCTAGTGAATAGAAAATGTGACCCACATTTGTTGCACACGTAAGAATCCATTCCTTGCCACACTTGATATAAGAGTAGTCCAATGCAAACTCATAGTCAGCCGAACAATCAAAATGGAAGAGACCTTAATTCCTGCAATTTGTTCAAGGACTGCCAAGAGGTCTTTGGCCCGATGGCATGAGGGGTTGCACTTAACTGCTAGGAGAAAGGAGGTCAGAGTTCAACTCCTCCAAGGTGTTAATCTAACTATTCTCGCAATCCCGACTTTCGCCGATCCAATAAATAGATAAATAAAATAAAACCATTTCTACTTTGCAAACAATAATTATTCAAGGCATATTGAGTTAGTGGCTAAAAGGATTGCCGTAGCTCACGTACTAAAGGTAGGATGCTAGTTGTCCATACCCACCATGGTCTTACATTAAGTCATACGGGAGTGGGATAGCTCACGTACTAAAGGTAGGATGCTAGTTGTCCATACCCACCATGGTCTTACATTAAGTCATACGGCAGTGGGATATGGGAGCAGTTGCACCATGGAAAAGTACCCAAGATGGTGATTGGTGATGATTCTGGTTCTTTTCACCAATTACTTCAAATTTGTATCAACAGGAACGAAATTAACACCTTTCTCCCTGAATATATAAAACTCTCAATTATTTGACTACAAATGCATTTCTAAATAGGGTTGTCCAAGAAAAACCGAAAACCGGTCCGGACCGAACCGATCCACGCATTTTGGATTTTGTCCATGGATTAATGGTTCGGACACGGATTTGAAAATTTAAAAACCATGAGATACAGATTAGGATTGGATTTTTATTTCAAAACCGTGGATTAACTGAACCGAACCGTGAGATATTTAAAAAATAATATATATATATATATATGTGTGTGTGTGTGAGTAATATTTATAAATAATTATAATTCTACTACTTGTTACAAATTTTTTTAACAATTTTACATTGAGTGCTTAATTTGTACGCAAGATTGGTTGCGTGCTACTCCATTGCCATTTGGAGTGGAAGAGAATATTGAAGAAATGCAAGAGCTTGAATGAGGTAATATTTAATTTTATTGTGCTAATTGTGTTTCACTTCCATAGCTTAGTTAATTTTTGTGCAAGAGTTTCAATTTATTATGATCTAACTTAGCTTCATTCATATAATTGCAGCTCTACAAAATGTTTCTCTTAATCCAATTCAAGACTGATGGAATCTGGTTGCTGGAATGATGAAACCTGGACAACATAATTGTAGCTTATTGCAATGTAATGTTTCTCTTATTGCTGGTCACTTGAACTGGAAATTTGCCAATCTGGACTGTAATGTTTCTCTTATTGCTCGTCACTTGAACTAGAAATTTGGAATAATATGTAATCCAGTAGTTGAAGTAATTTTGCATTTTTTAGTGTTTATGGAAGGAAATCCGTGGATAAAACCGGGACCGAACCGCGAGACTTTTGGATTAGGATTGGATTGCATTTTCTAAAAACCGTGAGATACGGATTAGGATTAGATTCATACGAATCCGGACCGTGGACAGCCCTATTTCTAAACTATGATGGCAAACTACTCTATTTCAGCTTTCAAGGCCTTCCAATGCATGAGGTTTGAAACCGAGTCTTAAGATTCAGATCCACTCCCAACTTCAGCCTCACCAAAAAATGAACACAGAGAGTGATTTCAACAAAGTTCAACAATTGTGGTACATTCATTAAAGCCTAAAATAAGAGAGATACCTAGATCTTTACAGACACCTATCACGGGAACACTTATGGTTATGGTTGTTAAACAAATAAAGTCCATAGTTATCACAAAGACTTCATGTGTAGCATGCGGGTTATAACTATCTTGGTTATCCAAGAAAGTCTTCGTAGATAAACGTAAAACTTCCACTGTTAAGCTAAAATGACGAGGAAAATGCACAAGGAGAACCAAACAGGTCATCTGACGCACATGAATCAACAGCACTTGATTAAGTACAGATTGTCATTCCAATGACAACAACTCATATGTACACATTGGAACTGAGAATTAATCAGGTCTAAAGAGGCATTTGTCATGGACAGTAATCATTCAAAATTGGACAAGATCACAAAAATCATGTACAGGAAATAAGACAGAATCTGACTCGGTCATTAGTTTACCTTTACAACAAAAACATTACAGGAGGAAACCTCTTCCAGGTACTTCTTGTGAACACAATCAAGGTACAGAACATCTGTATAGCCTTTGGCTTGCGCAGCACCTTGTGCCTTGTATACCTACAAAGCATTATCAGAAAGACGAAAACTCTGTTAGCAACTCCAAATCTCAAAAGAAATCTTGATAGTGGTCTCCCTTGATATAAGTTATATAGGGGTGTCAAATGGGGGGGTTTGGACCAAATTGGGTAAGTTATAAGTGGGTTGAGTCTTTAATGGGTCATTGACCCATTTAAACCCAATTAGTTAGGAGTCCAATTATCCATACCCAACCCAACCCATTTATTTAAAATCAAACCGAACCCGCCCATTAACTCAATTAAAATAAAAAATGACTAAAATACCTATATACACTGAAATGACCATATCACCCTTGTACATTTAAATAACCAAATTATCCATGCATACTAAAATTACCATAATACCCCTATATACTAAAATGACCAAATTACCCTTCTATACTAAAATTACTGAACTGAATAGAGGTTTGTCTCCAATCCTCCCTCGCCCATACCCCCAATGATTGGGGACTACATGAGTTCTGTTGTTGTTGTTGTTGAGCAGTTTAGAGTTTTGAGGGTTTTTTTTACTTGATTTTCTCTTCTAAATTGTTGGTGATTATTATGTCCAGATTAGCTTCTTTAAACCTTCGGCCAGATTGGGCCAAACTTGTGGGCTATCTCCACCCCCATTCTCTCTTATAATAGTAATGTACTTTAACAATCAATATTCAATAGTAGCTTGCAAAATTGATTTCAAGGAAAGAAAGTGCAAGGGAAAAAAAAAAGTGAAAGTCATTTCCCATCTCTTTTCTTTCCATGTTCTTTCTTTCAAACACGGCATTATAAGCACCATCAACATTAATCTTAAGCGAATCATCATTGATCTGGTGGCACCCATTGTTCTGGATCTGACGCTTGGAATTGGAAAATGATTAATATGATTAATTATGCTAAGGGTGGGTTTGGATTGAAAAGTTAACTTGTTTTTTTTGAATTTTTTTTTGTATTTGTTTGTTTTGCATCAAACTTTTGTGACTTATTGATTTGTCTCGACGAGAGGAATCGGAAAAGTAAAAAGTTTTGATCGCAACTCATAATTTTTTGAATAAAGACAAAAATAAGTCAATAAGTCAACTTATTTTTCTTATTCTTGTCTTTTTGAAAAAAATTATGAGTTTTGATCAAATTTTTTTACATTGCCGAGACGAATCCCCTTCAAAGATTGATTAACAAAATATGCAAGATCATTTCAAGTTTATTACTCGTCAAAACATTCCAAAAATTCCTCAAACACATTAATTACCAGACGATTTTAAAAAAAACCTCGCGCGAGTTTGTTATCAGAGACGGATAAAAAAAAAGAGTTTGTTATCAGAGAGAGAGAGAGAGAGAGAGAGAGAGAGAGCGAGCTTCAAATGGAGAAGTCGATCAATCGAAATGGAAAATTCCTAAACCCAACAGGTATTGTTCTTCTTCTTCTCTCTCTCTTAAAGATTTTCTCTGTTCTTCGCAAATCAACAGGTATTTATGCAGTTTAAGTGTTTGCAAGTATTTTGGTTTAGGTTTTTTGTTGGGTAATGTTCATGACCCATTGGGTATTTAAGTTGACCCAATTGAAACCCAATTAAAACCCAATAATTAATGGGTTAGATGGATTTGGACCCATTCTAACCCAACTAATAAATGGGTTGGGTTGGGTCTATATTTTAATAGGTGGGTTTGGGTTTCTTAGTGGGTCTGGGTTCAATTTGCCACCCATATATAATATAACTATGACTCCTTTTTCCTATGTTCCACTAGATATCCATTGGAATTATACTACATTCCAAAAAGCAGCATTTGGAAAGTTAGTCACCAAGCTTAAGCAAAACACTAAAAAAGAAAATCATAAAGAAAAGTTAATTACCATGCATATTGCTCATAAAGAAATCAAGATGAAAAGCCTGCCACCCCATAGCAATGCACCAAATCTTAACAAAATCGGATTCTTGTTGCAAAGGATCCTTAGTCAATGAACATTGAAATCAAACCAAACACCAAACAACAGTGCAGCGAATTTTGTACTTTCAAGCTTCATGGTACATTGGATTTTCCGGAGAATAGAAAGCCATACTCCTTCCAAAAGCACAAGGAAAGAGACCAACAAACAAAAATAAAGCCTTGCAAATAAAATGCAAAAAGGTGTCAAGAAAGAGGGAGAGGGAGGCGAGGGACAGGGTAAGAAAATGGTTATGTATAAGAAGGGGGTAAATAACTAGTTAAGAACATAATAATACTTGTTGATAATGGTGATGTATTAAGGCTGACAATTAAAAATTAATATAACTAAGTTCCAGAGGTTTAGAAGACAAATTAAGCATGCACACTGAAAATGGTTAATTAACAGGCAATCATGGGAAGCTAGCTCACCGATGCATAATTCCCTAGAGTCTTTATACCTCCAGTACCACCAGGGGCTGCTCGATGCACTTCAGTGTCAATCAGCAAATGTATTGGTGCAATACCTTCCTGGTGTCACATAACACATATAGACGTTAAAAGGTTTCTGAGGAAGATATATTCCAAAAATAGTAAAAATTAAAAGAATAAAAAAAGAAGAAGGGGAGATTGAGGTTCAACACCTACATAGTTTCTTACATGTATTCATACATACATGCACAATACTATCTTCACCATGCTCAAAATAATCAGCCCACACCTGAAAATATGTGGACATAAATGTCTATGCCACAAGAGTAAGCAACTGCTCTGTATCATGACCTAACTAGCACAACTTTGTATCCCAAGTCACCTCGTAACCTTATATGATGGAAATCTGTGATCTTATATTCTGCCATCCCAAACAACATGGACATGATTTCTTTCAACTCACCACATCCCGACACCTTTAGGACTCAGGCCAAAACTTGACTTTCTTTCCGTCTCCAACAAATAAAACCCGAAGCATGAAGCTTTCCGTTCAATCCCCTCTCTCATGTGTGTCATATAACCAGATTAGCATCCCAACCAAGTAAGGGGCATCCAGTATAGATGTCTAATATAACCAGATTAGCATCCCAACCAAGTAAGGGGCATCCAGTATAGATGTCTAATATTTGCTTGCCACTTGCCATGCTCGGGCATAATGCCGGTCATGGTGTACCACATCACAGACATCATTGATCCAGACTAACTAATGGATGCGATTTTGTTTCTCTCACTTCTCTGATGGGATTGTTTGATATTTGTCTAGGATAGCACATATATATTTCATCTACAAGCTTATACTGTGTAGATGTTACCTCTTTAGGCATGGCAGTTTTCGATTAGTTTACTTAAAAAACAGTCGCTAGAATACCACATCCATGTCGAATACATCTCTACTATGAAAATCCTTTCATCATTTGAGGCTTCAAACATATTTTTAAACTGTTCCTTTTCTGGATATTGTCAACACAACCCCAATACCAGAATCACACAAAGCACAGAATGATTGAGTGGTTTGGTTGAATGAAGATGAGAGAAAAAATCTCCCTATTAGGGTTGAGGAGAAGATGATGGTGCAAGACATGGAAACTCACACAACCTTACCACAACTCTCTCTCTCTCTCTCTCTCTCTCTCTCTCTCTCTCTCTCTCTCTCTCTCTCTCTCATAAACAAACACCAAATTGGACCAAAAGAAAGCCAACCAATAAACTATAAGCTCGCTCGCTCTCTCTCTCTCTCTCTCTCTCATAAACAAACAAACACCAAATTGGACCAAAGGAAAGCCAACCAATAAACTATAAGCTGTGGACAGAAGAAATGCCAAAACTGTTGCCAGACACAAGAAATGCAGCATATTATACGTGAGGGCCATTAGAAATCCTCTTGGACTCAAAATAAGTACATAAATTTAAAATCTAAAATTAATAAGCTAGAAATGAATATTCTAAATAATGACCCGTTAGGACTGTTACATACTGGAACTAACATGGATAATTTCCAATTCGTAAACTTTGCAGCCGTGTGCAACAAAAGAACAAATTAATTGTCCGATATTCCCATGTATTGCAACTTAATAATTTTGACACACTGAGGAATCCATGGATGCATAATAACAGATGCCTATATGAGACAAGTCAAGCAACACCATTTGAGCAGCTTTATGCATCCCCAACCAGAACATTTCATTAGGCATCTTGAAGTAGAAAAGTTTTTTTCGATAAATAAATAAACAGTTAACAGTAAAAAAATCTAATTTGAAAGCTTAAGTGACCCCATGAAGAACTGGTGGTAAATTAGTCAAAAACCCAAGTGAAGCATATCAAGGAGAAATGAAACCCATCAGGCCATCATGCATTCCATTTATTTTCTATCAAAAAAATCCACCATCTAAGAAGATAATGCAAGAGTTGATCGAAGGTTAAACAAGGAAAAAGAAAAACTGCAAAATCAATGCAAAAGGCATGTAATAGATAGCCACAAACCTTGAAATAGTTTCCAACAGGTGTAACATAAATCAGAAAAGTGTACTCAGGAGATGGTGCAAGATGAAGAACAGATCCACTCCCAATAAGCAGTGGCCTTATGTATAATGAACCTTTACCATGAGGAGGAATCTGGAAAAAAATCCCCACAATATCTTATCTTAGTAGATTAAAAAGAACTAATAACTAGGAACAAAAATATCACTCAGGAGACAAAATTTCGCATTACCCATCGTTTATTTGCTAGAACAGTAGCCGTAACAGCATCCACAAACTGTTCAACTGTAGGTGAAGGCATGCACATTCGTTCAGCACCGATCCTCATCCGCATTGCATTTTGCTCGGGACGAAACAATAAAATATTACCATCTTGTTTACGTTGTGCTTTTAAACCTTCAAACAATCCCTGTAACCAAACAAGAAATGAGGAAAAAAAGTGCAAACCAAAACATGCAACAAAAACAATAACCAAAAAAACCCTATATTTAACTGTTTGACCTTTCACCAGCATATGATGTTTCATAAAATTAGTAAACCAAGAATTTTAAGGTGTTTTCTATTGGGTTTCAAAGCAAAGTCTGACACAAGAAAGTATAGCATCCAATAATGTGACAGCTTATGAAAATTCTGGCCAAGATCTACACAATAAAGTAATTTAATCCTCGCCATATTACTCGTGACAAGATAAAAGCAAAAATTAACTGGTTCTCTCAAGGATCTCACTTACAGGAGCATGCTAAAAGCGCTTTGCTTTGTTATTCTGCCACGTTTATCCATATAGAAATACTACTAAATTTTTTTGTTTCTTCCTCTGCACAAAAAATCTGCTCCTCCACGATATCTTTTATAAAATAAGTCTAGTCAACAAAAGAAGGGCAAACAAAACAGAATTCAAGCTTCCCCACTTTGCATGAAAAATCGAATAACTTCCACTTTAAGAAGCAGATAGCAGTTGACGAGATGAACAATTCTACAAAATTTTACCACATGAGCATTAGAGAATGAAAGATGGAGTTTGTTTTCCACAATACATAACAGGAAGAGAAAGAAGGGGTGAAAGAAACAGGGATGAAATTTGCCAAAACCACAAGGACAACACCCAGACCAACACAGGAATATTCCACCTTCGTAGCATGCTGGATTACTACTTAAAAGAGCACCTCACACTTATTAGGCAGGAACAAACATAGATTATACAAGATGGGCGATTAGTAGGCCCACAGTACTACAGTAGAATTTTCATATTCCAATTTAAACAAAAGTCAAACGGGGTGTGCACTCCAAATTCGTTAGACAGGAACTAACATGCAACACTAAATATTGCAACTAGGTAACAACATACAGACTAAAATAGTGGTCCTGAGCAGGTTCCAAGTTAATGAAAGATATCATCGATTTCAGATAGAGTTTTCTTGCGACGCCTTGGACAATGCAGCATTGTGACAAACGACATCAACTTATCCGGAAACATATGCAAAAATAAAATGGAAAAATCCACAAGAAGTGACCAAGAACCTGAAAGCAAAGTATATGGCATGAGAACATTTTCCATTATTTGCATACACCACCAAAGAATATGAGTACCATATACAGATACGAAGGACAAACCTGCCCGTAATTTAAGACCCCAGCAGAGGGGCTCAACTCAATGTTTCCAAAATGCTGTAATTCACCTTTACTAAAGCTTTGTCCTTGTGAGCATTTCATGACGTACATATATTCTGTCGGCGTCAAAGAAAATCCAAGGCTGTCCCAGTCTATATCGGCTAATCCATACGCTACATCCCTGCCAAAGTGAAATAAGAAAATGAAATGTAAAAAACTCAGCGCACAAAATCAACATGAATTGGAATCAAGAAACTTATAGTAAATAACAATGAAAAGTAAAGATAAAACCTATTCAGAAAGCATTTTAAAACGATTTGGTCTCTATCAACTGTTTGGGCAAAAAAAGCAAACACCCTGGTAACCGCCTACGGAACTTGAATTTGAAAAAATGTTGTCGGCATATGCAACGTGTGTGCCACCAGTTCTAGTTACAAGATTTAGATAATAGAGGGTGAACAGAATATCTCCTCCCCAGCCCAGCCCCAAGTCAGGGCAGACCAAAAAACAGATATCATAATGAAATCACGGAAAGAATCATTGTAATCAAGGATGGACGGACCTTGTTATAACGGCATCTTGATCAGTACTGTCGTGCTTGCTATAAGAAGCAAAAAGCAACTTCTTTTTGAACTGCATCTGTAGGCCCTGAAATCAGCGTCATATGCAATTCATCATGTTCAAGAACATTAAACCAAATGCAACTTCGTGCCCGTACTTCTCTCAAATTTGAGTAAAACATGAATTGATATAAAGAACAAGAGCATCCCAGCCCTTTCCCCTCTTTATGTCTAAATCTGGGGGTAAAATCTTCTTAAACACAGTCCGGTCCTTGATTCAAACCTCTGCCATTATTGAAACTTCTATTTACTTTTAGTTTAGATGTGAGTTTACCTATAACAATACTTGGGTTTGGACAAGGGGAATGAAAAGATTGTAGTAAGAGAGCATGAGACTCGATATTTGAGGAGAAGAGTAGAATATCAACAATATAAACAAGGGCTGAGGACAAAAGAGGAGCAAATACCCGAATCATGATCTTTTGAAACAACGATGGAGCTGTTTTCAATCCAAAAGGCATGACTGACCACTGGAAGTGGTGATCTGAAATGCAAAAGCCAATTTTGGGACGATCATCTGGATGGATGCCCAGTTGCCAGATACCAAAGAAGCTTTCACTAAATTTTTACTCAAATTTGAGTAAAAAGTATGAGCAAGGACGGGAGATGCTCTCCCTATAAGAGGCAAACTCAGTTCTAATTTGAGAAAAAGTTTCATTAATAACAAAGTTATACATGATATTTGAGGAAGAGAAAATAACTTTTTAAAGTTTGAGTCAAGGAACTGAGTCTAAATAAAACTCATTTAAGTATAGGCCTAAGTCAAAGATTAACTTATTTATGCAAAAATAATAATAATAATCAAAAAGACTTAAAACTGATTTGAAACGATTTTGAGCTTTGAATTTGAGTATAAAGAACGGCAAATAGGTCACATAATCCTCCAACAAGATCCTCCACTCCCACTCCTTATCCTTGCTCTCGTGAATTTTAAAAGTTCGAGTTTTTTTCAGAGTATGTTTTCACACTCGTGCCCATGCAAGCGCATTATACCGCTACTACTTAGAGGGGGTTGGTGGAATACCTTGAGAGGCAGAGGGCAAAACTGCATCTTTTCGGTAGAAATAAGAGGCAGAAGAAGCCTAAAAGCGCTGCGTAATGGAGAGGCATGGTAATTGGGGTTCACTGCTTTACTCTCCATCTTCCTAACTGGCCAATTTTAAGGAAGACCCAAAATGTAGGGTTTACAACTTAAGTGTCTCCGAATGATGCAGACTAACCAACCGAAATTGAAGGCGCAAAATGATTGGGCTGAGATGAGCATTTCATATTTTTCTGAGAAAACTAAAACTCGAATCTTGGGATTTTTTATTGTCCGGTTTAGAAACCCAAAAATTTGATGGTCGATGGTTACGGTTTGGTGGCGGGAAGGACCGGTCTGGTGGCAACCATCGGGTTGAGTTCAGATTGGGCTCTGAAGAAAGGAAGGATGGAGGGGATAATCATGTGTACTCAGCTCCAGCATTGGGCCCCCACTTTGGGACCAGCTCCGTGACCAAATAGGAAGAGGATGAAATGCATGCTTTGGGATAGGAAGCGGAGCGCTTTCCGTCCATGTTTTGAATTAGAAGAGACGGTTGCAATTTGAACCATGTAATACTGTAATTAATGGTTCTAATCTCCTCATAGACTTTTTACTGGAAGAATTGAATTCTTCACGCAAGGAGTTTTTAAGTGTATCCAAACCATTGAATTTCTCGACGTATGGTCCAGATTTGAACTAATTTCTCCAGTTCAAAACTTTGACGGGAGAGGATCCGATCCCTTTGGGATAACTCCCTTTTCATCCTTTTGTTCTCTTTTTGTTGTCTTATTTGTTTTTAAGATATATTGTTATTAAAATATCTAATAAAAAATTGCATGAAATATTGCGCGGATTGAATTTATTAAAAATTATTGGGTCCGCTAGGGTAGTAATAACTAAGCGACAAATAAATCAAGATGGACACCACCACATATTTTTGCGAAGTCCATACACTTAGTCATAAGTGCTGCGTAAATGTATGGTGGTGGAAACCCTCAAAAAAAACATCCCGTGATCAGTGGCGGACCCAAGATTTTCCTCGCGTGGGGGCACATTGTACTAATAGTCATAAGAAAAAATCTAAATTAAGCGCAAAGCCACAAACTATGGAAAATCGAATTGTAAATTTCAATCATTGAGTAAAAACCAAATAAAGAAATGAAGGCCCAATTTTTCCAAACAATCAAAATATATACTACGAACCTTAAAAGGAAGAATAAAAAGTCCTAATTTACGTAGCTCCAAATAAAGTCCTTTTAATAAAAATATTACTTTTGCAAATCAAAAAGTTTTATAAAGTCCCAAATTTAATTGATGATTGGTGAGGAAAACGGTGAGGTGAACGGTGACCATAGAGACGAGTGATCGGCAACGACGAAGTAAATCAAGTGTCGAGCGAATTCTCTCCGTCAAGTTTTTTGTGTGAATTTTTTATTCTTCCACTCATTTTTTGCCTAAAAAACATTGATTTTTACCTTAAAAAACTACAAAATTAAAAATTAAAAATTAAAAAAAAAAAGCAAAAAGGAATGGGGTGGGGTGGGGGCACGTGACCCCACGTGCCCCTGAATAGGTCCGCCGTTGTCCGTGATGGTGCTCCAAAGACACTGTATAAATTTTCCCCTTTTTTTTCTATTTGGACATTTATTATGGTAACAAATTTCTTTTTCCCATTTAGCACAGAAAATGGGGGATCCAGCTGGAATATTTTATTCAGAAGAGCTTTATTGCACTGGAAAAAGGAGAGCATGACAACGTGAAATATTTCCCCAGCTATGTGACAAAAGAGTATTGAATTTTACACCTTTCATTCAATAAAAAGACTAAAAAATTGAAGACTGATTAGTTGGTCCTTTGGTTATTTTAATAGAAAAATTGAAGATTTAAAATGGAAGCTGGACCATTCCATCACAGTGTCATGCAACACAAACAACACATAAGCACAAGATATTATGAGGAGAATTTTTAATCTCTTGCACAATCATGTGTTGAAGAAAGTAACATTGAGAAACATAAAATAGATGACTACCTGGCTACACCGGAATAAAGAACATAAAACTAACTTGAAAGCAATCTTTACCAACCAAAGAAAGTGAAGTACACATTTTCCATAGGAAAAAAAAAGTGCAAAACCATATCATACAAACATTCGAAAGCCTACTAATTCACCTCAAGAATCCAATCAATCTTGTCCTCCGTAAGCCCCATCTGTAGTTTGGTGAGCGCAGAACATAGTTGTTGTGACACAACACCAATTCCACCATTTTCTGTAAGATATCCTGCAAAATAACACAAAAGAGCTCAATAGATTAGGTTTTGTAGAGGAAAACGTGAAAGATCGACTCACAAAGTAGTCCCCACAATAAACAAATCCCAGGTCAGTAAAGAGGGAATTTTTCTATTTCAAATACTTTTAGCAGGAGGGCACATGTTGTAAAGCCATTTGTTTTCTTAATATACAGTATAATGAGAGACATTATGTCACCAGGAAGGTTATGCCATTGTATGTTCTGGTTGTTCGCAAATCTTTCAAACAACCAGTGAAAGTTTAGAAGGCGGAACAATGAATCTTAGATACTGCACCATGAAAAGATGTATAGATTAAGTAGTAGGAGTTTATTAACATGTGTAGACGTAATGTGCTATTTGCCAATGCATGACGGGGACATTAAGTCTCTGTTACTTATATGACAATGTCATAAGCTAGGTTGCCATTTCAAAATGACATTCGGAACGTGAAGAGAATGACTCTTCATTTTCAATCGAAGTGAACTGTCCTTCCTTTTTCTATTTTTATCGGCTAAAAGGAAATGTCTTGTTTCTTAAAGCTCCAAAACTTCATGTGTGACATTTTTCCACCAAGTCAAATAACTTGCATTAGCCCATAGGCATAGTTATACTCTGACGCCCTATGAGTCTTGTGATAATTCATCAAACTATGATAGGATATTGCCACATTCATGGGGTGTCATGCTCAACAAGAAAAAGGTATGATACCATCACAATCACATAGCTCAATTTTAAGGACAACTAGAATTAAAAGCTAAATGAATCATTTTACCTCAATTAACGAGGTGAATTAGCTACAAATTTATAATTTTCTACAAGCCTGAGCCCAATACATACAATTCCCTAAAACTCAAGCTTCCATTAGCACCTAACATTTGATACAAGTGGCTAGGGTATAATGCAATTCAACCTATTTCTTCAATTTTCTAGTTAATCCTAGTGTATAACTATCAGCGAAAAACCTTTTGCCAATGCTTCCAATACATTTCCTGGGAAACTACAAACATAAAACTACAAATGAAAAACCAAACTATGCACTTATACCTTTCACCATGATAAGTTATGCTGCTCACAGGAGATATAACAACAGTTGTTCCAGTGCAAAATACTTCATCAGCATCAAGTAATTCATCCACCGCTACAAGTCGTTCCCCTAACCTACACATTACCGTATCACCAAAAGTGAGAAGTGACTCCAGAAGTCAATTGTGTTGTGCATGAAGCTGCAGGATTCATATAAAAGCTAGACGACCATAACCAGCAGGAACATACAAGTACATCATCAGCCAGGATTAAGAGGGGGAGAAAGAGAAATTGATTACATAATCTCCAGTCACTTTACTCTTTAGTACCAGTAGCATAGTTGCACTACTCCTTTAGATAATTTAAATAACCAGGTAGCTGAAGTTTGCACAGACACAAAGCTACAAGCATATCAGTAATTTCCTGCACAAATGTGCATAAACATAACACGTTTGAGCGTGATTTGGAGAACTTCCCTCTTCTGGAGGCAAGTTCTCAAAATCTAGAAAATAAGAGGAATTCATGCTAAATCACTGATTAGAAGTTCTAATAAAACATCGAAATGAGTTAGAAGACTACCAAGTACGGGTGCACATGAGCCTGGTTGTTTACGATTCATATGTAACACACAAACAAAATGAAGCAACTTCATTACCAATATCCCATCAAGAAATCTAGAACCAATGACCCAATGGTGTTGAGGAGTATCTCTTTTACATTACCTAGGACACCAATTCTTCTAGTATGCGAAAGTTAATTGGAATGTGGTACACCACATGCTCTAAAATGTGATACAGAAGGGATAAGCTCGTATGGATTAGAATTTTGAAATTTCATACTCGTAAAGAAATTTTCTTTCCGATACTCATACAGAAAATTTTCCATACTTTTTTTGCCAAAACTCCCCAGTCTCCCTCGAATTGAGTTGACTATGTTTAATTTATTTCCCCTCTATGAAAACTTCAAGGAAAAGAATAAGAAAACTATTTTGACATCCCTAAATTCACTATTTGGAACACTAGGTCTCCACATTAAAAACACGCAATCCGGAATGTTAATATTAGCATATGTTGTAGTACTCTCCATGCCTTTGTTTTTTCTCTACATATGCCCCATTTTGATGTATATGTCCCCCCGACCTCCTAGTATGTCTCTCTTCCTCTCCCCCTCCCCCTCCCCCTCTATCTCAGTTGTTTTCCTATAATGCTTTCTCATTATTTGGATACAATGAAGCTGCCACTTAGCCGACCTAAATCAATTGGGACTTAAGGCTCGGTTTGGTTTGGTGATGGACCTGTGCACTAGTTCATTTGCTTGATTTCAAAGTATGACCAAAGAGTTTTCAAATGCTAAGTCTTGAGCTAGTTAATGATTACAATTTTGTATGCACCTGTGCGGCAGCTGTGACAATAGTCTTTGAGGTTCGCGTTCTTTGTTTTTCATTTAGTTGGAGGGATCCTCTTAGCGTATGTTAAGCTACTGAGAAATTGGAATCGAAGCCCAGTTGAAATGAAAATTGAAAGGTCTTAGGTTTTTTCTAGTTCCTTATGATAAGAACTTAGGATTCACGGTGCTTCTTCTTGGTGTACATAAAATGGAGACAAAAATTTCTATGTCAAACGTACACAAGTTGGTTTACGACTTTACGGACCATTCAAGTAAACCGTCCAACCTTCAATAGAACAGATTTGTTCACGAGGAGGTTCGAGAAAGCACCCTATTATGTGTGTGCGGGTGCGGGTGTGTGTGTGTGTGTGTGTGGGGGGGGGGTTGTTTTCTGTGTGTGTGTGAGAGAGAGAGAGAGAGAGATGCCAAAACAGAGAGGGTTGAAGCTTTTTTACCTCATCCACATCCTACATCAGTTTTCTATCATATGAGTTCATTGTCAGAAAAGTGATAATGGTACAAGCCGTTGTATGCTTAGACCTTATTTTCGCTTTTGCAGATTGTTTAAATAGGCATGTGTTTCATTGTATGTAAAAATGTTTTAAAACCGGATCAGTGATTGAACCGGCAAAATGGATCAGTGGACAGGTCACTAGTTCAACCATTGGGTGAACCGGATCGAATTACCTCATTGGTATATCAAAATTTCTACATAAATCAATTCCAAATTCACAAAAATTAGTTCCACTAGGTTGAGCATTTGATCCATATTTCACATGCTTTTGTAGAGACTTTGTGGGATAAAGATTATTGTAAATTTCTTTAGATCCGTGAAGTGCTTTGATCAATGGACAATTATTTATCATATATGATAACGAAAATGAAAAAGAACAATTAGTACTGTGATACATTCAGCATGAAAGTTGTCCCACGTCAAAACCTGAAGCGCAGTTTCCAAATTCACAAAAATTAGTTCTACTAAGTTGAGCATTTGATCCATATTTCACACGCTTTTTTAGAGACTTTGTGGGATAAAGATTATTGTGAAGTTCTTTAGATCCGTGAAGTGCTTTGATTAATATACAATTATTTATCATATATGATAACAAAAATAAAAAAGAACAATTAGTACAGTGATACATTCAGCATGAAAGTTGTCCCATGTCAAAACCTGATGCTCAGTTTTTGCATTTGAGCAGCTATGAAGTTGTGAGTTGTGACCACTCCAAGCCGTCCCACATCGAGTATTTTTTAGGGAAGAATGCACATGTAGGCCTTTCTACTCTTGCTACGAGTTATACAAGGATTTTGTGTGACGTGTGGGCAACTAGCAAGTTGAGGCGCGACTAAGTTGAATTTTTATAATGCTTAAGCATCCGGTATGGGTTGATTGATCCATGAGCGATTATTACGGGCTACCAGTTGGACCGCCTTTTGTGACTGGTTTTTAATAAATAGGCCGGTTCTTGAGTTGAAAAAGTCTTGTGATAAATCCGAACCGAACTTAGTGTTGGGTGACGGGTTAATTGGTTAACCAGTCGGATAGGTCAGCCCGGTTCGATTTCTAAAACATTGGTTTGTACTGGTGGGTAAGGTAGCTCTCTCAGTGTTATGAGTCGCTTTTGCAAAAGTGACTCGTACACTTAGAGAGCTACCACTATATACCATACAAAAAGTGCAACAATAAAGATTATCCACCAATTACAGCAAACTTGCAGTCATGTATTATGACTATTATCGTTAGCTTTTCAAAACTCATGAGTACCTGGAATCCTTGGCTTCGAGCAACATCAATTATACTCTTTCCTGTAATGCCAGGTAGGATTGTCTCTTTTGTAGAAGGGGTAAGAATGACATTGCCTTAAAAGACAAATAATAAAAAGATTTAAAATTATAAACAAGCTTTACATCAATGAAGGAAGAATTTCACTGTAATGACAACAATTGCACGGTGAAGCCAGTATGACAATCCGTCAAAAGTTCCAAATTCAACCACTAGTGAAAGAGTCAATACGTGATTAAAACTGTTAAATCACGGAATCATAAAAACATCAACCTTGTAAAAAAAATTTAATAGAATCTTGTTCAATCTTAAAACACTAAAAGCCCATGTTCCACTAACTGACAAATGCATTGAAAATTTCATACGATCATTGATCAAATTTAGAGAATGGTACTGGAGATGGTTATGATTCTGGTACTCACTAGTTACTTCCAAATAATATCTCGAGGAACAAAATTAACACCTTCCCCCCTGAATTTACAAACCTATCAATTATTTAACACTAAAAACTCAATTCTATGGTTGAACATATCAATTTCAAGGCATTCTCATACACGAGGTTTGCTACTCATTCTTCAACTCGAGATACTATCCCAGCTTCATCACTTCCACAAATCAAAACACAACTTCAGAGGAGTGAAAAAAAACACCAAGTTCAACAACTATAACATTCATTATATAGTCTACCAAAAAATGAGACCCCTATATCTTTATAGGACAGTTGCAGTATCTAATGATAGTCAACAATGGACAAACCTGGGGGTTTTTTCCAACTAAAATCAATGGTTACACAAACCTCGTTTATAGCTGTGGTAAATTGTAAGTTATAATTACCGTGATTATCACTACAATGACATCAAATAATATGTTATCAATTCAAGTAGACCACAAATTTGATCTCAATAGAATCTATCAAGGACAGTTACCATCCGAAATAACACAGTATAGCAGAATCATGTATACTAAAGGTACTACAAAGAAGCTGATCCAATCTCTAATTTACCTTTACGATAAACACATTATAGGAGGAAACCTCCTCCACAATTTCAAAGATGACATGAATCTTGAAACTATAGCTAATAGTGATTGCTTCTTAAGAACTTTGCTAACCCAATTTTTTGGATGACACCCATGACGAAGATGCAAAAGTTGCTAATCTGCTTTACAAGAATTTTCTAGAGAAATTTGTATGACTAGCCCAACCCAAAATGTGGAAGATCAGGCAACGTGAAGATGTAATCGGTAGAATTGTCACAACGAATCCTAATCAGGAGAGGTATACTACTTAAAATTATTGCTCACACATGCTCTTTGCGCCAACATCATATGAGAATCTGAGAACTGTCAATGGAGTTCAATTTTGCTCTAATAGAGAAGCAGCCATTGCGCTTGGTCCAGTAGAATATGATAATAGTAATGAGAAATACATGCAAGAGGCATGAATGTATCGAATGCCAACATCACTCAGACAACTCTTTTGTACAATACTTGTCCACTGTGCTCCAACAAATCCAAGACAACTGTTTTCCAAATTTGAAGAAGACATGGCAAAAGATTATGTCTCTCGGCAACATCTTACAAAAGATGCAGCTCAACAAACATTGCTCCATGCTCTCAATTCAGAACTTGAATCAATGGGAAAATCATTGGCACATTTTGATTTATCTGACCTACTTAAATGCCAAGAAAAGAAGGAAAAATTATGTAGAGAAATAGAAGATGAAATGAATATATCAATAACTGAACTGGACATAGCAGCTGTGTCATTACTGAATGAAAAGCAAGTGTCTGCATATGATCACATTCTGAAAGTCGTATTCAATGATGAACCATCCAACTTTTTCATTGATGAACCTCGAGGTAGCAAAACATTTCTTTATCGTGCATTCTTGCAACAACATGATCGCAAGGCAAAATAGCACTAGCTACTGCAAGCTCCAGTGTTGCCGCATCAATCTTACCAAATGGAAGAACAACACATTGAAGATTTTTAAAATTCTGGATGGAGAAGGAAAGCTTTGTTGCAATGTTAGAAAACAATCAGGTACAACAACACTTCTCAAACACACAACTCTAATAATTTGGATGAGACATCAATGGCACGAAAAGAAGCAATTGAAGCATTGGATTTACTACGAGATCTCATAGAAAAGATCGATCTGCTCTTTGGTGGTAAAGTGGTGGTCTTAGGAGGCGATTTCCGTTAAGTACATCCAGTTATTCCAAAAGGATCAAAAGAAGACTGCATGAATGTAAATCTTGTTAGATCTTACATATGGCCATCGCTCACAAAATTCAAGCTTACAGAAAATATGGGTGCAAAGACAGATCTAGGATTTGTGATTATATTCTTCGCATTGGGAATGGTTTTGGAACCAACAAATGAAGGTCAGATAAAACTACCCTCATCACTTGTCATTGAACCAACTACAAATATTAGTGGTCTAGATTAGCTCGTGCATTTCGTTTTCACCTCTTTCTACACATATGTAGATAACTCCATTTCTATTACTGAATCAGCTATTTTAAACACCCAAGAAACCATGTAGTTGATCAGATCAATAAGGCCATGATATCGAAATTCCCTGGTACATAAGAGACATATATCAGCTTTGATAAAATTGATGATTCAGTAGAGCAGGGAACATACATAGACTTCTTAAATTCAACACCTCCAGGAATGCCACACATCATTTAGTTTTAAAAAAAAACTGTCCATTTTATTGCTTCATAATATAAAACCCTTCAAAGGATTATGCAATGGAACAAGATTGATCTACAAAGAATTCAAGAGACATATCATTTGTGTTGAAATTGCCGTGGGAGAAAAAAAGGGAACCATGGTCCTTCATACCAAAGATACCTTTAAAACCCAACAACACTCAACAATATCCAGTTGACTTCACCTGCAAACAATTTGAGTCCGCGTATGCTTTGCCATGACAATAAATAAGGCCCAGGACAACTTTGAGTATTGTTGGTGTGTATTTACCCATGCCTATTTTTTTCGCTTGGTCAACTCTATGTTGCATTATCATGTGCAACCACAGCAACCAAGATTAGAATTGAGCTCACTAACTCACAAACTAATCCATCATCCTTAATTTGCACTAGAAATATAGTTTATACAAAGCTTTTAGCAGAGGCTGGTTGTATATAGTACTTATTATTGTTAACAATAGTTACTCTCATGTACATATGTACATCTTTGAACACATACATACAGCTTTTGAACAAACTGCATATCACGGTGCTCAAACATAATCGGTTGCCATAAAACTCGGAAGCACTCAATTATTAGTTATGCATAAGATCGCAATCTGAATTTTGTAGGTAACAATATCCAGAAACATTTTGTCGCTTGCACAGCTGAACCCTAAAACAAAGAAGTACAAAGTTCACTGTATGGTGACCGAAAAAGGACTTCCAAGGCCCGCAACTAGCTTAGCATCACAATACCAACGCTTGCTTTTCTAGGATGCACAGGTAATGCACATTACATTTTAAAAATAGACACATTCATTTTAATCTCGTACGAAGCAAAAAAACTAAAAAAAATACAATATATCTGTAGGGAAATAAGATGCAAGGAATCATCTATGGTGACAATATTGAAATTCTTACAAGAACACTGAAAATCTATCACACATACACTATAACAAATGCCTCCATCGCTGATTTGAAAGAAGTGCTTCCGTTTCACTCCAAAGATACACCAGCTCGTCATCAATGCAAAGACACCTGTTGAAGAAATCAAAATAGATGGCCTTTCCATCAGGACATTACAATATTATTTCACTCCAATCAATGCCCTGCCAATGGTCCAACAGCCTGACCCAAAAATAGGTAACTGCTTTCCGTACTATCATGATATATAGAAAAAAATCCCACTACTATATCTGATAAAAATACAATCTATCTAAATCTGAGCAGATGTTTTATTTGTCATCCTTGAGATTAATGAAAGGAGAAAAGCAAGAGGATCATTTGTTGTTGATCTGCATATTGTAGATCAGTGGTAAAACCTAAAAATAATCTATTATACACAATGAATTTGTGCTTTATTTATTAACATAATTTAAAAATAATTTTTCACAGCATGATGCGAAGCACAATTTTCCTCTGGGACCAATGAGATTATCTAGTCAGTTTCCAGTGGCAATTGGCCACAGGTTAAGAGCTGTTGGACTACTATGGTAATATCGATTCCTGAGTTCTATAACCAATACCTTCCCATTATAATGATAAAATCACAACATTAAATAATATAGCACAAGCATTGGTCTTGTCAACACAGGGTACATCTGCTTTTATTTTGAACCCACCGATACAACAAGCAGTGGTGCTCCAATCCTGGTAACAACAATTCATAAACAACTTTAATTAACTTCACATAATTACCTTGGTTTAGAATCAACTACTCATCACAAGTTCTGTAGGTGCCTAGCAAATGCAAGCAAAATCAAAGAACTACCGTGGCCAATAGTAGCGAGCATCCAGCAGCAAAATCAAAAACTACCGTGGCCAATAGTAGCGAGCATCCAGCAGCAAAATCAAAAATGGTCTCCCCTGACAACACAATCAACATTGTCAACTTACCGACTTCAGTGAGAAGGTCAAACTCATACATTAGCCACCATATTATGCTCCATTTAATTAACTTCCATTTTCATAAAAGTAAGAACTTTTCTCTTACTAACATATTATGCTCCAATCATGTCAGGCTGAGTATCCAAATATTAAGGGTGTGGTTCAAGTAATAGACTTCAACCAAATTTCATCTATTTAGCTTGCTTCATCTGCAATAGGAGCACAAATGCCTATGAAATTGGCGATTTTTGGTGCAACTATTGTAAAGAAAAAAGTCCAATCAGTCCCTAAGAAAGAAGCATACAAAATAATTGTATCCATTCCAATACAAAAACTAACACCAATGTTGCAAATGCAGGGCAAAAGTTCAGACGTACAAATCACAGATGATATCGAATTAATAGTTGTAGCAGTGTTTGAAGAAAAAAGCAGAAGCACTGTATGATGTTACAGGCAACAGAACTTGCTCAAAAATGGCAATTGATATAAAGCTATAAAACTTACTCACACTGCAACAAAACCTTGAAAACCAATACATTGATCCTAAATATTTGATTTTAATATATAGGGAAATCTAACCATAGCTCTGATTGAAAAACTGTCCACCCCCAAGGAACGCACTATCAAGTTGAAGGCATATATGTACGACTATGGAGGAATCAATTCAATCTTTGAACCAATTACCGGATCAACACTTTTGCAATTCGAAGCAAACCCGCAAGCAACACCATAGCCTCTTGCTCCAAAAACACCGAGCAAGCGCAACCAACAGGAAAGCAGCAAAACTGTAACTCAATAGACCGCACTGACATGGAAGAAGATGGCCAGATGTTTCAGCCTTTGAAACCATAAGCATAAGAAAGAATGAACCTATCATCTAATACTTTTGGCCAAAACTTACAAAATAGACATTTTCGCAAAATCTTTTGTTCTGTATATATGATTTGCAAGAATGTCTATTTTAGTAATACTAGAAGACGCCAATTTACAAACTGCTTTTTGACTTTCGTATAACTAGCAGTACAAAGAGCAAGGTGAATCTTTTGACGTGCATATTCCAACATTAGTATCGAGGTGAATCTTTTCATGTGTATAATCTTTTGATGTGCATAATTCACATGCCTTACTAATGTTAGTGGGCCTTTCGAGAAAAAACTTACACAGCACTCTATCTTTGTCCACTCTATTGCATTCGCCGCAACCTACCTCTTAGAAAGGTTCACACCGAGCGTAGGGCTAGATCGTTGAAATCATAATAACCGGTGAGACCATAATCGGTCCCACAGAGAAAATCTTCTTTAGCGATTCGGATTAGATGCTGCGTAAAGAGTTGTGGCGTTCAAGCGGCCAGCTTTGGTATTTGAAATGAATGACGATATTTAAACTTGGAATTAAACTAGATTATAGATGGTCAAGTCTAAGGGATTAATTACCCATGACTTAGCCGCCAAATGGTTCCTTCATCTAACTCAAGAGTGGATCAAAACCATCCCGGATTCCACTAGAAGAATTAAAAGCTGAAGATTACTTATAACTTAATTCAAAGCTCTGATTTAAATTGAACTCATCTAACGCAAGTGAGAGACGAAAAAGAATCGTTCGCACGCATAGATTATCAAGCTCATAGCACAAGGCGATAAACTTCACTGATCAAAAAGAAGCCACCAACCCCATGATCAAAGCTAGACATCATGGGTTTAATTCATTCAAAACCTTGAACTTAAGCCAAAGATAAAAGAAACCATTAAAACCACTAAGTCATTAGAGTGAACCTCACCCATGACCAACACCTATGAACTACTCACAATAGCAAAAAGACTAGAAATTATGCTAGGATAATGAAAACATATATAATTAGCCGATAAAAAATGGAATAAACTTGATTTATATAAAGATCCAACTAATAGCTACAACATTAATATATGAGAAAACACCAAAACACTTAAACTTACTTGAGTTCTTGAAGGAAAATGACTTGAAAAGCTTGAAAGACTAACAATAGGAAAAAACCTAGAGCAAAAACTAGAAAACTTAGGCCTCAAAACTAACTAATGGCTATATATGGCATAAAAGGCTATTTATAAGCCTCAATAATCAGCCATACAATGGACAAAAGGTCTCTGAAATATCCTAAAAATATGCCTAAAGTAGAACCTTCATAAATGGAGGTTGAAAAATTCAGCAAAAAAATGTTGGTGTCGAGAGGGCATTGGTACCGGGGTACAATGTTTTTGAAGTATTGGTACCAATCAACCTGTCTTCCATATTAGCAAAAATGGTACCAGTACAATGTTTTTTGAGATATTGGTAACCAATGTGTGAAAACTGGCAGAACAGGTTCAACTTGGCACTTCAGGCCTTGTGGTGTCCCGACGGCCTTCCAATGCTTGATTTCTTGATCAATGGGACTTGATGGAAGTATGCCATATGGCCTTGGTCTCTTGGATACCCTCGAGGGCCAACCTCGATGCATTTGTATTCTTTCCGAAGCCTTGGCACACTTCGTGACATTCTTGACCACCGGCCATCCACCGAAGCTTCTTGCAACCGTTAGGCTCCGGTGACAATGAAACGTATGCCGCCGGGCACTTGAACACTTGGTTACATCCCGGAACGTCCCTTGGCGTTCAAAATTGCCTTATTAACACGTTTTACCTGAACCACTTACAAAAATACTTTACGTGCAATATCACTACAAAGCTAAATAAACGCAAGTTAAAACAACATAAAACAGGACTAATCGCATCAAATATCTACAATTTTGGGTGCTCATCATCTATTCTTCTATAGAACTCTTGAGTTAAATGCTACTAAGTAGTACCACAACGGGCTTGGAATTCAGATCATTTACTAGCATTAAACAACGGGCATGAAATTCTCGTGCTAGCATGAGGCTCTGCACCTAGCTTTCCATACCGTACCGCGTACCCGTACCCATGCTCCATAGGTACTATATGATAGATGACCATTCTTTCCATCTTTTTCTATTTTTCATTGGATAAAATGAAATATAAACCCATTTTACCAACAAAAAGCAAAATCAGTACAAAATATACATATCTACTTATCAAAAAAATTACATATCTATTAGTATTCAAAATTTCAGATACATATAACATATACATTACACACATATATTCGTGTACACACACACACACACACACACACACATGGGCGAATCTGTAGACAACCAAACAAACACCGAAAACAAACACCCCATCTCAGCCCTTTATTTCAAGGGTTGAGATTAAATCCTAGCCCATACTTAAAAACTAATTACATGCTTCCCCTTCTCCCATCTCTCACGTCAGACACAAACCATCCTCTGTGACAGACCATCCCTCCACTTCGACTCCACCTTCTCCACTCTGACCGACGAGCTCAACCCCT